>OX451737.1:596366729-597647186 GCA_948472305.1 Vicia faba
CTACGATGTCGGTATCCAACCCTGGCATATCTTCATACGACCAAGCAAACACTTCCACATAGTCATGCAACATTTGAACCAACCTGCTCTTGACACTATCTTCTAAGTTAGCACAAATCTTAACCTCGTTCTTGTCCGTCTCGGTACCCAGATTGATGACTTCAACTGACTCTTCGTGCGGCTGAATAGATTTTTCCTCTTGTAATAGAAGTCTAGCTAGTTCTCCTGGTATTTCACAATCTTCCTCGCCTTCGTCTTCGGCTTGGTTAATTGGACATTTGAAGTCATATTCGGCAATAGTAGAGTCATTGGCAATAAGATCCAGAGTGTTTGAGGACCCGCAAGAGTGTGTGTGTGTGCATGTAAGATACATGGCTATTTTGAAAAATTTATTTGAAGAAAAGAAAGACAATTAACACAAAGATTTGAATGCAAAAAGAGTTCAATGGTTTGTATTGAATGATCATATGATTAGATGAACATAAATAAAACCCTTGACAAATGGACCAAAGTGCCCCGGGCAAGGAACATGGCTTAAAAGTAATTGTTAAAATATTACAGACAAAATGTTCTTGAATTAATAACAAGTAATAAACAAGTAGATTACTCCTTAATGAAGGAGATGGGCACGAAGTCCTTTGCACGCCAATTCTTTAGCTCCGTTGTTGTAGGATACACCCAATCTTCAAATGCAGCTTCTTCATCAGAATCACCTATAGCGTTGACCTCGTTGACACCCTTGTCATGTTTTGGCATAGGAGGAGTGATTACATTCGGAGTTGGAGGAGGATCAAATTCAATAGTCTTGTTATCGATCAAATCCTGAATTTTATTCTTCAAAGCCCAACATTGGTAAGTCTCATGCCCGGGGCTACTTAAGTGGTAAGGGCATTTGGCGTTCGAGTTGTACTATGGTGAAGAGGTATCTGGATTGGCAGGAGGATCGCGCAATATCACTAAATTAGCCTTTAGCAAATGTTGTAAGTCTTGGGATAGTGACATGCCTATCCTCGTGAATTGTCGTCTCGGAGTTTCAAAATGTTAGTGATTAGTAGATGGTCTTTGAGCAGGAGTTGGATTGGAGATTCAGACAGCATTAACAGACGAGTGATCATTCTTCTTGGTACGGGCCCTTACCCCGTACACAACATTGAATTCCTTCTTTGCAGCAAAAGGTTTCTTGATAGAATTGGAAGTGGAGGCAGATGCCATGGGAATCTTCCCGCTTTTGATACCGCTTTCAACTCTTTCACCGGTTAAGATTAGCTCGGTGAAACTAGAAGAAGAACAGCCCACCAACAAGTTAAAGAATAGACCAGATAAAGTGCCCATAAACATGTCAATGTGCTCCCTATCAGTCAAAGGTGGTTGAACCCTACTGGAAAAGTCTATCCACTCTTGTGCGTATTCTTTGAATCCTTCATTCTTCCCCATTGTCATATCTTGCAACTGAACTCTTGTTGGTGCCAAGTCGGCATTATACTGGTACTGATGGTAGAAAGCGGTAGCTAAGTCTTCCCATGTATTTATGCGGGAACCATCCAACTGGTAGAACCACTCTAGTTATGTTCTGGCCAAGATTTCTTGAAAAAAGTGAACCCAAAGATTCTTATGAGCAGTGTGCGGTTGTATCTTGCGCACATAAGATTTCAGGTGAAGTTTTGGACAGGAAACTCCACCGTACTTTGAAAAGACTGGTATTTTGAATTTGTGGGGAATGACAATCCCAGAGATCAAACCCAAGTCATCAAAATCTAAACCGGGGACGGCTTGGATCTCAACAGCCTTCAACCTGTCTTCTAGTTGTTTGTACTTGAAATCGGCGGGTGGATACTGCTCATCAAAATAATAATCATTAGACGCTTGATCATTAATATAGTCAGCCTGGGTACTCCTAACTTCACCAATCTGATTCTCGTCTTCTTCAAATGAGTCTTCCACCACCGGGATTTGACAAACCGATTGTTTGAATCTTCTACCCATGTTGACCAGGGCTTTCTTCTTGGGTTTCTCCTTAACTACCAGCAATGCTATAATATCTTGTTTCCCCTTGGCTAGGGCCAGTAGAGTCTCTTGGAATTGAGAGTTTTGTGCCTGAAGATCCTTCACAGTTTTCTCTAGATCCATCTTGCTGAAATAAACAACAGAAAGATAAGAAAACATGTTATGTACAAACTTGTCATGTTATGATGCATGGAAGATGTATATGCAAATGATTTCAAGTATTTATGAAATTTAAATTTGTATAGACAAAAGAATGAACAAACGTCAATTTTCATTAATTAGTTCAAAATGATTACATCATGCCTCTTGGGCTTACAAGATAACTCTCTAAGATAAAAAGATTGAACGTATCCTCTTCGGCGCAAGGTAGACGTTCACACTTTGCTCTTCTTGTAGCTGCTTTGTAAGCTCCAAGACCCTCTTCTCCCTAGCATAGAATTGAGCTTCGAAAGTATCTCGTTCTTCCTTTATCTGAATCCAACCTTTTTGCAAGTCTTCAAGAGAAGTAGGCATGTCAGGATGGAGGACAGTGCAGGGGACATCTCCTTCAACCACATGTTCCATGATAACTTGTAATATGGAGGGATAAGGCATCAAAAGTTTATGAGCACGAGCTCGTACCCACCTAAGGTAAGGCTCAAGGGGAATGGAATTCTTGTGTCCCAATGTCTTACTATCCATTTTTCTTACCACCCTCCAAGCTCATATGAACCTCTGATGGTAACCTTGGTTGTCGCTCTCATAGTCGAATACCACTCCTTGTATGAGCATATCGTGTGGACCATCCCTTCGGGCATAACCAAACAGTATTAAGGCTAAGAAAGGGTTGTAAGTGATACCTCCTCTAATTCCAAGAAAAGGGACATTAGGGGATTCCCCATAATGATCAATGTAGTAGCATTCTCCAAGGATCGAGAACACCAATGAACATCTGAATGTTTGAGCGTCATCAGCCTATGGGACCACCTCAAACCTTGTTCGTTCTTCAACACAAATCAGAGAAGATGCGAAATAAACCATCTTTCCAAGAGGGGAGTGAAACACATGAGGATTCCTCTCTTCCTCATAGTGCGAGAGTGAAAAGAATGTAGGATATCTCCCAACAAAGTAGGCACTGGATTGCAAGACATGAAGATTTTGATAGAATTTACATCTATGAGTTGGTCAGGGTTTTGAAACAAAACCATCCCATAGATGATAAGGTCCAAGATTTCTTCAAAAGCTTGTAATTCTAAGGAGTTCCAACAATCTTGAGCTTTCTCAAAAAAGAACTTGTCTAAGAAACCTTTGACACCACTCCTTTTTTCCAATTAGTTGTGATATCATATTGTTGCAAGTGTAATGCTTGGGCAATCTCTTCAGGTTTTGGACCTCTTTCCGTAGCGTTGAAGGGTAGTTGATTGAGAATTGGAATCCTCAAGAGTTGAGAGAATTCTTCCAGAGTTGGTACAAGCTGATAATCAGGGAAAGTGAAGCAATGGTGTAGAGGATCAAAGAATTGGAAAAGCACCTTCATCATATCTTCATCAGTGTTGGAGGTAACCAGGCTTAGGAGCCAACCATGTCTTTCAATGAATGGATAATTCTCAGGAACCATTGATGCTAACTCTTTGAGTTGAGGAGGGATTCTTACGAGATTGACTTGGATAGTGTTCCTGCGGATAGAAGCCATGTCCTACAAAACAGAACAAAAATAAATCCTAACAATCCTTGAAATGGTCAGTGAGAATGAGTATGATGTTATGATGTTTATGATGTTATGTACATGTAAGTATATACAAACAAGGCAAACAAGTCCTTAGGTTTAGGCTTGCATGGAGTCTCATAGGTAAGTACCGTCTTGAAGTTTAGTTGGCTCAAACCTATCCTAGAAATTGTAATCGGGTTCTAAGGGATCTCAATATCATTGATCTGTCTTATCGGGCATTGTTTCAGCGCAAGCCTCTTTCACGGCGACCAAAATATCCCGAGAAGTCAGATCTCAATGAGTGTAGTATCGAGTATCAACCAACTTCGAACTGCACCAAAGCCGGTTATCTCACTACGTCCTAATGGCCAAGTTAGTCAACTAAAGTTCTAAATCCAGTTAGTGCTTCATGACACCACAGAGCGGCCCCGTATTCTTCTTGACTATTCAAGGGCTACCGGTACCCACAAATGTGTCACACTAACATAGCTATTGCTTAGACCATGTCGGTATACCCCGCACAGTTTTCACAATGTATTGCTACTTACCTATAAGGTATCCCAAATCCGAGTAGAGGATTAAAACAAGCCCAGACAAGGAACCAAAATGTAAAGCAATCAAGTCAAACAATGAAAGCAAATAAAGGTAATCTAGACCTAAGGTAATCCCACTTTTAATTTTCTCCCCAGCAGAGTCGACAGTTCTGTAATACGGTGGGAGAACTGACTTTGGTGTTTTGCATTTTATCGCAAATGTTGCGGTTAGCAAGAGTCGCCACTGGCTTTTCTTTTATCCAAAAGGAAAGGTGGTAAAGAATAGGAAAGACCTTTGAGATTATTTCTTGAGTTCGGGGGGTAGATTATGAAAAGGGAAGGTGTTAACACCCTTTTCATCCATAGTTATCTATGGGCTCTTAGTTGCTTTCTAGATCACTTGATTTTGTTTGAAAATGTGCTTTATGTGGTTTTTGAAAGTATTTTGAAAAGGCTCCTTTGTTTAGGAAAACTTTGTAATAGTTCTCGTTCGTAAGAACGTATACAAAGTGTTGGACTTTTGAAAGTGTTTTGAATGTGTTTTTGAAAGTGTTTGTTTGGAAAATAAGAAAGCATGTTTGATTTGAAAGTGAGCAAGCAATTAGGAATAATCTACCTACTCAAAGGTCTTTGTTCATTTCTTCTTTCCTTTGATATTGCTATCTTACTATTGATTTGATAAGAAGCCCTATATTTGGATGTAAAGGGATGGGCGTGGGTCATCGTATAGTCATGATAGAAATGTTGTGAAATATCTTAGCATTTCTCTTTGAGGGACTAAGATCATTTTGAAAGGCAACATTTTATAGCGTCATCGATGGACTATGATCTTGTATTTTTTATTTGTTTTTGCTAAGATATCCCACATGCATAACATTGTCATTTTTGTAAGGCAACAAAGTGGAATTACCCTAAGGGTGCAAGTGTGCAAGTGTATTCATTTACATGCATTGTTTATCTTGAATAATGATTTGCTAATTGTTGATTTTAGTCTTCCCATACAAACTCTAATTACTAGCATTTATATAAAAGCGATAAATTGTAGAAATTAAAATTACTACGCTATTACATCATTGGGGAGGGGGTATACAAATTTACCAATGGGGATTGCAAGAAAATTAAACCTAATTAACTATTACATCCATATTGAATAATGTACAAGAATTGAATAAATGTGCAAGAAAATAAATGGAAAAGAAATGATTTTTGTTTGGTTTTTAATGAAAGGTTTTTAACCTAATGAAATAAAATGATTAATTAAAATTAAACTTAAACTAATTAAGAAAGAAATTAAGTATGAAACATTTTTTAGGGTTTTTTTATGAAAAGGTTTTTAAATTAATGAAAATAGTATGGTAATTAATTAATTAAAAAAACCTAAGTTCTAAGTTAATTTTAATAAGAAAAGAAAAATAATAATTAAACCTAATTATCTAAATATTAATTATTTAAGAAAAAAAGAAATTAATTTGTTAAGAAAATGTATTTAATCTTTTTTGTTTTTATAAATAAAATATAAATGAGTATTTTTTTAAAATATGTAAATAAATAAATAAAATATTTTTGGATTTTTTATTAATAAAAATAATAGTAATAATAATAATAGTAGTAATAAAAAAATAATAAAGAAAATGAAAATATAATATAAAATATAAAAGAAAATAAATAAAATGAAAAAATAAAAAAAGGTTTGGGTCAGGTGTGCAAAACTAAGGCAAGGGTTAGAAGAAGCAAAAAAATGGAAGGCCCAACATTGGAGGCCCAGTGTTGCAGTTTGAAACAAAAAAGGAGGGAAAATGTGAGAAAAATGCACAAAAGGTAGCGTTGGGACTTGAACCCTTGACCCTCAGCATACACGCGCTTTACCTTTGCCACTGAGGTGGCTGTACATCCGATAACATAAACAAAATAAAAAATACATAACACAAGTCAAATCATGAAGATGTCTTCATCTTCAACCTCCAGCCTGAACATTTGTAACTTCACCATTTCTCATCCATTTGCAAAAATATAAACATCAAACTTGTTCCAAATTTCACAACGATTCTAGAAATGTAAATTACTAAAACTAAAAGTCAAAGATGAGCATGAATTTTGAATGGTAGCAAATTCTGACCTAATTTTTTCAGAAAGTTCAAACTTAAAATTCTCACTACTCAAGCAATATAAATGAAATCTATGGACATGTACAGTTTTAGGGCAATGATGTCTACATTTTATCTTCACAAATGGAAGCCTAACAATACCTAAATGAAAAGATAAAAGTTCAGAAAATCTACCTCAAAACTGGAATCGTGAAATGCAAATGACCTTGATTCAAGGTACTGCGATGATCAGGTTAGCTTCCTCAAGTTCCCAGGAAGCTAATGCAATGATTAGCTTGAGCAATGGATGGCTGGAATGGTCTAAAGAAGTCAACTTGCAGTGCTCTGTTTTTGGTTATGGAGGATGATGGAAATGGAGTTACAGTTATGAAACAGGGTCAGGGATGGACTATGCTTGATGTATAGAAGCTTTGTGATTGATTAGGAAGGAAAACACACGGGGAATTGTGGGTTTTAAGTTTAAAGTCAAAAATTGTGCTTCAATGGAGTTTTTGGACAATTTCTATCTTGAGGAAGTTTGGGAGAGTTTTAGGGTGCTTAAGCTCGTGTCTTAGCTCACAAATAGTGCCTCTATTTATAAGCAACAAGTTTGGAGACTTGTATCTGGTCAAAATTCAAAATCACATGTTTAAGCTCAACATGTGATTTTTGAGAAATCAAGTTTCAATGCCTTGTGTATTTTCTATTTTAGAGTGGTTATGCTTTAAAAAAACTTGATTTTGACTTTGTAGATGGAGTCGGATAAGAGGGAACAAGTTAGAGGCTCAAGAATTGACTTTGTGCATAAAGCTTGCTTTTCAAGAATATCATTCTTCACTTTCTTCCCAAAATGGCAATTTAACTTGGAAAATGCTTAAACCACTTGGATTATAGCTCAAAAGTTTGTGTAATCCATTAACGATGGATAGATACACAAGTTAGAAGGCCTGCAAAGCAAGATTATGCAGCCTAACATTGAAATTGGATTATCTGTTCATCAAGAAATGACTTGTAATTCATGAATGAAACCCTAACTTCTTGCCTTCGATTATCCTTGCTCAAGTATGATCTCAATGAGTTCTTGGACATTTTGGAAAGCTTGTAAAATCCTCTACAACCTATATGTTGGAAAGTTTTGAAGATTCATCTTGTAACTATGTGCAAAATTTCCATGAAGTTAGGTCAAAATCCTGCCTAAACTAGGGCAAAATTTCACTAAGTTTTTCAAGTTTCATGAACATGTCTTCTTAAAATCATAACTTGAAAACCATAAATTTATAGAAAAATTTTTGTTCTACAATGTTTTAGATCTCATTGAGATCTACAACTTTCATGTTGGAAGTTTCCTTTGAATCATCTTGCATCATTATGGAAATTTGGCTCCAAGTTATGAAAAAAATGTGAATTTCCAACACTTAGAAAAATTTGTAAGTTTAGAAATTTTGACTTTTCAAAATGAAATCTTGACTTTTTTATTTCTTGATGAACAAGTTTCATATTTTGACATGTCTTGATGAATTGTGATATTTGATACTTGATTTTGACCAAAACGTCAAAGTTTGACTTTTCAGTGTACAATTGACTTTTCATCAGTTGACTAAAATTCAGATGTCAATAAATTGAGATTGAGAAAGGTTTTGAGCCATTCCATTAGGTAAAAATGAAGTATTTGAATCCTTTATATCATGTGTCAAACTAATAAATCATTTGCTAGGTCAAAAATCAGAAATTGCATCTTCTCAGTCAAAACCCTAATTTTGACCATTTTTCCCTTTTGATGATCTAATCAAATTTCTTAAGGAATTATGATCCAATATTGATAAAATAATATATATGAGTTCATAATGTTGATATGGACAAAAAATATGATGTTTTATTGTAAATTGACCACAATTGACTTTTTCCCCAATACAGGTGATTTTAGGTCAACTAATCAATTGACTGAGCAAAAATGTGATCCAAGACTTGAAACTTGACATGAGCAATCTTGAGGGTCCAAAATGATCCATGAAAGTCATATAGGGCATTAAAAGTCCATTTGTCTTTGTGCAAACTCAAACCCTAATTTTTAGTCATCAGTGCTAGAGGAGGTGTCTTGAGCTGATCAAACCTTGTGCAGTCTTGAATCCACAGAGATCTTGTGAGAGATTACTTGAGAAATGAGAGGGAAAATTTTGGGGTACAACAACAAGCTTCCCTCTAAAGTCCACCAAGTCTTTTGCAATCATTCAAACTTCTCTTCTTCCACCTTGCCTCGCCATCTTCAATCAATCATTTGCTCATGAAACAAGAAAGAAGAATATGTTAGCAAGAAATCAAGAAGTATAACTTTGAACATAAAGAAAAATTTCCAAAGATTCATCATTAGGGTTTGCATTGGGAATCAGAAAAAAGGGTGTCTTAATCACATTTAAGCAACCCAGCCTCATACAAATCAATTTTCAATCATGGGCCATTCTTTTCCAATTGCAAATCACAAAGGTGAACCTTGGTTCACAAAAGGAAAAAGGTTTATAAAGAAAATCAAAAAGTTACAACAAAACATAAATTCTGTCAAAAACAGAAACAGTCCAAGAATAATTGTCCAAAAAGACCTGATGCCCTGCACAAATTCTGCCAAAAATAGTCCAAACAAGTCCAAGTATAACAGTCAAAAATCTGCCCAAGAGTTCCATTAAAATGGTAACTCAAAAACTGTATCCAAAAGTAATTAAGACAACATACCAAATTGTTCAAAACCATGACTTTTCCCCCACAAAAATGTTATCCTTCTACTGTTATAAAACACACAGATATAAAATACAGAAGAGGGTCATAGAAACAACATACACAAAAACCAGAGAGAAACTGAATATCACAAAAAAAACATAGCAAAATCCCAAAGCATACTGAAACACCAACTGTTAGCATCATTTTCCCTTACACAACCCTTCAGAAATATTAAAAAAAAGAGAGAAAGTTTTACAGAAAACAACTTCCCTGTCGAAAAACGTGGAGTCACGGTAACTGCAACCAACAAATCTCCATCAGCAACTCAACTGATTCAACAAAGGGCAACTTGCGCAGTAGATTCGACACAGGTAACTGCGTGCTTTCTATGCTTTTGATTTTAATGTCTTCATTGAGATAGATGAGGTCTATTTTAAAAGACAAAAAGAGAAAAAAAAATAGGGTCGACCACAACAATAACAAAATTGTCATTATTCTATAACAAAAAAAACAGAAATATACAGAACCGAGCCAGCTCTTCCCCTAAATAAACCATAACACAAATTTTTTTTCCAATTTGTTCAGAAAAATATACAGGGATAGAGAACTGAGCCACATAAACCCTTATCTCATCATTCTCCAAAAAACCTTAAACTGAAAATATACAGAACCAAAAGCCTCCATCCAAATATATAGAATACAAAATCGTAACACAAAAATCAAAAACCCTAAGTTTCTCATCATGTTCTTAAAACCAAAACCCTTCAGAAATTTGTAACAAAGAGAAAGAAAGAGGAAAGATCTCACCCAAAACGGCGAGAGAAGCCAAATCGGAACCCTTAAGGTTCTATCCTTTCCCTTTAAGATCTACACCAAACCATTCCAGATCTGCAAAATTCACTCACAGATTAGAGTAGAGGAGAAAGAGAGGAATCAAATGAGGTAAAAAAAATGAGGATCAAAGCATCATCGCCGCCGTCGCCGCTGCAAGGGAGATTTCCGACGCGACCTTGTTCTCTTCTCTGGCAAAGAGATACTAGAGAGAACGAGAGAGTTTAAGAGTGAGAGAGAGAGAAATTTATTAATAAATGACCCCAATCTATCCTGTTTTGTTTTTTTAGTTATTTGTTGTATGGGCCTAATATGCCCTTTCTCCCAAACCCAAATCCTTTTCATCATATACATCCCCCCTATTACTTCTGTCCATGGCTCTTATGGGTTTTCTTTACGAAAAAAACTTCCAACCCAATCTCCCTCACGGGAACACCCCCTGTTATTTAAAACACCACGCAGCCCATTAACCTTTTTATTTTTTTCCTTTTTTTTATTTCTGACTTCTAAACAAAAACCACTTTTGGGCCAGACCTAAAACAAAAACAGTTTTTTACTATAGAACCACCCAATTCAGCTTTCCAACCCCTGACTTTATTCTTCGTACTTTATTTTATTTTTATTTTTTTCTTATTTTATTTTATTATCATTAATATTATTATTATAATTATTTTTTTTAAAAACCCCAAAAAATATTTTATTTAGGTATTAATATACTTATATTTTGTTTTATTTCTTTTAAGACAAAAAAAAACAAATATTTTCTTACTAAATTCATTTTTCCTTTCTTAAAATTTTAATAAATAATTAGGCTTAGGTTTAGTTTATTTTCTTTCTCATTAAAATTAATTTAGAACTTAGGTTTCTTTTAATTAATTAATTTTTTATATACTATTTTAAACAAACTAAAACTATTTTTTACAAAACCCTAAAAATATTTTCTTGATTAATTTTATTTCTTTTTCTATTTTAGACTTAGGTTTATTTCTTAAAAATTAATTTAGACTAATTAATTTTCTTCTTAGGTAATTTAGTTAGAAAACCTTTTCTTAACAAAAACACAAACAACGTCCAATTTCCTTTCCTTTTACTTTCTAATACATTTATTCATTCTTGTACGTTATTTTTCATTGAATATGTTTGTAATAGTCACTTAGGTTTAAATTACTTGTCATCCCCTATTTGTAAATTTGTACCCCCATCCCCAAATGATGTAATAGTGAAGAACTTTACATTTTCGCACTTTATTACTTTCAAATATAAACGCTAGTAATTAGGGTTTGTATGGCAAGATTAAAATTGACAAATAGAAAACCCTAATTCAAGATAAAAAATGCATGAAAACAAAACATTTTGCACACTTGCACCTCTAGGGTAACCTCGCCTGTTGCCTCGAAAAAATAGTCATGTCCCTTGAATGTGGGATGCTTTAGCAAAGACCCTCGATAAAAAAGGATCGTAGTCCCTCGAAGACCCTTCGATGTTGCCTTCGGTAAAACAATCGTAGTCCCTTACAAAAATTGCTAAAGCGTCTCATAAGTTGCCTTCTATGACTGTACGATGACCCGCGCTTGTCCCTTCATATCCAATAATAAGGCTTTTTACCAATCAATAATAAGATAGAAATATCTAAAGGAGGAGGAAAAGAACAAAGATTTCATTTGAGTAGGTAGAACGCTCATAGTTGCTTGCTCACAACCATTTTCTAAACAACATATTTCAAACACACCAACACTTTGAAACAAAATATTTTCAAAAGTCAACACTTTGTATACGTTCTTATAGAGACGAGAATCATTACAAAGTTCGCCTAAACGAATGCACTTTCAAAAATACTTTCAAAACAATCACAAACATATTTCACAAAGCATTTCAAAGTAAGTTAGCAACTAAGTTCCCATATATAACTACGGATGAAAAGGGTTCTAACACTTTCCCTTTTCATAACCTACCCCTCGAACTCAAGAAAATATCTCAAAAGGTATTTCCTGTTCTTTTCACCCTTTCCTTTATTGGATGAAAGAAAAGTCGGTGGTGACTCTTGCTACCCACAAAATTGCGATAAAATGCAAAACACCAAGTCAATTCTCCCACCGTATTACAAAATTGGCGACTCTGCTGGGAAAAATCTTAAAAGAGAGGTTACCTTAGAGCTAGATCACATTTAAATGCTTTCATTGTTTGATTTGTTTGCTTTACATTTATGGGTCCTTGTTTGGGTTTGTATTGATCCTCTACCCGAATCTGGGAACATTGTAATTCTGTGGGAAAATTGACTTGGTTGTTTTGCGTATGATCGGAATTGTTGCAGATAGCAAGAGTCGCCACCAAATTTTCTTTTATCCAAAAAAAAGGCTGAAAAGAACAGGAAAGACCTTTGAGATTATTTCTTAAGTTCGGGAAGTAGATTATGAAAAGGGAAGGTATTAGCACCCTTTTAATCCATAGTTATCTATGGGATCTTAGTTACTTGCTAGATCACTTGCTATGTTTGAAAATGTGCTTTGTGATGGTTTTTGAAAGTATTTTGAAAAGGCGCTTCGTTTAGGAAAACTTTGTGATGATTCCCGTTTCGGCGATAATGTATACAAAGTGTTGGACTTTTGAAAATATTTCATGTTTTTAATGTGTTTGGTGTGTGTTTGTTTTGAAAGTGAGCAAGCAACTAAGAACGTTTCTACCTACTCAAAAGTCTTTTGTTCATTTCTCTCCTTTCCTTTGATATTACTATATTACCATTGATTGGTAAGAAGCCTTATCTTTGGATGTAAAGGGACGAGCGTGGGTCATCGTATAGTCATGATAGAAATGTTGTAAGATGTCTTAGAATTTCTCTTTGAGGGACTAAGATAATTTGAAAGGCAACTTTTGAAGCGTCATCGAGGGACTATGATCTTGTATTTTTTATTGTTTTTGCTAAGACGTCTCACATGCATAACATGACCATTTTTTAGGCAACAAGTGGAGTTAACCTTAAGGGTGCATGTGTGAATAGTGTGTTTGATTTTCATGCATTTGATCTTTGAGTAGGGTTATCTACTTGTTACATTTATCTTACCACACAAATCCTAATTACTAGCGTTTATATGAAAACGATAAATTGTCGAAAGTAAATATTCTACGCTATTACAATCATTAGGGGGGTGGGATGTACAAATTTACAAATGGGGATTCAAGAAATTAAAGTCCTAATTATCTATTACAACAATATTGAAATAATGTACAAGAAATGAAAATGGATTTGTTTTGTTTTTGTTAAATGAACCAGTTTAAGAAAATATTTTTGGTCTTTTGATTTTAAAAGAAATTAAATAAAGTATGTGAATATAAAAATGTTTTTGGTGTTTTTGATTAATTAAAATAAGAATGAAAATAAAAAATAATAAGAGAGAACAAAATCAAAATCAACTCATTGCTGAAGTAGGAGAACAAAAGTTCTGAATTTGGTGTGCTGTAAGTCAGAAAGAAAATGTTACCATAAAAATGGGACGGTCAGAAGTACTGGGTCCGGGTACACTAAAGTTATAGGGTTACTGGGAACAAGAGAAACCTTAGAAGTTCTGATGCAACTGGTAGCCTAGAAGTTCTAATGTTACTGGAAGGTCAGAAGTTCTGGTTGTTGAGAGTCTGGAAGTTCTGATGCAGCTGGAAACCTAGAAGTTCTAGTGTCACTAGCAAGTTAGAAGTTTTAATAATGGGTAAGTGAAATGTTAATGCTGTTGGATGGGAATGTCTAGAAGTTCTGATCCAACTAATGGGGTAAAAATGTCAGGAAATAAACATAAAAAAGGGTGTTTCTGGGACTAGACCTCAGGACCCTTAACACTAATGTCTTATGCGTGTGTTATCTACAACTGGGGTGGTTATACATCCGGTATTAGAAGCAAAAACATAAACATATAAAACAAAGTAAACTCTGATAATGAATCTCCTTCTTCATGATAATCAAAACATCTGCACCTTAGACATTTCTCCACAAAACAAAAAATGCATACATGATAATTATGGCAGGTTTCATCATGGTTTAAGAAATATAAAGCATTAGAACTGTAAATCATAAGCAATCATGAATTTTTATGATCCTAATTCTAAATCCTAATTTCCTCAAGAAATTCTGAACTGAAATTCTCTCTACTTAGGCAAAAAATACATGAATTTTATGAATATGTAAAGTATGAGAGTAAAGATATCTACATTATATTTTTAAGCATGTAAGCCTATCAATGCCTAAGTAATGTGATGAGAGTCAGTAGGAACTTACCTTGCAACTAGAAAATGTTTTGTGAACAAGAGTCTAGTTTTGACTGCTGTGATGTTCTGGTCAGCTTTCTCACGTGCTTAGAAGGCTGGAACAATCTTTAACTTGTGCTATGAATGGCTGGAAAATTCTGGAATAGCCAAGAAGCAAAGTTCTGATTTTTTGAAATAGAAGTTGGTGAAGATTGAATTGCAGTCTGTAAACAGAACTTGGTATGGCTTCTAAATGTGTATCAGAAACTGTATGGATGATTTGGTTGAGGAAATTCACAAGGAAGATTAGAGCTTGGATGCAAAAAACAGAAACGGGCAGGTTTTGTGTTTATGTTTGCAGTTTCAAGTTCTTGGAAATTTCAACAAAGTTTCAAGGTTTTTTTTCTCAAATTCTCGACCTCTTTACAATTGCAAATGAAGTTCAATTTATAGGCAAGGATTTTATAGCTTGGAGAGATCAAGGGTACAACCATCATATGCTAGGGTGCTAACTTGTTCTTGAAGCAAGTTTAAACAAGTATGGTGGTTAGCAACTTTAGCCGCGCTTAGCATGGATTTGTAAGCATGAATTAAGGAAAAGTACCCTCAGAAGAAAAAGCAAAGCATGGGCCCGGCATACACTTGTACAAAAGTTTGCTTTTCAAGGACAACAATGTACTTTTATGCCACACGTGGGGAAATCCTTCGGATAAAGACTCAAAAGTGGTTGTGAGCATTAAATGATGATGAGATTTATCAAAACAGAAATCCTGTAATATGATATTATGTATCATAGCTTAATTTTGGATCAGAAGTTCAACATCAGTGTAACCTAGAACAAACATCCAACTTTTGATCTTTGAATCTCCCTGTTCCAGCATGTTCTGAAGGAGTTCTCAGAATTTACAAAAAGCTTGTAACACGCTTTATAGACCCTCTTTGAATTACTCTTGCAAATTCTAATTGAAACTTCACGAAAACTGGTCCAAAATTTATAACGAAATCTTGTTTTGGAAAGGTTTAGAATTTACTAAATGCTTTAATTTTTTGGAATGCCTTCAAGGATTTATAATTGAAATCCAAGCATTTCTAGAAGAAGTTTTATTCTGCAATATTTTAGATCTCATTGAGATGTACAACTCTTGTGTTAGAAGTTCTTCCAGAATCAACTTGCATCCTGGTGAAAATCTGGCCAGAAGTTCTGAATTTATCATATTTCCTAAACACTGATAAAATTTCTAAGTATTTAGAATTTTGACTTTTTTAACATAATTTTGACTTTTGATTTTCTTGATGAAACAAACTTCATATTCCAACATGTCTTGATGAAATATGATTCTTTAAACCTGATTTTGATCCAAAGGTCAAAGTTTGACTTTTCAGTATGCAATTGACCATTTTACCCTTGTGCCAATTCCAAACCTAAATTGATGTATTAGTGCCGCAAACTTGATGTAATGGGAGATATTGTGAGAATCCTTGAGAAATGAGAGGGAAAATTTTGGGGTACAACAGTTGCCCTTGTTCAACCTTCTTAAACCTGAAGAGTTAGATTCTCGATTTCGCCATTCATGACTTTAAGGTAGAAGATGATTGAACACTAGAGTGCCCAGAAATTTGCACTCGACGATGTGTCAGTTGATTGTGTAGGGAATGGGCTTAAAGATGCCATTCAGAGTGACTGAGGAAGGTATAAGAATAAATATTTTGGGTTGATTTAAACTGGAGTGGTAGATGTCTTTTTCTGTTGACTTTTCCAGCAAGGAAGAAGATTAGTTGTATGCAGATGTATGCATGGTGTAATGATGTTCTCAAAAATAAATGATATTATGTTGTATGAATTATTGTTTATGAATGTGATGTGTTCCTTGCAGCGTGTCTTTGTCTAGGAAAATAAATCCTTGACAACATGCTGATGAGCCTAGAGAAATGAGCTTCCAGACTGATGCTGGGGGTGAAAAGTATGCTCCTCTGGTTTTAGGATATTTTCGCTGGGAATTCCTGTTCCATTTTTTGAGGAGAAATTCTGTTGGGGAATACTGGCTTGTTTAAGAAAACTTTGTGGAGAGTGTTGATCTCTGCTTGGGAAAAGAGTTCAATACTCTACTGGGGAATTATTCTTGACTAGAGAGCATCAAAAACTGGTTGTTATCTGGTCTAAATCCAGGCTTGGCCGCAATTTGTTGGGGATAATGAAGTTGATCGCTATCTGGTCAGGTCCAGGCATCGCGGTATCTTGCAAGGGAAGGTTAAATTAATTGTTATCTGGTCGGAATCTAGGCTTCATAGAAAATTGCTTGAAGTTGAACTGTTATCTGGTCGGGTCCCAGGCTTCACAGTAACTTGAAGTGGTAACTACTATCTGGTCGGGTCCATGCTTCATAGTTTTTCAAAAGTTGCACTATTATCTGGTCGGGTCCAAGCTTCACCGTGACTCGCTGGGGTTAGTAGCTAGTTATTATCTGGTCGGGCTCCAGGCTTCATAATAGCTTACTTGAATAGACGAAGTTGAACTGATATATGGTCGGATCCAGGCTTCACAGTAACTTACTGGGGAAGAATAAATTAACTATTATCTTGTCAGAATCCAGGCTTCACAGTAATTTGTTGACACTAAACTTCAATCTGGTCGGATTCCAGGTTTCATAGATTTCTGAGGTGGATTAAGTTAATTGTTATCTGGTCGGGTCCAGGCTTCACAATAAATTTCTTGAAAATATGAAGTTGAACTGATATCTGGTCGGATCCAGGCTTCACAGTAACTTGATGGGGTAGAGGCAAACTCTACTGGGGAAAAGAAAATAAACCCTTGTTTGGTTGAGTCCAGGTTTTTCCATATCTCGAAGAGTTAAACTAATATCTGGTCGGGTCCAGCCTTCATAGTAACTGAAAATTTAAACTATTATCTGGTTGGGTCCATGCTTCATAGTATTTGAAAAGTTTCACTATTATCTGGTGGGGTCCAGGCTTCATAGTGTCTTGAGAAGTTAACTATTATCTGGCCAGGTCCAGGCATCATAGTAACTTAACAGAATGAAGTTGACTGTTATCTGGTCGGACCCAGGCTTCACAAAAACTTTTGGAGATAGAAATGACTTTGTTGGCGACTTCATTGGGGATCAGGGGTTATGGTCCTATGATTTGTAATAGTCTAAGAGGCGAGCTCAAGCTGGAGAGGATAGACTCAGCTGGAGATGATAGACTCGACTGGGGAATTACACTCAGTTGGGGAAGTAAACCTTGTTGGGGAAATAAACCATGTTGGGGAAATGGACCCTATTGGGGAAATAAACCCTGTTGGGGAAATAAACCATGTTGGGGAAATAAACCCCGTTAAGAAATACTTGAAGAACTGCTGATGAGGTGAGTTCTTTTAGGAAGAGATCTATAAGGTTTCTTCTTTTAGGACCAACTTAGGTGGGGAGAAAGTTGTCAAGAGATTGAGACTCTTGGCTGGGGACCCACTTATGCAAAGAGACTTTGTGGGCAACTCTTTTAGGGAAAGGTTTATTATAGCCGTCATTGTGAGGATAATGCTAATGAAATAACTCTGTGGGGATTTTCCAACTGCATTAAAGAGAGGCTTGTTGCTGCTTTGTAGGACACATGTGCCAAATAGTTTTAATTATGTTCACATGCATATATTCGTTCAATTTTAGTCATTGGACTTCTTTGCATTCAAGATAAGAACAGAAAGTTTGCACTTCCAAGTATATTTGTATTGATATTTTGCCCATGAATAGGCGTTTTTGTACAAAGAGATGGAGATCCTAGTAAGAGGAACTCGTCGAAAGGAAAACAAAATTTAAAACAAAGATGATAGCCATGTGGAAGTGATCTCACTATGTTCCAACTCTACTATTTCCCCAATGTCTTCGAATTCCCCTTGTCGTTGACAAAAGTTGATTGGATTGATTTTGGATCGTTTAAACTCGGACCTTGGTAATAAAGTCGACGGTGGTGACTCCGCGGGACATAGTCATACGCTTTTATTCCTTAAATTTTTCCTGGACCGCCCTTTCGGGTTTTCAGCCCACCAGGATACCCATTTTGCCCAAGTCGCCCTTTCGGGTTTTCAACTTGCCGGGTGTACAATATTTTGCATATATCCCTAATTTTTTCCCAAACCTTTTGGTTTGTCGGGATTCCCTTATCTTGTCTAGGTGTGTCAACCTAGAGGGTCTCTTATGCGTAGTATTTTTTAACTATGTACGCGTTCACAGGATGTGGGAAGTCTTCACCGTCCATGGTAGTCAACAACATGGCACCACCAAAGAACACTTCTTCACAACAAATGGCCCTTCGTAGGTTGGAGTCCATTTTCCCTTGGGGTCGCCTTGTGGATGAATGATGCACCTTATTACCAAGTCACAAGCTTGATGTACTCGAGGCCTGATCTTTTTGGTGAAATCCTTGGTCATATGTTTTTGGTACGTCTGACCATGACAAACGGAAGTCAGTCGCTTTTCATTGATCAAGTTCAAATGATCCAATCTTGTCTGAATCCATTCGTCTTTGCCTAGGCCTGCCTCATTCATAATCCTTAATGAGGGAATCTGAACTTCCACTGGCAGAACAGCTTCCATGCCATAGACCAAAGAAAAGGGAGTTGCCTCAGTTGATGTCCGAGCTGAAGTACGGTAGCCATGAAGAGCAAACAGTAACATCTCATGCCAGTCTTTGTAGATTACTACCATATTCTGCATAATCTTCTTAATGTTTTTGTTGGACACTTACACTGCGCCATTCAATTTAGGTCTATAAGGAGAAGAATTGTGATGCTTGATTTTGAACTGAGTGCAAAGTTCTGTAATCATAACATTGTTGAGGTTAGTTCCATTGTCAATGATGATCCTTTCGGGGATACCATAGAGGCAAATGAGGTTATGTTTGATGAACCTGGCTACCACGCTCTTTGTGACTGAGGAAAATGAGGCGGCATAGACCTATTTGGTGAAATAATTGATAGCAACAAGAATGAAGTTATGTCCATTGGAATTAGTGGGTTTTATCTCTCCAATCATGTCAATGCCCCACATTGCAAATATCCACAGAGAGGTCATGACGTTCAGAGGGATAGGAGGCACATGGACCTTGTCAGCATAGATTTGGCATTTGTGGCAAGTTCTTGAGTGGCGATGGCAATCAATCTCCATTGTTGACCAATAGTAACTAGCTCTCAGTATTTTCTTGGCCATAGTATGTCTGCTAGAGTGAGTCCCAAATAGACCATCGTGCATGTCTTCCATAATTTCCTCTGCCTCCTTATTATCCACACATCATAGTAGAGTAGAATCATGGTTGCGTTTATACAAGATTTCGTTACTTAGGAAGAATTTGGCTTAGAATCTTCATAAGAACTTTCTGTCATTGACGGAAGCTCCTTCGGGATACTCTTGTTCTTCAAGGTATATCTTCACCTCATAGTACCATGGCTTTTCTATGTCAGTGTCAAGCTCATAGGAATGCGTAGGTTCGTCGAATCTCTCAATTGTAATCATAGGAGCTTCGTTGTCCCATTTGACCTTGAACATAGAAGACATCATGGCAAAAGCATCAACTAACTGATTTTCTTCCTTAGGGAAGTGTTCAAAGGTGATCTCTTCGAAGTAAGTAATCAGAGATAACACAAGCTCCTTGTAAGGAATGATATTAGGGTGTTTAGTGTCCCAATCTCCTATTACTTGGCTAATCGCCAGAGCAGAATCCCCAAACACATTCAAATGCGTGATCCTTAAATCAATGGCCGCATTCAGACCCAAAATGCACGCTTCGTACTCAACCATGTTGTTCATACAATCGAAGAATAATCTGGCAGTGAAAGGAGTGTGGAAACCTTCATAGGATATTATCACAACACCAATTCCGTTACTCGAGGCGTTGGAAGCCCCAGCTAAAATCATAGTCCATCGGGATCCTTGTTCGGGTCCGTCATATGTTCCAAGTTTCGTGCAATCGGTCACTAGCATGATGTTCTCATCCAGGATGTCAAAGTTCATAGACTGATAAACATCAACAACTTGATGGGCCAAATGATCTACTAGTACACTTCCTTTGATGGCCTTTTGCATTGTGTATTGAATATCGTACTCAGTCAAGATCATTTTCCATCTAGCTATCCGTCCGGAAAGAGTGGGTTTCTCGAAGATGTACTTGATATGGTCCATCTAAGAAATCAGTAAAGTGGTATGAGTCAACATATACTGTCTTAGCCGGCGAGCAGCCCATGCCAGAGCACAACAAGTTTTCTCGAGCAGTGAATATCTGGTTTCATAGTCGGTATACGTTTTGCTCAGGTATTAAATAGTGTGCTCTTTTCGGCCAGACTCGTCATATTGGCCCAAAACACACCCCATAGAATTCTCTATCACTGTCAAGTACATGATCAAGGGTCTTCCTTCAACTGTAGGCATGAGAATAGAAGTTTCTTGCAGATATTCTTTGATTTTGTCGAAGGCAGCCTGGCATTCATCATTTCATCTGACTACTTGATCTTTCTTCAAGAGTTTGAAGATTGGCTCACAAGTAGCAGTTAAGTGAGACATGAAGCAGGCGATGTAGTTAATACGACCCAAGAATCCTCTAACTTCCTTTTCAGAGTGGGG
This sequence comes from Vicia faba, assembly GCA_948472305.1. Taxonomy (NCBI): domain Eukaryota; kingdom Viridiplantae; phylum Streptophyta; class Magnoliopsida; order Fabales; family Fabaceae; genus Vicia; species Vicia faba. Next base: position 596,387,413 of record OX451737.1, read on the forward strand.
TACTGGCATTTATTGGATGGCCTTTACCTTGGCAGAATCGACTTCTATGCCTTTACCACTGACAACAAAACCTAGAAGCTTTCCAGATCGTGCTCCAAATGTGCACTTACTAGGATTCAACCTCAACTTGTACTTTTTCAGCCTCTCGAATAGCTTGTATAGGTGATCGAGATGCTCCTCTTCAATTTGTGATCTTGTAATCATATCATCCACATATACCTTTATCTCATGATGGATCATATCATGAAATAAAGCTATTGTGGCCCTTTGATATGTTGCCCCTGCATTCTTCAACCCGAATGGCATGACCTTGTAACAGAAGGTTCCTCGTTGCATAATGAAAGTGGTCTTCTCCATGTCTTCCGGAGAAACCATCCATGAAAGAGAAGAATTTATGCTGAGAAGTGTTATCGACCAAGACATCAATATGAGGTAGAGGGAAATCATCCTTGGGACTTTCCCTATTCAGAACCCTATAATCTACGCACATATGAACTTTTCCGTCTTTCTTTGGCATTGGAACTACGTTTTCAACCCATTAGGGATAAGATGTCACAACTAGGAATCCTACATCAAATTGTTTCATCACTTTATCTTTTATCTTTTCAGACATGTCAGGCCTCATGTGACAAACTTTTTGTTTGACAAGAGGACAATCTTCCTTTGTCGGCAGACGATGAACTACAATGTCGGTATCCAACCCTGACATATCTTCATATGACCAAGAAAATACTTCCACATAGTCATGAAACATCTGAACCAATCTGCTTTGATACTATTTTCCAGATTAGAGCCGATCTTGACCTCTTTCTTTTCTGTCTCGGTACCTAGATTGATGACTTCAACTGACTCTTCATGCGACTGAATAACTTTTTCCTCTTGTAATAGAAGTCTGGCTAGTTCTCTTGGTATTTCACAATCTTCCTCGCCTTCCTCTTCGGCTTGGTTAATTAGACGTTCAAAGTCATAGTCGGCAATAGTAGAGTCATTGGCAATGAAACCCAGAGTGGATGAGGACCTGTAAGAGTGTGTGTGTGTGTGCATGTAAGACACATGGCTATTTTGAAAAATGCATTTGAAGAAAAAGAAATACAATGAGCACAAAAGTTCAAATGCAAAAAAGTCCAATGGTTTGTATTTAATGATCATATAATAAAATGAACATAAATAAAATCCTTGACAAATGGACCATAGTGCCCCGGGCCAGGCACATGGCTTAAAAGTCATTATTTAATATTACAGATAAAATGTTCTTGAATTAATAGAAAGCAATAAACAAATAATTACTCCACAATGAAGGAGACGGGGACAAAGTCCTTTGCGTGCCAATTTTTGAGCTCTATTGTAGTAGGATATACCCATTCTTCAAATGAAACCTCATCATCAGAATCACCCACAACGTTAACTTCATGACTTCCAATACGGATAGGGGGCTTCCCTGCACGAGCGCACCTCACTTATTTCTGAGCCTTGATAGTGAAACCCGAACCACATTTGTCTGCTTTGAATGGGATCTCGGGGAGTTGCCCCCAAGTATCACAACTTCCTTCGTCGACTGCCGCACGAGCATCTTTAAACGAAACCATCTTTGGCACGACCTTAACAGCTTTGGACACATTAGAGGAATATTTGGTAGGAGGATACTTCTCGTCAAAATAATCTTCATCATCAGATGCTTGACAATTGATACACCCGGCCAGGGTACTTCTCACTTCTCCAACTTGATTTTCGTCTTCCTCAGACGAGTCTTCCACTATCGGTATCTTGTAAACCGGCTCTCTGAATCTTCTACCCATGTTGAATACGACTTTCCTCTTTGGTTTCTCTTTGGATGCTAGCAACGCCATCAAATCTTGTTGCCCTTGGCCAGGGTCAGCAGAGTCTCTTGAAACTGGGAGTTTTGTGCTTGTAGGTCCTTCACTATTTTCTCCATTTCCATCTTGCTGAAATAAACAACAGAAAGATAAGGAAACTTTTCGTGGAAAACATGTTATGTTATGATGCATGGAGGATGTGTATGAAAATGATTTCAAGGATCTATGCAATTTAAATTTGTCTAGACAAAGAATGAAAAAGCGTCAATTTTTATGAATTAGTTCAAAATGATTACAATGTGCCTCTTGGGCTTACAAAATAAATCTCTAAGATAAAAAGGTCGAACGCTTCCTCTTCGGCGCAAGGTATGCGTTCAAGCTTTTCTCTTCATGGAGTTTCTTTGTAAGCTCCAAAACCCTTTTCTCGCAAGCATAGAATCGAGCTTCGAAAGTATCTCGTTATTCCTTTAACTAAATCCAACCCTTTTACAAGTCTTCAAGAGAAGTAGGCATGCTGGGATAGAGAACAGTGTACGTGATATCTTCTTCAGCAACGGGCTCCAAGATAACAGGTAGGATGGAGGGATAAGGCATCACGAGCTTCTGAGCACGAGCTCGTACCCACCTAAGGTAAGGTTCAAGGGTAATAGAATTCTTGTGTACTAGTTTTTTACTGTCCACTTTGTTTACCATCCTCCAAGCTCGTGCAAACTTCTGACGGTAGCCTTGATCGTTGCTCTCGTAGTCGAACACCACTCCTTGGATGAGCGTATCATGCAGACCATCCCTTCGTGCATAACCAAACTTTTGTAAGGCTAAGAAAGGGTTGTAAGTGATACCTCCCCTAATGCCAAGAAAAGGGACATTAGGGGATTCCCCAGAACGGTCGATGATAGTAACGTTCTCTAAGGATCGAGAACACCAATGAATATCCGAATGTCTGAGCGTCATCAACCTATGTGACCACTTCAAACCTTGCTCGTTCTTCAACACAGACCGAGGAAGATGCAAAATAAAGCATCTATCCAAGAGAGGAGTGTAACACATGAGGGCCCCTATCTTCCTCATAGTGTGAGAGTGGAGAGAATATAGGATATCTCTCAACAAAGTAGGCACCAGATTGTGAGATATGAAGATTTTGACAACATTTACATCTATGAGTTGGTCAGGGTTTGGAAACAAAACCATCCCATAGATGAGAAGGGCCAATATTTTTTCAAAAGCTTGTAAATCTACAGAGTTCCAATAATCTTGAGCTTTCTTAAACAATAACTTGGTTAAGAACCCTTTGACACCACTCCTTATTTCCCAATTAGTCGTGATATCAGATTTTTGCAAGTGTAGCACTCGGGAAATCTCTTCAGGGATTGGATCTCCTTCCGTACCATTAAACGGTAGTTTATTGAGAAAAGAAATCCTCAAGAGTTGAGAGAATTCCTCTATAGTAGGTACAAGCTGGTAATCAGGAAAGGTGAAGCAATGGTGCAAAGGATCGAAGAATTGGAAAAACACCTTCCTCATATCTTCATCAGTGCTAGAGGTAACCAAGTTTAGGAGGCGACCATGTCTTTTGGTGAATGAAGAACTCCCAGGGACCCTTGATGCTAACTCTTTGAGTTGATAAGGAATTCTTACGAGATTGACTTGGATAGTATTCCTACGGATGGAAGCCATGTCCTACAAAACAGAACAAAGATAAATCCCAATAATCCTTGAAATGGTTAGTGAGAATGCTTAAGATGTTATGATGTTTATGATGTTATGTACAAGTAAGCATATACACACAAGGAAATTAAGTCCTTAGGTTTAGGATTTCATGGAGTCTTATAGGTAAGTACCCTCTTGAAGTTTAGTTGGCTCAACCTGTCCTAGTAATAGTAACCGGGTTCTAAGGGATCCTAATATCACTAATATTTCTTGTCGGGCATTGTTTCAGTGCAAGCCTCTTTAATTGCGACCAAAATATCCCGAGAAGTATGATCTCAATGAGCATAGTATCGAGTATCAACCAACTTCATACTGCACCAAAGCCAGCTATCTCACTACTTCCTAATGGCCATGTTGGTCAAGTAAAGGTTCTAAAGTCAATTAGTGCTTCATGACACCACACAACGGCCCCGTATTCTCCTTGACTAGTCAAGGGCTATCGGTACCAACAAATGTGTCACACTAACTTAGCTATTACTTAGACCATGTCGGTATACCCTGCACAGTTTCCACAACATATTGATACTTACCTATAAGGTATCCGAGACCCGTGTAGAGGATCAGAACAAGCCCAAACAATGAACCAAAGTGTAAATCAAGCAAGTCAAATAAGGAAAGCAAATAAAGGTGATCAAGCCCTAAGGTAACCCCACTTTTAAGTTTTCCCCAGCATAGTCGCCAGTTTTGTAATTCTGTGGGAGAACTGACTTGGTTGTTTTGTGTTTGATTGCAATTGTTACCTTTTCTTTTATCCAAAAAGGAAAGGCTGAAAACAACATGAAAGACCTTTGAGATTATTTATTGAGTTCGGGGGGTAGATTGTGAAAAGGGAAGGTATTAGCACCCTTTTCATCCATAGTTATCTATGGGCTCTTAGTTGCTTTCTAGATCACTTTCTTTGTTTGAAAATGTGCTTTGTGATGGTTTTTGAAAGTATTTTGAAAAGGCACCTTCGTTTAGGCAAACTTTGTAATGATTCCCGTTTCGGCGAGAATGTATACAAAGTGTTATACTTTTGAAAATATTTCATGTTTTGAATGTGTTTGGTGTGTGTTTGTTTTGAAAGTGAGAAAGCAACTAAAAACGTTTCTACCTACTAAAAAGTCTTTTGTTCATTTCTCTCCTTTCCTTTGATATTGCTATCTTACAATTGATTGGTAAGAAGCCTTATCTTTGGATGTAAAGGGACAAGCGTAGGTCATCGTATAGTCATGATAGAAATGTTGTAAGATGTATTAGCATTTCTCTTTGAGAGACTAAGATCATTTGAAAGGCAACTTTTGAAGCGTCATCGAGGGACTATGATCTTGTATTTTTTATTGTTTTTGCTAAGACATCTCACATGCTTAACATGACCATTTTTTAGGCAACAAATGGAGTTAACCTTAAGGGTGCATGTGTGAATAATGTGTTTGATTTGCATGCATTTGATATTTTATTAGGGTTATATACTTGTTTATTTTATCTTCCCATACAAATCCTAATTACTAGCATTTATATGAAAGCAATAAATTGCGGAAAGTAAATATTCTACGCTATTACAATCATTAGGGGGATGGGGTGTACAAATTTACAAATGGGGATTGCAAGAAATTAAAGTGCTAATTATCTATTACAACCATATTGAAATAATGTACAAGAAATGAAAATGTATTTGTTTTGTTTTTGTTAAATGAACTAATTTAAGAAAATATTTTTGGTCTTTTGATTTTAAAAGAAATAAAATAAAGTATGTGAATATAAAAATGTTTTTGGTATTTTTGATTAATTAAAATAAGAATGATGATAAAAAATAGTAAGAGAGGACATAATCAAAATCAACGCATTGCTGAAATAGGAGAACAAAACTTCTGACTCTGGTGCACTGCAAGTCAGAAAGAAAATGTCAGTAGAAAAAGGGGACGGTCAAAAGTAGTGGGTCCAGATACACTAAAGTTCTAGGGTTACTGGGAACAAGGGAAACCTTAGAAGTACTGATGCAACTGGAAGCCTAGAAGTTCTAATGTTACTGAAAGGTCAGAAGTTCTGGTTGTTGAGAGTCTGAAAGTTCTGATGTAGTTGGAAACCTAGAAGTTCTAGTGTCACTGGCCAATTAGAAGTTCTGATAATTGGTATGTGAAGTGTTAATGTTGTTGGATGGGAATGTTTAGAAGTTCTGATACAACTAATGGGGTAAAAATGTCAGGAAATAAACATAAAAAAGGGTGTTTCTGGGACTAGAACTAAGGACCTTTAACACTAATGTCTTATGCGTGTGTTCTCTACCACCGGGGTGGCTATACATCTGGTATTAGAAGAAAAAACATAAACATATAACACAAAGTAAACTCTGATGATGAATCTCCTTCTTCACGCTAATCAAAACACCTGCACCTTAGCCATTTCTCCACAAAACAGAAAATGCATACATGACAATTATGGCAGGTTTCATCATGGTTTCAGAAATATAAAGCATCACAACTATAAATCAGAAGCCAGCATGAATTTTGTTGATCCTAATTATAAATCCTAATTTCCTCAAGAAGTTCTGAACTGAAATTCTCTCTACTTAGGCAAAAAATACATGAATTTTATGGATATGTAAAGCATCAGAGTCAGGATATCTACATTATATTTTTAAGCATGTAAGCCTATCAATGCCTAAGTAATATGATGAGAGTCAGCAGGAACTTACCTTGAAGCTAGAAAATGTTTTGTGAACTAGAGTCTGGTTCTGACTGCTGTGATGTTCTGGTCAGCTTTCTCACGTGCTAAGAAGGGTGGAATAATCTTTAACTTGCGCTATGAATGGCTAGAAAATTCTGGAATAGCCAAGAAGCAAAGTTCTGATTTATTGAAATGGAAGTTGGTGAAGATTGAACTGCAGTCTGTAAACAGAACTTGGGATGGCTTCTAAATGTGTATCAGAAACTGGATGTATGATTTGGTTGAGGATATGCACAAGGAAGATTAGAGCTTGGATGCAAAAAACAAAAACTGGCAGGTTTTGTGTTTATGTTTGCAGTTTCAAGTTTTGGGACATTTCAGAAAAGTTTCAAGGTATTTTTTCTCAAATTCTCGACCTCTTTACAATTGCAAATGAAGATCAATTTATAGGTAAGGATTTTGTAGCTTGGAGAGATAAAGGGTACAACCATCATATGTTAGGGTGCTGACTTAATCTTGCAGCAAGTTTAAACAAGTATTGTGGTTAGCAGCTTTAGCCACGCTTAGGCTGGTTTGTAAGCGTGAATTAAGGAAAAGTACCCTCAGAAGAAAAAGTAAAGCATGGGCCCAACATACACTTGTACAAAAGTTTGCTTTTCAAGGACAATAATGTACTTCTATGCCACACGTGGGGAAATCCTTTGGATAAAGACTCAAAAGTGGTTGTGAGCATTAAATGATGATGAGATTTATTAAAACATAAATCCTGCAATATGAGATTATGTATCATAGCTTAATTCTGGATCATAAATTCAGCATCAGCGTAACCTAGAACGAACATCCAACTTCTGATCTTTGAATCTCCCTGTTCCAGCATGTTTTAAAGGAGTTCTCAGACTTTCCAGAAAGCTTGTAACACGCTTTGTAGACCCTCTTTGAATTACTCTTGCAAATTCTGATTGAACCTTTGCGAAAACTGGTCCAGAAGTTCTATCCAAATCTTGTTTTGGAAAGGTTCAGAATTTACTGAATGCTTTAATTTTATGGACGTGCCTTCAAGGATTTATACTTGAATTCCCAGCATTTCTAGAAGATGTTATGTTCTACAATATTTTAGATCTCATTGAGATCTACAACTCTTGTGTTAGAAGTTCTTCTAGAACCAACTTGTATCCTGGTGAAAATCTGGCCAGAAGTTCAGAATTTATCATATTTCCTAAACACATAGAAAAATTTCTAAGTATTTAGAATTTTGACTTTTTCAACATAATTTTGACTTTTGATTTTCTTGATGAAAAAAACTTCATATTCCAACATGTCTTGATGAAATATGATTCTTGAAACCTGATTTTGATCCAAAGGTCAAAGTTTGACTTTTCAGTGTGCAATTGACCATTTTACCCTTGTGCCAATTTCAAACCTAAATTGATGTATTAGTGCTGCAAACATGATGTCATGGGAGATCTTATGAGAATCCTTGAGAAATCAGAGGGCAAATTTTGGGGTACAAAAAACATCAATAGGTAAATAGAAAAAATTATGGAGACTGTGCGGCATAGACCGATATGGTTGAGACAATAACTATGTTAGAGTGACATATTTGTGGGTACTGGTATCCCTTATGGAAAATTAAGGAGAATATCAGGCCGCTGTATGGTGTCACGAAGCACTAATGAACCTTAGAAACTTTAGTTGAACAACTTGTCCATTAGGAAGTGGTGAAGTAACTGGCTTTGGTGTAATCCAAAGTTGGTTGATACTAGAAACTACACTCATTGAGATCTGACTTTTGGAATATTTCGGTCGCCAATAAATAGACTTGTGTTGAAACAATGCCCAATGAAGAAAGATCAATCATATTGTGATCCCCTAGAACCCGATTACTTTCTAGGACAGGTTGAACCAACTAAAATTCAAGAGGGTACTTACCTATGAACCTCATGCAAGCCAAAAATTAAGGACTTGTTTGTTTTGTGTGTATGTATTTACTTGTACCTAACATCATGACATCATACCATTGCATTTGTAATAACTATTTCAAGGACTTTGGGATTTATATTTGTAGGACATGGCTTCCATGCGAATAAATACCATCCGAATCAACCTTGTGAGAGTGCCTCCTCAACTTAAGGAATTAGCATCAAAGGTTCCCAATGATTCTCCATTCACCAAGAAGTATGATCATCTCATCAACTTGGTTACCACAAACTTTGAAGAGGATATGGTACACGTGTTTTTCCAATTCTTTGATCCTAAGCACCATTGCTTTACATTTCCTGATTACCAACTAGTGCCTACCATGGAAGAATTTTCTCAACTCTTGGAGGTTCCTATTCTTAATCAATTACCCTTCACCGGTATTGAGAAAGAACCAAGACCTGAGGAGATTGCTCGAGCTTTACATTTGCAACGGTCTGACGTTGTGGCAAATTGGGAAACAAGAAGTGGTTTTAAAGGGTTTCTAGACAAGTTTTTGTTTGAGAAGGCTCAACAATTTTGGGAGGCTCTGGATTTGACAGCTTTTGAAGAAGTGATGGCTATTCTAATCTAATAGATGGTATTGTTTCCTAACCCGAACCAACTCATAGATGTGAATTCAGTCAAAGTTTTTCTATCCCGTAACCCGGTACCTACCTTTCTTGGAGACATTTTGCACTCTCTTAACTCTCGCACCATGAAGAGAAGAGGAATTATTATGTGTTTCACCCCTTTGTTGGCTAGGTGGTTTATTTCACACCTACCTCGATCTGTTTTGAAGAATGAGCAAGGCATGAGATGGTTTAATAGGTTGATTTCACTCACGCATTCGGATATTCATTGGTGTTCTCGATCTTTCGAGGATGTTATCATCATTAATTGCTGTGGGAAATTCCCTAATGTCCCTCTCCTTGGCATTAGGGGAGAAATCACCTATAACCCTTGTTTGGCTTTGCGACAGTTTGGGTATGCTAGGAGGGATGGTCCTCATGACGCGCTTGACCAAGGAATTATATTTGACTATAAGAGCGATGCCCAAGGTTATCGTCTGTGATCGGTGGAAATAGAACTGACTATTTTGGAATGCTGGTTCGCGAAATGTTGCGGTAAGCAAGAGTCGCCACCGTCTTTTATTTTCTCCAACAAGGAAAGGACAAAAGCACAGCAAAATTCCTTTTCGAGATGTTTCTCGGTTCGAGAGGTATATTATAGAAAGGGAAGGTGTTAGCACCCTTTCTATCTGTGGTTATCCACGGGCTCTTAGGTACTTGCTCACTATGTTTTCAAAAATGTTTTGCTTTTCTTGTGTTTGTGGGTTTTGAAAAAGTTTGTTTTGAAAACTTCGTTTTGACTCTTGTATCAGTCCTCAAGAGTGTATGAAGTGTTTGTTTGAAAAACTTTTGTCAGAAAAGTGTAAGTGCGAAAAGTTGTTTTTGTTTTGAAAGAGCAAGTACCTTAGAACCTCTAGCTACTCAAAAGAAATTAAGCTGTGTAAATGTCCTTTAGACAGTACTATCCCACTATTGAGAAATAGGTAGCACCGTTGTTGGAGTTTTCGGGTCAATTCGATTATAGGGACACGTGGTCACCAAAGCAATAGTAGGACGCCTTAGCGGTAACCTTAATGTCCTAGATCCTTTTTTATCCGAGGCAACCGTTTCGAGGAAACTGGATCTTTAGACAGGAGGGCGACCTCTAAAACACCCTATACTCAATGACCACGTCGAGGCAACCAAGTGAGGCATACCCTAGGAGTGGCATGTGCGAGTGTGTCAGGATTCAGGTTAAATTATCTTTGCACATGTATTATGGTGAGCTGCGTTTTGATTTTATTTTGAGAACAAGTCTTGTCATGCATAGCAGTTAATAATTGTATGGAAAATAAATTGCGGAAAGTAAATCTACGCTATTACAAGGCGTCGGGTATTTACATCGCCAAAAACAACCCTTGAAAAGTAAATGCGAGAAAATAAAGAAAGCGATAAAAGGCCCTAATTAACTCTATTACATCCTCGGAGCAGATACATAAATATAATCAAAAATAATAATGCGCGAATAAAAATTGAATCGGGAAAAGTCTTTAGGGTTTTGACCCTTTTTGAGAAAGAATGAAGTTTTGGTCCTTTTTGCATTTAATTAAACCTAATTCTAATTAATTAAATAAGAGAAATGTTTTTTTTATGTTTTTAATGAAATAAAAAAAAGGAATTAAAATTGTCAAGAAAACCCTAATTCTAATCTATTTTATTTATTGTGAAAAAGTCAAAATTAAACCTAATTAAACTAAATTAGTTATATTAGAATTTATTTACAAAAAATAAAGTGAAATTAATAGATAATAATAATAATAAAAATATTTACATTTTTTAGTTGTCTGAATTTATTATGAAAAATATTAATTAAGTTAATTAAATAATAATAATAATAATAATAATTAGTAAAACAAAATAAATGGAAATTAAAATATAAAAGAAAAAGAATAAAGAAACCAGGGGGTGCTGGGCCCTTAGGAGGTGTTGATTGCAATTCTGGCCCACTAAGCTACAAGCCTTGTTGACCTTCTGGATCGTCCAGGGCGCTGGTTGACTGGGAGCATGGTACTCATCATCTTTTGGTCGCTGGATCTGCTTTGCCAGCCACTTGGCATGCTGAAGCGTGAGATACATGATGGACGTCTTGTTGGAAATCTGCACACAATCATGTTAAGAAAAATAATATAGGAGTTTTGGGTGGACCTGGGAATCGAACCCAGGTCCCAATGATCATTTGCCAACGCACCATCCACTAAGCCATCTGCACGCCTTTGTTAATATACTAACAAACAATTATAATATTAAGAAACAATTAATACGTTGGACAAACAAATAAACGCGCACCCTTTTTGAATGCTCCAATAGCACATCACCACGTACTCATCTTCTTCGCTGATGCCTGTAAAAAAACAAATAGATAGCGGGGGTTTTTAACCCCCACAAACTGCAATGACCAATAATAGCGATTAGGGCTATGATGAATATAAATATTTCGCGATATGTCCTTTGTGTTCGTCTTGGTTCAACGAGTTTAGTCATATGCCTTAGGAGTCTCAATTTTTCTGGGTTTAGAAACCCCCAATTTCGAAGCTTAAGAACCCTAGAATTCATTCATGGCATCTTTGGATTTAGGGCGTTTCAGTGCAATTAAACCACACCATTAGCTTCGTATGATTCCTATTAACATAAAACAATCACAAGAACATGTTAAATATGCATGAATCAAAGTATACGATTATGGAAAAAAGCTTCAAACCGTGACACTGTAATGGGCGATTCCTTGAGCTTTGGCACTTGGTTTTGATTGCAATATGTCTCTGGGAACCCCTGCAATAGATTAGAATCAATAAAAGCCTTTGAATCACGTTAGAATATGGAAATCAGTTTTCAAATTTCTTGAATTTTCTTGAATGTGGTTATGGATTTTCTGCAGCAAATTCACGTGTGCATGAGTAGGATTAGTTTGTGTATTTATAGAAGAGCTGAATTAGGTCAGAATCTTTCAAAGAAATCCATGGAATGATGATTTGAATATTTGATTAAAAATCAAATATTTTTGAATCTTTTTGATTGGAAAAACTTGATAAATTTGGATATTCTTATCCCTTTGATTTGCACACAAAATTGCCAGCATATCTTGACCATGTTTGCTTCACAAAAAGATTGCAAAATCAAATCTTTGTATTTCCTACAATTTAAATTAATTAAATGAATTAAAATTGATTAAAAATCCAAATAATTAATAAAAATAAGAAAAATAAGTTCAAATAAGCTTGATGGGTCGTGCATAGGCCTTGGATAAGGTTTCAAGAAGAAATTTGAGGCCCATTAGCAAAAACAAGGTGTTTTGAGCAAAGTTGACTTTTGCAAATTCATGAAAATTTCCCAACTTCTCCAATGCATATCTTGCTCAATTTTGATCATATGAACATGTTCTTGGACATTTTGGAAAGGTCTTGAAGTCCTCTAACCAATTCCTTTGGTCCCTTGTCATTTGGATTTACCAATCTCAAGTTATGGTCTTTGACTTAAAGTGCATTTTTGTTGACTTTTGAATTTGACCTATAATGTAGAAATTGATAACTTTTTGTGAGAGCATTTCTTGGACTTGGAATGTGAAGATGTATTGTAGGAAGTGTCATCCCCTTCAAAATTAGCATTGGATGGAATTTTTCTGATGAACCATGAAAAAGTTATGCCCTGGTCAAGATACAGTTGACTTTTCTACTGTCCAAAAATAGTAACTTTTGCATCCTTGATGATTTTTGAGCCATCCTTGTGGAATCATGATCAAGACTTGATCAAATGATGATTGTGTACTCAAAATAAGATGTTGACCAAAATTTCTGACTTTTAACTGTAAAATGACCATTTTGCCCCTATAGTTGATTGTAGGTCAAATGATGCTTTTGACTGTGCAAATTGGCACTGTGAATCTTGAAACTTGACATGTAGATGCTTGAGGATGTATATGGACCTATGAGACTTGATTGACCCATTGAAAACCTCAAATTCCTTGAAAGAAACAAAACCCTAATTTTGACTGGCTTAAGAGGTGGTTTGACTGTGTAACCCTTGAGAAATCTTGAACCATTTGAAGATGATTCTTGACAAACCTTGAAGAATATGGCAAGGAAAATTTTGGGGTACAGCATCGTCAAAGATTTGTACGAGCTTGGGGCATGGTGAACAAATTTGATAGCAAGACGTTAGGACATAAGAACTCCATTCCTTTGGAGCCTTATCTCAAATGGGTGTGAGCTCGTGCTCAAAACCTCATGAAGCCTTATGAGGCCATCCTACCTATCATCATGGAGCCTATTACCGAACGAGATGTTTCCTACACTATTCTTCATCGTGACATGCTAAATACTCTCGAGGAGTTGCAAAGATCTTGGATTCAACTCAAAGGGGAGAGAGACACCTTTGAAACCCAGTTCCACGCAAGTGAGAAAAAGGTTTTGGAGCTCACGAGACAACTTCATTAAGAACGGAGTTTGAATGCTTGCATTTCACCAAAGAGAATGCGCTCATGGGAAGCTTGAGTCCTTTTTTAAGAGTTTATTTTGTATTATCTTTGTTTCTTCCATTGTAAGCCCAAGATGTACCTTGTAACCTTTTGAACTTATCGATGCAATTAATGTTTGTTCCTATTTGTCTGAAAAAATTTAAATCTTAAAAGTTCTTGAAATCATTTGCATACGCATTTCATGCATAATAACATAAGCATGTTTTCAGACACAAGTTTTCTGATCTTTCTACTATTTATTTTAGTAAGATGGATATCGAGCAAACTGTGAAAGACTTGCAGAAGCAGAATTCTCAATTTCAAGAAACCTTTCTCACCTTGGCCAAGGGATAACAAGAGATGATGTCACTTCTGGTGTCCAAAAAGAAGACCAAGAAGAAAGCATTGATCAACATGGGGGAAAGGTTTAAAGGTCCTGTCCGTCAAGTGCAACTAGTTAAAGAGTCGTCCAAGGAAGATGAGAACTAGAAGGAAGACGCAAGGAGAACCCATGTTGGGAGTGAAAATGATCAAGCGTATGAGGATGAAGACTACTTTGATGAACAGTATCCACCGAATGAGGATAAAGACAAGCAACTGGAGGATAGGCGGAAAGCTGTGGAAATTCAAGCCGTACCTGGCTTGGATTTCGGTGATTTTTGCTTGGTACCTTGGGTTGTTATCCCACAGAAGTTCAAAATTCGAATCATTGCTAAGTATGATGGAGTGTCATGCCCAAAACTTCACTTGAGGTCCTACGACCATAAAATACAACCGCATACCGCTGGCAAGAAGCTCTGGGTACACTTCTTTCAAGAGAGTCTGTCCAGGACTCGGTTAGAATGGTTTTACCAATTGGAGGGTTCCAACATTCATACCTGGGAAGATCTGGCCACGGCTTTCTACCGTCAATATTAGTACAACACTGATTTGGCACCGACTAGAGTTCAACTTCAAGGAATGACAATGGGTACTAATGAAGGGTTTAAAGAGTACGTGCAAAAATGAAGGGACCTTGCTGGTAGAGTTCAACCACCACTAACTGATAGGGAGCTGGTGGACATGTTCATGGGAACATTAGCTGGCCCATTATTCAACTTATTAATTGGGAGATCATCATTCGGTTTCACTGAGTTAATTTTGACTAGTGAAAGGGTCGAGAGTGGTATCAAGAGTGGAAAAATCCCATGGCCTCTACTTCTGCATCAAACACTGTAAAGAAGCACTTTACTGGAAAGAATGAAACCAATGTTGTATATGGGTCAAGGGCCCATATCAAGAAGGATCATCGTCCATCTGTTAATGTTGTTTTGATCTCCAACCCTCCATCTGCTCAAAGACAACAACAAGCCAACCATCAACAACCTGACGTTCGTAGAAGACAATTCACAAGGATTAGCATGTCACTGTCCCAAGCCTTGCAACACCTGTTGAAGGCTAACATGGTAACATTGCATGATCCACCATCAAATACCAATGTTTTATCACTAAAGTACAATCCTAATTCCAAATGCGCATATCATTCCAACAGCCCTGGCATGAAACTGATCAATGTTGGGCTCTAAAAAACAAGATTCAAGATCTTATCGATAACAAAAATTTTGAGTTTTATCAACCTACAACTTCGAATGTTATAACTGCACCAATTCCAAATCATGGAAAAGGTTTCAATGCAATTGAAGACACTATTTTGTTTCCTCCGTTGAAGATTTGACTACTCGACTGTCCGTTGTTAAAGAGAATCTGTTGAGAGATGGAGTTTTCCCTGGCTGTTTAAAAGACTGTAATTGTTGTGTCGAATAAGTGAATGGATGAAAATGGCTAAAAGAAGGTGTTCAATACTTGATAGATACTCATGATATACTGTTTGAAAGAACTCCGACCATCAAAAGTTTGACCGATAAAACTGAAGACGTTTTTATCATAACAATTTCCATCAAGCCTCTTAGGATCTCTTCAAAGGGTCCTATTATAATTTCCAGCGAACCAACGATTACTCCCTTGATAATTACTACTCCTGGGCCGATTACTTACTCCTATAACAAAGAAGTCCCTTGGAATTATGGTGCTGAAGTTTACTATCCTGGAATTAAGAAAGATTCCTGGATCAATGAAGAAAAGACTGATGATGTTACAAATATTGTTGGTTCTAGCAAGGTAACAAGAACGGGGAGGATTTTCTCTCCTAAAATTTCACCTCCAACTACTACAATGACACATGTATGCATTACCATTGATAAGCCTAGTACAGAAACTAGGGGTAAAGAGAAAGTAATTGATCCTGTTGGGATAAAGGCGCCTGCCAAAGACATTGCTGCTAAGGAACCCTCCACTCGAGGAATGGAGGAAATCTTGAAGATTATAAAAAGAGTGATTTCAAGATAATAGAGCAACTGGGGAAAACCCCCTCCAAAATCTCTATGATGTCTTTGTTACTTTGTTCCAATGATCATGCCCAAGCTTTAATCAAAATTTTGAAGAAAGCTCATGTTCCTCAAGAGACCACGGCTGACCAGTTCAAAAATTGTGTGGCAAGTTTGACTGCCGATAATGGAACAAATCATAACAACGACTTGCATGTCACTATTGAATGCAAAGGAACTACCCTGGACCATGTCTTGGTTGATACTGGTTCCTCTCTAAATATTCTACCCAAAGGTGCCTTGGACCGGTTAGATTGCGAAGGTCTGGTGTTAAAACCAAGTGACATAGTTGTGAGGGCTTTTGATGGGTCCAAAAGGATGGTGTAGTGGTAGAAATGTTTAAGACTAAGCTATTGGATTGACTAGACTTGTACAGATCAAAATAAGAATCACCACCGCGCTTTATTATTTCCAAAGGAATGAGAAAAGAGAGAATAAACCAAAAAGAGGGGAAAGATTCAAGGTAAGGGTGTTGGTTATGCAAAGGGAAGGTATTAGTACCCTAAACATCTACGGTACTCCGTAAGAACCTCTTTGTAAAATCTGTATATTTTGGCTATAAAATGTTATGTAAAAATAGATGGTGGAGATGAGAAAAGAAATATTTTTTATGATTTTCGCACCTGCCGCGGTTGTGAATCTTTAGTGCCTACGTACCACCTTCCGGCAATAGGAAATCAGGGTACACGTAGTTCCTCTTTAAAATTTTAAAACACAATGTGTTGGTTAATTTTATGAGATAAGACATCATCGTCATTGTCCTTGTGGAAAACATACTTACCACCCACAATCATGAGAAAGGAGATTTTACATCATCGCAAAGTGGAGGATATGGCTTGGATTTTAAAATCAACAATGCCTCACTCAACACCAAAGTGGAAAAAATCTCTCTTCACTATATATTGTAAAAGTATAGTTGTTTGCAACACTACAAGGATTGACAAGAGTCCAATCTTTTGAGAAAATTTTAAAGATAAAAGGCAAAATGGTTTGAATGAGATTGATTGAATTTTAGTCTTCTCACAAAAATGTCAAGGTATGATTAAGATGATTGAAGTTTATTTAAGAAAAATGTTTTTAAAATGCATGGACCTAAGTACAAGTTTATTATGAAAGTTGTTCGAGTTTAGAAACAAGAAGATTTTTCAAAAGGAGGGAGATGATTTTTGAAATTAAAGAAGATGGGGGGAGATGAAGAGACTATCTTAAGGCATAAGGTAAAAGCTATGGAAAAGAACCATTTGACCAACAAGAAGCTAATACTTGACATTATGAGTCAATATAGAGTTCTATTCTTTGGATTGAAACCAAGCAAGCAAAGATACTAGACCTCTTGAGAGAACTAAAATTCAAGTGTATTAAGTCTTCCCAAAAATTGGGCAGAGTAACAGTTGTATACAGATGAATTCCAGATTACAGAAAAAGTACGTAATCACAGTAACCTGCATACAAAACAAACAAACAACCCAATATTTTGAAGTAAACCTCAAGAACTCCAGACAAAATATCAATTAAGAGCACAATGTCTCCAGCATATGATCAGGGTCTCTAATCCTAAGTCCAAGAAGTCCAATACTCCATAATTCCAAGGATAGTAACCAAATAGTCCAAGTATCATTAATGTTTTTTATGGTTCATGTTGATTATTAAGTATCTTAATAAAGAAAATAAAAGCTCAAGTGAGCAAAATAAAAATGACATAAAAGTAAATTTTCAAGTGAGCAAAGATGAAAATAACATGAAATGTAAATGCTAAAGTAAATGGTACATAAAGTAAAAGCATAAAAATAAAAGCATAAAATAAAGTCAATTGTTAGAAGCTAATGGTTAGTTGTATGACCATCTTGAAACTTGCATATGGAACTCATTAGAGGATTGGTAGAACCAAAGCCTCTCAACAACAAGTTGCATTTTCTTTTTGTCAAGTATATCATCTATTTAAGAATCTTCAAGGCAACATTTAATGAACAATGATGTTTAAGTGATCCATGTTGACCAAAATTAATGAAGATCCATTGGAGGATTGGTAGAACCAAAGCCTCCTAACAATGAATTTCAAGGTCATTTGATCGAAGGGTTCAAATTAAAAATTTGGCTTGCAAACATAAGTTTGGGCCACGAATGGTCATTTTCTCAAATCAGGACAAAATTTAGCGCTATGTTAAGCAATCGTAAGTGGACTTATGTAGAAGTTGCACCTATTTTAAGGCCAGATAATAACAATCTATGCAATTCATGTTTGGATAAATGATATAGAGATCATCATCCCATAACATGTAATACAATAAGAAAGGGGGATAAGATGAATATGGAAGGGATTAGAGTTTCAAATATCATCAACATCATTCGTCAATTTTAGTGGATTTGGTTTATCAACCTATCAACAACCAATATCTAATGAGGTTAAATAATTTATCTCACAATATGCCTCAAGCTAGTACCACATTCCATTTCAAGAATTAAACAAGAATCATGTACAAAAGTTTTCAATTACAAGCATTAATCAAAGGTAAAACCCTAAATGCACACCTAAGTCAAAAATTAGTTTTAAAATATGCAAATGACTTGAAAAATTATTAAATTAAAACCCTAACTTCCAAAAGTCCTACAAAAGTCAGAAATAAAATTTGGAGTCCCTGGATTGAGGTGGAAATTCGCTTTAGAAATGCAAACTTTGAAACTAGCAAGTTTAAGCCTTAAACTAGATGGTTTTGGGAAATAATTTGTAAAAAATATGAAATCACATTGAAAAATTCCAGAAAAATGTTTTCTATGACCTCAACATGTTCAAGCACTCTAAATAACTTCATCTCTAATTTTATAGGTATGAGAAGTTAGAACTTTTAATCAATTAATGTGCATGATCAAACAAAAAGACTAAAAAAGGAAATTAAGTTCAAAATTAATCAATTAGATCTAAAGGTCAAATAAATTTGATGTAAAATAACCTAAATGTCAATAAAACTCTAAGGATAAGCAAGCACATTTTTCTTGAATTTTTTCTCAAAAGAAAAAATTAGATGAAAATTATTTACACAATTCAACAAAAAAAATAAAAATAAAAGATGATATGTCCAAATGATTTTAATGAGTAATCCCAAAGTTTTATAAAATTGAAAAAACAAATTTTTTTCAAGTAATCAACTCAGAGAGGAGCCCAAAAATATTTGTAAGAGTTTTTTTTTTAATTTAATAGAAATAGGAAAATAAAATTCAATATTTAAAAGAATATTAAAACCCTAATTATTTACATAAATTTATTTAATCAAGAAAAATGATAAAAAAAATGAAATAAAAAATAAAAATAAATGAAAATATATTGAAAAAGGAGTTTAAAATATTTTTATCATAATTTTTGAAGTAAAGAAAAATATTAAAAGAAAATATGAGAAGAAAACTCAAAAATAAAATTCAAAGGCTATTACACCTGTTATTTGAAAAACGCGCTGTAAAATGCAAGAAGAACATGTTCCATCAGGGACTGCCACACAGTCATCCCTACCAACAACCATAATATCCAGTTTTTTCAATTTTGAAACACTGCTTTCATGTCACGATATCTCATGCAAATTCTTGATGAAATTCAAAAATTCCAATACCAAAATTCAAGAAGGATATTAGTAGAACATGCTAGGACCAAAAACTTCATGAAATGATGCCTTGATGATTGAGAAAAATGTGTGTGAACATGGATACACGAACACGGTTTTAAGTCGCACATTTCATCAAATAGATTTGTGATTTGATTTTCTCCCTCAATTCTCCACCAAAATACACGATCCAAGAATGAAAATTGATCAAAAAAATACAAGGATTCTGAATATGCTATTGATTTATTCAAAAGGCTAATGGATCTAAACAACACGCAAGTTGCAGTAAGAGGGAGAAAAATGAATAATTACCTTGAAATGAACTTGATGAAGCTTGAGCTCAAATAAATAGCAATTAATAGAGAGAAGCTTGAATCTTTAGAGATAACGAGTAGAGAAAGAGAGGCGAAGAAAATTTCTTGGAGATGGAGGAAATTTGCTTGCCAATGGTGGATGTTTGAAATTGAAAGAGAGAGAGAGAGAGAGAGAGAGAGAGAGAGAGAGAGAGAGAGAGAGAGAGAGAGAGAGAGATAATAGCTTGCTACTTACCTTTTTCTTCCAACCCCTTGCTTGTTGAATGCATTGCTTTTTATAGAGTGTGGGAATAAGAGAGTGAGGAGAATAAAGAAAGTGAGGGAAATGAGAAAAATGAGGTGTGATGCATTTCATGTTGTTTTGGGATGAAAAATCATGTGTTTTGAGTAAGTGAGAAGGGTTGAGGTGTGAGCTGGCAATTTGAACTTGGTTGCACAAAGTTTTCCATGCATTCCCATGCATATTTTTTCCATTTCATTAACGTATCTTTTCTCCCTTATATCTCTCTCCACAATGCATGAAATGTCACGAAGTTTGAATCAAAAATAGAAGGACACTTCATACTCCAACTTTCATGTTCAAAAATTTTCTAAATGAAGCTTGAATCAATGAGATATTTGGCTATGAACACGTGCTTACAAGTTGCTTGATGAAATTCCAAGCCTGACTGGGATTGCTGCTCGCGCGTGACACCTTGCTGGGCAAAAAATTCAGGTTGCATGGTGCCTTCTCACAATTATATCTCAATATGTAGGGAGAATTTTAAGAAACTTCCTGAAGCAAAGTTGTTCCTAACATTTAGGGCTTGATCTTTGATGTTGGACATTTTCCAAAATAATGAATCTTTCACTTAGAAAATTGATGATAAATGAGCGCCCACAACATGTTTGATGAAATGCCTTGCCTAGCACGTGCATGACTTGCCTTGTGCTGGGCAAAATGACATTTGAAGCTTCAAAATCCTAATCACCATATCTTTCTCTACACTTAACCATTTGAGATGATTCTTGAATGAAAAATGAAAAAAAAACTTCAATATTCAACTTTCGTGTTTCCAAATTTTTTATTTGCGTCTAAATGGTCATTCAAAAATGGACATGAAGAAGTCAGATTTTTTGCATTTTATCCAAAATTTCACTAAGTGTCAAAAAACTTCCAATCTTCATAAAAAAAATTTCTTTGATTTTTTGGACTTGTGGCCTCTCCTACAAAGTTGGAGAATTTTTTATCCTCTTTCTAGGCATATAAAGTTTGCACATTTTCAATAAAAATTGAGAAAGTTGTGGCCAATCAAAATTTATCCCTATGGATACTTAGAAAAATTTCAAAACTTCAAATAACTTCCTTGACACGTTATCTCCAATTCACACTTCTTCTTGATATTTTTTCCAATATTGACCATGAAATTTGAGAATAGGTATATTGAATTGATAGTTGACCAAAAGTCCACTTGGTCAACAACTGATTTTGACTGTCTTCTGTCAAAATGACAATTTTACCCCTTTCATCAATTGAACCCTTTCAAGCCAAAATTAATGATCAAACTTCCAATGATGGATGCTCATGACTATGTAGATAATTATGCGATCAAGTATTGCTCAAAAATCCAAATACTTCCAGATTAAAATCCAAACCATAGTTTTGATCCTCTGTGCTAAGAGATGGTGAGGTGAAGACAATTGTGCCATTACCTACAATATGATATTCCAAGAGAGAAAATATACACATCTTGAGGTTAGTTAAAAAAATACATGTACAAAGATACACAATTCAAGGTTCTTCAAGGTGCTTGGTGATTCCCATAGGAAAACCTAAAGACAAGATGCAGTAGTAGAAAAAACCCCAAACCCTAATTTGCGATCTGATTGCATTGTGATAGTATAAGATGATAAAGGAATCTTAGGGGGGGAAAATTGGGGTATAACAGCTGCCCTTATTTATGTTTCTTCTATCCGAAGATAGGAAAGTTAAAAATCTTCGTGTCGATGTGATCGAAGATACTTATATAAAAAACAAACCCTATTTGTGGCCCTAAGATCCCATGCATTGCTTATGAGTATGAATGCATATGAAAAAATTCAAAAGGACGTAAGGCACCACTAGGGATGTAGCAAAGGAAAGAAGAATAAAAAATAATCTCGACCAGGAAAATAAATCACTGGTGAACAAAAGACCCGACTCTATTGGGGGGAGAGCCCAAAGAGGGGATAAAGCATCATCAACTTAAATATTGAGGAAATAATAAAGGATGATAGTGATCGACAGATAACTGTGAACTACCAACTCAATAGTCGAAGGTAGCAGATCAAAAATATACCGACTCATAGATGAGGGTAAACTATCAAAGGATACACCAACTTTCACTGAAGGTGAATCTACCAACGTTCATTGAAGGTACAAAGAAAAGAATAATCACCAATGTTCACTGAAGGTGAACTACAAACATTCACTGAAGGTAGAAAAAATTACACTAACATTCACTGAATTTTAAACTACCGACGTTCACTGAAGGTAGAGAGAGAAAACATAACACCAACTTTCACTAAAGGTGAAACTACTGATGTTCACTGAAGGTAGAGAGAGAAAACATAACACCAACGTTCACTGAAGGTGAACTACCAACGTTCACTGAAGGTAGAGAGAAAAGAAAAAATCACCAACTTTCACTGAAGGTGAAGAGAGAAAAATAATCACCAACATTCACTGAAGGTTAAATACCAACATTCACTGAAGGTAGAGAGAAAAGAAAAATCACCAACTTTCATTGAAGGTAAACTACCAATGTTCACTGAAGGTAGAGAGAAAAGATGACACCATCATTCACAGAAGATGAACTACCAAGGTTCACTGAAGGTAGAAAAAACGACACCAACATTCACTGAAGGTGAAACTACCGATGTTTACTGAAGGAAGAGAGAGAAAAATCACCAATGTTCAGTGAAGGTGAACTACCAATGTTCACTGAAGGTAGAAAAAATGACACAAACATTCACTGAAGGTGAAACTACCGATGTTCACTGAAGGTAGAGAGAGAAAACATAACACCAATGTTCATTGAAGGTGAAACTACTGACGTTCACTGAAGTTAGAGAGAAAATATAACACCAACATTCACTGAAGGTGAACTACCAACATTCACTGAAGGTAGAGAGAAACGAAAAATCACCAACGTTCACTGAAGGTGAAGAGAGAAAAATAATCACCAACGTTCACCGAAGGTGAACTACCAACGTTCAATGAAGGTAGAGAGAGAAAACATAACAACAACGCTCACTGAAGGTGAACTACCAACGTTCACTGAAGGTAGAGAGAGCAAAATAATCACCAACGTTCACTGAAGGTGAACTACCAACGTTTACTGAAGGTAGAGAGAAAAGAATAATCACCAACGTTCACTGAAGGTGAAGTACCAACCTTCACTGAAGGTAGAAAGAAAAGAATAATCATCAACGTTCACTGAAGGTAGAAAGAAAAGAATAATCACCAACGCTCACTGAAGGTGAACTACCAACGTTCAATAAAGGTAGAGAGAAACGAATAATCACAAACGTTCACTGAAGGTGAACTACCAACGTTCACTGAAGGTAGAGAGAAACATATTGATAATAACAAGTTTCCAAAAATTCTGACGTTTCACTTAGAACGGGTCTCAAATTCTTCTTTAACCAAGGAATTTCGCCTGGAAATGGTAATATAAGTTGTCCCAAATAAAGAGACTGCCACTTGTAAATATTTCTCAATAAACTGTCTCTGTCATATTGAAAAGACTTTCCATCCATTGAAGTGATTTGACAATGAACTGCAAACTATCCACTCATAGAGAAGATAGCAAAAAAGTAACATCGACTTTTATGGGGAAGTACAAGTTGCTCAAATAAAGAGACCTGCTACATGCTGTTATGGGAAGGATTGTAAAAATGACTTCCTTGGGAAAGAAATATGGCTTCTTGGGGAAAGAAATATGGCTTGCTGGGGGAAATTCCAACATATTCCTGCTGAGGAGATATAGTCTTCTCGTGCTAAAATAAATGCACTTTCTCAAACCAATGCTCGAAGCTTGCAAAAATCCAAAGTAATAATATTACTGGGAACCAAATATTCAAACCAGAAATAAATTGGAATGAAACAGTCAACCAAAATACATCCTTTGAGAAATAAACTCAAGAGGGAAACATAAATCATCCAGACAAAGAGTTGTATAGGAAGGATAAAGCAAAAATCTACCACGAGGGATAACTCAGTGGGGAAATTGAAAGAATATACACTTTTTGCTTAATGTTGGCACTCTATTGGAGAGAGGACAACACAACTTTGTAAAGTAGTGTAATATGCTAACAAAAAATTTATGAATGCAAACGAGAAATGATTTTCTAAATTCAACTATGCCTGATGTATGTATGAATGTATGAGTGTTATCATGTATATGCTGACAAAACAGGCATATAACACCGGGGATAACCAGGAAAAACCAACTCGGGTAACGTCAATACTCGGCTAAATCATATCCAAAACGAAGATTCAATAAGAAAGTAAGCACCAACTGAGGAAACAAAATCCTATTTCGCGGCTTAACTTCACTGGGAAGGAACATAATCCGAAAACAATCACATTATATCAATAAATCAGTACAGGTACAGGGATATAACCTCCTTCTCCAAGCTTTACCGGGTGATATCACACAGACTTCAATAGGGAAAACAAATGTTTCATGGTCCGTACTTCTACTACAATACTGATTTATAATAAGGCAGATGAAAACCATATCGTTAAAACATCAACTGAGGATCTCGTGTTGACTTCATTGGGGAAATATCATACAGACTTCACTAAGGGAGATAATGCCTCATCCTCGAGATATCAACTGCAGACCTTGTGATGATTTCATTGGGGAGGACAACACCACATCATCAAGGGGAAACCAAGATACATTATTCAATATTGAGAGTAAGTATTGCACCAACTTCTCTGGGGAGAAAGTATGAAACCTCATGGGGATAACAACTTGGGAAGTTAAGAAGTCAAACATTATAGCAAGAAATCAAACTTATGGGGATTTTAAATCAAACCCAACACTTGGTGAGTGAAAACCTAAAAAGTTGACAAATGTCTCATTAATTCTTAGAAAAGATACTGCCCTGGTCTAGTTTCCTGGGAAATAAATACCAACAATAATGCCAACACTGCAAAAAGAGTGCCATTTTGCAAATAGTTCCATCTCAGCATACAAAGGGAGAATGAAATTTTGTCATATGAGTGAAGAACTCACTGGGGAATCTGGGATAGAGGCTTCAGACCATGTAAACCCAAAATCAAAAATGCACCAAGACTTGACTGGGGACAATGGGATTACAAACCTGATACGTCACCTTACACTAATTGGTATCACCTCTAACTATCTGAGAAACACAAGACGATCATACGTATACCAGAAAAAGTGACCTGAGAGAACCTTCTCGGGGAAAACAAAAATTCCTAAAATTACTGGAGTTCGTCCATTCTTGGGATCACCACTTTTGTTTTCCTCTTGAGTCATAAAATCTAAAGTAAAAGTAATTTGTAAATTCTTTTCTATATTTTTTATTTATTTAATCTTTTCGCTTTGAAAATTACTATAAATAATAAATGAAGTCTTTTTAAGCAGAATAAAATAAGAATTACAAAGAATTGGATAAAAGCTAAAACTTTATTAATAGAATGGTAGTCTACGAATGGCGAGACTCCACGAATGATTATAAAGTTTCGAAAATGGTAATATATAATGGAAAAGATACATTGAAGTATGGTGAGGATCTAAGAAGATTTTTGATTCAATGATCAAGTCTTTTCCGATGTAGTTACTTGCCAAGAAAGTCCCTAAGTTTTGCCTAAGCTATCCTTGCGGGTTTTCAACTTAGGGGGAAAATTTATTCTGTTTATGTCTCTAGTTTTTTCCTAGACCACCCTTTCGGGTTTTCGGCCAACAGAGACGCTCCTTTTTGCCAAAGCCACCTGTGATACGGTGGGAGAACTGACTTGAAGGTTTTGTGTTTTATCGCAAATGTTGCGGTTAGCAAGAGTTGCCACCGACTTTTCTTTTATCCAAAAGGAAAGGTGAAAAAGCACAGGAAAGACCTTTGAGATTGTTTCTTGAGTTCCGGGGGTAGATTATGAAAAGGGAAGGTATTATCACCCTTTTCATCCATGGTTTTCCATGGGCTCTTAGTTACTTGCTGGATCACTTGCTTTTGTTTGAATGTGCTTCTGGTGTGTGTTTTGAATGTATTTTTGAAAATGGAACTTCGTAATGGTTCTCGTTTCTATAAGAACGCCTACAAAGTGTTTGTTTCGAAAAAAGTTCAAAGGTGTGTTTGTGAGATGTGTTTTTGAAAGTATTTTTAAAATGTAACTTTGTAATGATTCTCGTTTTTATAAGAACACATACAAAGTGTTTGTTCCGAAAATAGTTCAAAGATGAGAGTGTGGGTGTATAAAAATGTTTTTATTGTGAGCAAGCGAGTAACTAGGAGAGAATCTACCTACTCGAAAGGTCTTAAATGTGCTTTTCCTCCTCCTTTAGATGTGGCTATTTTACCATTGATTTGGTAAGAAGCCCCATCATTAGATGTGAAGGGACGGGCGTTGGGACGTTTGTATAGTCATAGAAGGCAACATATGGGATGTTTTAGAAATGTCGTTTTAGGGACTAGATCGTTTACCGAAGGCAACATCGAGGGTCATCAAGGGACTACGATCTTTTATCGAGGGTCTTTGCTAAGACGCCCATGCTCGAGGGACATGACTATTTTCCGATAGGCAACAAGTGGAATTACCCTAAGGGTGTAAGTGTGCAAATGTGTTTTATTTACATGCATTTATTCTTGATTAGGGTGCTCTACTTGTTGGTTTTATCTTTCCATACAAACCCTAATTTACTAGCATTGATATGAAAGCGATAAATTGCGGAAAGTAAAATTACTACGCTATTACATCATTATGGGGATGGGGTATACAAATGTACAAATGGGGATTGCAAGAAAATTAAATCCTAATTACTATTACAAGGCTTTGACAATTACATAATTTATAATTCAAAAAGAATAAAATATGCAAGAAGATGTGAAGTTAGAGAAATTGCTTTTTTAGGTTTTTTTATAGAAAAAGGTTTTGTAATTAATTTCATTGAAGAAAAAATCTAAGTCTAAGTTAATTGTTTAGAAAAGTTTTTTTGAGGTTTTATTTGAACAAAAAGGTTTTATAAAGTTAGGTCACATTCAAGCAATGCAATATGTCCAAAAGAACCTAAAAAATCTCAAAAAATCAAGAAATTTGGTGCCCCAGCTGACACGGGTCGTGTCACGGGACACGGGCACCCGTGTCAGGACCTGTCCATGACTTTTATGCATTTTTTTGGTCCCAGCCATCCTGATACGGCTGTGTCACCTGACACGGGCGCCCGTGTCAGCCCCTGTTCATCGTTTTTTGGTCGTGTCTGATCCAGTAACTCTTACACCAGCCGCGTCGATTGACACGGGCACCCGGGTCAGCCGATGTACCTGCATTTTACTATGTTTTTTCAACCCAAATAATCTTACACGGGTCGTGTCGTGTGACACGGGCACTCGTGTCAACCTCTGGTCTATCTTTTTGTTAGTTTTTTCTCTTTGACCTGTCTTATTATATCTTTTGAGAGCAAAAGCAAATAATGTATGACCAATAAGATCCCAGTTTGAGAAAGTTTACCTCTTGAAGTGGAAGCTTTAGGACACGTACAGATGTTTTCAGGTGCAAAGTGGTGATTGATCGAGCTCCTTTGAACCTTCTTTAAGTAGCTCCAACTTTCCTTTTGTGCTGAAAATGGTTGAACTGCCCCAACCGAGTCAAGGTGCAATGTATATTTTTTGAGTTTAGAAGATGGTGGTAATGATGTTACAGAAGTTATTCTTATGTTTGAAAAACTTCTATATTGTGTATATGAAGTGTTTGGATGCTTTGTTTGGAGAAAACTTGTAAGGTATGAGATTCAAAGATTTAGACTTCAAACCTCAAAAATGGAGGTTTTGTGTATAAATCTGGTTTTTGACAGCAAAAATGATTTTGAGTGTTAGTTTCTCCTTCTATTTTTCTGGCTTTTCTCTCTATTTTTTCTAACCTTTTTCTCTTGTGATTGGCCTCTCTATTTATAGAGAAGGTTTGATACTTGAAACAAAACTCAGATTTTGAATCACATGTTATGGCTAGGTTAGATTGTACATGAAGCAAGCTTGAAGATTATAGTTCCAATGCTTTGTACTTTGTTGCATAGAGTTGTTGGACACTTTAAGCATGCCCTCCTGATTTTGTATGTTGAGTGTGTGTAGAAGGGATAAGTTAGAGGCTCTCGGAGAGCTAAATTTGTGATTAAAACTACTTTGCAAGAATTACAATGTCAACTTTGTGCCAAAAATAGAAAGACCACTTGGACAATGCTTAAACCAAATGGACCATAGTTCAAAAGTTTGTGTAAACATTAAATTATGGTAAGATTTTCAAGTCACAAGTCCTGCAAAGTAAGATTATGCAGCACATCATGCCAATTGGATTATGTGTTCTTCAACAAAAATGGCTTGCAAATCAAGAATAAATGTCCAACTTCAGGCCCTTGAATCTCCTAGCTCAAATATTATAAATTCATGCTCTTGGATGTTTTGGAAAGATTGAAAAATCCTCTACAACTTTCATGTTGGCCATTTTGACAAAATCATCTTGGAATTATGTGAAAAAATGCCAAGAAGTTGGGATAAAATTCTGCACAAAATCTGTTGAAAATTTCTCTAAGTGTTAAATGAAAATGTCATGACCTCATGAATTTATAACTTGAGATCCAAGCATATTTAGGAGAAGTTATGTGAAGAAATGCTGTAGATATCATGGAGATCTACAACTTTCATGTTTAAAGATTCTTTTGAATCATCTTACATCTTGGTGATAGAGTGGCATGAAGTGATGAAATTATCATGTATAAAAACACTTAGAAAATTTTTAAGTCTTGGAAATCTTGACTTTTCAAGTTGACTTTTGACTTTCTTAACTTCTTGATGATCAAGCTTGATATTTTTTAATGTCTTTATGAATTGTGATATTTGAAACTTAATGTTGACCAAAAAGTCAAAGTTTGACTTTCCAGTATGCAATTGACCATTTCGCCCTTGTGCCAATTTCAAGCCTAAATTGATGTATCAGTGCTGCAAACATGACGTCGTAGAATATCTTGTGAGCAAATACTTGACAAATGAGAGGGAAAATTTTGGGGTACAACAGCTGTCCCTGTTCAATCTTCTTAAACCTGAAGTGTTAGATTGGCGAGTTCTGCCATTCGTGACTCAAAGGTGGAAGATGATTGGACACTAGAGTGCCTAGAAATTTGCACTCGGTAATGCGATGATAGGAGGAATGGGCTTAAAGATGCCATTTAGAGAGGTGATAGAATCTTGTTGGAGATAGGCTTGTAGATGCCATCCAAGAATGCTTGTTGAATTGTAATTGGTAAGTTGAAAGAATAAGTATCAGAATGGCATCCGTATCTGGAGCGTATCTTAACTATATCTGAAAGCTGAATCTGAATGAGTATCAGGATGGCATCCGTATCTGGTGCGTATCTGTACTGTATCTGAAAGTTGAACCTGAATGAGTATCAAGATGGCATCCGTATCTGGTGCGTATCTAAATTGTATCTAAAAGCTGAATCTGAATGAGTATCAGGATGGCATCTGTATCTGGAGGGTATCTGAACTGTGTCTGAAAGGTTGAATTTGAATGAGTATCAGGATGGCATCCGTATCTGGAGCGTATCTGAACTGTATCTGAAAGGTTGAATCTGAATGAGTATCAGGATGGCATCCATATCTGGAGCTTATCTCAACTGTATCTGAAAGCTGAATGAGTATCAGGATGGCATCCATATCTGGAGCGTATCTGAACTGTATCTGAAAGGTTGAATCTGAATGAGTATCAGGATGGCATCCATATCTGGAGCGTATCTGAACTGTATCTGAAAGTTGAATTTGAATGAGTATCAGGATGGCATCCATATCTGGAGCGTATCTGAACTGTATCTGAAAGCTGTCTCTGAATGAGTATAAGGATGGCATCAATATCCGGGGCATATCTGAACTGTATCTGAAAGCTGGATCTGAATCAGTATCAGGATGGCATTTGTATCTGGAGCGTATCTGAACTGTATCAAAAGGTTGAATCTGAATGAGTATCAGGATGGCATGCATATCTGGAGCGTATCTGAACTGTATCTGAAGCTGAATCTGAATGAGTATCAGGATGGCATCCATATCTGGAGCGTATCTGAACTGTATTTGAAAGTTGAATCTGAATGAGTATCAGGATGGCATCCGTATCTGGTGAGTATCTGTAATGTATCTGAAAGTTGAACCTGAATGAGTATCAAGATGGCATCCGTATCTGGTGCGTATCTAAATTGTATCTGAAAGCTGAATCTGAATGAGTATCAGGATGGCATCTGTATCTGGAGGGTATCTGAACTGTGTCTGAAAGGTTGAATCTGAATGAGTATCAGGATGGCATCCGTATCTGGAGCATATCTGAACTGTATCTGAAAGGTTGAATCTGAATGAGTATCAGGATGGCATCCATATCTGGAGCTTATCTCAACTGTATCTAAAAGCTGAATGAGTATCAGGATGGCATCCATATCTGGAGCGTATCTGAACTGTATCTGAAAGGTTGAATCTGAATGAGTATCAGGATGGCATCCATATCTGGAGCGTATCTGAACTGTATCTGAAAGTTGAATCATAATGATTATCAGGATGGCATCCATATCTGGAGCGTATCTGAACTGTATCTGAAAGCTGTCTCTGAATGAGTATCAGGATGGCATCAATATCTGGGGCGTATCTGAACTGTATCTGAAAGCTGGATCTGAATCAGTATCAGGATGGCATTTGTATCTGGAGCGTATCTGAACTGTATCAAAAGGTTGAATCTGAATGAGTATCAGGATGGCATGCATATCTGGAGCGTATTTGAACTGTATTTGAAGCTGAATCTGAATGAGTATCAGGATGGCATCCATATCTGCAGCGTATCTGAACTGTATTTGAAAGTTGAATCTGAATGAGTATCAGGATGGCATCCGTATCTGGAGCGTATCTGAACTGTATCTGAAAGCTGCCTCTGAATGAGTATCAAGATGACATCCGTATCTGGAGCGTATCTGAACTTTATCAAAAACTCAGCACGATGATGAAGGAATCTTGGACGATTACTACCTCAGTAGGATGATGAAGGAATCTTGGACGATTACTACCTCAGCAGGATGATGAAGGAATCTTGGATGATTACTACCTCAGTAGGATGATGAAGGAATCTTAGATGATTACCACCTCAGCAGGATGATGAAGGAATCTTGGATTATTACTACCTCAACAAGGTGATGAAGGAATCTTGGATGATTACTACCTCAGCAAGATGATGAAGGAATCTTGGACCATTACTACCTCAACAAGATGATGAAGGAATCTTGGATGATTACTACTCCAAAAGATGATGATCTTTATCTGTTGATTGATCTTTCCTGAAAAGGTAAAGAGTTAGTTGTATGCAATGTCATGATGTATGCATTATGTAATGATGTTCTCAAAATAAATGAGATTTGTGTTATATGTATTTTGTATGCATATGCTATGAATGTTGTTGAAATGTAATTTTGTCTTGGAGAATAAATCCTTGACAAGTGTTGGGGAGTTATTAAATCCTGGATTGTTGTTGAAGAGTAAGTGTGTCTTCAAACTTTGCATAGAATGTTTCCACTGGGGATTCTTGTTTTATTGTTTGAGGAGAACTCAGCTGGGGGATGTTGAAAACTCTATGGAGAGTGTTGATTCCTGCATGGGGAAAATAGTTCAGGAGTCTTAATCGTCTGTGCTCTACTGGGGATTCGAAGTTGAACTGATATCTGGTCGGGTCCAGGTTTCACAATAACTTGCTGGGGATTGTAGAGTAGTCTACTGGGGAAGAGGAGTTATGGTCCTTTGATTTGTAGCAGTTGGAGAGGCAAACTCAAACTGGGGAATTTGTAGTTTGTTGGGGAAATAAACCTTGTTACCGGTCTATTAGAGAGGTGACGATTTCGTTGGGGAAAGTCCTCGAGGACTCTTGAGGTTGTCTTGGATGGGGAAAGTTTTTTCAGAGATTAAACTCTTGCTGGCGAATTATCCTATGAGAAGGATTTCTGGGGAGATTTGTCACTGCCCCTAGTAGCGAGTGTTTGTGGCACTGCCTGGAAATGTTTGACTGTACATAACCCTTTGTCGGAATTGACGTTCAATTCCCCAAGTGACGGAGATGGAGGGTTTCCCCTGGTTACTATGAAATTCTTGAGAGATTTCTTATAATCATGACTGGAATGCCCCAGGTGTGCTGGATAGTGACATGTCATGCCCCCTTGTTGATAGAAGATTTTGCAATGGAAGTGTTATCCCACTTGAATTGATTTTATTCACTGAGGGGGCTTTCGTTCACTGGATATTCATTGTGTGAATTTCTCCGCTGTCAAACAAATAGCCATATGCAAACAATGATATTCAAGTAATGCAAAGTTTATGTTTGTCTTGAAGTTTTGAAAAATGCGTTTTTAGTAAGTAAAGAAGTTTTGTAATTCAACTCTGAATTTTGAGTAAAGCCTTACAGGAGTCAGGATACCTTTTGTAACAATATGCTTTCGAACTAACCCATGCTTCAATTAGGACTTTTGAAGGGTTGTAGCGTGGCTTGGTTCACGGTTTAAGAAACAAAGGATAAAGGCTCAAAGTATGTTTGTACCCACCCGCTCTTCGTGATGTTCTTTAGTCTTAAACTCAGTTAATTGTGTGTTTGAACTCCAATTGAGTCTGGAATGACGTTTTGGTGATGGTTCAGACATGTTTAGTTTGTTGGAAGGCAGTCATTTTTGCAACATTTTTCGTGTTGTTAAGGATTTGTAGTGACCTCTTTTTGATTTGTTATTCATGATTTTTTCCTGACTGTTCTTGTTTTGAGATTACAGTCAGCGGGATGCCCCAATTTTCTTTAAGTCTCTTTTGTAGGTTTTGACTTAGTGGGCTTTTCTTTTTGAGAGATAATGACTGCCTATGTGATAGGGAACCATAACCGTCTTTTGATTTCAGAGGAGTATTTTTTTAGGTCATTCGTTGTATTACGAAATGAGAGTTTACGTCTTCAAGCGCGTTTGAATCAACTGAGAGACTACCCTGCCCCAGGTTTTGATTAAAGGATTCAATTTGTGTAAGAAAGAAACTTCTACTTCTTTGGCTCGAAGGGGTTGACTAGGGATTATCTTCCTTATAACTCCAGTATTTAGGATTTGAAAGAACGCCTGTACATCATCAGCAAGGTCTGTCAAAAAGCATACTGTATGAGATTATGGCATTGTTTTTGTCATCCTCCCTCTAAAGGCTTGTAACTTTTAGCAAGAATAAAAAGCATAGTTTAAATATAGTGAAAACTAAAGGATGAATTCAAGACAAACATATGCAATGCATTAATGAAATAGAGTTCGACATTAATAGATAATTGTTTGAATAAAAAAAGAAATTACAATTGAAAATTCAAAATGAACAGGAGCCTCTTTGTCTGAACTTGTCACTTTAGGTGGCGAGCCTTTGAGGGACGGAAAAAGAATTCAGTCTGGCCATCTTGTGTGAATTCCAACATTCCTTCGTTGATCAGGTTTTGAATCTTGTACTTCAACGCCCAACAATCGTTTGTATCATGCCCAGGACTATTGGAATGATAGGCACACCTGGCATCGGGATTGTAGTTGGGAGATAAAGTTTTAGGATTTGGATGAGGTCTTATTGGTGTAATCAGATTCATTCTCAGCATGTGTTTCAAAGCTTGGGAGAGTGGTATGTTGATGTTGGTAAACTGTCTTTTGGGCTCGCTTTGCCTTTGCTGATTTTCCGGTTGATGTTGCCGAAGTTATTGTTGGGCTCGTAACGTGGAAGCAAATTGGGAAGGTCTTCTCTCCCTTAAAACGACTTCTTGTCTCATGGGAGGCTGAATGATGACTTGATCCTCAACTCTAGTTGTTTTCCCCATTTGGTTACATTCGTCTTGATAAAGCTTGTTGATGAGGACTCTCAGCTCTTCTTGTCCTTGTGACAAGTTTTGGATGAGGGACATCTGGCCCTCCAGTTTTCCCATCATCTGGATTTTCATAATGGCTATCTCAGTTTGTAGCCGCTCCAACTGGTCATCTTTGTTTCCCTCAGGATTCCCCATGATCATGCCCCTAGTGAGGAGAGCTTTCACTTCTTCTTGCCCCTTGGATAGGTTCAAGAACATTTCTCAGAGTTGAGCATTTTGAGCCTGGATGTCCTTCATAGTCTGCTCTAGAGCCATCTCTACTGAAATAAACAGTAGGAAGATAAGGAGACTTGTATGGGATAAACTTGTCATGATATGATGCATGATATGTGGATGCAATCTTTTTAAGGATCTCGCGGGGTAAACACAAGAAAAAGTTAGAAGTTTGAACCTTGATCAAAATCTTTGATTGGAGAACTTTGTATCGATGGATGTCCTTCCACAAGAATCAAGCTCCCCATGTCAAGTGGGTCATAGCCCTTGGCTCAAGTTTGTTGTACTTGATCTTTGACGGTGTTTGGTCAGAGGAAAATAAATCCTCTTGTCCCTTGATAGACATCTGGTTCAACGTGACCCTGCATCATAGGCCCTTGAGATCCTTGAAACAGTTATTCAAAATGTTATGGTATGATGTTATGTACAAGTATGCAAAGTAAATAAGTTTATGTGCAAATAATCATATACACACAAAGCAGACAAGTCCTTAGTTTAGGATTGCATGGAGTTTTATAGGTAAGTACGCTCTTGAAGTTAGTTGGCTTAAACTTGTCCTAGTAATAGTAACCGGGTTCTAAGTAGCTAAATATCACTGACCTTTCTTTTAGGCATTGTCTCAGCTTAATCAATCTTTTCTTGCGGCCGAGACATCCAAAAAGTCTGGTCTCAATGAGTGTAGCATCGAGTATCAGCCAACTACGGACTGCACCAAAGCCGGCTATCTCACTACTTCCTAATACCCAAGTTGGTCAAGTAAGGTTCTAAGGTCAATTAGTGCTTCATGACGCTGCTCAGTGGCCCCGTATTCTCCTCATTTTAACACAAGGGATACCGGTACCAACAAATGTGTCACACTAACGTAGCTATTGCTTAGACCATGTCGGTATACCCCGCACAGTTTCCACAATCTATTGCTACTTACCTATAAGGTGTCTCAAATCCGGGTAGAGGATTCAATCCCAAACAAAGAACCATAATGTAAAGCATACAAGTCAAACAATATAAGTAAATAAATGTGATATAGCCCTAAGGTAACCCTACTTTAAGAATATTTCCCCAGCAGAGTCGCCAGTTCTGTGAAATGGTGGGAGAACTGACTTGAAGGTTTTGCGTTTTATCACAAATTTTGCCGTTAGCAAGAGTCGCCACCGACTTTTCTTTTATCCAAAAGGAAAGGTGAAAAAGCACAAGAAAGACCTTTGAGATTGTTTCTTGAGTTCGGGGGGTAGATTATGAAAAGGGAAGGTATTAGCACCCTTTTCACCCATGGTTTTCCATGGCCTCTTAGTTATTTTCTAGATCACTTGCTTTTGTTTTAATGTGCTTATGGTGTGTGTTTTGAAATTATTTTTGAAAATGGAACTTCGTAATGGTTCTCATTTCTATAAGAACGCCTACAAAGTGTTTGTTTCGAAAATAGTTCAAAGGTGTGTTTGTGAGATGTGTTTTTGAAAGTATTTTGAAAATGTAACTTTGTAATGATTCTCGTTTCTATAAGAACGCATACAAAGTGTTTGTTTTGAAAATAGTTCAAAGATGAGAGTGTGGGTGTATAAAAATGTTTTTATTGTGAGCAAGCGAGTAACTAGGAGCGAATCTACCTACTCGAAAGGTCTTAAATGTACTTTTCCTCCTCCTTTAGATATAGTTATCTTACCATTGATTTGGTAAGACGCCCCATCATTGGATGTGAAGGGACGGGCGTTGGGATGTTTGTATAGTCATAGAAGGCAACATATGGGACGTTTTAGCAATGTCGTTTTAGGGACTAGATCGTTTACCGAAGGCAACATCGAGGGTCATCGAGGGACTACGATCTTTTATCGAGGGTCATCGAGGGACATGACAATTTTCCGATAGGAAACAAGTGGAATTACCCTAAGGGTGTAAGTGTGCAAATGTGTTTTATTTACATGCATTTAGTCTTGATTAGGGTGATCTAATTGTTGGTTTTATCTTTCCATACAAATCCTAATTTACTAGCATTGATATGAAAGCGATAAATTGCGGAAAGTAAAATTACTACTTTATTACATCATTATGGGGATGGGGTATACAAATGTACAAATGGGGATTGCAAGAAAATTAAACCTTAATTACTATTACAAGGCTTTGACAATTACATAATTTATAATGCAAAAAGAATAAAATATGCAAGAAGATGTGAAGTGAGAGAAATTTCTTTTTTAGGTTTTTTTATAGAAAAAGGTTTTGTAATTAATTTTATTGAAGAAAAAACCTAAGTCTAAGTTAATTGTTTAGAAAATTGTTTTTGAGGTTTCATTTGAACAAAAAGGTTTTATAAAGTTAGGTCACTTCCAAGCAATGCAATATGTCCAAAAGAACCTAAAAAATCTCCAAAAATCAAGAAATTTGGTGCCCGAGCAGACACGGGCCGTGTCGGGGGACACGAGCACCCATGTCAGGACCTGTCCATGACTTTTATGCATTTTTTGGTCCCATCCATCCTGACACGGCTGTGTCAGCTTACACCGGCACCCGTGTCAGCCCCTGTTCATCTATTTTTGGTCGTGTCTAAACCAGTAACTCTGACACGGGCTGCGTCGATTGACACGGGCACCCGTGTCAGCCTTTGTACCTGCATTTTACTATGTTTTTCAACCTAAATAAGCTGACACGGGCCGTGTCTTGTGACACGGGCACCCGTGTGAACCTCTGGTCTGACTTTTTGTTAGTTTTTTCTCTTTAATCTGTCTTGTTATATCTTTTGAGCGCAAAAGAAAATGATGTATGAACAATGAGATCACAGTTTTATAAAGTTTACCTCTTGAGGCGGAAGCTTTAGGACACGTATGAATGTTTTCAGGTGCAAAGTGGTGATTAATCGAGCTCTTTTGAACCTTCTTGAAGTAGCTCCAACTTTCCTTTTGTGTTGAAAATGGTTGAACTGCCCCAACCGAGTCAAGTTGCAATCTATATTTTTTGAGTTTAGAAGATGATGGTAATGATGTTACAGCAGTTATTCTTATGTTTGAACAACTTCTATATGGTGTATATGAAGTGTTTGGATGGTTTGTTTTGATAAAACTTGTAAGGTATGAGATTCAAAGATTTGGACTCCAAACCTCAAAAATGGAGGTTTTGTGTACAAATATGGTTTTTGACAGCAAAAATGATTTTGAGTGTTAGTTTCTCCTTCTATTTTTCTGGCGTTTCTCTCTATTTTTTCTAACCTCTTTCTCTTGTGATTGGCCTCTCTATTTATAGAGAAGGTTTGAGACTTGAAACAAAACTCAGATTTTGAATCACATGTTATAGCTAGGTTAGATTGTACATGAAGCAAGCTTGAAGGTTATAGTTCCAATGCTTTGTACTTTGTTGCATAGAGTTGTTGGACACTTTAAGCATTCCCTTCTGATTTTGTATGTTGAGTGTGTGTAGAAGGGATAAGTTAGAGGCTCAAGGAGAGCTAAATTTGTGATTAAAGCTACTTTGCAAGAATGGCAATGTCGACTTTATGCCAAAAATGGAAAGATCACTTGAACAATGCTTAAACCAAATGGACCATAGTTCAAAAGTTTGTGTAAACATTAAATTATGGTAAGATTTGCAAGTCACAAGGCCTGCAAAGTAAGATTATGCAACACATCATGCCAATTGGATTATGTGTTCTTCAACAAAAATGGCTTGCAATTCAAGAATAAATGTTCAACTTCAGGACCTTGAATCTCCTAGCTCAAATATGATAAATTCATGCTCTTGGATGTTTTGGAAAGATTGAAATTCCCTCTACAACTTTCATGTTGGCCATTTTGACAAAATCATCTTGGAACTATGTGAAAAAATGCCAAGAAGTTGGCATAAAATTCTGCACAAAATCTGTTGAAAATTTCTCTAAGTGTTAAATGAAAATGTCATGACTTCATGAATTTATAACTTGAGATTCAAGCATATTTAGTAGAAGTTGTGTAAAGAAATGTTGTAGATATCATGGAGATCTACAACTTTCATGTTGAAAGCTTCTTTTGAATCATCTTACATCTTGGTGAAAGAGTGGCATGAAGTGATGAAATTATCATGTATAAAAACACTTAGAAAATTTCTAAGTCTTGGAAATCTTGACTTTTCAAGTTGACTTTTGACTTTCTTAACTTCTTGATGATCAAGCTTGATATTTTTTATTGTCTTGATGAATTGTGATATTTGAAACTTAATGTTGACCAAAAAGTCAAAGTTTGACTTTCCAGTATGTAATTGACCATTTTGCCCTTGTGCCAATGTCAAGCCTAAATTGATGTATCAGTGCTGCAAACTTGACGTTGTAGAATATCTTGTGAGAAAATACTTGACAAACGAGAGGTAAAATTTTGGGGTACAACACCGCCCTTTCGGGTTTTCAACTTAGTGAGTTGTTCTTTTATTTCTTTAGGCGAAGTATTTCTTGACTGCATCAGTATTCATGGGACGTGGGAACTCCTCTTCATCTATAGTTTCAAGAATTAATGCATTGCTAGAGAAGGCTTTCTTGACAATATATTGGCCTTCAAAATTAGGAGTCCACTTGCCCATAGAATCATCATGGAAAGACATGATCTTCCTGAACACGAGGTCGCCTTCTCTGAATTCACGAGGCTTGAACTTCTTATCAAAAGCTTTCTTCATTCTCTTATAATATAACTTCCCATGACACAAAGCCACCATTCTCTTCTCTTCAATCAGATTCAATTGGTCAAACCTGTTCTGGACCCATTTAGCCTCTGACAACTTGGTTTCCATTATCACATACAAAGAGGGAATCTCAACCACGATTGGGAGCACTGCTTCCATACCATACACAAGGGAGAATGGGGCTGCTTCTATTGAAATGCGGACAAATGTCCTATATCCATGTAAAGAAAAAGGGAGCATTTCATGCTAATCTTTATAAGTAACAACCATCTTATTGATGATCTTCTTGATATTCTTATTGGCAGCTTCAACAACCCCATTCATCTTTGGCCTGTACGGATATGAACTATGATGGACAATCTTGAATTCTTCACAAAGTTATGTCATCATCTTGTTATTCAGATTTGAGCCATTATTAGTGATAATTATGTTTGGCACACCATACCGACATATGAGATTATTCTTAATGAAGCACATTATCACCTGCTTAATAACATTAGCATATGAAGCAACCTCCACCCATTTGGTGAACTAATCAATTTCTACCAAGATAAAACGGTGTCCATTCGAAGCTTTGGGTTCAATCATTCCAATCATGTCAATACCCCACATAGAGAAGGCCACGGGGAAGAAATAACATTGAGAAGTGTCGGAGGCAAATTAATTTTGTCTGCATAAATATGGCATTTATGGAACTTCTTTGCAAATTTGTAACAGTCAGATTCCATTGCCAGCCAATAGTAACCTTCCTTTAACATCTTCTTAGACATCGAATGTCTATTGGCATGAGTGCCAAAGGAACCTTCATGAATCTCATGCATCAACATGTCTGCATCGTGTATATCCACGCATCTGAGCAAGACCATATCATGATTTCTCTTGTACAACACATTTTCACTAAGGAAGAAGCTGCCATCCAATCTTATCAATGTCTTTCTATCTTTATTCGATGCATCAATCGAATATTCCTGTGTCTGGAGAAAATGCTTGATATCATAATACCAAGGTTTCTCATCTGCTACTTCCTCTGTTGTAAACACATGAGCAGCCCTATCCAGTCGCCAAACTATAACTCGAGGTATATCATTCCAAGTATTCACTTGATACATAGAAGCCAGAGTTGCCAAAGCATCCGCCATATGATTTTCATCTCAGGGGATGTGATGGAATTCCACTTTATTAAAGAAGGGTAACAATCTTCTAGAATAATCTTTGTAAGGGATCAAGCCAGGGTAACGAGTATCCTACTATCCTTTAATCTTATTTATTACCAAAGATGAATTACCATACACATCTAGAATTTTAATTCTGAGATCAATAGCTTCCTCGAGACCCATGATGAAAGCCTCATACTCTTCCATATTATTGGTGCAATCAGATGTCAACCTTGTAGTAAAAGGTATATGCGATCCATGAGGAGTGACGATTACAACACCAATTCCTTTACCATAAGCATTCAGGATCAGGACCTTCCTCAGGTAATGGTTCGTCACAATCTTTCACTTTTAAAAACATCACATCCTCATCGGGGAAATCATACTTCACAGACTGATAATCATCAACTAGTTGGTGAGAAAGATAATTTGCCAACACGCTTCTTTTAATAGCTTTTTGAGTGTGGTATTCAATGTCATGTTCTGATAACAACATTTGCCACTGGGAAATTCTCCCATTAAGAGCAGGATTTTCAAAAATGTACTTGATTGAATCCATTTTGGAGATCAATCAAGTGGTATGATTCAACATATACTGCCCCAAACGCTTTGCCGCCCAGACCAGAGCACAACATGTCTTTTGCGGAATAGAATACCGTGACTCACAATTAGTAAAAAAAAATTTGAGATAATAAATGGCATACTCTTTCTTCCCTGTTTCATCTTGTTGTCCCAGAATACAACCCATGGAATTATCTAACAATGTCATATATATAATCAATGGTCTTCCTTCAACATGAGGGAGCAAGATAGGAGATTCAAGTAGATATTATTTAATACTTTCAAATGCCCTTTGGCAGTCATCTGTCCAAACTTAACTTTCATCTTTCTTTAACAACTTAAAGATCGACTCACACATTGCAGTCATGTAGGAAATGAATATGGAGATGTAATTTAAACGCCCGAGGAAACCTCTGACTTGCTTTTTAGTTCTCGGAGCTGGCATTTCTTGAATTGCTTTGAATTTATCAGGGTCGACTTCAATCCCTCTTTGGCTGACAATGAAACCCAAAAATTTCCCTGATCAAACACCGAAAGTGCATTTATTTGGATTCAAGCAAGACGATACTTCCTCAAACGCTGAAACAATTTCAATAAATCTTCTATATGCCCTTCTTCAGTTAGGGATTTAGCAATAATATCATAAACATATACCTCAATTTCCTTGTGCATCAGATCATGGAATAGGGTTGTCATAGCCCTCTGGTATGTTGCACCAGTGTTCTTCAACCCAAAGGGCATCATTCTGTAATAGAATGTTCCCCAGGGTGTGATAAACATTGTTTTTTCCATGTCCTCGGGAGCTATCCATATTTGATCATATCAGGAAAATCCGTCCATGAACGAGAAAACTTTGAATTTTGTTGTTCTATCTACTAACATATCAATGTGTGGTAATGGAAAATCATCTTTCAGACTAGCTTTATTTATATCTCTGTAATATACGCACATGCGAACTTTTCTGTCTTTCTTTGGTACTGGGACAATATTGGCAATCCACTGAGGGTACAATGATGTCACAAGAAAACCGACATTAATCTGATTTATAACTTCTTCCTTGATTTTTACTGCCATATCTGGGTGGGTTCTTCGCAATTTCTGTTTGATTGGCGGACACTCTGGCTTCAATGGAAAATGGTGCTCTACAATATTTGTATCCAAACCAGGCATATCTTGGTAAGACCAAGCAAAAATATCCACATATTCTTTCAACATCTCAATTA
This sequence comes from Vicia faba, assembly GCA_948472305.1. Taxonomy (NCBI): domain Eukaryota; kingdom Viridiplantae; phylum Streptophyta; class Magnoliopsida; order Fabales; family Fabaceae; genus Vicia; species Vicia faba. Next base: position 596,428,847 of record OX451737.1, read on the forward strand.
ACCTGCTCTTCACATCAGGATGCAACAATGTTCCAATCTTGACTTCGTTCGGATCTTCTTCTGAACCCAAATTGATTACTTCCAATGGATCTTTATATGGATGAATGGAACTCTCCTTGCGCTCAAGCAACCGTGAGACCTTTTCCGGAATCTCATTACAGTCTTCTTCTTCGGCCCCATACACAGGACATTCAAAGTTAGGAGAGGGTGCAGGGTCATTGTATTCAACATGTTTTTTAATTAATCTGCACATATGATTTATGATTGCTTTTAGAAATTGATACATATAACAAGTGATTATGTAGTTTCAATTTCAGTTATTATTTATTTTGAAACATTTTTTCTGATTACCGTTTTCCAAGAAAAAGTAGAAAATAAAAAACACAATTTGGGAAACAAAGACAACTTTTATTATTGATTTTAAAGATCAAAGCAAACAAATAAGCCCATACAATATCACTACTTTCACCTTGGGCAGAGAGAAAGCTTTTCGAAAAGATTAACAAAAACAAATTACTTTGAGACATGTATTCAAGAGGGAACATCAATGGTGATCCAGTTCTGAACCCTAACTTCGTGCATCACATAATTTGACATTTCTGGATCTGCTTCATCTTCCACAATGGCATTAATCCTGGAAACAGTTGGATGAAGATAACCCCCTCTACGAAAGATGTCTTGATACTTGCCTGCAACATACTTCATCTTTATGTTCTTACCTTTATCATTCTTCACAGAGAATCCCAAGCCATCTCTGTTACAGATGGATCAACAATTTGTCCCCATACTTCATTATGGCCATTACGCACAACCTGTTGCGCTTCCTTGAACGAAGCTAAAGAATTCTCATTTCCTCTTATATCATCAATGGGTAAAGCTTGGAACTGGTTTCCAACAACAACTTCATCCGCCTCCACAATACTGAAAGAGGACAAGTGAGATATCAATAATGCTTGTTCTCCATTTATAACTACCACTTTTCCTTCGCGTACAAACTTCAACTTCTGGTGTAAAGTCGAAGTGACAGCCCCTGCCTCATGTATCCATGGCCATCCTAGCAAACATCTGTAAGCGGGTATAATATCCATGACCTGGAGAGTAATCTGAGACAAATGTGGGCCTATATGAATAGGTAAGTCCACTTCACTAATAACAATTTTCCTTGATCCATCAAACGCTTTCATGATAATGCCACTCGGGCGCATGGGTGTTCCTTGATATTTCAATTTCATAAGCGTGCTCCTCGGTATAACGTTCAATGCGGATCCATTATCAATCAGTATATTGGATAATGAATCATTCTTGCAGTTCATAGAGATGTGGAAGGCTAAATTGTGATTCCTTCCTTCATCGGGAAATTCATCGTAGCATAAACTCAGGTTATTACATGATGTTATATTTCCTACCACACTGCTGAATTAGTCTACTGGCATATCTATTTTTACGAAATCTTGGTCCAATACCCTCATCAAAGATTCTCTATGAACATAGGAGTTCATAAGCAAGGCCAGAATATATATTTTTGATAGAGTCAGCAACAATTGATCTATGATCCTGTAGTCTCTCATCTTTATAATATTTAATATATCATCCACCTCATTTCTAGAATAGCTCCACTAGATTCCCCTACTACCTTCTTGGGTTCAACACTTCCTACAACTTTCTTTCCAGCATTATCATTTCCACGAATAATTGGTGCAAATACACGACCACTACGGGTCACACTACTAGTCTCAACAATATTTCCAACATTAGACATAGGCTGGATGGGAACTTCTACACCATCCTCTAAAATTGTAGCATTATACTTGTAGGGTACAACCTTGTCTGACTTGTAAGGGACATAACCCAACAAGCTAATCACCAATGGAGTAATAGCTAACTTGCGATGATATTCAACTTCAAAAGAGGTAGGCGTGCCAAAACAAGGAACAATAACATTTACTCCTGCTTCAACACATTCAATCACTACAGAGTCATCTCTGGAAAACATATCTTCATCTCAAGAGAAGAACTCATCTGCAGAGGCATATTCATCATCTGACACAGTCTCATCTGAACAAAATTCAACCATATTAACATAATCATCCTTATTTCTTGAAACCTTGATGGTACTGTTGTCCAACAATAACTAAATACCTTTTCTCACAAAGGAACAACCGCGCGAATCTCTGCAGCAGATCCGACAGGATCCATAATGGTGCCATTCTTGACCTTCCATATGGAAGAAGGTAGCATGCAACTGCAACAAGTCATCATTCATATATTCCACATCGAAGATTCTGAACTCTCCAGGACATCCAAAAACCATGTTTACTTCTTCCTCATACTCTTACCTATGCCTGATTATATGGATGAGGCCCTCATCCATAATCTCTTGCAAATCAGCCTTGATCTTGTCATAAACCTGTATATCTGTACTACAAATACCAAAACTAGCATGGTCATGCGTATAGTAACTAAACTCACAGAGGTCAGCATGCATTTTTACCAAATCCCCTCTCACCAATTTAATATCGAAAATCTGGAAGTCGCATGGACAACCAGCAACCATATTCACAGCATTTGCTCCCCCATGCTTTGGCAATGAATTATCTTTCATGTTAGGCCTAACATCTTTAAAGGATAAGATATCGGTCCTCACCAATTTTTGTACTTCGGTTTTCAAAGGATAGCAGTTCTCAACATTGTTCCCTGGTTCTCCCTGATGAAAAGCACACGTTTGATTTGCCTTATAATACCAAGGCAACGGTGATTGTATAGCGGGAGGTGGTCTGGTATGAACCAACTTCTTTTGTATTAATGCCGAGAGTAAATATGTATAGCTCATAGGGATAGGGTCATAATTCTCTCTCCTCTGATTATACCCTTGATTCCCCTGATGGGGTGGTCTCTGATAAGCAACTGTGGTTTTAGCTACACAAACAATTGGAGTCACTGAGGTGACCTGTTGATGACACTGATAATTTTTTCTAGGGGGATTAACCCTTATCTCTTGTATAACAACATCTGTATCTCCTTCCTTCTTTTTGGAAAACCCATAGGGTGGCTTCTTCGTACTTCCAAAACTTTTGCTTTTAGTTAGACAACCCTCTCTTACAGCCTCTTCCAAACGGATACCCATGCCCACCATTTCAGTAAAGTCACTTGGCGCACTTGCTACCATCCTCTCAAAGTAGAAAACACCCAGAGTCTTCAGGAAAATCTTAGTCATCTCCTTTTCTTCCATTGGAGGAATTACTAAGGCGACTACCTCACGCCATCTCTGTGCGTATTCTTTGAATGATTCCATGTCCTTCTGGACCATGGCCCTAAGTTCATCATGTTCAGTCACCATGTCCACATTGTACTTGTACTGTCTAATAAATGCTTCCCCCAAGTCTTTGAAATTATGAATATTGGCATTGTCCAAACTCATGTACCACTTCAACGCTGCACCAGTCAAACTATCTTGAAAAACCTGAATCAGCAGACGCTGATCATTAGTGTGGATAGACATTATTCTTACATACATCACAATATGAGCACAAGGATAGGTATTTCCCTTGTACTTCTCAAATTCCGGAACTTTGAACTTTACATGTATCTTCACGTTCGTGACCAAGCATAAATCATTCACATTCTGCCCGAGGAATTCCTTTCCTCTGAGGGCCTTCATCTCCCTCTGCATCTTGTAAAACTGATCTTGAAAATCATCCATTCGATCATAAAGACCAAAGCCTTTACTTGGTGGAAGAAAAGGATGATAATCTTCGTCATTAACAAAAGGCACAACATTCACCGAAGGAGTTGCATCAGGATTAACATGCACCATGGGAGGTGCAGGAATAACAATGGTCTGAAAAACTGGAGTAACTTGAGGACCAAGATTAAAACCTTCAGGCATAAAGTTATTTGGCATTCCCCATGGATAACCTTGAGGCATGCAATTCTGAATAAAAGCTGGAGTAGCAGACACAGGAACAACATGAGCTTTAGTAGTAACCATTGTTTGTTGAGGTTGAGCAATCGGTGACTGATTCTGAACAGCCACCAAAGATTCCATCAGAGCAGTAAGATTGGCCATACCGGCCTTCAGGGCAAAAACCTCATCGCGCAGCTCGTGATTCTCTTGTTCTAAGTTGTCCATCTTCCTTTTGAAATTAGCCCGAGTATTGTAGTGGTGAGACAAATTGCTGAACAAAGTAAAGAAGCTCAGTAAGACACCTGGATATGCACAAAAAATGCAAGAAATATGTACAATATGATGCACGATATGCAATGCACAAGATTTATTTTATTATTATTATTTCAGACTTAAATATTTTAGAGACAATTTGCAAATATCAAAGTAATAACACATTTGAAATACTAAGAATTTTTTATTATAATAACTTCAAAATGGATTACAAGTTTCAACAATCCCAAGTACAAGATGAAAGTAAAGTCTAAAACCCTAAAAATCAAAGTTGATGAAGATCACTCTATATGCTGGAGCTTCCTTGTAAGTCTGGCAATCTGAGCCTTCAACCTCTGGTTTTCTTCCGCATATCTGGTGGCAACCTCCTTCCAATCATCTGAATCATGAAAAGAGCAACTAACATCTGACTGAGGCTTAGGAGAAAATAAATCCCCCCGCCTCTCCATCATCTCTACAACCCAACTCTCAAGAATCTCAATCAAGTCGTCTTTCTCCTTCAAGTATGCTCTGTTGGAAATCTCTAAAGTTTGGCACTTATTATTCATAGCTTCCTTTTCCCATTGCATCCTAACTAAAGCAAGCTGTAGCTCTTCCACATCATCCAATAAGGGAGGAGTGGTCTTCAAAAACAAATTAGGCATAAGTGCTTCTAGAGAATACGACATATTCAACTCAATAGTTCTCAATTGCACCCATTGAAGATAAGGCTCCAAAGAAACAACCCCCTAGGTCCCAAGTCTTTCCTACTCTTCCTGTGAATGTGACGTCAGGCCTTCGCAATCTGCTCCCTAGCTTCCTTATGGTGTTCTTCCTCTTTCAGGAAGAAACTACTCAAATGAATATTGTTTGGTTTATCCCTCATCATATATCTAAGATGTCGTCGTGCAAGAACATGGTTGTAATTAATTCCTCCCTTTGTACGAAGAAGAGGTACATTGGGTAAACCACCACAACTATCGACAATCTCTACATCATGGTAAGCCTATTGATACCAAACAATATCTGAGTGAGTAGGTGCCATGATCTTAGGATCCCAACAAGGTTCCTTCCTGACATCCCAGAAAGCATCAGACTGAGGCAAACAAGAAGTAAACCATCAGTATAACACTAACGTGCAGCAGATAATCATCCCTTCATGATAAGAATCCCGAAGATGAATAAAATAATAAGTATCACCAAACAATGTAGGAACTGGGTTTCCAATCATGAAAATAATGATAGCATTAATGTCAAAAAATTTGTCTACATTGGGAAATAAGAATAACCAGTAAGCAAGTAGAGCAAAGATGGCCTCAAAAGCGATTGTGCTCTTCATCCTAGCAAAGTAACAAGCTTTCTCCAACAAGAACTGAGCTGGTAATCCTCTAATCCCTCCTTTAGTAGTCATATGGGCTTCAACCTCAGACTTTCCCAAATGGATCAAAGCAGCAATCTCATGTGGTTTTGACTCACCCTCTGAACCAGTAAAAGGAACATGATCGGTAATAGGCAAACCCAACAGATAAGAATACTCCTCTAGTGTAGGCATCAAATGATAGTTAGGGAAAGTAAAGCAACGATACATCAGATCATAGAACTGGACCAAGGTCGAGAGAATACCCACCTTCATCCAAAGCTTCATGAGAGAAATGATGGAATCATACTTTCTCCGAAAACCTGCATAACACTCAATCTCGGGAATCAGACTCATCAACTCATCTATATTTATATATTTGAAACTAACTTTATGGTATTTCTTTTTCCAGAATCCATAGTCAAAAAGTACCTGAAATATTCACAAATGGTCAACTTTTAAGTCCTTTGAAATTAAATTTCTCCAAAAGTTGTGTATGAGTGCATGGATGCATGATGCAACAATCAAACACAAGATCACAAACATAGGGTTCATAGGTTCAACGTCATGAGCATGAGGTCGAAGGTACTACCCATAAGGTATTTGTCTAAAATTAATCACCTTTCGAACAAGGTTCTAGAGGTTCCTAGAGTCTATATCCTTCCTTCGGATATTACCAACTTACCGATTAACTCGGTAATTAGTAATATTCTCAAGAAAAACTCATCCAGTATCGCGTGACAACTATTTCCGGATCACTCTGTCATAGCTTTCACACTACACCAAAAAGGCCAAGATGGGTTAGGTGTTCTACAATCCTCAGTTTCAGCAGGCTCCCAGGTCAAAAGCAGCGCGTCTTCCTGATTACTCGGTAAACGAAACTATAGTCAAAGGGGCCTCCACTAAGTAGGGGATCTCATGTCTCCTTTTTTGGGATTACTCCATCAAAGTTAACATGACTATACCTCCCGTCATTTTTAAAGTTTGCCCAAGTCCGGGTATAGGACTCATGAGTAATCACCAAGCACCCTGAAAACTAGGAAAATCTAGATAAACATATATACAACATATAACACATGAACAACAATAGCACATATACATATATAAACAAAGATATGTTTAACCCACTTAGGGATGGACCAGCAAGAGGTCAATCTTTCCCCAGTGAAGTTGCCATTTTTCTGTAGCAGTAGAAATGTTTAAGACTAAGCCATTGGATTGACTAGACTTGTACAAATCAAAATAAGAATCTCCACTGCACTTTATCATTTCCAAAGGAATGGGAAAAGAGAAAACAACCCAAAAAGAGGGGAAATATTCAAGGTAAGGGGGTTGGTTATGCTAAGGGAAGGTATTAGCACCCTAAACATCTATGTTACTCCGCAGGAACCTCTTTGTAAAATCTGTATATTTTGACTATAAAATGTTGTGTAAAAATAGATGGTGGAAATGAGAAAAGAAATATTTTTTTGGATTTTGCACCCGCCACGGTTGTGAACCTTTAGTGCCTACGTACCACCTTTCGTGCAATAGGAGATCAGATTACACGTAGTTCCTCTTTAAAATTTTAAAACACAAGTGTGTTGGTTAATTTTATGAGATAAGACATCATCGTCATTGTCCGTGTAGAAAACATACTTACTACCCACAATCATGAGAAATGAGAATTTACATCATCTCAAAGTGGAGGATATGGCTTGGATTTTAAAATCAACAAAGCCTCACTCAACACCTAAGTGGAAAATATCTCTCTTCACTATATATTGTAGAAGTATAGTTGTTTGCATCACTACAAAGATTGACAAGAGTCCAATCTTTTGAGAAGATTTTAAAGATAAGATCCAAAATGGAAAAATGGTTTGAATGAGATTGATTGACTTTTAGTTTTCTAACAAAAATATCAAGGTATGATTAAGTTGATTGAAGTTTATTTATGAAAATGTATGGACCTAAGTCCAAGTTTATTATGAAAGTGGTTCAAGTTTAGAAACAAGAACAATTTTCAAAAGGAGGGAGAAGATTTTTGGAATTAAAGAAGATGGGAAGAGATGAAGAGACTATCTTAAGACATAAGGTAAAAGCTAGGGAAAAGAACCATCTGACCAACAAGAAGCCAATACTTGACATTATGAGTCAAGATAGAGTTCCCATTTTTTGGATTGAAACCAAGAAAGAAAAGATATTATACCTCTTGAGAGAACTAAACTTCAAGTGTATTAAGTCTTCACAAAAATTGGGCAGAGTAATGGTTGTATACAGATTAATTCCAGATTACAGACAAAGTATGTAATCACAATAACCTGTACACAAAACAAATAAACAACCCAACGTCTGGATGTAAACCTCAAGAACTCCAGACAAAATATCAATTAAGGTCACAAGATCTCCAGCATATGATCAAGGTCTCTTATCCTAAGTCCAAGAAGTATAATACTCCATAATGCCAAGGATAGTATCCAAATAGTCCAAGTATCATTAATGTTTTTTATTGTTCATGTTGATTATTAAGTATCTTAAAAAAAAAACTCAAGTGAGCAAAATAAAAATGACATAAAAGTAAATTCTCAAGTGAGCAAATATGAAAATAGCATAAAATGTAAATGCTAAAGTAAATGGTACATAAAGTAAAAACATAAAAATAAAAGCATAAAATAAAGTCAATTGTTAAAAGTTAATGGTTAGTTGGATGACCATCTTGAAACTTGTATTTGTAAATCATTAGAGGATTGGTAGAACCAAAGACTCTCAACAACAAGTTGCATTTTCTTTTTGTCAAGTATATCATCTATTTAAGAATCTTCAAGGCAATATTTAATGATCAATGATGTTTAAGTAATTCGCGTTGACCAAAATTAATGAAGATCCATTGGAGGATTGGTAAAACCAAAGCCTCATAACAATGAATCTCAAGGTTATTGGATCAAAGGGTTCAAATTAACATACTTAGCTTGCAAATATAAGTTTGGGACATGAATGATCATTTTCTCGAATCAGAACAAAATTTAACGCTATGTTAAGCAATCGTAAGTGGACTTATGTAGAAGTCACACCTATTTTGAGACCAGTTAATAGAAATATATGTACTTCATGTTTTGATAAATGATATAGATATCATCATCCCATAACATGTAATACAATAAGAAAGGGGGATAAGATGAAGAGGGAAGGGATTAGAGTTTCAAATATCATCAACATCATTCGTCCATTTTCGTGGATTTGGTTTATCAACCTATCAACACCCAAGACCCAATGAGGTTAAATAATTTGTATCACAATATGCCTCAAGTCAGTACCATATTCTATTTCAATAATTAAACAAAAATCATGTACAAAAGTTTTCAATTACAAGCATTAATCAAAGGTAAAACCCTAAATGCACACCTAAGTCAAAAATTAGTTTTAAAATATAAAAATGACTTGAAAAATTATGAAATTAAAATCCTAACTTCCTAATGTCCTAAAAAAGTCGAAAATAAAATTTTTAGTCCATACATTAAGGTGAAAATTTGCTTTAGAAATGCAAACTTTGAAACTAGCAAGTATAAGCCTTAAACTAGATGGTTTTGGGAAATAATTTGTAAAAAATATGAAATCACATAGTAAAATTCCAGAAAAATGTTTTTTATAGCCTCATCATATTCAAGCACTCTAAACAACTTCATCTATAATTTTATAGGCATGAGAAGTTAAAACTTTTAATCAATTAATGTGCATGATCAAACAAAAACCCTAAAAAAGGAAATTAAGTTCAAAATTAATCAATTAGATCCAAAGGTCAAATAAATTTGATGTAAAATAACCTAAATGTCAATAAAACTCTAAGAATAAGCAAGCATATTTTTCTTGAATTTTTTTCTCAAAAGGAAAAATTAGATGGAAATTATTTACACAATTCAACAAAAATAATACAAATAAAAGATGATATGTCCAAATGATTTTAACGAGTAATCCCAAAGTTTTATAAAATTGAAATTTTTTTTTTCAAGTAATAGACTCAGAGAGGAGCCCAAAAATATTTTTTAGAGATTTTTATTTATTTAATAGAAATAGGAAAATAAAATTCAAGATTTAAAAGAATATTAAAACCCTAATTATTTACATGAATTTATTTAATCAATAAAAATGATTAAAAAAATGAAATAAAATTCAAAATATGAAAATATATTGAAAAAGGAGTTTAAAATATTTTTATCATAATTTTTTAAGTGAAGAAAAATATTAAAAGAAAATATAAGAAGAAAATAAAAAAATAAAATTCAAAGGCTATTACACATGTTACTTGAAAAACGGGCTGTAAAATGCATGAAGAACATGTTCAATCAGGGACTGCCACGCAGTCAACCCTACCAACAACCATAACATCAAGTTTTTTTCAGTTTTGAAACACTACTTTCATGTCACGATATCTCATGCAATTCTTGATGAAATTCAAAAATTTCAACACCAAAAATCAAGAGGGAGATTAATAGAACATGCTAGGACCAAAAACTTCATGAAATGATGCCTTGATTATCGATAAAAATGCGCGCGAACATGGATACATGAACACGGTTTTAAGTTGCACATTTCATCAAATAGATTTGTGATTTGATTTTCTCCCTCAATTCTCCACCAAAATACACGATCCAAAAATGAAAATTTTATCAAAAAAATGCAAGGGTTATGAATATGCTATTTATTTACTCAAAAGGTTCATGGATCTAAACAACACGCAAGTTGCAGTAAGAGGGAGAAAATGGATAATTACCTTGAAATGAACTTGATAAAGCTTGACCCCAAATAAAGAGAAATTAATGGAGAGAAGCTTGAATGTTTAGAGATAATGAGTAGAGAAAGAGATGCGGAGAATCTTGCTTGGAGATGGAGGAAATTTTCTTGTTAATGGTGGAATTTTGAAATTCAAAGAGAGAGAAGAGAGAATGCTTCGCGTGAGAGAGATAATAGCTTGCTACATACTTTTTTCTTCCAACCCCTTGCTTGTTAAATGCATTTCTTTTTATAGAGTGTGGGAATAAGAGAGTGAGGAGAATAAAGAAAGTGAGGGAAATGAGAAAAATGAGGTTTGTTGTGTTTCATGTTGTTTTGGGATGAAAAATCATGCGTTTTGAGTAAGTGAGACGGGCTGGGGTGTGAACTGGAAATTTGAACTTGGTTACACAAAGTTTTCCATGCATTCCCATGCATATTTTTGCTATTTCATGAACATATATTTGCTCCCTTATATCTCTTTCCATAATGCATGAAATGTCACGAAGTTTGAATAAAAAATGGAGAGGACACTTCATACTCCAACTTTCATATTCAAAATTTTTCAAAATGAAGCTTGAATCAATGAGATATTTGGCTATGAACATGTGCTTACAAACTGCTTGATGAAATGCCAGGCCTAACTGGGCTTGCTTCACGCGCGTGAGACCTTTCTTGGCAAAAAATTCAGTTTGAATGGTGCCTTCTTCTCACAAATATATCTCAAGATGTAGGGACAATTTTAAGAAACATCCTGAAGCAAAGTTTTTCCTCACATTTAGGGCTTGATCTTTGATGTTGGACATTTTCAAAAATAATGAATATTTCACATATAAAAGTAATGATGAATGAGCGCCTATAAAATGTTTGATGAAATGCCTTGCCTAGCGCGCGTGACTTGCCTTGTGCTGGGCAAAATAAAATTTTTGAACTTGTGGCATCTCCTATAAAGTTGTAGAATTTTTCATCCTCTTTCTAGGCATATAAAGTTTTCACATTTTCAATAAAAATTGAGAAAGTTGTGGCCAATCAAAATTCAACCTTATGGATACTTAGAAAATTTTCAAAACTTCAAATAACTTCCTTGACAAGTTATCTCAAATTCCCACTTCTTCTTGATATTTTTGTTAATATTGACCATGAAATGTGAGAATAGGGATATTGGATTTATAGTTGACCAAAAGTCCACTTGGTCAACAACTTATTTTGACTGTCTTCTGACAAAATGATCATTTTACCCCCTTTCATCAATTGAACCATTTCAAGCCAAAATTCATGATCAAACTTCCAACGTTAGATGCTCATGACAATGTAGAGAAGTATGGGATCAAGTATTGCTCAAAAATCCAAAGACTTCCTGATTAAAATCCAAACCTTAGTTTTGATTCTCCGTGCTAGGAGATGGTGAGATGAAGACAATTGTGCCATTACCTACAATATGATATTCCAAGAGACAAAATATACACATCTCGAGGTTAGTTAAAAACATAGATGTACAAATATACACAATTCAATGTGGTTGGTGACTCCCATAGGAAAACCTAAAGACAGGATGCAGTAGGAGAAAAAACTCCAAACCCTAATTTGTGATCTGATTGCATTGTGATAGTATGAGATGATAGAGGAATCTTAGGGGAAAAAATTGGGGTACAAAAGATAGTGCATGTAGAGGTGGATATCCCCATTAAAGTTGGTTCACAAGTTTTAAATTCTACCTTTTATTTGATGGACATCTTTCCCGCTTACTCTTGTTTACTTGGGCGCCCTTGGATACATGGGGCAGAAGCAGTGACGTCCACCCTTCACCAGAAATTGAAATATCCAGTCAAGGGAAAGATTGTTATTGTTTGTGGTGAAGAAGAGTTCATGGTTTGCCACCTTAATTCATTCAAGTTTATGGAGATGGATGGTGAGTTTATAGAGACTCCCTGCCAAGCTTTCGAAGTGGTTCCTCCCATGGTTGCCACCACCAAAATTTCTTCTGACATTCCAAAAGCTGATGAAGTTGTGCCAAGAATGGATACACTTAAAGATGCTCACGCCATGATTGAAGATGGAAGTTTTACTATTTTGGGACAACTCCCCGACATTCCTTTCAAAGTAGACAAGTTTAGGCTGGGTTTCACTTCCAAAGCTCAAAAGGAGGTCAGACATGCTCGCGTAGGAAAACAACCTCTTCACATTGGTAATCATGAAGTGAATGCTATTGAAGACCCTGAGGATGATTGTGACTTTGATGAATGGATTTAACCGACTTCCGCTGAAGGACTCGACAATTGGTGTGCGAAGGATTTCATTCTCATCCCCTTCAACGAGGAGTAATTACTATTTACTGTTTTGTCAATTCAAGAATTTTTGTCTGTAATTTTAATTCCAAACAATGACTTTAAGCCACGTGCCTTGCCCGGGGCACCATGGTCCATTTGTTAAGGGTTTGTTCATTTTCATATGCCATGTGATCATTTAATGAAAAACATTGGACCTTTTGCAATCAAATTTTACGCTCATTTTTTTTCTTTTTCTTATTTGCATTTTCAAAATAGCCATGTATCTTACATGCACACACACACTTGCATATCCTCATCCACTCCAGATCTCATTGCCAATGACTCTGCTATCGCTAGCTATGACTTTAAACATCCATTCAACCAAGTTGAAGACGAAGGCGAAAAAGATTTTGAAATACCTAGGGAATTAGCCAGACTTCTGATGCAAGAGGAGAAAGCCATTCAACCTCATGAAGAGCCAGTTGAAGTGATCAACCTAGGTATTGAGGAAGACAAGAAAGAGGTCAAGATCGATACTAACTTAGAAGACAGTGTTAAAGGAAGATTGGTCCAAATGTTGCATGATTATGTTGAGGTGTTTGCTTGGTCATATGAAGATATGTCGGGGCTGGATACTGACATTGTGGTTCGTCGTCTACCAACAAAGGAAGATTGTCCTCCAGTCAAGAAAAAAGTGCGTCGTGTGTGGCCAAACATGTATGAAAATATAAAAGCTGAGTTAATGAAGAAATTAAATACAGGTTTCCTGGTTGTGACATTATATCCTCAATGGGTTAGGAACGTGGTCCCCGTTCCTAAGTAAGATAGGAAGGTTTGTATGTGCATAGACTACAGGGATTTGAATAGAGCAAGCCCCAAAGATGATTTCCTGCTACCTCATATTGACATCCTGGTCGACAACACATCCTAACGCAATGTTTTCTCCTTCATGGATTATTTCTCCGGATATAATCAAATCAAGATGGCTCCCGAGGATATGGAAAAGACCACCTTTGTCACATAATGGGGCACCTTTTGTTACAAGGTCATGCCCTTCGGTTTAAAGAATGCAGGGGAAACTTATCAATGAGGTATGGTAGCCTTATTTCATGATATGATCCATCATGAAATAGAGGTTTATATAGTTGATATAATTTCAAGATCTCAGACTGAAGAAGAACACCTCGATCACTTACACAAGCTATTTGAAAGGCTGAAAGAATATAAGTTGAGGCTGAATCCCAGCAAATGTACTTTTGGGGTAAGGTATGGAAAACTCCTAGGATTTGTCGTCAGTGGTAAAGGTATTAAGGTAGACCCTGCGAAGGTCAAAGCTATCCAAGAAATTCCAATTCCTAGTACTGAGAAGGAGGTCAGAGGTTTCTTAGGTCGACTCAACTACATTGCCAGATTCATATCTCACTTAACTGCTACTTGTGAGCCTTTCTTCATGTTGTTGAAGAAAGATCAAGTAATTAGATGGGATGACGACTGCTAAGTAGATTTTGATAAGATTCTGGAGTAATTGTAAGAACCTCCATTCCTGATGCCTCCATTTGAAAGAAGACCTGTGATTATGTACTTGACCGTATTAGAGAATTCAATGGGGTGTGTGTTGGGCCAACATGACGAGTCTGGCCAAAAAGAGCATGCAATATACTACCTGAGAAAAAAGTCTACTGACCGTGAAACAAGATATTCACTTCTCGAGAAAACTTGTTGTGCTCTGGCATGGGCTGCTCGCCGACTAAGACAGTATATGTTGACTCACACCACTCTATTGATTTCTAAGATGGACCCTATCAAGTATATCTTTGAGAAGCCAGCTCTCTCCGGACGAATAGCTAGATGGCAAATGATTATGACCAAATATGATATCTAATACACTACATAAAAATAAATCAAAGGAAGTGTATTGGCAGATCATTTGGTGCATCAAGCTGTTGACGACTACCACTCTATGAACTTTGAATTCCCGGATGATAATATCATGCTAGTAACTGGATGCGAAAAGCCTGGACCGTATGACAAACCTGAACAAGGATCTCGATGGACTATGGTTTTTGATGGAGCTTGCAATGCTTTGGGTAACAAAATTGGCATTGTGATTGTTTCACCCGAAGGTTTCCATACACCTGTCACTGCTAGATTGTGCTTCGAATGTACAAATAACATGGTTGAGTATGAAGCATGCATCTTAGGTCTAAAGGCTGCTATCGACCTAAGAATCAAGTTCTTGGATGTGTACGGAGATTCTGCTCTAGTAATCAGTCAAGTCAAGGGAGAGTGAGATACCAAACATCCTAATTTAATTCCTTACAAAGAGCTTGTGCTAACTCTGATACCATACTTCGAGGAGGTCACCTTTGAACACTTCCTGATGGAAGAAAATTAGTTGGCAGATGCTTTAAGCAACAATGTCGTCCATGTTCAAGGTCAATTGGGATGACAATGCTCCTAAAATTACTATAGAAAGATTTGACGAACCAGCGCACTGTTGTGAGCTTGACACTGACGAAGAGAAACCTTGTTAACATGAGGTGAAGAGATATCTTGAAGCACAAGAGTATCCTAAGGGAGATTCAGTCAATCATAAGAAATTCCTATGAAGGTTTTCAGCCTAATTCTTCCTAAGCACTGGAATCTTGTACAAACGCAACCATGAATCTACTCTGCTCCATTGTATGGACAAGAAGGAAGTAGATAGAATCATGGAAGACATGAATGAGGGTATCGCTAGGACTCACTCTAATGGACACACTATGGCCAAGAAGATTCTAAGGGTTGGTTACTATTGTTCAACAATGGAATCTGATTGTCACCATCACTGGAGGACTTGCCATAAGTGTCAAATCTATGTCGACAAAGTTCATGTGCCTCCGATACCTCTAAATGTCATGACTTCTCTGTGGCTATTTGCAATGTGGGGAATTGACATAATTGGAGAAATCAATCCCACTGCTTCTAATGGACATCGTTTCATCCTTGTTGTTATTGACTACTTCACCAAATGGGTCGAAGCTGCCTCATATGCCTCAGTAACGAAGAACATTGTAACCCGATTTATCAAGCATAAACTCATGTTCTGTTACGGTATCCCCAAAAGGATCATCACCGACAATGGAACCAATCTCAATAATGCTATGATTACAGAACTCTGCACTCAGTTCAAAATCAAGCATCACAAGTCTTCTCCATACAGACCTAAGATGAATGACGCAATGGAAGCTACCAATAAAAATATCAATAAGATTATGCAAAAGATAGTAGTAACCTACAAATATTGGCATGAGATGCTACCATTCGCTCTCCATGGTTACCATACTTCGGCACGAACATTAACTGGGGCAACCCTGTTCTCCTTGGTCTATGGAATGAAAGTTGTCCTGCTTGTCGAACTTCAGATTCCTTCTCTAAGGATTATGAAAGAAGCAGACTTAGGAAAAGACGAATGGATTCAGACTAGGTTGGATCAGTTGAACTTGAGTGATGAGAAGAAATTGACTTTTGTTTTTCATGGTAAAATGTATCAAAAACGTATAATCAAGGCTTTCAATAAAAAGATCAACCCTCGAGTATATCAGACTGGTGACTTGCTAATAAAGCGCATCATTTTACCATAAGGTGATCCCAGGGGCAAATGGACTCCCACATACGAAGGGCCATTTGTTGTTAAGTAAGTTTTCTCCAATGGTGCCATGATGCTGACTACTATGGATGGTGAAGATTTCCCATATCCTATAAACGCGAACATAGTAAAAAAATACTACGCATAAAACAACCTGCTAGGTTGACATACCCAGGAAAAAATAAGGGCATCCTGGTGAACCAAACATGTTCGGGAAAAAATTAGGGATATATGCAAAAGATTGTACACCCGACAAGTCGAAAACCCAAAAGGGAGGCTTGGGAAAAAATGGGTATCCTGGTGGACTAAACCCGAAAGGGCGGTCCAGGAAAAAGTTAGGGATTAAAACGTATGACTATGTCCTGTTGGATCTCTACAGCTAATTTTATTACCAAATTCCAAGTTCAATTGTCCAAGATCAATCCAATCAACTTCTTTGAACGAAAAGGGATGATGTTCGAAGACATATGGGTGATAGCAGAGTTGGAATTCAATGAGATCACTTCCACATGGCTATTATTTTTGTTTTCACTTTGTATTCCTTTCATTTCTTTAGACGATTTCCTCTTACTAGGATCTCTGTCTCCTTGTACAAAAATGCTTGTTTATAGGCAAACATCAATACAAGTATACTTTGAAGTGCAAACTTTTTTTTCTGTTTTAAGTGCAAAAGCGTCCAATGGCTAAAATTGAATGAACATATGCATATGAACATGATTAACTTTTAACAAATATATGAAAACAATAATAAGTATCTCCTAAAGGATTTTAATTATCCTCATAGAGTTACTTCAATAAAATTATCCCCACAAACTTGGATTCATAAAATCCCCAGCCAGAGTTTAAATCTTCCGAAAACCCTCTCCCCAGTTGAGTTGGTCTAAAAAAGGGCCTTGTGGATTTCTCCCTAAAGGAAACACACTCCAACAAGTCATCAAATTTTCTCTTCAACAGGGTTTATTTCCCCAACAAACTGCAAATTCCCCAGCTTAAATTTTCTTCTCAGACTATTATAAATCAACGGAAGAAACCTCTTAACCCCCGATAGAGTCATTACAACCCCCAACGGAATCGTTACTATCCCCATAAGTTGATGTGAAACCTGGAATCCAACCAGATGATAGTTTAACTTCAATCTTCAGTGAAGCTTGGATTCCGACCAGATAACAGTTTAACTTCAATTTTCTACGAAGCCTGGAATCCGACCAGATAAAAGTTAATATCATCTAAGTTGCTGCGAAGCCTGGAATCTGACCATATAACAGTTTAAATTCTTTAATCGCTGCGAATCTTGGAATCCGACCAGATAATAGAAAATTACTGTGAGGCCTGGACCAGACCAGATAACAGGTCAAATTTATCCTCTCAAGAAAATTACTGTGAAGACTAGACCCGACCATATAACAATTTGATTTCATCTAAGTTACTGCAAATCTTGGAATCTGACCAGATGTCAGTTCAACTTCATCTCTCTAAACAAATTACTACGAAGTCTGGAGTTCGACCTGATAATAGTTTGAGTTACTACGAAGCCTGGAATCCGACCAGATAACAGTTAATTTCATCTTCCCCGGTAAGTTGCTGCGAAGCCAAGGATCCGACCAGATAACAATTAACTTTATTATCCCCAACAAGTTTTTTGAAGCCTGAATCCGACCAGATAATAACTAACTTCCATTCTCTCCAATCAAGAGATAACTCCCTAATAGAGCAACGGATAACTAAAACTCCTGAACTCTTTCCCCCAAGCAGAAATCAATGCTCTCCACAAGCAAAGTCAATGTGAGTTTTCTTCAATTAACAACACAGGAATCCCCGACGAAAACACCCTAAAAAAAGTTTGAAGATACACATACTCTTCAATAGCAGTCCGAGATTTAACATCCCATGGCTCCCCAGCATTTGTCAAGGATTTATTTTCCCCAGACAAATGTACATTTCAATAATATTTCGCATTCATACATCATATTACATACATGACAAATGCATACAACATAAATCATTTATTTTGAGAACATCATTATGCCATGCATACATCTGCATGCAACTAACCCTCTTCCTCATAGGAAAAGTCAATCAATGAAGCAAAAGTCCTTTTCTGGATAGATTCACATCTTCCAGTTAATAATAGGAAATAAACAAACATCTTCTGGCTAGATTCACTTCCTCTAGTTAATAATAGGCAACCAACAAGCATCTTCTGGTTAGAATTGTTTCCCCAGTGAAGTCATCAAACAAAGATCTCTTATGATTAGATTTACTTCTTCCAGTTAAATACAAGCGAAGGACATTTTCTGTCTCAGATTAAATCAGCCAAAGATTTATTCTGATACTCCTCTCAGTAGTCTTTTTCTGGCTCATATTAAATCGACCAAAGATTTATTCTGATACTTCTCCTAGATGAAGTCTGACATTGGATTTAGTCTAATTTCTTTATCAACAGTCACTTCTAGATGACATCTATAAGCCCATCTCTGATAATATTCTGTCAATCTACAAATGGCATCTATAAGCCCATTCCCGATACAATAAACTCAAAGTGTTACTTCTTTCACAAGAGAGTGCAAATCTCCGGGCACTCTAGTGTTCCATCATCTCCCCCCTTCGAGTCACAAATGGAAAACATGCCAATTTAACTCTTGAGGTTTAAGAAGGTTGAACAGGGGCAGCTGTTGTACCCCAAAAGTTTCCCTCCCATTTTCATTCAAGTTCAAAATTCCACATAATGAAATTTAAAGATTTCATTTGGTCTTCAATTGGTTTTCATCAATAATTGCGAGGAAACTATAATGCTTGGACTTAAAGGAGCAAAAGTACAATTGATGCTAATATTCTCAAGAGTTGATCATACAAACTCACCTCCTAATAAATATGTCTTCAACTAGGGTTTCGTTGTGGCTTAAATGTTTCTTCACCAAATTAGTCTAATTTATTTGATTTATCTTTGAGCATTGATTTGTGGGACTAGGTTTTTTTTTGTGAACTTCTCCTTTCATCAACATCCAAAGAGACTCGATCTAAGGGGGTTATGAGCTAGAGCATAGATGATCTTTAAGTTATGATTAATGTTTCCATCATCACTTCTTGGAATTCATCGTAAAGGAACGAATTCAGAGATGTGGATTACTTGGTGATTCTTGGATATACTCTCATGTGTTTGTCAGTTGGATCAAAATTTTGGACATGATCAATCCTTGGTTTACTATATGATTGAAGTTCCTCGTCTATGGCAAATGAGTTTGTTGATTCATCAATAAAAGTTTACCTAAGTGTTACGTATCAGGAATTCTCTATCCTTCGAGATTTGTCTTTATTTTCAAGGATTCTTTTGGACATTTTTTAGGGTGACAGTTACCAAGTTATATCCTTGTGGATTAAGTGATGAATTAAAGCCTTATTGAACCTGTATCTTTTAAGTGGGACATTTAGTACTTAAAATGTGAGAGGACTTGGATTTGTGGATCCTGTAGTGGTAGAAATGTTCAAGACTAAGCCATTGGATTGACTAGACTTATACAAATCAAAATCAAAATCGCCACCGTGCTTTATTGTTTCCAAAGGAATGGGAAAAGAGCGGATAACCCTAAAAGAGGGGGAAAGATTCTAGGTAAGGAGGTTGGTTATGTAAAGGGAAGGTATTAGCACCCTAAACATCTACGGTACTCCGCAGGAACCTCTTTGTAAAATCTGTATATTTTGGCTATGAAACATGTTGTATAAAATAGATGGTGGAGGTGGGAAAAGAAACATATTTTTTTATGATTTTTGCACCCGCCGCAGTTGCGAACCTTTAGTGCCTAGGTACCAACTTTTCGTGCAATAGGGGATCAGGGTACACGTAGTTCCTATTTTAAAAATTTTAAAACACAAATGTGTTGGTCAATTTTATGAGATAAAACATCATCGTCATTGTCCGTGTGGAAAACATACCTACTACCCACAATCATGAGAATGTAGAATTTGCATAATCTCAAAGTGGAGGATATGGCTTGATTTTTAAAATCAACAATGCCTCACTCAACATCCAAGTGAAAAATATCTCTCTTTACTATATATTGGATAAGTATAGTTGTTTGCCTCACTACAAAGATTGACAAGAGTTCAATCTTTTGAGAAAAGTTTAAAGATAAAAGCCAAAGTGGAAAGATGGTTTGAAATGAGATTGATTGACTTTTAGTCTTCTCATAAAAATTCAAAGTATTGTTAAGTTTATTGGAGTTTATTTATGAAAATGTTTGAAAATGTATGGACCTAAGTCCAAGTTTATTATAAAAGTAATTCAAGTTTAAAACAAGAAGAGATTTCAAAAAGGGGGAGAAGATTTTTGAAATTAAAGAAGATGGGAGGAGAAGAAGAGACTATCCTAAAGCATAAGGTAAAATATAGGGATAAGAATCATCTAACCAACAAGAAGCCAAAACTTGACATTATGAGTCAAGATAGAATTCTCATTCTTTGGATTGAAACCAAGAAAGCAAAGATACTAGACCTCTTGAGAGAACTAAACTTCAAGTGTATGAAGTCTTCACAAAAATTGGGCAGAGTGATGGTTGTATACGGGTGAATTCCAGATTACAAACCAAGGGTGTAATCATAATAACCTGCACACAAAACAAACAAACAACCCAATGTCTTGAGGTAAACCTCAAGAACTCCAGACAAAATATCAATTAAGGTCACAAGGTCTCCAACATAGGCCAAGGTTTCTATTCCTAAGTCCAAGAAGTCCAATACTCCATAATGCCAAGGATAGTAACCAAATAGTCCAAGTATCATTAATTCTTTTTAGGGTTTATGTTGATTATTAGGTGTCTTTAAAAGAAAAGAAAATCTCAAGTGAGCAAAATAAAAAAAATGACAACAATATAAAGGGGCTCAAGTAAGCAAAGATGAAAAATAGCATGAAATGTAAATGCTAAAAGTAAATGATGCATAAAGTAATGAACATAAAATAAAAACACAAAATAAAATCAATTATTAGTGATTAGTGGTTAGTTGGATGATCATCTTGAAACTTGCATTTGGAACTCATTAGAGGATTGGTAGAACCAAAGCCTCCACACAACAAGTTGCATTTTCTTTTTGTCAAGTATATCATCCATTTGGAATCCTTATGAGTATCATTTTATGATCAACGATGTTTAAGTGATCCGCGTTGACCAAAAGTGTTGTAGATCCATTAGAGGATTGGTAGAACCAAAGCCTCCACACAATGAATCTCAAGGTTATTGGATCAAAGAGATCAAATTAACATACTTGGGCTTGCAAACATAAGTTTGGGCTACGAATGATCATTTATTCGAATCGGGACAAAATTTAGCGCTATGTTAAGCAATCGTAAGTTGACTTATATAGAAGTCACACCTATTTTGAGGTCGGTCAATAGCAATCTATGCACCATTTGTTTTGAGACATGATATAGTGATCATGCTCCGACAATATTTAGTGCAATAAGAAGAGGATGGGATGAAGAGGGGTGGGAGAGAATATACAAACCACTTTTGGATTAAATTTAATCAAACTTTTATTAAAATCATTCATCCATTTTTTGTGGAGTTAGACTCAACACCATGGATCCAATGATGTTAATAAAGTTCATGATAAAAAATTTAACCCAAGATTAGCCAGAAAATAATAACAAAATAATATTACATTTTAATATATACAAAAAGGTTTAAAAATAATGTTTAAAAATAGAAATAAAAGAGAAAAAATGTCAACTGTTCAAATTAATCAGGAAAAAAAGTAAGACCATAGAAAAATCATAAATAAACTAAAATAATTTTATAAATTTTTTGGTAATTTTTTTAAGTCAGAAACTATTTTAAAATTTAAAGAAATGGGTGAAATAAACCAAAAAATGATAAAAAATAGCAAAGTCAGAAATAAAAATAAAATAAGGTCACCAATATTTGTCACAATATCATTGGATCATTCCATAATTTTTTCAGAATTTAAAAATGCATAAAAGTATTTTTAAACATTTAAAATAATTCCAATAAAGTGTAAATTTATAAAAAGTACCAAAACACAAAATTAAATTGTGAAAAAATAAAAATCAGAAAGAGAATAATCGAAAATATTTTTCATAATTTTTTATGATTTTTTGGACTAAAAATTAATTTTCTATGATTTTTTGAAGTTAAAAACAATTAAATATAAAAAATCAGAAAAGAAAATAAAAGTAAAAAATATGTGGACCATTGGATGAGAGTCAAAACGTGTTAGTAATCAAATCCAAGAGATCAGGCGCGTTGTGCATATCATGGTCATTAGTGAATAAAGCACTAAATCGGAAATAAAATATGAATTCAAAAATAACAAGTGGCGTGCCATCATTGGTTGGAAGATGACACGTTGGTCATCTTCAACCTCCAGCCAACTTCAGTTGCAGGTCTCTCAAACTATAAATTTAGAAGCTCAGACCTACGCCATTCTCTTTGTCTCTTCAAGACGAAGACAACCACACCCTCGCGCCAAATTTATATAAACTATAGCTCAAGCAATTTGGAAAGAAAGTTTTGAAAACGGATTTGAAATTTCATGGTCAAAATGTGTTTCCAGTAAAAAGAAAGTGTTGCGACTAGAACCAGGGCAATGGGAGCATCACAATGATATCACAGTTTTGAAGAATTGATGAAGGAATCTACCTATTGAAGTTGAGTTGCAGAGCTCTGAAACTGGACTTCTATGGAGCAATATAGGGCATGATTCTTGACCGTAATTATATGGTTAGCTTAAAGGAAGATCAAGGAAGGTGAATTGATGAAAAAAATGGACTGAAAAAGGCTTGAGAATAGATTTCGAAGTTGCTGAATTATGAGTTAGGGGACATGTTTTGCAGGGTGATTCTGGCTATCCAAGCTTGAGAAAGTCAATGGGATAGTTCATGTATTTATAGGAGAAACAAATGGGATCAAAAGGAAGAGTGAATGATGCATTTTGGATGGAATTCATGCAAACTCATCCCATCCTTGCGTTTTAAGGTGCTAAACACTTCTGGCAAGTTTGTTAATCAAATTAAAATAAAAAACGCGTGTAAATCTTGTGATTAGAAGCCAAAACAAAGATTTCAAACTTCTGACTTGGTGAAAATTTCAGTTTCAAAGTGCCAACTTCTGACCAATGGCATTTTCAACTCAAGGGGCCTTAGGGCATGATTCTTGATGCTTCAGAAAGATGAGGTTACAAGCTTTGCAATTGAAAAAGAATGGGATCAAATGGATGCTTGAGCTGAAAGTTGTGTTGAGTCAAAGTTGGAGAAAAAATGTTGACTTTCCATACTTAGAAATATTTCAAATTCTTCTTCAAAAGTGACCTATAATGTCTTGCATCCAAACATATCCTTCTACTTGGAATTTTCTCTTTACCAAAAAATATGGCATGAAGTATATCTCTTGAATGAAATTTTGAATCTTGAACCATCCACAATCTCCAAAAATTGAGAGAGTTATGAATTGTTGAATTAGGCAAAAAATCATGAAGTGACCTGTAATCTTTTGTATCCTTAAGGCAATTTCCATTCATTTTCTCACTTTTCACATAAAAGAAGGCATAAGGTTCACATATTAAAGATCATTATGTAAAAATAATGGACTCAAGGTGATAAAAATTGACCAAGTTATGATCATTTGAAGTCAGACATGGAAAAATGGGGATTCATCTGGAGGACTTGTAATCTTTCTTCATCATCAAGTTTCATCCACATGAAAATTCCTTGGAACTTTTGAAGTGATTTGTTGATAGACCTTTAAAGAGAAGTATGTATTTGGAATCACTCAAAAATACTAAAAGACGAGCAAAATATACTCCTTTGAAGTTCAAAACCCTAGCTCCTAGATTAAGGAACATGCTTTGAGGAACTTTGACAATTTTGAACAAACTTCTTGTACCAAAACAAATGCTTTGGAAATATAAATTGTTGAGTATGATAATGAGAACTCATATCAACCACAACCACTTCCATATCTTGATAATTGAGAGAAATATTCACTTGTGACCAATGGGAACAAGACCTTGTCCAACCATGACTATTTTTCAATCAACCCCTTGTACTTTTGGGATCAAATCTTGATAACTTGGAAATGTAGTGCACAAAAATAACCTTGCCATGCCATCCCTTCCAAAACAACTTAAATGGTGAGGTTTGAACTTCTCAAGATTCATTGACTAGGTCATGGAAATAAACTCATGAACCCATGGATAAACTTGCCAAGCCCCATTGCATTTATCTGCATTGTTGACAAGTAAGACAAACCAACATTGCATTTTATTAATTAAAAGGAAAGTCAAACAAAACATGAATGACTACACAAGAAAAACAAGTCAAGGTGCTTCGTGATTCCTCAAAGAGCAAAGCTAAAGATAGGGAGGAGAATCAAAAGCCCTAATGTGATCTTTTTGTGATTGAATCAATATGGTATGGTGAAGGGATCTTAGGGGGGAAAATTGGGGTACAACAAATCCCATTTAGTTTAAAGGTCATCAATCAAGTATTGGTTTGTGTTGGATTCTTTCTTCCATGTGCTTTGATTCAAGGATTTTAGGTATTTTATTTGGATATCAAGGAGATTCAAGGGACTTATGGCATGTAATTGATTTGGGGTTCAAAGTTTAAACCAAGAATTTTGGCCATAGAAAAAAGTTTCAAGCCTTATGCTTCAAGTTTTCATCTCAAGGTTTAATTTCAAAATCAAGAAATCAAATTGATCTCTTTCATATTTCATGTAAAGCTCAAATTGTCTCTTCAAGTATAAAATAAAATCGAGGTTCAAGTTTACAAGTTCACAAAATATTTCAAAGATTTCATGCTTTCAAATACACGGCTTATCCAAAAGTTTCTTTTACAAATACGCTTCAAATTCTTAAAGTTTTCTAAGTATAAGTACTAAGTTTTTATGATACAAAGAAGAACTCCTAATCCAAGTCCTAAGTTCACAATGATGTTTTTATCTCCTTCTTCTGCAAGCTTCCCTCTAAAGTCCACCAAGTCTTTTTCCATCATTCAGGCTTCACTTCTTCTACCTTGCCTCGTTATCTTCCAGCCATCATTTGCTCATGAAAGAAGAAAGAAGATTATGTTAGTAAGAAATCAAGAAGTATGACTTTGAACATAAACAAGAAATTTCCAAAGATTCATCATTAGGGTTTGCATTGGGAATCAGAAGAAGAAAAGGGTGTCTTAATCACATTCAAGCAACCCATCCTCATACAAATCAATTTTCAATCATGGGCCATTATTTTCCAATTGTAAATCACAAAGGTGAACCTTGGTTCACAAAAGGAAAGAGGTGTATAAAGAAAATCACAAAGCTACAACAAACCATAAATTCTGTCAAAAACAGAAACAGTCCAAGAACAATTGTCCAAAAAGACCTGTTGCCCTGCACAAATTCTGCCAAAAATAGTCCAAACAAGTCCAAGTATAACAGTCCAAAATCTGCCCAAGAGTTGCACTAAAATGTTAACACAAAAACTGTATCCAAAAGAAATTAAGACAACATACCAAAGTGTTCAAAACCATCACTTTCCCCCCCCCCCCCCCCCCCAAAATTGTTATCCTTCTACTGTTATAAAACACCCAGATATAGAATACAAAAGAGGGTCATAAAAACAACATACTCAAAAACCAGAGAGAAACCAAATATCACAAAAAAACATAGCAAAATCATAAAGCATACAGAAACCCAAACTGTTAGTATCCTTTTCCCTCACACAACCCTTCAGAAATATTTAAAAAAAAAGAGAGAAAGTTTTACAGAAATCAACTTGCCTGTCGAAAAACGGGAGTCACTGTAACTGCAATCAACAAATCTCCATCAGCAACTCAACCGATTCAACAAAGGGCAACTCGCGAAGCAGATTCAACACAGGAAACCTCATGTTTTCTATGCTTTTGATTTTAATGTCTTCATTTATATAAATGAGGTTGATTTTTAAAGACAAAAAGAGAAAGAAAAAAACAGGGTCGGGCACAATAACAACAAAACTGTCATTATTCTGTAACAAAAAAAAACATAAATATACAGAACCAAGCCACCTCTTCCCCTAAAAAAACCATAACATAAAAACCATTTTCCAATTTGTTCATAAAATATACAGGGATAGAGAACCGAGCCACACAAACCCTTATCTCATCATTTTCCAAAAAACCATAAACAGAAAAAATTCAGAACCAAAAGCCTCCATCCAAATATGTAGAATACATAATCGTAACACAAAAGTCAAAAACCCTAAGTTTCTCATCATGTTCTTAAAACCAAAACCCTTCATAATTTTCTAACAAAGAGAAAGAAAGAGGAAAGATCTCACCCAAAACCGCGAGAGAAGCCAAATTGGAACCCTTAGGGTTCCGTCCTTTCCCTTTTAGATCTACACCAAACCATGCCAGATCTGCAAAGTTCACTAACGAATTAGAGTAAAGGAGAAATAGAGGAATCAAATAAGGTAAAAAAATGAGGATCCAAGCATCGCCGCCGTCGCCGCTGCAAGGGCGATTTCTGGTGCGGCCTTGTTCTCTTCTCCGATGAAGAGATACCAGAGAGAACGAGAGATTTAAGAGTAAGAGAGATAAATTTGTGAACAAATGACCCCAATCTATCCTATTTTGTTTTTTTAGTTAGTTGTTGTATGGGCCCAGTATTCCCTTTCTCACAAGCCCAAATCCTTTTCCGCATAGACACCCCATTTTACTTCCGTCCATAGCTCTTATGGGCTTTCTTTAAGAAAAAAAACTTCCAGCCCAATCTCCCTCATGCGCACACCACCTTGTTATTTAAAACACCACGCAACCCATTAACCTTTTAATTTTTTTCCTTTTTTTCATTTCTGACTTCTAAACAAAAACCACTTTTGGGCCAAACCTAAAACAAAAACAGTTTTTTACTATAGAACCACCCAACTCAGCTTTCCACCCCCTGACTTTATTCTTCATACTTTATTTTTTTTAGTATTTTATTATTTTATTTTATTATCATTAATATTATTATTATTATTGTTATTTTTATTAAAAATCCAAAAAAATTATTTTATTTAGGTATTAATATACTTATATTTTATTTTATTTCTTTTAAGAGAAAAAAAACAACAAATATATTCTTACTAAATTCATTTTACTTTTTTAAAATTAAAATAAATAATTAGACTTAGGTTTAGTTTATTTTCTTTCTCATTAAAATTAATTTATAACTTAGGTTTCTTTTAATTAATTAGTTTTTTTATATACTATTTTAAACAAACTAAAACTATTTTTTACAAAACCCTAAAAATATTTTTTTGATTAATTTTATTTCTTTTTCTATTGTAGACGTAGGTTTATTTCTTAAAAATAAATTTAGACTAACTAATTTTCTTAGCTAATTTAGGTTAGAAAACCTTTTCTTAACAAAAACACAAAGAAAATCCACTTTCCTTTTCATTTACTTTCTAATACATTTATTCATTCTTGTACATTATTATTCATTCAATATGTTTGTAATAGTAATTTAGGTTTAAATTACTTGTCATCCCCCATTTTTAAATTTGTACCTCCATCCCCAAATGATGTAATAGCGTAGAATTTTACATTTTCGCACTTTATCGCTTTCAAATATAAATGCTAGTAATTCGGGTTTGTATGGCAAGATTAAAATTGAGAAATAGAAAACCCTAATTCAAGATAAACAATGCATGAAAACAAAATTTTTTGCACATCTGCACCTCAAGGGTAACCTAGCTTGTTGCCTTGGAAAAACAGTTATGTCCCTCGAATGTGGGACGCTTTAGCAAAGACCCTCGATAAAAAAGGATCGTAGTCCCTCGATGACCCTTCGATGTTTCCTTCGATAAAAAGATCTTAGTCCCTTATGAAAATTGCTAAAGTGTCTCATAAGTTTCCTTCCATGAATGTACGGTGACTCGCGCCTGTCCCTTCACATCCAATAATAAGGCTTCTTACCAATCAATGGTAAGATAGCAATATCTAAAGGAGGAGGAAAAGGAAAAATATTTCTTTTGAGTAGGTAGAAAGTTCATAGTTGCTTGCTCACAACCATTTTCAAAACAACATCTTTCAAACACACCAACACTTTCAAACGAAATTTTTTCAAAAGTCAACACTTTGTATATGTTCTTATAGAGACGAGAATCATTACAAAGTTCGCCTAAACGGAGGAACTTTCAAAAATACTTTCAAAAAAAACACATTTTACAAAGCATTTCAAAGTGAGAAAGCAACTTAGAGCCAGTAGATAACTACGGATGAAAAGGGTGCTAACACCTTCCCTTTTCAAAACCTACCCCCCGAACTCAAGAAAATATCTCAAAAGGTCTTTCATGTTCTTTTCACCCTTTCCTTTATTGGATAAAATAAAACTCGGTGGTGATTCTTTCTATTCGCAACAATTGCGATAAAACGCAAAACACCAAGTCAATTCTCCCACCGTATTACAGTCACTCTCTCATACATACATCTATTGCTATTCCTAGTCTCACAAGAATATCACTATCATTGACCGTTGTGGGGAATTCCCTAATGTTCCACTCCTTGGCATTAGGGGACGTATTACTTACAAACCTTCTCTAGCTCTACGTTAATTTGGTTATACTTGAATAGACCGTCTGCATGACACGCTTATCCAGGGTATTGTATTCGATTACGAGACTAATCCTCAAGGTTATTGTCAAAGGTTTATACCTGCTTGGGGCATGATGAGAAAGATTGATAGCAAGGCGTTAGGACAGAAAAATTCCATCCCTCTGGAGCCCTATCTCAAATGGGTATGAGTTCGTGCTCAAAACCTTATGATGCCATATGCTGCTATCCTACCAGTAATCATAAAGCATGTGGTTGAAAGAGACGTTTCTCACACCATCCTTCATCCAGACATGCCTACTGACCTTGAAGAATTGTAGTAGTCCTGGATTCAACTCACGGAAGAACGAGACACCTTTGAGACTCAATTTTATGCAAGTGAGAAGAAAGTGTTGGAGCTGACGAAGCAACTTCACGAGGAGCAGAGTCTTAATGCATATGTCAACACAAAGAGGAGGCGTCAATGAGAAACTTAAAGCTTTAGGTGTTTTTTTAATTTATCCCTTTGTAATATTTTGTGTTCACATGAACTTATTAATAAAAATCTTTCCTTTTGGTTAACAAATTTAAATATCATAATGTCCTTGAAAACATTTCATATACATATCATGCATATCACTGCATGACAGGTGTTTCAAGACAGGTTTCTTATCTTTTTGCTGTTTATTTCGGCAGAAAGAATGGCTCTTGAACAAACAGCTAAGGATCTCCAGGCTCAAAATGCCCAGTTTCAGCAAATGTTTGAGTCTAGCTAAGGGGCAGGAAGAGCTAAAGGCCCTCATCACTAAAGAGAGGAAGGAGAAAACCAAGAAACCAGTTGGCGTCCTCAATATGGGTAGGAGGCTCAATGGTCCAGTCAGGCGAGCTTTGGAGTTTGAAGAATAAAATGATAACCAAGAGGAAGATGAGAAAAGTATGAAGGTTGACAACCAGGGTTCTGATGAAGAAGAAGTGAACTATTCAGATGAACAATATCCTCCGGCTGACGACAAGTACAAACAGCTGGAAGATCGTCTCAATGCTATGGAGATCTAGAGAGTTCCTGGGTTAGATTTTGAAGAGTTGGGTCTTATCTCGAGGGTTTTTTATCCCTCACAAGTTCAAGGCCCCCGTCTTTTCCAAATACGATAGTGTGTCTTGTCCTAAGCTTCATCTAAGGCATTATGTACAAAAAATATAACCCCACACTGTTGATAGAAAATTATGGATGCAATTATTTCAAGAAAGCCTATCGAGGACGCAATTAGAATGGTTCTATCAGTTGGAAGGAACCAACATCCGTATGTGGGAGAACTTGTTTGCTGCTTTCTACAAGCAGTATAAATATAATGCTAACCTTGTGCCGACCCGAGTGCAATTGAAAAACATGTCTATGGGCTCAAATAAAGGGTTCAAAGAATATGCCCAGTAGTGGAGAGACCTAGCTGGAAGGGTGAAACCTTCCTTGTTTGATCAGGAGCTAACTGATATGTTCATGGGCACTCTGACAGGTCCACTCTTTAATCTGCGGATTGGGAGTTCTTCGTCTGGTTTTACTGAGCTAATCCTTATTGGGGAACAAGTTGAAAGTGGTATCAAGAGTGGGAAGATTCTGGTGGCTGCATCTTCTAGTGTTGAAAAGAAGTCTGTGGGAGCAATGTTGATTTCTAATTCAGCACCTGTTCAACAACAACAACAACTAGGAAATCGACGTAGGTCAGACACTCCGGTAAGACAGTTTACCAACACCAACATGCCATTATCTCAGGCATTGCAACATTTACTGAAAGCAGGACTGATAACGGTAAGGGAGCCTACTCAAAACCCCAACACTTCCTCTCCTAAATACAATATGAATGCAAAGTGTGCCTACCACTCCAATAGTCCTGGGCACGACACCAATAATTGTTGGGCCCTGAAAAAAGAATTCAAGATCTGATTGAAAACAAAGAAATTGAGTTTGATCCACCATAGAGTTTGAATGTAATCACTGCACCAATGCCGAAGCACGAAAAAGGAGTGAATGTTATTGATGTTGTTTCTGCTGAAGAAGATGCTGATAGTAACTATGATAACTCGATCTTCCCCACTATCGACATTGGGCCCTGAAATTGGAAGACTGGGGATGTTATCTCAATCTCCTTTATATAGGAGTAAATGCCATTTTTTTATTTTCTTGCTTTTCAATATTTTTATATGTAACTTTAAAACAATAAATTTAAGCCTTGTGCCTTACCCAAGGCACAACGGTCCACTTATTAGGGTTGTTATCTTTCATCCGTATATGCTCATCTAATAAAACATTGGACATTTTGCACTCAAATTTTGCGCTTTCTGTCTTTTCATTACTTTATTGCTTTCAAATGTAGCTATGTGTTTCTTACACACACCCACACACTACATTGCAGTTTCTCATCCACTCTGGATCTCATCAATATTGATTATGCTATTGCAACTCATAACTTTGAAAATTCGATTTACCAAGTCGAGGACGAAGGTGAGGAGGATTGTGAAATACCTGGAGAACCTGGCAGACTCTTAATAAAAGCAGAAAAGGCTATCCAACAACATGAAGAGCCAGTCGAAGTTGTAAACTTGGGTACCAAGACAGACCGGAAAGAAGTCAAGATAGGCCATCAATTTAGAAAGTAGTGTAAAAAATAGGTTGATTCAGATGTTGCATGACTATGTTGAGATATTTGCTTGGTCGTACAAAGACATTCCATGGCTCGATACTGATATTGTGGTCCATCGTCTGCCAATGAAAGACGGTTGTTCTCTGATTAAGCATAAGGTTCATCGCATGTGTCCCGAGATTTCAGAGAAGATCAAAGTTGATGTTATGAAGAAATTCAACACAAGCTTCTTAGAGGTGACATCTCATCCTCAATGGGTTGCTAATATTGTTCTGGTACCACATAAAGACGGCAAAGTGCATATGTGTGTAGACTACGGGGATCTGAATAGGGCAAGCCCCAAAGATGATTTCCCACTTCCGCACATTGATGTTCTGGTCGACAACACCACTCAGCATAAGGTATTCTCTTTCATGGATGGTTTCTCGGGTTATAATCAGGTCAAGATGGAACCTGAAGATATGGAGAAAACCACCTTCATCACACAGCGTGCCATGGTAGCTTTATTCCATGACATGATTCATCACGAGATAGAAGTCTATGTTGACGGCATGATAGCAAGATCACAGACTGAAGAAGAGCATCTTGATCATCTACATAAACTATTTGAAAGACTAGCTAAGGTTAAATCTGAACAAGTGCACCTTTGGTGTGAGATCCGGTAAACCCTTGGGTTTCATCGTTAGTGGTAAAGGTATAGAAGTTGATCCCACCAAGGTCAAATCTGTTCAATAAATGCCGACTCCTTGTACTGAGAAGGAAGTCATAGGTTTCTTAGGAGGACTGAATTACATTGCCCGATTCATTTCTCATTTGACTGCTACTTGTGATCCAATCTTCAAGTTGCTGAAGAAAGATTAAGTAGTAAAGTGGAACGATGATTGCCAAATAGCCTTTGATAAAATTAAGGAGTACCTACAAGAACCCCTAATTCTGATGCCACCAGTTGAAGGAAGACCTCTAATCATGTACCTAATAGTGTTAGAGAACTCAATGGGGTGTGTACTGGGGCAGCATGATAAGTCTAGTCGAAAAGAGCATGCAATATACTACCGTAGCAAAAAGTTTACCGAATGTGAAACAAGATATTTACTGCTCGAGAAAACTTGTTGTGCTTTGCAATGGGCTGCTCGCCAACTAAGATAGTATATGCTGGATCATACTACTCTATTGATTTCTAAAATGGATCCCATCAAGTACATATTTGAGAAGTCAACCCTCTCCAGAAGAATAGCCCGATGGAAAATGGTCTTGATAGAATATGATATTCAGTACACCACTCAAAAAGCAATCAAGGGAAGTGTATTGGCAGATCATTTTTCATATTAAGCCGTAGACGACTATCAGTCTATGAATTTTGAATTCCCGGACGAGAACATTATACTAGTTACAGATTATGGAAAAACTGGACCGTTTGAAGGACCTGAGCCATGATCCTGGTAGACTATGGTTTTCGAAGGAGCTTCTAACGCACTTGGAAATATAATGGGTGCTGTAATTATCTCTCCTCAGGGTTTCCATATGCCCCTCACCTCCAGATTATGCTTTGATTGTACCAACAACATGGTTGAATATGAAGCGTGCATTATGGGTATTAAAGCTGCTATTGACCTAACAGTCAAGTTCTTGGATGTATATGGGGACTCAACCCTGGTGATCAGTTAGATCAAGGGATAATGGGATATAAAGCACCCAAATTGTATTCCTTATAAAGAGCATGTGTTAACCTTGATCCCGTACTTCAAGGAAATCACTTTTGAGCACATCCCACGAGAAGAGAATTAATTGGCAGACGCATTGGCTATAATTTCATCTATGTTCAAGGTCAGATGGGATAAAGAGGTGCCCATAATCACCATTGAAAGACTAGACAAACCAACACACTATTACAAAGTTGATACCGACGGAGTTGAAGAGAAGCCTTGGTTTCATGAAGTGAAAAGATACCTTGAGGCTCAAGAATACCCTGAAGGGGAATCTATCAATGAAAATAAATTCCTACGAAGGTTCTCGGCTAATTTCTCCTTGAGTAACATAATTTTATACAAGCGCAGTCATGATTCGACTCTTCTTCTTTGTATGGACAAGAAAGAAGTAGAGAAGATTATGGAAGATATGCACAGAAGTATCTTTGGCACTCATTCCAGTAGACATACTATGGCCAAGAAGATTTTGAGTGCAGGTTACTATTGGTCGGCTACGAAACTGATTGTCACCACCATTCAAGAACCTGTCACAAGTGCCAGATCTACGCTGATAAAGTGCACGTGCCTCCAGTACCTCTGAATGTCTTGACTGCTCCTTGGTTGTTTGCAATGTAGGGCATTGATATGATTGGATAGATTAAGCCTACTGCTTCTAACAAATATTTCTTTATCCTCGTCGCCATTGATTACTTCACAAAGTGGGTTGAAGCATCCCCGTTCGCCTCCGTTACCAAGAACGTCGTGGTTTGGTTCATTAGGCATAATCTCATTTGTCAGTATGGCATCCCCGAGAGGATTATCAAAGACAATGGTACTAACCTCAACAATATTATGATCACTGAACATCGTGCACAGTTCAAGATCAAGCACCACAACTCTTCTCCATGTCGACCGAAGATGAATGACGCAGTGGAAGCCACCAATAAGAACATAAAGAAGATTGTGCAAAATATGGTTGTGACCTATAAAGATTGGCACAAGATGTTACCGTTTACTCTTTATAGCTATCGCACTTCAGCTTGAACATCAACTGGGGAAACCCCATTCTCTCTAGTCTATGGTATGGAAGCTGCCCTACCTACCGAAGTTCAGATTCCTTCTCGGAGAATCATGAAAGATGCAGACTTAGATGAAGACAAGTGGATTCAGATTAGGCTGGATCAGTTGAATTTGTTGGACGAGAAAAGGCTTGCGGATGTCTGTCACAGTCAAATATATCATAAGTGTATGATCAAATCATTCAATAAAAAAATCAAGCATCGGGTATATCAGGTTGGTGACTTGGTAATAAAGCGCATCATTCTACGGCAAGGTGATCCCATGGGAAAATGGACTCCCACTTACGAAGGGCCATTTGTAATCAAGAAAATATTTTATGGCAGCACTATGATATTGACAACCATAGACGGTGAAGATTTTACGCACCATGTGAACGCAAATGTTTTTTTTAGTAAAGAAAAAAATCCTAAAAGATGCTACTTTGAATAAATCACGAATAATGAAAATAAAAATATTTTTGGTGAGATTTTTATATATTCATAAAATAGACCTAATAAACTAGTAGTGTGCAAAAAATTAGTTCAAAAGGAGTTAACTTGATGGGTTAAATGAGTTGTTGAAGTTTGTTAAAAATGTAAAATGAGTGAAGTGATAAAAATAAGGTTTTGGTCCTGCCAAGGCTTGAACTCAAGATATTTAGGTTGCTGGCTCAAAACAATACCACTAAGCTAGGTGTGTTTGCTTATCAACCATGTTCTTGCATGATATTATATGAGAATATTTCTTCCTGAAATCACAAAAATCCCAAAAATAACACAAAATATGCAAAAGGGGGGTTCATTATGGTTCGAACCCGCGCCCTTAGGATAAAAGTGACATGAAATACGTGCTGCTTACCACTAGGGTGACTGTTACATCCGTTAGTGAAACAACAATCATAAAATATAAAATGAACTTAGATGTAAAAATTTGAAAATGGCCAAGCCCTCCTTCTTCTTCCTCCTACACGCTAACAGTTACTGTAATAATAATATTTTCCATTTTTTTCAAAAAACTCTAACTTCCTCATTTCTCACCCAAATTCAAAAATGTAAAAATGAAACTTACTTAGAATTTCGCAAGGATTTCAAATATGTAATTAGTTTTTATTTATTCCCACCCTAAATCACAAATTTCTACCTGTACCAAATTGAAAACCTAAATGTCCAAAAAAATTAGTTTCAAAATTCTCATCCCACAGTCAATTAAAATGAAATTTAAGGATATGGTTAGCTTAATAGACATGATATCTACATTTTATCTTTTGAAAGTAAGTGCAAATGATGCTTGTATCAAGATTTCAAAGTTAGAAAAACTTACCTCTTTATGCAAAAATTCAATGGCCTCTACATGAGTTCCAGAAGAAATATGATGATTGCTTTAGCTTCCTGGGACCTTGGTGAGTATGTTGCAACTTTTACTTTGCCTTGAAAGCGTCTGGATTGGTCTACTCAAGTCAAGTTGCTATGGTGGATTTTGAAAATGGTGGATGTTGAAAATGATGTTATAGTGACGAAACAGGGGTATGGATAGTTTCTATATGATATATATGAAGTGCTTAGATGATTTGTTTGGACAATAGTTGCAAGAGTGATGAGTTTCAAAGTTAAGGTTTCAAAAGCTTTAAAATGGTGATTTTTGGCCAATTCTGGTTTAAGAGTGTATGAGAGGGTTTAAGGGCTTGTAAAATAGTGTCCTCAGTTGCATAAGAGTGTCTTGATATATAGGAAAAGGTTTGGAGACTTGAGATGGTCAGATTACCAAGATCACATGTTATGGCATTTTTGCTTGTTTTTGAAGCAAAGTGGAAAACCAAAATCCCAATGTGTGGTACAAGTTATGTAGAGTGGTTGAATCACTTTAAACATGCTTCTTCTGAGTTGCTAGATTGAGTATACGCAGATGGAGCCATTGAGAGGCTCAAGAAGAGTTGACATTGTGAAAAAGCTTGCTTTACCAGAATGGATATGTTACGTTTTGCAATTTCAACCATAAATGGTATCAAAACTTGGACAAAACATCAAATCCTTGTGTAATACACTTAGGTTCTGTGTAATTACTTAATTATGGAGAGATTTAGAAGAAACATGACCTGAAAAGTGAGATTGAATTATAAGGTTATGAGATTTGATTATGAGTTTATCACAAAAATGCCTTATTATTCAAGTTTATCATGCCAACTTCAAGTCTTCGAATATCCTAGCTCAAAAATGATCTCTTCAAGTTCTTGGACATTGCGAAAATCTTAGAACATCCTCTACAACTTTTATGTTGGACATTTTGGAAGAATCAATTTGGAACTAGGTGAAAAGTTGTCATGAAGTTAGGTCAAAATCCTGACTAAAATACTCAAAATTGCACTAAGTATTTTTAGTATGATGGACATGTATTCATAAATTCATAACTTGAAATCCAAGAATTTTTAGAAAAAGTTCTCCCTAAATTGTTTTAGATCTCATTGAGATCTACAACATTCATGTTAGAAGTTTTCCTTGAATCATCTTGCATCATGGTGGAAATTTGGCACAAAGTTATGAAAAAATGTTAACTTTCCAAAAATAGAAAAAATTTCTAAGTCCTAGAATTTTTACTTTTCAAAGATAACTTTGAATTTTCAATTTCTTTATGAACAAACTTCATATTTTGACATGTCTTGATGAAATATGATTTTTGAAACTTGATTTTGATCAAAAAGTCAAAGTTTGACTTTTCAATATACATTTGACTTTTCATTAGTTGACTGAAATTCATATTTCAATCCAATGATCTTGAGAGGTGATTTAAACCATGCCATTAGGTCAAAATGATGTATTTGAATCCTTTAGATCATGTCTTAACCCAATAAGTCATTTGTTAGGTCAAAAGTAAAAAATTGAACCTCCTCAGTCAAAACCCTAATTTTGACCATTTTGATCTTTTGATGATCTGATCAAATTTATTTAAGAATTATGATCCAAACTTGATAAATTGACATATATGAGTTCACCATGTTGATATGGATAAAAATTATGAATTTGATTGTAGGTTGACCACAGTTGACTTTTTATCCAATACAGTTGATTTTAGGTCATCTGATCAACTGACTGAGCAAAAATGTGATTCAAACTTGAAACTTGACATGAGAAATCTTGAGGACTCCTAATGATCCATGAAAGTCAATTGAGGCCTTGAAAGTTCAATTATCCTTTTGCAAACTCAAACCCTAATTTGACTCACCAGTGCTTGAGGAGGTGTCTTGAGCTGATCAAACCTTGTGTAGTCTTGAATCAATGGAGATCTTATGAGAGATTTCGTGAGAAACGAGAGGGAAAATTTTTGGGTACGACAATTTCCCCTGTTCAATCTTATTAAACCTGAAGAGTTAGATTGGCGAGTCTGCCATTCGTGACTTGAAGGTGGAAGATTATTGAACACTAGAGTGCCCAGAAATTTGCACTTGATGATGTGTTAGTTGACTGTGTAGGGAATGGGCTTAGAGATGCCATTTAGAGAGATGATGGAAAGTTGTTGGAGATGGGATTATAGATGCCATCCAGCATGACTGTGGAATGTATCAGCATAAATCTTTTGGTTGATTTAAATTTTAAAAGATAAATCTAACCAGAAGAGGCCTTGGATTCTCCTGTTATTAACTGGAAGAAATGAATCTATCCAGAAGAGGACTATTAGTTGCCGATATAGGGCTGCTTTATGATACATATGAGGGGGAAGCCTGGGTAGGGATGCTTTAGGATGAGCCCGTGTAAAACTGTGTCTGGAAATGTAGAGAAGGAACCTGGGTAAGGTTGCTTCAGATGAGTCCGTGTGAAACTATATCTTGAAATGTATGAGAAGGAACCTGGGTAGGGTTGCTTCATGATGAGTCAGTGTAAAACTTCATCAGGGAATGAGAAGGAACCTGGGTAGGGTTTCTTCATGATGAGTCAGTGTAAAACTTCATCTGAGAATGAGAAGGAACCTAGGTAGGGTTACTTCATTATGAGTCCATATGAAACTATATCTGGAAATGTATGAGAAGGAACTTGGGTAGGGTTGCTTCATGATGAGTTAGTGTAAAACTTCATCTGGGAATGAGAAGGAACCCGGGTAAGGTTGCTTCATGATGAGTCCTTGTAAAACTTCATTTGGGTGTATGAGAAGGAACCTGGGTAGGGTAACTTCATGATGAGAAGGAATCCATGTAAGATTGCTTCATGATGAGCCCGTGTAAAGCTGCATTTGGAAGTCCGAAGGAATCCGTGTAAGATTGCTTCATGATGAGAAGAAATCCATGTAAGATTGCTTCATGATGAGCCCGTGTAAAGCTACATTTGGTCACATAGGTAGTTACTTTATCTTGCTTCAGAAACTAATCTTGGACCTGTTTAAAATTGTTGATGATAGCCATTTGTTTGTTGACCTTTTCCTGAAAAGGCAAAACGTTAGTTGCATGCAATGTCATGTTGTATGAAATTCATGGTGTAATGATGTTCTCAAAGTAAATGAGATTGTGTCGTATGCATTTGTCATGTATGTTATATGATGCATGAAATGCAAAATGTTGTTGGAATGCATTTCTGTCTTGGAAAATAAATCCTTGATAAATATTGGGGAGCCTTGGGAAATGAAATCCTGGACCACTGTTGTGGATTAAGAGTAAGCTCATCTTCGGACCTTGATTTAGGATGTTTCCACTGGGGATTCCTGTTTTGTTGATTGAGGAGAAACTCCGTTGGGGAATACTGGATTTTCTTGAGAAGGCTCTGTGAAGAGTGTTCATTTCTGCTTGGGGGAAAAGAGTTCAGGAGCCTCAGTTGTTTGTTGCTCTACTGGCGAGTTATCTTGGGGAAGATTAAATTGATTATTATTTGGTCGTATTCCAGGCTTCACAGAATATTTCTTGGGGAGAGTGAAGTTAGGTTGTTATCTGGTTGGATTCCCAGCTTCACAACAACTTGTTGGGGATAAGGAAGTTAATTGTTATCTAGTCAGATTCCAGGATTTGCAGAAACTTGCTAGAAAGGATAAAGTTGAACTGATATCTGGTCGGGTCAAGGCTTTGCAGTAACTTATTGAGGATTGTAGAAAACTCTACTGGGGAAGAGGAGTTGTGGTCCCTCGATTTATAGCAATCGGAGAGGCAAACTCAAGCTGGGGAATCTGTAGTTTGTTGGGGAAATAAACTCTATCGCCAGTCTGTTGGGGAAAAGTCTTCTTTTGGAACAAATCCTCGAGGATTCTTGAGCTCGACTAAGTTGGGGAGAAGTTTTAAGAGATTGAAAACCTGGATAGGGTCACCCTATGAAAAGGAATTTGTGGGGAATTTTTCATTGCCCCTAGTAGCAGGTGTTTGTGGCACTTCCAGGAAATGGTTGACTGTACGTAATCCTTTGTTGGGATTCGCGTTCAATGCCCCGAGTGATTCAGATACAGACTTGTTCCTATTTACTCAGCACTTCTTGAGAGATTTTTTGGAATCTTGACTGGACTGCCCCAGATGTGCTAGATAATGATCATGCCGTGCCCCTTTCTTATAAGAGATCTGTCATGGGAAGCGTCTTCCCACTTGAAGTGACTTTGTTCATTGAGAGGGTTTTGTTCACTTGATATTTGTCGTGCGAATTTCTCTTCTGTCAAACAATTAGCCATATGCAAACAATGATATTCAAATAATGCAGAGTTTATACTTGTCTTGAATTTTTGAAAATGCGTTTTAGCAGACAAAAAACAATTGCAGGAAAATTCAACTCAGGATTTAGAGTAAAGCCTTACAGGAGTCAGGATACCTTTTGTAACAGTATGCTTTCGAATTAACCCATGCTTCAATTAGGACTTTTTAAGGGTTGTAACGTGGCTTGGTTCACGGTTTAAGCAACAAAGGATAAAGGCTCAAATTTTATTTGTACCCACCCGTTCTTCGTGATGTTCTTCAGTCCTAAACTCGGTTAATTGTACGTTCGAACTCCAATGACGTTTTGGTGATGGTTCAGACGAATTTAGTTTATCTGAAGGCAGTCATTTTTTGCAGCATTTTTCATGTTGTTGAGAATTTTCAGTGACCTCTTTTTGATTTATTATCCCTGATTTTGCCTGACCGTTCTTGTTTTGAGATTACAGTCCGCTTTTTCTTAAGTCCCCTTTATATGTTTTGACTTAGCGGGCTTTTTTTTTAGAGACAATGACTTCCTATGTGATAAGGAACCATCACTGTCTTTTGATTCTATAGGAATGTTATTGACGTTAATCGTTGTATTACGAAGTGAAATTTTGCAACTGAACACACATTTGAATTAACTGAGAGACTACCCTGCCCTGTGTTTTGATTAAAGGTTTCAATTTGTGTGAAAAAGAAAACTTATACTTCTTTGTCTCAAAGGGGTTTACTAGGGATTATCTTCCTTATAACTCCAGTGTTTAGGATTTGAAATAACGCCTGTACATTGTCAGCAAGGTCTGTCCAAAAGCATATTGTATGGGATTAAGGCATTGTTTTCGTTATCCTCCCTCTAAAGGCTTGTAACTTTTAGCAAGAGTTGAGAGTAAAAAGCATAGTTTAAATATAGTGAAAATGAATGGATGAATTCAAGACAAACATATGCAATGGATTAATGAAACATAGTTTAACATTAATAGATAATTGTTTGAATAACAAAAGAAATTATAATTGAAAATTCAAAAATAAACTGGAACACTCAATGATTTAGCATGGGAGAGGTGATCACGTTCGGAGTCTCTAGAGGATCAAACTCGATCTCTTTGGCGTCAATCATGTTTTGATCTTGTACTTCAGCGCCCAACAATCGTTAGTATCATGCCCGAGACTGCCGAAATAATAAGCACGTATTGCATTAGGATTGTACTTAAGAGAAGAAGTTTTGGGGTTTGGATGAGCTCCTATCAATGTAATTAGGTTCATCCTCAACAAGTGTGGTAGTTCTTAAGATAGCGGAATCTTGATGTTGGTAAAATTTCTTTTGGGCTCGTCTGGCCTTTGTTGGTTTCCCATTTGTTGTTGTCGTTGCGACACAGGACCGAAGATCAGGACTGCCCCCACATGTTGGTCATGATTGCTCTTGTTAAGACTCTTTTAACCATACACATCATTGGACTCTTTCTTCCCATTGTATGGCTTTTTCTGAGCATCAGAGGGTGTAGCCCCTTGGATCTTTCCGCTTTTGATTCCAGCTTCGACCCTTTCCCAGTCAGTACTATCTCGGTGAACCCGGCTAAGAATCTTTCGATTAGGTGATTGAAGAAAGGTCTTGTCAAAGTTTCCATGAAGATGTCAATCAACTCCCTGTTAGTTAATAGGAGCTTTACCCTACTAGCCAGATCTCTCCACTTTTGGGCGTATTCTTTGAAGCCCTCATTGGAACACATGGTCATGTTCTACAACTGCACACGAGTTGGTGTAAGATCAACGTTGTATTGGTATTTCTTGTAAAAAGCAGCGGCTAGATCTTCCCAAGTGTAAATGCGGGAACTCTCCAATTGATAGAACCACTCATGTTTCATCCTAGCTAAACTCTCTTGGAAGAAGTGGATCCAAAGCTTCTGATCAGTTGTGTATGGTTGAATCTTGCGGACATAAGACTTTAGATGCATCTTAGGACAATAGACTCCATCATACGGGGCAAAGGTAGGGATTTTGAACTTTGGTGGGATGACCACTCCAGACACCAAGCCCATGTCTCCTAAATCCAAACCAAGCACAACTTGGATCTCCACAGCTTTTAGTTTATCTTCAAGTTGTTTGTATTTTTCATCCACTGGTGGATACTGCTCCTCAGAAGAGTCTTCGTCATCAGTAGCTATATTAGCTCTAATGCTTACAGCTTCCTCTTCTTGTCTGTCTTTAG
Source organism: Vicia faba (assembly GCA_948472305.1). Taxonomy (NCBI): domain Eukaryota; kingdom Viridiplantae; phylum Streptophyta; class Magnoliopsida; order Fabales; family Fabaceae; genus Vicia; species Vicia faba. The sequence goes on from OX451737.1 coordinate 596,470,769, forward strand.
AAGAAGCATCTTCTCTTTGAGTGAGATGGGTATGCCCATTGGAACTTCTTCTCACGTTGAGGATGACAAACTTTCTCTTCTTCTTGCTCTCTTTGGTGAAGAGTGTTTTCAAATCTTCATGCCCCTTGGCCAAATTCATGAGTGCTTGCTAGAGCTGAGCGTTTTGAGCTTGGAGATCTTTAACTGTTTGCTCTAGAGCCATCTCTCTTAAATAAACAGTAAGCAGATGAGAAAACCTGTACGAGAAAACCTGTTATAATGACATGCATGATATGCAGATGTAATGTTTTCAAGGATCTAGCGGGGTAAACACAAAAAGATGTTAGAATTTGAACTTTGATCAACATATTTGATTGGAGAACTTAGTATGGGTGGATTTCCTTCTACGAGAATCAAGCTCACCATGTCAAGTGGGTCATATCCCTTGACTCAAGTTACCGTGTTGTGATCTTTGATGGTGTTTGATTAGAGAACGAATCCCCTTGCCCCTTGATAGGCGTCTGGTTCAACATGACCCTGCATCATAGACCCTTGAGATCCTTGAAATGGTTATTGAAAATGCTTATGATTTTATGATTTTTATGATGTTATGTACAAGTAAGCAAGTTGTTATGTACACACAAAGCAAACAAGTCCTTAGGTTTAGGCTTGCATGGAGTTTATAGGTAAGTACCCTCTTGAAGTTTTAGTTGGCTTAAACCTGTCTTATTAATAATAGTCACCGGGTTCTAAAGGGTCTCAATATCACTGACCTTTCTTTTAGGCATTGTCTTAGCACAATCCATCTTTTCTTGCAGCCGAGATATCCCAAAAGTCCAATATCAATGAGTGTAGTATCGAGTATCAACCAATTTTCAACTTTCCACCGAGACTGGTCATCTCACTACGTCCTAATGGCCAAGTTTGTTCAATTAAGGTTCTAAATTCAGTTATTACTTCATGACGACACTCAGCGGACCAGTATTCTCCTCGATTCAACAAAAGGGATACCGGTACCCACAAATGCGTCACACTAACATAGCCATTGTTTTAACCATATCGGTATATGCCATACGGTTTCCACAATCTATTGCTACTTACCTAAAAAGGTGTCTCAGATCCGGGTAGATAATCAATGCAAGCCCAAACAAGGAACCAAAATATAAAGCAAGCAAGTCAAACAATGAAAGAAAATAAAGGTGATCCAACCCTAAGGTAACCCCACTTTTAAGTGTTTCCGCAGCAGATCAGTTCTGTAATACGGTGGGAGAACTGACTTGGGATGTTTTGCGTTTGATCGCAATTGTTGCGATTAGCAAGAGTCGCCACCGACTTTTCTTTTATGCAAAAGGAAAGGTGGAAAAGAATAGGAAAGGCCTTTGAGATTATTTCTTGAGTTCGGGGGGTAGATTATGAAAAGGGAAGGTGTTAACACCCTTTTCATGCATAGTTATCTATGGGATCTTAGTTGCTTGCTAGATCACTTGCTTTGTTTGAAAATGTGCTTTATGGTGTTTTTTGAAAGTATTTTGAAAAGGCGCCTTCGTTTAGGAGAACTTTGTAATGGTTCTCGTTTCGTAAGAACGTATACAAAGTGTTGGACTTTTGAAAATATTTCATGTTTTCAAAGTGTTTGGTGTGTGTTTGTTTTGAAAGTGAGCAAGCAACTAGGAACGTTTCTACGTACTCAGAAGTCTTTTTTGTTCGTTTCTCTCTTTCTTTGATATTTCTATCTTACCATTGATTGGTAAGAAGTGTAACGCCCGTAATTTAATTAATTATTTAATTAAATTATTTTTGGAATATTTGTGAAGTTGTGTTGTGATTAGTTGGATTTATTTATTTTATTAAGTCGTGAAATAATATTAGAATGATAATATTATTCGACGTGGGCTTGTTTTAAAGGATATAAGTAGTAATAAGGGAGTGTAGGAGTTTTAAGCCCATTAAGGTACTTTGAGAATAATAGGGTTATTTTATTATTGTTAGAATAAGTAGAAAAGAAGAAGCAGTAAGAGAGGAAGAATAATGGTTAGAAGAAAAGAATGTGAAAGCTGTTAGAAAGGAGGAAAAGAGGTAGAACGATAATCAACCGGAAAAGTTATAGAGCGACCTTCAATCTAAGGTAAGGGTGGGGTTTTGACTCTATAATAGGGTTTATGATAATTGGTATGTGGGGTTAGAGGTGAAAGATTGTTTGGTTTTATGATTGAATTATATATGATGTTGTATGATGAGAATCGATGAATTAAGGATGAATAACGATGTCCCAATGTTGTATATATGATGTAGAATTATAGTGTAATTATAATTGATGATTATCTATGATTAGAGGATGTTTTTAGGGTCTAAAGCATTGAAATCGTAGTGAAAACACAGTGAAATCGTAGAAATTATCCATGACAGAAAAATATGTGTCGACCTCAAAAGCTATGCATTGATATATGAAGGCTTTTAGACTCAGGATGAGTCGATACGAAGGAGTCCTGCGTCGATACGTGAGGGCTTTTAGACTCAGGATGAATCGATGCGTAGGGGCATGTATCGATACATGCAGTGTTGCAGACTCAGTATGAGTCGATACAAGAGAATATGCATCGACTCATGTAGCGTGTTAAGTCCAATATGCGTCGATCCAAGGCATTACGCGTCGATCCATGTTGTCTGGTTTTTGGCAGAATCTGTTTGAAAAGGCTGTAACTTGAGTTTTCGGACTCTGTTTGAGGTGCCGTTCAAAGCGTTGAATAGCTAACGCGATTAAATTCATTATTAAGGATTAAAATGAAGAATAGGAAGGATAATCCTAGTATCCAAATTATGAATTGGATTAGTTCCCGTGTTGATCGCTATGTTGATTTTTGTGAAGAATGATGAGGAGGAGATGATTATAGATTATTGGTTGGTTTGTAACAGTAGGATTAATGATGATAATGATGTAATATTACAGAATAGTAATATGTAGAGGTCTAGTGATTTAGAATTAAGCCTTAGATGATTAATTAATTATAGGCAATATCATGTTGTAGGTCTATCGCCAACGTTTCGAGATTGACGAATTGTTGTTGTATTGTTGTTGTGGCTGAATTGCTGTGAATTATGATGATATATGATGTTTGATGATAAATGATGTTGATGAACAATGTTTATGAAATATGTTGATATGCCTTTAATAATTGACAGCTATTAAGATGTAGGCTTATGACCAACAATGATGTTATGTTGAGATGTTGATAATTATGGTGTTGTCATTACATTCATGATTGTGTCGCATACATTGCATTTCAAGATGGAGCTTATGCTCGGTAAGATGGCCTGTATTGGCTAATATTAAGATGAAGGCTTATGCCTTATTGATGCCTCTATTTATTGGCAGATTTTTAAGATCGGAGTTCTGCTCCAATGGTACCACATGCATTTGCATAGTATCGATTCGCATTATATGATTGCATAAAGAAGTTGTGAATTGATGTGATGGATGTGTATTATTTCTCGTATTTCCATTGCAATTATTTTTTATTATAAGATGAGAAATGGTGGTTTTATGTGATTTAATTTAATATATTAGTTATCATACGCTTTATTATATTGTTAGATATCTCACCCCTTCCGTTTGAATGTTGCCCTTATGTTGGTAACGTGCAGGTAATCGAGAGTGAAGGTTGTATACCTTCAATAGTTCGAGTCGGTGTCATTGCTCTGATATGTAACACTCGGGGGAATAAACGCTTGTTGCTTTTAGTTATTGATTATTTCAGTTGTTGAACTTTAATTTAATTGTTATTAAGTATGTGTTATTTTGAAGTTTCTGTAATGATGGATAAAGATGTTATTATGAATTTCGCTGCGTAGATGTTAAATTATTATGCTGATAGTTCATCCGAAGTTTTAAAGTGTTATGTATCTACGATAAATGTAATGTGTTTTAAAAGATGAATTTGTGGCATCCTGATTCATTTACATGAATGATTATAACTCTGATTTGCTTATATAATTGTCGGGTAGAATTAGGGTGTTACAAGAAGCCTTATCTTTGGATGTAAAAGGACGTGCGTGGGTCATCGTATAGTCATGATAGCAATATTGTGAGATATCTTAGCATTTCTCTTTGAGGTACTAAGATCATATGAAAGGAAACTTTTGAAGCGTCATCGAGGGACTATGATCTTGTAATTTTCATTGTTTTTGCTAAGAGATCCCACATGCATAACATGATCATTTTTTAGGCAACAAGTGGAGTTAACCTTAAGGGTGCATGTGTGAAAAGTGTGTTTGATTTGCATGCATTTAATCTTTGATTAGGGTTATCTACTTGTTGATTTTATCTTCTCATACAAATCCTAATTACTAGCATTTATATGAAAGAGATAAATTGTGGAAAGTAAATTTACTATGCTATTACATCATTAGAGGGATGGGGTATACAAATTTACAAATGGGGATTGTAAGAAATTATACCTAATTATCTATTACAACCATATTGAAACTTGAATAACGTACAATAATTTAAAGGAATATAATGTACAAGAATATAAATGGAAAGAAATGGATTTTTGTTTAGATTTTGAAGAAAATTGTTTTAACATAATTATCTAAAAATAATAATTAATTAAAATAAGTAAAATTAAACCCTAGTTTAAAAGAAATAAAATTAATCAAGAAAGCATTTTTAGGTTATTTTGTTTATAAAAAGTCTTGATTTAATTAAACTAATAAAATGAAAGAATTTAATTAATTAAATCCCTAAATTCTAATTTGATTTAATTAGAAAAGAAATTCAAAGCAAAAACTAAGTTAAAAATTAATTTAATCAAGAAAATAAATTTGTTAAGAAAAATGTTTTTTTTTAGTTTTTAATAAAGAAAAAAAACCTAAAAGATGCTACTCTGAATAAATCACGAATAATGAAAATAAAAATATTTTTGGTGAGATTTTTATATATTCATAAAATAGACCTAATAAACTAGTAGTGTGCAAAAGATTAGTTCAAAAGGAGTTAACTTGATGGGTTAAATAAATTGTTGAAGTTTGTTAAAAATGTAAAATGAGTCAAGTGATAAAAATAAGGTTTTGGTCCTACCAAGGCTTGAGCTCAAGATATTCAGGTTGCTGGCTCAAAAGAATACCACTAGGCTAGGTGTGTTTGCTTATCGACCATGTGCTTGCATGATATTATATGAGAAGATTGCTTCCTGAAATAGCAAAAATTACAAAAATAACACAAAATATGCAAAAGGGGGTTTACTATGGTTTGAACTAGTGCCCTTAGGATAAGAAGTGACATGAAACGTGTGCTACTTGCCACTAGGGTGGTTGTCATATCCGTTAGTGAAACAAAAATCATTAAACATAAAATGAACTTAGATGTAAAAAATTTAAAATGGCCAAGCTCTTCTTTTTCCTCTTGCACGCTAACAGTTACTGTAATAACAATATTTTCCATTTTTTTTCAAAAAAACTCTAACTTCCTCATTTCTCAACCAAATTCAAAAATTTAAAAATGAAACTTGCTTAGAATTTAACAAGAATTTCAAATATGTAATTAGTTTTTATTTATACCCATCATAACTCACGAATTTCTACCTATACCAAACTGAAAACCTAAATGTCCAAAAAATTCAGTTTTAAAATTCTCATCCCACAGTCAATTAAAATGAAATTTAAGGATATGGTTAGCTTCATACACATGATATCTATATTTTATCTTTTTAAAGTAAGTGCAAATGATGCTTGATCAAGATTTCAAAGTTGGAAAAACTTACCTCTTGATGCAAAAATTTAATGGCCTCTACGCGACTTCCAGAAGCAATATGATGATTGCTTTAGCTTCTTGGGACCTTGGTGAGTATGTTGCAACTTTTACTTTTCCTTGAAAGTGTCTGGATTGGTCTACTAAAGTCAAGTTGCAATGGTGGATTTTGAAAATGGTGAATGATGAAAATCATGTTACAGTGAGGAAACAGGGGTATCGATAGTTTTTATATGATATATATGAAGTGTTTAGATGATTTTTTTGTACAATAGTTGCAAGAGTGATGAGTTTCGAAGTTAAGGTTTCAAAAGCTTTAAAATGGTAATTTTTGGTCAATTTGGGTTTTAGAGTGTATGAGAGGGTTTAGGGGCCTGTAAAATCGTATCCTCAGTTGCATTAAAGTGTCTTGATATATAGGAAAAAGTTTGGAGACTAGAGATGGTCAAATTACCAAGATCACATGTTATGGTATTTTTTCTTGTTTTTGAAGCAAAGTGGAAAACCAAAATCACAATGTGTGGTACAAGCTATGTAGAGTGGTTGAATCACTTTAAACATGCTTCTTATGAGTTTCTAGGTTGAGTGTGTGCATATGGAGCCATTGAGAGGCTCAAGAAGGGTTGACATTGTGAAAAAGCTTGCTTTACAAGAATGGATATGTTACTTTTTGCAATTTCAACCATAAATGGTATCAAGACTTGGACAAAACATCAAATCCTTGTGTAATACACTTTGGGTCTGTGTAATTACTTAATTATGGAGAGATTTAGAAGAAACATGACCTGAAAAGTGAGATTGAATGATAAGGTTATGTGATTTGATTATGAGTTCATCACAAAAATGACTTATAATTCATGTTTATCATGCCAACTTCAAGTCTTCGAATATACTAGCTCAAAAATGATCTCTTCAAGTTCTTGAACATTTTGAAAAGCTTGGAACATCATCTACAACTTTTATGTTGGACATTTTTGAACAATCAATTTGGAACTAGGTGAAATGTTGTCATGAAGTTAGGACAAAATCCTGACTAAAATACTCAAAATTTCACTAAGTATTTTTAGTATCATGGACATGTCTTGATAAATTCATAACTTGAAGTCCAAGAATTTATAGAAAAATTTATGCCCTAAAATGTTTTCGATCTCATTGAGATATACAACTTTCATGTTGGAAGTTTTCCTTGAACCATCTTGCATCATGGTGGAAATTTGGCACAAAGTTATAAAAAAATGTTAACTTTCCAACACTTAGAAATTTTTCTAAGTCCTAGAATTTTGACTTTTCAAAGATAACTTTGAATTTTCAATTTCTTGATGAAAAAACTTCATATTTTGACATGTCTTGATGAAATATAATTTTTAAAACTTGATTTTGATCAAAAAGTCAAAGTTTGACTTTTTAGTATACAATTGACTTTTCATTAGTTGACTGAAATTCATCTGTCAATCCAATGATCTTGAGAGGTGATTTGAACCATGCCATTAGGTCAAAATGATGTATTTTAATCCTTGAGATCATGTCTTAACCCAATAAGTCATTTTTAGGTCAAAAGTCAAAAATTGAACCTCCTTAGTCAAAACCCTAGTTTTGACCATTTTGCCCTTTTGATGATCTGATTAAATTTCTTGAGGAATTGTGAATCAAACATGATCAATTGACATATATGAGTTCACCATGTTGATATGGCTAAAAAATTATGAAGTTCGACTGTAGGTTGACCACAGTTGACTTTTTATCCAATACAGCTGATTTTGGGTCATCTGATCAACTGACTGAGCAAAAATGTGATCCAAAGCTTGAAACTTGACATGAGAAATCTTGAGGGATCCTAATGATCCATGAAATTCAATTGATGCATTGAAAGTTCAATTATCCTTGTGCAAACTCAAACCATAATTTGAGTCATTAGTGCTTGAGGAGGTGTCTTGAGCTGATCAAACCTTGTGTAGTCTTGAATCAATGGAGATCTTATGAGAGATTTATTGAGAAATGATAGGGAAAATTTTGGGATAAAACACATACGAAATGCGTACAACACACTCTCATTTATTTTGAGAATATATATACACAATGCATTTCATTCATCATGACATTGCATAGAGTTAACTCTTTATCTTTTCAGGTAAAAATCTACAAGAAAATTCCTCAGAGGCTATATCTGACAAATAACTACTTAATCCCTTTCCCTAGAAGGTCATGCTAAAAGAGTACCTCTCCTAGTTGAAGTCAGGCATACACATCTTCTAGTTCGGATGAAATCAGGCGTAGATTTATTTCTGATGCTCTTTTTGGAAAAGTCAGACATAGACTCTTTCTGCTACCTTTTCTAGTTGAAGTCAGACGTAGACATCTTATAGTTCGTATGAAATCAAGCGTAGATTTCTTTCTGATGCTCATTTTGGAAAATTCAGGCGTACACTCTTTCCGGTGCCTTTTCTAGTTGAAGTCGGGCGTAGACATCTTCTAGTTCAGATGAAATCAGCCGTAGATTTCTTTCTGATGCTCTTTTTGGAAAAAGTCAGACATAGACTCTTTCTGGTACCTTTCCTAGTTGAAGTCGGGCGTAGAAATCTTCTAGTTCAGATGAAATCAGGCGTAGATTTATTTCTGATGCTCTTTTTGGAAAAAGTCAGACGTAGACTCTTTCCGGTACCTTTCCTAGATGAAGTCGGGCGCAGACATCTTCTAGTTCAAATGAAATCAGGTGTAGATTTCTTTCTGATACTCTTTTTGGAAAAAGTCAGACGTCGACTATTTCTGGTACCTTTTCTACGCCTGATAAAATAGAAATTTAAGATGACATATTGATATTTTTAAAAAGTCCAAGATCACCTTCAAAAGATAAAAATTTAGAGAGTTATGACCATTGGAAGTTGGGAAATTTTGGTAAATGCATGAAGTGCAAAGTGAGCAAACTTGAAATTTTGAACTAGTGGGCCTAACTTTTGATGTTCAAAAATGATCACAATGTGTTATATGACCTATAAATCCATGCACATAATTTTAGTGATTTTTATTTATTTTATTTGAATTTTTATTCATTTAAATACAAATAAATCAAATAAAATGTAAAATCAATTGACCAAGGCATGTGGGCTTGCTTTTTTTGGATTAGTTCAGGCCCAAGATAACTCATGATGACCATGCAAAACCGTGTGAACTCATATGGCAAGGAATGTATCAAAAGGAAGTTTGTAAATATGTTTGATGCTTGTCTCATTTGGCCATGATTGCATGAGATTCTTCCCATTTTTGTTGACATATTCCCTTTCTCTATAAAAGCACACAAGACCAGATCTAATGGACCATGCATCCTTTCCTTAAAAGCTTGCAAAAATTCTCAAAATTTTTAAAACCCTCGAGCTCAAAAAAACTTGTGTGACAAGCCCTCTCATTCCAAATCTCTACTCCAATCACTTCTAGGAACACTGAAGGGTAGGTTTGGATCTATTTCCATGATTCTAAGCATGCGAAACTATACAACATATCATAACCGGTTTAATTTTTTTTTGCAAATTTGTATCTTTGATTTTATCTTATTTTAAACTGAATTGATGCTTCTAACAAGTTTCCGGGACATGCTTGAACATGTTTGAATAAGGATTATGGTCCCGTGCATGTTGGTTTGCAAAAGACCATATTTTCTCCAATCAGTTTCGTTTAATTCGAAACTCATGATCCAAAGGTTTATAGCCAAAACTTAGTCCAGATTTGGATCCAGGAGGGTAGAATTAGGGGGAAATGATGTTTTGGATCACTAATGTTAGATTTTTGCAGGTTTCGGATCATGACGGTCGCTGAAGAAGACGACCGGAGCTAGGGCTCCGGCGCTTCTCTGGTCATCATATTTGTTTATACGTTATATTTTTATTATTTGATTATGCTAACGGATGTAAATACCATGCCAGTGGTAGCGCGCTTTCCCTTAAGACACTCTTATTCCTGTATCTGGGTTCGATCCAGGCATGGGACATTATTTTATGTTGTGTAATTCTTACAGGTCCAACACAAGCATCCTCCACGCGCACACCATGCACTCTCAAGTCACAACCATCATATCTCAATAGATCAGATCAAGCGCCCCATATTTGTAGGTGCATCATGAGACCCTTGAAGCCATCCACACCAGATCCAGCACAGGCGCCCTGAGCCTTACCTCTTTGGGCCTAATGGATTACTTTCTCACACCCCCAGAATCACATATTCAGGCCCATCACTGTTTATATTTTTTATTTCAATTTCTTTTTTAATATAATTAAATTTTTTTAATTAATTAAAATTAATTTATAATTAGGATTTTTCTTTGATTAAATCAACATGACTTTTTTTAATTAAATTAACTTAACTTTTTTTTATTAAATTAATTGAATTAATTAAATTAGTTTCTTTAGGTTTTTTCTCATTAAACTTCTTTTTAATTAAATAATTTAGGGTTTTTCACTTTAGGTTTTAATTAATTCCCTTTTATAAATTAAAATCAATTAATCATTAGGATAGATCTTCGATTATTTTCCGTTAAACATTTTCTCCATTTCTCTTTTACAATCTCTGCGCGCTCTTTTATTTTCGCATTAGTTTGTTTTATAAATTATGTAATTGTTGATGGTTTGTAATAGCTTAAAATAGGGTTTACTATTTCTTCCCCCATTTTTTATGGTTTGTACCCACTTCCCTGAAGTCCCGTAATAGTTTAGATTTCTTTTCTGTATTTTACCGATTTCCTTATAATTGCTAGATGTATGCTAATAGGGTTTGTATGACAATATTAAAAAAAATCTAGAAAACCTAATCAAGAAAAATTAAATGAAAACAAGTCACTTTTCACACACGCACCTCTAGGGTGACTCCACTTGTTGCCTTCAGAAAATAGTCATGTTCCTCGAACGTAGGTATAACATTAGCAAAGACCCTCGGTTAAAAATCATCATAAAGATCATAGTCCCTCGATGAACCTTCAATGTCACCTTCGATAAATGATCTTGTCCCTCGATGTTGCCTACGAATACATGATGATAGTCCCTTCGAATTGCTAAAGGTATCCCTATATGTTGCCTTTATGACTGTATGATGACTTGTGCATGTCCCTCAAACATCCAACGATAGGGCATCCTACTAACCAATGGTAGGCTAGCATTATCTAAAGGAAGAGGAAAGGAATAAAATTTTTTTGAGTAGATAGATAGTTCTTAATTTCTTGTTCGCGAACATTTCAAAACATGTTTCACACAATGACACTTTTTCAAACAAATATTTTCAAAATAAACACTTTGTATGTGTTCTCAACTGATACGATAATCATTATAAAATTGCCGAACTTAGGCATTTTCAAAATATTTTCAAAACTTACACAATCACAAAACATTTTCAAAAGTGAGCTAGCGATTAAGAGCCCATAGATACTATGGATGAAAAGGGTGCTAACACCTTCCCTTTTTATAACCTACCCCCCTTACTCAGAAAAATTCTTAAAGGTTTTTCTTGTTCTTTTCACCCTTTTCTTCATTGGATAAAAGAAAAATCGGTGGCGACTCTTGCTATCCGCAACATTAGCGATAAAACGCAAAACTAAAAGTCAGTTCTCCCACCATATTACAACGTGCTTAGCGCTGTTAAAGATAAATCAAGAAAACCTTCATAAATGGCACTGAGCGCACTCACGCAACAAGACCGCGCTTAGCACAGAAGCCTTTGGATTTTCCCCTTCCTGCGCTTTGATTGTGCTTAGCCCCACCTTTAGGATTTCTTTTAGCCCAAATTTGCATTTTGAAGCCAAGTCTTTTATTTTTAATGCCCAAAGCTCCTTCAATGTAAATCTTCCTACAAAATGAGGTGCAAATGCTTAACTAAACAATATTTACATGAAAATTACTAAAATTAACTTTCATACAAAAGTTGAGGTTTTTTTATTAATTAATCCAATGAATAAAGCTAATAAGTGCCACTAATTAACATAAATAATTAATAAATTTCGGTCCTTATCACCCCCTAGAGAAAGGATATCTGAATCTTAATAATCTCTTAACAATCCTTGGAATCTTGTAGAAAGATAACTGATAGATCAAAATTCTCGACAAAATATAATTAAGCATAACTAACCTCCCTCCCATGGACATATAAATTGCTTTCCATAAAGCCATACGTGATCTCAATTTGTTAAGAAGAGGGTTCCAAGATTTCTTCTGTCTAGGGTTAATACCAACAGGGACTCCTAATAAGTTAAAAGGCATAACTTCGAAAGGACAATCTAGAAACAAAGAGGAAGCTTTAATGAAATTGTCCTTCAAAATCAAGTCGAACAATCTACTCTTTTATAAATTAATCCTCAATCCAGAGACGACTTCGAAACCTCTTAGGATGGCTTTGACACTTAGAAGGTTCTTCTTAGATCCATCATAATGCATGATGGTCTCGTCAGCAGATTGGAGCAGCTTAAAATGCATAGACTCATTAAAATGAAATCCTTAAAACTCCTCAAGCCTAACAATATTTTGCACCATATCGTCTAGTCCTTTCGCTGCCTTGAGAAACAAGAAGGGGTATAAAGGATCCCCATGTCTCAAACCGCTACGCCCATGAAACTCGTCAGATGGGATACCATTAATAAGAAAAGGCCTAGAGTTGTTGAAAATTAAGGCTTCCATCCATTGAAGCCATCTAGGGCCAATACCCATCTTCTTCAAAGTAACCCTTAGATACTCCCAACTAACACTATCAAAAGCCTTTTGGAAATCTAATTTAAGAAGCAAGCACTCACGGCTAGCCATTATGAAAGATATGCTTCCGGAGGATAATGTTCTTCCTAATCGAACCTATGAGGCCAAAAAAATGTTGTGCTTTATTGGCATGAGCTATGATAAGACACGTGCTTGTCCAAATGAGTGCATTTTGTTTCAAAACAAATATGCATTGTTAAATGAGTGCCCTAAATCCGGTTTATCTCGATATAAGAAAAATTTGTCTCCATCAAAAGTCTTATGGTATTTTCCTATAATTTTGGGACTTAGAAGCATGTTTCGTAGTGAAATCGATGCAAGACACTTGACTTGGCATGCAAATGAAAGAATTATTGATGGAAAGTTTCGACATCTGGCAGATTCACCACTGTGGTCAAAAATTGATAATAATTATCCTGATTTTGGAGGAGAAGCAAGAAACCTTCGCATGGCATTATCTACTGATGGAATGAACCCGCATGGTCTTCAAAGTATCTCACATACCACATGGCCTGATTTTGTATATTTTTCAATGTGTAGTGTCCTCGTCAGCGTAATGGTATAGATTGCGGTTATTTCATGTTGAGGTTTATGAAAGAAATTATTCTTTTGAATCAAATAGAGATTCCATCCATGATATGAGTTTCTAACCTATGATTTATTCTAATATATTTAACACATTTCATCTAATTAATTAGTTTTAACTAAATCATATTATGTTATATTATGTAGTACTTTGATGAATACAAGTGTTCTACTTATTCGAAACATCATTTGGACGAAATTAAGGAGGATTGATGTCAATACATTATTGAGATGAGAATTTTATAAGGTATTGTGACACTTTCATTGATGAGAATTTTGAGTATATATAATTTTGAGTTAATGAGATACTATGTCGTCATAGTGTAGTAAATTGTTGCAATGTTGTTGTTGTTATTGAGATGAGAATTTTGGTTGTATGGTATGAATCAGGGGAATTTTTAATGGTGGGTTATAATGGAATCGGGGAATTTTGTTTATATGTATGTATCGGGGAATTTTTATTGGTGAGTTATAACGAAATTTTGTTTGTTTGTATGGACGAAATTGGGGAATTTTGTTTGTATGCGTGGTATGAATCGAGGAATTTTGTTTGTATGAATCTTGATTTGTTTTTGTTACATTAATTTTTAAGTGTTATATATATATATATATATATATATATATATATATATATATATATATATATATATATATATATATATATATATATATATATATATATATATATATATATATATATATATATATATATATATATATATATATATATATATATATATATATATATATATATATATATAGCTTGATTCTGATACATATGCCTTTGTTTGTTTTGTTTCAGGTAGATGCATATGTAGAAGATATATATATTAATTTAGGATTCTTCATTGTTGTTGTTTGTAGAGAAGATAATAGAATATAGTATCTCTAGAAGATTTAAATTTATGTTTATATAAATTATGGAACACTTTAAGTTGTATTTATGTATATATAAATTGTTAGATTAAAGTTGTATATATAAATATGTAAATTTGGTACATATTTATTGGATGAAGCTTCAAATTTATAAATTCTGGTGCAAATTTGAAAGACATCGCTTAAATTTTAAGTGATTATGTGTACAGGGCGCTTAAAATATAAGCTGAATATGTTAAAAAATCTGTTAACATTAGACAGCGCTTTAAAACAAAAAGTGCTGCCTATTATGGGGAACAGAAAGCGCTTTTGAAATAACAAGCGCTGCCTAAAAGGGGACTTTAGACAACGCTTGCCTAAAATATAAAAAAAATACATTAGACAACGCTTTTTCTATGGTGTGCCTATAGCAGCGCTTTCACTTTAGACAACTCTTGAGGAAACGTTGTCTAAAGTGAAAGCGCTGCTATAGGCACACTATAGAAAGCACTTACATTATTAAAAGCGCTTCCTATAGGGCCTTTAGAAAGAGCTTATTCAATAAAGCGTTGTCTAAGTTCTATATTAAGCAGCGCTTTCACATAGCCTAAAAGCGCTGCCTAAGGTTACAGCAGCGCTGGAATAGGCACCGCTTATAAGTGTTGTCTATTGCCAAAAAAAGCGCTGTGTATATGCTTGTTTGGCATAGTGATCCTTGATGTAGGGCCACCATTGTATGATAACATTAAGTTTAGAAATAGGCTAGTCTCCCTTAGACTCTTTTCTTCCCCTTTTTGCATATGCATTTAAAACTAAAACATACTTTACTTAGCAAATCATAAAACACTTTCTAATAACAAAAAACTTTTTTCAAGGTAACAAAACACAAACCAACCAAATATGGCATCTTGCCTCTAGGGCGTAACTCGAAATCATTTTCAGCAAGGACATGATTAATTTACTTTTGTGCCGACGCGTGAGTCTCCAAAGGTCGAGTTGTGGTAGAAGGCAGAATTAACATTATTCATAAAAAACACAAAACAAACAAAACATATGAGCTGAACTACGGTAACTCTGATTCCTCAAAAAGGATACGTAGGCATTGGGGTAGGGCCCAAGCGAGCACAACTTCATTTTTCCTACATTCTTTTCTCCTTTCTTTTACAGTAGTAAACAATAAGCATAGATTAGAAACACCCATAAGATAGATAACATGAGTAGATACTCTAGGGTACTATGGGCGTGTGAGGTGCTAATACCTTCCCCTCGTGTAACAGACTCCCTTACCCGATCTCTCGGTCGCAACACTGTGACTTCTCCCTTCTCAGGTTTTCTCGATGTTTACCTTTCCCTTCATGTGGGATAAAAGATGTTCGATGGTGACTTCATTGTTTGATGATTTTCAGCCAGTTGTTTCAGCTAGTGGCTTCACTAGGGATAGGTCGACCAATTGCTAGTCCATCCCAGAGTCGCTCCTATCTCTGGTTTCCTTTTCTTTGGGTGTTTATTTTTTATGCTTTCTGTTTATTCATTCATACATGTTTACCTGAGCATATGTACGCATTGCTTTTTTTGTTTTCCATATACTACTGTTGTACTGGATCTGCTTCTTAATTGGGTGGGTGTTACTATGAGGTAAAAGACCCAATACCCAGGCCAGAGTTGTATACCACTAGGAACCCTAGGAATAGATTGGAACATGAACGACTAGTCGAATTTTGTTTCCTAGTACGATCATGTCATCCATGCTCAATTGAGGTACAAATGAGGTGTTATCGTTTCACGTAGGTGTTTCGACGATAGTGGCCTCAAGAGGTCCCATGATTCTGAGTTACCCTTGCCTTACCTTGACCTAGTTTAAACCTGTGAGTGAGGATGGAATTATTATCACAGGTACAGATGGTGACTATGTTCAGATGGTTACTCATGTTCAGATAGTGGTTATTTGTTCTGATGATTATGTTCTGGATTTCTGTTGGTGACTAGGAGGTTCTCAGATTTATTTTCTGAGTTCCGAATCTGATGTTCATGAGGTTCTTTCGGTTATGTCTCAAACCTGTGATCCCGGTACTAGCAGACTATGCAGAGACAATACATCAAAAATCAGTATCATGGAAGTAGTAACCCCATGATCACTTGCACTTGCATCATAGCATGTTTAATTTTTCAAAATGAATGTCAGAAAAATGAAATTATATACTAACCTTGCATGTGCATGTCCATTCCGGGGTATCTCATGAAGTTATAGTTTCTTTCAGTAACGTCCAACAACAATGGTGTTCTCAAGAGGACCAAAAGAGAGAATTGTACTTATCAGTTTCGCTCAAGTTCTTGACCTTCTTTAAAGAGTTTGAAAGACAATTTAGTCAATCTTAATAAGACAAAGTAGCCCTTTGACTCTATTAGTTGTTCGAGAGGATGATGAAGCTCTCCGAACTCTACTTCAGTTTTACGACTTGAGTTACACTGTTCTACCTTCCAGGACTATCGGATTGCTCCGACTTTGGAAGAGTACTCTCATTTGCTCAAGATCACCGAGCACATATTTGTTGTTATTCCGCACAATCCCGATTTGAAGCTATTGCTAAGGCACCTTATTTGGGTCTTAGTGATGTGAGATAAAGATGGAGAAAGAATGGTATCCTACCCTCAAACTTCTTGGTCGATAAAACAAAGGAAATGGCTAGAGATGGTACTTGGCGCACAGTCTATGACACAGTTCTACAAGAAGATTGAAAATCTCAAAAAGCCGGTTGAAGGCAACAACAAAGGCGCAAACATCATTCCACAAACGAAGAATATGTTAATTTTTTTACTCGATTCCGTAGTTTGGATATCACGATGATCAAGAAAGATGAGGTATTTCAAAGTATGGTTCTGAATACTTGGGGCATAGTTCGTTGCACTCTTCAGAGCTAAGAGATTGATTATTGCATTGTTTTTTCGATTACCTCCAAGCTTGTTGGGTGGAATCGCTTACTTTGTACTCTTGCAACTTTCTGATATTGAAATACGCGGGAATTTCTCCTATTTCTGGGTATTTAACGGTCATTCTTATTATCATGTTGCTCAAAATTACTGACGTTGATTAAGCTATGAAAAAACAGAATGGAAAATCATTTCATACATCATACATATCATGCATTTCTTAAATTGCAGGTTCTCTGGTTGGAATTCTTATCTGATAGTTTTGCGTCTTATTATCAGAATCTACAAGATGACTTCCTTACATCCTTATAGTACTTGAGCCAACAAGCTGAGGATTATGGAGAAGATTTACAGATCCAGGCCGCCCTCTGTAAAGACATGGACACCATGGGTGATCGAATGAATCAGCTCATAGAAACTCTTCAGGCCGTCATCTAAGGGCAGGAAGAGCTTAGGCTGAGTGTTACTAAGATGGTTGACAACACCTCTACGTCCGAGAATGGTGGACCCAAGAACGACAATAGGGGAATTCCTAAAGAGAATCCAAATATGATTTTGGAAGATCACCATGATGTCATCGACCTCGATGGCCCTCCAAAGGATTCTACAGTTGATTTGTACGAAACTTCTAAAATGTCCAAGGCTTTGGAAGAACGTTTGAAGGCCATGGAGACTTCCAAAAGGCCGAGATTCAGTGTTACTACTATGTGCTTGGTTCTGGGGGTCGTGATTCCACCAAAGTTCAAAGTACCAGAATTCGACAAGTATAAGGGGGTTACATGCCCAGAGACTCAACTCTGATCTTACTGCAGAAAGATGGCCTCTTATACTAGCAACGAGCTATTGCTTATGCATTTCTTTAAAGACAGTCTGGCTGGAGCTCCATTAGAGTGGTACATACAGTTGGAGCAAACTCATGTTAGTACTTGGGGTGAGCTTGTCGACGCTTTCCTAAAACATTATCATTACAACACCACCATGGTGCCTAGCCGTGCACAATTACAGAGTATGGCTCAGAAGACTAATGATTCTTTCAAGGAGTATGCCCAGAGGTGGTGCAGTTTGGCCGCAAGGGTTCAACCTCCTCTCCTGGACCATGAGCTAGTAGATTTTTTTATGAGTAACCTCTGAGGTCCGTATTTGCAACACATGCTTGGCGGTACTTCTGATTCCTTTTTGGATATGGTTATCATTGGGGAGCGGGTTGAAATGTATATTAGAGGAGGGACTATTGCAGGTGCATCTGGCGCAAATGGTAATAACAACTTAGGTAGTGGAAAGAAACTGTATTCTAGAGGTTTTGTCAAGAAGAAATAAGGAGAGGTGAGAAATGCCTATGTTGATAAGGGAAAATATATTGTAGAGGTTCCATATTACTAAACTCCCATTGACGCTCCGTAACAACAGTACGCACCACCGCGAAACTATCAACAGAATCAGAGGCCCCAAGGACTAAGGGGTCAACAAAGGCCGCAAAGGTATCTTAAGAGGAAGTTGGGTCCAATATCAATGTCGTATGCCCAATTTCTTCCATAATTTCTAGTTGGTCAATTGGTACAACTCCGAGAGTTAGGTCCTCCACCGATATAACTTCCAAGGGGTTATTACATTAATGTACATTGTGAGTTTCATTCAGGTCCTCCAGGCCATTCGATTGAAAACTGCAGAGCTTTTAAGTATAAGGTGCAAGATCTTTTGGATTCCAAGGAGTTAAGATTTTCTCCTATAGGCCCTAATGTTAAGAAAAATCCTATGCCTCCCCACCATGGGGCTACTGCCAATGCAATCGGGTTCGATGATGGTCATGATTTAGTGACTGAGGTTGATGAGGTTCAGATGTCAATGTCAATTTTAAGAGAACATCTTTTGCAGCAAGAAGTTCTACAAGAGCTTCATGACTTCTTTTTTAAATGGTCGGCCAATCCAGATGAGTGTGATGAATTAAAAAATTACATTTAGAAATTGATGGACGAAGGGGTTGTTATAGTTGAGATGGTCATCCTCGAGGGTGGCATTGCTATTCTAGAGGTCTCGTACTATCCGACCAATGTTCAGAGGAATACTTCAAGAGTCCCACTGGTTATACAATTTCCAGTGCTCTCTGCACCAGATCAGAATTCGGTCGCTCCCTTGTCGACCCAAGCACCGGCACCTCCGAATCCAGTTCCTGTTCCGATAGCTGATAACAGGGAAGTTTCGTGGGAATACAATGATGTTTACATCCGTGGAAAGAAAGTTGTTTTTCCTCTGATTGAGAATAAGGACATAACCAACACTGCTGGAACTAGCAGAATAACTCGAATTGGAAGAGTCTTTGCTCCTACTTCACCTCCTCCCGAAGAAGTTATCGAAGAGATTCCTGTGAAAGATAAGGGAAAGCAAGTAGTCAATGATTCTCTCGGGATGTCTTTTAAATAACAAGTGGAGCAACTAATCAGGGTGATCAAGAAGAGTGATTTCAAGGTGGTTGACCAGCTGAATTAGACACCTGCAAAGATATCGATCTTATCCCTCCTTCTGTACTCTGAATCACATCGAACCTCCTTGATGATAATTCTACATGGTTCTCATGTGAATCCTGATATTTCTGTGGCCCAATTTGAAGGGGTAGTTACAAATATTTCTGCAGGTAACTGTCTAGGTTTCAGTGATGATGAGCTTCCTCCTGAGGGCCGAGCCATAATAAAGCACTGTATATTTCCATCAGATGTTTAGACACTATGATGTCTCGATTCCTGGTAGACACTGGGTCTTCTTTGAATGTGATGCCTAAACATGCTCTGTTCAAGCTAAACATGGACAGGGTTATGGTGAAACCTATCACGCTAACAGTCAAAGCTTTTGATGGGTCAAGAAGATCTGTAGAGGGAGAAGTTGACCTACCCATCAAGATAGGTCCCCACATGTTCTACATGTCATTCTATGTCATGGATATTCATCCATGTTATACTTGCCTTCTAGGACACCCGTGGATCCATATGGCAGGGGTTGTAACCTCAAATTTGCACCAACGTTTGAAATTCATCATCTAGGACAAGGTCATTGTCATTGGCGGAGAGGAAGATTTTTTTATCAACAATGTTACTTCCTTCCGTTATGTTAAAGTGGACGGAGAAATACACGAAACCCGTTTCCAAGCCTTGGAATTCATTGATGTTGACAAAATCCCCGTCGTATGGGAAACTACAAAGAAGTCTGGAGTTCCAATGGTTTCTTTGAGGGATGCTAAAGCCATTGTGGAGTCAGGAATTTCCAATGAAGATTGGGGCAAAGTGGTCGAAGTGCACGGAAAGCAGGACAAGTCTGGACTTGGGTTCCGGTCCCCCTCTTCAGGTCACATTGGTTCTGGTCCAACCATGCCCAAAGGAAAACAAATCCCCCCGCTTTCAGAGGTGTTTGTTAGTGCTTGCCCGAGTGTTCAAGGACAAATCCATGCAATGGATGGTGACGATGAAGACGGTGCAGATATATCTCAGTATATTTACCAGATTACGCCTGATCAAGAACTCAACAATTGGACTGCTACTAATATTCCTGAAGTGGTTTTCTTTGACATGTAATGTTCTTGTTTTAAATAAGTCACATGCTTTTCCCGAAGCATGCTGACAGCTTGTAAAAAGGGCCCCCTCATGTTTCTATGTTTGCTTAAAATTAAATAAAAATCACATTTTTGCATACAATTTTTTGCTCTCTGTATTTTCTTTTACTTTCGTGAAATAAAAATGGCAATGCTTTTCCTTTTAAATATTTAACCATTTTCCAATTCGCATTCATATTCTAAAAAAGGCATGATTCATTAATCATGCAGGTCTGTGTCGAGTTCCATTATAAACGATGATGTTACAGTTCCTTACACCAATATCCTTGGAAATCCGAATGACCAAGCCGACGAAGATAGTGGCGAAGATTGTGAAATTACAGAGGAATTGGCAAAACTATTGAGACAATAAAAGAAAATGATCCTGCCTCATCGAGAAGCCATTGAGGTCATCAACCTCGGTACTGACGCAGTGAAAAGAGAAGTCAAGATAGGGGCCGCTTTGCAAGATGATGTACAAAAGGGTTGATTGAGCTTCTCAGAGAGTACTCTAACATCTTCGCCTGGTCGTATGAAGACGTTCCTGGTTTGGATACTGATATAGTTATGCACCATTTGCCACTCAAGCCAGAATGTCCCCCGGTGAAGTAAAAGTCATGGAGAACTCACCTGGATATGTCCCTCAAGATCAAAGAAGAAGTTGAAAAGCAGAATGCAGGCTTCTTGTTGGCATGTGAATACTCGGATTGGATTTCTAACATCGTACCCATTCTTAAGAAAGATGGGAAGGTTCACATGTGTGTGAACTATTGGGATTTGAATAAACCAAGCCCAAAGGATGACTTTCCATTACCCCACATTGATGTATTGGTTGATAATACGACTCAGTCTTCGGTTTTCTCCTTCATGGATGGTTTTTTGGGGTACAATCAGATAAAGATGGCTCTGGAAGACATGACGAAGACGACATTCACTACTCTATGGGGTACTTATTGTTACAAGGTCATGCCTTTTGGTCTCAAAAATGTTGGTACAACATATCAACGTGCTATGGTAACACTCTTTCATGATATGATTCATAAAGAGATTTAAGTATATGTTGATGATATGATTGAAAAATCAAAAACTAAGGAGGAACATCTGGTCCACCTATAAAAGTTATTTACGCGTATGCAAAAGTTTAGGCTAAGGCTTAATCCGAACAAGTGTACCTTCAGGGTGCGATCTGGAAAACTACATTATTTCATCATAAGTGAGTGAGGAATTGAAGTAGATCCCGACAAAGTAAAAGAAATACAGAATATGCCAGAACCGAAAAATGAAAAATAAGTAAGAGGGTTCCTTAGGAGATTGAACTATATAGCCAGGTTCATCTCTCATCTCACAACTACTTGTGAACCCATCTTCAAATTGTTGCACAAGAATAAAGATGTCCAATGGTATGATAATTTCCAGGAAGCCTTTGAAAAGATCAAACAATATCTCCAAGAGCCACCGATACTTATTCCTGTAGTTCCTGGAAGGCCACTCATCATGTACTTAACGGTGCTAGAAGGATCTATGGGTTGTGTGATTGTACAACATGACAAAACAGTACGTAAAGAGCACGCCATTTATTACTTGAATAAAAAGTTTACCGATTGCGAATCCAAGTATTCTTTGCTTGAAAAAACTTATTGTGTGCTTGCTTGGGCAACTCGGCGTCTAAGGCAATATATGCTGACATACACGACTTTTTTGATATCAAAGATGGACCCAATAAGTTATATCTTTGAAAAACCAGCACTCACAGGCAGACTGGCTCTTTGAAAATTTAGGATGTTACACAAAAGTCTATCAAGGGTAGCATTCTTGCAGAACATCTCACCCACCAACCGTTGGAAGAGTACCAATCGATGAAATTTGAATTTCCTGATGAAGATGTTATGAAGCTTGATGATTATGATGGGGTCGATCCATAAGAGCGATGGAATCTTACGTTCGATGGTGCCTTGAACGCTGCAGGTCATGGCATTGGGGAAATATTGACTTCTCCATGTAATACTCATACACCGTCTATGGCCCGGTTATGTTTCAATTGTAAACATAGTGCGGCAAAATACGAAGCTTGCATGATGGGCCTTGAAGCAGCCACTGACCTTAAAATCAAAATCCTTGAAGTCTTTGGAGACTCTGCTTTGTTCATACACCAGGTACGAGGTGATTAGGAAATGAAGAATCCCAATTTGATTATGTATAGAGACTACATCCTGCAGCTGATACCCTCTTTTGATGAGGTCACCTTTGAACACATTCCTAGAAACGAGAATGAGTTGGCCGATGCTTTAGTTACTTTAGCATCAATGTTCTCAGTGAGCTTTCTGAATCAGGCGCCTACTATACGCATCCTTCGTTATAAAGAGCTAACACATGTCTTTCCTGCTCATTGCCTCTCGACCGAGGGTGTGTCTGATGAAAAGTTGTGGTATTATGGCATCAAACGATACCTTGAGAAGCAAGAGTATCCCGAAAATACTACAATTTGTGATAAGCGTACGCTTACAAGGTTAGAATCCAAGTTCCTCTTATCAGGAGACATTCTATATAAGAGAAATTATGACCCGGTTCTGCTCAGATGTGTGGATAGACACGAAGTAGAGTCGATCATAAAGGAAATCCATGAGGGTTCTTTAGAGACTCATTTGAGCAGGCATTCTATGGCAAAGAAAATCCTACGCACAAGGTATTTCTGGACGACGATGAAGAGTGACTATTTTGTATATGCAAAGTTGTGCCCTAAATGCCAAGTGTATGCAGACAAAATTCATGTTCCTCCAACTCCTTTGAATGTTATCACTTTGCCATGGCCGTTTGCAATGTGGGGCATTTAAATGATTTAAAGGATTGAACCGAGTGCTTCGAATGGTCATAGGTTCATTCTAGTGGCTATTGACTATTTCACCAAATGGGTGGAAGCAGCATCTTACAAGAATGTGACCAAACAGGTCGTTACCAACTTCATCAGGAAGGAAATCATATGCCGTTATAAAATTCCTCACATAATTATCACTATATTTGTTCTAATCTTAACAACAACATGATGAAGGAGTTGTGTGAAGAGTTCAAAATCAAACATCACAATTCATCGTCATACCTACCAAAGATGAATGGTGTCTTCGAAGCTGCTAACAAGAACATAAAGAAGATCGCCCAGAAGATGGTCAGAACATACAAAGATTGGCATGAAATGTTGCCTTTTGCTATGCATGGTTATAGAACGTTTCTGTGTACTTCAACGGGAGCAACTCCATTTTCTCTTGTCTATGGTACATACACAGTGCTTCCCTTCAAAGTAGAGATTCCTTCGTTGAGGGTTCTGATGGAAACCAAGCTGGATGAGGCAGAGTGGGTTCAGACAAGACTTGATCAGCTTAACTTGATTGATGAAAAATTCCTGGTAGCCATCTGTTATGGCCAATTGTACCAACAGAGGATAAAGAGAGCATTCTACAAAAAGATTCATCCTCAGAAGTTTTACCTTGGTGATTTGGTATTGAGAAAGGTTATCGTGCAAAGCCATTCTGATCCAAGGGGAAAATGGACTCCCAATTACGAGGGATCATATATCGTGAAGAGAGGATTTTCAGGAGATGCTTTAATTCTGACAGACATGGATGGCGAAGACGTTCCACTCCCAGTCAATTCAGACTCAGTAAAAAAACACTACGCATAAAAAGACCCGCTAAGTCGAAAACCCGAAAGGGAGACTTAGGAAAAAAAGGGGAATCTCGATGGACGTAATAAGTATAGGAAAAATTAGGGATAAAAAAATGATAATAACCCCCTAAGTCGAAAACCCGAAAGGGCGATTTAGGAAAAAATGGGTATCCCGTTGGATCGAAAACCCAAAAGGGCGGTCCAAACAAAAGTTAGGGATCATAAGCGACAGGCTGTAGTCTGAATTCTCTTCACGAATAACACAAGCAAATTTATAGAACCTTGGCAGTCAATCGATCGGTCCAACTACTACTCTTTAGAGGCAAGACATTGAGACTACTGAGGATATGGGAACTGTAGCAATACCAGTTTTAATGGAAATTCGAGCATCTCTCATTGCCATTTGTACCTATTATATTTTTCTTTTTTCACAACTACCTCATATAGGAGTTGCATCCTTGTACGAATGCCTGTTTATAGGCCAATTCTCAATCAATAAAGTTTGTTTTCATCGAAAAGTTGTCCTTTATTATCATAAAATGTTTTTGTATGCGAAATGTGTTTTATTAGTTATTAAACATTGCATTAGAAACATGGGGAATAAGGATTCCCAAGCTAAGATAAAACTTGACTTTATGTTGTTGTATAACCACGGGGGAGTGTCGTAGGCATTCCAAGTGTCGTTTCTCTTTGTAGGTAGCAACTGATAACGGTCACCCTGACCTAGCCAGCGCAAATCCGCCTTCATATGATATAGACAACTTCAAACTGGATTCTCCGAGTGAATTCAGAAAGTTTAGAGTCATTGTTTAACTTGGCACTCGCAAGTGCACGACCCCGAGGGCTAAATCGGGGCAGCCCCAGTGGAGTAAATTAGGACATTTACAGGTGTCCATGTCCACCTTCTTACCCCACAGTGATTTATGATGTATTTCCCAAGTATGGAGTAAACTTGGGGCATGTATTCGAAGAGATCCACATGGTGTTCAGTACCCATTCATCGGCATATTCAGTCCTACCATCCTCCGGACGGTTTAAGATATAGAGAAGTTGGGCCAGATTAACTTTTCCCCTAAAATACGATTCAAAATTCAGTGTCGTACTTGAAAACTCGCTTTGTCAGCAATTCAATCCCCAGTGGAGTCACCGATGATGTTCAGAGCTCCCTAGTACAAATTCTTACCAGTATCCCCAGCAATCTTTGATACTGCAGGTTTCTAACGCCATATGTACTAGTATCCCCAGTGATGAGCAACAATTCCAAATGAGCCTTCGCTTATCCCCACGAATTTCCTTTCTTTTCATCGCATATAGTTATCATTGCATAACAATGCATCCTCAAAAGTGCATAGCCGATCCATTAGAATGGATATTTGCATCAAAAGAAATTCAAACATGCATACGAAGAATAATACAGATCATGTACCTTACACAAAAGATCAAAATCATTCAAAGACAGCAATACATCCCCACAAGAGGGTATCGTTCCAAAATCCCCAGCTGATGACCTTCACCTTCACAATGCCCATCTAGTCACACCAGTACCTTGTACCCTTGAATTCCTAGAAAAATCAATATACCTTGCCATACGATTCCAGTTCTTGCTTGGTAGTCAGTTCCCGTCTGACGATTAATTCCAAATCATGTTCTCGTCTAGTAGTCAGTTCCCGTCTGACAATCAATTTTAAACCTAGTTCTTATCCGGTAGTCACTTCCCGTCTGACAATTAATTCAAATTCTAGTTCTCATTTGTGTCAGTTTTCTAAACACCTATCAATGTAATCTTTTCCTTGATACTCGTCTATATCTTCTTTTGGTACTCGTCCATATTGATTCGAACACTCGTTCGTGTTAAACCTTTCTTTGATACTCGTTTGTATCTTCTTTCAATACTCGTATGTATTGATTCAAACACTCGTCCATGTTAAACCTTTCTTTGATACTCTTTTGTATCTTCTTTCGATACTCGTTCGTATTGATTCAAACACTCGTCCGTGTAATATTTTCCTTTATACTCGTCTGTATCTTCTTTCGAAACCCATTTGTATTGATTCAAACACTCGTCTGTGTTAAACCTTTATTTGATACTCGTCTGTATCTACTTTCGATACTCATTCGTATTGATTCAAACACTCATCCGTGTAATATTTTCCTTGATACTCGTTTGTATCTTATTTTGACACTCGCCCGTATTGATTCAAACACTCGTCCGTGTTAAACCTTTCTTTGATACTCGTCTATATCTTATTTTGATACTCGTCTGTATTGATTCAAACACTCATCCATGTTAAACCTTTGTTTGATAATCGTATGCATCTTCTTTCGATACTCGTTCATATTGATTCAAACACTCATCCGTGTAATCTTTTCCTTGATACTCGTCTGTATCTTCTTTCGATACTCGTTTGTATTAATTCAAACACTCGTCTGTGTTAAACCTTTCTTTGATACCCGTCTGTATCTTCTTTCGATACTCGTCTGTATCGATCTAAACACTCGTCAGTGTAATATATTCCTTGATACTCGTCTGTATCTTCTTTCGATACTCATCCGCTTTAATTCAAACACTCGTCTGTGTTTAACCTTTCTGTGATACTCATCTGTATCTTCTTTCGATACTCTTCTGTATTTATTCAAACACTCGCTCGTGTAATCCTTTCTTAATACTCGTTTGTATCTTCTTTCGATACTCATTCGTGTTGATTCAAACACAAGTCCGTGTTAAAACTTATTTGATACTCGTTTGGATCTTCTTTCGATACTCGTCCATATTGATTCAAACATTTGTCCATGTTAAACCTTCTTTAATACTCATTCGGATCTTATTTCGATAATCGTCTGTATTGATTCAAACACTCGTCCGTGTTTAACCTTTCTTTGATACTCGTCTATATCTTCTTTTGATACTCGTCCATATTGATTCAAGCACTCGACTATGTTAACCATTTTCTTGATACTCATCTATATCTTCTTTCGACACTCATTTGTATTGATTCAAACACTCGTCCGTGTTAAACCCTTCTTTGGTACTTATCTGTGTCCTCTTCCGATGTTCTTCAGTATTGTTTCAAAATTTCATTTGTGTTAACCTGTTACGAATCCCCGATGAAGTTTTTCTTCCAACACTCATCGTGTCGGTTTCTAAGCACTCGTCGTGTCATTTACCTTCGCTCGTTGTGTCATTTACCTTCGCTCGTCGTGTCATTTTCTAAGCACTCATCGTGTGATTCACCTTTGCTCATCGTGTCAGTTTCTAAGCACTCGTCGTGTCAACTTCTAAACACTCATCGTGTCAATTTCTAAACACTTGTCGTTTCATCTTCTAAACACTCATCATCGTCAACTTTTAAAAACTCGTCGTGTCAATTTCTAATAACTCGTCGTGTCGTCTTCTAAACCCTCGTCATCGCCAATTTCTAAACACTCGTCGTGTCAGTTTTCAAGCATTCTTTATATCGGTTTCTAAACCCCATTTCGGCACCGTTTCCATGTTACGAGCATCACCTTCCAGGTTCATCCAGAAACCCTTCTCACCAAGAAAACAAGAAATTCTTTACCCAGAAGATATCATAAAAAAAACAATAATAAATAAACACTCACACTTTTTCTCAGAACAAATTTTTGGCATTGGTATTTAATCATCTTCTACCTCGAACGTCCGAAAGGCACGCGCCTATCGTACTTTCAGGTTTAAGATGATTAAATAGGGGCAGCTGTAATACCCCAAATATGTCCTACCTTTCTATCAAGAAACATCCGACTTAGGATTTCGAATCCATATGCAAATTTTCCATCAGGTCATTTGCATTAACATGTATTCATTCAAATAAAACACCCGAGGTTCAAAAGATCATTAATCACACAATATTAGGGTTTTCTTTTGGTGCGAGACTTCATCCAAGAAAGCTGGATTCACCTGATTTTTCCTTTGAGCAGTGAAGTGTGAATTAGGGTTTCATCATTGCTTCAAGTTGAGATATGCTTTGGGTTAGAGGATTAGGGTTTCTACTTATTGTGCTTAAGCATTGGAAATGGTTCTTCAGTAAAGGATATTTTTTGGTTGAGGTGACTCATGTGGACTTCTTGAAGTGTAAGTTCTTAGAATTGAAGGCGTTACTATTCTTTGAAATACTTGCAAAGCAATTTATTTGTCTTTGGAGCATTTGAAGTCGGGAGTTTCATGGAGTTAAAGATGATTTGAAGGTGCATCCAAAATATCATGGAGTTTAAATGGAGTTTAAGTTGGAATCCTAGTTAGGAGAAATTATTCATCATCATTTAAAGTCCTTCTTGATTCGAGTTTCTTTCCAAAATTGGCTTTTAACCGCAAGATTGGAAGACTTGTGACAGATTTCGTGGATTCAAGGATTATCCTATTCAAATTTCATTCATGATTTGGTTTGGAATTTCATTTAAATGTTATGTATCCATATACTCATTCAAGTTCCAGCTCAATTATCAAACATCAAGGTTCATCATAAATCGTTCAAAACCATCATTACTATGTTTCATACAAGCCCGTAAAGGCATGTTTTCGTTACAAAACATTATCGTAAATCTCATGTTACAAATTTCCAAAACATTACGTTATACAAAAATAATACACAAATGATTCAAAGTACATAATCGAAATTTCAGCCTTTATTCAAGTTTATTCAAATAATATACAAAGCATTAAAGAGTTATTCAAGAAATGTTGGAAATTTAAAAGAAGCTTTTAGAAGGAAAGGAATACAAGATACCATCCTACATGATCTGAGTAACGAGTTGTTAAACATCATGTACAACTTCATGAATCTTCCATGCTAAGCTCCATAGTCTTCATGCCCCTGACTTTTATCCTCTTGATTAAGCTTTTATTCTTCATGACCAAACTTCCACTTGCTTCAATGATATTCCAATTTGCCAATAACCTGAGTATTAATTCACATTACCTGCATCTGTAAACAAAAGAGCAGCCCATAGGTTCCAATCCGGTGCACTTTCAAAGTATCATTAGAATACAAAGAAAAAATATTATCTTTCCAGTTCATTATATAGCAGGAAAGTGAAAAATCTCATCCAAACACAAGTTGTAACATGCTAGTTCAACACCAAAACTAGTTTCCAAGATAAAATAAAAACCAATACAAATAAACTAACAGGAATATATTTAGCATTCAACAACTAATGGGTTTCCCATTCTAACAATCAATTCCTAACCTTCAACCATTCTAACAACCCCCTAAACCATTTTCTAACCAATTTCCCAACCTTCCAAAACAGCCAGTTGATTGTTTGTAACTAAGTCCTAATAGAAAAAACCGAAATTAACTTCCAACTATTTTCATAACAGGGCTAATCAACTTCAAAAACACTCAGAACAATCCTAATTGAAACCTCCATAACAGAATGCAACAAACCAACTTCAAAACCACCCTAACTGAATTAACTACCTACTAGCTCATTCAAACAGAAATAAAAACCAATTTAACAGAGATTTTATAACTAACATTCTAATTTCTCATCCTCACCATTATTTTCTTCTAATAGGATTTCAACCCACTAACAACTCTAACCAACTTTACAACTAATTCCTATAACTAACTAACCGATTTCTATGAGTAACATCTGACTATTTTTTTCAGCTCAAAAACTAATTTTCTAACTGCTTCTAACCAACTAACTCCTAATTGTTGTAATAGCAGAATCTTCTAGTTTATCAACATTAAAACTAACTTCATAACAGAACCCTAACAAATTTTCTAACTTCCTAACATCTCCTAACTAAAACTAACAGAATGAAAATCTATCCTCTAACCACAACCCCCAACCCTATAATAAATGTCCAAAAGTATATAACAAATTCCATAATATAAAAGAGAAGGCAGAAAGAATCAGATAGAAGAATTCACCAGAAAACTATCTGTAAAGAAGTCTCTCTCTGCTCTCTTCTTCATTCTTTCAATTCTCTCTTCTCCTCTGTTTTTTTCACGCTGCAATCTTCATCATCATTACCATCTTCTCTCTTTTTCTGCAACAAAACACAGAAATATTCATTCTATCTATAACTACCTTCATCCCTGCAACCATTATCTGATCTTCTCTACACTCTGCACTCTCACTCTCAACTTAAATCTTCAACCACACTCACCTTCACTCTCTCTCCGCGATCTTCCCATAGCATTCATATTTCGTTCTTCAACCTACCGCAACATTATCATCAATTGTCGTCATCTCTCTAAATTCAACATCAACAAACAACAGCGCTTCAGCAAGAGCAACAATGAATCATAGAAAACAATCACTCACGGAGAGAAGACGAAGAAGAAAACAACAATAATGCAGAAGAAGAATAATCTGAAGAAATATAAAGAAGAGAAATAATCGTATTACCTCACCTCTGGATTTATGGTTTTCTTTCTGTTCACTGTCGCTGAAGCGCCAATGCGTATCTGATAGCTTGCTCGATGCGTAGTCCATGTTTCTCCATTTCTTTCATTCGCTTTCGACGATTGGCTTGCTTGTGGTAGTCGCCGCTACTACCTTTGTATTTCTCCAGACTTTATCATACTTCTTTACAGCTTTCTAGAGATCATGAGAAGTAGGGTTTTACTACTTTCCTTGCCATGAGAAGTAGGGTAGAGATGTATGACAGGGGTCTCTGTTGTTGATTATGTCAGGAACCCCTCTGGTTTATTTAAATACTCGTTTAGGGAAATTCCGCATTGTTTTCCATTGTGTGTTACTTGTGTTTGGTTTGTTTAAAACCCTACCTTTGTGTAGGTATTTTGCAGGTGTGTTTACATTTGTGCCTGCATTATTCCCCCATCCCTTATTGAAGTCCTCAAAAGGGGGGGGGGGGGGGTAGCAATCAACACCCTGCAATTTCGTTTGTGTCATCCTTATCTCGTGACGCACCACAAAAATTCGTAGTTGTGCCTGCTCATGTGTATCGAGTTGTCAAGTGGGGAAGGGTTCCACAATCGAACCCCCATGCTTTGTCAGGAGTTCACATTGGCCGATGCTGATACTCTGCAATTGTTTGTACTGCCTTATGTTTCCTACGTTGATCTCCTATATTTTGGTTAGGTGTTCAGTCGCTTTTGACATCCCATTTTTGTTTTACATCCTACTCCCGCTTGTTGTCTCGGGTGATACGCTCCCCTTGGCTAAAGCATTTTGCTTCTTTTCCTTACTATTTTATGTGTGTGCTCTTTCGAGCTTGCTTGTTTTATCCTCGTACATACCATGTCCCCTTAGGATGTGCTTTCTCCTTTCGGATGCAAGTTAGACCTCAGGTTGCGAACCACGCATGCTAACATTAGGTAGAGATTTCCCTTTCATCTTTGACGTAGGGCCACCATTGTATGATAACATTAGGTTTAGAAATAGGCTAGTCTCCCTTAGACTCTTTTCTTCCCCATTTTTGCATATGCATTTAAAACTAAAACCTATTTTTCTTAGCAAATCATAAAACACTCTCTAATAACAAAAACCCTTTTTCAAGGTAACAAAACACAAACCAACCAAACGTGGCATCTTGCCTCGAGGGTGTAACTCGAAATCATTTTCAGCAAGGACATGAATAATTTACTTTTGTGTCGACGCGTGAGTCTCCAAACGTCGAGCTACGGCAGAAGGCATAAGTAACATTGTTCATAAAAAACACGAAACAAAAAAAACATGTGAGCTGAGCTACGGTAACTCTGATTCCTCAAAAAGGATACGTGGGTATTGGGGTAGGGCCCAAGTGAGTACAACTTTATTTTCCCTACATTGTTTTCTCCTTTCTTTCGCACGCATTCTTTCGCATGCATTCTTCCGCAGTAGTAAATAGTAAGCATGGATTAGACACACCCATAAGATAGATAACATGAGTGGATAACATAGAGTACTACGGGCGTGTGGGGTGCTAATACCTTCCCCTCGCGTAACAGACTCCCTTACCCGATCTCTCAGTCGCAAGACCTTGACTTCTCCCTTCTCAGGTTTTCTTGATGTTTACCTTTTCCTTCATGTGGGATAAAATACGTTTGATGGAGACTTAATTGTTTGATGATTTTATGCCAGTTGTTTCAGAAGGGACCCAAAAAAAAGCGTAGCTTGCACAAAGGGTCGAGAGAAAATGCTAATTTTTACCCTTGGTCAAAATTCCAATAATTTTAATAATAATAAAACAAAATAAATAATAATGTGATAAAAAGAAATGTGGCGCATAGATACATATTAACCTTAGGTCAACCTAAAAAACAATATAATAATAAACTGAATAAAAATAATTTAATATAAATGTTGACTTATGTAATACAGTGGGAGAACTGACTTGGCTTTGCGTTTCATCGCAAATGTTGGGATAGCAAGAGTCGCCACCGACTTTTCTTTTATCCAATAAGGAAAGGGTGAAAAGAACAGGAAAGACCTTTTTCGATTTTGTGTTCGAGGGGGTAGGTTATGAAAAAGGAAGGTGTTAACACCCTTTTCATCTGTAGTTATCTAGGGGATCTTAATCGCTAGCTCACTTTGTTTTGAAAATTGCTTTGTGAATGTGTGTTTGAGAAAATATTTTGAAAGAGCCAGTTATAAAGCAAGATTTTGTAATGATTCTCATTTCTGTTCTTAAGAATACTTACAAAGTGTTTGTTTTAAAAATATTTTTGAAACTATTTTATGTGAAATGTTTTGTTTGTTTTGAAATGTTTGTGAGCAAGCGATTAACAGCGGTCTACCTACTAAAGTCCTTCCTCATGATTTCCTCCGCCTTTATATAGCGCTATCCTACCATTAGATAGTAGGAAGCCCTATCATTGGATGTGAAGGGACATGCGCGAGTCACCGTACGGTCATCAAAGGCAACTAGAAGGAACGCTTTAGCAATTTATCGTTTAAGGGACTACATCATTTACCGAAGGCAACATCGAAAAGTTCATCGAGGGACTACGATCTTTTTTTCGAGGGGCTTTGCTAAAGCGCCCCCACATTCGAGGGACAAGACTGTTTTTCCGAGGCAACAAGGGAGGTTACCCTAGAGGTGCGAGTGTGAGAGTTCTTTATTTTCAATTATGATTATCTTTTATTAGGGTTAGCTATTGTTTCTCTTTAATCATTCCATACATAACCAATTACTAACAGTAATAATATAGCAATAATGAAAAATAAGTAACGTGCAAAAAATAAATGCGGAAAATAAACCCTAAGCTATTACACAGCTTTGGGAGAGGTATATAATAGAAAAGGAGGAAAATAAACCCTAATTACTATTACAAACTGTGAGCAATTACAATAATTGAACAAATTACGAGAAAAATAAACCACGCACAAATATAAAAATAGGAAAAAGGAAAGCGAAAGGGTTTTTTGGTGATTTTTTTATAAAAAGGTTATAATGATGATTAACCCTAAAAAACCATAAATTGATTAATTAAATAAAAAAAAAGTAAACCCTAATTTTGATTAGGGTTTATAAAAGGTTTTAAGAAAAAATAAATTTGTTGAATAAAGTTTTTGGTTTGGTGAATTTAGGGTTTGTAAGGTAATAGTGATAAGAAAACAAGGCTTTAAAAGTAATTACCAGGGTTGGGTGTTAAACCCACGCCCTCAACCCTTTCAACCAACACTTTCACCATCGGGTCAGGCGTGTGCCTGTGTTTGAGAAGGGAAACCAACACACTTTGCATACAATCCTGCAAAAAATCAGAAATTATGGAAAAATAGAAAAAGATAGGGATCGAACCTACGGATTGATAGAGTAATGCCTTAGCGCATGTTTTAACCACTAGGGATGTGATACATAAATTGGTTAAAATAAAAACAAATAATTAAATAGTAAACATAATGAACTGGACCAGAGAGGTGCCAGAGCCCTAGCTCTGGTCGTCTTATCTGGTGAGCATCTTCTTTAAACCGGTAAAATAGACATAGTTAGGAAATCACATATACCCTATCCTCCTAAATCCAACCCTGTGAATTTAATGGGATGGTTATCTTGGGCTGAATCACGCTAGTTTAAGAGCTATAGCGAAATTTGCATAGATCGGGGTGGTTATGGCAACTCACAATTTGAGTAGCATGAAGATCATGCGATCTATTTTCCCTACACTAACATACCTCATGAACAAGTTAGAAAAGCCAGTATGAAATGAAACATGAAGGAAATCAAGATGTGAATTTTGCATGAAAACATGAATCGGCCATGTATGTGTGCAGGTTCTAGAGGGTTTGGATCACTGTGTTGGATCACTTCTTACTTTGTGCCTCTTCAGGAATCGATTGTGAATGCAAGAATGTTTAGAAAATGGCTGCAAGCTAGGGTTTGAAGGTTGCCCTAGTTTGATGATTTTGTGATTTTTTGGAAGTGGTTTTTAGCACAAGGCTTTCATCTCTTGTTTTTCTGAATGATGAAGAATATATAGCTTGCTTTTTAGGTCAAATAACATGGGCTTGGACTTGTAAAAAAGCCTTGTCTTATTTTATTTTATTTTGAATTTTAAAAAAATAAAAATAAAAAATATATATAATAAACCAAAGGGAGGTGTATGAAAAATTCTTGAGGTGTATATGGAGTGTAGAACACGTTTGGATTTTGAATCAATAGCCCAATAGCCCAAAAATTCAAGTTGGCTCAATTTGAACTTCATGAATTTGCTCATAACTCTCTCAATTTTTATCATTTGAAGGTGATATTGAACTTTTTGGAAAGCTTAATATGTCCCCTACAATCTCTATGTTGTCCATTTTTGCATTTGAATATTTTATCTTTTTGTTAACTTTTGAAATGACCTGTAATCTATTGGCCCATATCTCTCAAATGAAGCATTTTTTGGACTTGAGCTTAGAGATACGAAGTTGCAGGGAAGTGAATTTCCTTCAAAATGAACTTTGGTTGAGGCAAATCTAATGAAGCATGTGAAAGTTATGCTTGGTCAAAGTTAAGTTGACCTCTCCTTAAGAAAACCCTAATTTGACAACTTTTGACTTTTGATGATTTGAGAGTTTTCCTTGATGAATCATGATCAACCCTTGATCAAATGATGAATATGACTTCAAAATGTTGATGTTTACCAAAAAACTTGAAGTTTGATTGTATGTTGACCATAATTGACTTTTTATCCAATAAAGTTGATTTTCAGTCATTTGAGCCATTGACTGAGCAAACACGGTGTTCAAGTTATGAAACTTAGTATGAGAATTCTTAGAGTATAAGATACCATGAAATCCACTTGAGACCTTAAAAACCCAACATTCCTTTAGAAACACAAAACCCTAGTTGTAGGTCATTGCTTAGGAGGAGGGTTCATCTGTTCAATTCTTGAGTAGTCTTGAGTACTTTAGCACCCTTAATCAATTTGTCTTTGAAAAGTGGGAGGGAAAACTTTGGGGTATAACTGCTGCCCCTGTTCAATCTTCTTAAACCAGAAGATTTAGATTGGCATGTCCGCCATTCGGGATCTGAAGGTGGAAGAGGATTGAACACTTAAGTACCAAGAAATTTTCACTCGCATGCGCATGAAGTAAGACTTGTTGGTTGATTGTATTGCTTGAATGGGCTTAGAGATGCCATTCAGAGAAGTGATAGGGTGTCTTCGGAGATGGGCTTAAATATGCCATCCAAGGTAACTGTTGATAGAAGTATCAGAAGAGTCTACACTTTGGCTATATCTGAAGAATGCTTTCCAGAATGAACCTCTGGGGAAGGTGCTTAAGTAGCTGACTTTGTTTGAAAATTCTTTGTGTTGTGTGTTTGAAAAATATTTTTGAAAAGTTGAACTTTGTAATGATTCTCGTATCTATCCTCGAGTATGCGTACAAAGTGTTGTGAAAATATTTTGGAAAGTGTTTGTGAAAAATATGTTTTTGTTTTGTTTGTGAGCAAGCGATTAGGAACTATCTACCTACTCAAGATATTTATTGTTCTTTTCCTCCTCTTTTATATAGTGCTATCCATACCATTAGTTAGTAGGAAGCCCTATCATTGGATGTGAAGGGAAAGGTGTAGGTCATCGTACAGTCATTGAAGGAAACTCATATGGCCGCTTTAGCAATTTCGTAAGGAACTAGATCATTTACCGAAGGCAACATCCAAAAGGTTCATTGAGTGACTACAATATTTTTAGTTGAGGGACAATGCTAAAGCGTCCCCATATTCGAGGGACATGACTGTGTTTATCAAAGGCAACAAGGGAGGTTACCCTAGAGGTACGCATGTGCAAATGATTTGTGTTTCAATTATTTTTAATCTTTGAAATTAGAGTTAGCTAATGATTGTTATTAGTATTTTCATGGAAACCCTAATTACTAAGAAACAATAACAAATATAGTAAAGAGGTAAATGTACAAAAAATAAAATTCTATGCTATTACAAGGCTTCGGGAAGGGGGGTACAAGTTATAAAATATGGGGGAAAAGTAAAGCCCTAATTAACTATTACAAACCATGAGCAGTTACATAATTGTAAACAACGCGAAAAGAGTAAACCATGCAACGCTCGTTATTTAATTATATTAGAATTATTTGTTGAAGTTGTGAGATGTTGTGAATTGTTGGTATAAGTTTCTAGATTATTACTAGTTAATTAATTAGTTAATTAATAGTAGTAATAATATTAGAATTAGTAGAATACTAGAATAATTGTGTTGGGCCTATTTTAATGGTTAGAAGTAGAGATATGGGGGGTGTTGTTAAGCCCATTAAGAATAATAATATTGTGTGGTTCTATTTAAAATAAAGAATAGGCTTATTGATAAGTTGTTGGAAAAATTGGTCGTGAGAAGTTGCAAAGAAGAGGAATAAGAAGAAGAGCAAAGCAAGGTTTTGGTCGGAAAGTTGTCGAGCGACCTTCGATCCAAGGTAAGGGTGGGGTTCTGACCTTACAATGGGGTTTATGATGAATATTGTGTAGGGGTTGGTCGTGGGTATAATTATTATGTGTTGATTTTCTGGTCCTATTCTTGAAAGTTCCTCGTTTTCACGTTGTAATCGTTTAGGAATTTTATGCATGATTGTCTTGTATGATTAATGAATCTGTTAATAGGAGATATAGTTTCCCCATTTCTATGTTATTCTATTTGGTTGGTCGAAAAGTAATGGTCGACGAGAATACTATAAGGCTAGTTTAACGTTCCTCACATACTGGACGAAATCTGTACAGAAATATGAAGATGCATCGTGTTGAGGAGCATAGGTATTTCTGTCGAGTGACATAAGGCAGCAAGGTGTGACGAAGAGCACAAATGCATGGTGTCAAGCGGCACAAGGCTGCCAGGTGCACCGAGGGGAACATGTAGTTGTGTTGAGCGGCACAAGGCTGCACGATGTGCCGAATTGTATTGGGGTGTGTCGGCCAGTACATAGGCATGAGGGGAAGGTTCCAAGCGGCATGGCCATTATGTCGAGGAGTATACGTCATTATTAACTATTTTTTGTGCAGGGAAATTAGTTATTTAATTTAGTTTAATAATCGTATTATAATAATTAGAATTCTTAATGTATTTTACCCCCAAACGATTAATGAATTCTAGTAAATATAAGTTAGTAGCAAGAGAGTAAATGTAATTAATAATTGATAAGAAATAAACTGTATGAACTTAGAGATAGCAGTACAGAACCGAAAACATTAGTATTTTAACAGAAAACTACTTAGCCGGATATAGTCGAATTACCTAAATAATTACGAAGGGTGTCGTAGTATATTTTGGTTAATACAATGTATTGTATACTTTGTTAGAATTTGAGATTTGGCAGGTGATGATGAATTCTATTGAGATGCCTCTAATTATTGGCAGATATTAAGTTGTAGGCTTATGGCCAATGTTGAATTATGTTGATTTGTTGTTGAATTATTGTTGTTGTTGTTACTACATTCATATTGTTGTCGCATACATAGCATATCAAGTTGGGAGATAATGCTCGGTAAGTTGGCCTGGGTTGGCAAGATTTGAAGTTGGAGGCTTATGCCTTGTTGATGCCTCTATTAATTGGCAGATTATTAAGTTTGAAGTTTTGCTCCGTTGGTATCACATGCATTCTCATCGTAACAAGTCACATTTCATGTTGCATCTTGATTTGTTGTGGTGATGAATTAGTTGTGATATTATGTTGCTGACTTGGTTGTAATGGATGTCGTTTAAAAGCTATGAAGCAATGTTTTGTATGATTTGATTCTAATATATTATTTATCATACATCCGATTATATTGTTTGATATCTCACCCCTTCTGTTTGAATGTTATCCCTATGTTCGTATCGTGCAGGTAATCCAGAATGAAGGTTGTTTATCTTCAATAGTTTGAGTCAGTGTCGTCTCTCTGATACGTAGCACTCGGGGGGATGAACGTTTGTTGCTTTATTGTTGGTTTTTATTATGTTGCTGAACTTTTAAGTTGTTTTCATTAAAGACTGGTTGTCTTAAAGCTATTTTGAGTTGGACAAGATGTTATGGTGTTTTCAGTTGAATTTGTGAATCCGCTGCGTAGCAACGAAAGTTGTTTTACTTTTAAAGACTAAATAGGTTGTTATTAGTTCATCTGAATTTGATGTGTTATGTATCTGAACTATAGGTGATTGAATATTGTTGTTTCCAAGTTGAAAGTGTAGCATTCCATTTTTTGGGTGGAAATTTAGTAACTTTGATTTTATATAATTCATTGGGTATAAATGGGGTGTTACATTAGTGGTATCAGAGCAGGCCGCTCCGTCCGACCAAGTCGTCGAGTCAGAGTTTTGTCTAAGAATTGAGTATTGTTAACTTGAGTTCTAACAATTGTTTATGTTGTAGTGATACGTTGAGATGGCTAGAAGGAATGACGCTGCACTTGTTGTTGCTTTGCAATCAATGGCGTATGCTATGGAGAATCAGCCGAACATTGACAGCAATGCTGGATCTCGTAGCTTGGCGACCTTCCAGAGGGAGAATCCGCCTACCTTCAAGGGTAAGTATGATCCTGGAGGAGCGTTGGATTGGTTGAAAGAGATTGAGAGAATTTTTTGTGTGATGGACTGCACTCCAGCGCATAAGGTTCGATATGGTACCCATATTTTAGCAGTCAAGGCTGATGACTGGTGGCTAGAGACTTGTCAGAAATTGGAGGTTGCGGGTAAAAATATCACTTGGGTTATGTTCCGTAGGGAATTTCTGAAGAAGTATTTCCCTGAAGACAATCGTGGTAAGAAGGAAATTGAGTTTCTTGAGCTCAAGCAAGGAAGTATGTCGATTACCGAATATGTTGTAAAGTTTGTTAAGTTGGCTAAGTTTTACCCGCACTACAACGAGGTAAATGCTGAGTTTTCAAAGTGCATCAAGTTTGAGAATGGGTTGCGCCCAGAGATCAAGAAGGCAGTTGGATACCAGAAGATTCGTGTCTTTGCTGATTTAATTGATAGTTGTAGGATTTATGAAGAGGATAATATGGCACACTATAAGATTATCAATGAGAAGAGGGATAAGCACCAACAGAACTGTGGTAAGCCTTATGATGCCCCAACTGGTAAAGGTAAACAAAAAATTTCACTAGGTCATAGAACTAGTGGGGGAGATTCTCCTGTTGGTGTGGTTTGTTTTAAATTTGGAAAACTTGGTCATAAGAGTAATGTGTGTACGGTTGAGGTGAAGAGGTGTTTCCGTTGTAGTAAGATTGGATAAGTTATATCTGAGTGCAAGCATAAAGAGATGATTTGCTTCAATTATGGTGAATAAGGAT
Source organism: Vicia faba (assembly GCA_948472305.1). NCBI lineage: Eukaryota > Viridiplantae > Streptophyta > Magnoliopsida > Fabales > Fabaceae > Vicia > Vicia faba. The sequence continues at coordinate 596,510,488 of OX451737.1, forward strand.
ACATTGGTAGTCAGTGTGAGAAACCAAAGAAGGTGCAAACCAGTGGAAAAGTGTTCGCTTTGGCTGAGAATCAGACGGCTAATGAGGATAGACTTATCAAAGGTACATGTTTCATTAATAATACACCTTTAATTAATATTATTGATATCGATGCTACTCATTGCTTTATTGTTGTTGGTTATGTTGAAAGATTGGGTCTTATGTTGTCTTCTATGAATGGAGAGATGGTCGTCGATACTCCAGCAATGGATCGATGACTACTTATTTTGTGTGTTTAAAGTGCCCGTTGTCGATCTTCGAAAGAAACTTTGTCGTTGATTTAGTTTGTTTGCATTTAAGTGGGTTATATGTGATCTTAGGTATGAACTGGTTAGAGTATAACTATGTTCGTATTAACTGTTATAACAAGTCTGTGAGGTTTTCTACTCCTGAAGAAGAGGAAAATAGTTTGTTATCTACTAAATATTTGCGGAAGTTGATGCAAGACGAGGCTCTGATGTTCTCGTTAATGGCATAGTTATCTGTCATGAAGCAAGCTATAATTGAGGACTTATAAGTGGTGCGTGAATTTCCTGAAGTTTACCCTGATGAAATTCTTGATGTACCGCCAGAGAGAGAAGTTAATTTTTCTATGGATCTTGTACCTGGTACCAGACCTGTTTCTATGGCACCATACAAGATGTCTACATCTGAATCATCATAATTAAAGAATAAATTGGAAAAGTTACTCAGAAAGAAATTTGTAAGACCAATTGTATTGTCGTGGGGAGCTCTAGTGTTGCTAGTAAAGAAGAAAGATGGAAGTATGAGACTTTGTGTTGATTATAGACAATTGAATAAAGTGACGATTAAGAACAAGTATCCATTTCCGAGAATAGACAATTTGATGGATCAATTGGGTGGTGCTTGAGTGTTTAGTAAGATTGATTTGAGGCCGGGTTATCATCAGATTAAAGTGAAGGATGAAGATATCTAGAAGACGACTTTCAGAATGCGTTATGGACATTATGAGTGTGATCGGTGGATCTGGAACTGACTGTTTAACGCTGGATCGCGTATGTCGCGGTAAGCAAGAGTCGCCACCGTCTTTTATTTTCTCCAAATGGAAAGGACAAAAGCACAGAAAAATTCCTTAAAGAGATTGCTCTCGGTTCGGGAGGTAGATTATAGAAAGGGAAGGTGTTAGCACCCTTTCTATCCATGGTTATCCATGGGCTCTTAGATACTTGCTCATTGTGTTTTCAAAAAGGTTTGTTTGCTTTTTAATGTGGGTTTTAAAAAGTTTCTTTGAAAATTCCAGTTCGACTCTTGTATCGGTCCTCAAGAGTGTTTGAAAAATTGTTTTCGAAAGCTTTTTGAAAAGGTGTCAGTGTGAAAAGTATTTTTTGATTTGTTTTTGAAATTAGAGCAAGTATCTAGAGTCGTCTACCTACCCTAAGGAATTCGTCTGTGTAGATGTCCTTTAAAGTAGTGTCATCCCACCATTGAGAGGTAGGTAGCACCACCATTGGAGGTGTTCGGGTCAATTCGAAGGTTCGGGACATGGTGATTACCGGAGCAATGGGAAGACACCTTAGAAGCTACCCTCATGCCAGGTTCCCGGATCATGAGGACTTACTAAGACATCCTCTACTCGACGATCACCTTTCGAGGCAAGGCAACAGTGAGGCGTACCCTAGGGGTGGTGTGTGCGATTCGTGTGTCGTTTTCATTTGCCTTTGTCTTGTCATGTCATGGGTGTTCTACGCTTGTTTTTATTTTATCCATACATTCTTTCATGCCATTTGTTAACAGTTAAAAATGCGAGTAAAGTAAAAGTCTAAAGCTATTACAAAAGGCGCGGGTCCACATCGCCAAAATTAACCAGGACCCGATTTGACAGAAAAATAAAGAAATTAAAAGTGCGAGAAGTAATTAAAATGTTACAAAGCCTTGGGAGAGATACATAAATATTTAAGCGAAATAAAAGAAATATGTGAATTAATAATTAAATCGAAACGAGGGCGTTGGACCCTTTTGCAAAATTAAATTACATGATGAAATTAATTAATTAATTAAAGCTAAAAGAAAGAAAGGACTTGTTTTTGGTGTTTTTAGTATTTTAGGATTTAATATGAAAAAGAAATTAATTGAAATTAAAATAAGATGCAAACCCTAATCCTAATTATTTTAATTTATTAAAAAAATATTGAAGTTTTTTTAACCTAAAATTAACCCTAATTTTTACATGCAATTTAATTATAAAAATAAATATTTAACTTTTTAATTATTTATGAAAGAAAAAATAAAAAGATGAGAAATTATTAATTGAACCTAATTCTATGTTTTTTAGATTTTATCATGAAAAGAATTAAAATTACAACCTAATTTAAAACTAAGTTTAATTACATGCAAATTTATTTAAGAAAATACTTAAAATGAAATATTTATTATATTTTTGCTCTTTTCTGATTTTTTTTTATGTGTTTTATGTTTTTATGAAAATAATTAATTAATTGAAAGCAATAATTAAAAGGAAAAAATAGAAAATAATAAAAACAAAGAAAATAGAGAGAATTACAAACCCAGGGGGTTCAGACCCCAAATTAGGAGGTATCTTTAGGAATTTCAAGCCCATTTATCCATTGGTCCGTTTGACTTTGGCATTAGCATGTGATGCGTTGACTGGGATTTATCATATGCCTCAATTCTTGGCCTTTGATCTGAGGCTCATATGCACGTGGACGATTTGATCTGGAGGGCGTATGGTACGCTCTTGCTATTGAAACTGCATGTGAACATATATTGAAAAATAATATTGAGACAAAGAAGACCTGGGACTCGAACCCAGGTCAGGAATGTTGCAACCACTATGCCTTGCCAGCTGAACCAACCAACACATGTTAATATATAATAACAAGTAAATAATATAAAAGGAAAACACGCATGGATAATGTTTTTAGAGCGAAATTTAAAAGAGCCAATGATTGCTGGCCACGAGTTCGTCTTCTTCGCGTGTTTTATTTTCCTGAAATAAGAACATATTAAGCAACGGTTTTCTGAGCGTTTTCTTAGGCCGGTTTTGGAAAAATAGCGATTAGGCCTATGGTGTTCATAAATTGAGCGCGAGTATGGGTTCTTCTTCGTCCAAGCTTGCTGAATACGTTCATGGCACTATGGTTCTCTAATTTTACGCTATTTGAAAACGCCCAATTCCCAACTCTGAAAACCCTAGAATTTGGCAATGGTGAAATCGTCTACAGCTTGCAAAAACTCAATTAAACGCATGGGTTAGCTTTAGAATCATACCAGGAACATGAATCAATAATTAAAATGTCATGAAAATGCATAGATTTGAAAACACGATTATGAATTTTTCATGAGATATTTCAAGTTCTGTATACCAATTCCTTAAGCTTTGAAGAATGTTCTTGATTGGGAGACGTTCAGTGATGCTTGAGGAAGCTAATGAGATAAAAATCGTGCCTTGAAACCACCTGCAAGTTAGTTCTCAGTTATGCGTTTTTTTGCAAAAAATTCAATTTGTGAATGGAGTTTTCTGAGCAGCTGTGCGTATTTAAGCATTAGGGTTGTGTTTAGGCTTTTGTATTGAGTCAATTAGGTCAAGAAAAATAGAACAAATCCATTGCATTCATGGTTTTTGGAAATTTGATTTTCTATATCTTTTTTCAATCTTTTCCATGTGTTTTTGTACCAATTAAGATCAATTCAATCCAAATCTTTCTATATTGAGTCATGCACGAAATCTTGAGGATAAAACATGCACAAAAAGATTGAAAAAACTTAGGTTAGCATTTTTCATGTATTTATTTTAATTTAAATGAATTATTATTAATAAAAATCCAAATAAATAAATAAAAAATGAATAAAAACTTCCCTTTGGGCCAAGTGGTCGTGCACATGCCATGGATGATGATTTGTGGAAGAAAAATGGGCCCATTAGCAATTTTAGATCATTTGACCCAATGTTGACTTTTTCAAAATATCCAAAACTTTCCCAACTTCCACAAGGCATAACTTGCTCAATTATTAAGATTTTCTAATGTTCTTGGACATTTTGGAAAGGTCTTTGAGTCCTCTAACCAATGTCTTTGGTCCCATGTCATTTTGATTCACCAATCTCAAGTTATGGCCTTTGACTTAAAGTCCCTTTTTGTTGACTTTTGAAAATGACCTATAATGTTGAAATTGATAACTTTTTGTGAGAGCATTTCTTGGACTTGAAGTATGCAGATGAGTTGTATGAAATATCTTTATCTTCAAAATGAGCTTTGGATGGAATTTTTCTGATAATCCATGTGGAAGTTATGCCCTGGTTAATTTACAGTTGACTTTTTCAGCTGTCCAAATAAGGAAACTTTTGCATCTTGATGATTTTTGAGCCAAATTTTGAGAATCATGATCAAGCATTGATCAAATGATGTTTGTGGCTTCAAAATGATATGTTGACCAAAAATTTGAACTTTTGACTGTCAAATGACCATTTTGCCCCTACAGTTGACTGTAGTGCAATTAGGGTTTTTGACTGTGCAATTTTGTGCTGAATGTCTTGAAACTTGATATGAGGATGCTTGACCATGTTTATAGGCATGTGAGACTTGATTGGACCATTGAAAACTTCATTTTATTGAGCAAAACCAAAACCCTAATCTTGACTGCTTAAGAGGCTCTTGCACTGTGCAACCCTTGGGGAATTTTGAAGCTTGACTTTGCAAATTCTTGAAGAATATGGGAGGGCAAATTTTGGGGTACAACAGTTGCCCCTGTTCAATCTTCTTAGACCTGAGGATGCAGATTGGCTGATGCGCCTTTCGTAATCCGAGGGTAGAAGATGATTGAACACTAGAGTGCCCAGAAATTTGCGCTCACATAGTAGCAGTGATGATGGAATGGGCTTATAGATGCCATTTAGAGATTGGTGAACAGGATGATGGGCTTATAGATGCCATCTGGATGTTGATCGCGTAAGAGATTCTTTAGCGAGAACTTGCGTATCTGCAAAAGAAAAGATGAGTACCTGACATGTTGCAGGAGCTGGTTTTCAGATGCTTTGTATGGATGTGTCCTGACTGGTTACAGGAGCTGAGTTTAAGATGCTTGGTATAGAGGTGTCCTGACTGGTTACAGGAGCTGGATCTGGAGCTAAAAAAGATGATGAATGAACCAGGGATGGTTACTACCTTAGCATGAACGGTAAGAGAACCTTGGGTGACTTTAACTTCAACAACGCTCGTTGAGAAAATCTTGGTGGGAATTACCATCTTCGCAGTATCGGGAAGAGAACCAAAAGGAAATTACAATCTCAAAGAAAAACCTAAAATGGAAATCTCATGCACCGTCGGAGAGAGAACCAATAGGACAATATAATCTTAAAGAAAAACCTAAAATGGAAATCTCATGCACCGTCGGAGAGAGAACCAATAGGAAAATATAATCTCAAAGAAAAACCTAAAATGGAAATCTCATGCACCGTCGGAGAGAGAACCAATAGGAAATTATAATCTCAAAGAAAAACCTAAAATGGAAATCTCATGCACCGTCGGAGAGAGAACCAATAGGAAAATATAATCTCAAAGAAAAACCTAAAATGGAAATCTCATGCACCGTCGGAGAGAGAACCAATAGGACATTATAATCTCAAAGAAAAACCTAAAATGGAAATCTCATGCACCGTCGGAGAGAGAACCAATAGGAAATTATAATCTCAAAGAAAAACCCAAAATGGAAATCTCATGCACCGTCGGAGAGAGAACCAATAGGAAAATATAATCTCAAAGAAAAACCTAAAATGGAAATCTCATGCACCGTCGGAGAGAGAACCAATAGGAAAATATAATCTCAAAGAAAAACCTAAAATGGAAATCTCATGCACCGTCGGAGAGAGAACCAATAGGAAAATATAATCTCAAAGAAAAAACCTAAAATGGAAATCTCATGCACCGTCGGAGAGAGAACCAATAGGAAAATATAATCTCAAAGAAAAACCTAAAATGGAAATCTCATGCACCGTCGGAGAGAAAAGCAATAGGAAAATATAATCTCAAAGAAAAACCTAAAATGGAAATCTCATGCACCGTCGGAGAGAGAACCAATAGGAAATTATAATCTCAAAGAAAAACCTAAAATGAAAATCTCATGCACCGTCGGAGAGAGAACCAATAGGAAAATATAATCTCAAAGAAAAACCTAAAATGGAAATCTCATGCACCGTCGGAGAGAGAACCAATAGGACAATATAATCTCAAAGAAAAACCTAAAATGGAAATCTCATGCACCGTCGGAGAGAGAACCAATAGGAAATTATAATCTCAAAGAAAAACCCAAAATGGAAATCTCATGCACCGTCGGAGAGAAAACCAATAGGACATTATAATCTCAAAGAAAAACCTAAAATGGAAATCTCATGCACCGTCAGAGAGAGAACCAATAGGAAATTATAATCTCAAAGAAAAAACCCAAAATGGAAATCTCATGCACCGTCGGAGAGAGAACCATTATAGTCTGATAACTTCTACCGAGTCTTCATCAGAAAAATCTGTTGGGAGTCGATTTAGCTGGACTAGAGAAGGCCTTGGACTGGATAAGAAATCTTTGGAGTTGATTAACTGAACCGGTCTAGGTCTTGAAATATGATGGAGAATTTAGCTGAATCTTTCCTGAAAGATAAAAGTCAGTCATACGCAATGCATGATATGGATCAAGCAATGATGTTCTCATCATAAATGAGATTTGTATGATGTGATGCGTTATGCATGCTATAATGATGTATGTGATGTTTTATGAATGTATGTTTTCGTCTTGGAAAGTAAATCCTTGACGGGTGCCGGGAAGTCATATCCTGGGCTGATGTTGGAGAATAGGCTTTGCTTCCGTTGGGGATGATGGTTGCAAGAATACCAGTAGGAGAAGATGACTCCGTTGAGGAATAAACTTGGCAACGGGAAGATTCTGCGCGGAGAAAAGTACTCTAGCGACCATGCTGGGGAGTGATACTCTGTGGGGAGAGAGGTATCTTGCTGAATTGTTGATAGTGACTTGCTGAGGATATCTTTGCTGTATTGGAAGTGCTAATAGACTTCGCTGGGGGTAAGAAGACTTTGTCGAGGACGCTCTTTCCATGGCTTTTGGCTGAGGATAACCTAGTTATATCCTGTTAAGGAAATAACTCTTTAAATAAAGCCGGTCGACGCGTTCGTGCTCTGCGAGGGATAAGCTTCCAGAATCTACTGGGGATAAGCTTACTGCTTGGGGAGATGAATTCCAATTTTCCTGGGGAAACTGGATTGGACTTTCCTGGGGAAGTTTTTTTTGAACTGCGGGGGAAGTGATTCCTTTGAATGTTGATATACCGTCGGGAACAATCTTTAGACCAAGACTGCCGGGGATGCTTGTTATAGATATACATGTATACATGCTGCTGGGGAATGTTGAGATCTACTGAAGGATACTCAATTTCCTTAAGATTTGTTAACTCTGCTTGGAGAAGAATGCACTGACTGCTGACTTACTCTCTGGGGAATTAAGATGTACTGGTCGTGTTCTTTAGCTGAACCTACCTTGGTACCTTGGAGGATAGAACAATTAGATTGCTTGGACAACTCTTTATTGCCCCTGTTTCTAGTGTCGCCTGTAATAAAATCCTTTGTTTCATATGCAAATATTTATGAGTTAGCAAACTATTGTCAATGCATATATCACAAATTGAACCTTAGACGTTCTTCGCAAAACAAAACAGAAAAAGAAAAACAATTGGCACGTTTAATGGAAAAGTATATTTGTATTGATTTTGAATGGCCTGAAAATAGGCGTTTTGTGTACAAGAGGCTGACGTCCTAGTAAGAGAACGCCGCCGAGCAAAAGAGTTTATACAAATTTGTACAAAAGAAAATAAAACAGCTGTGTGAAATGGATGATCCACTGGGTTTCATCTCTGCTATTTCCTTTATAACTCCGAGCGTCTCATCACTTGATAACCTTGGTTGAAGGTGAAGTTGACTGATCGATGCCGTCTGAACTTGATGTAGATACCGGATTCTGGATGCAAAGTGATCAATGAGACATAGTATTACGCTTTTATCCCTAATTTTTGCCTGGACCTCCCTTTCGGGTTTTCAGTCCACCGGGATACCCATTTTTGCCCAAGCCGCCTTTTCAGGTTTTCGACTTGCCGGGTGTACAGATTTTTTCATTTTCATCCCTTCATTTTGCCCGAACCCTTTTGGTTCGACGGGAAGCCCTAATTTTTGCCTAGGCATGTCAGCCTAGCGGGTCTTTTTTATGCGTAGTATTTTTTTACTATGTCTGCATTGGCGGGGTGAGGAAGGTCGTCACCATCCATGTTGGTCAATATCATTGCTCCTCCCGAGAACACATGCTTAACCACAAATGGCCCTTCGTACGTAGGGGTCCATTTGCCCCTTGGATCACTCTGAGGAAGTATGATTCTCTTGATTACCAGATCCCCAACTTGATATTCCTGTGGTCTGACCTTTTTGTTAAATGCCCTGATCATCCGTTTCTGATACGTCTGACCATGACAGATAGCAGCAAGTCTCTTTTCATCAATGAGGTTGAGCTGATCAAGTCGTGTCTGGATCCAATCATCTTCGTTCAGATTTGCATCCTTCATTATCCAGAGAGATGGTATTTGTACTTCGATCGGTAAGACTGCCTCCATACCATAAACCAGAGAGAAGGGAGTTGCCCCGGTTGACGTCCTAGCTGAGGTACGGTACCCATGTAGAGCGAACGGTAACATCTCGTGCCAATCTTTGTAAGTCACTGTCATCTTCTGCACGATTTTCTTGATGTTCTTATTTGCTGCTTCTACAGCCCCATTCATCTTCGGTCTGTAAGGAGAAGAATTGTGGTGCTGTATTTTGAACTGTTCACAGAGCTCAGCGATCATCTTGTTATTCAGATTGGTACCGTTGTCCGTAATGATCCTCTCAGGGACGCCGTATCGACAAATCAGATTATGCCGAATGAACCGCGCCACAACAGTCTTGGTTACTGTAGCATAGGATGCTGCCTCGACCCACTTCGTGAAATAATCAATCGCTACCAGGATGAAGCGATGCCCATTAGATGCCGTAGGTTTAATCTCGCCAATCATGTCTATGCCCCACATTGCAAACGGCCAAGGCGCAGTCAGAACATTCAGGGGAACTGGAGGAACATGCACCTTGTCTGCATAAATCTGGCACTTATGGCATGTCCTGGAGTGTTGGTAGCAGTCAGCTTCCATTGTGGACCAGTAATACCCTGCCCGAAGGATCTTCTTAGCCATAGTATGTCCACTGGAATGTGTACCAAAGGTCCCTTCATGTAGCTCTTCCATGATTCTTTCTGCTTCAGTCTTATCCACACAACGCAGTAAGGTTGAATCATGGTTTTGCTTGTACAAGATGTCGTTGCTTAGGAAGAACTTTGCTGCGAACCTTCTCAGGAACTTCTTATCATTGATAGAGGCACCTTCAGGGTATTCCTGAGCTTCCAGATATCTCTTCACCTCATGGTACCAAGGCTTCTCGGTCACCAATTCAGTCTCGAGATCACAACAGTATGCCGGTTCATCCAGTTTCCAGATGATGATCCGGGGAGCCTCATTATCCCATTTAACTTTGAACATAGAAGACACTGTAGCTAACGCGTCCGCCAACTGATTCTCTTCTCTTGGAAAGTGTTCAAAGGTGATCTCTGTGAAGTGGGGGATCAAGGTCAACACACATTCTCTGTAAGGAATCAGGTTTGGATGTTTCGTATCCCACTCTCCTTTGATCTGATTGATCACAAGAGAGAAATCTCCAAAAACACTCAGAAACTTAATCCTCAGGTCGATTGCAGCTTGAAGACCCATGATGCACGCCTCATACTCCGCCATGTTGTTGGTACAGTTGAAACATAGTCGGGCAGTGAGTGGAGTATGAGTACCTTGAGGAGATATGATGATGGCGCCGATACCGTTACCCAAAGCATTGGAGGCTCCGTCAAAGTGCATAGACCATCGGGATCCTGGTTCAGGTCCTTCATCCGGTCCAGGTACTTCACAATCAGTCACAATCATGATGCTTTCATCCGGAAACTCGAAGTTCATTGACTGATAGTCATCTACAGCCTGATGAGCCAAGTGGTCTGCCAATACACTTCCCTTGATGGCTTTCTGGGTTGTATACTGAATGTCGTATTCCGTCAAGATCATTTGCCATCTTGCAATTCTCCCAGACAGAGCAGGCTTTTCGAATATGTACTTTATTGGATCCATTTTTGAGATCAACAAAGTGGTATGAGTCAGCATATACTGTCTCAGCCGGCGAGCAGCCCATACCAAAGCGCAGCAAGTTTTCTCAAGCAGTGAGTATCGGGTCTCACAGTCGGTAAACTTTTTGCTAAGGTAATAAATGGCATGCTCTTTTCGGCCAGACTCGTCATGCTGCCCCAGCACACACCCCATTGAGTTGTCAAGCACTGTTAGGTATAATATCAGAGGTCTCCCTTCAACCGGTGGCATAAGGATAGGTGGTTCTTGGAGATACTCTTTGATTCTGTCGAAAGCAGCCTGACATTCATCGTTCCAGCATACTACCTGATCTTTCTTCAGCAGCTTGAAGATGGGCTCACAGGTAGCAGTTAGATGTGAGATGAATCGAGCAATGTAATTCAGGCGTCCCAAAAAGCCTCTGACTTCCTTCTCTGTCTTAGGAACTGTCATCTCTTGAATAGCTTTGACCTTAGCAGGGTCCACTTGAATTCCCTTGTCACTTACCACGAAGCCTAGCAACTTCCCAGATCTTACCCCGAAGGTGCACTTGTTCGGGTTCAACCTCAGCTTGTATAGTTTCAACCGGTCAAACAACTTCTGCAGATGATCTAGGTGCTCTTCCTCAGTCTGGGACCTTGCGATCATGTCGTCAACATACACTTCTATCTCATGATGGATCATGTCATGAAATAAGGCAACCATGGCACGTTGGTAGGTTGCCCCATCGTTCTTTAATCCAAATGGCATGACCTTGTAACAGAAGGTACCCCACTGAGTAACAAATGTAGTCTTTTCCATGTCTTCAGGTGCCATCTTGATCTGATTGTAACCTGAGAAACCATCCATGAAAGAGAACACCTTATGTTGAGCTGTATTATCAACAAGGACATCAATGTGAGGTAGAGGGAAATCATCCTTGGGGCTGGCCCTGTTCAGATCCCTATAGTCGACACACATTCTGACCTTACCGTCCTTCTTAGGTACCGGCACCATATTAGCAACCCACTGCGGGTAGGAAGTCACTGCAAGGAACCCGACATCAAACTGCTTCATAACCTCGGCCTTAATCTTCTCGGACATCTCTGGACGCATCCGACGGACCTTTTGCTTAACTGGAGGGCAGTCTTCCTTAGTTGGCAGGTGATGGACCACAATATCGGTATCCAACCCGGGCATGTTTTCGTAGGACCAGGAAAAGATCTCCATATAATCATGCAGCATTTGAGTCAACCGTTGCTTCACGCTGAGCTCTAGGTTGGCACCAATCTTTACCTCTTTCCTGTCTGCCTCAGTACCCAAGTTTATTGTTTCCACTGGCTCTTCATGGGGTTGAATTGCCCTCTCTTCCTGAAGCAACAGTCTTGCAAGCTCGCCAGGCACTTCGCAATCATCTTCACCTTCGTCTTCGGCTAAGTTGATCGGATTTTCGAAGTCATAACTGGCAGTAGCAGGGTTGTTGTCAGTGGGATCCAGAGTGGATTGAAACCTGTATGAGTGAGTGTGTGTGTAAATACAGCTGCTTTGAAATATATGTAAAGGAAAGAAAGACAGAAAAGGAGAACAATATTTGCAATGCGGGAAAACGTCCAAGATTTTCATTCATGATATATGAAATGACAATTTATATGCCCTCACAAATGAAACCACGGTGCCTCGGGTAAGACACCGGGCCATAAAGTTTATTTATTGTTTATTACAAAATAGCAAAACAAAGAAATTTATTACTGCGTCACAAAGGTAACAGGGGTATGGTCCTTAGCAATCCAATTGTTCAATCCGCCTTCGGTCGTCGGGTAGATCCAGCTATTGAATTCAGCTTCATCCACTTCATTGTCTTCCCCAACAGCATTTACTCCTGGATTTGTAATGAATACAGGAGGTCTTCCGATCTTCGCTTTCCTCATAGCTTTCTGACCCTCCGTAGTAAAACCCAGCCCAAATTTATGAGTCTTCTGAGTAAAGTCTGGAAGCCTGCCCCAGTTAGCACATTCACCCTTTTGAACCACAGCCCGGGCATCCTTCAGGGAAGCCATCTTCAAAGGAACACTTTCTTCTGTTGCTGTCTCTGATGCTGCTGTAATTGGAAGCACCTCCTCAAAATGCTGGAAGGGGGTTTCAATAAACTCCCCGTCCATCTCAATGTATCTGAAGGAATTCAGGTGGCTCACCATATATTCCTCCTCTCCCTGCACAGTGACGATCTTCCCTCTGACGGGGTACTTCAGCTTCTGGTGCAAGGTAGAGGTCACTGCCCCAGCCTTATGTATCCAGGGTCGACCCAATAGACAAGAGTAAGATGGACGGATATCCATCACATAAAAAGTAGAGTCAAACACCTGAGAACCCACACGATTCGGAATATCAACCTCTCCATAAACCATCCTTTTTGAACCGTCAAAGGCTCTGACAATGATGTAGTTGGGTTTTAATTCCAGGCCTTCACAATCTAAACGGTTCAAAGCCTTCTTGGGCAGCACATTCAAAGAAGAACCAGTATCCACCAATACATGTGCCAAGGTAGTGCCTCTGCATTCGATAGAGACATGCAGAGCATCATTATGGTCTCTTCCCTTCGCGGTCAAGTCAGCATCTGAGAAACCCAAGCCATTGTCTGCTGTCAGATTTGCTACGCAATCAGTGAACTGGACTGCAGATGTCTCATGTGGCACATGGGCCGTCTTGAGGAACGAGATCAAGGCCTTAGCATGGGCCTCGGAGCACAGTAATAAAGAGAGCATGGAGATTTTAGAGGGCGTGTGCCCCAGCTGTTCCACAACATTAAAGTCACTCTTCTTTATAATCTTCAGAATCTCCTCCATCTCTTGTTGGGAGGCCTCAGCAGTTATAGGTACAGGTGCCTCCTTCTGGGCAGGCTCAACTTCAACTCCTTTGCCCCGAGCATTGGATGACTCGGCAGCAGGAGAAACAATTGGATCAGCAGCAGGAACAGGTACACTTGCAGGAGTTATGAGAAGTGGTCTTCGGGCAGCAGGAGGTGCAATGTCAGGCGAGAAGAGCCTGCCACTGCGGGTGACTTTGGCTGGGCCAGTGATGTCACAGATGCTGGCGCCAGCGTTGAACTCTTGTTTAATCCCATTTACATATACATCTGCCCCATAATGCCAGGGGACAACTTTATCAGATACATAGGGCAGGGGCCCCGGAACAGTGATAACAATAGGTGCAACAGTCATGATTTGGACGGGCTTCTTCGGGAGAGCCGGGATTGGATTATTGAAGATAGTCACCACAGAAACTTCTTCCACCGGAACCAACTGAACAACAGACTTCTTAAACAGAATTTCCTTGCTATCCATCAGGCTTTGGATGCCTAACTTCAGCAAGGGGCAATCAGATAGGGACACAGCACAGAACAGGCAACCCTCACTGCAACCCGGAAATAAACCGGCCAGCAGCAAGTTCTTCTTGACAATCTTCAGAGGAGTGGCTAGATCATCCACAGAAACAGCATAAGCATCTTCGTCAACAGCGTTTACCCCATGCTGAGGCATAGGAGCAGTAACTACATTCGGCCTCTCAGGCGCTTCGAACTGTATCTCCTTCGCGTCGATAAGGTCTTGCACCTTACTCCTTAGTGCCCAACAGTCATCTGTAGAATGCCCCGGGCTATCTGAATGGTAAGCACAACGAGCATTCGGGTTGTACTTGGGTGATGCAGTATTGGGGAACTTCGGAGCCTCCCTGACAGTCACTAAGTTAGTGGATAGCAACTGTGGCAGGATCTGTGATAAGGTCATGCTTAAGCGGGTGAACTCTCTCCGGGGTCTTTCAACCTTTTGAGGATTAGTTGGCCGAGGAGCGGCAGCAGGCTTAGCAATCATTACCGCACTGACATATTGGCGGCGCTCAGGTCTCTCTGATCTCTTGGAACCATACACGGCACTAGCCTCCTTCTTGAAGGGTTTCTTCTCAGAACTAGATGATTCCCCCTTCGGAATCTTTCCAGACTTCAGCCCAGCCTCAATTCTCTCTCCAGTCAGAATCAAATCAGTGAACCCAGCAGAAGAATTCCCAATGAGATGGTTGAAAAATGGCCCAGATAGGGTCCCCAAGAACATGTCTACCAACTCCCGATCAGTCAATGGTGGCTGCACCCTGCCAGCCAGGTCTCTCCACTTCTGAGCGTACTCCTTAAAACCTTCACTTGAACCTAACGACATACCCTGGAGTTGGGTACGCGTAGGGGCAAGGTCGGCATTATACTGATACTGCTTGTAGAAAGCAGTAGCCTACTCCTCCCAGTTACGAACCTTGGTCCCATCCAGCTGATAGAACCATTCGAGATGAGTCCCTGAAAGACTCTCCTGGAAGAAGTGGATCCATAAATTCTTATCCGCAGAGTACGGTTGCATCTTCCGAACATAGGACCTGAGATGTAGCTTGGGACAAGACGCCCCGTCATATTTAGAAAAGGATGGTGCTTTGAACTTATGAGGGATAATCACACCAGTTGACAAACCCAGATCTCCGAAATCCAGCCCAAGTACCTGTTGTATTTCCATAGCCTTCAGCCTATCCTCCAGTTGCTTGTATTTGTCTTCTGCAGGAGGGTACTGCTCTTCATCAAAATCAGTCTCGTTGTCGGAGACTACCGGACTAGGAACCCTTGCTTCTGCCTGAGGACTACTCTTGCCAACAGAAGAACCAGCCTCTTCCTGCTGCAGAGCATTGCCAAACCTTCGGCCCGAGTTGAACAGAACAGTTCTTCTCTTCTTCTTCTTCTCCTTCTTCAGGAGCATAGCCTTCAGCTCTTCTTGGCCTAGAGCCAAACCCTTGATTAATTCCTGAAACTGCGCATTCTGCGCCTGAAGAGCCTTGATGGAGGTCTCAGTTGATGACGAGTCGGGATTCATGGTGCTGAAATAAACAGCGAAGAACTGTAAGCAACCTGAAAAGAGGAAAAACCTGCTATGCACATGATGAATGAGATGTGTTTATGCAATGCATTCAAGGGTTCGAAAATTCAACTTTGTTGTAGCCAAAAAAAGAGCACACGTTATCATTAAGGAAATAAACTGTTTAGTACATCAAAGCCTCACGGGCAAAATACAAAAATCAAATCAATCCCAGAATACACTGCGCATCCTCTTTGGAGCTATGTAGGTGTTGAGATTCCTCTCCTCATGCAACAGGCGGGTGAGCTCCAAGACCTTCTTTTCACTGGCATGTAGATTAGTCTCAAGAGAATTCCGTTCTTCCTTAAGCTAGATCCAGCTCTTTTGCATCTCTTCCCAGGATGTGGGCATATCAGGGTGCTGAACAGTGTAGGACACTTCTCCTTCCAAGACTGGTTCTTTGATCACAGGGAGCATATGAGGATACGGCATCACTAACTTCTGGGAGCGGGCTCGTACCCACTTGAGATAAGGTTCCAACGGGATGGAGTTCCTGTGCCCCAGTGTCTTGCTGTCTATCCTACTTGGCATCCTCCAAGCTCTGATAAATCTCTGGCGAAGTGCTTGAGTATCGTTGTCGAAGTCAAAAACTATGTCAGGAATTAACATGTCATGAGGACCATCCCTCTGAGCATAACCAAACTGTCTCCAAGCCAAGCATGGGCTGTAAGTAATACCCCCTCTGATTCCAAGTAAAGGAACATTTGGGTACTCCCCGCAACGATCAATGATAGTGACATCTTCTCTGGACCTAGGGCACCAATGTATATCTGCATATGTAAGAGTCATCAACCGTTGTGACCATCTCAAACCCCGCTCATTCTTCAAAACTGATTGTGGAAGGTGCGAAATAAACCACCTTCCCAGGAGAGGAGTGCAACACATAAGGACACCTCTTTTTCTCATGGTTCGAGTGTAACATGAGTGAAGGATGTCCCCCAGCAACGTAGGTATAGGATTCCTGGACATAAAGATCTGGATAGCACTGATATCTATAAGCTGATCTGGATTAGGGAACAATACCAAACCATAGACAAGAAGGGCCACAACTTCTTCAAAAGCTTGCAAGTCAAGGGAGTTCCAACATTCATGGGCCTTTTCAAACAGAAACCTGGCTAAGAACCCTTTGATACCACTTCTAACTTCCCAATGTCCCTTGAGATCAGATGACTGTAGGTGCAAGGCTTTAGCAATCTCTTCAAGCTTAGGTTCCTTTTTTGTACCGTTGAAGGGTAGCTGATCAAGGATAGGGATCTTCAGGAGCCGGGAGAACTCCTCCAATGTAGGTACCAACTGATAATCCAAGAAGGTGAAACAGTGATGCAGAGGGTCAAAGAATTGGAACAGGATCTTGATCATATCTTCCTCAATGTTGGTGTTGACCAAGCTGATGAGGCTTCCATGTCTTTCACTGAATGAAGAGTTCTCGGGAATCCTGGATATAAGCTCCTTAAGCTGAGGAGGGATCCTTACAAGACTGATTTGAATTGTCTTTCTACGAACAGTTTCCATGTCCTACAAAACAAGAACAAAGATGAAAATTCGAACCCCTGAAATGGTTAGTCAATGCATATGATGCTGGATGATGTCATGATGCTATGATTAAACACACCACAGATATTTACAAAGACAAACATGTAAGGCACACAAGACAAGCCCTTAAGGTTTAAGGCCAGCATGGGGTCTTGGTAGTACCCTCTTGACGTTGGTGGGTTCAACCTGTCCTATCGTGAGTAACCGGGTTCTAAGGTTCCCAATATCACGGGATTGCTTTCATTGTTCATCGTTTCGATTTAGCCACTGAATTGGCGACCGAAATATTCCAGGAAAGCAACCCTCAATTGAGTGTAATATCGAGTATCAACCAACCTCGGACTGCACCAAAGTCAGTTATCTCACTACCCTAAAGAGGCCAAGATAGTTCAATTAAGGTTCCTAAGGTCAGTTGATGCTTCACGACACCATGCGGAGGCCCCGTACTCTCCTTGACTGAACTCAAGGGTTACCGGTACACACCAAAGTGCCACATCAACGTAGCAGACTGTTTCAACCATGTCGGTATACCCCGCACAGTTCCCTCACAACCTTGTTGCTACTTTCTAAGAAGGTATTCCCCAGATCCGGGTTAGGATCTATATAACTCCCAAGACAATCCCACAATTTAAAGCAAGCAAATCAATACAATTGAAAACACAGTTATGAACTAGCCCTAAGGTACACCTCACTTTAAGTTTAAATCCCCAGCAGAGTCGCCAGTTCTGTGATCGGTGGATCTGGAACTGACTGTTTAACGCTAGATCGCGTATGTCGCGGTAAGCAAGAGTCGCCACCGTCTTTTATTTTCTCCAAATGGAAAGGACAAAAGCACAGAAAAATTCCTTAAAGAGATTGCTCTCGGTTCGGGAGGTAGATTATAGAAAGGGAAGGTGTTAGCACCCTTTCTATCCATGGTTATCCATGGGCTCTTAGATACTTGCTCATTGTGTTTTCAAAAAGGTTTGTTTGCTTTTCAATGTGGGTTTTAAAAAGTTTCTTTGAAAATTCCAGTTCGACTCTTATATCGGTCCTCAAGAGTGTTTGAAAAATTGCTTTCGAAAGCTTTTTGAAAAGGTGTCAGTGTGAAAAGTATTTTTTGATTTGTTTTTGAAATTAGAGCAAGTATCTAGAGTCGTCTACCTACCCTAAGGAATTCGTCTGTGTAGATGTCCATTAAAGAAGTGTCATCCCACCATTGAGAGGTAGGTAGCACCACCATTGGAGGTGTTCGGGTCAATTCGAAGGTTCGGGACATGGTGATTACCGGAGCAATGGGAAGACACCTTAGAAGCTACCCTCATGCCAGGTTCCCGGGTCATGAGGACTTACTAAGACATCCTCTACTCGACGATCACCTTTCGAGGCAAGGCAACAGTGAGGCGTACCCTAGGGGTGGTGTGTGCGATTCGTGTGTCATTTTCATTTGCCTTTGTCTTGTCATGTCATGGGTGTTCTACGCTTGTTTTTATTTTATCCATACATTCTTTCATGCCATTTGTTAACAGTTAAAAATGCGAGGAAAGTAAAAGTCTAAAGCTATTACAAAAGGCGCGGGTCCACATCGCCAAAATTAACCAGGACCCGATTTGACAGAAAAATAAAGAAATTAAAAGTGCGAGAAGTAATTAAAATGTTACAAGGCCTTGGGAGAGATACATAAATATTTAAGCGAAATAAAAGAAATATGCGAATTAATAATTAAATCGAAACGAGGGCGTTGGACCCTTTTGCAAAATTAAATTACATGATGAAATTAATTAATTAATTAAAGCTAAAAGAAAGAAAGGACTTGTTTTTGGTGTTTTTAGTATTTTAGGATTTAATATGAAAAAGGAATTAATTGAAATTAAAATAAGATGCAAACCCTAATCCTAATTATTTTAATTTATTAAAAAAATATTGAAGTTTTTTTAACCTAAAATTAACCCTAATTTTTACATGCAATTTAATTATAAAAATAAATATTTAACTATTTAATTATTTATGAAAGAAAAAATAAAAAGATGAGAAATTATTAATTGAACCTAATTCTATGTTTTTTAGATTTTATTATGAAAAGAATTAAAATTACAACCTAATTTAAAACTAAGTTTAATTACATGCAAATTTATTTAAGAAAATACTTAAAATAAAATATTTATTATATTTTTGCTCTTTTCTGATTTTTTTTTATGTGTTTTATGTTTTTATGAAAATAATTAATTAATTGAAAGCAATAATTAAAAGGAAAAAATAGAAAATAATAAAAACAAAGAAAATAGAGAGAATTACAAACCCAGGGGGTTCAGACCCCAAATTAGGAGGTATCTTTAGGAATTTCAAGCCCATTTATCCATTGGTCCGTTTGACTTTGGCATTAGCATGTGATGCGTTGACTGGGATTTATCATATGCCTCAATTCTTGGCCTTTGATCTGAGGCTCATATGCACGTGGACGGTTTGATCTGGAGGGCGTATGGTACGCTCTTGCTATTGAAACTGCATGTGAACATATATTGAAAAATAATATTGAGACAAAGAAGACCTGGGACTCGAACCCAGGTCAGGAATGTTGCAACCACTATGCCTTGCCAGCTGAACCAACCAACGCATGTTAATATATAATAACAAGTAAATAATATAAAAGAAAAACACGCATGGATAATGTTTTTAGCGCGAAATTTAAAAGAGCCAATGATTGCTGGCCACGAGTTCGTCTTCTTCGCGTGTTTTATTTTCCTGAAATAAGAACATATTAAGCAACGGTTTTCTGAGCGTTTTCTTAGGCCGGTTTTGGAAAAATAGCGATTAGGCCTATGGTGTTCATAAATTGAGCGCGAGTATGGGTTCTTCTTCGTCCAAGCTTGCTGAATACGTTCATGGCACTATGGTTCTCTAATTTTACGCTATTTGAAAACGCCCAATTCCCAACTCTGAAAACCCTAGAATTTGGCAATGGTGAAATCGTCTACAGCTTGCAAAAACTCAATTAAACGCATGGGTTAGCTTTAGAATCATACCAGGAACATGAATCAATAATTAAAATGTCATGAAAATGCATAGATTTGAAAACACGATTATGAATTTTTCATGAGATATTTCAAGTTCTGTATACCAATTCCTTAAGCTTTGAAGAATGTTCTTGATTGGGAGACGTTCAGTGATGCTTGAGGAAGCTAATGAGATAAAAATCGTGCCTTGAAACCACCTGCAAGTTAGTTCTCAGTTATGCGTTTTTTTGCAAAAAATTCAATTTGTGAATGGAGTTTTCTGAGCAGCTGTGCATATTTAAGCATTAGGGTTGTGTTTAGGCTTTTGTATTGAGTCAATTAGGTCAAGAAAAATAGAACAAATCCATTGCATTCATGGTTTTTGGAAATTTGATTTTCTATATCTTTTTTCAATCTTTTCCATGTGTTTTTGTACCAATTAAGATCAATTCAATCCAAATCTTTCTATATTGAGTCATGCACGAAATCTTGAGGATAAAACATGCACAAAAAGATTGAAAAAACTTAGGTTAGCATTTTTCATGTATTTATTTTAATTTAAATGAATTATTATTAATAAAAATCCAAATAAATAAATAAAAAATGAATAAAAACTTCCCTTTGGGCCAAGTGGTCGTGCACATGCCATGGATGATGATTTGTGGAAGAAAAATGGGCCCATTAGCAATTTTAGATCATTTGAGCCAATGTTGACTTTTTCAAAATATCCAAAAATTTCCCAACTTCCACAAGGCATAACTTGCTCAATTATTAAGCTTTTCTTATGTTCTTTGACATTTTGGAAAGTTCTTTGAGTCCTCTAACCAATGTCTTTGGTCCCATGTCATTTTGATTCACCAATCTCAAGTTATGGCCTTTGACTTAAAGTCCCTTTTTGTTGACTTTTGAAAATGACCTATAATGTTGAAATTGATAACTTTTTGTGAGAGCATTTCTTGGACTTGAAGTATGAAGATGAGTTGTAGGAAATGTCTTTCTCTTCAAAATGAGCTTTGGATGGAATTTTTATGATAATCCATGTGGAAGTTATGCCCTGGTCAATTTACAGTTGACTTTTTCAACTGTCCAAATAAGGAAACTTTTGCATCTTGATGATTTTTGAGCCAAATTTTGAGAATCATGATCAAGCATTGATCAAATGATGTTTGTGGCTTCAAAATTATATGTTGACCAAAAATTTGAACTTTTGACTGTCAAATGACCATTTTGCCCCTACAGTTGACTGTAGTGCAATTAGGGTTTTTGACTGTGCAATTTTGTGCTGAATGTCTTGAAACTTGATATGAGGATGCTTGACCATGTTTATAGGCATGTGAGACTTGATTGGACCATTGAAAACTTCATTTTCTTGAGCAAAACCAAAACCCTAATCTTGACTGCTTAAGAGGCTCTTGCACTGTGCAACCCTTGGGGAATTTTGAAGCTTGACTTTGCAAATTCTTGAAGAATATGGGAGGGAAAATTTTGGGGTACAACAATGAGTATTCGATGATGCCTTTATGTTTTACAAATGCATCGGGAGTATTCATGGAATACATGAACCGTATCTTTCATACTTATTTGGATCAGTTTTTAGTGGTGTTCATTGATGATATTTTGATTTACTCTAAATCGGAAGAAGAGCATGCATAACACTTAAGGATAGTATTGCAAGTTTTGATAGAGAAGAAGTTGTATGAAAAGCTATCTAAGTGTGAATTTTGGTTAAAGGAGATTAGTTTTCTTGGTCATGTTATCTCAGGTAGTGGCATTGTTGTAGATCTATCTAAAGTAGATGTTGTGTTGAAATGGGAAACTCCAAAGTCGGCTACCGAGATTAGAAGCTTTTTGGGACTAGTTGGTTATTATAGAAGGTTTATCAAATGTTTTTCTAAGTTGTCCCTTCTGTTGACTAAGTTGACTTGTAAAGGTAGAGCTTTTGTGTGGGATGTTCAGTGTGAAGAAAGTTTTACAAAATTGAAGAAAAGATTGATGTCGGCTCCGATTTTGACATTACCTAATCCATGAGAACCTTTTGTGGTATATTGTGATACTTCCAAGATGGGTCTAGGAGGTGTGCTTATAAAGAATGAAAAGGTAGTTTCTTATGCGTCAAGGAATTTGAGGACTCGTGAAAAGAACTATCCTACGCATGATTTAGAGCTTACTGCAATTGTTTTTGTGCTGAAGATTTGGAGGCATTATCATTATGGTTCTAGATTTGAAGTATTTAGCGATCATGAGGGTTTAAAATATTTATTTGATCAAAAGGAATTGAATATGAGACAATGAAGATGGTTGGAGTTGTTAAAGGATTATAATTTTGATTTGAATTATCATCCAGGAAAAGTGAATGTGGTGGCCGATGCGTTAAGCCGAAATACTTTACATATGTTGGCAATGATGGTTAAAGATTTGGAATTAATTGAACAGTTCAGAGATATGAGCTTAATTTGAAAATTGTCACCGCGAAGTGTTATGTTGGGAATGTTGAAGATTAATAATGATTTTTTGGATAATATCAGAGAAGCTCAGAAGTTAGATGTGAAATTAGTAAATTTTATGGTTGGGACCAATCAGTCTGAGAATAAAGATTTTAAGTTAGATGCGTAAGGTGTGTTGATATTCCGTAATCGAATTTGTATTCTTGATGATGCAGAGATGAAGAAAGTGATTCTCGAGGAAAGTCATAGAAGCAAGTTAAGTATTCATCCGGGAGCTACAAAAATGTATCAAGATTTGAAGAATTTTTTTTGGTGGCCTGGAATGAAGAGTGATGTGGCTTGGTTCATGTATGCATGTTTAACTTGTCAGAAGTCGAAAGTTGAACATCAGAAGCCTGCAGGGTTGATGCAACCGTTAAAAGTTCCAGAATGGAAATGGGATAGTATTTTAATGGACTTTGTAACTGGATTATCTAACACTCCAAGAGGACATGATTCAATTTGGGTTATTGTTGATAGGCTTACAAAGTCGGCTCATTTTATTCTTATTAACATCAATTTTCCAGTATCAAAATTGGCAGAGATTTACACTAGTGTAATTGTAAAACTTCATGGTATTCCTGTATGTATTGTGTCAGATAGAGATCCGAGGTCTACTTCTGATTTTTGGAAGAGTTTGCAAGAGGCGTTGGGTTCTAAGTTGTGGTTATGCTCGGCACATCATCCTCAGACGAATGGTCAAACTGAAAGGACTATTAAGTTGTTAGAAGATTTGTTGAGAGCATGTGTTCTTGAATAGGGAGGTTTATGGGACACTTATCTTCCATTAATAGAGTTCACTTATAATAACAATTATCATTCTAGTATTGGAATGTCACCTTTTGAAGCGTTGTATGGTTGGAGATGTAGAACTTCTTTATGTTGGCATGAATCTGGAGAAAGTGTAGTACATAGACCTGAAATTATTCGAGAGACGACTGAGAAGGTGAAGTTGATTCGAGAAAAGATAAAGACTTCCCAAAGTAGACAGAGGAGTTATCATGACAAGCGAAGGAAAGATTTATAATTTTAAGAAGAGGACCACGTGTTTCTGAGAGTTACACCTGCGACTGGTGTTGGGGGTGCATTGAAGTCTAAGAAGCTCACTACTCGTTTTATTGGTCCGTATCAGATTTCAGACATAGTTGGGAATGTTGATTATAGAGTGGCCTTACCACCTAATCTTTCGAATTTGCATGATGTGTTCCATGTGTAACAACTCCGGAAGTATATTTCAGATCCATCAAATGTGATTCATATGGATGATGTGCAAGTACGAGATAATCTTACTATGGAGACAATGCATGTACGAGATAATCTTAGTATGGAGACAATGCATGTACGAATCAAAGATCGTGAAACAATGACTCTAAGAGACAAGGAGATTGATTTGGTGAAAGTAGTCTGGTTAGGAGCTGCCGGAGAAAGCATGACGTGGGAGTTGGAAAGCAATATGCGGGAATCCTATCCCGAGTTGTTTGAACAAGGTAAATTTTCGAGGACGAAAATATTCCAAGTGAGGGAGAGTTGTAACCCTCGTTATTTAATTAATTATTTAATTAATTATATTCAAATTATTCTTTGAAGTTGTGAGATGTTGTGAATTGTTGGTATAAGTTGTTAGATTATTACTAATTAATTAATTAGTTGATTAATAGTAGTAATAATATTAAAATTAGTAGAATACTAGAATAATTGTGTTGGGCCTATTTTAATGGTTCGAAGTAGAGATATGGGGAGTGTGTTGTTAATCCCATTAAGAATAATAATATTGTGGGGTTCTGTTTAAAATAAAGAATAGGGTTATTGAGAAGTTATTGGAAAAATTGGTCGTGAGAAGTTGCAAAAAAGAGGAATAAGGAGAAGAGAAAAGAAAGGTTCCCGTCAGAGAGTTGTCAAGCGACCTTCAATCCAAGGTAAGGGTCGGGTTATGATCTTATAATGGGGCTTATGATGAATATTGTGTAGGGGTTGGTCGTGGGTATAATTGTTGCTCGTTGATTTTCTGGGCCTATTCTTGAAAGGTACCCATTTTCACGTTATAATCATTTAGGAATTTTCTGCGTAACTGTCTTGTACGATTGATGAATTTGTTAATAGGAGATATAGTTTCTCTGTTTCTATGTTATTCTTGTGGTTTGTCGGAAAGTAATGTTCGAAGAGAATATTGTAAGACTAGGTTAGCGCTCATTACTGACTGGACTAAATCTGTGCAAAAATGTGAAGACGCGTCGTGCCGAGGAGCACAAGTATTTGCTTCGAGCGGAATAAGTAGGAAAGGTCTACCGAGGAGCACATGTGCTAGGTGTCGAGCGGCACAAGGCTGCAAGGTGCACTAAGGGCAAGAAGTAGTTGTGTCAAGCGGCACAAGGTTATGCGATGTGCCGAGTTTTATGGGGGTGTGTCGGCCATTACATATGCAGGGGAAGGTTCCGAGCGGCATGACCACTGTATCGAAGGGCATACATCGTTATTAACTTTTTTCCGTGCAGGGTGTAATACGGTGGGAGAACTGACTTGGGTGTTTTGCGTTTGATTGTAATTTTTGCGGATAGCAAGAGTCACCACCGACTTTTCTTTTATCCAATGAGGAAAGGGTGAAAAGAACAGGAAATACCTTTGTGATATTTTCTTAAGTTCGGAGGGTAGGTTATGAAAAGGGAAGGTATTAACACCATTTTCATCTGTAGTTATCTATGGGCTCTTAGTTTCTTGCTAGATCACTTTTGAAATTGCTTTGTTTAAAATGTGTTTGTGGTGGGTTTTGAAAGTATTTTTGAAAAGCACCTTCGCTTAGGAAAACTTTGTAATGATTCTCCTCTCTATAAGAATGCATACAGAGTGTTGAACTTTTAAAAATATTTCATGTTTTAAAAGTATTTGGTGTGTTTGAAAAGATGTTTGTTTTTTAAGATGGATTGGGAGCAAGCAACTAAGAATGTTCTACCTACTCAAAAGTATTTTGTTCATTTCCTCCTTACTTTGACATTGTTATCTCACCATTGATTGGTAAATAACCCTATCTTTGGATGTGAAGGGATGGTCGTGGGTCATCGTATAATCATAAAAATGCAATATTGTGAGATGCCTTAGCATTTTCCTTAAGGGTCTAAGATCATTTAGAAAGCAACATTCGAAGCGTCATTGAGGGTCTATGATCTTGTATTTTTGATTGTTTTTGCTAAGGTGTCTCACATGCATATCATGGCCATTTATTTAAGGCAACAAAGTGGAGTTAACCCTAGAGGTGTAAGTGTGCGAGTGTTTATCTTTCATGCTTGATTATCTTGAATTAGGGTTTTCTAAGTATTGATTTTATCTTTCCATACAAACCCTAATTAACTAGCATTTATATGAAAGCGGTAAATTGAGGAAAGTAAATATCCTATGCTATTACATCATCCGGGATGGGGTATACACAGTTACAAATGGGGATTTGCAAGAAAATTAAACCCAAATTATCTATTACAACCATATTGAATTTGAATAAATGTACAAGAAATGAAATGAATATAATGTGCAAGTATAAATGGATAAAGAATGGATTTGTTTGGATTTTTGTTAAGAAAGATAGTTTTGATATAATTAACTTAAAAGAAAACTAAAATAAGAATATTAAAATTAAATTAATAAAAGAAATTAATTTATTAAAGAAAACAAGTTTTTTAGGGTTTTATTTGTAAAAAAGTTTTAATTAAATTAAACTAGTAAATTAAATAAAAGTCCTAAGTTCTAAATTAATTTTAATTATAGATAAACCTAAGTCTAATATGAATTTATTTTTAAGAAAAATAAATTGAGTTTGTTGAAGAAAATATTTTTGTCTTTTTGTTTTTTAAAAGAAATAAAAATAAATATTAATACCTAAATAATAAATAAAAATATTTTTGTGATTTTTTATTAATAAAAATACTGATAATAAGAATATTAATAATAATAAAAACAAGAAGAAAAACTAAAATAGAAAAATAGAATAAAAGTCAGAAAGGTGTAAAAATGATTTTGGGGTGTTTTGGTGTAAAAAGGTTTTTGTTTGGCCCATTAGCAGTTTTTGTAAACAGAAAATGACAATAATAAAAAAAAATGTTGGGCATGCATGATACTATGAGCAACAGGGGGGTTAGCCAAAGCAAAAATATCATGCCCAAATAATCTAGGCCCAGACGCGCTAGTTGGAAACAAAAAAAGAAAATGTTAGACAAATATGAAAAATGGCAGCGCTGGGGCTCGAACCCACGCCCTTTGCAATATACGTGTGTTGTCTTATCATTGGGGTGGCTATAAATCTGCGTACTTATGTCAATCCATGTTATTATATTACAAACTCTTTCCTGAAGGAAACTTCATCTTCAACCTCATGCCCAGCCTGAACCTCTGTATCTCATTTATTTCTCAATAAAAATGAAAAATGTAAACATGAAAGTTATGGTAAGTTTCATCACCATTTCAGAAATGTAACTCATTAAAACTATAAATCAAAGATAAGCATGAATTTTGAATGGTACCAAATCTAACCTAATTTTTTCAGAAAGTTTAGGTCCAAAATTCTCTCTACTCAAGCAATGTAAATGAAATCTAAGGACATGGTCAACTTCAGGGGAATGATATCTACATTTTATCTTTGAAAATGGAACCTTAACAATGCCTATGTGAGGATCTTGAAAATCAGAAAACTTACCTTGCAGCTGGGGATTGTGTTTTGATTTAGAGGAGCTTTAAAGGTGTTGTGATGATTGAGTTAGCTTCCTTCAACCTCCAGGAAGCTAATGCAATAACTACTTTGGGCTGAGGATGGTTGAATCGTGCTAGAGAAGTCAGGATGCAAGCTCTGTTTTTTGGTTATGGAAGTTGATGAAGATGGTATTACAGTTGGATAAAAGGTATTGGGATTGTTTATGTATGATGTTTAGAAGCTTTTGGGAGCAAAAGGCCAAGAAACACACGAGTAGTTTCTAAGTTTGGAGTTTTTTGTCAAAATATACAACAATGGAGGTTTGTTATGCAGTTCTGACTTTGGCTATGATTGAGGGAGTTTCAGGGGCTTGTATCTCGTTTTTTATGTTGCAAATAGTGTATGTATTTATAGGCAATAGGTTTTTAGTGTTACAACAAGCCAGTATTTGAATCCATGAGTTGTGGCACTCTTGCTTGTTTTTGAAGCAAAGTTGACAAACATCTTCCAAAAGCATGGTACAAGACTATCTAGAGTGTTTGATCACTTTAAACATGTTTCTTATGGCTTATATATGTTGTGTATGCGGAAAGAAAAAGTGTAAGGCTCAATGCAAGTTGACTTTGCATAAAGCTTGCTTTTCTAAAATGGAAGTGGTACCTTTCTTCCTAAAATGGATTAATCACTTGGACAATGGCTTAAATTTTTGGAACAAAGCTCTAACAGTTGTGTAAACATTTAATTATGGAGTGAAACACAAGTTTGAGGCTGGCAAAGTGAGATTTGTACAACATGCTTGAAGATTGGATAATTGTTCATCACAAAACCTGCCTTGCAAAACAAGAATGAAACCATAACTTCATGGCTTTGATTATCTTAGCGCAAACATGATCTCAATAAGTTTTTTGACTTTTTAGAAAGCTTGGAACATCCTATACAACCTTCATATTGGACATTTTTGAAGATTCAAATTGGAACCATGTGAAACTTGGCCAAGAAGTTAGGTCAAAAATATGCCTAACTAGGTCAAACTTTTACCAAGTGTTTTTTTTTCATGTACATGTCTTCATGAATTTATAACTCAAAATCTAAGAATTTCTAAAAAAAGCTCTTCCCTTCAATGTTTTATATCTCATTGAGATCTATAACTTTCATGTTGGAATTTTTTCTTGAATCATTTAGCATCATGGTAAAAATTTGGCACAAAGTTATGAAAAAAGTAAAATTTCCAACACTTAGAAAAAATTTTAAGTCTTAGAAATTTTGACTTTTCAAAGTGAATTTTTACTTTTGATTTCTTGATGAACAATCTGCATATTTTGACATGTGTTGATGAAATATGATTTTTGAAACTTGATTTTGATCAAAAACTCAAAGTTTGACTTTTCAGTGTACAATTGACTTTTTCATCAGTTGACCAAATTTTAATTATCAATCAATTGATCTTGAGAAGTGTTTTGAACTATACAATTAGGTCAATATGATGCATTTGAATCCTTGATATCATGTCTCAAGCCAATAAGTCATGTATTAGGTGAGAAGTCAAAAATCAAGCCTTCTCAGTCAAAACCCTAATTTTGACCATTTTGCCCCTTTGGTGATCTGATCAAATTTCTTGAAGAATTGTAATCCAAACTTGACCAGATGATTCATATGAGTTCAAAATATTTATATGGATCAAAAATCATGAAGTTTGACTATAAGTTGGCCACAGTTGACTTTTTACCCAATACATCTAATTTTTGGTCATCTGATCAATTGACTGAGCAAACTTGAACTGCAGGACTTAAAATTTGACATGATCATTTTTGAAGGTCCAAAATGATCCATGAAATTAATATGAGGAATTATAATTTCATTTGTCTTTGTGTAAACTCAAATCCTAATTTGAGTCATCAGTGTTGCGGAAGTGTCTTGAGCTGATCAATCCTTGTGCAATTTTGAGCTGTTGAAAATCTTGTGAGAAATTTCTTGAGAAATGAGAGGGAAAATTTTCGGGTACAACATAGGGAAATTAGTTATTTAATTTAGTTTAATAATCACAATATAATAATTAGGATTCTTAAGGTATTTTATCCCCAAATGATTAATGATTTCTAGTAAATATAAGTTAGTAGTAAGAGAGTTAATGTAATTAATAATTGACTAGCAGTAAACTGTATAAACTTGGAGATAGCAGTACAGAACCGAAAACATTAGTATTTTAGCAGAAAACTACTTAGCCGGATATAGTCGAATTACCCGAATAATTACGCACGGTGTCATAATATGTTTTGGTTAATACAATGTATTGTATACTTTGGTATAATTTGATATTTGCCAGGTGATGATGAATTTTGTTGAGATGCCTCTAATTATTGGAAGATATTAAGTTGTAGGCTTATGGCCAATGTTGAATTGTGTTGAGTCGTTGTTGAATTATTGTTGTTGTTGTTTTTACTACATTCATATTGTTATCGCAGCCATAGCATATCAAGTTAGGAGATAATGCTCGGTAAGTTGGCCTGTATTGGCAAGATTTAAAGTTGAAGGCTTATGCCTTGTTGATGCCTCTATTAATTGGCAGATTATTAAGTTGAGAGTTTTACTTCGTTGGTACCACATGCATTTGTATTGTAACAAGTCGCATTTCATCTTGCATCTTGAGTTGTTGTGATGATGAATTAGTTGTGATATTATGTTGCTGACTTGGTTGTAATGGATGTCATTTAAAAGCTACGAAGTTGTGATTTCGTATGATCTGATTATAATATATTATTTATCATACATCCAATTATATTGTTTAATATCTCACCCCCTTCTATTTAAAAGTTACCCCTATGTTGGTAACGTGCAGGTAGTCCATAATGAATGTTGTTTATCTTTAGTAGTTCGAGTCGGTGTCGTCTCTCTGATACGTAGCACTCGGAGGAATGAACGTTTGTTAATTTATTGTTGGTTTTCATTATGTTGCTGAATTTTTAAGCTGTTTCCATTAAAGACTTGTTGTCTTAAAGTCGTTTTGAGTTAGACAAGATGTTATGGTGTTTTCAGTTGAATTTGTGAATCCACTGCGTAGCAACGAAAGTTGTTTTATTTTTAAAGACTAAAAAGGTTTTTATCGATTCATCCAAATTTTATGTGTTATGTATATGAACTATAGTTGATTGAATGTCGTTGTTTCCAAGTTGAAAGTGTAGAATTCCATTTGTTTGTTGAAAATTTTGCAACTGTGATTTTATATAATTCGTTGGGTAGAAATGGGATTTTACAAACTACGGGAAGATGTAAAATAAAGAAAAGAGGAAGAAAATTGTTTTGGTGATTTTCTTGATAAAAGATATGATGATTAACCTAAAACCTAAATTTATTTTTATTAATTAAAACCTAAAACCCCTAATTAATTTTAATTTGAAAAAATAAGAGTTTTTTAATTAAATAAAAAAACTAAATCCTAATGTTGACTAGGGTTTGTGAAAAATTAATTAATAAAAAATGGTTTTAGTTTGATGAATTTAGGATTTATGAGTGAGAATAGTAAGAAAAATAAGGGTTTTAAAAAAGTTACCAGGGCTGGGTGTTGAACCCACGCCCTCTACCCTTTCAGTCAGCACCTTCATCACCAGGCCAAGTGTGCGCCTGTGTCAAAGGACAGAAGCCAATGTGCTTTGTACTCAATTCTGCAAAATATAGGAAATTATAAAGATAAAAAAAGCAACAAAAGGCAGGGATCGAACCCATGCCTTGATAGGGTAATGCCTTAGCGCGCGATTTTCAACCGTTGGGGCGGTAATACATTTGTTCATTATAATGAAACAATGTGTATATAATATAGAAACCGTTCATGAACCAGAGAGTCGCCGGAGCCCTAGCTCTGATCGTCTTCTCCGGTATCCTCCTTTTATCAAACCTGCAAAATAGCCAAAATTAATAATCCAAGGGGTCCCTACCCCCCTAAATAAGGGTCTGCGATTTCAATGAGATAATTATTTTGGCCTGAATTGCAAGGGATTTAGAGCTATGGTGAAAACTGCAAGGATTAGTGCAGTTATAGTGTTTTACGATTTGGCCAGCAAGGGACATCCACGATGGTTCTATCATGCACTATCAAACCTCGGAAAAATAATGATATCATTAGTATGTCTTAAAGCAAACGAAAAAACTTAAAAATACAATATTGCAAAAGTTTGAGATCGGAGATGTATGTGATGGTGTTTCATGCGTTTTGGATCATTAGATTTGATCCATTCTTACTCTGTAGGATTGCTGGAAGTGAATGAGATAGTTTATTTTCCTTGGAAACGGTTGCGATAAAGATTTGAAGGTTGTCCTAAGCTTGAACAACTTTGAGTTTTTGGAGGTGATTCTTGGACAAGGATTCCGTGCCTTATGTGTATGAATGAGTGTGGTTAAATAGCATGGAATTAGATCAAAGGCATGGGCTTGGACCTTTGATGACAAGCCTTGTATTTTTATCTTCTTTATTTTGAATTATTAATGAATAAATCAAAAATAATTAAAATAAAATAGATTTAGGGATACAAGAACAAGATTTAAGGTGTATAAAGAGTGTAATACATGCTTGGACTTTAAAACAATGGCCCATTAACACAAAATATCAAGTTTGCTCAATTTGAACATCATGCCTTTGCTTAAAATTTCCCATATTGTACTTGCCATAACTCCCTCAATTTTCATATTTTGTGGGTGATCTTGGACTTTTTGGAAAGCTTAAGATATCCTTTTAAATCCCTATGTTTATCCTTTTTTCAGTTGGAGACTTTATCATGATGTAAGTTGCCTTGACAAAAAGTGTCTTTTTGTTGACTTTTGAAATGACCTGTAATGTATTAGCTCATATCTCTCAAATGGAGCATTTTTGGATTTGAGCTTAGAGTTACAAAGTTGTAGATAATTGAATTTTCTTTAAAATGAGCTTTGGTTGGGGCAAAACTGATGAAGCATGTGAAAGTTATGCTTGGTCAAAGTTCAGTTGACTTCTTCTAAGGGGAACCTTAATTTAGCAACTTTTGACTTTTGATAATTTGAGAGTTTTGCTTGAGGAATAATGATCAACTCTTGATCAAATGATGAATGTTACTTCAAAATATTGGCGTTGACCAAAAATCTTGAAGTTTGATTGTATGTTGACCACATGACTTTTTACCCAACATAGTTGATTTTTAGTCATTTGAGCAATTCACTTAGCAAACTTGTGATGCAAGGCTTGAAATTTGGCATGAGAATTCCTTAAGACATATGAGAAACCATGGGAATCATTTTAAGCCTTAGAAACCCAAACTTCCTTATGAAAGATGAAACCCTAGTTGTGGACCCTTTGCTTATGAGGAGAATTTGTCTAATCAATTCTTGGGAAACCTTGATCATTTGAGAACCCTAGGAGAATGTCTTGAAGAAAATGAGAGTAACAATTTTGGGGTACAACAGCTGCCCCTGTCCAATCTTCTTAAACTTGAAGAGTTTGATTGGCCTGTCCGCCATTCGTGATATGAAGGTAGAAGAGGATTGAACACCTAAGTACCCAGGAATTTGCACTCGCATGTGCAGGAGGTGACGTTGTTGGTTGATAATATTGCTTGAATGGGATTAAATATTCCATTTAAAGAGGTGACATAATTTCATTGGAGATGGGCTTATAGATTCCATCCAAGGTAAGTGTTGATAGAAGTATCAGAACGACTCTACGCTCGACTATATCTGAAGAATGCTTTTCAGAATGAACCTTTGGGAAAGGTGTTTAAGTAGCTTCTCGTCAGATTTAGTCTCTGAGGAAGATGTTTGTCATGTATATAGTCTCCCCATCCTGTTTTGGGAATTGATCTACAGCCCGCTTTTGTTGGTAAACCCATCTTGTTTCGGGAGTTCATACCACCTAGTCATGTTGATAGTTTCCCATTCCTTTTTCGGGATTTAATATTTTCCTGGTTATAAAGATGGTTTCCATGTCCTGTTTCGGGGGTTAATCTTTTCTCGGTTGTATAGATAGTTTCCCTGTCTTGCTTCGGGAATTAATCTCTGACCTACTTTATGTTGGCGAACTCGTCCTGTTTCAAAAATTCATACCACCTAGTCGTACATATAGTTTCCCCTTCTTGTTTCGGGAGATAATCTTCGACATGGTCATACAGATATTTGCCCCGTCTTGTTTCGGGAATTAATCTGCGACCTATTCAAGAATTATTGATGATATTCGTCTCTTTGTAGACTTTTAACAGAAAAGCTAAAAAGTTAGCTATATGCAATGTTATGATGTATGTAATGCACTGCGTAATGATGTTCTCAAAGTAAATGAGATTTTAATATGCATGTCATATACGTATGCTATGATACTTGTAAATCATGTATGGATGTCAGATGTTGTTGAAGCATATTGGTAGCTTTGTGTAACATCTACGATTGGGAAAATAAACCCCTGATTATTACTGGGAATGAAGAATATGTGTGATCTTCAATCTTATCTAGAATGTCTCTGTTGGGAATTCCTGCTTTCTGTTTGAGGATACTACGCTGGGTAATGTTGAATTTTGTTTGGGGAGGAGAGTTCAAGAACATTGGTCTTTCATCGCTCTACTGGGGAATTTAATTCTTATATACCCTGATTGAGGATAAAAGAGATGGATCACCTCCCGAGATGCTGTCTGACCGAGCTTCTGATATGGATGTTGACTCTTCTGGGGATGATAAGGTTAAATGATATCGGGTCCGATTTCAGATTCCGTAGAAACTCTCTGGGGATAGTATCCTGGACTGTCCTTCACTAGAGAGAGGAATTTCGTCGGTGATTTGTAGTAGTTAGAGAAATAGACTCAAGTTGGGGAGCTGAATTATATTGGGGAAATAAATCATGCTGAAGAAATATACTCTGCTGAGGAAATAAACCTTGCTGGAGAAATATATTTTGCTGAGGAAATATGCCCTGCGGGAGAAGAGAATTATGCAACGATTTTTATAGTTTTTGAGAAATAAACTCAGCTGGGGAAGAGAATTTCTATGAACTGTGCTGATGACATAGTCTCTGATGAGGATTGGGACTCCGTAGGTTGGCGACATTGTCGGGGAAAAGATTATACTCCTTTATCCGCTAGGGGAATCTGCTGGGAGAGTATAATTAGGTTAATTTCTAGAAGATGCCCCAATTCATGTCTTGAAAGCATATTGGACTTTCGGGGAATGTATCTTTGTTGAAGATGACCTTGTGAAGATAGCTTTGTGGGGATCTAAATTTGAGGATGACTTGAATGTTATCCCAACTCCTAAAGTCCCGAGTAAATACTTTATTCCTGTTTTTATGCATATTTGTTAACAGTAATCATATTCATATGCATATGTTCATTCAATTTAGTCATTGGACATTTTTGCGAACAAAACAAGAAAAATAAAACAAATTTGAATTTTGAAATTGAAATTGTATTTATATTTTGCCTATAAATAGGAGATTTTGTACAAAGAGACGGAAATCCTAGTAAGAGGAAATCTTCGAACAATAAAAAGAGTACAAAGTAACAACAAAACATATAGCTATGTGTAAATGATCTAGTTGGGTTTCAACTCTGCTATTGCCTTTATGTATTCAAGTATCTTATGCCTCACTATCAGAAGAAGTTGACTGAATTGATCTGTACCGTTTGAACTTGACGTTAATAATAAAACTTGTTGTAAGTAGATGATCCAATGGGACATAGTCGTATGCTTTTAATCCCTAACTTTTTCCTAAACCGCCCTTTTGAGTTTTCAGTCCACCGAGATACCCTTTTTTGCCCAAGCCGCCTTTTCAGGTTTTCGACTTGTCGGCTGTACAATATTTATATATATCCCTAATTTTTTCACAAACCTTTTTGGTTCTCCGAGATGCCCTTATTTTTTCCTAGGACATTCAACCTAGCGGGTCTCTTTCATGCATAGTATCTTTTGACTATGTCCGCGTTCACAGGGTGCAGAAAATCTTCATCATCCATGGTGGTAAGTATCATAGCATCGCCAAAAAATATCTTCTTGAATACAAATGGCCCTTCGTAGGTGGGAGTCCATTTGCCCTTGTGGTCACCTTGCGGTAAGATGATGCACTTTATTACCAAGTCACCAACATGATATACCCAATGCTTGAACTTCTATTTGAAAGCTTTGATCATACGCTTCTGATACATCTGTCCATGACAAATAGTCGCAAGTCTCTTCTCGTCGGTCAAGCTTATATGATCTCGCCTAGTATCAATCCACTCGTATTTGTCTAAATATTCCTATTTCATAATTCTCAGAGAAGGGATCTGCACTTCGACAGGTAGGACAACTTCCATACCGTAGACTAGAGAGAATGGGGTTGCCCAAGTTGATGTTCATGCTGAAGTGCGGTAGCCATGAAGAGCAAATGGTAACATCTCATGCCAATATTTATACATCACCATCATCTTCTATATAATATTCTTAATGTTTTTATTGGCGACTTCCATTTCCTCATTCATCTTCAGTCGATATGGAGAAGAATTGTGGTGCTTGATCTCGAACTGCATGCAGAGTTCCGTGATCATAGTGTTGTTGAGATTAGTACCATTATCCGTGATAATTATCTTGGGGATACCATATCGATATATAAGGTTATGCTTGATGAACCGAGCCACCACATTCTTGGTAACAGAGGCAAACAAGGTTGCTTCAACTCGCTTCGTGAAGTAATTGATGGAAACGAGGATGAAACGATGTTCGTTAGAATCAGTGGGCTTGATATCTCCAATCATATTAATACCCTGCATTGCAAATGTCCATGGGGAAGTCAAGACATTCAGTGGAACTAAGAGCACATGTACTTTGTCAATGTAAATCTGGCATTTGTAACAAGTTCTTGAGTGGTGATGACTATTGCAACTAGTTTTTAAATCAGAGTCGCCACTACTAGTTTTATCCTAAGGAAGGGCATCTAATAGGAAGCCCTAGTTTGCAAGATAGAGATTCTAAGTTTTGGACCTCATTAGAAAAAAGGAAGGTGTTAGGCACCTTTCATCTACCTTATTCTTAAGGATATTAGGTTTAGGTTTAAGTTCAGGTAAAATAGGGTTTTAAATATTAATTAGGGGAAAGGGTTTAACTTTTTAATAGGGGAACTCGCTACGATTTTTGATCGTATGCCTACGTATCCTCTTATGAGGAATCAGAGTCTCAATTTGTAGTTCGTATGGGGTCGGTGTTTTTTAGGGGTTGCAAACATATTTTGTATCACCTTGCACTTGGTCGGGAATAGTGATTGCGGAGATTTTGACTAAATGCGCGGTAAGTCAAAATATGTTTGAAACCCTTTTGCAAAAATAGTTGATTAGCTTAGTTGATTGCGAAAAATAGTTTGTTGTTTGTTGCGTGTTTTTTAATCGTATTAACTGCAAAAATATCTTGATTAATGCATGATTAAAAATATTTTAATGCAATATATAAAAAATAATATATGCAATTTTGATATAAAAATGATTTGGATGATAATATAGTAATATTTAAATAGTAAATAAAATATATTAGTATTAATAATTAATAATAAGAATAATAATATTTACATAAAAAAAGGAATTATAATATTAATATATACAAAAATAAGAAATAAATAATATTTGCATTTAATATAAAAATAAGAAAATAAAGTTAATAGCTAATAATTAAAATATAATAATAATGAGAAAATAAAATTAAAATATAATAATTATAATAAAAATGTAGGAAATATTTAATTACTAGGGGGTGCAGTTTATGTTATGTAAGTAAAATATTGGGTGTGTAATTTGGAATCTGGTTAGGCCCATTAACAGCTCAGAACAGGGGGGTGAATTGGTTTGAGATTTAGTAAAATAATGAAAGGGGGGTGTCAAAAATAACGGGTTGGGCCCAATGCGCAACTTAGAGGAGGTCCAATCGGTTGGGTGCGTGAGGGAGTATGATGCTTATCATGCAGACTTGGCCTATGGCCGTCTGATAAAGATCGCGGTGATAAAATTGAGGGATCATGATTATTATGATGTACGCGCGTGTATGAGATTGAAACGGAATATAACTTATGTTTTTTTCATTTTTGTTAATCAAATTCTTTACAGTTTATCATCTTCTCTCTCTAGTGATGCTAACCCTTCCTCTCCCTTTCAACCCTAATGCCGCTCAACTCTCCTGCGGTAGCGTAACTCCCCTAGCCCTATCCTACTGTAAATCAAAACCCACATAACCCAAATACTAGTACAATAAAAAAGAAAGTTGAGTTTATACCCCTTCGCGATTCTGTTTCTGACTTTAAGCTTTTGGTCCAATTTGGGGCTAATCTCTTTGTCTCTTCTTGTTTATAGGTAATGGGGGTCTTAGAAGGCGAGGACACGAGGCTGGAGCGACGACGGAGCTCGGAGATGGTCAGCGGCAGTTAGGGTTTCAGATTTTTAAACTCTAACCATCTTATCCTTTCTTCACAATTAGTATTAGGTTCTTCGCACGATTCTGTTCTCCCCTTGTAATTATGTCTCCTCCGTATACTCCCTCCTTCTGTATTGAGCCTTCCATCTCAATTTTTTGTTCTTCGTATATATAGGTTTTTTTTCAGTTTAGGGTTTTGCTAGAATTGCTCATAGATTTAGGAATAGAAGTTAGGGATTTAGGATTATTGGTTAATTGTAATTGATTCCAAAAAATATTGTAATTGATTTGGGTTAACTAATTTATAGATGAATTAAGGATTTTGATTTATTGAGATTGATTCTGTAATGGATTTTCTTATGTAAGATTTGATTATTCATTCTGTGTTATTTTGTTTTAACTGTAATGGAGATTTGATTTGGTGTAATAGATATACTGAAGATTTGGTTCTGAGTTTAATTTGAACAATATGTGTTCATTGTAAAAATGTGCGCGAATTTGGATTTGATTACTACAGTATGCGTTACTGATTTAGGCTTCGCGCTGTTTTAGCCCAGCTTTTTACAGCAAGACTTGTATTGTCATCACTTGCAACCGACATTACTTTGGTATGAATTGGGCCTAAATTTACCAGCTTATCCCAGCAAATCTTCCTTTAAAACAAAATCCTTAATAGATATAATATAAAAACATTAATATAAAAGTTTTTTTTTTGAAAACATAACGTTTTTATATATATATTTTTATAATAATAACAAGAAGTTTTTTTTTATAATAATGATTCTCTTTTAAAATAAACCAGCAACATAAAATGGGCTAGAAATCTTAATGGGCTTGCAGTTTGTAATCTCACCCCATTTCTCTGTTATTCAAATCCCAAAATAGATGGGCCAAATGCAATGGGATCGTTTATTGAAATTTCACCTCCTATTTTACTAACAACCACTTAAATGTAAATGGGCTTAGATACTTAATTTTAAATTAATAACAAATTGAACCTAAATTATTTTAATAAACTAATAATTTATTAATTACTCTGATGATTTTTTTATTTTCGAATTGCATGGGCCATTAGCCAACATGCTTTGCGAATGGGTTTATGAGTCTTTTTGATTTAGAAAGCCCCATTTTCCCGAATTAAAATACACCCCCTAATCGTCTTGGATATATATGGGCCATCAGATATTGTTGTACCATCTTTAATTAAATATTTCTTCTATTTCAATCTCGAAAAATAAAATCATCGAGGTAGGACAAATTTGGGGTACGACAGCTGCCCTGTTCAATTATCTTCCAATCAAATAACGAGAGAAAACGCGAGTCTTACGCATTCTGATTGGGAGTTTATTGAATACTTGGAATACCCCAAATTTTGTCCGACAAACATAAGGTTAGACTGATATAGCATACCCTTACGAGTCTCAAGGAAGTAGGAAAAGTTGGTGATGTACTGCTTACCCGGGTTTGATAACGAGGCAGATGGTTTTGAACTTAAGAGCACAATTTTGTATGTCTTGGTTTGTTTTTGATCGTTCACCCATTTGGAGGATGAATACACCAATAATTGATGATGCGTGGCTGCTTGAAGACTGAGGCCATGGGTTATGTTCGCGAATCGCTGCATGACGTCTGAGGCGATGGGCTAGAGTTTTGTTTTCTTTCGAGAATCACAACATGAGGTATGAGGCGATGATCGGTGTTACAGAATAAAGAAATGCATTTCCGCTTGAAGTCTTAGGCAATGGGTTATGTTCGCAAATCATTGCGTGAAGTCTAAGGCGATAGACTAGATTTTGTTTTCGAGCATCGCTGCATGAAGTCTGTGGCAATGGTCTGGAACATGGAATAAAGAAACACATTACTGCATGATGTCTGAGGCAATGGGTTAGGTTCGCAAATCGATGGGTAAAGTCTGAGGCAATAGGCTATATTTTTTTTCGAGCATCGCTTCATGAAGTTTGAGGCGATGGTCTGGAACTTGGAATAAAGAAACACATTACTGCATGAAGTCTGAGGCAATGGGTTAGGTTCGAAAATCTCTGTGTGAAGTCTGAGGCGATATGCTACATTTTGTTTTTGAGAATCATTGCATGAAGTCTGAGGCGATGGTCTGGAACTTGGAATAATGAAACACATTGTTGCATAAAGTCTGAGGCAATGGGTTAGGTTCACAAATCTCTGCGTGAAGTTTGGTGTGATAAGCTAAGTTTTGTTTTCGAGCATCACTGCATGAAGTTTGAGGAGATGACCTGGAGCTTGGAATAAATAAACACATTATTGCATGAAGTCTGAGCCAATGGGTTAAGTTCGCAAATCATTGTGTGAAGTTTGAGGCGATAGGCTAAATTTGTATTTTTGAGCATCGTTTCATGAAGTCTGAGACGATGGTCTGGATTGCGGAATGAAGAAACACATTGTTGCATGAAGTCTGAGGCAATGGGTTTGGTTCGCAAATCGCTGCGTGAAGTCTGAGGCGATAAGCTAAATTTTAGTTTTCGAGCATCGCTGCTTGAAGTCTGAGGCGATGACCTGGGTTTGTAAGGAACTCATCACTGCAGGAAAACTTAGGTGACGGGTTGGACGTGTCACGACATGAAGATTTAGGTGACGGGTTAAGAAGTACTTTTTTGGTTGACCCTTAGATATCTAAATCGAGGGCGAGATTGTATGATGCATGATACATGCATATGATGTCTGATATTGAGATGTTTGGATATATGCAAAATGTATAATGTTTGACATTGATATGGAACCCTGAGTATTGTATGAAAAAATGTAGTGTATGTATGCTATGCAAAATGTATGTATGAAATGTGTGTAAGATGTGCGTATGCCTTGAAATGTTATGAAGACTATTTCTGGAATTCTCTTCTTTGAACCATTGACTTAGAGTTACCAATCCCCTGGCGTTGTATCGTTGTAGCTTTGTTAAATTCGATTTGAATACGATGAAAAAGCGTTAGCAAAATTTTGGACATTGATTTTGTATTGTGAGTGCAGGTGTAGACATAGACGTAGACATAGGTAATGGCATATGCATAGATTTGTATGTTGTAAGCGCATGCGTAGATTTATGTATTGGCATATGTGTAGCCTCTTATGTTGTAAGCACAGGCGTAAGCGTAGACGTATGTATTGGCATAT
The DNA here is from genome assembly GCA_948472305.1 of Vicia faba. Taxonomy (NCBI): domain Eukaryota; kingdom Viridiplantae; phylum Streptophyta; class Magnoliopsida; order Fabales; family Fabaceae; genus Vicia; species Vicia faba. The sequence continues at coordinate 596,550,840 of OX451737.1, forward strand.
GCGTAGATTTGTATGTTATAAGCGCAGGCGTAGACATGGACATCTGTATAGAATTTGCAATAGTACACATGTGTGTGGACGCATGTGCGGACGTAGACTTTGTGTTGCAAGTGTAGGCATAGGCGCTGACATGTATACGGACGTAGACTTTATGTACGGACGCGTAGATGTAGGAGTAGATATGAATATATTTTTGTGTTGTAAGCGCAGGCGTAGACATGGACATGTGTATAGAATTTGTATTGTAGACGCAGGAGTAGACATGTGCATGGACGTAGACGTGGATTTTCTTATGACGTTTTTCTAACCCAAAATGCTTTTTTGATGTTTTTTTAAATGATTTTGTTTTGTTAATCCCCTGAAATGATTTCAAGACAATATTCACAAGTAATGATCGTAGTATTTTGTAAACAAGTATGAGAAAAGAAAAAACGCAATTTGAAAGATGAAAAGAAAGAAAATGTTTTATTGATATGCCTCTGAATAGGCGAGAATAAAAGATGCAATTCCTAGAAAGAGGTAATTACAGAAGGTTTTAAAACTGTAAATGGCAATAAAAATTATAATTGCTACTGCTGTTCCCCAATATCCTTTTAATGATCTTATCTCCTTTGCTTATGAGTTGTATGATTCAGATTTATCTCTCCCTTCGTGGTTCGTAGTCGCAGTTCTTAGATCGCAGTCTTTTTATTCTTTATTTCTTTGTATGAAATCCTTAACTTTTGCCTAGATTTCCCTTTCGGGTTTTCAATCCACCGGGATAATTTTTTTGTTATATGCCCCTAATTTTTTCCTGGATCGCCCTTTAGGGTTTTCAATCCACCGGGATGCTCCTTTTTGCCTAAGTCGCATGCTTAAGGTTCGAGCTTAGCGAGCTTCTTATACATAGTATTTTTAATTGTGTCTGAGTTTGCTGGATGTGGTAGTTCTTCCACATCCATTATTCTGAGGATAAGATTACCACCGAAGGATGCTATTTTGACTACGTATGAACCTTCGCAGTTGGGTGTCCATCTACCATGTTAATCGAGGCAAGGTAACAGAATCTTTTTGAGTACTACGTTGTGGTTCACCTTATGGTGTACACTATTACTTAGAAAGAATTTTGAGGCTAATTTTCATAGAGTTCGTTTGTCTGTGCTAGAGGCATTTTTTGGATGTCCTTGTTTTTCGAGGCTTTTCTTGATGTCGTAAAACCAAGGCTTGTCATTCGGTTTTTCTTTGATAGCAAGACAAAGTGCGGGCTCTTGATTGTGTCTGTTTGTGATGCGCGGTTTGTGGTTTGACCAAGTTACTTTAAACATAGACGATATAGTTTCCAGGGAGTCCGTCATTTGATTTCCTTTTCGTGGGATGTGGCTGAAAATGATCTTTGTAAATTCTATAGTCAATTTTAAAACATGATCTCGATATGGAGTCAGTTTTGGATATTTAGTATCGCATTCGCCATTGACCTGGAATATGGCTTATGGGAATTCTTTAGAGAAGTAACAATTTCCCCTGTATCGTGCCCCATTGTATTTGAAGCCCCGTCGAATGTGAATGTCCAACGTGCCCCTGGCTCGGGTTCTTCGTAGGTCCTTGTATTTCGTAGTTGCTTATTTTTACATCACTGCCTGTGTTTGTTCTTGTAGGAACAAGCAGATATGTGCAATAATTTAATTAGCTTTTTCTGTAACTCCGTTCTAATATTTCCCCTTTGCTTGATTTCTTCCATATCTTCCCCTGTGCTTAGATTAATGGTCTTAATAGCCTCTTGATATGGTTGTATGTTGTTATCGTTTCACTTTATTTCCCTCACCATTTTATCAGAGAGTTCAAGATCTTTATCATCCTCCTCTTTAGCTTGGTTGATAGGAGCATCAAAATTATATCGGGTCGCAGCAGTAACATTATCGGTGGCTTTGGGCATGAATTTGCACACTTATCATGTTTTGGTGTAGATTTAGTATATGAAATTTGAAGATGCATATGCATAGAAAGTATTTCCATTTTTACATTTAAGATATAAATGCAAGATAAAGAAAGGGATATTAATTGAAAATAAAATATAACTTTTATTAATCGTAAATATTGTCTGAAACAAAACGGGGAACCCTTACAAGCAACCCCTATGCCTCGGGCTTGACATAGGTTCTTTCTAAAGCAAGAAAAATTAATTAGGAAAGAAAAAGATCTCAGGAATCTCCATGGCAGTCCATCTTTTGAGTTATTCTTCTGGGGCACATTCTCGGATGAACTCAGTTACCCCTTTGGTGTTGGCTTTGTTGGATATTTTTGCCACATGTTTGACATGCTCTATAAAGGTCTCTTGGATTGGAGGAAAGCGTGCTTCGCCCTTCAGAGTAGCTTTATATTTTTCTTCAGGGTATGGTCCGAATTGGACTATGCCCTGGTCCCCTAGCCTTTGTAGAGTTCTTTTGAAAGCTTCATTGTGTTCTAGCGGGAGTCCACATCCCAACAAATATTCTTTCGGCAAGTTTATCGGGGTTTTTTTCTTGTTTTCTTGCCCCAGAGTCAATGACCACTTCAATTGCATTTATCGTCTCCCCATCGTGTGAAGGCATAAGGTCTGATTTTATGTTGGGCTTCTCAAAAGTGATATCCTGAGATTCCAACAAATCCTGCACCTTGTGTTTGAATGGCCAACACTGTTCTATTGTATGTCCAAGAGAATTAGCATGATACTTACATCTGACGTTGGCATCATATCTTCGTTGGAGTGGCCCAACTGGGGGAGCTAGAGGCTTGAGTTCCACTAAGGATGTCTTAACTAGATGTTGTAATAACTGACTAGGTGGCATCGGGAGTGGATCAAAATTTCTTCGCGGCCTTCTGCCTTGCTGCTGGTCTTCTGGGATCACCAATGGTTGTCGTACCCTGGGTTGTAATGTTACAGCATTAATTTCTCCCTCTTTTCCTTTGGGGACATTTGAAGCAGGACTTCTTGAATTGTATGGAGTATTTGATGGTCCCCCTGATATCTTCCCACTTTTTATTCCAGTCTCGATTCTTTCTCGGATAGTTACTAGGTCTGAGAACCCCGAAGAGATACTTCCAACCATCTTCTCATAATACAGCCCTTGCAGAGTCCCCATGAATGTGTCTACTAATTCTTTCTCTAACAGTGGCGGTTTCACACGAGATGCCAACTCCCTCCATCTCTGAGCATACTCCTTGAAGGACTCTTCTTTCTTCTGGGACAGGTTCTGGAGTTGCATGCGGGTAGGTGCCATGTCTAGGTTATATTTGTAATGCTTTAGAAAAGCATTAGCAACATCTTCCCAGGTTCGAATATGCGTTCGCACCAATTGCATATACCAGTCTGAAGATGCCCCACTCAGGCTATCTTGAAAATAGTGAATCATTAGCTCTCGTCCTGTGCATGGGCATGCATTCCTGCAATACATACAAAGATGATTTCTTGGACAAGTTAGCCCCTTGTATTTTTCAAAGTCAAGTACTTTGAATTTTGGTGAATTTACCACATCAGGAACTAGGCCTATTTCGTGGGCGTCTACTTAGAAAGCATCAAAACCCTCCACAGCTTTTAATATTTCCTCCAAATCTTTATACTGATTTATTACCAGTGGATTATCAACATCATAAGTACCAGTCGTCTTTAAGGGTGCCTGGTTAGCATCCTCTAGGTTGTGGTCCCCGTATTGCAGGTCCAAGTAGTTGTCTGCACTATTGGTTGGAATCTGTAAGGTATTTGATGCCCCTGCTTTTGGTGGCGTTAGGACAAACCCTTCAGTTTCAGCTTCTTGTTGGGCCATGACGGACTTTAGGAGTCCTGCTTCTGGCTCTTTCCTTAGTTGGTGACCGCTCGATGCACCAATAGTTTAGGCTACTTCTTCGAAATCTACCCTGGGAATCTGGTCTTGCCTATCAATAATGTTCTTCAAAGCTATGAGAACTTGACTCAGATCTCCTTTCATTGAAGTTACATCACCCGTTACTTGGTCTAGATCCTCTTTGAATGCAGCCTAAGTTTCCTCGATTTTCTCCATTGATTTTTGTTAATAGGCCCTGGTTTGATATGGAGGCCAAGGAGGTGGAGATCTTCTTCTACCAATGGTTCAATTGGAGAGATTTTTTTTGAAAAATGAGTTTTGATATGATATGCAGGTGTTCGTGATTGCATGCATGCGAACGGATGTGTATGAACATGAAATGGTTTCTTGTTTTAAATCTCTTATTCATCTGGATACATGCTTGTCTTTTACTTATTATTTTACTTAGTGACTATCTTTAAAATAGATACGCAAACGAGATGCGGAAACAAAATGCCATTATTGAAGGTAACATAATTCAGATATTGAAAAATATTACAATATTAAACCAAAATTTGTTTGTATGAAATTGAACCAAGGGAAATAAGTTTTCTTGGGGCGTTTGCGGATGTCTGCTCTTTAAACCATCCACCTTTGCTTGACAAAGCTTGAGAATGTCTTCAGCACATCATTTCCCTTTCGTGGCTTTGATTTCAGACATGTTTGGCGCATTGACGCAGACAAGTTGTTTCCTTCGGTATCCATTTTTAAAGACAGTCTCAGAGATCTTGAGTTTATTATTATCTTTTATATCCCCTGTAAATAAGATAAATAGAAAGAAACGGGTGATGAATATATGAAATTTATGACAAATATATGGAATGTATGAATGCATAGGTGTAGGGTCGAATGACAGGTTTTTGTAATAAGTACCCCTGTAGGGACGTACGGTTCAGTGACATGGTTTTTGTGATAAGTACCCTTAGAAGACAGGCTCCTTAATTTTGACCTACGGTTGGTTTACCCTCCCAAAATGTGACTTCCTTAAGGGTGTCATGAATAAAACCATAGGGAAAAGGCACAAGGGCCTCCCTTAGGTGGAGCCTCTTTACAGACTGAGACTTTCGTCTCAAAGTGGATAAAGGTCTGGTCATGAGATTTTTGGTTAAGGTCGTTACAAAGAGTCATGGGTGTCCTTCCAAAGTCCTGCTCGTTAAGAGGGTATCTCTTGATAAGTATTCCTTTTTCGGAAGTCCACCAACTCTAGGCGAAGTCGTCACATAAACTCGCAGGGATGTTGTACCCCATAAGCTAATAGACGAACCTTCTTTCTAAGGGTTTTTTGAAAATTTTATTTTGAAATAAAAACCCGCCACATAGTAAATATATAATAATAAAAAAAATAGACAAGAAAATAAAAAAAATGAAATAAATAAATTAATGAAAATAAATAAATAAAATAAAAACCCAAAAGAGACCTAAAACATAGGGTTAAGGAGAGTCCCCACCAGAGTCGCCAGCTGTTGTGACTGGTTTTTAAATCAGAGTTGCCACTACTAGTTTTTATCCTAAGGAAGGGCATCTAATAGGAAACCCTAGTTTGCAAGATAGAGATTCTATGTTTCGGACCTCATTAGACAAAAGGAAGGTGTTAGGCACCTTTCATCTACCTTATTCTTAAGGATATTAGGTTTAGGTTTAAGTTCGGGTAAAATAGGGTTTTAAATATTAATTAGGGGAAAGGGTTTAACTTTTTAATAGGGGAACTCGCTACGATTTTTGATCGTATGCCTACGTATCCTCTTATGAGGAATCAGAGTCTTAATTTGTAGTTCGTATGGGGTCGGTGTTTTTTAGGGGTTGCAAACATATTTTGTATCACCTTGCACTTGGTCGGGAATAGTGATTGCGGAGATTTTGACTAAATGCGCGGTAAGTCAAAATATGTTTGAAACCCTTTTGCAAAAATAGTTGATTAGCTTAGTTGATTGCGAAAAATAGTTTGTTGTTTGTTGCGTGTTTTTTAATCGTATTAACTGCAAAAATATCTTGATTAATGCATGATTAAAAATATTTTAATGCAATATATAAAAAATAATATATGCAATTTTGATATAAAAATGATTTGGATGATAATATAGTAATATTTAAATAGTAAATAAAATATATTAGTATTAATAATTAATAATAAGAATAATAGTATTTACATAAAAAAAAGGAATTATAATAATATATACGAAAATAAGAAATAAATAATATTTGTATCTAATATAAAAATAATAAAATAAAATTAATAGCTAATAATTAAAATATAATAATAATGAGAAAATAAAATTAAAATATAATAATTATAATAAAAATGTAGGAAATAGTTAATTACTAGGGGGTGCAGTATTAGTTATGTAAGTAAAATATGGGGTGTGTAATTAGGAATCTGGTTAGGCCCATTAACAGCTCAGAACAGGGGGGGTGAATTGGTTTGAGATTTAGTAAAATAATGAAAGGGGGTGTCATAAATAATGGGTTGGGCCCAATACGCAACTTAGAGGAGGTCCGGTCGGTTGGGTGCGTGAGGGAGTACGATGCTTATCATGTAGACTTGGCCTATGGCCGTCTGATAGAGATCGCTCGGATAAAATTGAGGGATCATGATTATTATGATGTACGCGCGTGTATGAGATTGAAACAGAATATAACATATGTTTTTTTCATTTTTGTTAATCAATTTCTTTATAGTTTATCATCTTCTCTCTCTCGCGATGCTAACCCTTCCTCTCCCTTTCAACCCTAATGCCACTCAACTCTCCGGCAGAGGCGTAACTCCCCTAGCCCCATCCTACTATAAATAAAAACCCACACAACCCAAATACTAGTACAATAAAAAAGAAAGCTGAGTTTATACCCCTTTGCGATTATGTTTCTGACTACAAGCTTTTGGTCCGATTTGGCGCTAATCTCTTTGTCTCTTCTTGTTCGTAGATAATGGGGGTCTTAGAAGGCGATGTTGCAAGGCTCGAGCGGCGACGGAGCTAGGAGATGGTCAGCGGCTGTTATGGTTTCAGATTGTGAAACTCTAACCATCTTATCCTTTCTTCAAGATTGGTATTAGGTTCTTCGCATGATTCTGTTCTCCCCTGCTAATTTTGTCTCCTCCGTATACTCCCTCCTTCTGTATCGAGCCTCCCCTCTCAATTTTTTGTTCTTCGTATATATAGGTTTTTTTTAGTTTAGGGTTTTGCTAGAATTGCTTAAAGATTTAGGAATAGAAGTTAGGGATTTAGGATTATTGGTTAATTTTAATTGATTGCAAAAAACATTGTAATTGATTTGGGTCAACGAATTTACAGGAGGATTAGGGATTTTGATTTATTGAGATTGATTCTGTAACGGATTTTCTTATGTAAGATTTGATTATTCATTCTGTGTTATTTTGTTTTAACTGTAATGGAGATTTGATTTGGTGTAATAGCTATACTGAAGATTTGGTTCTGAGTTTAATTTGAATAATATGTGTTCATCGCAAAAACGTGCGCGAATTTGGATTTGATTACTACAGTATGCGTTACTTATTTGGGCTTTGCGTTGTTTCAGCCCAGCTTTTTACAGCAAGACTTGTTTTGTCATCACTTGCAACCGGCATTACTTTGGTATGAATTGGGCCTAAATTTACCAGCTTGTCGCAGCAAATCTTCCTTTAAAACAAAATCCTTAATAGATTATATAATATAAAAACATTATTATAAAAGTTTTTTTTAAAACATAACGCTTTTATATTTTATTTTATAATAATAACAAGAAGTATTTTTTTTCATAATAATGCTTCTCTTTTAAAACAAAACAGCAACATCAAATGGGCTAGAAATCTTAATGGGCTTGCAGTTTGTAATCTCGCCTCATTTCTTTGTTATTCAAACCCCAAAAGAGATGGGCCAAACGCAATGGGCTCGTTTATTGAAATTTCACCTCCTATTTTACTAACAACCACTTAAATGTAAATGGGCTTAGATACTTAATTTTAAATTAAAAGCAAATTGAACCTAAGTAGTTTTAATAAACTAATAATTTATTATTTACTCGGATGATTTTTTTTTATTTTTGAATTGCATGGGTCATTGGCCAACATGCTTTGCGAATGGGTTTATGAGTCTTTCTGATTTAGAAAGCCCCATTTTCCCGAATTAAAATACATCTCATTAATCATCTTGGATAGAGATGGTCCATCAGATACTGTTGTACCATCTTTAATTAAATATCTCTTCTATTTCAATATTGAAAAATAAAATCATCGAGGTAGGACAAATTTGGGGTACGACAATGACAGTCAGTTTCTATGGTCGTCCAATAGTATCCCGCTCTCAGAATCTTCTTATCCATCGTATGTCCACTAGAATGAGTACCAAAGATGCCTCTGTGCATATATTCCATAATTTTCTCCACTTCCTTCTTGTCTATACAATGAAGCAGAGTTGAATCATGGTTGCACTTGTACAAAATTCCATTACTCAAGAAGAACTTGGCAGAGAAACACCATAGGATTTTCTTGCCATTGATAGATGCTCCTTCAGGATACTCTTGAGCCTCGAGATATCTCTTTACCTCATAAAACCAAGGATTCTCTTCTATTCCATTAGTATTGACTTTGTAGCAATGTTCCAGTTCGTCCAGTCTTTCGATAGTAATTCAAGGAGCCTCATTGTCCCATATGACTTTGAACATAGATGACATGGTAGCCAATGTATCTGCCAGCCGATTCTCTTCTAGTGGGATATGCTCAAAAGTGATTTCCTTGAAGTATGGGATTAAGGTCAACACATGCTCCCAATAAGAAATGAGGTTCAGATGTTTCGTATCTCATTCTCCCTTAATTTGACTAATTACCATAGTTGAGTCCCCTTATACATTATAGAACTTGATCCTCAAGTCAATAGCAGCTTTGATGCCCATGATGCGCACTCCGTATTCATCCATGTTATTGGTACAATCAAAGCAAAGTCTGGCAGTAAAGGGTGTATGGAAACCCTTATGAGAAATGATTATAACATCGATTTTGTTTCCAAGTGTGTTAGAAGTTCAGTCAGAAACCATAGTCCATCAGGATCTTGGCTCAGATCATTCATACGGTCCAGGTTCTTCACTATCCGTAACTAACAAGATATTCTCGTTCGGGAACTCGAAATTCATATACTGTTAGTCATCTACCGCTTGATGAGCCAAATGATCTGCCAGTACACTTCCTTTGATTGCTTTCTGAGTGGTGTATTGAATGTCGTATTCTGTCAAGACCATTTGCCATCGGGCTATCCTTCCGGAGAGAGCTGGCTTCTCGAATATGTATTTGATGGGATCCATTTTAGAGATCAACAAAGTGGTATGGGTCAAAATATACTATCTTAGTCGGCAAGAAGCCCATGCCAAAGCGTAGCAAGTTTTTTCGAGCAGTGAGTATCTTATTTCACAGTCGGTAAACTTTTTGCTAAGGTAGTATATTGCATGCTTTTTTCAACCAGACTCGTCATGTTGGCTCAGTACACACCCTATTGAGTTCTGTAACACTGAGGTACATTATTAGAGGTCTTCCTTCAACTGGTGGCATCAGGATAAGAGGTTCTTGTAAGTACTCCTTGATTTTGTCAAAGGCTACCTGGTAGTCATCGTTCTATTTTACTACCTGATCTTTCTTCTGAAGCTTGAAGATTGGCTCACAAGTAGCAGTCAAATGAAAAATGAATCGAGAAATGTAATTCAGTCGTCCCAAGAAACCTCAAACTTCCTTCTCAGTACAGGGAGCAGGCATTTCTTGAATATATTTGACCTTGGAGGGATCAACTTCGATACCTTTACCATTGACAATAAAACCTAGTAATTTACCAGACCTCACCCCAAATGTGCACTTGGGATTCAACCTCAACTTGTACTTCTTCAATCTTTCAAACAGCTTGTGTAAATGGTCAAGATGTTCTTCTTCAGTATGGGATCTGGCTATCATGTCGTCAACATAGACCTCTATCTCTTTATGGATCATGTCATGGAATAAAGCTACCATGGCACGTTGATATGTGGCACTGGCGTTCTTCAACCCAAAAGGCATAACCTTGTAACAGAAAGTTCCCCACTGTGTGACGAAGGTTATTTTCTCCATGTCTTCAGGTTCTATCTTGATCTTATTATGACCCAAGAAACCGTCCATGAAAAAGAATACCTTGTGTTGGGCAGTGTTGTCAACCAGAACATCAATATGTGGAAGTGGGAAGTCATCTTTAGGGCTCTCCCTGATCAGATCCTTGTAGTCTACACATAGAACCACATTTGCAAACCATTAAGGATATGATGTGACAGCCAAGAAACCTACGTTGAATTACTTCCTAAACCCAGCCTTGATCTTCTCTGACATCTCGGGATGCATGTGATGATCTTTTTGCTTTATTTTAGTACAACCCTCTTTCATCGACAGACGGGGAACTACAATATTAGTATCAAGCCCTGGAATCTCTTCGTACGGCCAAGCAAAGATCTCAACATAGTTATGCAACATATGAATTAATCTATTCTTGATACTGGCTTCTAGATTAGCCCTTATCTTGACTTCTATTTTATCTACTTCAGTACCAAAGTTTACAACTTCAACTGGCTCTTCATGTGGTTGAATAGCCTTTTCCTCTTGCACTAACAGTCTGGCAAGTTCTCCAAGTATTTCACAATCCTCCTCACCTTCGTCCTCGGTTTGGTAGATCGGATTTTCAAAGTCATAAGTGGCAATAGTAGAGTCGTTATCAACTGGATCCAAAGTGGATGTGGATCTGCAATGTATTGTGTAGGTGTGTGTCACAACACATAGCTATTTGAAAGTGATAAAAATAAAAAGAAAGACGGAGAGCACAAATTTTGAATGCAAAACATCCAATGCTTTATTAAATGAAGATATGTTTATGAAATGACAACCCTTAACAAATGGAGCATTGTGCCCCGTGTAAGGCACAAGGCTTAAAGTCATTGTTTAAATAAATTATATAACCAAAACTTTGTAAGCAATAAAACATAAAGTAGCTATTACTCCTGACTAAAGGAAATTGAGATAATGTCTTTGGTCCTCCAGTTGCTGAGCCTGTTGTCGATGTTGGGAAAGATCCAACTGTTAAGGTCATAGTCGTTGTCAGCATCTTTTATGGCGTTGACTCCATTATTGCTGGTGTGGAATGGTAGTCTTCCAGCCCGAGCACGACGAATAACTTTCTGAGCCTCTATAGTGAAACCTAAATCAAATTTGTCAGATTTATATAGAATATAAGGAAGGTGACCCCAAGTAGTATAACCACCTTCTTCTACGACATTTCTAGCATCTTTCAAAGAAGCCATCCTGGGAGGAACCCTGGTAACCTTGAGGATAGCAGAGATGTCTTCAGAGATGGCAGGAGGGATAACTTCAAAAGTCTAACAGGGAGTCTCGATGAATTCGCCGTCCATCTCTACATACCGAAATGAGTTCAAGTGGCTAACCATATACTCTTATTCGTCACATACTATAACAACTTTTCCCTTCACAGGATACTTTAGATTATGGTGTAGGGTTGAGGTAACAGCTCCTGCCCCATGGATCCAGAGGTGTCCCAGTAAGAAAGAATAAGTTGGTCAAATATCCATCACATAAAAGGTAGATTCAAACACCTACGAACCTAGCTTGATCGGAAGATACACTTCTCTATGAGCCATTCTTTTTTATTCGTCAAAGGCTCAGACCATAATATCACTAGGTTTTAGTATAACCCATTAGCAATTAAGTCTGTCAAGAGCACCCTTCGGTAGAAAATTCAACGAGGAACCAGTGTCAACCAATACGTGAGTCAGACTAGTTCCCATGCATTCAATAAAGACATACAAGGCCTTGTTGTGGTTTCTTCCCTCAAGAGTCAGATCGACATCAGAAAAACCTAACCCATTGTCAGTTGTTAAGCTAGAATCATAGTTCTCAAACTGATCGACAAAAATTTCTTGTGGCACATGCGTAGATTTTAAGAACTTCCCTAAAGCCCGTGCATGGTCTTCAAAACATAATAACAGGGATAGCATGGAGATATTAGATGGGGTCTACCCCAACTATTCAACAATTTTATAATCACTTTTACAAATGATCTTCAATACCTCCTCCAACTCTTGCCTGGAGGTGTCTTCAACTGCAACTTCTTTAGGCGCCTCCGTCTGGGCAGGCTCCATTATTTACTCTTTGCCCCGAGTCTCAGAAGCCGACTCGGTAGCGGTAACTCTAACTGGTGTAGCAACAGTCTTCGAAGAGATTTCTAGGGAGAAAATCCTCCCGCTTCTAGTAACCTTACTAGTTCCAACAATATTGTCGATGATGGAATCACTAACTTCAGCATCTTCATTCTCAGTAATCGGTAGTTCTTGCTTGACGCCATGGTAGTAGACGTCGAATACATAGTTCCACGTGATAGCTTTATCCTAAGAGTATGGGATAGGTACAGGTGTGGTGATTATCAGAGGAGCAGCTTTTGGATTAGCAGTAATCCTTACAGGACCTTCGGAGGTGATCTTGATAGGAGGGTCAGATATTACAAATAAGTATTGAAATAGATTCTTAGCAGACATAATCTTCTCAACCATAATTATGTGATTGTCCATTAGGCATTGAACGCCTTCCTTCAATAATTGGCAGCTATTGGGTTGGGATGCACAACAATAACATCTTTCAATACAGCCCAGAAATAAACCGGCCTGCAACAGATTCTCTTTGATAATTGGGAGGGGAGTGACCGATTCACTTACAATAGAAACATAAATAACATCATCAATAGCACTTATGCCTTTGTCATGCTTCGCCATTGGTGCAGTAATTACATTCGGAGTCTCTGGAGGATCAAACTCAATCTCTTTGTTGTCAATCATATCCTGAATTTTATTTTTTAGGGCCCAACAGTTATTAGTGTCGTGCCCAGGACTGTTGGAATGGTAAGCATACTTCACATTTGGATTATAGTGAGGAGAGGAGTTATTGGGATTCTGAGGAGGCTCCCTTACCGTTATTAGTTGCACTTTCATTAAATGTTGTAAGGCCTGATATAGTGGCATACTGATCTTGGTGAACTGCCTTCTAGGTGCATCTGACCTACGCTGACTTCCCTGTTGTTGATATTGTACAGGGGCGGGATTAGAAATTAGTACCGCTCCTACAGACTGATTTCAGTCACTTCTAACATGGCCCTTCTGGACATAAACAACATATTTCTTTCTTTCTTCTAAATGTCTTCTTTACAGCACTTGAAGATGCAACCACTTGAATTTTTCCACTCTTGATACCACTTTCGACATGTTCCCCAGTTAGAATCAGCTAAGTAAAACCAGATGAGGATATTTCGATAAGGTGATTAATGAAAGGCTATGTCATAGTTCCTATAACACCCCAATTCTACCCCGGCAAATTATGCAAAATAAATCAGAGTTATAAAATTTCAATCATACAAATGAATCGGGACGTCACAAATTCTTCTAACAAATTCATTGCATTCATCATGGATATATAACACTTTTAATAAAACATCGGATGAACCATCAATATAGCATCTTTAATAAAATAATTCAACAACTACGTAGCCGAATTCTTCAATAACATCTTTAAACAAAACAGCAACTACGAAACATCTCATATTTAATAACAATCAATTCAAAACTCAACAACTGAAAATCAATAATAAAAAATCAGCAAGCATTCATTCCCCCGAGTGTTACATATTAGAGCAATGACACAGACTCTAACTATTGAAGGTATACCGCCTTCACTCGCGATTACCTCCAAGTTACCAACATAAGGGCAACATTCAAAACAGAAGGGGTGAGATATCTAACAATATAATAAAGCGCATGATAATTAATATATTAAATTAGATCACTAATATCACCACTTCTTATCTCATAATCAACAATAATTACAGCATATATACTCATTAATCAACATCAAATACACTTCATTATTCAATCATATAATGCGACTCAAAACTATGCAAATGCATGTGGTACCATTGGAGCAGAACTCCCATCTCAAAAATTATCCAATTAATAGAGGCATCAACAAGGCATAACCTTCATCTCAAAATTTGCCAATCCAAGCCATCTCAACGAGCATAAGCTCCATCTAAAAAATGCAATGTATGCGACTCATCATGAATGTAATAACAACACTCAGTTAACAACATCTCAAAATACATCTCAAAACATCTCAATCACATCATCTCTTAAACATCTCAAAATAACAACATCTCAATCATCTCAAAACATCTCAATCACAGCATCTCATAAACATCTCAAAATAATTTATTGAACATCATTTATTCATCAAACGTCATTTGTTCATCTTAATTGTCAAACACAACTTTAATAACCACATCTCATTAATAACTCATATGTATATCAATAATACAGTAATCCATACTATTATTCTGCGATTTTACATTTTTACTGTCGCTAATCCCACTGTCGAAATTCTGACAGCAGCCTCTACAAATCTCATGTTCATCATTCTGTCCAAAACATCAGCATAACGACCAATCACGGGAATTAATACTAAATCCTAAATTAGTTACTAGGGTTACAATTATTATTCATCATTTAATCACCTAGAATAAATCTCATCGCGTTAGCTAATCAACGCTTTGAACGGCATATCAAACAGCATCCTAAAACTCAAGTTACAGCAACTTAAAACCGATTCTATCAAAAATCAGACATTATGGGTCGACACAAGACCCTATGGATCGACTCATCCTGCTTCTCCTTTACAACATGGGTCGACGCAAAACCCTATGGATCGACGTGTACTGCTTCATCTGTTCACTATGAGTCGACACATCCTCCTTATGGATCGACTCATCCTGGCTTTAAATCACAACATGTATCGACACATGCACCTTACCGGCCGACTCATCCCGAGTCTTGCAACTAACATGTATCGATGCAAGCCCTGCATGCATCAACTCATCTTCGGTTAATCAACCTTCATGTATCCACACATCCAATTTAGGGTCGACACATCCTGCTACAGTCTGCCTAATTTCTGTGTTTTCTACTGTAATTTCGCTACGGGAATTATGATACAGTCCTACAGACCTCATTATAACCATGATAATTCATCACTTAACATTATACTCTATTACTCCATTGATCAAACAACATAATAACATTCTTATTCTTCAAAAATTCATCAAATCTTCATCATACATCATTCATAATGCATTCAATTCAAGAACAAACAGCAATCACCTCTAACCCCATATATCAAACATCATGAACCCAATTATAAAGTCAGAACCCCACCATTACTTTGGATTGAAGGTCGCTCTACAATTTCCGGGTTGAATCTTTGTTCTTGTCGTCTCCTTCTATTTCCAGTAACTTCATGTTCTCCTCAAATCCTAATTTTTCCTTCTACTGTTCTTTCTTCTATTCTAACAACAAATAATAAAATAACCTAATATTCTATTATTCCTTAGTGGGCTCCAAACTTACACCTCCTTATAACATCTACTATCTCAAAATAAGCCCACCTTAATAATATTACACTTCTAATATTATTTCACCACATGATAGTATTATACCTCTAATATTATTATTTCTCCACTTAATAAAATAAATTCCATTTAATAATAACATATCTTCACAAATATTCCAAAAATAATTTAATTAAATAATCAATTAAATCACGGGTGTTACAACTCTCCCCCACTTAGAGTATTTTCGTCCTCGAAAATCTACCTCAATCAAACAATTCAGGATAGGAGTCTCGCATCTTGCTCTCCAACTCCCAAGTCATGCTTTCTCCTGCAGCTCCTAACCAAACCACTTTAACCAAAGCAATCTCTTTGCCCCTCAAAGTCTTCATTTCACGATCCACGATCCGTACAGGCATCGTCTCCACCGTAAGATTATCCTGTACTTGCACATCGTCCATATGAATCACATGAGATGGATTTGAAATATACTTCTGAAGTTGTGACACATGAAACACATCATGCAAATTCGAAAGATTAGGCGGTAACACCACTCTATAAGCAACATTCCCCACTCTCTTTGAAATCTGATACGGTCCACTAAAATGATAAGTGAGCTTCTTAGACTTCAATGCTCGCCCAACACCAGTCACAGGTGTAACTCTCAAAAACACATGATCACCGGCTTGAAATTCTAAATCCTTCCTTCGCTTGTCATGATAACTTTTCTGTCTACTCTGCGAAGCTTTCATATTTTCTCGAATTAACTTCACCTTCTCAGTAGTCTCACGAACAAGTTCAGGTCCAAGCACTACACTCTTACCAGATTCATGCCAACATAACGGAGTTCTACATCTTCAACCATACAACGCTTCAAAAGGTTCCATCCCAATACTAGCATGGTAACTATTATTATATGTGAACTCTATCAACGGAAGATAAGTATCCCACGGACCTCCTTGCTCAAGAACACATGCCCTCAGCAAATCTTCCAACGATTGAATAGTCTGTTCAGTCTGACCATTTGTCTGAGGATGATACGCTGAACACAACCTCAACTTAGAACCCAACGCTTCTTGAAAACTCTTCCAAAAATCAGAAGTAAATCTTGGATCTCTATCTGACACAATGCACAAAGGAACACCATGCAGCTTCACAATCACACCGATATAAATATCAGCCAACTTCGACACTGGAAAACTGATGTTAATAGGAATAAAATGAGCTGACTTCGTAAGCCTATCAAAAATCAGCCAAATCGAATCATGTCCTCTCGAAGTATTAGGTAATCCCGTCACGAAGTCCATTAAAATGCTATCCCATTTCCACTCTGGAACTTCCAACGGTTGCATCAATCCTGCAGGCTTCTGATGTTCAACTTTCGACTTCTGACAAGTCAAACATGCATACACAAATCGAGCCACATCACTCTTCATCCAAAGCCACCAAAACAAACCTTTCAAATCTTGGTACATCTTTGTAGCTCCTGGATGAACACTCAACTTACTTCTATGACTCTCTTCCAGTATCAATTTCTTCATCTCGGCATCATCAAGAATACAAATCCGGTTACGAAGTCTCAGCACACCCTGCTCATCTAACTTGAAATCACTATTCTCAGATTTATCAATCCCAACCATCAAATCTACCAGTTTCACATCCAACTTCTGAGCTTCTCTGATACAGTCTAAAAATTCATTATTAATCTTCAACATACCCAACATAACACTCTACGGAGTAACCTCGCAAACTAAGCTCATATCTCTGAACTGCTCAATCAATTCCAACTCTTTAATCATCATTGCTGACATATGTAAAGTCTTTCGACTCAATGCATCAACTACCACATTCGACTTTCCTGGATGATAATTCAAACCGAAATCATAATCCTTTAACAATTCCAACCATCTTCGTTGCCTCATATTCAACTCCTTCTGATCAAATAAATACTTTAAGCTCTTATGGTTACTAAACACTTCAAATCAAGAACCATAAAAATAATGCGTCCAAATCTTCAACACAAAGACCACTGCAGCAAGCTCTAAATCATGCGTAGGATAGTTCTTCTCATGAGTCCTTAACTGCCTCGACGCATAAGAAACTACCTTACCATTCTGCATAAGCACACCTCCTAAACCCATCTTAGAAGCATCAAAATACACCACAAAAGGCTCTCATGGATTAGGCAACGTCAAAATCGGAGCCGACGTCAACCTTTTCTTCAATTCCGTAAAACTTTCTTTGCATTGAACATCCCAAACAAAAGCTCTACCTTTACAAGTAAACTTAGTCAACGGAAGTGACAACTTAGAAAACCCTTCAATAAACCTTCTATAATAACCAGCTAATCCCAAAAAGCTTATAATCTCAGTAGCTGACTTTGGAGTTTCCTATTGCAACACAACATCAACCTTCGATGGATCTACGGCAATGCCACTACCTGAAATCACATGACCAAGAAAACTAACCTCTTTCAGCCAAAATTCACACTTGGACAGCTTTGCTTAAAACTTCTTCTCTTTCAAAATCTGCAATACTACTTTCAAGTGCTCAGCATGCTCTTCTTCTGTCTTAGAGTAAATCAAAATATCATCAATGAACACCACTGCAAACCGATCCAAATTAGTATGAAAGATACGATTCATATATTCCATGAATACTCCCAGCGCATTAGTAATACTGAAAGGCATCACTGAATACTCGAAATATCCATAACGCATTCTGAAAGCTGTCTTCTGAATATCTTCATCCTTAACTTTAATTTGATGATAACCCGACCTCAAATCAATCTTACTAAACACACGAGCATCCACTAATTGATCCATCAAGTCATCTATTCTTGGAAGCGGATACTTATTCTTAATTATCACCTTGTTCAACTGTCTATAATCAACACAAAGCCTCATACTTCCATCTTTCTTATTCACTAACAACACTGGAGCTCCCCACGTCGACACACTTGGTCTTACAAACCTCTTCTCAAGTAACTCTTAAAATTGCTTCTTCAACTCTGACAACTCAGATGCAGACATCATGTATGGTGCCATAGACACAGGTCTGGTACCAGGTACAAGATCAATTGCAAATTCAACTTCCTTCTCTGCGGTACATCCGGAATCTCGTCAGGGAAAACTTCAGGAAATTCATACACCACCTGCAATTCCTCAATTATAGCTTGAGTCTCTACAGATAGCGACGCCATCAACAAAAACATTTGTGCCTCTTCCTCTTGCATCAACTTTCTCAACCGTCTAGCAGACAATAAACCATCTTCCTCTTCCTCAGGAGTAGAAAACTTCACCGACTTCTCATAACAGTTAATATGAACATAGTTATGCTCTAACCAGTTCATGCCCAAAATCACATCCAAACCTCTTAACGGTACACAAACCAAATCAACAACAAAGTCTCTGTAGAAGATCGACAAGGGACACTTAGCACACACAAAAGAAGTAGTCACCGATCCATTGGCTGGAGTATCGACGACCATTTCTCCATCCAGAGAAGACAACACAAGACCCAACCTTTCAACATAATCAGCAGCAATAGAACAATGCGTAGCACCAGTATCAATAATAGTAATTAAAGGAGTACTATTAATGAAACATGTACGTCTAATAAGTCCGTCCTCAGCAGTTGTCTGATCCTCAACCAAAGCAAACACTTTACCACTTGACTGAGCCCTCTTCGGTTTCGGACACTGACTACCAATGTGCCCTTCTGCTTTACAGTTGAAACAAACCACACTCTTGTGCTCACACTCAACTACAACATGTCCGTTCTTGCCCCAACGGAAACACCTCTCCACTTCAATAGTGCACACATTACTCTTGTGCCTAGATTTCCCACACTTAAAGCAAATCACACCAGCAGGAGCATCTCCCCACTAGTCCTCTTACCATGAGCAACTCTCTGCTTACCCTTACCAGCTGGGGCATCATAAGGTTTACCACAATTCTGCGGGTGCTTACCCCTCTTCTCACTAATAATCTTATAATGAGCATTATTATCTTCCTCAAAAACCCTGCAGCTATCAACCAAATCAGCAAAGACACTGATTTTCTGATATCCAACTGCTTTCTTAATCTCCGGGCGCAACCCATTCTCAAACTTAATACACTTCGAAATCTCCGCATTTTCCTCAGAGTAATGCGGATAAAACTTGGCCAACTCAGCAAACTTGGCAGCATACTCAACAACAGACAGATTTCGTTGCTTCAACTCAAGGAACTCAATTTCCTTCTTTCCACGGACATCTTCAGGAAAATACTTTCTCAAAAACTCCCTACGAAACACAGCCCAAGTGACATTCTCACCTGCAGCTTCTAACTTCTGGCAAGTCTCTAGCCAACAGTCATCAGCCTCGACTGCTAGCATATGAGTCCCATAACGAACCTTCTGCGCTGGAGTGCAATCCATCACGCAAAAGATCCTCTCAATCTCTTTCAACCATTCCAAAGCTCCGTCAGGGTCATACTTTCCCTTGAATGTAGGTGGATTCTCTCTCTGTAAAGTCACCAAGCTACGAGATCCAGCATTCCCGTAAGCATTTGGCTGATTTTCCATCGCATGTGCCATTGCTTCTAAAGCAGCAGCAAGAGCAACATCATTCCTTCCAGACATCTCAACTTCTCACTACGACATAAACAACGATTAGAACTCAAATGACAATACTCGATCGTTAGACAACTACGACTCGACGACAAGGTCGGACCAACCTTTTGCTCTGATGCCAACATTGTAACACCCCAATTTTACCCCGGTAAATTATGCAAAATAAATCAGAGTTATAAAATTTCAATCATACAAATGAATCGGGACGTCACAAATTCTTCTAACAAATTCATGCATTCATCATGGATATATAACACTTTTAATAAAACATCAGATGAACCATCAATATAGCATCTTTAATAAAATAATTCAACAACTACACCGAAATTCTTCAATAACATCTTTAAACAAAATAGCAACTACGAAACATCTCATATTTAATAACAATCAATTCAAAACTCAACAACTGAAAATCAACAATAAAAAATCAACAAGCATTCATTCCCCCGAGTGTTACATATCAGAGCAATGACATTGACTCGAACTATTGAAGGTATACAACCTTCACTCGCAATTACCTGCACGTTACCAATATAAGGGCAACATTCAAAACAGAAGGGGTGAGATATCTAAAAATATAATAAAGCGCATGATAATTAATATATTAAATTAGATCACTAATATCACCACTTCTCATCTCATAATCAATAATAATTACAGCATATATACTCATTCATTAACATCAAATACACTTAATTATTCAATCATATAATGCGACTTAAAACTATGCAAATGCATGTGGTACCATTAGAGCATAACTCCCATCTCAAAAATCTGCCAGTTAATAGAGGCATCAACAAGGCATAGCCTTCATCTCAAAATTTTCCAATCCAGACCATCTCAACAAGCATAAGCTCCATCTCAAAAATGCAATGTATGCGACTCATCATGAATGTAATAACAACACTCAGTTAACAACATCTCAAAATACATCTCAAAACATCTCAATCACATCATCTCATAAACATCTCAAAATAATAACATCTCAATCATCTCAAAACATCTCAATCACAGCATCTCATAAACATCTCAAAATAATTTATTGAACATCATTTATTTATCAAACGTGATTTGTTCATCATAATTGTCAAACATAACTTTAATAACCACATCTCATTAATAACTCAGATGTATATCAATAATACAATAATCCATATTATTATTCTGCGATTTTACATTTTTACTGTCGCTAATCCCACTGTCGAAATTCTGACAGCAGCCTCTACACATCTCATGTTCATCATTCTGTCCAAAACATCAGCACAACGACCAATCACAGGAATTAATCCTAAATCCTAAATTAGTTACTAGTATTACAATTCTTATTCATCATTTAATCACCTAGAATAAAGCTCATCGCGTTAGCTAATCAACGCTTCAAACGACATATCAAACAGCATACTAAAACTCAAGTTACAACAACTTAAAACTGATTCTGTCAAAAATCAGACATTATGGGTCGACACAAGACGCTATGGATCGAATCATCCTACTTCTCCTTTACAACATGGGTCGACGCAAAACCCTATGGATCGACGCGTACTGCTTCATCTGTTCACTATGAGTCGACACATCCTCCTTATGGATCGACTCATCCTGTCTTTAAATCACAACATGTATCGACACATGCACCATACCGGTCGACTCATCCTGAGTCTTGAAACTAACATGTATCGACGCAAGCCCTGCATGCATCGACTCATCTTCAGTCAATCAGCCTTCATGTATCGACACATCTAATTTGGGGTCGACATATCCTGCTACAGTCTGCCTAATTTCTACGTTTTCTACTATAACTTCGGTACAAGAATTATGTTACAGTCCTACAAACCTCATTATAACCATGATAATTCATCACTTAACAGTATACTCTATTACTCCATTGATCAAACAACATAATAACATTCTTATTCATCCAAAATTCATCAAATCTTCATCATACATCATTCATAATGCATTCTATTCAAGAACAAACAGCAATCACCTCTAACCCCATATATCAAACATCATGAACCCAATTATAAAGTCAGAACCCCACCCTTACTTTGGATTGAAGGTTTCTCTACAATTTCCGGGTTGAATCTTTGTTCTTGTCGTCTCCTTCTATTTCCAGCAGCTTCTTGTTCTCCTCAAATCCTTATTTTTCCTTCTACTTTTCTTTCTTCTATTCTAACAACAAATAATAAAATAACCTAATATTCTATTATTCCTTAGTGGATCCAAACTTACATCCCCTTATAATATCTACTATCTCAAATTAAGCCCACCTTAATAATATTACACTTCTAATATTATTTCACCACATAATAATATTATACCTCTAATATTATTATTTCTCCACTTAATAAAATAAATCCCATTTAATAATAACATATCTTCAAAAATATTCCAAAAATAATTTAATTAAATAATCAATTAAATCACGGGTGTTACAACTCTCCCTCACTTAGAGTATTTTCGTCCTTGAAAATCTACCTCAATCAAACAATTCAGGATAGGAGTCTCGCATCTTGCTCTCCAACTCCCAAGTCATGCTTTCTCCTGCAGCTCCTAACCAAACCACTTTAACCAAAGCAATCTCTTTGCCCCTCAAAGTCTTCATTTCACGATCCGCGATCCGTACAGGCATCGTCTCCACCGTAAGATTATCCTGTACTTGCACATCGTCCATATGCATCACATGAGATGGATCTGAAATACACTTCCGAAGTTGCGACACATGAAACACATCATGCAAATTCGAAAGATTAGGCGGTAACGCCACTCTATAAGTAACATTCCCCACTCTCTCTGAAATCTGATACGGTCCAATAAAACGAGAAGTGAGCTTCTTAGACTTCAATGCTCGCCCAACACCAATCACAGGTGTAACTCTCAAAAACACATGATCACCGGCTTGAAATTCTAAATCCTTCCTTTGCTTGTCATGATAACTCCTTTGTCTACTCTGCGAAGCTTTCATATTTTCTCTAATCAACTTCACCTTCTCAGTAGTCTCACGAACAAGTTCAGGTCCAAGCACTACACTCTCACCAGATTCATGCCAACTTAACGGAGTTCTACACCTTCGACCATACAACGCTTCAAAAGGTTCCATCCCAATACTGGAATGGTAACTATTATTTTACGTGAACTCTATCAACGGAAGATAAGTATCCCACAGACCTCCTTGCTCAAGAACACACGCCCTCAGCAAATCTTCCAACGATTGAATAGTCCGTTCAGTCTGACCATCTGTCTGAGGATGATACGATGAACTTAACCTCAACTTAGAACCCAACGCTTCTTGCAAACTCTTCCAAAAATCAGAAGTAAATCTTGGATCTCTATCTGACACAATGCACAAAGGAACACCATGCAGCTTCACAATCACACCGATATAAATCTCAGCCAACTTCGACACTGGAAAACTGATATTAATAGGAATAAAATGAGCTGACTTCATAAGCCTATCAACAACCACCCAAATCGAATCTTGTCCTCTCGAAGTATTAGGTAATCCCGTCACGAAGTCCATTGAAATGCTATCCCATTTCCATTCTGGAACTTCCAGCGGTTGCATCAATCCTGCAGGCTTCTGATGTTCAACTTTCGACTTCTGACAAGTCAAACATGCATACACAAATTGAGCCACATCACTCTTCATCCCAAGCCACCAAAATAAACCTTTCAAATCTTGGTACATCTTTGTAGCTCCTGGATGAACACTCAACTTACTTCTATGACTCTCTTCAAGTATCACTTTCTTCATCTCGGCATCATCAGGAATACAAATCCGGTTACGAAGTCTCAGCACACCCTGCTCATCTAACTTAAAATCACTATTCTCAGATTGATCAATCCCAACCATCAAATCTACCAGTTTCACATCTAACTTCTGAGCTTCTCTGATACTGTCTAAAAATTCATTATTAATCTTCAACATACCCAACATAACACTCTGCGGAGTAACCTCGCAAACTAAGCTCATATCTCTGAACTGCTCAATCAATTCCAACTTTTTAATCATCATTGCTGACATATGTAAAGTCTTTCGACGCAACGCATCAGCTACCACATTCTCCTTTCCTGGATGATAATTCAAACCGAAATCATCATCCTTTAACAATTCCAACCATCTTAGTTGCCTCATATTCAACTCCTTCTGATCAAATAACTAATTTAAGCTCTTATGGTCACTAAACACTTCAAATCTAGAACCATAAAGATAATGCCTCCAAATCTTCAACACAAAGACCACTGCAGCAAGCTCTAAATCATGCGTAGGATAGTTCTTCTCATGAGTCCTTAACTGCATCGACGCATAAGCAACTACCTTACCATTCTGCATAAGCACACCTCCTAAACCCATCTTAGAAGCATCACAAAACACCACAAAGGCTCTCCTGGATTAGGCAACATAAAAATTGGAGCCGACATCAACCTCTTTTTCAATTCCGTAAAACTTTATTCTCATTGAACATACCAAACAAAAGCTCTACCTTTACAAGTCAACTTAGTCAACGAAAGTGAAAACTTAGAAAACCCTTCAATAAACCTTCTATAATAACCAGCTAATCCTAAAAAGCTTCTAATCTCAGTAGCTGACTTTGGAGTTTCCCATTGCAACATAACATCAACCTTCGATGGATCTACGACAATGCCACTACCTCAAATCACATGACCAAGAAAACTAACCTCTTTCATCCAGAATTCACACTTGGATAGATTTGCATACAACTTCTTCTCTTTCAAAATCTGCAATACTACTCTCAAGTGCTCAGCATGCTTTTCTTCTGTCTTAGAGTAAATCAAAATATCATCTATGAACACCACTACAAACCGATCCAAATAAGTATGAAAGACACGATTCATATATTCCATGAGTACTCCCAGTGCATTAGTAACACTGAAAGGAATCACTGAATACTCGTAATGTCCTTAACGCGTTCTGAAAGCCGTCATCTGAATATCTTCATCCTTCACTTTAATCTAATGATAACCCGACCTCAAATCAATCTTACTAAACACACGAGCATCCACTAATTGATCCATCAAGTCATCTATTCTTGGAAGCAGATACTTATTCTTAATTGTCACGTTGTTCAACTGTCTATAATCAACACAAAGCCTCATACTTCCATCTTTCTTCTTCACTAACAACACTGGAGCTCCCCATGGTGACACACTAGGTCTTACAAACCTCTTCTCAAGTAACTCTTCCAATTGCTTCTTCAACTCTGACAAATCAGATGCAGACATCCTGTATGGTGCCATAGACACAAGTCTGGTGCCAGGTACAAGATCAATTGCAAATTCAACTTCCCTCTCTGGCGGTACATCAGGAATCTCGTCAAGGAAAACTTCGGGAAATTCATACATCACCTGCAATTCCTCAATTATAGCTTGAGTCTCTACAGATAGCGACGCCATCAACAAAAACATTTGTGCCTCTTCCTCTTGCATCAACTTTCTCAACCGTCTAGCAGACAATAAACCATCTTCCTCTTCCTCAGGAGTAGAAAACTTCACCGACTTGTCATAATAGTTAATATGAACACAGTTTGCTCTAACCAGTTCATGCCTAAAATCACATCCAAACCTCTTAACGGTAAAAAAACCAAATCAACAACAAAGTCTCTGTCGAAGATCGACAAGGGACACTTAGCACAACAAAAGAAGTAGTCACCGATCCCTTGGCTGGAGTATCGACGACCATTTCTCCATCCAGAGAAGACAACACAAGACCCAATCTTTCAACACAATCAGCAGCAATAAAACAATGCGTAGCACCAGTATCAATAATAATAATTAAAGGAGTACTATTAATGAAACATGTACCTTTAATAAGTCCATCCTCAACAGTTGTCTGATCCTCAACCAAAGCAAACACTTTACCACTTCACTGAGCCTTCTTCGGTTATGGACACTGACTACCAATGTGCCCTTCTTCTTTACAGTTGAAACAAACAACACTCTTGTTCTCACACTCAGCTACAACATGTCCGTTCTTGCCACAACAGAAACACCTCTTCACTTCAATAGTGCACACATTACTCTTGTGCCCAGGTTTCCCACACTTAAAGCAAATCACACCAGCAGGAACATCTCCCCCACTAGTCCTCTGACCATGAGAAACTCTCTGCTTACCCTTACCAGCTGGGGCATCATAAGGTTTACCACGATTCTGCGGGTGCTTACCCCTCTTCTCACTAATAATCTTATAATGAGCATTATTGTCTTCCTCAAAAATCCTTCAGCTATCAACCAAATTAACAAAGACACAAATTTTCTGATATCCAACTGCTTTCTTAATCTCCGGGAACAACCCATTCTCAAACTTAATACACTTCGAAAACTCATCATTTTCCTCAGAGTAATGCGGATAAAACTTGGCCAACTCAACAAACTTAGCAGCATACTCAACAACAGGCAGATTTCGTTGCTTCAGCTCAAGGAACTCAATTCCCTTCTTTCCACGGACATCTTCAGGAAAATACTTTCTCAAAAACTCCCTACGAAACACAGCCCAAGTGACATATTCACCTGCAGCTTCTAACTTCTGGCAAGTCTCTAGCCACCAGTCATCAGCCTTGATTGCTAGCATATGAGTCCCATAATGAACCTTTTATGTTGGAGTGCAATCCATCACGCGAAAGATCCTCTCAATCTCTTTCAACCATTCCAAAGCTCCGTCAGGGTCATACTTTCCCTTGAACGTAGGTGGATTCTCTCTCTGGAAAGTCGCCAAGCTACGAGATCCAGCATTCCCGTCAGCATTCGGCTGATTTTCCATCGCATGAGCCATTACTTCTAAAGCAGCAGCAAGAGCAGCATCATTCCTTCTAGCCATCTCAACTTCTCACTACAACATAAACAATGATTAGAACTCAAATAACAATACTTGATCGTTAGACAACTATGACTCGACGACAAGGTCAGACCAACCTTTTGCTCTGATGCCAACTTTATAACACCCCAATTCTACCCCGGAAAATTATGCAAAGTAAATCAGAGATAAAATTTCAATCATACAAATGAATCGGGACGTCACAAATTCTTCTAACAAATTCATGCATTCATCATGGATATATAACACTTTTAATAAAACATTTGATGAACCATCAATATATCATCTTTAATAAAATAATTCAACAACTACGCAGCGGAATTCTTCAATAACATCTTTAAACAAAACAACTACTACGAAACATCTCATATTTAATAACAATCAATTCAAAACTCAACAACTGAAAATCAACAATCAAAAATCAGCAAGCGTTCATTCCCACGAGTGTTACATATCAGAGCAATGACACCGACTCGAACTATTGAAGGTATACAGCCTTCACTCGCGATTACCTGCACGTTACCAACATAAGGGCAACGTTCAAAACAGAATGGGTGATATATCTAAAAATATAATAAAGCGCATGATAATTAATATATTAAATTAGATCACTAATATCACCACTTCTCATCTCATAATCAACAATAATTACAACATATATACTCATTCATCAACATCAAATACACTTCATTATTCAATCATATAATGCGACTCAAAACTATGCAAATGCATGGGTACCATTGGAGCAGAACTCCCATCTCAAAAATCTGCCAATTAATAGAGGCATCAACAAGGCATAACCTTCATCTCAAAATTTGCCAATCCAGGCCATCTCAACGAGCATAAGCTCCATCTCAAAAATGCAATGTATGCGACTCATCATGAATGTAATAACAACACTCAGTTAAAAACATCTCAAAATACATCTCAAAACATCTCAATCACAGCATCTCATAAACATCTCAAAATAGCAACATCTCAATCATCTTAAAACATCTCAATCACAGCATCTCATAAACATCTCAAAATAATTTATTGAACATCATTTGTTTATCAAACGTCATTTGTTCATCATAATTGTCAAACACAACTTTAATAACCATATCTTGTTAATAACTCAGTTGTATATCAATAATACAGTAATCCATATTATTATTCTGCGATTTTACATTTTTACTGTCGCTAATCCTACTGTCAAAATTCTGACAGCAGCCTCTACACATCTCATGTTCATCATTCTGTCCAAACATCAGCACAACGACCAATCACGGGAATTAATCCTAAATCCTAAATTAGTTACTAGGATTACACTTCTTATTCATCATTTAATCACCTAGAGTAAAGCTCATCGCGTTAGCTAATCAACGCTTCGAACGGCATATCAAATAGCATCCTAAAACTCAAGTTACATCAACTTAAAATCGTTTCTGTAAAAAATCAGACATTATGGGTCGACACAAGACCCTATGGATTGACTCATCCTGCTTCTCCTTTACAACATGGGTCGACGCAAAACCCTATGCATCGACGCGTACTGCTTCATTTGTTCACTATTAGTCGACACATCCTCCTTATGGATCGACTCATCCTGGCTTTAAATCACAACATGTATCGACACATGCACCTTACCGATCGAATCATCCTGAGTCTTGAAACTAACATGTATCTATGCAAGCCCTGCATGCATTGACTCATCTTCAGTCAATCAGCCTTCATGTATCGATACATCCAATTTGGGGTCGACACATCCTGTTACAATCTGCCTAATTTCTGTGTTTTCTACTGTAATTTCGCTACGGGAATTATGTTACAGTCCTACAAACCTCATTATAACCATGATAATTCATCACTTAACATTATACTCTATTACTCCATTGATCAAACAACATAATAACATTCTTATTCATCAAAAATTCATCAAATCTTCATCATACATCATTCATAATGCATTCAATTCAAGAACAAACAACAATCACCTATAACCCCATATATCAAACATCATGAACCCAATTATAAAGTTAGAACCCCACCCTTACCTTAGATTTAAGGTCTCTCTACAATTTCCGGGTTGAATCTTTGTTCTTGCCGTCTCCTTCTATTTCCAACAGCTTCACATTCTCCTCAAATCCTTATTTTTCCTTCTACTGTTCTTTCTTCTATTCTAACAACAAATAATAAAATAACCTAATTGTGATACGGTGGGAGAACTGACTTGAGGTTTTGCGTTTGTTTTCGCACTTGTTCGGTTTAGCAAGAGTCGCCACCGACTTTTTATTTTATCCTAAAGGAAAGGTTAAAAAGCACAGGAAAAACCTTTGAGATGTTTCGTGGGTTCGGGGGTAGATTATGAAAAGGGAAGGTATTAGCACCCTTTTCATCCATGGTGACCCATGGGCTCTTAGTTACTTGTTTTAGATCACTTGCCTTGATTTTCAATTGTTTGAAATGGTGCTTTGTGTGTGTGTAGTTTTGAAATTTTTTTGAAAAAGATGCCTTGTCTAGGCAACCCTTGTAACAATTCTTTACTCGAATGTTTTACAAAAGGTGTTTGTCTTTTTGAAAAGATGTTTCAAGGTTTTAAAAGTTGTTTTTGAGAGTTGTGTTGTGAAGTGTGTTTTGAAAGTAGGCAAGTGTGTTTTGCAAGTTTGATCAAGTAACTAAGAGTTGTCTACCCTATTGTACTCAAAGATTTTTCTCATGTTTTAACCCTTTTAACAGTATTGTTCCACCATTGTATTTGGTGGACAATCTTGTGTTAGGATGTTAACGTGACAGGCGCGGGTCATCGTTTGGACCATGAATGCAATGGTGCCAAGTGTCTTTGGCAATTTTCTTGAGGGACTATGATCATTTTGTTTAGGCAACTTCGAAAGCGTCATCGAGGGACTATGATCATTTGATTTGTTTTGTTTCGCCAAAGAAACTCAACATGCAACATGACCCATTTTGGAAGGCAACAAGCGGGATTACCCTAGGGATGCAAGTGTGATTGGTGTATTTGATTTTCATGCTTGTTTATCTTTGAATTAGTCAAGCTATTTGTTGGTTGATTTTGCATACAAACCCTAAGTCTATCATGGCATAATTAGAAAGCTTTTAAATGCGGAAATTTAAAGTCCTAAATTATTACAACATGATTATGGGGATGGGGGTACAAATGTTTGAATGGGGGATATTTAGCAAGAAATTTAAATCTAAACTATTACATCCATATTGAATATACAAATTATTTAATTGTACAATAATTAAATAAATACAATAAATATGCAAAATGCACAAAAATGGTTTTTTTTATGTATGTAAAAGTATTTTTCAATGTAAAATATAAACAAAAATAAAAAGCTTAATTTTTTATATTTTTATGGTCTTAGGGAAAAACCCTAGTTTTCTAAAAAAATAATATTTATTTATCAATATTATACAATATCATATATTAATTTATACAAAAGAATAAAAAAGAAGTAAAAAGTATTTTGTAGTGTCATATATTAATAAAAATAAAAAAATGTATTATTAAAATATTTATCCTAAATATTCTAATAAATATACAAGTATTTATATCATATATTTTAATATACTAAATATATACTTAAAAATAAAATATTAGTTATTTACAAAAGTGTATATTTTTAGAAAATGTTTTCAAAATGTAAACAAAAATGATAACTAAAAAAAATATGTTTTTGTATTATTGTTTAATATTTTGGATAAAAAGAAATATATTTGTTTATATATATATATATATATATATATATATATATATATATATATATATATATATATATATATATATATATGTTTAAATAAAACAAACAAATGCCCAATAAATGCAAAAATGGGTGAAAAAATATTTTTAATGTTTTTTATGTTTTGACAAAAAATAATAAGTCAGAAGAAAAAATAAAAAGTCAAAAATAATGGATATTCCACACAATGGGCCAGGGGGGTGCAAAATGAGAAAAGAGGTGCAAAAAGCAAGGATAGCTCAGGCCCAGCCCAAGACATCATCTTCTTGCTCCAGCTTCTGTCAAAAACGCGCGCTTCTTTGTCCAAACATCAACTCCTGATTCTTTGATTATTTTGCAAAACTCATAACACAAACATTGTAGAGCATTAAATCACGAATTCATACATATAAAAAACTTGACCTAACTCTCAGAAATGAGGGAGAATTTCTTCATCCCTAATTTCTGACCTAAGTTTTCTTCCATGTTCAGGTCTAAAATTCTCACAGCACACACAATATAAATGAAAAGTAACTACATGGATGGCTTCAGGGCTATGAGTAGAACATGCTTTCTTCACAAACTTAAGCCTAACTATGCCTGGATAGAGAGATAGAAGTTCATATTTTTACCTGTTCAGCTTGAGTCGTGTACAGCAATGGAGGTATCTTCAATGGAGTTTGAACTTTGGTACAGCTTGCCTGAAGTCCAAGGATGCTTCCCCTATGCTTAGCTTGCTTTGAATCTCTCTAAATCGAGCTATGGAAGTCAACCTGCAAAACTGAAAAGTGAAAATGGAAAACTTGGCTATGGATGTTACAGCTTGTATCTAAGGCTTGGGATAGCTTCAATGGATGGTAGGGAGTATATTGGAACTTGTTTGGGCAAAAACGCACGAGTGAATGATGCTGGCCAAGTCAAACTGTAGGAATGCCCTGTTTCTTGCAGAAAAATGGTGTTTTGATGAATGAGGAGGTTTGGGATGTGGTTCAGTCGTGCTTTAGGTCAGTTAGGGTATGTGAAATATGTTTGCAAAGTTTGCTTTGGCTGCTGTTACAGGAATGAGAAATGGGAGTTGTTATACAAGTTTTCTTCTAATGTAAGCAAGGATATGAAACTTGTGATATAGGCCAGTACAGGTCCCTTAAGTAGGATGCAGCACTCTCTCTTGATCAGCGGGATTTGTCTACAAACTTGTTCCTTAAAGATTTGGCTTGTACTTCTAAGATTCAGAATTTGACATAAAGCATTGCTTTTCCAAAATGGCAAACTACCTTTTTCCATTTAAGGGTTAATTATTTGTGTAATGACTTAATGCATAAAACAATGCTTGAACACAATGGTTTGGCATTTAATTATTGAGTGTGAAGAGGATTAGAGGCCTGTAAGCTAGCATAAACCATGCTGAGTTGAAAATGCCAATGTTATGGACATGTATTTGGCTATGAACAAAGTGACTTTTGCCCATCTTTGCAAATTCGATTCTCCCTAACCACATGGGTGTTTGAGAAGTTCTTGGACAATTTGGAAAGCTTGGAATGTGTACTACAATTCATCTTTGTAATGCAAGTTGAAATTCCAAGTGGAACCATGTGAAAAGTGGCCATGAAGTTGGACAAAAATCCTGCCTAGAATATGTCAAAAAATTTCTAAGTTAAGAATGTTTTGCACCCTTGTTCCAAAAATAATAACTTGAGCTACAAGCTTCCTTTGAGAAAACTTTGTGAATCAAAGTTGTAGATTTTGCAATGGACTATAACTTTCATGTTTTGAGTTTTGTTTGAATCCATTTTCATCTTGGTGAAAAAATGGGACAAAGTTAGGAAAAAATAAGGAAATTTTATAACTTAGAAAATTTCTAAGTTATGAAATTTCTTCATTTTAAACCCTAATTTGCAATTTTGGGTTTCTTGATGAACAAGTTTCATAATTTGACATGTCTTGATGAAAAATTAATCTTGGCACTTAATTTTGACCAAAAAGTCAAAGTTTGACTTTTCAGTATACAATCAAATTTGATCAGTTGACTGAAAAATTCATCTGTCAATCCTGTGCATTTGGGATCTTTTGAACTTGTGGAATGTTTCAAGACAATTCCATTGAGTCCTTGAGTCCATATGTGAGCTTGGTTTTCCATTGTCTAGGTCAAACAGTCAAAAATTGCCTTTGTGCAGTCAAAACCCTAAAAATGACCATTTTGCCCTCTTGGTGATCTGATCAAATTTCTTGTGGAATTGTGATCCAAACTTGATCAAATGGTTCATATGAGTTCATAATCTTGATGTGGGTCAAATTTCATGAGGTTTGACTGTCAATTGGTCACAGTTGACTTTTCCCCAATACAGTTGATTTCTAGGTCAATTGTCCAATTGATTGGGCAAAAATTGGAATCAAGGCTTGAAACTTGGTATGGATAAACTTGTAAGTCCAACATGAAGCATGAAAGTCATTTTGGGCATTTTAGGTCAAAACATCTTTGTGCAAACTCAAACCCTAATCTGGGTCAACAGTGCAAGGAGGGGTCTTGAGCAGAGCAAACCCTAACTTGATCTTGAGTTCCAAGAGTCTTGTGATGAGAAAATGTTGATGAAATGGGAGGGAAAATTTTGGGGTACAACATTAATATTCTATTATTCCTTAGTGGGATCCAAACTTACACCCCCTTATAACATCTACTATCTCAAATTAAGCCCACCTTAATAATATTACACTTCTAATATTATTTCACCACATAATAATATTATACCTCTAATATTATTATTTCTCCACTTAATAAAATAAATCCAATTTAATAATAAAATATCTTCACAAATATTCCAAAAATAATTTAATTAAATAATCAATTAAATTACGGGCGTTACAATTCCCATGAACATATCAACTAGCTCCCTATCAAACAAATGAGGTTGTACTCTTCCAGCTAGATCTCTCCACTTCTGGGCATATTCTTTAAACCCTTTATTCGAGCCCATGGTCATATTTTGTAATTGCACACGAGTTGGTGCAAGATCAGCATTATATTGA
Organism: Vicia faba; assembly: GCA_948472305.1. Taxonomy (NCBI): domain Eukaryota; kingdom Viridiplantae; phylum Streptophyta; class Magnoliopsida; order Fabales; family Fabaceae; genus Vicia; species Vicia faba. Next base: position 596,584,300 of record OX451737.1, read on the forward strand.
TACTGCTTATAAAAAGCAGCAGCCGGGTCTTTCCAAGTGCTGACGTTGGTTCCCTCCAGCTGATAGAACCATTCGAGTTGTGTCCCAAATAAACTCTCTTGAGAGAAATGGACCCATATATTTCTGTCAACTGTATGGAGTTGGATCTTCTGAACATAAGACCGCAGATGCAGCTTCGGATAGGACACACCATCATATTTGGAAATATTAGGAACCTTGAACTTGTGAGGGATAACAATCCCCGAAATAAGACCCAACTCTTCAAAATCCATCCCAAGAACTTTTAGTATTTCCATAGCATTAACTCGATCTTTCAGCTGCTTGTATCTGTCATCAGCAGAAGGATACTATTTAGCAGAATAGTCTTCATCAGAACCTTGGCCAGAACCAAGGTTTTTATTCTCTTCAGCTTTCACACTCTTGTCATCTTCTTCTTGGTTATCGTCTTCATTTGACGGTACCTCAAAATCTAGAGCCCTTTAGGTCAGACCTTTGAATCTTCTGACCATATTAAGAAAGTCTATTGGCTTCTTAGTCTTCTTTTTATTCCCTTTTGTGATGAGGGTCTTCAACTCGTCTTGTCCCTTAGCTAAGTCCAGGAACATTTGTTGAAACTGAGTGTTCTAAGCTTGAAGTTCCTTCATGATTTGTTTGAGTGCCATCTTTTACTGAAATAAACAGCAAGAAGATGAGAAAATATGTCTATAAAGTACCTGTTATATGATGATATGCATGATATGTAAATTCCAGTGCAATGTTTTCAAGGACATTTGCGAGATTTAAATTTGTTTAAACAAAAGGAAACAAAAGAAATTTTAGTAACTAGCTCAAATTATAATTGCCTTCTAGGCTTATAATGATAACAAGAAGAGTTACAAAGAAACAAAATATGAATTCAAGTCTCCCATGGGCGCTTCCTCTTTGTGTTAACATATGCATTAAGGCTTTGTTCTTCGTGGAGTCGTTTCGTCAGCTCTATTACTTTCTTTTCACTAGCATAGAGTTGAGTTTCAAAGGCATCACTTTCTTCCTTGAGTTGAATCCAAGACTTATGTAGTTCTTCGAAGTCAGTAGCCATATCAGGATGAACAATAGTATAAGGAATATCCATTTCAACAACAGGCTTTACGATCACTGGTAGGATAGCAGGATATGACATTATGAGATTTTGAGCACGAGACCGCGCCCATCAGAGGTAAGGCTCTAGATGAATGGAATTATTATGCCCAAAGTCTCGCTATCAATCTTGTTGACCATGTCCCAAGCACGTATAAACCTTTGATGGTAATTTTAAGTATCGTCCTCATAGTAGAACACAATATCCTGGATGAGCATATCATGATAATCGTCCCTTCGAGCATAACCAAACTCACGTAGAGCTAGAGACGGGTTGTAAGTGATACCCCCTTATACCAAGGAGTGGTACATTAGAGAATTCCCCCGGAAGATCAATAATAGTGACATTTACCTGAGATTGAGAACACCAATGGATATCTGCATGAGCGAGTGACATCAACATTTGAGACCATCTCAAACCTTGTTCATTCTTTATCACTAATCGAGCAGGTGTGAAATAAACCACCTGGACAGTAGAGGTATGCTACACATAAGAGTCCATCTCTTCTTAATAGTATGAGTGTGGAGGGAATGCAAAACATCTCTAAGAAAGGTAGGCACTTAATTATGGGTGAGAAATATTTTAATGGCATTCACATCTAAAAATTGGTCCGAATTAGGGAATAGTACCAAACTATAGATCAGCAAAGCCAAAATATCCTCAAAATCACTAAAACATATGGCATCCAGAAACCAATGATCCTTCTCTATCATAAATTTAGGAGATAAGACCCTTGACTCTATTCCTTGTTTCCCAATTAAATACAATGTCTGGTCGTTTCAGATGTAAGGCTAGTACAATGTCTTCAAGTTTCGGAACTTGCTCTAGACTGGTAAAGGGTATCTGATCAAGAATAGGCACTTCAAGCAACTTAGATAACTCTTCCATTGTGGGAACTAATTGATAATCTGGGAAGGTAAAACAATGATACTTAGGATCAAAGAACTGGAACTGAACACTCATCATGTCTTCTTGGAAACCAATAGTAAACAAATTGAGTAGATGACCATGTCTCTTGGTGAATTGAGAATTGTCAGGAAACTTTGAGACTAATTCCTCAAGCTTGGAAGGTAATCTTACAAAGTTGATTTGGAAAGTATTCCTACGACTGGAAGCCATGACCCTGCAACAAAAGAACAAAGATAAATCCCCTAGATCCTTGAAATGGTTAGTCATGATATGATGTCATGATGTCATGTTTAAACAGATAACAAACACAAACAAAGCATACAAGAGTCTTAGGTTTAAGGCTTGCATGGGGTTGGTAGGAAAGCACCCTCTTGAAGTTTAGTTGGCTCAACCTGTCCTAAATAAGTAATCATGTTCTAGGGAACTCAATATCACTGATTTTTCCTACAGGTTTTGTTTAGCACGGTAATTGACTTGCCACCAAACAAAAACCCGAGAGTCGAATCTCAATGAGCGTAGTATCGAGTATCAAGCAACTTCATACTACACCAAAGTCGGCTATCTCACTACCTTTTAATAGCTATGTTAGGTCAATTAAGGTTTTAAAGGTCATTTAGTGCTTATGACGCCACGCGGCAGCCTAGTATTCTCCCCGACTGACTCGAGGGGCACAAGTACAAACCAATGTGTCGCACTAACGTAGCCATCACTTCAACCATATCGGTATACACCGTATATTTTCCATGATCTATTGCTACTTACCTAAAATGCCCCCAAATCCGGTTATATGATCTTTGCAAGAAAAGTAAACCCGAGCAACCCTCAAATGTAAAGCATACAAAGCAAACAAAAAAATGATTTAAAGTGATCTAACTCTAAAGGTAATCCCTATTTTTAGTAGTTCCCCAGCCGAGTCACCAATTCACTTTGTTTGAAAATGCTTTGTATTGTGTGTTTGAAAAATATTTTTGAAAAGTTGAACTTTGTAATGATTCTCTTATTTATCCTCGGGAATGCATACAAAGTGTTTTGAAAATATTTCGGAAAGTGTTTGTGAAAAAGATGTTTTTGTTTTGTTTGTGAACAAGCGATTAGGAAATATCTACCTACTCAAGGTCTTTATTGTTCTATTCCTCCTATTTTAGATAGTGCTATCTATACCATTAGTTAGTAGGAATCCCTATCATTGGATGTGAAGGGACAAGTGTGGGTCATTGTACAATCATTGAAGGCAACTCGTAGGGCCTCTTTAGCAATTTCGTAAGGGGCTAGATCATATACCGAAGGCAATATTCGAAAGGGTTATCGAGGGACTACGATCTTTTTAATTGAGGGACAGTGCTAAAGCGTCCCCACATTTGAAGGACATGAATGTGTTTATCAAAGACAACAAGGGAGGTTACCCTAGAGGTGCACGTGCGCAAATTTTTCGTGTTTCAGTTATTTTTAATCTTTAAAATTAAGGTTAGCTAACTATTGTTATTAGTCTATTCATGCAAACCCTAATTACTAAGTAACGGTAACAAATATAGTAAAGCGATAAATGTACAGAAAATAAAATTATACGCTATTACAAGGCTTCGGGAATGGGTGTACAAGTAATAAAATGCAGGGAAAAAGTAAAACCCTAATTAACTATTACAAACCATGAGCAGATACATAATTGTAAACAACGCGAAAAGAGTAAACTACGCGAAGATGTAAAATAAATAAAAGAGGAAGGAAATTGTTTTGCTGATTTTTTTGATAAAAAATGTGATGATTAACCTAAAACCTAAATATATTTTAATTAATTAAAACCTAAAACCCATAATTAATTTTAATTTGAAAAAATAATAAAGTTTATTAATTAAACAAAAAAAAACTAAACCCTAATGTTAATTAGGGTTTATGAAAAAATTAATTGATAAAAAATGGTTTTAGTTTGATGAATTTAGGATTTATGAGTGAAAAAGTTAGAAAATAAGGGTTTTAAAAAGTTACCAGGGCTGGGTGTTGAACCCACGCCCTCTACCCTTTCAATCAGCAGCTTCACCACCAGGCCAATCTCGTGCCTGTGTCAAAGGACATAGGCCAATGCGCTATGTACTGAATCCTGCAAAATATGGGAAATTATGAAAAAAAGAAGCAAATGGAAAGGATCGAACCCACGCCTTGATAGGGTAATGCTTTAGCGTGCACGTTTCAACCACTGGGGCGGTAACACATATATTCATTAAAATGAAACAATGCATATATAATATAGAAACTGTTCATGAACCGGTGCCAGAGCCCTAGCTCCGGTCGTCTTCTCCGGTAGCCTCCTTTTATCAAACCTGCAAAATAGCCAAAATTAATAATCCAAGGGGACCCTACCCCACTAAATAACCGTCTGCGATTTCAATGAGATAATTATTTTGTCCTGAATCGTAGGGGATTTTGAGCTATGGTGAAAACTGCATGGATCGATGCAATTATGGTGTTTACGATTTGGCCAGCATGGAACCTCCACGATGGTTCTATATTACACTATCAAACCTTAGAAACACAATGATATCATTAGCATGTCTTAAAGAAAACTCAAAAACTCAAAAATGCAATTTTTCAAAAGTATGAGATCAGAGAACTATGTGATGGTGTTTCATGCGTTTTGGATCATTAGATTTGATCCATTCTTACTCTATAGGATTTCTGGAAGTGAATGAGATGGTTTATTTGCCTTCTAAATGGATGTGATAAGGATTTGAAGGTTGTCTAAAGCTTGAACAATTCTGAGTTTTTGGAGTTGATTCTTGGACAAGGGTTTCGTGCCTTTTATGTCTGAATGAGTGTGGTTAAATTGCATGGAATTAGGTCAAAGACATGGGCTTGGACCTTTGTTAACAATCCTTGTATTTTTATCTTATTTATTTTGAATTATTAATGAATAAATAAAAAATAATTAAAATAAATAGATCAAGGGATACATGAACAAGATTTGAGGTGTATAACGAGTGTAATACATGCTTGGACTTCATGAATTTGCTCAAAACTTCCCATCTTGTACTAGCCATAACTCTCTCAATTTTCATCTTTTGAAGGTGATCATGGAATTTTTGTCATAATTCAGTCTCTGAGGGGAGTGTTCACCAGATTTAGTCTCTGAGGTAAATGCTCGTCATGTAGATAGTCACCCTGTCCTGTTTTCATAATAGATCTAAATTCTACTTTTGTTGGTAAACCTGTTCTGTTTCAAGAATTCATACCACCTGGCCCTGTCGATAGTTTCCCCGTCCTGTTTCAGGAGTTAATATTTGTTTGGTCATAAAGATAGTTTCCCTGTCCTATTTCGGGAGTTAATCTTTTCCTGGTCATAAACATATTTTCCCCGTCCTATTTCGGGAGTTAATCTTTTCCAGGTCGTATAGATAGTTTCCCCTTCCTATTTCAGGAATTAATCTCTGACCTGTTTGAGGATTGTTGATGATAGTCGTTTGTTTGTGAACTTTACTTGAAATGATATAGTTAGTCTTTATGCAATGTCATGATGTATATAATGCACTACATAATGATGTTCTCAAAGTAAATGAGAATGTTATATGTGTTTCGTATGCATATGTTATGATACTTGTAAATTATGTATGGATGTGAGATGTCATTGAGGCGTATCGGTAGCTTCGTATAACATCTTTGCTGGGAAAAATAAATCCCTGACTACCACTGGGCGTGAAGGATATGAATCTTCAATCATATTTAGAATGTCCTTGTTGGGGATTACTACTTTTTATTTTGAGGATATTCCGCTGGGAATGTTAGTCTACTGCTTGGGGATAGAAGAGTTCAGAAACATCGGTTGTTCATTGCTCTACTGTGGATTTTATTTCTTATATACCCTGACTGGGGAAAAGATGTGAATAACCTTCATAGGTGTTGTATGACCAAGTTTTAGGTATGGACGTCACTCTTCTGGGGAGGACAAAATTGATATATGTCCCAGTTTCAGATTTCGTTGTAACTCTATGGGGATAGTACCCTTGACTACATTTTGCTGGAGAAGAGAATTTGTCCGGGATTTGCAGTAATCGGAGAAATGAACTTTGTTTAGGAAATTAAATTATGTTGGGGAAATAAACCTTGTTGGAGAAATAAACTCTGTTGATGAACTGAGCCATGCTGGAGCAGAGAACTCTATAGGGGATTGTACAGTGTTGGAGAAATAACTCAGTTGGGGAATTAAGTTCCTGTGAATTATGCTGAGGACATATTTCTGATGGGAATTGGAATTTTGTATGATGTGCTAAGGAATTTTACACTATATGCTTGATAAATGATCAAACTCCTTTATCTGCTAAGGGGATCCACTGGGGAGTATGGTCATGTTAATAACTGGAATATGCCCCAATTTATGTGTTGAAGGCTTAATAGACTTGCGGGGGAATGTATCTTCGTTTGGGATGAGCTTGTGAAGGTGACTATGTGGGGGATAATCTCATAGAGGTTGTTTTATGGGGATTTGTGGACGACTTGAATGTTAGCCCAATTCCTAGAGTCTTTAGTAAATGTTGATTCCTGTTGTTATGTGTATATTTGTTAATAGTAATCATATTCATATACATATGTTCATTCAATTTAGTCATTGGAAGTTTTTGCGGAAAAACAGAAAAGATAAAACAAAATTTGATTTTTGCAATTGTCTTTGTATTGACAATTTTCCTATAAATGGTCGATTTTTGTACATAGCAACATAAATCCTAGTAAGAGGAAATCGTCATAAAATGAAAAGAGTATGGAGTAAAATAAAGAGAAACATCAATGTGTAAACGATCTCATTGAGTTTCAATTATGCTATTGCCTTTATGTCTTCAAGCATCTCATCCCTCACTGTTGGAAGAAGTTGACTGAATTGATCTGTACCATTTGACTTGACATTGGTAACAAGGCTAATTGTAAGTAGATGATCCAATGGTACGTAGTCGTACACTTTAATCCCTAACTTTTTCCTGGACCGCCCTTTCCGGTTTTCAGTCCACCGGGATACCCTTTTTTGCCCAAGCCGCCTTTTCAGGTTTTCGACTTTCCAGGTGTAAAATCTTTATATGTATATCCATAATTGTTTCCCGAACCCTTTTGGTTCGCCGAGATGCCCTTGTTTTTGCCTAGGCAAGTTAACTTAGTGGGCCATATTCATGCTTAGTATTTTTTGACTATGTCCGCGTTTACAGGGTGCAGAAGGTCTTCACTGTTCATGGTGGCAATTATCATAGCACCACCAGAAAATAATTTCTTGATTAAAAATGGCCCTTCATAGGTGGGGGTCCATTTTCCCCTGGGATCACCTTGCGGTAGAATGATGCATTTTATTACAAGGTCACCAAGCTGATATACCCGATGCTTGACTTTCTTGTTGAAGGCTTTGATCATACGCTTCTGTTACATCTAACCATGACAAACAACCGCAAACCTCTACTCATCAATGAAATTTAACTGGTCTAGCCTAGTATGAATCCACTTGTCTTCGTCTAAACCTGCGTCTTTCATAATTCATAGAGAATGAATCTGGATTTCGACAGGCAGGACAACTTTCATACCGTAGACTAGAGATAATGGGGTTTCCCCAATTGATGTACATACTGAAGTCCGATAGCCATGAAGAGTAAATGGTAACATCTCATACCAGTCTTTATACGTCACCGTCATCTTTGTATAATCTTCTTGATGTTCTTATTGGCAGCTTCCACTATGTCATTCATCTTTGGTCGATACGAAGAAGAATTATGGTGCTTAATCTTGAACTGCGTGAAGAGTTTCATGATCATATTATTGTTAAGATTAGTACCATTGTCTGTGATAATCCTTTCTGGGATGCCATACCGATAGATAAGATTATGTTTAATGAATCATGAAACAACATTCTTGGTGACGGAGGCAAATGAGGCGGCTTCAACCCACTTCATGAAGTAATCAATGGCGACAAGGATGAAATGATGCCCGTTAGAGGTCGTAGGCTTAATCTCTCCAATCATATCAATTCCCCACATTGCAAATGTCCAAGGAGAAGTCAAGAGGTTCAGAGGAACTGGAGGCACGTTTGATTTGTCGTATAGATTTGTCATTTGTGACAGGTTCTAGAGTTGTGATGGAAATCAGTTTCCATGGTTGAAAAATAGTAACCCGCTCTCAGAATCTTCTTAGACATCGTGTGTCCAATGGAGTGAGTAGCAAAGATACCTTCATGCATATGTTCCATAATCTTCTCTGCTTCCTTTATGTCCATACAATGAATCAGAGTTGAATCATGGTTGCACTTGTACAAAATTTTGTTGCTCAGAAAGAACTTGGCAGAGAACCTCCGTAGGAATTTTTTTTCATTAATAGATGCCCCCTCAGGATACTCTTGAGCCTCGAGGTACCTTTTTACTTCCTGAAACCAAGGCTTCTCTTCTACTCTGTCAGTGTCAACTTCGTAGCAATGTGCCGGTTCATCTAGTCTTTCGATAGTAATTAGAGGAACTTCGTTATTCCATCTGACTTTGAACATAGATAACATTGTAGCCAATGTATCTGCCAACTGATTCTCCTCTCGTGGAATATGTCCAAAAGTGATTTCCTCGAAGTATGGCATTAGCGTCAACACATGCTCCCAATAAAGAATGATATTCAGATGCTTGGTATCCCATTCTCCCTTAATTTAGTTGATCACCTGGGCTAAGTCCCCGTATACATTCAAGAACTTGATTCTTAGATCTATAGAAGCTTTGATGCCCATGATGCACGCTTTGTATTTGGCTATGTTGTTGGTACAATCAAAGCATAATATGGCGGTGAAAGGCGTATGGCAACCCTTAGGAGTGATAATCACGACACCAATTCCATTACCAAGTGCGTTCGAACCTCCATCAAAAACCATAGTCCACCAGGATCCTGGCTCAAGTCTTTCATACGGTCCAGGTTCTTCACAATCTATAACTAGCATAATATTCTCATCCGGGAACTCAAAATTATTAGATTGATAGTCGTCTACAGCTTGATGAGACAAATGATCTACCAGTACACTTCCTTTGATTTCCTTCTAGGTGGTGTACTGAATGTCATATTCTGTTAAAACCATTTGTAATCGGGCTATTCTTTTGGAGAGAGCGAGTTTCTCGAATATGTATTTTATGGGATCCATTTTAGAGATCAACAAAGTAGTACGTGTCAACATATACTGTCTTAGTCAGCGAGCAGCCCATGCCAAAGCACATCAAGTTTTCTCGAGCAGTGAGTATCTTGTTTTACAGTCGGTAAACTTTTTACTAAGGTAGTATATTGCATGCTCTTTTTGAACAAACTCGTCATGTTGGCCAAGTACATACCCCATTGAGTTATCTAACACTGTTAGGTACATGATCACAGGTCTTCCTTCAACTGGTGGCATTATAATCGAAGGTTCTTGGAGGGACTCCTTGATTTTGTCAAAAGACACCTGGAAATTTCCGTTCCGTTTCAATACTTGATATTTCTTCAGCAACTTGAAGATTGACTCACAAGTAGTGGTCATATGGGAAATAAACCTGACAATATAATATAGTCGTTCAAAGAAACCTTTAACTTCCTTCTCAGTACGGGGAGCTGGCATTTCTTGAATGGCTTTGACCTTGGCAGGATCAACTTCAATACCTTTACCACTGACAATGAAACCTAGGAGTTTACCAGATCTCACCCCAAAAGTGAACTTATTCGGATTTAACCTTAGCTTGTACTTTTTTAGCCTCTCAAACAACTTTTATAGATGGTTAAGATGTTCTTCTTCAGTCTAAGATCTATCTATCATGTCGTCGACGTAAACCTATATCTCGTAATGAATTATGCCATGGCACGATGATATGTTGCGCCTGCGTTCTTCAACCCAAAAGGCATAACCTTGTAGCATAAATTTTCCCACTGTGTAATGAAAGTAGTCTTCTCCATGTCTTCAGGTGCCACCTTGATGTGATTATAACCCGAGAAATTGTCCATGAAGGAGAATACCTTGTGTTGAACAGTTTTGTCGACCAGAACATTAATATGTTCAAGTGGGAAGTCATCTTTAGGGTTTGCCTTGTTCAAATCCCTGTAGTCTACACGCATACATACTTTGTCATCCTTTTTAGGTACTAGAACCACATTTGAAACCCATTGAGGATATGATGTAACTGCTAAGAAACCTACGTTGAATTTCTTCATAACCTCAGCCTTGATCTTCTCCGGAATCTCAGGACGCATGTGACAAACTTTTTGTTTTATTGGAGAAGAACCCTCTTTCATCAGTAGACGGTGAACCACAATATCAGTATCGAGCCCTAGCATGTCTTCGTACGACAAAGAAAAGATCTCAACATAGTCATACAACATCTAAATTAACCTGTTCTGGATACTGTTTTCGAGGTTGGCACCAATCTTGACTTCTTTCCTATGTACTTCAGTATCCAAGTTTAAAACCTTAACCGACTCTTCATGCGGTTGCATAACCTTCTCCTTTTACACTAATATTCTGGCAATCTCTCCAAGTATTTCACAATCTTCCTCACCTTCGTCCTCGGCTTGGTAGATCGGTTAAACAACCGGCTAAAAATTATCAAACAATAAAGTCGCCATCAAACATCTTTTATCCCACACGGAGGGAAAGGTAAACATCGAGAAAGCCTGATAAGGGAGAAGTCATGGTCTTGCGACTGAGAGATTGGGTAAGGGAGTCTGTTACGGGAGGGGAAGGTATTAGAACCCCACACGCCCGTAGTATTCTATGGTATCCACTCTTGTAATCTATCTTATGGGTGTGTCTAAACTATGCTTACTATTTACTACTAAGGATTAATGCATGCAAAAGAAATGAGAAAAGAATGTAGGGAAAATAAAGTTGTACTCGCTTGGGCCCTACCCCAATGCCTACGTATCCTTTTTGAGGAATCAGAGTTAACGTAGTTCGGCTCACATGTCTTTGTTTGTTTTTTGTTTTTTATGAACAATGTTAATTCCGCCTTTTTCCGCAGCTCGACCTTCGGAGACTCACGCGTTGGCACATAAGTAAATTAATCATGTCCTTACTTGAAAAAGTTTCGAGTTACGCCCTCGAGGAAAGATGCTACATTTGATTGATTTGTGTTTTGTTACCTTGAAAAAAGGTTTAAGTATGATTTTCATGTTTTAGGTTTGCTAAGGAAAAGGTTTTAGTTTTAGACGCATATGCAAAAGGGGAAAGAAAAGAGTCTACGGGAGACTAACCCATTTTTAATCTTAATGTTATCATACAATGGTAGTCCTAAGGTTTGTATTAAGAAAAGTGGAAACATATACCTAATGTTAGCATGTATGGCTTGCAACTTAAGGTCTAACTTGCGCCAAAAAGGAGCAAGCACGTCCTAAGGGAACATGGTATGTACAAGGATAAATCAAGCAAGCTCGAAAGACCACACATATAAAATGTTAAGGAAAATAATCGAAATGCTATAGCCAAGGGGAGCGTATCACCCGAGACAAACAAGCGGGAGTGAGATGAAAAACAAAAATGTGATGTCCAAAGCGACTAAACACTTAACGAAGTTATAGGAGATCGAGGTAGGCGACAGAAGGCAATATGAACAATCATAGAGTATCAGTATGGGCCAATGCGAACTCCTGATAAAAGATGGGGGTCGGTTGTGGAACCCTTCCCCACTTGACGACTCGATACACATGAGTAGGCACAACTCTGAAGCATCATGGTGTGTCACGAGCTAAGGATGACACAGACAAAATTTCGGGGGTCAATTGCGAACCCTCCTTGTTCGCCTCCTTTTGAGGACTTCAATAAGGATGGGAGAATAATGCGGGGACAAATATAAACACACCTTCATAATACCTACTCAAAGGTAGGGTTTTAAACAACCACAAATAGCAAACAGGATGCACACAATGCAGAATTTTCCCTAAACGGGTCTTTAAATAAACCAGAGGGATTCCTGACATTATCAGTAATAGAGATCTCCTTCATACATCTCTACCCTACTTCTCATGGTATCAGAAAGCAGTAAATCCCTACTTCTCATGATCTCTAGAAAAGCAGTAAAGTAATGCGATAAAGCACGGAAATGAAGAATAAAATAAGGTCACAATGAAACCTAACTGAGAAAGTATGTCGCCTCTTCAAAACCATGCAAGCTGTAGTTGTTTAGGTATTGGCTTGCATTTTTGGTAAAACCCAAGTGTATGTGTGAATGTCATGACTGATGTCATAACATTCTAGTTTAGTTTGTACTGACTCATTAGGTACCTTTGCAGAAAAATATTGTAATTCAAGTACTGATGTTTATAAGTGTGTATCTGAGCATTTTGCAAAATGATCACATTTTGCTAAATCAGTAGACAGGTTTTCTCAGATGTCATAACAGATGTTATGACATCCTGTTCTGAACTAACAGGTTTGCAGGTTGGATAAGTCTGAGTTTTTTCAGGAAAATAACTCAGTCTTTCCTGAACATAATCCTGCGTTTTCTGAGGGGTAACCTAGCTCAACCCTAACCTGGTTAATAAAGTCCTGTGACCTGGTCTTTAGGTCAAACGGAATTAACCCTAGGTTTTTGTGGAAACCCTAACTGAAGTTGCAGCTGCTATATATTCAACAGAGCTGCTGTTTTGCAAGGCATCCCTTTTATTGATCAGAAGATCATTTGTAATCTGTATAGGTTTGATTATTGTACTCCAAGCAATTATCATTGTGATAAGTGACTTGGAATAGGTTTCTAATTGTAAGGGTTGTGTAGCACTCAAAGCTTTGAAGCAAGAGTGTTTGAATGTTCCTTGACTAAAGCTGTGAAGCAGAGTCAAGTTAGCTGTGTGCATCACTCAAAGCTGTGAAGCAAGAGTGATTGTGTTGCTTGATTAAAAAACTGTGAAGCTTAATCAAGTGTTTGTTTTTGAAGAGTGTCTTCATCAATTCTTAAGTCAAATTGGTTTATGTATCACTGCTGTGATTGAGGGGGAGTGAGTAGGAACTCAGGTTTAAGTTGTACTTAGATTGGAATTGCATTGGGTAGGTCTTAAGTGAAGGAGATAAACTGGTTGGTTTATTCCTGAATTAACATCTCTTATAGTGGATTTCCTCCCTGGCTTGGTAGCCCCCAGAGTAGGTGTTGTTGCACACTGAACTGGGTAAACAATTGACTGTGTTCTTTATTGCTTTTGTATTTACTGTCATATAGTAAGTCAGATACGGTGTCATAACATTGAACGTGACATTGAGTATCTGCAGCCAGAATTTCAATTGGCATCAGAGCAGGCACCCTGCCTGTATTACTGGGTGAGATCTAGGGATATCACTTTCTGGCACTATGGACAAAGAAGGAGTTTTTGGAAATAGACCACCCATTCTGGATGGAACTAATTATGACTACTGGAAACCTCGTATGATTGCCTTCCTAAAATCTCTGGACAAAAAGGCTTGGAGAGCTGCTGACAAAGGATGGATTCATCCCACCATAACTGAGAAAGATGGGACAATCAGTCTGAAGCCTGAGGAAGATTGGAGTAAAGAAGAAGATGAGTTAGCTCTGGGAAATTCAAAAGCTTTAAATGCCTTGTTCAATGGAATTGATAGAAACATTTTCAGACTAGTACATCAATATGAACTGGCCAAGGAAGTTTGGGACACTCTCAAAACTACTCATGAGGGCACTTCCAAAGTAAAAATGTCAAGGCTTCAGATGTTGACCACCAAGTTTGAGAATCTAAAAATGATGGAAGATGAAACCATTCATGAGTTTCACATGAACATCTTGGAGATTGCCAACACCTCAGGAGCACTGGGAGAAAAGATGTCAGAAGAAAAACTGGTAAGGAAGATTCTCAGATCCTTGCCTAAAAGATTTGCAATGAAGGTAACTGCCATAGAGGAAGCCCAGGACATCAGCAAGTTGAAAGTGGATGAACTTATTGGGTCTCTTCAGACTTTTGAGATGGGGATCACTGATAATGGTGACAAGAAGAACAAAAGCATAGCACTTGTATCCAACACTGATGTTGAAAACAAGGAGGATGAAGAAGAAAATATATCAGAAGCTATTGCCATGCTGGGAAGACAGTTCAACAAGCTCATCAAAAGAATGGATCCAAAGTCAAGGTCTAATGTTCATAACATTCCCTCTGACATTGACAGTTCCAGCAGAAGACCAAGGTCAGAAGATAAGGGAAACCAAGGCAGAGGTATTCAATGCCATGGATGTGAAGGATATGGACATATTCGAGCTGAATGTCCTACCTTTCTTAAGAAACAAAAGAAAGGAATGACTGTTACTTGGTCTGACTATGATTCAGAAAGTAATTCTGAAGAAGAATCTGCCAAACTAGTTACTGCTCTAACTAGTGTTTGTACTTCTGAAAGTGACACTAGTGATGAAGAAGTGACATTTGAAGAACTGGCTGATACCTACAAGAAATTGTGTATCAGAAGTGCTGAAGTCTGTGTGCAGAATGAGAAACAATCAAAACTCATTATAAAGCTGGAGGCGGAAAAAAGGGCAGATCTTGAAACTATAAGTCACCTAGAAGGGGAAGTTCAATTACTGAACTCACAACTGAACCAAATGACAAAATCTGTCAAGATGTTGACCAATGGATCAGATAAATTGGAAGAGATCCTACAAGTGGGACAAAATGTGGGAAACAAATCTGGTCTAGGATTTGTGGAAGCTAAGAAACCTGGTGCAGACAAGAAGATCAGGCATGTTAAACAATTGTCAAAGCAGATGTCTCAACACAACTCTCAACATCAGAAATACATGAAGAAAAAATACCAAAGATGGAGATGTCATCATTGTGGGAGGTATGGACACATAAAGCCCTTCAGCTTCAAATTGCATGGATACCCTAATCAAAACTCTGGTGCTAAACCTAAGCCAAAAAGGGTACCACATACTCCTCATTGGAAGAAAAAGGCTACTGCCATGATAGCCCATACTTCCCTGAGAGTGTCTGCAAAGGAAGGCTGGTACTTTGACAGTGGATGTTCTAGACACATGACTGGATTCAAAAATCTCCTCAATAATGTTATGCCTCACACCACCAGTTTTGTGACCTTTGGAGATGGTGCTAAAGGTGAAGTCAAAGGAGTTGGTAATTTGGACTGCCCTGGAGTTCCAAGTCTGAATAAAGTACTGCTGGTAAAAGGGCTGACTGCTAATCTCATTAGTATCAGTCAATTATGTGATCTAGGATTCAAGGTCAACTTCTCAAGATCTGAATGTCTAGTAATTAATGAAAAACTAGAAGTTGTAATAAGAGGAATCAGATCCAAAGATAACTGCTACTTGTGGCAGCCTGAGAACACTGATATCTCCACTATGTGTCCAATTATCAAAGAAGAAAAAGAGATGAAACTGTGGCAGCATAAGCTTGGTCCCCTTCATCTAAGAACAATGAAAAGAGCTATTTCTATGGAAGCAGTCAGAAGAACTCCAAAACTACAGGTTGATAATATCTGTGATGTGGCAAATAAACTTGAAGAAGGATGTGTTGTCAGAACCATAAGTCATCTTGACAAGGATGTTGGAAATAAAAAGTCTAATAAATTCTGTTTCCCTGAAGAAATGAGGCTTGAAGTCTCCTCTCCTATAACTCTCCATCAAAATGGACTGGACAAACATAAAATTATTCAAGAATCAACCAGAACTATGATTCATATCAAAAGAATGCCTTCCCAATTCTGTGCGGAAATAGTTGCTGCTAGGAAAAACTGTCCTCAAAACATCTGGTCAAAACAGATGCTCCCTGAGTACAATGTCACACAAGATGTTGTGACATTGTGTTGTGACAATCTGAATACAATCAACATTTCCTTGAACCCTATTGACTTTGAAGAGAAGAAGTCATTTAAACTGGAACATAGTTTCTCTAAGCTTCAGCTGACTGATTCTTCTACCAAGGCTCTTGTTGGAAATAAACTTGAAAATTTGAGGGGCAGGTTGGGTATTCACCAACATAAGAAATTATAGCAATTAATTTTGCTTAAAACAAAGGTTGAAGGAATTAATTTTATTAAGTCTATCTTTAGTGGGCTAATCATATACTTTCACAATTCTTTCAAAATCTTTAAGAAGTTGAAAAGACTCCCTTTTACCCCCTACCTCTCTCGTCCTTGCAACCTGTTTCCTCCTCTCAATCAAAGATTTTTCTCAAACTGCTACCATTACTCAAAGTCAATCAAAATGTCTCAGACATCGTCTTCAACCATGGCGACTTCGTCATCCTCATCATCGTCATCATCTGACCAAGACTCTAGGGCAATCACCACATGCATAGAATCTGAAGTTCTTGAGGTCACTCCTCTCAGAGAGATGGCAACTGACCCAGCCAAAGTCAAAAAGCTCAGAACCAGACATGCAGGAAGAGCTCAAGCTACAGCCTCTGGTAATTCTTCTCATCCTTCGTCTTCTGTACCTAATAGAGAAGGATCAGTTCAAGTTCATCAAGCTATTGCTAGGCTGGTTACTAGTATACTGAGTGGAAACCAATTTGTACCGGGGATTTCTATCCCTTTAAATCAATCAGAAAGTCCAAATGTGGAAGTGTCTGAGAATGTAGATGTCACTGAGAATGTTGTGACACAAAAAGACAACATTCAGAACCCTTCAGAAAAGGCTCCTGATCCACCTATCATTGATGTGGATGAGGATTACTCAGATAATGATCTGATTGCTAATGTGAACCCTAGCATAGCTAGGAGATTGATGAAAAGAAAGAGTAGCCAGAATGATAAACCTAATGCTAAGAAATCCAAGGCTGAAGGCATGGCTGAGAAAAGTATTCAGACAAAAGGGAAGAAGGCCCAGGTGCATACTGCTAGACAACCAATTTCTAAGAAGAGAAAAGAACCTGAATCTTCTGATTCTGATGAGGAATCAGAATTTGAGATTGATATTGAAGAAACTCCTATCATAAGGAAGCTCCCCTCCAGCAAAATTGCTAAAGTGCCTGAAGTCCCAACAGACAACATCTCTTTTCATCATCCTGACAATGCAAACAGATGGAAGTATGTTTGCTTAAAGAGAATAGCCTTAGAAAGAGAACTCAACAATGATGCCTTGGAGTGCAAAGACATCATAGACCTGATCAAGAATGCTGGACTAATGAAGACAATGATAAAATTTAACAAATGTTATGAAAATCTGGTCAAGGAGTTTGTAGTGAACTTGTCTAATGATTGTGCTGATGGAAGGTCAGCTGACTTTGAAAGTGTTTTTGTTAGAGGAAGAAGGGTCAAGTTCTCTCCATCAGAAATCAACAAGTTTCTTGGAAGAACAAATGAGGATTGTCCTGATCTGGAGGCAACTGACAATGAAGTTTGTCAAACCATCACAGCCAGGCAAGTAAAGTGCTGGCCCTTGAAAGGCAAGCTGAATGCCAGTAAACTCAGCATGAAATTTTCCATCTTGCATAAAATAGGTGCAGCCAACTGGGTGCCTACAAATCATAAATCAACTGTCTCCACAGGATTGGGGAGATTTATTTATGCTGTGGGAACCAAGACTGCTTTTGACTATGGCAGGTACATCTTTGAACAAACTTTAAAGCATGCTGGCAGTTATGCTGTCAAAGGACCAATTGCCTTTCCCTCCCTCCTTTGTGGAATCATCCTTGCACAATACCCTGATATCCTTGTGGCAAGAGATACAGTCTGCAAAAGAGCTCCTGCCCTTGGCTTGCACTACAAAGTGTTTCAGGGATCTCATGCTCCAGACATTGTCATAACATCAGCTGAGACATCGTCTGTGAAGACCCAGTCCAAGACATCAGATGTCATAGCTGTTTTAAAAGAAACTTGCAAAGAGCTGGATGCTAGAAAAAGGACCCTAGAAATTCTAATTGCCAGGCTAGAAAAGGAGGAAGCTGAAGAAAATAGAAGGGAAGAAGGTGTAGAAGCTGAAGGTCATCTCAACATTGAAGAAACTAGCTCCTCTGAGTCTGATGACAGTGCTTGAAGGTTGGTTGCTGTTTGGTGGAGTTTGGAAGTGTGTTCAGTTCCTTTTTTGCTGCTGCTCTTATTAATTGTTTTTGGATAACTGTATAATCATTATGAACATGTATCTTTGGCACATTTGTGGCTAAAGAGGGGGAGGATATTTTGGTACTTAATATGTACTTGCTCAATTAGACATTCTATTTTTCTGCAGTCATTTATTTTTGCTGCTATCTATCTCTGATTGCTTAGGGTCTTTAGCCAAAAATCTGCCAAAGGGGGAGTTTGTAGTTGTTTAGGTATTGGCTTGCATTTTTGGTAAAACCCAAGTGTATGTGTGAATGTCATGACTGATGTCATAACATTCTAGTTTAGTTTGTACTGACTCATTAGGTACCTTTGCAGAAAAATATTGTAATTCAAGTACTGATGTTTATAAGTGTGTATCTGAGCATTTTGCAAAATGATCACATTTTGCTAAATCAGTAGACAGGTTTTCTCAGATGTCATAACAGATGTTATGACATCCTGTTCTGAACTAACAGGTTTGCAGGTTGGATAAGTCTGAGTTTTTTCAGGAAAATAACTCAGTCTTTCCTGAACAGAATCCTGCGTTTTCTAAGGGGTAACCTAGCTCAACCCTAACCTGGTTAATAAAGTCCTGTGACCTGGTCTTTAGGTCAAACGGAATTAACCCTAGGTTTTTGTGGAAACCCTAACTGAAGTTGCAGCTGCTATATATTCAACAGAGCTGCTGTTTTGCAAGGCATCCCTTTTATTGATCAGAAGATCATTTGTAATCTGTATAGGTTTGATTATTGTACTCCAAGCAATTATCATTGTGATAAGTGACTTGGAATAGGTTTCTAATTGTAAGGGTTGTGTAGCACTCAAAGCTTTGAAGCAAGAGTGTTTGAATGTTCCTTGACTAAAGCTGTGAAGCAGAGTCAAGTTAGCTGTGTGCATCACTCAAAGCTGTGAAGCAAGAGTGATTGTGTTGCTTGATTAAAAAACTGTGAAGCTTAATCAAGTGTTTGTTTTTGAAGAGTGTCTTCATCAATTCTTAAGTCAAATTGGTTTATGTATCACTGCTGTGATTGAGGGGGAGTGAGTAGGAACTCAGGTTTAAGTTGTACTTAGATTGGAATTGCATTGGGTAGGTCTTAAGTGAAGGAGATAAACTGGTTGGTTTATTCCTGAATTAACATCTCTTATAGTGGATTTCCTCCCTGGCTTGGTAGCCCCCAGAGTAGGTGTTGTTGCACACTGAACTGGGTAAACAATTGACTGTGTTCTTTATTGCTTTTGTATTTACTGTCATATAGTAAGTCAGATACGGTGTCATAACATTGAACGTGACATTGAGTATCTGCAGCCAGAATTTCACAAGCGATAAGAAAATTCTACATAAGCTTCTCCGCACGAGTGATTAAAGAATTAGTCTCTAAGCATTCCACATTGCGAAATTTGTATCAACATTCTATTGCAAAATCTTAACAAATAAACAAAAGTTTGTAGCACCGCAAGCAAAGCAGAGAAAACCGGAAAACTTCGAGATTGGGAACTCCTCTTATGCCAAGGAGTGGCACATTAAGGAATTCCCTGCAGCGGTTAATAATATTGATGTCCTCCTGAGATTAGGAACACCGATGGATATCTGAATGGGTGCGTGACATCACCCTTTCAGACCACCTCAGGCCTTGTTCATTCTTCATTACTAATCGGGTAGGTGTGAAATAAACCACCTGGAAAGTAGAGGTATGCAACACATGAGGGTCCCTCGCTTCCTCATAGTACGAGTGTGAAGAGAATGCAAAATATCTCCAAGCAAAGTAGGCACTGGATTATGGGTAAGAAATATTTTGATGGAATTTACATCTATGAGTTGGTACAGGTTAGGGAAAAGCACCAAACCATAGATCAACAAATCCAAAATATCCTCAAAAGCACAAAAACTCGTGGCATCTAGAAACCACTTAGCCTTCTCTATCATAAATTTAGGAAGAAAACCCTTGACTCTATTTCTTGTTTCCCAATTAGATACAATGTCTGATCCTTTCAGATGTAAGGCTACTGCAATGTCTTCAGATTTTGGAACTTGCTCTAAACCGATGAAAGGTATCTGATCAAGAATAGGAACTCCGAGTAACTTAGAGAATTCTTCCATTATGGGAACCAATTGATAATCCGGGAAGGTAAAACAATGATCCTTAGGATCAAAGAACTGGAATAGAACACTCATCATGTCTTCTTTGTAACCGATAGTATCCAAATTGAGTAGATGATCATGTCTCTTGCTGAATTAAGAATTGTCAGGAACCCTTGAGACTAATTCCCTAAGCTTGGAAGGTAGCTTTACAAAGTTGATTTAGATAGTATTTATGCGATTGGAAGCCATGACCCTGCAATAAAGAACAAAGATAAACCCCTTAGATCCTTGAAATGGTTAGTGAAAATGTCATGATATGATGTTGTGATATCATGTTTAAATAGATAACAAACACAAACAAAGCATACAAGAGCCTTAGGTTTAAGGCTTGCATGGGGTCCGTAGGTAAGTAACTTCTTGAAGTTTAGTTGGCTCAACCTGTCCTAAAATAGTAACCAGGTTCTAGGGATCTCAATATTAGTGATTTTTGTCTTCGGACTGCACCAAAGCCAACTATCTCACTACCTTCTAATGGCTAAGTTGGGTCAATTAAGGTTCTAAAGGTCAGTTAGTGCTTATGACACCACACGACAACCTATTATTCTCCCCGAATGACTTGAGGGACACCAGTACAAATCAAAGTGTCACACTAACGTAGCCATCACTTTAACCATATCAGTCTATGCCATACAATTTCCATGATCTATAGCTACTTACCTAAGGGTACCCCTAGATCTGGGTATAGGGTCTTTGCAAGAAAAGTAAATCCAAGAAACCCTTTAAAGATAACGCAAGAAAGTAAAACAAAGCAGATAAAGTGATCTAACTCTAAAGTAACCTCTCTTTTAAGTAAATCCCCAACTGAGTCGCCAGTTCTATAATACGGTGGGAGAATTGAATTGGCTTTATGTTTCATTGCAAATGTTGCGGATAGCAAGAGTTGCCATCGAATTTTATTTTATCCAATAATAAAAGGCTGAAAAGAACGGGAAAGACCTTTTTCAATTTTGAGTTTGAGGGGGGGGGGGGGGGGGGTAGGTTATGAAAAGGGAAGGTGTTAGTACCCTTTTCATCCGTAGTTATCTACGGGATCTTAATCGCTAGCTCACTTTATTCTAAAAATTGCTTTGTGAATGTGTGTTTGAGAAAATATTTTGAAAATGCCAATTGTAAGGCAAGACTTTGTAATGATTCTCGTTTTTGTTCTTGAGAATGGATACAAATTGTTTGTTTTAAAAATATTTTTGAAAGTGTTTTGTGTGAACTGTTTTGTTTGTTTTAAAATGTTTGTGAGCATGCGATTAACAACGTTCTACCTACTCAAGGTATTTATTGTAATTTCCACCTCCTTTAGATAGTTCTATCCTACCATTAGTTAGTAGGAAGCCCTATCGTTGGATGTGAAGGGACAACCGCGTGTCACTGTACAATCATTGAAGGCAACTGGTAGGGACGCTTTAGAAATTTATCGTTTAAGGGACTAGATCGTTTACTGAAGGCAACATCGAAAGGGTCATTGAGGGACTACGATCTTTGTTTTGGAGGTACTTTGCTAAAGCGCCCCAACGTTCGACGGACATAACTGTTTTTCCGAGGCAACAATGGAGGTTACCCTAGAGATGTGAGTGTGAGAGTGATTTATTTTAAGTTATTCTTATCTTTGATTAGGGTTATCTATCATTTTTTTTAACTTTCCATACATAACTAATTTCTAACAGTAATAATATAGCAATAATGAAAAAACAGTAAAGTGCGAAAAATAAATGCGGAAAATAAAACCTAAGCTATTACACAGCTTTGGAAGAGGTACATAATAGAAAAGGCAGAAAATAAACCCTAATTACTATTACAAACTGTGAGCAGTTACAATAATTAAACATATTGCAAGAATAATAAGCCACGCAAAAATATAAAAATAGGAAAAAGGAAAGCGAAAGGGTTTTTTGGTGATTTTTCGATAAAAAAAGGTTTTAATGATGATTAACCCTAAAAAACCCTAAATTGATTAATTAAATAAAATAAAACTAAACCCTAATTTTGATTAGGGTTTTTAAAAGGTTTTAAGAAAATTTTAATTTGTTGAAAAAAGTTTTTGGTTTGGTGAATTTAGGGTTTGTAAGGTAATAGTGATAAGAAAACAAGGCTTTAAAAAATGATTACTAGGGTTGGGTGTTGAACCCACGCCCTCAAACATTTTAACAACACTTTCACCACCATTCCAGGCGCGTACCTATGTTTGAGAAGGGTAACCAACATGCTTTATATACAATCCTGCAAAAAATCAGAAATTATGGAAAAATAGGAAAAGGCATGGATCGAACCCACGCCTTGATAGAGTAATGCCTTAGTGTGGGTTTTAACCATTGGGGTGGTGATACATCCATTGTTTAAAATACAAACAAATAATTAAATAGTAAACATAATGAATTGGACCAGAGAGGCGTCAGAGCCTTAGCTCTGGTCGTCTTCTCTGGTGAGCATCTTCTTTAAACCTGTAAAATAGACATAGTTAGGAAATCAAAGATACCCTATCCTCCTAAATCCAACCCTGCGAATTCAATGGGTTGGTTATCTTGGGCTTAATCATGCTAGTTTAAAAGCTATAGAGAAAAGGAATTTCATGGATCAGTGTGGTTATGGCAACTCACAATTTGAGTAGCATGAAGGCCATGCAGTCTATTTTCCCTGCACTAACATACCTCATGAACAGATTAGAAAAGTCAGTATGCAATGAAACAAGAAGGAAATCAAGTTATGAATTTTGGAAAAAAAAACATGAATCAGCCATGTATGCGTGCAGGTTCTGGAGGGTTTGAGTTATTGTGTTGGATCCATTCTTACTATGTGCCTCTTCAGGAATCGTTTGGGAATGCAAGAATGCTTGCAAGATGGCGGCAAGCTAGGGTTTGAAGGTTGCCCTAGTTTGATAATTTTGTGATTTTTTGGAAGTAGTTTTTAGCACATAGCTTTCGTCTCTTGTTTGTTTGAATGAGGAAGAATATATAGCTTGCTTTTTAGGTCAAATAACATGGGCTTGGACTTTTAAAAAAGCCTTTCCTTATTTTATTTTATTTTATTTTAAATTTTAAATAAATAAAAATCAAGAATAAATATAATAAACCAAAGGGACGTGTATGAACAAGTCTTGAGGTGCATATGGAGTGTAGAACACGTTTGAATTTTGAATCAATAGCCCAATAGCCCTAAAATTCAAGTTTGCTCAATTTGAACTTCACGCATTTGCTCAAAATTTCCCAACTTGCACTAGTCATAACTCTCTCAATTTTTATCATTTGAAGGTAATCTTGGACCTTTTGGAAAACTCAAGATGTCCCCTAAAATCTCTATGCTGACCATTTTTGCATTTGAAGATTTATCTTGATGTAAGTTGCCTTGTAAAAAAGTGTTTTTTTGTTGACTTTTGAAATGACATGTAATCTATTGGCCCATATATCTCAAATGAAGCATTTCTTGGACTTGAGCTTAGAGAGTCAAAGTTGCAGGGAATTGAATTTCCTTCAAAATAAGCTTTGGTTGAGGAAAATATTATGAAACATGTGAAAGTTATGCTTGGGCAAAGTTTAGTTGACTTCTTAAGAAAATCCTAATTTGGCAACTTTTGACTTTTGAAGATTTGAGAGTGTTCGTTGATGAATCGTGATCAACCCTTCATCAAAAGATCCATATGACTTCAAAATGTTGATGTTGACCAAAAATATTGAAGTTTGACTGTATGTTCACCACATTTGACTTGTTATCCAATATAGTTGATTTTTAGTCATCTGAGCCATTGATTGAGGAAACTTGTGATACAAAGCATAAAACATAGTATGAGCATTCTTAGAGACATATAAGAGATCAGGAAATCCACTTTAGACCTTAAAAATCCAATATTCCTTGAGAAACACAAAACCCTAGTTGTAGGCCATTCCTTAGGAAGAGGGTTCATCTGATCAATTCATGAGTAGTATTGAGTACTTGAGCACCTTGAATCAATTTGTCTTTGAAAAATGGGAGGGCAAATTTTGAGGTATAACAACTTCGATCAACAATAATAAAATTAAAACCCATTAAATCTATTTTGATGGGCCTCTTTAAAAACCTTGATAGACCATTAGATTAATAATAAGCCCATGGGATAAATCAAGAAGCACACCCCTCCCCAAAAATAAAACTCCATCCTATTTAAAGAAAAAAAATATAGTTAATTGTTAGTAAAAATATAAAAATAAGTCATAACTCTCTCAATTTTTATCATTTGAAGGTGATCTTGGACTTTTTGGAAAGCTCAAGATGTCCCCTACAATCTCAATGTTGACCATTTTTGCATTTGAAGAATTATCTTGATGTAATTTTCCTTGTGAAAAGGTGTTTTTTGTCGACCCATATCACTCAATTGAAGCATTTATTGGACTTGATCTTAGAGTGACGAAGATGTAGGGAATTGAAATTCCTTTAAAATGAGCTTGAGCTTTGGTTGAGGAAAATATGATGAAGCGTGTGAAAGTTATGCGTGGTCAAAGTTTAATTGACTTCTCCTTAAGAAAAACCTAATTTGGAAACTTTTAACTTCTGAAGATTTGAGAGTTTTCCTTGATGAATCATGATCAACCCGTCATCAAAAGATTCATATGACTTCAAAATGTTGATGTTGACCAAAAATATTGAAGTTTGACTGTATGTTCACCACATTTGACTTTTTATCCAATATAGTTGATTTTCAGTCATCTGAGCCATTGATTGAGAAAACTTGTGATACAAAGCATGCAACTTAGTATGGCCATTCTTAGAGACATATAAGAGACCAAGAAATCCACTTTAGACCTTAAAAACGAAATCTTCCTTGAGAAACATAAAACCCTAGTTGTAGGCCATTTTTTAGGATGAGGGTTCATCTGATCAATTCTTGAGTAGTCTTAAGTACTTGAGCACCTTGAATCAATTTGTATTTGAAAAATGGGAGGGCTAATTTTGGGGTATAACAACTTCGATCAACAATAATATAATTAAAACCCATTAAGTTTGTTTTGATTGGCCTCTTTAAAAAGCTTGATAGACCATTAGATTAATAATAAGCCCATGGGATAAATCAAGAAGCACACCCCTCCCCAAAAATAAAAGTCCATCCTATTTAAAGAAAAAAAAATAGTTAATTGTTAGTAAAAATATAAAAATAAGTCATAACTCTCTCAATTTTTATCATTTGAAGGTGATCTTAGACTTTTTGGAAAGCTCAAGATGTCCCCTACAATCTCTATGTTGACCATTTTTGCATTTGAAGATTTATTTTGATGTAAGTTGCCTTGTCAAAAAGTGTTTCTTGTTGACCCATATCTCTCAATTGAAGCATTTACTAGACTTGATCTTAGAGTGACAAAGATGTAGGGAATTGAATTTCCTTTAAAATGAGCTATGGTTGAGGAAAATATGATGAAGCGTGTGAAAGTTATGCTTGGTCAAAGTTTACTTGACTTCTCCTTGAGAAAAACCTAATTTGGCAACTTTTGACTTTTGATCATTTGAGAGTTTTCCTTGATGAATCATGATCAACCCTTGATAAAAAGATCAATATGACTTCAAAATGTTGATGTTGACCAAAAATATTGAAGTTTGACTATATGTTGACCATATTTGACTTTTTATCCAATATAGTTGATTTTCAGTCATCTGAGCCATTGACTGAGGAAACTTGTGATACAAAGCATGAAACTTAGTATGATCATTCTTAGAGACATATAAGAGACCATTGAATCCACTTTAGACCTTAAAAATCCAATCTTCTTTGTTAAACATAAAACCTTATTTGTAGGTCATTGCTTAGGAGGAGGGTTCATCTGATCAATTCTTGAATAGTCTTGAGTACTTGAGCACCTTGAATCAATTTGTCTTTGAAAAATGGGAGGGAAAATTTTGGGGTATAACAACTTCGATCAACAATAATAAAATTAAAACCCCTTAAATCTATTTTGATGGGCCTCTTTAAAAACCTCGATAGACCATTAGATTAATAATAAGCCCATGGGATAAATCAAGAAGCACACCCCTCACCAAAAATAAAACTCCATCCTATTTAAAGAAAAAAAATATAGTTAATTGTTAGTAAAAATATAAAAATAAGTCATAACTCTCTTAATTTTTATCATTTGAAGGTGGTCTTAGACTTTTTGGAAAGCTCAAGATGTCCCCTACAATCTCTATGTTGACCATTTTGCATTTGAAGATTTATTTTGATGTAAGTTGCCTTGTCAAAAAGTGTTTTTTGTTGACCCATATCTCTCAATTGAAGCATTTACTAGACTTGATCTTAGAGTGACAAAGACGTAGGTATTTGAATTTCCTTTAAAATGAGCTATGGTTGAGGAAAATATGATGAAGCGTGTGAAAGTTATGCTTGGTCAAAGTTTACTTGGCTTCTCCTTAAGAAAAACCTAATTTGGCAACTTTTGACTTTTGATCATTTGAGGGTTTTCCTTGATGGATCATGATCAACCCTTGATAAAAAGATCAATATGACTTCAAAATGTTGATATTGACCAAAAATATTGAAGTTTGACTGTATGTTGACCACATTTGACTTTTTATCCAATATAGTTGATTTTCAGTCATCTGATCCATTGATTGAGGAAACTTGTGATACAAAGCATGAAACTTAGTATGATCATTCTTAGAGACATATAAGAGACCATTGAATCCACTTTAGACCTTAAAAATCCAATCTTCCTTGATAAACATAAAACCTTATTTGTAGGTCATTGCTTAGGAGGAGGGTTCATCTGATCAATTCTTGAATAGTATTGAGTACTTGAGCACCTTGAATCAATTTGACTTTGAAAAATGGGAGGGGAAATTTTGGGGTATAACAACTTCGATCAACAATAATAAAATTAAAACCCATTAAATCTGTTTGGATGAGCCTCTTTAAAAACCTCGATAGACCATTGGATTAATAATAAGCCCATGGGATAAATCAAGAAGCACACCCCTCCCCAAAAATAAAACTCCATCCTATTTAAATAAAAAAATTTAGTTAATTGTTAGTAAAAATATAAAAATTAGTCATAACTCTCTCAATTTTTATCATTTAAGGTGATCCTGGACTTATTAGAAAGCTCAAGATGTCCCCTACAATCTCTATGTTGACCATTTTTGAATTTGAATATTTATCTTGATGTAAGTTAACTTGAAGTGGTTTTTAGCACAAGGCTTTTGTCTCTTGTTTGTCTTAATGAGGAAGAATATATAGCTTGCTTTTTAGGTCAAATAACATGGGCTTGGACTTGTAAAAAAAAGCCTTGTCTTCTTTTATTTTATTTTGAATTTTAAATAAATAAAAATCAAGAATAAATATAATAAACCCAAGGGACGTGTATGAACAATTCTTGAGGTTCATATGGAGTGTAGAACATCTTTGAATTTTGAATCAGTAGCCCAATAGCGCAAAAATTCAAGTTTGTCAATTTTAACTTCATGCATTTGTTCAAAATTTCCCAACTTGCACTAGTCATTACTCTCTCAATTTTTACCATTTGAAGGTGATCTTGGACTTTTTGGTAAGTTCAATATGTCCCCTAAAATCACTATGTTGACCATTTTTGCATTTGAAGATTCATCTTAATGTAAGTTGCCTTGTCAAAAAGTATTTTTTTTGTTGACTTTTGAAATGACCTGTAATCTATTGGCCCATATCTCTCAAATAAAGCATTTCTTGGACTTGAGCTTAGAGAGACAAAGTTGTAGGTAATTGAATTTCCTTCAAATGAGATTTGGCTGTGGAAAGTCTGATGAAGCATGTGAAAGTTATGCTTGGTCAAAGTTTAGTTGACTTCTTCTTAAGAAAAACCTAATTTGGCAACTTTTGACTTTTGAAGATTTGGGAGTTTTCCTTGATGAATCTTGATCAACCCTTGATAAAAAGATCAATATGACTTCTAAATGTTGATGTTGACAAAAAATATTGAAGTCTGACTGTATGTTGACCACATTTGACTTTTTATCCAATATAGTTAATTTTCAGTAAACTGAGCCATTGATTGAGGAAACTTGTGATACAAGGGATGAAACATAGTATGAGCATTCTTAGAGACATATAAGAGACCATGAAATCCACTTTAGACCTTAAAAATCCAATCTTCCTTGAGAAACACAAAACCCTAGTTTTAGTGCTTAGGAGGAGGGTTCATCGGATCAATTCTTGAGTACTTGAGCACCTTGAATTAATTTGTCTTTGAAAAATGGGAGGGCAAATTTTGGGGTATAACAACTTTGATGAACAATAATAAAATTAAAACCCATTAAATCTGTTTTGATGGGCCACTTTAAAAACCTTGATAGACCATTAGATTAATAATAAGCCCATGGTATAAGTCAAGAAGCACACCCCTCCCCAAAAATAAAACTCCATCATATTTAAATATAAAAAAATATAGTTAATTGTTAGTAAACATATAAATATTAGTTATAACTCTCTCAATTTTTATCATTTAAAGGTGATCTTGGACTTTTTGGAAAGCTCAAGATGTCCCCTACAATATCTATGTTCAAATTTTTGCATTTGAAGATTTATCTTGATGTAAGTTGCCTTGTCAAAAAGTGTTTTTTGTTGACTTTTGAAATGACTTGTAATTTATTGGCCCATATCTCTCAAATGAAGCATTTTTCGGACTTGAGCTTATTTTGACAAAATTGTAGGGAATTGAATTTCCTTCAAAATGAGCTTTGGTTGAGGAAAATATGATGAAGCATGTGAAATTTATGCTTGGTCAAAGTTTAGTTGACTTCTCCTTAAGAAAAACCTAATTTGGCAACTTTTGACTTTTAATAATTTGAGAGTTTTCCTTGATTAATCATGATCAACCCTTGATCAAAGGATCAATATGACTTCAAAATGTTGATGTTGACAAAAAATATTGAAGTTTGACTGTATGTTGACCATATTTGACTTTTTATCCAATAGAGTTGATTTTCAATCATCTAAGAAATTGACTGAGGAAACTTGTGATACAAAGCATGAAACTTAGTATGAGCATTATTAGAGACATATAAGAGACCATGAAATCCAATTTAGACCTTAAAATCGAATCTTCCTTGAGAAACGCAAAACCCTAGTTGTAGGCCATTGCTTAGGAGGAGGGTTCATTTGATCAATTCTTGAGTAGTCTTGATTACTTGAGCACCTTAAATCAATTTGTCTTTGAAAAATGGGAGGTAAAATTATGGGGTATAACAACTTTGATCAACAATAATAAAATTAAAACCCATTAAATCTGTTTTGATGGGCCTCTTTTAAAACCTTGATAGACCATTAGATTATTAATAAGCCCATTGTATAAATCAAGAAGCACACCCTCCCCAAAAATAAAATTCCATCCTATTTAAATAAAAAAATATAGTTAATAGTTAGTAAAAATATAACAATTATTCATAATTCTCTAAATTTTTATCATATGTAGATGATCTTGTACTTTTTAGAGAGATCAAGATGTCCCATACAATCTCTATGTTGACCATTATTGCATTTGAAGATTTATCTTGATGTAAGTTGCATTGTCAAAAAGTGTGCTTTGTTGACTTTTGAAATGACCTGTAATCGATTGGCCCATATCTCTCAAATGAAGCATTTATTGGACTTGAGCTTATAGTCACAAAGTTTTAGGGAATTTAATTTCCTTCAAAATTAGCTTTGGTTGAGGAAAATATGATGAAACATGTGAAAGTTATGCCTGGTCAAAGTGTAGTTGACTTGTCCTTAAGAAAAACCTAATTTGGAAACTTTTGACTTTTGATAATTTGAGAGTTTTCCTTGATGAATCATGATCAACCCTTGATCAAAATATCAATATGACTTCAAAATGTTGATGTTAACCAAAAATATTGAAGTTTGACTGTATGTTGACCACATTTGACTTTTAACCAATATAGTTTATTTTCAGTCATCTGAGCCATTAATTGAGGAAACTTGTGATACAAAGCATGAAACTTAGTATGAGCATTCTTAGAGACATATAAGAGACCATGAAATACACTTTAGACCTTAAAAATCCAATCTTCCTTGATAAACACAAAACCCTAGTTATAGGCCATTACTTAGGAGAGGGTTCATCTGATCAATTATTAAGTAGTGTTGAGTACTTGAGCACCTCGAATCAATTTGTCTTTGAAAAATGGGAGGGCAAATTTTGGGGTATACCAACTTCGATCAACAATAATAAAATTAAAACCCATTAAATCTGTTTTGATGGGCCTCTTTAAAAACCTTGATAGACCGCTAGATTAATAATAAGCCTATGGTATAAATGAAGAAGCACACATCGCCCGAAAAATAAAACTCCATCCTATTTAAATAAAAAAATATAGTTAATTGTTAGTAAAAATGAAATAAAAAATTGTCATAACTCTCTCAATTTTTATCATTTGAAGGTGATCTTGGACTTTTTGGAAAGATCAAAATGTCCCCTACAATCTCTATGTTGACCATTTTTGAATTTGAATATTTATCTTGATGTAAGTTGCGTTGTCAAAAAGTGTTTTTTGATGACTTTTAAAATGACCTGTAATCTATTGGCCCATATCTCTCAAATGAAGCATTTATTGGACTTGATCTTAGATTGACAAAGTTGTAGGGAATTGAATTTCCATCAAAATGAGTTTTGGTTGAAGAAAATATGATGAAGCATGTTCAAGTTATGCTTGGTCAAAGTTTAGTTGATTTCTCCTTAAGAAAAACCTAATTTGGCAACTTTTAACTTTTGATGATTTGAGAGTTTTCCTTAATGAATCATGATCAACCATTGATTAAAAGATCAATATGACTTCATAATGTTGATGTTGACTAAAAATATTGAAGTTTGACTGTATGTTAACCACATTTGACTTTTTATCCAATATAGTTTATTTTTAGTCATCTGAGCCATTGATTGAGGAAACTTGTGATACAAAGCATAAAACATAGTATGAGCATTCTTATAGACATATAAGAGACCATGAAATCCACTTTAGACCTTAAAAATCCAATCTTCCTTGAGAAACACAAAACCCTAGTTTTAGGCCATTGCTTAGGAAGAGGGTTCATCTGATCAATTCTTGAGTACTTGAGCACCTTGAATCAATTTGTCTATGAAAAATGGGAGGGAAAATTATGGGGAATAACAACTTTGATCAATAATAATAAAATTAAAACCCATTAAATCTGTTTTGATGGGCCTCTTTAAAAACCTTGATAGACCATTAGATTAATAATAAGCCCATGGTATAAATCAAGAAGCACACCCCTCCCAAAAAATAGAACTCCATCATATTTAAATATAAAAAAATATAGTTAATTGTTAGTAAAAATATAAATATTAGTCATAACTCTCTCAATTTTTATCATTTAAAGGTGATCTTGGACTTTTTGGAAAGCTCACGATGTCCCCTTCAATCTCTATGTTGACAATTTTTGCATTTGAAGATTTTTCTTGATGTAAGTAGCCTTGTCAAAAAGTGTTTTTTGTTGACTTTTGAAATGACCTGTAATCTATTAGCCCATATCTCTCAAATGAAGCATTTTTTGGACTTGAGCTTATATTGACAAAGTTGTAGGGAATGGAATTTCCTTTAAAATGAGCTTTGGTTGAGGAAAATATGATGAAGCATGTGAAATTTAGGCTTGGTCAAAGTTTAGTTGACTTCTCCTTAAGAAAAACCTAATTTGGCAACTTTTGACTTTTGATAATTTGAGAGTTTTCCTTGATTAATCATGATCAACCCTTGATCAAAAGATCAACATGACTTCAAAATGTTGATGTTGACAAAAAATATTGAAGTTTGACTGTATGTTAACCACATTTTACTTTTTATCCAATATTGTTTATTTTTAGTCATCTGAGCCATTGACTGAGGAAACTTGTGATACAAAGCATAAAACATAGTATGAGCATTCTTATAGTCATATAAGAGACCATGAAATCCACTTTAGACCTTAAAAATCTAATCTTCCTTGAGAAACACAAAACCCTAGTTTTAGGCCATTGCTTAGGAGGAGGGTTCATCTGATCAATTCTTGAGTACTTGAGCACCTTGAATCAATTTGTCTATGAAAAATTGGAGGGACAATTATGGGGTATAACAACTTCGATCAACAATAATAAAATTAAAACCCATTAAATCTGTTTTGATGGGCCTATTTAAAAACATTGATAGACCATTATATTAATAATAAGCCCATGGTATAAATCAAGAAGCACACCCTCCCCAAAAATAAAATTCCATCCTATTTAAATAAAAAAATATAGTTAATTGTTAGTAAAAATATAACAATTATTCATAACTCTCTAAATTTTTATCATATGTAGATGATCTTGGGCTTTTTGGAGAGATCTAGATGTCCCCTACAATCTCTATGTTGACCATTATTGCATTTGAATATTTATCTTGATGTAAGTTGCATTTTCAAAAAGTGTGCTTTGTTGACTTTTGAAATGACCTGTAATCTATTGGCCCATATCTCTCAAATGAACCATTTATTGGACTTTAGCTTATAGTCACAAAGTTTTAGGGAATTGAATTTCCTTCAAAATTAACTTTGGTTGAAGAAAATATGATGAAGCATGTGAAAGTTATGCCTGGTCAAAGTTTAGTTGACTTCTCCTTAAGAAAAACCTAATTTGGTAACTTTTGACTTTTGATAATTTAAGAGTTTTCCTTGATGAATCATGATCAACCCTTGATCAAAAGATCAATATGACTTCAAAATGTTGATGTTAACCAAAAATGTTGAAGTTTGACTGTAT
Organism: Vicia faba; assembly: GCA_948472305.1. Classification (NCBI taxonomy): domain Eukaryota; kingdom Viridiplantae; phylum Streptophyta; class Magnoliopsida; order Fabales; family Fabaceae; genus Vicia; species Vicia faba. Next base: position 596,617,149 of record OX451737.1, read on the forward strand.
GTTGACCACATTTGACTTTTAACCAATATAGTTTATTTTCAGTCATCTGAGCCATTAACTGAGGAAACTTGTGATACAAAGCATGAAACTTAGTATGAGCATTCTTAGAGACATATAAGAGACCATGAAATACACTTTAGACCTTAAAAATACAATCTTCCTTGAGAAACACAAAACCCTAGTAATAGGCCATTATTTAGGAGAGGGTTCATCTGATCAATTCTTAAGTAGTGTTGTGTACTTGAGCACCTTGAATCAATTTGTCTTTGAAAAATGGGAGGGCAAATTTTGGGGTATACCAACTTCGATCAACAATAATAAAATTAAAACCCATTAAATCTGTTTTGATGGGCCTCTTTAAAAACCTTGATAGACCATTAGATTAATAATAAGCCTATGGTATAAATGAAGAAGCACACCTCGCCCGAAAAATAAAACTCCATCTTATTTAAATAAAAAAATATAGTTAATTGTTAGTAAAAATGAAAAAATAATTGTCATAACTCTCTCAATTTTTATCATTTGAAGGTGATATTGGACTTTTTGGAAAGATCAAGATGTCCCCTACAAACTCTATGTTAACCATTTTTGAATTTGAAGATTTATCTTGATGTAAGTTGCCTTGTCAAAAAGTGTTTTTTGTTGACTTTTGAAATGACCTATAATCTATTGGCCCATATCTCTCAAATGAAGCATTTATTGGACTTGATCTTAGATTGACAAAGTTGTAGGGAATTAAATTTCCATCAAAATGAGTTTTGGTTGAAGAAAATATGATGAATCATGTTAAAGTTATGCTTGGTCAAAGTTTAGTTGACTTCTCCTTAAGAATAACCTAATTTGGCAACTTTTAACTTTTGATGATTTGAGAGTTTTCCTTAATGAATCATGATCAACGATTGATTAAAATATCAATATGGCTTCATAATGTTTATGTTGACTAAAAATATTGAAGTTTGACTGTATGTTAACCACATTTGACTTTTTATCCAATATAGTTTATTTTTAGTCATCTTAGCCATTGACTGAGGAAACTTGTGATACAAAGCATAAAACATATTATGAGCATTCTTAGAGACATATAAGAGACCATGAAATCCACTTTAGACCTTAAAAATCCAATCTTCTTTGATAAACACAAATCCCTAGTTTTAGGCCATTGCTTAGGATGAGGGTTCATCTGATCAATTCTTGAGTACTTGAGCACCTTGAATCAATTTGTCTTTGAAAAATGGGAGGGAAAATTTTGGGGTATAACAACTTTGATGAACAATAATAAAATTAAAACCCATTAAATCTGTTTTGATGGGTCTCTTTAAAAACCTTGATAGACCATTAGATTAATAATAAGCCCATGGTATAAATCAAGAAGCACACCCATCCCCAAAAATAGAACTCCATCATATTTAAATGTAAAAAAATATAGTTAATTGTTAGTAAAAATATAAATATTAGTCATAACTCTCTCAATTTTTATGATTTAAAGGTGATCTTGGACTTTTTGGAAAGCTCACGATGTCCCCTTCAATCTCTATGTTGGCCATTTTTGCATTTGAATATTTATCATGATGTAAGTTGCCTTGTCAAAAAGTGTTTTTTGTTGACTTTTGAAATGACCTGTAATCTATTGGCCCATATCTCTCAAATGAAGCATTTTTTGGACTTGAGCTTATATTGACTAAGTTGTAGGGAATGGAATTTCCTTTAAAATGAGCTTTGGTTGAGGAAAATATGATGAAGCATGTGAAATTTAGGCTTGGTCAATGTTTAGTTGACTTCTCCTTAAGAAAAATCTAATTTGGCAACTTTTGACTTTAAATAATTTCAGAGTTTTCCTTGATGAATCATGATCAACCCTTGATTAAAAGATCAATATGACTTCAAAATGTTGATGTTGACAAAAAATATTGAAGTTTGACTATATGTTGACCACATTTGACTTTTTATCCAATATAGTTAATTTTCAGTCATCTGAGCCATTGACTAAGAAAACTTTTGATACAAAGCATGAAACTTAGTATGAGCATTCTTAGAGACATATAATAGACCATGAAATCCAATTTAGACCTTAAAAATCCAATCTTCCTTGATAAAAACAAAACCCAGGTGGTAGGCCATTGCTTACGAGGAGGGTTCATCTGATCAATTCTTGAGTAGTCTTGAGTACTTGAGTACCTTGAATCAATTTGTCATTGAAAAATGGGAGGGTTAATTTTGGGTTATAACAACTTCGATCAACAATAATAAAATAAAAACCCATTAAATCTGTTTTGATGGGCCTCTTTTAAAACCTTGATAGACCATTAGATTAATAATAAGCCCATGGTATAAATCAAGAAGCACACCCTCCCCAAAAATAAAATTCCATCCTATTTAAATAAAAAAAATATAGTTAATTGTTAGTAAAAATATAACAATTATTCATAACTCTATAAATTTTTATCATATGTAGATGATCTTGGGCTTTTTGGAGAGATCAAGATGTCCCCTACAATCTCTATGTTGACCATTATTGCATTTGAAGATTTATCTTGATGTAAGTTGCATTGTCAAAAAGTGTGCTTTATTGACTTTTGAAATGACCTGTAATCTATTGGCCCATATCTCTCAAATGAAGCATTTATTGGACTTTAGCTTATAGTCACAAAGTTTTAGGGAATTGAATTTCCTTCAAAATTAGCTTTGGTTGAGGAAAATATGATGAAGCATGTGAAAGTTATGCCTGGTCAAAGTTTAGTTGACTTCTCCTTAAGAAAAACCTAATTTGGTAACTTTTGACTTTTGATAATTTAAGAGTTTTCCTTGATGAATCATGATCAACCCTTGATCAAAAGATCAATATGACTTCAAAATGTTGATGTTAACCAAAAATATTGAAGTTTGACTGTATGTTGACCACATTTGACTTTTAACCAATATAGTTTATTTTCAGTCATCTGAGCCATTAACTGAGGAAACTTGTGATACAAAGCATGAAACTCAGTATGAGCATTCTTAGAGACATATAAGAGACCATGAAATACACTTTAGACCTTAAAAATACAATCTTCCTTGAGAAACACAAAACCCTAGTTATAGGCCATTACTTAGGAGAGGGTTCATCTGATCAATTCTTAAGTAGTGTTGTGTACTTGAGCACCTTGAATCAATTTGTCTTTGAAAAATGGGAGGGCAAATTTTGGGGTATACCAACTTCGATCAACAATAATAAAATTAAAACCCATTAAATCTGTTTTAATGGGCCTCTTTAAAAACCTTGATAGACCATTAGATTAATAATAAGCCTATGGTATAAATGAAGAAGCACACCTCGCCCGAAAAATAAAACTCCATCTTATTTAAATAAAAAAATATAGTTAATTGTTAGTAAAAATGAAAAAATAATTGTCATAACTCTCTCAATTTTTATCATTTGAAGGTGATATTGGACTTTTTGGAAAGATCAAGATGTACCCTACAAACTCTATGTTGACCATTTTTGAATTTGAATATTTATCTTGATGTAAGTTGCCTTGTCAAAAAGTGTTTTTTGTTGACTTTGGAAATGACCTGTAATCTATTGGCCCATATCTCTCAAATGAAGCATTTATTGGACTTGATATTAGATTGACAAAGTTGTAGGGAATTAAATTTCCATCAAAATGAGTTTTGGTTGAAGAAAATATGATGAATCATGTTAAAGTTATGCTTGGTCAAAGTTTAGTTGACTTCTCCTTAAGAATAACCTAATTTGGCAACTTTTAACTTTTGATGATTTGAGAGTTTTCCTTAATGAATCATGATCAACGATTGATTAAAATATCAATATGGCTTCATAATGTTTATGTTGACTAAAAATATTGAAGTTTGACTGTATGTTAACCACATTTGACTTTTTATCCAATATAGTTTATTTTTAGTCATCTTAGCCATTGACTGAGGAAACTTGTGATACAAAGCATAAAACATATTATGAGCATTCTTAGAGACATATAAGAGACCATGAAATCCACTTTAGACCTTAAAAATCCAATCTTCTTTGATAAACACAAAACCCTAGTTTTAGGCCATTGCTTAGGATGAGGGTTCATCTGATCAATTCTTGAGTACTTGAGCACCTTGAATCAATTTGTCTTTGAAAAATGGGAGGAAAAATTTTGGGGTATAACAACTTTGATGAACAATAATAAAATTAAAACCCATTAAATCTGTTTTGATGGGTCTCTTTAAAAACCTTGATAGACCATTGGATTAATAATAAGCCCATGGTATAAATCAAGAAGCACACCCATCCCCAAAAATAGAACTCCATCATATTTAAATGTAAAAAAATATAGTTAATTGTTAGTAAAAATATAAATATTAGTCATAACTCTCTCAATTTTTATGATTTAAAGGTGATCTTGGACTTTTTGGAAAGCTCACGATGTCCCCTTCAATCTCTATGTTGGCCATTTTTGCATTTGAATATTTATCTTGATGTAAGTTGCCTTGTCAAAAAGTGTTTTTTGTTGACTTTTGAAATGACCAGTAATCTATTGGCCCATATCTCTCAAATGAAGCATTTTTTGGACTTGAGCTTATATTGACTAAGTTATAGGGAATGGAATTTCCTTTAAAATGAGCTTTAGTTGAGGAAAATATGATGAAGCATGTGAAATTTAGGCTTGGTCAAAGTTTAGTTGACTTCTCCTTAAGAAAAACCTAATTTGGCAACTTTTGACTTTAAATAATTTCATAGTTTTCCTTGATGAATCATGATCAACCCTTGATTAAAAGATCAATATGACTTCAAAATGTTGATGTTGACAAAAAATATTGAAGTTTGACTATATGTTGACCACATTTGACTTTTTATCCAATATAGTTAATTTTCAGTCATCTGAGCCATTGAATAAGAAAACTTGTGATACAAAGCATGAAACTTAGTATGAGCATTCTTAGAGACATATAATAGACCATGAAATCCAATTTAGACCTTAAAAATCCAATCTTCCTTGATAAAAACAAAACCCAGGTTGTAGGCCATTGCTTACGAGGAGGGTTCATCTGATCAATTCTTGAGTAGTCTTGAATACTTGAGTACCTTGAATCAATTTGTCATTGAAAAATGGGAGGGTTAATTTTGGGTTATAACAACTTCGATCAACAATAATAAAATTAAAACCCATTAAATCTGTTTTGATGGGCCTATTTAAAAACATTGATAGACCATTATATTAATAATAAGCCCATGGTATAAATCAAGAAGCACACCCTCCCCAAAAATAAAATTCCATCCTATTTAAATAAAAAAATATAGTTAATTGTTAGTAAAAATATAACAATTATTCATAACTCTCTAAATTTTTATCATATGTAGATGATCTTGGGCTTTTTGGAGAGATCAAGATGTCCCCTACAATCTCTATGTTGACCATTATTGCATTTGAAGATTTATCTTGATGTAAGTTGCATTGTCAAATAGTGTGCTTTGTTGACTTTTGAAATGACCTGTAATCTATTGGCCCATATCTCTCAAATGAAGCATTTATTGGACTTTAGCTTATAGTCACAAAGTTTTAGGGAATTGAATTTCCTTCAAAATTAGCTTTGGTTGAGGAAAATATGATGAAGCATGTGAAAGTTATGCCTGGTCAAAGTTTAGTTGACTTCTCCTTAAGAAAAACCTAATTTGGTAACTTTTGACTTTTGATAATTTAAGAGTTTTCCTTGATGAATCATGATCAACCCTTGATCAAAAGATCAATATGACTTCAAAATGTTGATGTTAACCAAAATTTTTGAAGTTTGACTGTATGTTGACCACATTTGACTTTTAACCAATATAGTTTATTTTCAGTCATCTGAGCCATTAACTGAGGAAACTTGTGATACAAAGCATGAAACTTAGTATGAGCATTCTTAGAGACATATAAGAGACCATGAAATACACTTTAGACCTTAAAAATACAATCTTCCTTGAGAAACACAAAACCCTAGTTATAGGCCATTACTTAGGAGAGGGTTCATCTGATCAATTCTTAAGTAGTGTTGTGTACTTGAGCACCTTGAATCAATTTGTCTTTGAAAAATGGGAGGGCAAATTTTGGGGTATACCAACTTCGATCAACAATAATAAAATTAAAACCCATTAAATCTGTTTTGATGGGCCTCTTTAAAAACCTTGATAGACCATTAGATTAATAATACGCCTATGGTATAAATGAAGAAGCACACCTCGCCCGAAAAATAAAACTCCATCTTATTTAAATAAAAAAATATAGTTAATTGTTAGTAAAAATAAAAAAATAATTGTCATAACTCTCTCAATTTTTATCATTTGAAGGTGATATTGGACTTTTTGGAAAGATCAAGATGTCCCCTACAAACTCTATGTTGACCATTTTTGAATTTTAAGATTTATCTTGATGTAAGTTGCCTTGTCAAAAAGTGTTTTTTGTTGACTTTTGAAATGACCTGTAATCTATTGGCCCATATCTCTCAAATGAAGCATTTATTGGACTTGATCTTAGATTGACAAAGTTGTAGGGAATTAAATTTCCATCAAAATGAGTTTTGGTTGAAGAAAATATGATGAATCATGTTAAAGTTATGCTTGGTCAAAGTTTAGTTGACTTCTCCTTAAGAATAACCTAATTTGGCAACTTTTATCTTTTGATGATTTGAGAGTTTTCCTTAATGAATCATGATCAACGATTGATTAAAATATCAATATGACTTCATAATGTTTATGTTGACTAAAAATATTGAAGTTTGACTGTATGTTAACCACATTTGACTTTTTATCCAATATAGTTTATTTTTAGTCATCTTAGCCATTGACTGGGGAAACTTGTGATACAAAGCATAAAACATATTATGAGAATTCTTATAGACATATAAGAGACCATGAAATCCACTTTAGACCTTAAAAATCCGATCTTCTTTGAGAAACACAAAACCCTAGTTTTAGGCCATTGCTTAGGATGAGGGTTCATCTGATCAATTCTTGAGTACTTGAGCACCTTGAATCAATTTGTCTTTGAAAAATGGGAGGGAAAATTTTGGGGTATAACAACTTTGATGAACAATAATAAAATTAAAACCCATTAAATCTGTTTTGATGGGTCTCTTTAAAAACCTTGATAGACCATTAGATTAATAATAAGCCCATGGTATAAATCAAGAAGCACACCCATCCCCAAAAATAGAACTCCATCATATTTAAATGTATAAAAAATATAGTTAATTGTTAGTAAAAATATAAATATTAGTCATAACTCTCTCAATTTTTATGATTTAAAGGTGATCTTGGACTTTTTGGAAAGCTCACGATGTCCCCTTCAATCTCTATGTTGGCCATTTTTGCATTTAAATATTTATCTTGATGTAAGTTGCCTTGTCAAAAAGTGTTTTTTGTTGACTTTTGAAATGACCTGTAATCTATTGGCCCATATATCTCAAATGAAGCATTTTTTGGACTTGAGCTTATATTGACTAAGTTGTAGGGAATGGAATTTCCTTTAAAATGAGCTTTGGTTGAGGAAAATATGATGAAGCATGTGAAATTTAGGCTTGGTCAAAGTTTAGTTGACTTCTCCTTAAGAAAAACCTAATTTGGCAACTTTTGACTTTTGATAATTTCAGAGTTTTCCTTGATGAATCATGATCAACCCTTGATTAAAAGATCAATATGAGTTCAAAATGTTGATGTTGACAAAAAATATTGAAGTTTGACTATATGTTGACCACATTTTACTTTTTATCCAATATAGTTAATTTTCAGTCATCTGAGCCATTGACTAAGAAAACTTGTGATACAAAGCATGAAACTTAGTATGAGCATTCTTAGAGACATATAATAGACCATGAAATCCAATTTAGACCTTAAAAATCCAATCTTCCTTGATAAAAACAAAACCCAGGTTGTAGGCCATTGCTTACGAGGAGGGTTCATCTGATCAATTCTTGAGTAGTCTTGAGTACTTGAGTACCTTGAATCAATTTGTCATTGAAAAATGGGAGGGTTAATTTTGGGTTATAACAACTTCGATCAACAACAATAAAATTAAAACCCATTATATAAGTTTTGATGGGCCTCTTTAAAAACCTCGATAGACCATTAGATTAATGATAAGCCCATGCGATAAATCAAGAAGCACACCCCTCCCCAAAAATAAAACTCCATCCTATTTAAATAAAAAAAGATAGTTAATTGTTAGTAAAAATATAAAAATTAGTCATAACTCTCTCAATTTTTATCATTTGAAGGTGATCTTGGACTTTTTGGAAAGCTCAAGATGTCCCCTACAATCTCTATGTTGACCATTTTTGCATTTGAATATTTATCTTGATTTAAGTTAACTAGAAGTGGTTTTTAGCACAAGGCTTTCGTCTCTTGTTTGTCTGAATGAGGAAGAATATATAGCTTGCTTTTTAGGTCAAATAACATCGGCTTGGACTTGTAAAAAAAAGCTTTGTCTTATTTTATTTTATTTTATTTTGAGTTTTAAATAAATAAAAATCAAGAATAAATATAATAAACCCAAGGGATTTTTATGAACAAGTCTTGAGGTGCATATGGAGTGTAGAACACGTTTTAATTTTGAATTAGTAGTCCAATAGCCCAAAAATTCAAGTTTGCTCAATTTGAACTTCATGCATTTGCTCAAAATTTCCCAACTTGCACTATAAATAACTCTCTCAAGATGTCCCCTAAAATCACTATGTTGACCATTTTTGCATTTGAAAATTTATCTTGATGTAAGTTGCCTTGTCAAAAAAGTATTTTTTTTGTTGACTTTTGAAATGACCTGTAATCTATTGGCCCATATCTCACAAATGAAGCATTTCTTGGACTTGAGCTTAGAGAGACAAAGTTGTAGGGAATTTAATTTCCTTCAAAATGAGATTTGGTTGTGGAAAGTCTGATGAAGCATTTGAAAGTTATGCTTGGTCAAAGTTTAGTTGACTTCTCTTTAAGAAAAACCAAATTTGGGAACTTTTGACTTTTGAAGATTTGAGAGTTTTCCTTGATGAATCGTGATCAACCCTTGATCAAAAGATCAATATGACTTATAAATGTTTATGTTGACCAAAAATATTAAAGTTTAACTGTATGTTGACCATATTTGACTTTTTATCCAATATAATTGATTTTTAGACATCTGAGCCATTGACTGAGAAACTTGTGATACAAAGCATGAAACTTAGTATGAGCATTCTTAGAGACATATAAGAGACCATGAAATCCACTTTAGACCTTAAAAATCTAATCTTCCTTGAGAAACACAAAACCCAAGTTGTAGGCCAATGCTTAGGAGAATGGTTCATCTGATCAATTCTTGAGTACTTGAGCACTTTGAATCAATTTGTCTTTGAAAAATGGGAGGGCATATGGAGTGTAGAACACGTTTGAATTTTAAATCAATAGCCCAATAGCCCAAAAATTCAAGTTTTCTCAATTTGAACTTCTTGCGATTGTTCAAAATTTCTCAACTTGCACTAGTCATAACTCTCAATTTTTATCATTTGAAGGTGATCTAGGACTTTTTGGAAAGCTCAAGATGTCCCATAAAATCATTATTTTTACCATTTTTGCATTTGAAGATGTATCTTGATGTAAGTTACTTTGTTAAAAAGTGTTTTTTTCTTGACTTTTGAAATGACCTGTAATCTATTGGCCCATATCTCTCAAATGAAGCATTTTTTGGACTTGACATTAGAGAGAAAAAGTTGTATGGAATTGAATTTCCTTAAGAATGAGCTTTGGTTGAGGAAAATATGATGAAGCATGAAAAATTTATGCTTGGTCAAAGTTTAGTTGACTTCTCTGTAAGAAAAACCTAATTTGGCAACTTTTGACTTTTGAAGATTTGAGAGTTTTCCCTAATGAATCGTGATCAAACTTTGATCAAAAGATCAATATGACTTATAAATGTTTATGTTGACCAAAAATATTAAAGTTTGACTGTATGTTGACCATATTTGACTTTTTATCCAATATAGTTGATTTTCAGACATCTGAGCCATTGACTGAGAAACTTGTGATACAAAGCATTAAACTTAGTATGAGAATTCTTAGAGACATATAAAGACCATGAAATCCACTTTAGACCTTAAAAATCTAATCTTCCTTGAGAAACACAAAACCCAAGTTGTAGGCCATTGCTTAGGAGAATGGTTCATCTGATCAATTCTTGAGTAGTCTTGAGTACTTGAGCACCTTGAATCAATTTGTCTTTGAAAAATGGGAGGGAAAATTTTGGGGTATAACAACTTCGATCAACAATAATAAAATTAAAACCCATTATATCTGTTTTGATGGGCCTCTTTAAAAACCTCGATAGACCATTAGATAAATAATAAGCCCATGCGATGAATTAAGAAGCACACCCTCCCAAAAATTAAAACACCATCCAAGTATTGAGGTGCATATGGAGTTTAGAACACGTTTGAATTTTAAATCAATAGCCCAATAGCCCAAATATTCAAGTTTGCTCAATTTGAACTTCTTGCATTTGTTCAAAATTTCCCAACTTGCACTAGTCATAACTCTCAATTTTTATCATTTGAAGGTGATCTAGGACTTTTTGGAAAGCTCAAGATGTCCCATAAAATCATTATTTTTACCAATTTTTCATTTGAAGATTTATCTTGATGTAAGTTACTTTGTCAAAAAGTGTTTTTTTGTTGACTTTTGAAATGACCTGTAATCTATTGGCCCATATCTCTCAAATGAAGCATTTTTTGGACTTGACATTAGAGAGAAAAAGTTGTATGGAATTGAATTTCCTTAAGAATGAGCTTTGGTTGAGGAAAATATGATGAAGCATGAAAAATTTATGCTTGGTCAAAGTTTAGTTGACTTCTCTGTAAGAAAAACCTAATTTGGCAACTTTTGACTTTTGAAGATTTGAGAGTTTTCCCTGATGAATCGTGATCAAACCTTGATCAAAAGATCAATATGACTTATAAATGTTTATGTTGACCAAAAATATTAAAGTTTGACTGTATGTTGACCATATTTGACTTTTTGTCCAATATAGTTGATTTTCAGACATCTGAGCCATTGACTGAGAAACTTGTGATACAAAGCATTAAACTTAGTATGAGAATTCTTAGAGACATATAAGAGACCATGAAATCCAATTTAGACCTTAAAAATCTAATCTTCCTTGAGAAACACAAAACCCAAGTTGTAGGCCATTGCTTAGGAGAATGGTTCATCTGATCAATTCTTGAGTAGTCTTGAGTACATGAGCACCTTGAATCAATTTTTCTTTGAAAAATGGGTGGGAAAATTTTGGGGTATAACAACTTCGGTCAACAATAATAAAATTCAAACCCATTATATCTGTTTTGATGGGCCTCTTTAAAAACCTCGATATACCATTAGATTAATAATAAGCCCATGCGATGAATTAAGAAGCACACCCTCCCAAAAAATAAAACTCCATCCAATTTAAATAAAAAAAGATGGTTAATTGTTAGTAAATATATAAAAATTATTCATAACTCTCTCAATTTATATCATTTGAAGGTGATCCTGGACTTTTTGGAAAGCTCAAGATGTCCCCTACAATTTCTATATTGACCATTTTTGCATTTGAAGATTTATCTTGATGTAAGTTAGCTTGAAGTGGTTTTTAGCACAAGGATTTCATCTCTTGTGTGTCTGAATGTGGAAGAATATATAGCTTGCTTTTTAGGTCAAATAACATGGGCTTCGACTTGTAAAAAAAGCCTTGTCTTAATTTATTTTGAATTTAAATAAATAAAAATCAAGAATAAATATAATAAACCCATGGGACGTGTATGAACAAGTATTGAGGTGCATATGGAGTGTAGAACAATTTGAATTTTGAATCAATAGTCCAATAGCCCAAAAATTCAAGTTTGCTCAATTTGAACTTCTTGCATTTGTTCAAAATTTTCCAACTTGCACTAGTCATAACTCTCAATTTTTATCATTTGAAGGTGATCTAGGACTTTTTGGAAAGCTCAAGATGTCCCATAAAATCATTATTTTTACCATTTTTGCCTTTGAAGATTTATCTTCATCTAAGTTACTTTGTCAAAAAAGTGTTTTTTTGTTGACTTTTGAAATGACCTGTAATCTATTGGCCCATATCTCTCAAATGAAGCATTTTTTGGACTTGAACTTAGAGAGAAAAAGTTGTATGAAATTGAATTTCCTTAAGAATGAGCTTTGGTTGCGGAAAATCTAATGAAGCATGAAAAATTTATGCTTGGTCAAAGTTTAGTTGACTTCTCCGTAAGAAAAACCTAATTTGGCAACTTTTGACTTTTGAAGATTTGAGAGTTTTCCCTGATGAATCGTGATTAAACCTTGATCAAAAGATCAATATGACTTATAAATTTTGATGTTGACCAAAAATATTGAAGTTTGACTGTATATTGATCATCTTTTACTTTTTATCCAATATAGTTGATTTTCAGTCATCTGAGCCACTGACTGAGGAAACTTGTGATACAAAGCATGAAACTTAGTTTGAGCATTCTTAAAGACATATAAGAGACAATGAAATCCACTTTAGACCTTAAAATCCTATCTTCCTTGAGAAACACAAAACCCTAGTTGTAGGCCATTGCTTAGGAGAAGGGTTCTTCTGATCAATTCTTGAGTAGTCTTGAGTACTTGAGCACCTTGAATCAATTTGTCTTTGAAAAATGGGAGGGAAAATTTTGGGGTATAACAAATTCGATCAACAATAATAAAATTAAAACCCATTAAATATGTTTTGATGGGCCTCTTTAAAAACCTTGATAGACCATTATATTAATAATAAGCCCATGGGATAAATCAAGAAGCACACCCCTCCCCAAAAATAAAACTCCATCCTATTTAAATAAAAAAGATAGTTAATTGTTAGTAAAAATGTAAGAATTAGTATATATATATATATATAATAAACCAAAGGTTCTAACAAAGAGGAGATTGACTGTCTATACCTATACGGGCAAATTTGGGGTATGACATTCATGATGACGTGCATATGGTTCCATATCCTTTAAAGAAGACAGAGGTGCCCTATACTTCAAAGACGACATAGGTTCCCCATCCTTTTGAGGTAGAGGCAATAACTTCTATAGAGGTTACTCCAGAGACGGTTATTGAAGTGCTTACTCCGCATATAACTATTAAGGCATATGTTTTGGATGATATGGAGGTTACTTATCTTGTTGAGACATATGTAACTTCTCCTGCTTCGACATACTCATTTGCACACACATATGGAGGATTTCTTGGTGGGCCCGATGACTATTTTGTGAACGCTCGATATGCGGATCATATGACACTCAAATTATGGGAAGGAGAGGTAAGTATCTGATATGTTGATGATGTGACTTTTTTTATTATTGATACTTTGAAATTAACTGATGCTTTTTATTTTGTTTGTTACATGACCATATTCAATTTAAGGTATCCACCCATGGGTTGAAGCTGAAAAAGTTCTCTGATGTCGTGATGCCACCGAAGGTGAAGGCGATTGTTGAGGATTGTGGTCTCCTTCCATTGGTGGACTATTCACTTATGATGCTCGATGGTCAGCTATTAATAGCCTTTGTTGATTAATGGAACAAGGAGACATCTTCCTTTCATCTTCCATTTAGAGATATAAAGATTACACTGGAAGATGTCTCGCCTTTGTTCCATATTCTGTTGGCAGATAGTTTCTTCATTTCTTCTATAATTATTCAGGAGACCAAATATATGATTATTGTACAACATTATGTGGTTACTAAGTAGGAGGTAATAGTTAAGTTTAAGTATATGAGGGGTGCTCACTTTCTCCTATCTTGGCTTAGGGATATGTATGGGGATATAGTGGATCAAGGTATGTATAAGGCACCTGCTAGGGTATACATGCTACATCTTGTAGGTTGAACTATCTTAGTGGATAATTCTTATGTATATATCGATGTGAATTACATGTGACTTTTTATTCACCTTGAGCATTATAGCTGAGCATGAGGGTGTGCTGCATTGGTTGTCCTATATGCTACACTTGGAAAGGTGACTATTTTTTAAACCATACAACTTTCCGATTATATGAGTCTATTTCAGGTATAAAAATTATTATTTCTTATTAAATTAGTTAGTTTTGCTGGTAATATGATTCTAACTTATTGAAGAGTGCTTGATATATGAGAATTTCCTGATCATTGTGACAGGAGGGTTATGCCTACTATTGTTGGGGCCGCATGGGCCAAAATATGGAAGGGAAAAAATGCACATCCAGGAGATGTTGCAGATTACAGAAGGAGGATTAGTACGCTTAGTGTAGATGATCTGGACACCCTACGTAGATCATAGAGTGCATCATGAGTTCGATGACACTTCATTGTTTTCTACTTATTTGCAATGGGAGGCCTTAGTGGCTAGACACTTACCTGAGAGGTGTTTGGGATAATTTAGATATATTCAAGACATCTCACAACCAATCCTATATATTCCATATGATGGCATTGATACCTGGTTTTTCGGTAACATTATGAGTTTTGCACCCTCCATTAGAGATCGTGCAATGGAGGTTTAGTTCCCTGCAGAGTGTGTGGATGTGTATTTGGAGTGGTACCTTACCCTAAAACACCCTCGTATCATCCCATCTAGACAACATGGAGATGATGATGGAACTTTTCATGTTGGATCTTCACATGTTGGTTCTTCTCATGTTGATGTTGGGGTACCTTATGATGTCGTGTTGTTGCCTCAATCACCTCCACATCATGCGGATAACACTCTGCACCTATAGGTTATAATAATCATTATGGATAACCTCATGGGTTTGGTGAACTCAAATATCGAGGTTTATTATTTGGCATCGCAAGCAGCACACATAGCCTGTTGGGGGACCTGTTTAAACATTTTTATTATTTTTATGCATTATTTGTATATTATGTGTATTATTACTCATACATTTGCATAACATTTTTTATTAGATAACATTTGACAAATAATTACGTAACTTAGGTAGACGATTTTCGTAACTTAAGAAAGCAATAATAAATAAATAATTATAAACACTACCAGATGATTGTTGACGTTTCAACATCTTGATTATGTCTTAGAAGAATGATCTAGAAATTGTCGCATCAAATTTGATCGGTCCCTTAGTTAGCCTGCGATGATATAAACTCCATATAAATTTCAAATCTTCATCGGCCTTCAACTCAATAAGGTTGTATCTCACCCTTTTATCAGTATCAATCTAGTCTTCACGAAACTTGATCTTACTAACCTTTCTATTCTCGGTGTCTGACAACATTTCATTCAACTTAGATCTTAGAAGGGCTGCACATGCGGCTCCCTCGGATAGGCGAAATACAACAAGAGGTTTCACCAGGTTGAAATACACTTCTGTCTTAAAGAAAATTGATATAACGTTGTAAGATGTTTTACTTAACAATATATGACCCCTATTTATACAACTTTGAATTCATTTTGAACCACACAAAATAGTTTATGCAATCGCAGCTGTACAAAATTGTCGGCAACATCTCAACCTTTCAATTTTCACTCTATTAAAATTATTCATTTTTTCAGTAATGGACGAAAAATCTGATACTTTATGAATGTTTTGAAAAATGCAGTACTAGGTAAATTGCCGAATTTTTTATTTTAATCGAAAAATCCAATAAAGTAGGAACTTTTAGAAAAAACGGGTAATTTAACATGCATAACGAATTTTTTGAAAAATATGGTACATCATATTTTTTATATACACTACTATTTTTTTTTTGTTATGTATTAGATTTTTCCCTTTTGGTCTATCACATATTATATCTGAATTTTTTAATTAAATATGAGTATTTTATAAATATAGGGTGTCAAGGTAAAATCTCCTTTTTTTGAACTTCTTTAAAAAACAGTTAATTAAAAAAATAGCTAAAGAACACTAGTTAAATAATTAATAAAAAGGAATTTATTTTTTTATAAAACAAGTTAAATATTTAAGGCAAAATATCCATTTTGGTCCCTTAACTATAGGCCATGGTTCAGTTTGGTCCCTTAAATTTTTTCGTGCCAAATTGATCCCTTAATTTGCAAAAGGTGACCATGTTAGTCCTTCCGTTAGTGAACCATTAGTCAAAATCAAAAAACAGGCTCCAGGTGGCATTTGACTTGCTGAAGTGGCTAGTTGGAGTCCAGATGACAAGTGTAAAGAAAGGAAATCTCAATCTTCTCCAAAACCAAATGAAAGAATAGGCCATCTTCTCCAAAATCTTAATCTCAATTTGATACACAATCTTCTCCCAAAACCATCCAACGAAGATCTCTTCCTCCCCATCATCATCTCACACTACTTCTCTTTATTCCCAAAACCCTCACCACACCAAGTAAAAACTTCATTCCCCTTCGGAACACTATTATCCCAAAACCCTTCATAATGGTTCCCATTAGCCCAAACCAAAACACCTTTCCCCCATATAACACCATTCTTCCACTCTCCAATATACCCATTCCCGTTTCTCCAAACATACCTTCCTTCACCATCTTGCAAGTTTCACCTCCACCATCCCTCATAGAAATTACCATTATCGTAACGCTTCTCACTGAATATATTCTTCTGATCGGTGAACCAGATTCCTCTATACATATCACCATCTACTTCGATGAATGAATTGAACCCTTCTATTCTACGTGATTTTAACTCACCTTCGTAGGTACCTCCGGATGGCCGCGAGAATGGGTATATTGGAGAGTGAAGAATGGGTATACCGAAGGTTTTTCCTTTTCTACACTGACCTTCATACATACACGCATCTGACCAGAAATACTTCCTGGTGCCGTGAGGTTTATTTTCTGATAAGGCTCCGATGTAGATGTCACTGTTAGAGAGAGGCTTATCTATAACGGAAGTGCGGCTTTCATAGTGAAAGTTGATGTTAATGTGTTGTTGGTCTGGAAGAGTGAGAAGAGTGTCTTGCATTGTTTACCGGGGAGGAAGAGTTGAGGGAGAGTGAAATGGTCAAGGAAGCATTTGAGAGAGAAAGAGAGTGGTTGTGTTGTATTGTCAGTGTTGAGTTACAACATGATAATAATGTATGAAGAAAAAGAAACAAATATTGTGTGTCCATGTTCTTATGAAGAAGAGTCAGATAACATGTCAGCTCACTTTCCACGTAGGTAAATTAACGGACGTTTGAGCCAAACTGACGGAAGGGACTTATTTGTTACGTTCTGAAAATTAAGGGACCAATTTGGCACAAAAAAAAGTTAAGGGATCAAACTGAACCATGGCCTATAGTTAAGGGACCAAAATAAGTATTTTGCCAATATTTAAAGTTAATAAATCTATCAT
This sequence comes from Vicia faba, assembly GCA_948472305.1. Lineage (NCBI taxonomy): Eukaryota > Viridiplantae > Streptophyta > Magnoliopsida > Fabales > Fabaceae > Vicia > Vicia faba. The sequence continues at coordinate 596,634,440 of OX451737.1, forward strand.
TTTCTTGAACAAATGTATAGTTTTTCACTCTTAACCAATTTATTAAGGATACTAGTTAGCAAAACAATTAATATAAATCAAATATTCTTTCCGTAACAGATTAATCAGGAAGAAACTTCTGAAATTTCATTCAAATTCAAGTATTATTAGATTAAAAATAATGAACTATTGTTGAATATATTCAATCTTGAAAGGATTTGACTCATATTTTTAGAAAAGATTAATGTTTTTTTGTTGGTGTAGGAAAAATATTAATGTTGTCAATACTCATTAATACTTATTTTTTCCGTTCTAAAGGGCTACATTAATTTTGGGAATTTTTTAATGCACCATATTTATTACTATGACACCTCATAAAAATTCTATAATGTTCTCAAGTTTCAGATATACATCTCTGGAAGCACTAAACACATACAACCGAGGCTGATTTTAAGTCAGACCCTGATTTGTGTCTTGTTTTATTTTGGAGATACATCTTCATATAAACTACAGAGATATATCTCTAAATAAATCACTGAAGCAGAAAACCAGAAAGTCGACAAAACAAAAGCAAAAATCAACAATTTGATAAATGAGATTACCATTGATATCATAAAATTATCAATACATAAGGGATTTTAACATACATCAAACATTACATTTCAACATCCATGTGGATGTTGCTACATCTATATAATATATTCGACTGATCTTGAAATCGTCGCATCCAACTGATCTGAACTTTTGATTCTAAACAGAGAAAATTATTCCACATAGCCCTTAAATTTGTGGCTGTCTTCAGCTCAAAGATTCTAAACTAAATATTCCCTTCTTTGTTAATGGACAGCGAACGATACTCGATCTTCACAATTTTCTGATTATCATCGTATGATAGAAGCTCTTGCAGTGTGTATGTTAGATCTTCAAGAGGGGTGTACTCATTGCTCTTAAATGCAGGTGAGAGATTTGCACCGTTAAATTAAACATTTCTAACATGTAAAATGATGTTCATTCAGGTGTGATGTGTTTTGGTATCAAACAATGAGACAAGTGCCCCATATTTATAATAATGATAGGTAATTATGAACCTCATAAATTTTATCCTTTACTAGAGGATGTCCCAAAAATATATTTCTAGTACCACAATGTCATCTTATTCTAGAGATTTATTTTCGGAACCTCTTAGAACATAATGAAATTATGTTGAGGACAAAAACATAAGATCTAATAAATGAAAAGATTTTTTTAAAAAACTTTAAAATATATCTATTAAACATTATAACACATTAATACAGTGTTACCTACCATAAATTTATAAATAAATACTAAAATAAACTGAAAGACTTATCGCCGACAAATCTATAACTATTGGTGGTTCCCCCTTTGAATTTTGTTTATTTGTTTCTCTTTCAATCTCGCTTAATTTAGTGAACTCTTGCATCCTTTCAACAAAATGGTCCGACCATGTCTCGTCTTTGGTTATTGAATGATTTGTTCATTGCGGTTATGTATGTGGTATAGGGTATCCCAGTTTCAAATAAAATTGAACAAAATGTCGTAGATTTGAAATCCACCCAACACACATAATACGATCATTTAAATTTGGAGGGGGTGTGTCTCACCCCAAAATTTTCACTCTTATTCTCTAAACCCTAATTGGATTATGTTACATACACATATTCATACATTGCATAGATTATTTGATTATGGTATCAAGATATCTTGTATTATTGATTCTCCCTACTTAAAGAGAGAGAGAGAGAGAGAGAGAGAGAGAGAGAGAGAGATGAGTTCAAAGAAAGGATGAGAGTGAGAAGCCCTCAGTATAAAGGAACACTCAATATACAAGAGATTCATACATCTCAATAGATTATCACTAGACTATCATGGCCATTTGGTGGCTAAGGTTTCATATGATTGATGGTGGATCACATTCTCCTATCTCATTGGTGCCCAACTAGGGTTTTGAATAAAGTTAGGTTACAATTGCACATGACTCCCTGGTCTTATATACCTCTCAAGGTGTCCACATGTCCACTACGGTGCACCATAGAGCCTTCCAAGAGAGATTAATTTGGTCAAAGGAGTGGAATTGATTGTATGGCAAGAAAGGCCAGTAGTTGGTCAAAGTAAAAGTCAAACCGATGAAATTATGGTCAACAAGGTCATTTTTCATCATTTTTTTACAAAATCAAGATGATTGGTCAAGAAAAAGTCAAAAGAATTAGCATAATCAAGGAAAAAACTTTAATTTGGTAAAATTAAGGATTTTTGAATTTTTCTAAGTATAAGGAATTTGTGGTTTTCTTCATACCTTCTCAACGATATATCTGTTAAGGACCAAAATGTTAATATATTCGGGGATAATTTTGTGGTCCTTTGCACTCTATTTTGATGATTAGTAATGTTTAGGTTTGTAATTAGTGTAAATAAACAATTATCTAGTTTGTGTTTGTAAATTACTTAGTTTGCTTACTTGTGTGCTAATTTTGTAGGTTTTGATGATGGTGAATGAAACATTGGAGCTTTGGGAAAGCATGGGCAAAGCTAGAGTGATCAAATTGGCAAAAATTTAAGATTTGTGCAGGAAGGAATGCTAAGCAGATTTCAAAGCATGCTATGACCCCAATATTCCATTTTGCATAAGCGTGATTTTTGGGCGTGCTAAGTGTGGCCGGCCTGCTTAGCGCGGCCCACTAAAGCTGGGAAGATATTTTGTTGAGCCCGCTAAGGGAGGTCAGCCTGCTTAGTGGGACGTGTGTTTGGGCACATGTATATAGAGCCACTTTGTAGATATTTTTGGGACATCTTTCATTTCCTAACAACTTTGTAACCTAGAAACACTTTTGGGAGAGCAAAAACTCTTTTTTTTTCATTTCTAACTCAAAATCAAAGCTTTTAAGCATCAATCTTTGAGACTTTAAGTTTGATGTTCATAAAGCTTTGTTGTTTACTTGTTGATTAAGCTATCATGACTAAGGGTAGATAAACCTCTCCTTGTGTCAAGATTAGAGGTAGATAATCTTCACTTTTGTATGTATTTCTCTTGATATTTTGTATGTAAACAACTTGATGATTAACATATGGTGAAAAGCCTTTCTTTTATGGTTTATGTATGATTTGGATCATTATTGAGAAATATGTTTCAACTCTTGACCTAGGTTTTAATCTATCAATAAACAATTTCTAGACACATTTTTGTGAGTTGATAATCACATATATCAAGCTTTTAAAGTTATCATATTGATAGTTAGATTGAGAGATCATCTAAGGATCAATATGATAAAACTCACAATTTGTTTTAGATATGAAACATATTCAGAGGATATGTGAGTATATTGATTGTTAATAAGTTCGTATTCTTTATTAAGAAAATATGTACGAAATAGATTATCGAGCCCTAATCTTGACATGCTTTTACCAATCGTTTTTAAAACCAAAACTCTCTTTTATCGATACTTAACACTTTTCATGAAATCAAACCTTTCCGTTACCAAAAGCTTTTATAAACCCATGCTTAAAACAATTTCAACTATAGAACAACGATAATATCACTCAATCCCTGTGGATACCATAAAGAAAATACTTACCATGTAATAGTGTTTCAACAAAATGGCGTCGTTGTCGGGGATTGGCGTTTCATATTGCATGCATTTCAATAGTTTTATTGTTTTAAGTTAATTTGTTACATTGAAATATATCTTGTTTTTCACTTATTTGTCTAGTGTTTGAGACTTTTGTTTATGCGAGGAAGTGTACCTGCAAATCAACGTGTTTTTTATCTCGAAATTGAAAGGACTACACGTAGAGTGATTAGCAAGACATGAAGGAGGAAAAAGCTATCTAAATAAAGGAAAGAAATAGAGGAAGCTTCTATTTCTTCACCAATTCAAAATCTAGAAGAAGTAATGGGATAATAAGTACCACACCCTAGAGGTCCGTGCATAAATAGTCCAAGACGGAACACTCAATTTGCTCGTCATGCTAACGCGAGGCATTTTGAGATGAAAACTGGAATACTTCAACTTTTGTATGCAAATCCATTCACATGTCTTGATCATGAAGACCCGTATACTCATCTAAAAAATTTCTATGAGATTGTTGATTCAATGGGAGCTTCTGAAGCTGAGGAATAGCGAGTCTTCAAAAGATTATTCCATCATTCTTTGGTTGGGAAGGCCAAGGATTGGTATCTTGACCAACCCACTTAAACAATGACGTAGTGGAATGTTCTAGAGGGGAAGTTTCTTGAGATATTTTTCCCACAATCTAGATTCATGGAAGCCAAAACTACAATTTATGTGTTTTCTCAAGGTGAAAATGAATCCATAAATGAAGCTTGGGAGAGGTATAAGTGATCGAGACTTTAAGAGTTAATAGGGTTTACTGACTGCAAGTGCACATTCGTAACATGTAGTTTTAAAGATTATCAAACCCAAAGGACCTAAAATCAAACTTATTGTTATCTAATGTTACTGTGAAAAGCTAAGGCTAATGAGTAATCTTGGGTTTAAGGGAAAACAAGAAATAAATTTAAACTAAAACTGAAACCTTAATAGAAAAAATCAATAACGGGACATTGGTATGTAACTCATCATACTTCAGAGATTCGATAAAACATTGGCGTAAAATAATTTACTTAATACTTTTCAGTAGAAAATATTGATTTGAAAGACTTTATCTCACACTGTCGTGCTATTGACTCTGACTATACTCTTAAACCAGAATGCTTTGATGTCACTCAATCATTTAAATTAAAAGTAATTTTTGGAAATCAATAAGTTCTAATTAATCCTAAAGCGATGTCATTGTGTTTAGGATTAATGCATAGTTTCTACTATCCGGTTAAAATCTCAAAGTGTTGCTCTATTGACTGTAACCTTTATTGGCTTTTTACTCTCGTTATGAAAATTGTTTTAATTTTAGAATTAGAAACTAAAACCAGAAAATTCATTTATAAAAATTAATTCCAATTATTATTGAATCCCATCCGGACGACTGCTTTTACATACCGACATCAAATGATTTAGCCAGACATAGTTTCTAACATAAACGTGTTGTTACGATTATTAAATATGAAACAAAATATATATCTAAAAACAATAATTAACTTATTCTAAAATGAAATAGATATGGATACAAATCATAAGCATTTAAAATAAGCAATTAAAATGGAACTTGGAAATAAAACGAAAACTGAATAACTCTGAAAATATCTTCACGTACAATAACTAGTGTTGTACCCCAAAATTTTCCCTCCCATATTTCTCAAAACATTTCAAGAAAAATTCACAAGTCCAACCCGGCGCGTCATATTCAGGTGTTCTTTCGCCAAGATATCTCTGATAACGTATTCTCAAATTCAGGTTCGACTCAAGAGTCAATTCTTTAAAGAAGGTATCCGAATGTGTGAGTTTTCTCGAAGAAATATGGTGAAAAAGTGTGCTGAAAGTTCAGTTTTTACGTGCTAAAAAATTCATAACTTGAAGATAGTGGCTCGTTTTGAACCCGTTCCGGTGGCCAAAATTCCGCCTTGACATTATCTACGTTTTCATCTCTCACAGCTGGAAGCCAATTTAGATCAGAAGGTCTTCAAAAATGTGGATTTATCAAGTATTTTCATACAGAAAATTTGTGACAGAAGTTTATTTGCGTCATGTTCAGAAAATCATAACCTGATCGATTTTCATCGTATCGAGCTGGTTCCGGCGCCAAAATTTCACAAATTGAGTTGGCTATATTTTCACAGAAGGTATTGAGTTCAAACGGTATTCAAAAGGCCTTCGTCTTTTGCTCAGAGTGCGCGACGCGCCGAAAATCCTGAATGCTGAATATTATTTCATCTGGGCCGAAACTTCGAAAATTCATAACTCGGTCAATTTTTATCGGATTGGGCTCATATTTTTACACAAGGTCACTGACTCAGAGATCTACAACTTTTCTTCAAAAGTCGAGACTGAATTATGCTCCGATCAATACCAGTTTTTTATTGAAGAACGTGTCAGAGTCGACACTGGAGCCCAAAATAAGTTTGTCTGAGCTGAAACTTCAAAAATTCATAACTAATTCACCGTTTATCCGATTGAGTCGATTTTTGGACAGGAGTTAGTTCTCGATATCGGCTACATTTTGTTTTCACATTTCAACTTCAAAAATTGCACTTAAGTCCCCGCGATTTATCCTGGAAAGTGACGAACTCAAGTGAACATTGGAGGCTCAATTGCACGTTCAAAGCCCATTTTCTTTACTCTAATTTCCATTATATAATCACATTCTTTTCACACAAACCAGGAGGAAAAAAAACCTTGCCACAACACTGTCAGAATATCAAATTCTTTCAAGAACCCTAAAACCTTGAAATCCTTATTACAAATCTCTCTCTCACTACAAACAAGCCATCTCAGTTACAAACCAACATCTCACTACTTCTTCAGTAAGGGTAAGGCTGACTTGATCTCCATGATCAAAAGGGCATAAAAGCATTCATGTCACTACTTTTCCAGTAAGGGTAAGGTTGATTTGATCTCCATGATCAAAAGGGTATAATCATTCATACATGCCATATTGGCTTAAACATTAAATTTCTTCATATATTGACTTTATTTGTATTTTATGATATATAATAATTTATTTAATGTGTTCATGAGATTCAACACTGCAGATTTAGACAGGATCCCATGCAGGTTCATTAAGGAACGTTGAGGCCAAAACACAAATGGTCAAAAGCCAAATGGCCAAAACAGAACAGTTTACACATGACACCAATACATGGCGAGACAGATATCCTGAGAAGGTTAATGGCCAAAAGCCAGAACACAAATGGCCAAAAGCCAGAACATAAATGGCCAAAAGCCAAAACACAAATGGCCAAAACAAAACAGTTTACACATGACGCCAATAGCTGTTTCACCCCTCCAATCAGGCTCGTATACTCCTAAATTCTCTCTCTATTTGTATTATGTTCCTTTAATTAATTAATCGTTATTCTTTTTATTAATCACTAACCAATTAACATTTTTTCCTAATAAAATCAAAAACACAAAAAATATTTTATTTATTAAAATTAACTTCATCACTTTTATTTTTGTAAATAAATTAATTTAATCAATTTAGCTTTAATTAGATTTAACTTTTAATATCTTTTGCAATATTTAAAATCAATTTAGAATATTAGGTTTTTATTAGCATTAATTCAATTTATTTTATTTCTTTAAAAAAAACTCAAAAATCCAAAAATATTTTCATTATTTAATTTAATTTAATTGTTCATTTAATTTAATTCCATTTAATTCAAAAATAACCAAAAAATCACTTTCTTTCAAAAAAGGGTCAAAACCCCAAAAAAACTCGCATCTAATTTAATTTCCCGCACGCGTTCCATTTTTCCATATTATTGTACTTGCTTCCGGAATGTAATAACTTTAATTAGGACTTTATTTATTTATTGCTTTATTTTACTTTCCGCAATTTTAATTAAAGGGTTTGTTTTTGGCGATGTAAATACCCGACGCCTTGTAATAGCGTAGATTCAATTTTCCGCAATTTACTTTCCGGAATCATTAACTGTTAATTATGCATGACAAGACTTGCTTGACAAATAAAATCAATACGTAGCTCACAAAAATGCATGTTCAAAGATAAACATAAACTGAAACAACACACATGCACATGCCACTCCTAGGGTACGCCTCACTGGTTGCCTCGAACGTGGTCGTCAAGTACAGGGTGTTTTAGAGGTCGCCCTCCTGTCTAAGATCCAGTTGCCTCGAAACGGTTGCCTCGGATAAAAAGGATCTAGGACATTAGGGTTACTTCTAAGGTGTCCTACTATTGCTTCGGTGACCACATTGTCCCTTATAATCGAATTGACCCGAATACCTCCAACGATGGTGCTACCTACTTCTCAATAGTGGGATAACACTGTTTAAAGGACTCTTACACAGCCTAATTCCTTAGAGTAGGTAGATCTCATGGGTACTTGCTCTTTTCAAAACAAACAAAAATAACTTTTCGCACCTACACTTTCAAAAGTTTTCAAACAAATTTTTCATACACTCTTGAGGATAGATACAAGAGTTACTTAGAAATTTTTTAAACGAAACTTTTTCAAAACCCACGCACACTTGAAAAGCAAACAATTTTTGAAAACATAAGAGCAAGTACCTAAGAGTCCGTAGATAACCACAGATAGAAAGGGTGCTAACACCTTCCCTTTCTATAAATCTACCTCCCGAACCGAGAGACATCTCGAAAAAGGAATTTTGCTATGCTTTTGTCCTTTCCATGTTGGAGAACATAAAAGACGGTGGCGACTCTTGCTTACCACGACATTTCACGAACCAGCATTTCGAAACAGTAAGTTCTATTTCCACCGATCACAGAACTGGCGACTCTGCTGGGGATATTTATAAGTGAGGTGTACCTTAGGATTAGACCACTCTTATGTTTTCAATTGAATGATTTGTTTGCTTTTATATTGTGGGCTTGTCTTGGAGTTTCATAGATCCTAACCCGGATCTGGGGAATACCCTTTAGGTAGCATAAGCTGTGAGGGACCTGTCTGACGTAGACCGACACGGGTGAAGCAGTGGCTACGTTGGTGTGACACCTTGGTCTGTACTGATATCCCTTGTGTTGCAACGAGGAGAATATGGGTCTTCTGAGGAGTCATTAAGCACCAACCGACCTTAGAACCCTAAATTGACCCAACTTGGCCATAGAACAGTAGCAATATGCTACACTCATTGAGGCTAAACTCTCGCGATGGTTCTGGCCGCAAGAAAAGATTGCGATGCTGGAGTTATGACCGATTGAGGGTAGTCAGTGATATTGAGATCCTTTAGAACCCGGTTACTATTTTCTAGGACAGATCTTAACCAACGAAACTAAAAGAGGGTAGTACCTAAACTTCATGCTGGCCTAAACTCTAAGGGCTTTCTGGTGTGACTTGTGTGCCTTCAAACGTGAACTACTTGCACATTCTTGTTATCTGACGCATGAGTTTCTTGCAGGTTTTGTTTACAGTCCTTGATCGGGACTTATAACAGGGTTTACTTACATCACTCCACGCATAGCATAACATCATACCATCATACCATTGCATACATCCTGCATAAGGACTAACCCTTTTCAAGGATCTCAAGGGTCTGTGATGCAGGTCATGATGAACCAACTGTCTAGCAAGGGGCAAAGGGGATTTATTTTCCTCTAGCCAAGGTTGATAACTTGAGTCAGGGGCTATGACCCACTCGATATGGTGAGCTTTGACTCTTGAAGAAGGACTCTCAACAATATGCAGTTCCTTCAATCAAGCTACCAGATTCAAATTCTAACAAGTTTCTTGGTTTACCCCGAGAGATCCTTGAAAACATTGCATGCATATCATACACATCATTTCATAACAGGTACCCTTGTTACAGGTCACTTACCTCCTTCGCTGTTTATTTCAGCAATGGCTTTCCAACCAGACAACCAGGATCTCCGTACTCAAGAGACTCAGTTCAGGGAAATCTTCCTAAGCCTATCCAAGGGGCAGGAAGAATTGAGAACGCTCCTCATGGGGAATTTGGTCAGGAACAGTCCTGAGGACGATAAGGATGAACGGCTGAAACATCTGCAAGCTGAGGTAGATGCAATGAGGACTCAGATGCTGGGGAAGATGGCCCTTATCCAAGGCTTAGCTCGGGAACAAGAAGAGTTGAGAATTGTGATCAACCAGCTTCAGCAAGACAGTATGAAGCAAGTAGTCAAGGCTGGGGACCAAACCGGCAATCAGCCTCCAAGAAGTCAAAGGTTTGGTTTGATGAATAGACCTTTCCCAGCTGCTGCTACTTCACAGGTCCAACAACGACCTCGCCAAGAACAACGGGTTGATCAGAGCAAGCCAGACAAGCCTAGGAGGAAATTCACCAAGCTCAATGTGTCTCCGTCTCAAGCTTTACAATACCTGTTGAGGTTGAATTTGGTAACTCTAAGGGACCCTCCTAAGAATCCGAACACTACACCTTCAAGGTATAACCCCAACGCCCGCTGCGCTTATTATTCTGACAGCCCGGGGCATGCTACAGATGATTGTTGGACTCTGAGGAACAAGGTTCAAGATCTAATCGACGCAAAGGAGGTCCAATTCGAAGCGCCCGAGGCTCCCAATGTGATCACTGCTCCCTTGCCAAAACATGGCTAGGATTGGGAAAAAAAACTTTTGTTCATTCGAATGTTCAAGTTGTATTTTTCTTTAATTGTTCAAACATTTATTCATGTCAAATGTTGTTATTTCATTAATGCATTACACGTGTCTGTTTTGAGGTAATTGTGTTTACTATGCTTAAAATTGCTTTTATTTTTGATGTTCAACTCTCAATTAAAAAACTCTAAGCCTCTTGAGGGAGGATGACGAAAACGATACCACAATCTACAGTATGCTTTTGAACTGACCCCACTGATGAGGTACAGGCATTGTTTAAATTCCTAAACACTGGAGTTATAAGGAAGATAATCCCTCGTCAACCCCCTTCGAGCCAAAGAAGTAGGAGTTTTTTCTTTTCAAAAATTAAAAACCCTTAATCATAACCTGGGGCAGGGTAGTTCTCTCAGTTGATCCAAGTGCATAACGAATGACATCAAAAGAAGTCCTTTTGAAACAAAAGATAGTGATGGTTCCGAATAATCATAAAGACAAGCAGTCATCATTTCGCAGAAATAAAAGCCCAATAAGTCAAAACCTGTGAAGGAGACTTACAAAACTGGGGCATCCCGCTGACTGTAATCACAAGAGAAACAGTTCAGGCAAAAACAGGGATAACAAAATCAAAAAAAGAAAGAGGTCCTACAAACCCTCAACCAAAAAAGGAATGAATGCCTATTCAAAATAAACCTTTAATCCGAACCATCACCGGAATATCAGAGCAAAGACTCAAATAAGGTCTAATGCACGATTAGCTGAGTTTAGGATCGAAGAACATCGCGAAGAGCGGGTGGGTACAAATATACTTTGAGCCTTTATCCTTTGTTTCTTAAACCGTGAACCAGGCCACGCTACAACCTTTAAAAGTCCTAGCCGAAGCATGGGTTCGTTCAAAAGCATACTGTTACGAAAGGTATCCTGACTCCTTAAAGCTTGCGGTAAAATAACGAGTTGACATCACAGTTTACAAAAAGATTTGCTTGTTTTACTGAAAAATGCATTTTCAAAAACGTCAAGACAGACATAAGCCTTGCATTCCTGATATAACATTGTTTGCATATGACTATTTGTTCGAACAGCAGAGAAATTCGCACGACGAATATCTAAATGAACGAAAGTACTTCCAACCAAGGGGCAGACATGATCATGGTCCGTCATCTGGGGCAGTTAAGTCAAGATTCGGAGAATCTCTCAAAAGGCCAACCGGCTTGGGGGCAAATCTTCATCTGGATCACTTGGGGCATTGGACGATCAAACGAAGATCTTCTGGTGGTATGACAACACAATACTACTGACAGTGACAACCTCCCTACACTCTGAGAACGTGGACATAGTCGGAAAAATTCTACGCATAATCAAAGACCCGCTAGGTTGACACACCTAGGCAAAAATAAGGGCTTCCAGGCAAACCAAAAGGGTTCGGGCAAAAATAAGGGATGAAAATGAAAAAAAATTGTACACCCGGCAAGTCGAAAACCTGAAAAGGCGGCTTGGGCAAAAATGGGTATCCCGGTGGACTGAAAACCCGAAAGGGCGGTCCAGGCAAAAATTAGGGATCAAAAGCGTACGACTATGTCCCATCATCTCGTCACTTGCCTACCAGAAGAAGATTTGTCAATCGACAATCATCAAGCACCTCTACAGGTACCTTCTCCCACAGAAACTAGGGCAATAAGAGTTGTCCAAACTGTACAACTACTTTCCTCCAGGTACAAGGTAGAGTCAATTGAAGAGTATGACCAAGATAATTTCACTCCCTGCAGAGTAAGGCAAGATTCAGAAATACTCACCCCAAGCAGAGTTGGCCTCCCATCAAGGACATAATATCCCCAGCAAGTCAGCAACACTCTCCCCAAGCAGAGTTAGGCTACTGTCAGCCCTAAGGAAGTTGGATATCCCCAGAAGATCTTAATATTCCCTAGCGGAGTATGCAGATGTTCCTAAGCAAGCATCCCCGACAGTCTTAATATAAGATTGTTCCCCGGCGGATTACAAACACCCCAATGGAGCCACTTCCCCAGTATAGTCAAAAGTTTCACCAGGAAAGTTGAATCAATCTCCCCAGTAGATTCTAGAAGGATATCCCCAGTAGATTCTGGAAGCTTATCCCCATTAGATTCTGGAAGCTTATCCCCAGTAGATTCTGGAAGCTTATCCCCAGTAGATTCTGGAAGCTTGTCCCCCGCAGAGTGACAAAGTATCTCCCCGGCTTTATTCAGAAGGTTATCCCCCACCAGAGCTTATAACTGGGTTATCCTCAGCTAATTACCACGGAAAGATCGTCCTCGGCGAAGTTCTTCCTATACCCCAGCGGAGTCCATCAAATTCTTCCAACAGAGCTTATCAGCGGAATCCCTAGCGGAGTTATCATCAAAACCTCAGCGAAGTATCTCTTTCCACAGAGTATTTCCCCGCAGAGTAATCTCTCCAACAAGTTTATTCCCCAACGGAGTCATCTTCTCCTACCGGTTTATTCTTGCAACCATCATCCCCAGCAGAAACGAAGAACTCTACTCTTCAACATCAGCCCAGGATTCAACAAACTTCCCCGCACTCGTCAAGGATTTATTTTCCCAGACGAAGATACATTCATAAACATCACATTGTCATACATCATGATACATGCATATACGCATCATATCATACAATCTCATTTATGTTGAGAACATCCTCGCTTGATCCATATCGTGCATTGCATATGACTGACCTTTACTTTTCAGGAAGGATACAGTTAAATGATCAGCTATGTCAAAGTAGACAAATACAGTCAAAAGAAGACAAATCCAGTCAAAGAAGACAAGTCCAGTTAAACTAATTCCTAAAGTCAAAGAAGACAGCCCGTCGTTATAGACACCCATCGTTATAGACACCCGTCGTTATAGACACCCATCGTTATAGACACCCTTCAATATAGACACCCGTCGTTATAGACACCCGTCGTTATAGACACCCGTCAATATAGACACCCGTCGTTATAGACACTCGTCATTAAAGACAACCCGTCATTATAGACACCCGTCGTTATAGACACCCATCGTTATAGACACCTGTCGTTATAGACACTCGTTGTTATAGACACCCGTCGTCATAGACACTCGTCATTATAGACACTCGTCGTCATAGACACTCGTCGTTATAGACACTCGTCGTTATAGACACTCGTCGTTATAGACACCCGTCATTATAGACACTCGTCGTTATAGACACCCGTCGTCATAGACGCCCGTCATTATAGACATCCGTCAATATAGACACTCGTCGTTATAGACATCCGTCGTTATAGACACTCGTCGTTATAGACACCCGTCATTATAGACACCCGTCGTTATAGACACCCGTCATTATAGACAACCCGTCGTTATAGACACCCGTTATTATAGACACTCGTCGTTAAAGACAACCCGTCATTAAAGACAACCTGTCAGTGAAGACAACCCGTCGTTGAAGACAACTCGTCCATAAAGACAACTCGTCAGAGAAGACAAAATCTCCCCTGGTTCAGTTAAATTGGTTCTTAAAAGATTTTTCTGAGATAACCTGTCAGTAGAGACAACCCACCAACCTTTTGAAGTTCTAGATTCGATACCTGTATCTAGCCAGAGCATATCTGTGAGCGATTGATTGTAGATCTATACATGTATCTAGCCAGGAAAGTATCTGCATGAAGAATTTGAAGATCAACACCTGTAACAGGCCATGAAATTATCTTTCTTTCTCAGGTACGCAAGTTCTCGCTAAGGAATCTCTTACGCGATCGACATCCCTGGATGGCATCTGTAAGCCCATCCCCACAACTATCCATTGAATTTCCAAATGGCATCTATAAGCCCATTCCCGACAAGATTCTGTCACATCTCCAGATGACATCTATAAGCCCATCCTCCTATCCATCACATCTCCAAATGGCATCTGTAAGCCCATTCCCGCCATCACATTGCTGTTACTACACCATGCGAGTGCAAATTTCTGGGCGCTTTAGTGTTCAATCATCTTCCACCTTCGGATCACGAAAGGCGCGCAAGCCAATCTACATCCTCAGGTTTAAGAAGATTGAACAGGGGCAACTGTTGTACCCCAAAATTTGCCCTCCCATATTTCTCAAAACATTTCAAGAAAAATTCACAAGTCCAACCCGGCGCGTCATATTCAGGTGTTCTTTCGCCAAGATATCTCTGATAACATATTCTCAAATTCAGGTTCGGCTCAAGATTCAATTCTTTAAAGAAGGTATCCGAATGTGTGAGTTTTCTCGAAGAAATATGGTGAAAAAGTATGCTGAAAGTGCAGTTTTTACGCGCTAAAAAATTCATAACTTGAAGATAGTGGCTCGTTTTAAACCCGTTCCGGTAGCCAAAATTTCGTCTTGACATTATCTACGTTTTCATCTATCACAGCTGGAAGCCAATTTCGATCAGAAGGTCTTCAAAAATGTGGATTTATCAAGTATTTTCATACAGAAAATTTGTGACAGAAGTTTATTTGCGTCATGTTCAGAAAATCATAACTTGGTCAATTTTCATCGTATCGAGCTGGTTCCGGCGCCAAAATTTCACAAATTGAGTTGGCTATATTTTCACATAAGGTATTGAGTTCAAACGGTATTCAAAAGGCCTTCGTCTTTTGCTAAGAGTGCGCGACGCGCCGAAAATCCTGAATGCTGAATAATATTTCATCTGGGCCGAAACTTCGAAAATTCATAACTTGGTCAATTTTTATCGGATTGGGCTCATATTTTTACACAAGGTCACTGACTCAGAGATCTACAACTTTTCTTCAAAAGTCGAGACCGAATTATGCTCCGATCAATACCAGTTTTTTATTGAAGAACGTGTTAGAGTCGACACTGGAGCCCAAAATAAGTTTGTCTGAGCTGAAACTTCAAAAATTAATAACTAATTCACCGTTTATCCGATTGAGTCGATTTTCGGACAGGAGTTAGTTCTCGATATCGGCTATATTTTGTTTTCACATTTCAACTTCAAAAATTGCACTTAAGTCCCCGCGATTTAGCCTGGAAAGTGACGAACTCAAGTGAACATTGGAGGCCCAATTGGACGTTCATAGCCCATTTTCTTTACCCTAATTTCCATTATATAATCACATTCTTTTCACACAAACAAGGAGAAAAAAAAACCTTGCCACAACACTGTCAGAATATCAAATTCTTTCAAGAACCCTAAAACCTTGAAATCCTTATTACAAATCTCTCTCTCACTACAAACAAGCCATCTCAGTTACAAACCAACATCTCACTACTTCTTCAGTAAGGGTAAGGCTGGCTTGATCTCCATGATCAAAAGGGCATAAAAGCATTCATGTCACTACTTTTCCAGTAACGGTAAGGTTGATTTGATCTCCATGATCAAAAGGGTATAATCATTCATACATGCCATATTGGCCTAAACATTAAATTTCTTCATATATTGGCTTTATTTGTATTTTATGATATATAGTAATTTATTTAATGTATTCATGAGATTCAACACTGCAGATTTAGACAGGATCCCATGCAGGTTCATTAAGGAACGTTGAGGCCAAAACACAAATGGTCAAAAGTCAAATGGCCAAAACAGAACAGTTTACACATGACACCAATACATGGCGAGACAGACATCCTGAGAAGCTTAATGGTCAAAAGCCAGAACACAAATGGCCAAAAGCCAGAACATAAATGGCCAAAAGCCAAAACACAAATGGTCAAAACAAAACAGTTTACACATGACGCCAATAGCTGTTTCACCCCTCCAATCAGGCTCGTATACTCCTAAACTCTCTCTCTCTATTTGTATTATGTTCCTTTAATTAATTAATCGTTATTCTTTTTATTAATCACTAACCAATTAACATTTTTTCCTAATAAAATCAAAAACACAAAAAATATTTTATTTATTAAAATTAACTTCATCACTTTTATTTTTGTAAATAAATTAATTTAATCAATTTAGCTTTAATTAGATTTAACTTTTAATATTTTTTGCAATATTTAAAATCAATTTAGAATATTAGGTTTTTATTAACATTAATTCAATTTATTTTATTTCTTTAAAAAAAACTCAAAAATCCAAAAATATTTTCATTATTTAATTTAATTTAATTATTCATTTAATTTAATTCCATTTAATTCAAAAATAACCAAAAAATCACTTTCTTTCAAAAAAGGGTCAAAACCCCAAAAAAACTCGCATCCGATTTAATTTCCCGCACGCGATCCATTTTTCCATATTATTGTACTTGCTTCCGGAATGTAATAACTTTAATTAGGACTTTATTTATTTATTGCTTTATTTTACTTTCCGCAATTTAAATTAAAGGGTTTGTTTTTGGCGATGTAAATACCCGACGCCTTGTAATAGCGTAGATTCAATTTTCTGCAATTTACTTTCCGCAATCATTAACTGTTAATTATGCATGACAAGACTTGCTTGACAAATAAAATCAATCCGTAGCTCACAAAAATGCATGTTCAAAGATAAACATAAACTGAAACAACACACATGCACATGCCACTCCTAGGGTACGCCTCACTGATTGCCTCGAACGTGGTCGTCAAGTACAGGGTGTTTTAGAGGTCGCCCTCCTGTCTAAGATCCAGTTGCCTCGAAAAAGTTGCCTCGGATAAAAAGGATCTAGGACATTAGGGTTACTTCTAAGGTGTCCTACTATTGCTTCGGTGACCACATTGTCCCTTATAATCGAATTGACCCGAATACCTCCAACGACAGTGCTACCTACTTCTCAATAGTGGGATAGCACTGTTTAAAGGACTCTTACACAGCCTAATTCCTTAGAGTAGGTAGATCTCATGGGTACTTGCTCTTTTCAAAACAAACAAAAACAACTTTTTGCACCTACACTTTCAAAAGTTTTCAAACAAATTTTTCATACACTCTTGAGGACAGATACAAGAGTTACTTAGACATTTTTTAAACGAAACTTTTTCAAAACCCACGCACACTTGAAAAGCAAACAATTTTTGAAAACATAAGAGCAAGTACCTAAGAGCCCGTGGATAACCACGGATAGAAAGGGTGCTAACACCTTCCCTTTCTATAAATCTACCTCCCGAACCGAGAGACATCTCGAAAAAGGAATTTTGCTGTGCTTTTGTCCTTTCCATGTCGAAGAACATAAAAGACGGTGGCGACTCTTGCTTACCGCGACATTTCGCGAACCAGCATTTCAAAACAGTCAATTCTATTTCAACTGATCACAACTGGAAATTGAAAGATTATGTCGGCACACTTGATCTTCCAAGTACAGAATTAGAAATAAAAAACACCTAAAACTAAAGTTGTGATAGATCTTCCACACCGGAAGAGCTATAACTTTTACATGTAAATTCTCTGCTTAAAATCCTAAGAACAATACAATACTCTGGCTGGAAAATAACGATCTCAATACCGTAGACGAAACCTCCAATTTATACTCAAATTCTTCCCTTAAAAATATGATGGTTGGCGTGAATTTAGGATGGTTGGGTCAAACAAGAAAGACAAGGTCGTGGAGAGAATGCATGAGAAACTGGATTCATGGCAGGTGCCACATTAGAGTGGAAAGCTCCACTCCTTGTTGTCTTGATGTGATAGGTGCCACAAACACAGATGGTGGGTGCCACAGCCTTTGTGCATGGCAGGCACCACACTTAGTGGTGGTGGGCGCCACCTTGGACTTTGGTCCTTTCTTATGGGCCTTTGGTTCGGCCTTTCTTGTATTTTCTTCATTTTTTACTTCATTTATTTTCCTTTTTACTCAAATCTCCTTTTGACCAATTTTACTTCATGTAACTGAAATAGGACAATAATATCGGCATACCAAGACATAAATAAAAGAAAACGAAACTAAAATCCATGCTAGTCAAGTCAAATATTCGATATAATTTTGCGTTGTCAAATTCCCCCTCACTTGAACCATTGCTTGTCCTCAAGCAATCAACCAACACGGTAAAGGAAATGATTAAGTGAAATTTGAATCAAGGGCATGACACAACTCCTAATCATATGTGGCTGCTAGGCTAATGTTAGATCGATAGGTACTAAATATTCAATACCAAGGACACTGTAACGAAACAATGTTCAAATACTCCCTCTTTATGCAAACAAATCTGAATCATGCCATTATAACTCAACCTATATCTCTCTCGCTTTTCTTTCACTCTTTTCATTCAAGCGCAATCACATTAAGCATGTTATTTGTGCACACACATAGTAGGAAAATCAGTTAGCGACTATGATCCTTTTCTTTTCTTTAGCATGGGGTTCTAGTATTTAAGTGGTGCAACCCCATTTTTCCCAAATACCATTGTGGGGGATTGGATTGTAGCCCTCCCTACCAAGTCCAGTACCAATGACCTCTGGACCAAGCAACAACGAGTTCTTATTATTAAATCCTTACAGGCTTAACAACCGTTGGGCTAAATGACCGGGTTAGGGTCACCTAACTTAGAAGTTTATTTTTTCAATTAAATTATTTATTTATTAAAAACAAGATCATTCACTTATATTCATCAACTCCCTATGTAGTTTGTGTTTAAGATTATGCTGACTGCTAATATAAACTACTTAAGATCTACTTTGAAAACATGAGCCTAAGGTCGCAGCATAATGGGTACCCAAATTGATATCACATAATAAGGGGATTTAGGGTGTCATAACAGTATCGATTTTATCAAAACTTTCCCAAGTCTCTAACACAACCTAAATTGAAAAGCAACCTATATACTCTTAGAGTTATGTGTCATGCATCAAACCGGAAAAAAATTTGTTAGAGGTTTAAATTTTTTAAAAATTCGGGAGAATTCAATAACAACTGTAAAACAAGCATACAAACTCAACAACACATGCAATGACTCGACCAAATACTGAAAATAGATAAAATCCTAAAAACATGAAATAAACTAGAAAACAATAAATCAAAATAAGAAGCGATAAATGGAAAGTGGTAAAGTTCCTCCCCCACACTTAAACCAAACATTATCCTCGATGTTTCAGTAAAAACTGGGAAAAGGAATAAGAACCTTATTAATTCTCGCCTCGATAGTTGCCTACATGAAACTGATAGGTGCCAACCGATCGATATCTTTATTTTATAAAAACTCAAACAAAAGCAAAAACATTAAATTAAAAAACCTCGTGGGTTGCCTCCCACGCAACGCTTCTTTTAACATCGGTAGCTCAACGACTCAAGAGTTCCAGCACTCATGGTGATTCTCTCAAGAATGACTCCTCAATTGAATTTTTAATCATTTTTGCTTTCCATGGCCACTTATCAATCTATCTAACATATCCCTCACCTTTTCTTTTCTTTCTTCTGTGGGGTGGTTCATTATTTTAAACTTGTGGCAGTGGTTCAGGATCTATCCGGAGTATCAACTTTTCAAATTTGGGTGTAGTTATTTCATCCATCACATCAAAGTTTAACCTTTCCCTCTTAAAACTGTTGATTTCTCTAGTTGCATGCTTGTTGGCTGAAGATTTTGATAATGTTATTTGGAATTCGAAAAGAGTTAGAAGTTCTGATCGAAATGGAATTAAAACACCACGCTTCGAAATTGCAGAAGCAGTGTTTCGAATGAGTGTGTCAAAGCTTGAAGCTTCGAACGGTGATCATGGGAGCGTATCCAAAGGGGTCTCGAAACAGCAGCGAAGCTAGGTCTGAGAAGAACGTTCGAAACAGAGAAACACCAAAGCATTTAAAATTTAAATGAAAGCGGGACTTTCAAAGTTTGAAAGTTATGTGGTGGAGCATTTGGGGACACGTGGAAAGATGAAAGAAGCATTGTCTTGCATGTTCGAAACGTGGCATGATCTTGTAGCGAGACCGTTAGGGTCGAATTAGTATAAATAGAAGTCTTAGTGTTAGGATTTCAGTGTGTCATATCTGTTATACAAAATACTCAATAACATTCAAACTACCACATGGCAAGGGAAACGAATGCAAGAGAGATGTATGTATGATAGCACCATGTATTTCTAATTTAATAAAAGCCTTTTTACTATTTCCAGCACTTTCCTTCTTTTTCTTTCTGTCGAATAACATTTGCAAGTTTCTTTATCTACTGTCTTTTCATTTCAAAGTCTTTTCTTCAAAGTTTTACATTTTACTGCTTTCTTTATATTTCGAGCACTCTATATTTCAGAGAACTTTTACGCTCTCAATATCTTTACTTTCAAGTATTATTCTTCAAACATGTACTTTCACTTAAAAGTCATTTCTAGATTTCTTGCATTAAACGCTTTCTTCACACTTTAAACTTCCACATTCCAGAAACCTTTTGTGTTAAATGTTTTATGGGTCGAAACCAGTTACTTCATTTTCCATACAGTTTTATATGTCTTTTCAATCAGCATTACAATTAGCAATTATTCGTATAACTTAGTTTTCACATACATTTTGACCACATTCTTAAACTCTTAGAGAGAGGGATCGAAATAAACCAAACATTTGTACAATAGCACCCATGAATAATTGTTCGATTGTGAGAGTAACCTTAATATCCAAGGAGTCCTAGGATCAATCTAGTCGATCCTGTGAGTTACCAAAGAGATTGAGTAGCGTTAATAAAGATTATTCGATAGTTTGGAAGACTAGCGGTTGTTTACCAGAAATCACTGGAAACAAATTGGCACACCCGGTGGGACCAATAGTTGGATATCAGAATTAAGAATTGTCGAGACATAGCCATCCCAGAAACGTAGGAACCTAAGAAGTTTGCTGTTTTATGAACCTGAGAAGTGGTAAGATAACCAACAGCAACCAACCTTTATCCAGAAGAAAACGTTTGGACAAAATGTCTAATTCAGACAATCAACAGGGAGACCAAGGCGGCCCACAGGCAACAGGCACTAATGCGTCCATTTCGAGCGGAGCATCTAATGTAATCCCTTCGAATGCACAGGCTGTTGCATCTTCAACCAGTAACATGGCCACCAACGGAGTAAGTGGTGTATCAACCAACAGTTCGATCTTAGGAAATACTGGAACTATGGGCTACCCTGGGGGATTCGTTCCGCCACCTGGGACACAATCCCATTTCGCCACTCCATCAACTAGACCACCCGGCTTCGATGGGAATAGAATTAGAAGTTCTTCTTACGGAATGCCAACATATTTTATGGCAGGCTTACACAATTCCATATCGAATTCATCCCCACAACTAGGATCTGGGTCTGGGGCAAACCAATTCATGTCAAATAACCAAGGGTCAGTGGGTTATAGCACGTTGCCTACCCTAACCACAGATAACCAGTTGGCTTTTAGGCAATTGATGGATGAAAGCAACCACAATATGATAGGGGTGTTAGCGCAAACCATGCAGGAAATATTCGCCCCAATAGTTCAGAATGTGACTGTGACGAACAGGGAAAACGCTGACAATATGAGTCGAATAGCAGATTTCTTTGCTCCCACAGAAAGGCGTAGGCAGAACCAGGCGGGATTTCGAACAAACGTGCCTGTTATAGAACAAATTGCCAACGACCCAATTCATAGACCACCCAGAGAAGAGGTTAACTTAGGGGCCAGAGCACCAAGGTTAGAAGCCCCAATAATTCCGGGCCCACAAAGGGAAGTTATGGAACCAGGGGCAAGGATCGAAAGACCAGAAGCCCCAGAATTTCGAGGAGAACAACCTAGGGGAGTTGTTTTGGTTGATCGAAACCAAGATGCCGATGCCGTCGTTCATAGGATTCGAAACGATAACATCTTGGCAGAAAATAATCTGACCACCATGATAGAGAGGATCATGACCCAAAACGGCCTCAATATGGGAATGAGGAGGCCAAATTACGCTTCTCCTATATTAGATTGTATAATGCATACTGATTTACCAAGGGGATACAAAGTCCCTAAATTTACAAAGTTCGCTGGGGATACCAACGAGTCAACAGTCGAACACATAGCGAGATATTTAACCGAAGCGGGGGATATAGCCAATAATGAAGATCTCAGAATCAAATATTTCCCAAGTTCCTTGACAAAAAATGCCTTCACTTGGTTTACCACGTTGCCTCCTGGGTCTGTTGATACTTGGACCCTTTTAGAGAGATTATTCCATGAACAATTTTACATGGGACAATCGAAAATAAGTCTGAAGGAATTGGCCAGTGTTAAGAGAAAGTTCACTGAACCCATTGATGACTATTTGAATAGATTTAGGCTGTTAAAATCCAGATGTTACACAGTAGTGCCTGAGCATGAGTTAGTCGAAATGGCCGCTGGGGGATTGGATTACTCTATTCGAAAGAAATTAGATACTCAGCATTTGAGGGATATGGCTCAGTTAGCCGATAGGGTTCGACAGGTCGAAAGACTAAAAGCCGAAAAAGCCCGAGTCTTTAAGAATAGTAAGAAAGAAAGAATTTCCTATGTTGGAACTGAGGAAGTAGAAGAATATCCTGAATTCGAATTCGAAGAGGTCGAAATCGACCTCGCTGAATTAAAACAGGCCCCGCCTTACTCCTGCAAAATGTTAGTTCCTACGAAAGGGAAAGATATTGTTGAAAATGAGAAAAGTGATAAGTTTCCAAAGAAGGTTTACACCTTCGATGTCACTAAATGTGACGAAATCTTTGACTTGCTTGTCAAAGATGGCCAACTAATTGTGCCATCAAATGTCAAAATACCCCCTTTGGACCAGAGGAAGAAAAGGGGATTTTGCAAATATCATAGTTTCCTAGGCCACAAGACCTCACAATGTTTTCTTTTCAGGGATTTGATTCAAAACGCAATCAAAGATGGCAGATTAAAGTTTGCTGATAAGATGAAGATGAAAGTGGACGAAGATCCTTTGGACGTCGCAGACACCAACTACTCCGAGCCTGCATGCATTGGAGAAGTCAACATGGTGGAAATTGATCGAAGCGACACCCTAACTGGAGAGAATGACATTGGAGTCGAAAACTGGGTGATGGTCGAAGTCAACGAGGAAGTCATTGAAGGCATCCAGAATACACCAGACACTTCGATTGCTGGACCTGTGGCTGTTGCAGGAGAAACCCAGGCTACTGAAGGCCAAGGGGATCACAACGAAGGATTTACACAAGTCACTGAGGGCTTGAGGTTGGAATTAGAGAAAGTCCAAATTACGCAGCCAGTCCCCTCTCAGAAGGAAATATGGGACACTCTAGGGGAACCCAGTGGAAAATATGACTATCTGGTCAAATATTCTGCCCCAGAAAGTTCGAGGGTCCAGATCGAAGATATAAAGCCCACAGGATGGGGCGATGACGAAACAAAAGAGGGGGATTTGGAAATAAATATGGTGGACATGGAAAGACCCCGCTCTGAGATGAAGGAAGTGGAAAAATACTTAGAAAAAGAAAAGCATAGGATGGGGGACAATCACGCTGGAGATGATACTCTCAAAGACTATCTCATGTCATGCCACAAAGGAGATCCAGGCATGATACTGTGCCCTAGGTGCAGCATCCTCTGCAACCAAAGAATTGCTGCAAATTTCGAAAGGGTACAGAGGGCTCGAACTGGCAATAATTGGCGCCAGGATAACCAACTTTTTAGATGCTACCCCAAGGCTGGGGAGAGTTTATTGGAGTTTGTTTTTCGCTGCTACAAGGGGGCAACTAAGTGCTTGGTGTGCCCAAGATGTTCTGCTGTGTATGACCAAAGCATGGCTAGGGCCTTCGAAACGATCCCCTTCGCCCCTTGCTGGAGCCATCAAGAAACTGCCCAGATGGGTCCGCGTTTCGACAGCAGATACAAACAGCGAAGACCTGATAGCCCTCACCCCAAAGTTGCTCGAAGAGTGACTTTCAAACTCCCTGTTGAAGTACCAACCGATAGATGGCTGCAAGCCAGAAATGACAAAGGCAAAGACAAATGGAGGAATGCTGAACGAAATGCACGCCATGCTGTGACATACAGGAGGCAATTCAACACACAAAAAAGGGAGGAAGTCAGATTAGAAAATTACAAAGGAAGGAACCCCATGTCAAGATCCCAGTGGCGCAGACAGCAAAGGATTCGAAAGGCTGAAAGAGAAGTTGTGGCAAACAAAGGGGATACTTCAACAAAGATACAAGGTGAATCGAGCACCAACAAACCAAAAAGTCAGACGGAAGAGAAACCTCCAGTCAACAGAAGGCTTTTTTCTGAAGACCAACAAGACGGACCAAAGGAGTACACTCCAGGCCCGGAAGAGGATGAAGATATGATAACAGATAACTTCGAATCAGAGGGGGAGTCTTCATTTAACCTGAACTGTAACGTAGTGTCTGTGCTTCCCTGCGAATTCGGGCAGGAAACCGAAATCAATGAATATGAGGAAGAAGACACCACAGATTTAATGAAACATAGGCCCGTATGCTACTACGTGATGGACAATGGGGCTGTTGAAGAACAAAATGCGTTCTTCGAACGTCCAGAGCCTACAATGAAGAATCATCTCAAGCCACTTTTCATTCGGGCAAAAGTGGGTGTCCATGGTGTGAACAAAGTTCTAGTGGATGGGGGTGCTGCAGTCAATCTGATTCCCCATTTCATGCTAAAAAGGTTGGAAATCCGCGAAGGGGATATCAAGCCCCATAATATGGTTCTATCCAATTATGAAGGAAAAGTGGGTAAAACACTGGGGGTGGTCCAGTTGGAATTAACAATAGGCTCAAGTTGCAGGCCCACCATGTTTATGGTTGTCGAAGCTAAGGCCAACTATAACCTACTGCTAGGAAGAGAGTGGATCCATGGCGTGGGAGCAGTTCCTTCGTCAATGCATCAACGACTAGTCCTGTGGAGAGATGACGGAATTGTGGAAAACATCGAAGCAGACCAGAGTTACTTTATGTCAACTGTCAATTTAGTTGACAAAAGGGATTATGATAAAAATCTGGCAAAGATTGCTCCATGTGTTCCAAATGATGAGATGAATGAAACTAGAAATGCCCACTACTACATGACACTTCGTCATGATGGACTTTACTGGGATAGAACAATAATCAGTAAAGAAGAGGAAGGTGAAGGTGCTATACAAAAACGGCCAGCAGGCTGGGACTTCGACAACCTTAACCATGACTGATTCTACCTTTTTCGAAAGGATTTCGGCCTATATGGCTGAGAATGAATCGAAAGCGGCCTTAGAGGCTGAAATAAATGAATCATTTGAAAAAACGAATGATGTTAGTGGGGGGGGTTCGAAATGCTCACCCAGCGAAGAGTTGGAGATGGATCAAAGGTTGGATGCCATCTATGACAAAGAACCCTTAGGCTTCGAAAGGGATCCCATAAACTCAGGTGTCAAAATGTTGGCACAGGACCCGCTTGAAGAAGTCAACTTAGGGGATGACAAAACGAAAAGAGTAACTTACGTAAGTGCTAAACTTAGCCCAGGCCTCAAGGAAAAAGTGATCGAAATCCTAAAGGAGAACAAAGATTGTTTCGCATGGGATTATGATGAGATGCCTGGTTTAAAGAGGGAGTTGGTCGAACATAGGCTGCCAATCAAAGATGGCAAGAGGCCCATCAAACAAACTCCCAGAAGATTCGCGCCAGCGGTTCTCACAAAAATTAAAGCTGAGATCGAAAGGTTGCTGCGTTGCAAATTCATCAGAACAACAAGGTACGTCGAATGGTTAGCAAACATAGTACCTGTTATCAAGAAAAATGGTTCTTTAAGGATTTGCATAGATTTTAGGGATTTAAATACTGCAACCCCTAAGGATGAATATTCCATGCCCGTGGCAGAAATGCTAGTAGATTCTGCTGCAGGATTCGAATACTTGAGCATGTTAGATGGATACTCTGGATATAACCAGATTTTCATTGCTGAAGAAGATGTTGCAAAAACAGCATTTCGTTGTCCAGGAGCCTTAGGCACCTACGAATGGGTGGTGATGCCTTTTGGTTTAAAAAATGCTGGGGCAACTTATCAAAGGGCGATGAATTCAATCTTTCATGACTTTATCGAAACCTTCATGCAGGTGTATATTGATGATATAGTCATCAAATCTATATCTGCAGAAGCACATTTGCATCATTTAAGCCAATCATTCGAGTGAATGAGAAAACATGGCTTAAAAATGAATCCCCTTAAATGTGCATTTTTTGTGCAGGCTGGAGATTTTCTTGGTTTTGTGGTCCACAAGAAAGGAATTGAAATCAACCAGAACAAAACCAAAGCCATAATGGAGACGAAAGCACCTGCGTCAAAAAGGGAGTTGCAATCTCTGCTAGGGAAAGTTAACTTCCTCAGAAGATTCATTTCGAACCTGAGTGGAAGGACTCAAGCTTTCTCTCCGTCGCTTCGTCTGAAGCAAGGCCAGACCTTCGAATGGAACGAAGCTCACCAGGAGGCGTTTGACAAAATAAAAGAATATCTTTCCCAGCCTCCTATGTTGTCTCCACCATCATGGGGGAAGCCCATGAGATTGTACATATCTGCCTCTGAAGTTAGCATAGGTAGTATGTTAGCACAAGAAGATAACAATGGCGTCGAAAGAGCCATATACTATCTAAGTAGAGTGCTGAATGATGCAGAGACCAGATATAGCAATTTAGAAAAGCTATGTCTCTGTTTGTATTTCTCTTGTATGAAACTCAAGTATTATATAAAACCTGTTGATGTTTATGTTTCGTCTCACTTCGATGTCATTAAACATATGCTTTCAAAGCCAATAATGCATAGTAGAGTTGGAAAGTGGGCTCTGGCCTTAACAGAATATTCATTGACGTTCATGCCCTTAAAAGCTATGAAAGGTCAAGTGATTTCTGATTTCATTGTGGATCATTCGTTGGTTGAGCAGACAAGCATGAGTTACGTCGAAATGCAACCATGGAAATTGTACTTTGATGGTTCAACCCACAAGAATGGAAGTGGTGTTGGAGTCCTTCTAATTTCTCCTGAAGGAATTCCAACAAAATTCAAGTATAAATTGGATGGTCCTCGTTGTTCGAACAACGAAGCTGAGTATGAAGCGCTCATTGTTGGACTTGAAGCTTTGTTGGAATTGGGGGCAACCAGAGTCGAAATTAAAGGAGATTCTGAGTTGGTGGTCAAACAAATCACAAAAGAATATAAGTGCATAAAGGAAAATCTAATGATATACTTCGTCATAGTCAATAGGCTATTGAGAAAGTTTGAATACATGGATATTCAACACATACCAAGATTAGAAAACCAAGAAGCAAATGACTTAGCGCAGTTGGCTTCAGGTTATAGAGTATCTACCAAGAGTCTTAAGGATTTGGTCGAAATAAGGGGAAGAGTTATGGCTACTAGATTCACACCATCGGATCTGGAAAGTATGAGATTGGGATATGCCGAGAAACAGGGATTCGAAATTCTAGCCATAAATACTTTGTCAGATACAGATTGGCGAAGTCCATTAAAGAGTTATTTAGCAGACCCAACTCTAAAAGTAGATAGAAAAACAAAATATAGAGCATTGTCATATCTCTTCATGGGGAACGAATTGTTCAAAAAGACCCAAGAAGGTGTTTTATTGAAATGCCTAGGAGAAAGTGAGGCATATTTAGCATTGTCTGAAGTCCATAATGGGGCATGTGGGGCACACCAAGCAGGCCATAAAATGAAATGGTTGCTATTTCGATATGGTTTGTATTGGCCTAGCATGCTCAAAGATTGCATAGACTTTGCGAAAGGATGTGAGGAATGTCAGAAACATGCAGGAATTCAACACGCCCCTGCAAGTGAGCTGCATTCGATCATCAAACCATGGCCATTCAGAGGATGGGCATTAGATCTGATAGGCGAAATAAATCCTGCTTCGTCCAAAGGTCAGAAATATATCTTGGTAGGAGTAGATTATTTTACCAAATGGATTGAAGCTATACCTTTGGTAGTTGCTGATCAAGAGGCAATTATCGAATTTATACAAAAGCACATTATCTATAGGTTTGGATTACCAGAAAGTATAACTACAGACCAAGGTTCTGTATTTACTGGTAGAAAGATGCAAGGATTTGCCCAAGAAATGGGGTTTAGATTGCTAACTTCAACCCCATATTATGCTCAAGCAAACGGACAAGTCGAAGCGGCAAACAAAGTAATAATAGGATTAATCAAGAAGCATATTGGCAAGAAGCCAAGAAATTGGCACAAAACTCTGGACCAAGTGTTATGGGCTTGTAGAACATCTCCAAAGGAAGCCACTAACACTACTCCTTTCCAACTTACGTTCGGCCATGATGCAGTGTTACCAGTAGAAATTCATCTGCAATCAGTTCGAATACAGAAACAAAACGAAATTCCAGCCGCGTTATATTGGGAAATGATGATGAATGAATTAGTTGAATTGGACGAAATTAGATTACGTGCGTTGGAGATTTTGATGAGGCAAAAAGAAAGAGTGGCCAGAACATACAATAAGAGGGTGAAGAAAAAAGTATTCGTTATTAATGACTTGGTTTGGAGAGTCATATTGCCTATGGATAAGAAGAACAAAGCATTAGGTAAATGGTCACCTCATTGGGAAGGACCTTTTCGAGTATTAAAAGTTTTCTCAAACAATGCTTACAAAGTCGAAGAACTCTTGGATGATAAACGTGTCCTAAAGGTTAATGGGAAATATTTAAAGAAATATAAACCAAGCCTGCGGGAAATTCGAATAGTAACAACGTAAACAAAATATGATAAAAAAGCCAAGATGGCAAGATAAGAATGCCAAAATGGCGTTGTTCGAATATTACATTGAAAGAACCAAAGTTATGGTCAGATAAAAAAAAAAAAATCTAGAAATAAACATTATTTTTCAATCGAGTAAAGGTACTTCGAAATGTTTCAAGTTTCTGCTGAGCAAACCGCCTGGCACCTTCCAAGGTTGCCACTTCTCCTTTGAGTTGTTCTGCAGTCTCCATTTCTGCAAGCCCCCGGTTGAGAAGCTCTTCGAATTGGTTACCTGCAGGATTAGTTTCGAAGGCTAGTTGTTGTTCCTTAGCCTCCTTAACTTTCTGCTGAAGTTCCAGAATCTGCCTTTCCCAAATAAGAATGGACTCAGCTCGAGCCTCATATTCAGTTTTTGCCTGCTTCAGATGCATAGCCTGATCTTCAGCTTCTTGAGAAAGCTTCGAAGCTTGTTCATAGGCGGCATCCATAGCAATGCGTTTCTCGTGAACCTTCTTGGCAGCAGATTCGTCTTGGAGAAGATAGCCAGTTACGTTGTCCAGCAAATTCTGAAGATCAAACAAGAGAGTACTAACTGGCAAAGAGCAGCTGGAAAGATTAACCTTTGTAAGCAGCTCCTTCATAGTATAGCAAGCAGTACTATCTTGCTTAAGCACTTCGAAGATATCCACATTGAGAATAGTTCTCCTAATTTTGTTGAGAAGAACAACTCTTTCATCTGTGGGAAGAGGATAGCTGGTTGAACTTGTGCCAGCCCTAGCGAGTGGGATGTCCCTCTGGGCCAACTTTGCCTTCATGTACCCAATAGGGTCATTTCGCCTCAGAAGTGCCAGTTCCTCGTCAGTCATTCGAGACGGAGAGGATTGGGGGAATTCCACGCGTAGGGGAACCTCGTTTGTTTCAACCTCTGGGTTTTCGTTGATTGTATCACCATCCCCTTCATTTGCTTCGTACTCTTGATCTTCTTCATCCTCGTCCAAATCTACCACTTCGATACCATCCTTTTCACCGTTATGTGCATTAGACTCCATCCCGGCAGTCGAACCATCATTATCGTTTTCCCCATCATTGGCGTTTTCCTCCTCAGATTCTTCGTCTGCAGATTCTTCGAATCCTTGCCCAGAATCAGCTTTTTCCTCTTCAGTCTGAGTATCCTTTGGATCCTCTTGAAGAGTTTCAAGGGGGGACTTTTGAAGAACCCTTTGTAAATCCTCTGCAGACGTTTGAGGTATGGTTTCGTTCACCTCTTTCAGAGGAATGGAGGTACCTTGGTCATCTGGCTGCTCAGAAGTTCCAGCCAAAACCGCCACGTTGGAAGAACCTTTGTTTTGGACCAAATTGCTGGAATCTCCTTGAGGAGAGGAGTTAAGCGGAACAGCAGCCCTGGACGGTGAGGTCGAAATAGTAGAAGTGGGATTCAGGATGTTCTGCAAGGAGCAGCAAAATGTTAGAGGATGATACTCCCCAAGGTAATAAGAAGTTAAACATTTTAAAGAAGTTCGATTTACCTGTGGGCCCTCAGAAGAGAGGTTACTAGCTATGCGTTCCAACTGTGGGTTGGAGGTCGAAGGTGGATTTTTGGATTGTGGTAAGGGAGCAGCATCCCTGGAGTCGAGTCCAGAGACACTAGTAGGAACAGTACTTTTGGGTGTAGCTTTCTTTAGCTTCTTCTTCGAAGCAGTGTTTGAGTTTCCTCCAGCAATCAGATCTTCCCCAGTGGTGTTTGGTTTCCGCTTCTTGGGAGTAGTGGGGGGAAGCTTGTTGGTCTGAACGAATTTTAACGAAGTTAGATATAAAAGGATTGAGTGAATTCGAAGCATCAAAAACTAAGTGATTACCGTTGGAATTGGGGCACTTGTTGTTGTTGGCGTTGTTGTTGTTGGTGTAGTTGCAGCAGCAGTAGTCGTTTCGGGTGGATTAGCCTTTTCGGTAGTTTCGATGGAGGCTTGAGAGGCGCTCCCTTCCTTCGATTTCGAGGCAGTGGTCTTTATCCTGATAGCTGAAAATCAAAACATTTAAAGCAAAGGTTAAAGATTTGGAAAATAAAAGATATTTGGGAGTTTTTCCCAAGCATTCGCACCTGTGCCTTGATCAGATTTAATTGACATGGCAGAAAGGTCATATCGAAGATGTCCTGGGAAATCATGAAGCCAGTGTCGAGCCCATGTCACAGTCTCAGATGGCTTTGGTTTCCTTTGAAGATATTTGAACATCTCTTTGCAAGTAAACCACCATGGATATGGGGGAAACCAAGCCAGAGCCAGTTCTGAGGTAGGCAATCTGGGAAATTTAGGTGGATGCATTTCGAATGCCAACCTATACCTATCCTCAGGTGACAGCCCTGAAGGAAGTTTTAGCTTAGAAACTTTTTGTTTAAATTTTTCCTTCAAGGTCTCAGCCGCTTGATGCACAGTGGAGTCCAAGCGTGTGGGGTCGTAAGTAGTTTCGAAGTAATTTTGAAAAGCTTTTATTTCTTTGGCATGAGTAAACATACCTTTCTTTGCTGGTACCTGCACATCGAAGGCATCAATTAGTTTCTGTCGAATAGTAAGTGTATCGAACATACAAGTTTGATAAAACTTAATCCACCACTCCAGAAATCCTTTGGCCGCGAGATGGGTAGGTTCGAAGGCTATCAGTTCAAATTGGGCAAAGCCCTGATATTGTTCTTGTTGGATCTTGGCTTCCCTTGCCTTGAAAGTTCGACCAGATGTGATGGCGCTCTCAGTCTGGAACAAAGGTTCAGGAATCAGTTGGCATAGGCCAAACTGCCTCGAAACGAAGTTTGGTTGGTAGGCAAAGAGAAGAATTTGGTTCTTAGCTGGTGTTATCCTTGAGGAGATAAGTCTAGGAAGCAAGAAAGCTCTCCACACATCTTGGATTTCCTTACTCTTGATGGCTTCTGAGAGAGCCATGGTGAACCAAGAAGGTCCATGAGCCCTCGAAGCAAAGGGCGCCATGCTCTCTTCGAACTTATGTCTTTTTGAGAGTATCAAGATGTACTTCGAAAATTGAACCTTGAAGTCGTCCTTGTCATCATTAGGGGTTAGTCTGCGAAGCCTAGTGCCTTCGACTATCCTATCACTTATTTCTGAATCTTGTTCATCTATGGTGTTGGCGGTTGATAAAGAAGGTTCGAACATGGCGTTGAGCCATAATTGAAGTAACCAAAATGGGCCAGCTAAGAGAATGTTTTTGGAAGTGTGGGATTTGAGGCTCGAAACAGCTGACCTCAGGCTCTCATAGAGGTCAACTAAGAGTAATTCACTTAGGCACACTTTGCGATTTTCGTGTAAATCCCTAGCTAAAGGAATGAACCTACTAGCTACCTGCAGGGATCTACTACAGAAAACGTACCTAGACAGCCACAGGGTTAAGAAAGCAATGTGCTCTGTGTCAGACACATTATCCCCTTCAGCATGATAATGGCCGATAAATTTGGAGAAGCTGGCTAACTTGACTTCGAAGTCAATTATGCTTGAGTGCTCTTCATTGTCAGGAACATAAGTTTCCCCCACTGGCGACAGCCCAGTAATGGCTGCTATATCGAAGAAGGTTGGGGTGATCATTCCACCTGGAAGATGGAAAGTGTTGTAGGTACTATCCCAGAAATAGAGGGACGCAAATAGTAGAGGATGACTATAGGTGAATCCAGGTTTCGATAGCTTAATAAGGTTATAAATGCCTAGTTCTTCCCATTGCTGGGATTTTTTGGCTTCTACTTTCGTGAACCAGTTTTGATAAGCAACATCAGCAGTAGGGCAAGATCGGAATGGTTTAAAATTGCTTTTTACATAATCCAAGATAAATGGGTCCTTAGGGTAAACAGTTGAGGTTTCTGTGGTATTCGGATTAAGAAATTCTACTGCCCTAGGGGCATCCATTTTGTTGAATAAAGGTTTGAAGTTATAACACACGGGAAAAATGGTCCTGGTGTCCTTTAGTATTTCAAAAACTGTAAGAGGGCCGTTTAAGGCTAACCTCTTGCCAGCAACATGGGTAGGGATGAGTACCTGTGATGCGTACAGCATTTCTTTTTCTTTGGAAATCATTTGAGGAGCAAGAGCAGATTGGCCTTGAATGGTGACGATTTTACTCTCCATAGTTGCTCCTGTAGTTTTTCCTTTCTTCTTGGAGACTTTCTTGAGTTGGGATGATGTGGAAGAAGACATTTTTGTTGTTTGAGAGCTTAGATTGTTTATGAGAGAAGAAGAGTAAAATTCCAGAATTTGAAAGGTTTAGAGTGTAAAGAAGGAAAAAGGAAGGTTAAATTGACGTTTTATAATAAGAAGATTAAACATCCACCGAGTGAAAGTATGATACGTGGAGATCATGGATTGGTGTGATGAAGAGGTGGCGAGGAGTTGATATAGGTAATAGGCGTGATTTTAAAAACAATCATTACTTATAACTGCACCATGCTGTGAAGTGACTCTGGGCGGTTAAGGTACCCAAAGGGTGCTATGATTGATGTGACTAGGGTCAAACGCATTAAATGCTATAATGATTCGAAAATCCTATCAAAATCTTGTATAAATGTTTAAAATAGGTATTTCTCAGAGAGATCGAAATACATATTTTAAAGGGGCAATTTGTTGGCTGAAGATTTTGATAATGTTATTTGGAATTCGAAAAGAGTTAGAAGTTCTGATCGAAATGGAATTAAAACACCACGCTTCGAAATTGCAGAAGCAGTGTTTCGAATGAGTGTGTCAAAGCTTGAAGCTTCGAACGGTGATCATGGGAGCGTATCCAAAGGGGTCTCGAAACAGCAGCGAAGCTAGGTCTGAGAAGAACGTTCGAAACAGAGAAACACCAAAGCATTTAAAATTTAAATGAAAGCGGGACTTTCAAAGTTTGAAAGTTATGTGGTGGAGCATTTGGGGACACGTGGAAAGATGAAAGAAGCATTGTCTTGCATGTTCGAAACGTGGCATGATCTTGTAGCGAGACCGTTAGGGTCGAATTAGTATAAATAGAAGTCTTAGTGTTAGGATTTCAGTGTGTCATATCTGTTATACAAAATACTCAATAACATTCAAACTACCACATGGCAAGGGAAACGAATGCAAGAGAGATGTATGTATGATAGCACCATGTATTTCTAATTTAATAAAAGCCTTTTTACTATTTCCAGCACTTTCCTTCTTTTTCTTTCTGTCGAATAACATTTGCAAGTTTCTTTATCTACTGTCTTTTCATTTCAAAGTCTTTTCTTCAAAGTTTTACATTTTACTGCTTTCTTTATATTTCGAGCACTCTATATTTCAGAGAACTTTTACGCTCTCAATATCTTTACTTTCAAGTATTATTCTTCAAACATGTACTTTCACTTAAAAGTCATTTCTAGATTTCTTGCATTAAACGCTTTCTTCACACTTTAAACTTCCACATTCCAGAAACCTTTTGTGTTAAATGTTTTATGGGTCGAAACCAGTTACTTCATTTTCCATACAGTTTTATATGTCTTTTCAATCAGCATTACAATTAGCAATTATTCGTATAACTTAGTTTTCACATACATTTTGACCACATTCTTAAACTCTTAGAGAGAGGGATCGAAATAAACCAAACATTTGTACAATAGCACCCATGAATAATTGTTCGATTGTGAGAGTAACCTTAATATCCAAGGAGTCCTAGGATCAATCTAGTCGATCCTGTGAGTTACCAAAGAGATTGAGTAGCGTTAATAAAGATTATTCGATAGTTTGGAAGACTAGCGGTTGTTTACCAGAAATCACTGGAAACAATGCTCCTCTAACTTTCTCTTTTTATGCAAGACTTCAAACAAAAGCGCATTGGTGTGGATATTTTCCAATACCTCTACATACATTTTGGATTTGGAGTCTATCTCAAAGTCCATAAACCTTGGCGGAAAATGAATCGTTGGGGTATAGGGTGGAGGAACAACAATAGGTGTTTCCTTCTCCACCTCCTCGATAACCTCCCTTTCGGATGATATCAGTGTATTTTTCTCAATCTCTACTCTTTTCTCACCAGAACACTTCCCAACTTCATTATTACTCTCTTCAACCTCATTATCACTCTCCTTAGGATTTCTAATTGATTTTTCACTACTGGTTATTACAACATCCACATACTCCTCAGGGAGAGTTGAGTCTCCAAGGCCATATTGTGAGTCGCAAAGGACTCAACCGCATTGTTCAACTGCCTAAGGGTTTCATTATTATGAAGAATTTGTTTTCTTAACTCTTCATTTTGGACACTTAAGGTCTCTACAAAGTACTATATCATATATTCTAGCCTAAAGTGAGTCAACACCGCATTTAAATCCTCCATTGATGTTCTGGGTTTAAATTATAGGATTCCTGCGGTTTCTAAAAGTGTGTTTATGTTGCATTTTGTATCTCCACAAAGCGCTTCATCATCATAGATTCTAGCCAAGAGCGAGTTAGTGTCGCAATGAGATCCTCCATTAATGTGTCGAGAGTGGAATTTTGGGATACTTGTGACTCCTCAAAATATTAGATGTGGTGATTGTAAAGGACATTTGGTTGAGGATAAGTTAGTGTCGCATTGTAATCCTCCATTAATGTTTTGAGATCAAATTTATGGGATTCTTGCGACTCCTCAAAATGTTGGGATTGGTAGTTGTAGAGCTAATTTGGGTGAGAATGAGTTAGTGACGCATTGAAATAATCCATTAGTATTCGAGGTTGGATTTATGGGATTCTTGTGATTCCTCGAAACACTGAGAGTGGGAGTCGTAGAAATTTTTTGGGTGATACATATAAATTAAGGTAAGAGTGCCTTAGTCTATACGGTGCAACACTGGAGTTACGACAATTGACTTTATTGATCCCCGACAACGATGCCAAAAACTTGATCATGACTTTAAGAGTCAATCGGGTTTACTAACTGCAAGTGCACAATTGTATCACGTAGTTTTAAAGATTATCGAACCCAAAGAACCAAAAATCAAACTTATCGTTATCTAATGTTACTGTGTAAAGCTAAGGCTAATGAATAATCTTGGGTTTAAGAGAAAACGGGAAATAAATTTAAATCAACACTAAAACTTTAATATAAGTAATCAATAACAGGACACCGGTAAGTAACTCATCATACTTCGGGGATTCGATAAAATGTTCGCGTAAAATAATTGACTAATTACTTTTTAGTAGAAAATATTGATTTGAAAGACTTTATCTCACATTGTCGTACTATTGACTCTGACTATACTCTTAAACCAGAATGCTTTGATGTCACTCACTCATTTGAATTAAAAGTAATTTTTGGAAATCAATAAGTTCTAATTAATCCTAAAGTATTGTCGTTGTGTTTAGGATTAATGCCTAGTTTCTACTATCCGGTTAAAATCTCAAATTGTCGCTCTATTGACCGTAACCTTTATTGGATTTTTACTCTCGTTATAAAAACCATTTTAATTTTAGAATTAGAAACTAAAACTAGAAAAATATTTTATAAAAATAAATGCCAATTATTATTGAATCCAGTCCAGACGACTGCTTTTACATACTAGCATCAAATGATTTAGTCGAACATAGGTTCTAACATAAACATGCTGCTACGATTATTAAATATGAAACAAAACATATTTCTAAAACAGTAATTAACTTATTCTAAATTGAAACAGATATGAAAACAAATCATAATCAGTTAAAATAAGAAATTAAAATGGAACCTAGAAATAAAATGAAAACTGAAATAACTATGAAAATATCTTCGCGTACAATAATTGGAAACTAAAAGATTATGTCGGCGCGCTTGATCTTCCAAGTACAAAATTAGAAATAAAAAACACCTAAAACTGAAGTTGTGATAGCTCTTCCACACTGGAAGAGCTATCACTTTTACATGAAAATTCTCTTGTTAAAATCCTAAGAACAATATAATACTCTGGATGGAAAACGACGACCTCAAAACCGTAGACGAAACCTCTAATTTATACTAAAATTATTTCCTTGAAAATATGATGGTTGGTGTGAATTTAGGATGGTTGGGTCGAACGAGAAAGATGGGGCCGTGGAGAGAATGCAAAAGAAAGTGGCTTTGTGGCAGATGCCACATGAGAGTGGGAAGAGCCACTCCTTGTTGTCTTGATGTGGCAAGCGCCAGAAACACATGTTGTAGGCGCCACACTTAGTGATGGTGGGAGCCACCTTGGGCTTTCCTCTTGGATAATGGGCCTTTGGTTCGGCCTTTCTTGTATTTTCTTCATTTTTTACTTCATTTCTTTTCCTTTTTGCCCAAATATCCTTTGTGACCAATTTCACTTTAGGTACGTAAAATAGGATAATAATATCTGCATAACAAGACATAAATAAAAGAAAATGAAACTAAAATCCATACTAGTCAAGTCATATATACGATATAATTTCGCATCATCAATAAGTCAATGTTGAGAAAGTGTCTGAGTCATGGTTTTGATGAGACCGTGCAAATACACATTTTCCGTGATGGTCTTCAACCTTAACCAAAACTCTTGTTGGATGCAAATGTGGGTGGTTCTTTAATGGAAAAGACTTCAGAGGAGGAAATTGAAATCATTGAGAAGATGGCAAGATATGATCACCAAGTTCAATATGACTGAGGGGTTTCACAAAGGAAGTCGGTAGTTCTTGAATTAGGTACCAATGATGTCATCTTATCTTAGAACAAGTTACTTTCTAAACAAGTGGAGGAACTTACCAAGAAAATGGCCAAAATTCCTCAACAAATTAAAGAAATGCAAGATATTCCTTGCAAAAAATTACAAGTTACTTCTTGTGAGTTATGCAAAGGAGATCATCAAATGGGATTTTTTCTTCCGGTTGAAGAAGAACTGAACTACATGGGTAATCAAGGCTATCAACCAAGATAACAACCTTACAAAATAACAAAGGTTACCACAGAGGAAATAACCAAGGTTATTAGTAAGGTTGGAGACAAGATTCCGGCACTTCCAACTGTCAAAATCCGTATCAAAATACCATTCAACCTTCATAACCTCAAAGTGAAAGTTCAAAGTTAGAATAAACTCTCACTCAATTCTTGCAAATTTTGATGGCTAACCAAAAAACAAATGAGGCGGCAATCAAAATACTTGAGAGCTAAGTTGCGAAACTTGCAAAGAAAATAGCCGAACCACAAACGGGGCCATCCTTTTCCACAAACACTCAAAATAACCCGAAGGAGCATTTCAAAGCCATTATGACTAGGAGTGGAAGACATATTGGTGGTGGAGAAGAAAATAATAAAAAGGGTGAGGAGGTTATTGAGGAGGAAATTTTGATAGAAGAAGAAAAAGAAGATGAGATTGAAGTATAAAAAATGTTGAGGAGGAATCAGTTGAAAAGGAGAAAATTGAAAAACAAGAAGTAGAGAAAAAGAATAAATAAGAGAAAAAAATTAAAAGCAAAAAGGGAAGGAGAAGTTGAACCTATTCCAAATTTTCCTTATCCTCGTGCCCCTTCTAAGAAGGACAATGCTAGGCACTATGCTCGTTTTATGGATATATTTCATCAATTGAAAATTAATATTCCATTTTCCGAGGCCATGGAACAAATGCCTACGTATGCGAAGTTCATAAAGGAAATCCTTACAAAGAAGAGAAGATCTACGAACCAAGAAATAATCACTCTTTATGCAAGTTGTAGTGCGACCATTCAACAGACTCTACCACGAAAGGAAAGTGATACGAGAAGGGTTACTTTATCGGTTACAATTGGAGATGTCTATGTTGGTAAAGGTTTGATTGACTTGGTATCTAGCATAAACTTGATTCCGTTATCTATTGTGAAGAGAGTGGACAACATCGAGATGAAGATAACAAAGATGACACTTCCACTAGCCGAAAAATCTATTACTCATCCTTATGGTGTAGCTCAAGATGTGTTAGTGAAGGTGGACATAATTTTCTTCCCAATTGATTTTTTTGTAATAGAAATGGAGGAGGATGATGACACCCCTTTGATTCTTGGCCGACCATTCATGAA
Source organism: Vicia faba (assembly GCA_948472305.1). Taxonomy (NCBI): domain Eukaryota; kingdom Viridiplantae; phylum Streptophyta; class Magnoliopsida; order Fabales; family Fabaceae; genus Vicia; species Vicia faba. Next base: position 596,673,153 of record OX451737.1, read on the forward strand.
GACCGCAAGAATGATGATTGACATCGACGATGGTTTAATGACGTTATGTGTTCAAGATGAAGAAATTAGTTGTGATCTCTTTGAAGAAATGAAGAATTCAAATGATAAAGGAGCTTTATTTAGAGTTGATGCTACCTGTTATAACCAATTTTTTGCCCCTAAGATCTCTCATCATCTCATATCATCAATACATCAAGATCACACATTAGGGCTTGGTTGTAACTTCTACCCTCTTCTATCTTTGGGTTTTCCCTAAAGGAGTCACCAAGCACCTTAAGTTGTGTATGGATATGTGTCTTTTATGTTTACTAACCCGTAACCAAAATTCAAAATGTGTATGTTTTCTATTTACACTTTGTGCATTATAGGTGTGAAATCAAGTGCATCTATCTCATCTCATCAACTAGGGTTTCAAGGGTTGATTCTTAAGAAGATGATTAATCAGTGGATATTAGAAGTTTGAGCTTCATGGATATGTTTATGGAATCAAAGCTCCATGGTTGAAATACTCTTTCAATTTCATTTAGGTCAAACTTTCCTCAAGGTTGGTGTTGACATTCACCAAAGAGTTAGGTTCATGTGTTTATTTCCATGCCTTCTTCAACAAACTTCATTGAGACTTAAACTCCATTATTTGAGTGTGATTTAATTAAATATCATTTCAAGACCTATTATAATTCATCATGATTTGTTTTGTCAAGAAAGCTCAAAATATTCAAAGGTTGGTTCAACAAGTTTGACCTAATTGAGCAAATACTTGATTTAGTGATCACAAGTGCATAAATCTCTCAATTTTCAACATTTTGAGTTGGCTATTTTTGCTATGGATTATTATTATCATCAAAAACAACCTCTATTCATATGACAAGATCCAATTGTGTAAGAAAAATCATCAAAAGTTGAAAGGGGTTTCAAGTCATTTTTGGCACTCTCTGGGCTAGGGATTGTTGACTTCCAAGAACAATATCTTACTCATGTTTTGAGATTTTTGAGTGAATATAAATCCATGATTCTCTTTAAAGGGTCCTTAACAATCTTTCTTCATAAATCTAAGGCTAATTTTGAATGGAAGACCATTAATGATTGAGAAGGATTACAAGTCTCCTTGAAAGGCCTTTGAATTTTAGGGTTTGACTTTAAATTATCATAATTTGGTAAATTTTTATCACCTTTAGCTCATTCTTTTTCCATAATGATCTTAAGGATTTGAAATTTAACCCTCTTCTTTGTGTCAAGCTTGAAAATGGATGGAAGACACCTTGAGAGTTCAAAACATTATAGGCTATTTCATGGAATTTCACCAACTTCACAAGGTCATAACTTTCTCAATTCTTGGAGTTTTTAAGTGGTTCAAATATCAACATGTCATTTAAGTGATCTACTTCGTTCCATCTTCTTTGGTCAAAAGCAAATTTTTAGTGGAAGGCCATGTTGGGATGCAAACCATTACAAGCCACTTTTAATGCCAAACATAGAAATTTTTCTAAGTGTGGAAAATCCGTGTGCTTTTGCTGATTTCAAAGAGACACAATTTTTGATCCAAGACACCAAATGCAACCATTATTTTCACATTTTAAATCTTGACATGAGATCTCTCCAATGCTTCAAAAATAACATCATATAATGCCCTAGATTGTTGGTGTCATGGCTGTGAAGTTGGCTTCCTGAAACTGAAGGGTTTGAAGTATGATTTAGTTTCAATTGGTTTAGCCTCTAAACACAAAATTCTTGTGTTGTTTCTTCTAATAATGTTTAGCAACCTTCCAGAAGTAATTAGCACCTTAAAATGCAAGTTTTGGCTGAGTTTTGATGCCAAACAAGTCACACATTTCTCATGTTTTGAATTCACACAAATTCACTCATTTATTCTCTCATTCACACGCTTGAGCATTGCGTCATCCTATCCTATAAATAAGAGACACATTCCACCCATTTCCACAAGCTTTTGATATCCAATTAACCCCTGCTAAGATCTCATTTGAACTCTTAAGCTTGAATTCATTTTTTCCATATCGACCCTTCAAATCACCAAAAATTCCTTTCAGTTAGCTTCATTGAACTTCTCTGAAGCTAACCATACTCTTACCTTCAAGAAACGTGACCTGAATCAAACTCCATAAGTCCAGTTTCAGAGCTTCATCCTTGAGTTTGAACAGGTAGTTTTCTCCACCAATTCGTCTCAATTTTGTTGCTAGAATGTAGAATTTGGTTCTCTGATTCTCATGGTATCCTTTGTTTTCAACTGAAATTGAGTTTGAGGCGTCTGTTTCCAAATCGACTAAGCTATGGCAAATATAAATTTGGCGAGAGTGTACCATTGAAATCGTCTTGAAGAAACGAAGCGAATGACACTGGTCTCGAGCTCTAATTTTTTCATTTCATGAACCTGCAAATTGCATGGACGGAGGTTGAAGACAACCTATGTGTCTGTCTTCAACGAATGACAAATTGCCACACAGTTTTTTCAAATCCGTTTAATAATTGATCACGTGTTATTTGCTGAAGACCATGATATGTATAACGCGTCTGATCCGTTGGATTAGCTTACTAACGAGTATTGAAAATGATCAGATGGTCCACATTTTTTGAGTTTATTTTTAATTTCTGATTTTTATATTTAATTGTTTTAAACTTCAAAAATTCATTTAAAAAATCATTTATGACTAAAAAGTTTCTGATTCTGCTTCAAAAATAGTCATTTCTGATTCTTATTTTTTCATAGTTTTATTTCATGATTTGATATTTTTTATAATTTTTCTTTTATTTTGATTTGTTTTAATTGTTTAAAAATACTTTTTGGTGATTTTTAATTCTGGAAAAATTATGAAAGGATCCAATGACCTCTTCACAAATATTGTTGACCTCGTTTTATTTTTATTCCTTATTTTACTATTTTTTACAATTTTTTGGTTTTTTTTGCACATTTCTTTAAGTTTTATAAATAGCTTTTAACTTTAAAAAAATTCTAAAATTTTTTTAACACTTATTAACTCATGTTTGACTTCTGACTTTTTTTTTGAGAATTTTTTTTGGTGTTTTAATATACTTTGTATTTTTACCAATTATTTCCCTTTTATTAACCATTTAAATTTTGTTTTTATTAAATATAATTTTATTATTTATTTGGTCCTGACTTGGGTGTTATTTTGGGACAAATTCCTCAACCCCATTGGATCTTTGGTGTTGATAGGTTAAAAAAACCAAATCCACCAAAATGGATGAATGATGTTGATGATATTTGAAACCATAATTTCATCTGATACATCCCCTCCCTCTTCATCTTATCCCCTTCTTACTTGTGCTACATGTTGTTAGATAATGATCTATATATCATTTCTATATACATATGATACATAGATTGCTATTGATCGGTCTCAAATAGGTGTGACTTCTATATAAGTCCACTTACGATTGCTTAACATAGAGCTAAACTTTGTCCCAATTCGAAAATGATCATTCATGGCCAAAACCTAAGTTTGCAAGCCCAAGTATGTTTAATTTGAAACCTTTGATCCAACAACCTTGAGGTTCATGGTTAGGAGTCTTTGATCTTATCAATCCTCTAATGAACCTTCATAAACTTTGGTCTAAGAAAATTATTTAAACATTGTTGATCATATGTGTAATACGGTGGGAGAACTGACTTTTTTGATTTTATCGCAAATGTTGCAGTTAGCAAGAGTCGTCACTGACTTTTCGTTTATCCAACAATTAGGAAAGGTGAAAATAACAGGAAAGACCTTTGATAGATTTTGCATTCCGGGATAAGTTATGAAAAGGGAAGGTGTTAGCATCCTTTTCATCCGTAGTTATCTACAGGCTCTTAATTTCTTATCTCACTTTTGAAAAATTTCTTTGTGTCTGTGATTTGTTATGAAATATTTTGAAATGCCAATGTAAGTCTAACTTTGTAATAATCCTTGTGTCGGTCCTCAAGAATGTATACAAAGTGTTTTTGAAAATATTTGTTTGAAAGTGTAGTGTGAAAATGTATTTGTTTGTGAAAAAGTTTGTGAGCAAGCATTCAAGAGTTCTTACCCACTAAAGTCTTTCGTGTTATTTTCTTTCTCCTTTGGAGATAGTATTATCCATACCATTAGTTGGTAGGTAATCCTATCTATTAGATGTGAAGGGACAAACGTAGGGTCATCGTATAGTCATCGAAGGAAACATGTAAGGATACTTTAGCAATTGTATCGAAGGGACTATCATCATTTTTTTGGATTAAAATATTCAGCATCAACCTTAGGGATTCGAAGGGCTTAACATCCCACCCATGGGAGCTTAGTAAACTAGGTGCAGCCCCTGAAAATGCTCGTACTATATGGAAATAAAGTTGCACCTTGGCTACAAGCAATTACTTTTTGCACAGTGGTAAGCGCTTGATCCTACAAGTGGTATCAGAGCATGGTCATGGGTTTGAATCCCCCCGGCTGACACTAGAGGGGAGATTGTTGGATTAAAATATCCAGCGTCAACCTTAGGGATTCGAAGCGCTTAACATCCCACCCATGGGCGCTTAGTAAACTAGGTTATGCCCCTGAAAATGTTCGTACTATATGGAAATAAAGTTGCACCTTGGCTACAAGCAATTGCTTTTAACGCAGTGGTAAGCGCTTGATCCTACACTTTTTACTCGTAGGGTCATCTAAGGAACTAGATCATTTTGTAGGAAACTTGGAAGGTCATCGAGGATTTATGATCTTTATTCGAAAGGGACCATGATGATTTGATCGAGGGTCTTTTGCTAAAGTATCCCCACTTTCAAGGGGCATGACCAATTTCATTGTAAGGCAACAAGAGAGATTACTCTAGAGGTACAAGTATGAAAAGTGTAATAGTTTCAGTTTTTTATCTTGAAAATTAGGTTTTCTATGTCCAATTATTAGTCTTTTCATACAAATCCTAATTACTAAGAATTAAAAATATAATGTGCGGAATGTAAAGTATGGAAAAGTAAACCTAAGATATTACATCATGTGAGTAGTTACATAATTAGAAAAAAATGCGGGAATGTAAATCTACGCTATTACATCGGAGAGTGCGACCTATACAGTTTTCTAGGAAATTAAATAGAAAAAATAAATAAGAAAAATGTTAGAAAAAATGTTTTAATGTTTTAGTGTTTTTTGTAGAAAATAATTTGGGTTAATAAATAGTAATTAAAACCTAATTATTTCTAATTAATTTTAATATTAATAAAAAGCTAATTAAAAAATATGTCAAAAATTTAATTACTAACTAAAAAAACCTAATCCTAATTTGCCATGTTTTTTTTGAAAAAAAGTTTAAGGTTTGTTAATTGTTAATTAGAAAATAGATTAATGAATAAAATGGATTGAAAACTAGGTTTAGAAACTAAAGAGAACAAAAATGCATGGGGTGGGATTTGAACTCATGCCCTTGGCCTCACAGGCATGCCCTCCTACCACCTCGCCATAGTATTGTTTGTGACATGGAATGAGAATGAATTAACATATGATGAACCTGCTTTGTAAATCCTGAAAAAGAAACAAAATAATATTGACAAAAGGCTGGCTCGAACCCACACCTTTTACTATGCCAAACGTATCACTTACCACCAGGCCAATTATTGTTACGCGTTCATGTTACTACTATTAATAAACAAATAATGAAATTGAATTATAAACTAAATAAAAAAACATGCGCGTTTGGTGTGGGGCCTGGAAATTTTGAATCAACTAGTTGCGTTACTCCTCTCTGCCATGCAAGCCCTTGACCGTCCCTATAAAAGTAAGAATGGCCGGAGGTGGTGGAAATCACCATCTTCTCTAGCGTTCTTCATCCTCAATCCTTCAAAAACTCATCAAATCGAAAAAAGGAAAAAACTATCTTGCTTAAAATTTCGTTGAGTCTGAATCCATGGTCAAAACAAACTAAAAATTAGTGGAAAAGGAGTTTCAATGAGAGAATCTGATTGTGCCCTAGCCATGGCAACTCATTGTCCATGCGTCAAAGCTTGAAAAAGATGATTCTAAACAAGACCAAACATCATTATAAACAGGTATATGTGCATAGAATCAATCACAAATGCATGAATTATTAGTTTGAGTTCAAGAAAGTTCAACAAACCAGTGATACTTGGTTATGATGATCTGGGATGCTACGAGCTTCAAGGATGATTGGAATGAGTTCCTGGAGTCTTCAGGAAACTTGATTCATGCTTGGAGTGGACTGAAAATCGTGGGAGAGAAGGGTTTCGAGTTGTCCTAGTTTTGAGAAATGTGAGATATTTTAGGGTTTGTTCTTAAGGCAGCCTTCGTTTCCTCCTTGGTCTGAATATGTTATGTATTTATAGGAGAGAAGATTAGGTCAAATGGTGGGCTTGGATACCTCATGAAATCATATCTTTGATTTTGTTCGAAAATAAGTTGGAATCTTCCAAAACTAATGAAGATTTGTTCAAATATAGACCACACAATTTCTGCAACTTCAAGGTAGATTTTTGGGCCTCCAACATGAATAAATATATTAACCATGCGCCTTAATCCAATGTTTTTATATTTTATTTGATTTAATTGGCATTTAAATAAATAAAGTCCAAATAAAAGAAATAAAAATCATAAAAAATATGTTAATGTATTTAGAGGTCTAATATGAAGTTATAAACACGTTTGAAACTAAAAACTTAGTCCCATTATCCCAAAAATTAAACTTTTCTCAAAGTGGACTTCATGTATTTTCTCAAAATTGCTCAACTTGAGCCAATCATAACTCACTAAATTTTTGTCATATAAATATGATCTTGGACTTTTTGGAAACCTCAAGATGTCTCCTATAACTTTCATGTTGGTCATTTTTTTCATTTTAAGTCTTTGTCTTGGTGTAAATTTCTTTGACAAAAAATGTCTTTTCGTTGACTTTTAAAATGACCTGTAAAGTTTTGGCTCATATCTCTCAAATGAATCATTTTTGGCCTTGAGCTTAAAGAGAAAAGCTTGTAGAGAATTGAATTTCCTTTAAAATGAGCTTTGGTTGAGGAATTTCTTATGAAGTATGTGAACGTTGTGCTTGGTCAAAGTTCAGTTGACTTCTCCTTAAGAAAACCCTAATTTAGTAACTTTCGACTTTTGATGAATCTTGATTTTTCTTGATGAATCTTGATTTTTCTTGATGAATCTTGATTTTTCTTGACGAATCTTGATTTTTCTTGATGAATCATGATCAACCCTTGATCAAATTATGAATATGACTTAAAAATGTTGATGTTGACCAAAAATCTTAAAGTTTGACTTTAGATTGGTCAAAGTTGACGTGTTGTCCAATACAGTTGATTTTCAATCATCTAGATAATTGACTGAGCAAACTTGTGGTGTAAGGCTTGAAATTTGGCATAAGGATACTTTGAGACATATGAGAAACCTTGAAGTCCATTTGACGCAATAGAAATTCAATTTCCTTTGAGAGAAGCAAAACCCTAGTTGTAGGTCAATTGCTTAGGAGGAGAGTTTGTCTGGTCAATCCTTGAGTAGTCTTGAGTGTTTGAGACCTTCATGAGAATGAGGAGGTATCTTGAATCAATTTGTATCAATGATGGGAGAGAAAATTTTGGGGTACAACATCTGCCCCTGTTCAATCTTCTTAAACGTGAACATTTGGATTGGCATGCTCGCCATTCGTGATCTGAAGGTGATAGAGTGTCGCCGAATATGGGCTTATAGATGTCATCCAAAGTAAATGTTGATATGAGTATCAGAATGAGTTTATGCTTGAATGTATCTGAAAAAGTATACTAGAATGAGTATGTGTCCAACTATATTTAGCAGACGTGTTAGGGAGTGTCAGAATGAATCTTATGTCTCGATTGTATCTGAATGATATTCTAGAATGAGTCTATGTCTTGGTTGTATCTATAACAGGGTCAGAATCAGTCTTCACCCAATTGTATCTGAAAAATGTATTAGAATGAGTCTACACTAGACTGTACCCAAAAGTGGATTAGAATGAGTCTTCACCCAATTGTATCTGAAAAATGTATTGGAATGAGTCTACGCCCGACTGTATCCAAAAGTGGATTAGAATGAGTCTTCGTCCAACTGTATCTGAACAATGTATTGGAATGAGTATACGCCTGACTGTATCCAAAAGTGGGTCAGAATGAATCTTCTCCCGATTGTATCTAAATGATGTACTGGAATGAGTATCATAGTGAATCTATATCTCGATCGTATCTGAATTGTATATAGAATATGATCTAGAGTGAATTTTCAACTGATTATATTTTTGAAAGATGTGTTTATGAGAATGAATTATTGTCTGATCGTATCTGAACGGTGATAAACTGTTGACAATATCTATCTATTCGGGAACTAACCTGAAAAGACAAAGTTAGTTTTATGCAATGTCATGATGCGTGAATGTACTTTGTAGTGATGCTCTCAAAATAAATGAGAATAGTATATGTGTTTCGTATGCATATGTTATGATATTTTGTAAATGATATATGTATGCAATATGTCGTTGGAGCGTATCGATAGCTTATTGTGACTACATCTAGCTTAAAAATAAATCTCTGACCATCGCTGGGGATGAAGAAAGTAATTCTTCAATTTTTTTAAGAATGAATTTATCAGAGATTCCTGCTTTCTGTTTGAGGACACTCTGTTGGGGATCTTCGACTTTTGCTTAGGGATTGAAGCATTCAAGGAGAGTCGGTCTTTCTTCACTGTTTTAATTGAAGGATTTGATTCTTATGTACTCTGACTGGGGATAAAAGAGATTGATATTCCTCTGATGTGTTATCTTGCCAGGTTTTAGATATGGTTATCAGCTCTTCTAGGGAGGATAATGTTAAATGACATCTGGATGGAGAAGAGAATTCTGTCGGGGAATTTGCAGTATTGGAGAAATATACTCCGTTGGGGAATTAAATCCGTTAGACTGTGTTGAGGAAATAATCTCTGATGGGGATTGGAAATTCATAGAATGCGCTGAGGAAGTTTCCAGTGTATGATGGGGAAAATATCAAACTTCCTTATCTGCTCGAGGACCTATTGGGGAAGATGGTCATGTCAAGCTATCCATCAAGGATATGGAAGTGAACTTGCTGGGAGATGCAACAATTTCTGTCTGAGGGCATATTATATTTTCTAGGGAATATATCTCTCTTGGGAATGAGCTTGTGAAGATAGCTCTGTAGATATTGTCTCATGGAGATTTCTCTGTGGGAATTTATGGACAACTTTTGGACATTACCCCAACTCCTAGGGTGTTTAGTAAATTCTAATCCTATTTTCATTCATATGTTTTATAAATAGTAATCATATTCAAATGCATATGTTCATTCAATGTAATCATTGGACGTTTTTGCAAACAAAACTGAGAAAGTAAAAACAATTTTGAAATATATTTAATTGCATTGATTCTGAAAGTTTGCCTATAAGCAGGCAGTTTTATACCAGAAGACAGAAATCCTAGTAAGAGGAAATCATTGTAAAAATTTAAAAAGGGGTACAAAGTGGTAAAGAAAAACATCTATGTGGAAATAGTCCCATCGAGTTTCAACTTTTCTATTGCCCCTGCCTTCAAGTATCTCATCACTTGCTGTTGAAAGAAGATGATTGAATTGATCCGTACCGTTTGAAATTGACGCTGGTAATAAAGATGGTTGTAAGTAGATGGGTGATCCAATGGGATATAGTCATAGGATTTGATCCCTAACTTTTGCTTGGACCGCACTTTTGGGTTTTCAGTCCATCGAGATATCCTTTTCTGCCTAAGTCGCTTTTTCAAGTTTTTAACTTGCTGGATGTATATGTATATATATATATATATATATATATATATATATATATATATATATATATATATATATATATATATATATATATATATATATATATATGTGTGTGTGTGTGTGTGTGTGTGTGTGTGTGTGTGTGTGTGTATGTGTGTGTGTGTGTGTGTGTGTGTGTGTGTTGTACCCCAAAATTTTCCCTCTCATTTTACTCAACACATGCCCATTCAGGTCCTCAACTTGCTCAAGGATGCCCAAGAGTTGATCAGACAAACTCCCTCCTAAGGAAATGTACCTCAAATTAGGGTTTCCATTTTCATCAGGGTGGGGGAGCTCCAAAGGTCCCAGATTCCCTCCATGGTCCTAATATGTTCTCAAGATCATCCATGTCAAGTTTCATGCCTTGTACAAGATGTTTGCTCAGTCAATTGCCCAGATGGCTGAAAATCAACTATACTAGGTCAAAAGTCAATTGTGGCCCACATACAGGAAAACTTCAAGATTTTTGGTCAACATAAACATTTTTAAGTGATATCCATCATTTGATCAAGGGTTTATCATGATTCTTCAAGGAATGCCCCAAATTCATCAAAACCCAAAAGTTGTTAAATTAGGGTTTCTTTGGAAAAGTCAACCAAACTTTGACCAAGCATAACTTCTTCATACTTTATCATAAATTTTGCGTCCAAGGCTCATTTTGAAGATGATGCAATTCCATACAATTCATCTTCACCCCCCAAGTTAAAAATATGCACTCATCAAAATATATGAATTTCTACATTATAGGTTCTTTTGAAAAGTCAACAAAAACACTTTTTGGGTCAAAGCTTCTTACATGAACATGGAAGACCCAATTGAGATGAAACAAAAAAGGGTTGTTTAGGGGACATCCTAAGCTTTGTAAAAGTCCAAGAACAGCCTCTTAGGGTTAAAGTTGATGGAGATATGTATTGTCAAAATTGACCAATTTTTTGAAATGTGCATGAAGTCAACATTGATCAAAATGACTTTTTTTCCAAACGGGCCCATGTTTTCTTGTTTGAAACTTGTTCCTAATATGTCCCACAACCACTGATATTATCCACCTATTATTTTATTATTTTTATTATTTATTTTGATTTTTTATCCATTTAAATCAAAATAAATCAATTTAAATAGTAGAATAATCAAATAAAATCAAAGATTTGATTTTATGAGTATATTATGAGTCCATGAACAGCCAGCAAATCAAAAAATTCGTGCAAGAGCCAATTGATTGGAAAAGATCTTAATTTGGTCTATTTTGGAAACAAATCATACAAGACAAAGAATGAAATCAAATCTCCACAATTTGCAAAGATATGATCAGTTTTTGTTGACCTAAATCATTCTATGATATATACACAACATTTCCAAATCATAAAAAAGGGTTCTTGGTCGTGAAAACAAGAGAACAAAACTCAATTTTTTATCAAAAAAAGTGTTGATCACATATTCCTCCATAGACTGATTCAAGCAATTCCAAGGCCAACAATTTGTTCCTGGACATTTCTTGAAGCTATTCCAATCGTCCTCTAGCCTTAAAAGCTTCAAAAATCACTCCTCATGTGTGCCATGGTTTGCATCTTTTTTCAAGATTCGTTTTCAATGATTTATCCATCATAAAAATGTTTTGATCATATATCCATGCTTGCTATCATATTTGCAATGTTTTTGATTAGTTTGATTGAAGTTTAAGTGCAGGAATGGCACGATGCCATTGTTAGGGTTTTGAGGTCCCAAATTGGGAATTCCATATAGATGCAAAATTGGACAAAATCAGGGGTACTGTCATGCTTAGAAGATGATTTGCAATTGATCCATGTCTTTGGTTTGAATTTATTCTGCTTGTGTTGCGTTTTTGAATTTTACAGGTTTATGGCTACGAACAAAATTTGTCACTATAGCTTTTAGTGACGGAAACGACTGTAGGTAAAAGTGTGGCCAAAAACAACAGTTATGGGGAAGAAGACAATTAGGTGGCAGAATCCCATTGGGTGATTTGAATCACGCGTGCGTTTGGAAAATACCACTTTATTTCCTTTATATTTTATTTATGTTATTATATTTACAACTAACCATCCAGCCATTGGATTCATCATCAATCCAGATCCAACGCTCTAGTCATACCATGGACCGTCAGAGAGAGCATCACGCTGGATCTAGCGCGTTGACTGCGCTAAGCAAGGAATGGGCCTAACAAATTCAGTACTAAACCCCCTGAATTACTCAACAATACATGCCTGGTTTCTTTTCTTTTTTTATTTTATTTCCTTTATTTTAATTATTTGATTAATTATTTCCTTTTAAAAAAATAACACAAAAAAAACATTTTTTATTTGATCATAAAATCAAGAAAACCACAAAAATGTAGAATTAGGTTTTTTATTAAAATTAGTTTTTTTTGGAAAGTAATTAATTTAATGATATTGACTTGATTATTTTCATAATTAAAATTAATTAGACAAATTAGGTTTAATTCACAAATATTTAATTTTCTCAATAAAATACCAAAAAATATTTTTCATTAATTAATTAGATTTATGTTAAGATTTCAAATATTTTTTGTCAACAATAGAATACAAAAAAAATATTTTCTCTTTAATTGATTAGATTTTTAGAATTTAAACTTTGATTCCCGTAATTAATTCCCGCACACAATATTTTATTTTCCAATTATTGTATTTTCTCCGGGTTTGTAATAGTTTTTAATTAGAGTTTACCGCATATTATTTACTATTTAATCCCCGATTTTTGGTCATGTAACCCCTTCCCCGAAGCCTTGTAATAGCGTAGATTTACTTTTTCGCTTTTAATTTCCCCAACTATGAACTGTCTAGATGTATGGATAATAGGCTTGCATGCAAAAGACAAATAAAATTAAAATAGTAGATCACCTTAATTGTGAAAATATTAAATAACTGAAATTAAACACAGCTTCAAACTTGCACCCTTAGGGTATGCCTCACTTGGTTGCCTCGGAAAACAATGGCATGTCCCTCGAATGTAGGGATATCTTAGCAAAAGACCCTCAATCTAAAAGTCATCATAAAGATCATAGTCCCTTAACGTCCCTCGAGTTGCCTACGTGAAATATTCTTGTCCCTCGATGTTGCCTATATGACGATAGTTCCTTCGAAACGCTAAGGTATCCTTACTTGTTGCCTTCATTGACCATTTCGTCCCTTCGAACGTCCCTTTAAACATCCAACGACGGTGCTACCTATTCCTTAATAATAAGATAGCTATGTCTAAAGGAAAACGAACAGACCTTTTTCAAGTAGGTAGATTAGTTCCTAGGTACTTGCTCAAACAAACAAACTTTTTCACACCAACACTTTTCAAACAGATTTCAAAAACAACTTCGTAACACTCTTGAGGACAGAAACAAGGGTTAAAACAAAGTAAAACAAAACTTTTCAAAACAAAGCACACACAAGAAATTTAAAAATTAGCAAGTACCTAAGAGCCCATGGAAAACCATGGATAGAAAGGGTGCTAACACCTTCCCTTTCTATAATCTACCCCCCGTACTCAGAAACATCTCGAAAAAGGTTTTTTATGTTCTTTTTCCTTTTCCTGATTGGATAAAATAAAAGTCGGTGGCGACTCTTGCTTACCGCGACAATTGCGAACAAAAAATGCAAACCAGTATTAACAGTCGGTTCTGCCACCGTATCACAGAACTGGCGACTCTGTTGGGGACATAAAGTGGGGTTTACCTTAGGATCTAGGTCATTTTAAAATTGATTCCTTGTTTTGTCTTGCCTGCTTTAAATTCAAGGGTTTTGTTTGGGTATTATTAAAGATCCTACACCCGGATCTAGGGACACTTTTTAGGTAAGCAGCAATAGATCGTGGAGACTGTACGGCATAAACCGATATGGTTTAAGCAATGGATGTGTTGGTGTGTCACTTTGGTTGGTACCGGTATCCTTCACGGGGAAACGAGGAGAATACGGGGCCACCGCGTGGTGTCGTGAAGCACTAACGGACCTTAGAACCTTAGTTGAACCAACTTGGAAATTATAAAGTAGTGAGATAGTCGGCCTCGGTATAAAGCTGAGAATTGGTTGATACTCGATGCTACACTCATTGAGATCAGACTTTCGGGATATTTCGGACGCAAGAAAAGATTGCTTGAGCTGAAACAATTCCCGATAAAGGATGATCAATGATATTGAGAATCTTTAGAACCCGGTTACTTTTCTAAGAAAGGTTGAACCAATCCAGCTTCAAGAGGGTATGACCTTAAAACTCAAGCAGGCCTTAAACCTAAGGACTTGGTGTGATTTGTCTGTGTTTTCTATACTCGTGACTTCTCATGACATCATAAACATCATACCATAGCATATCATGACTAACCATTTCAAGGATCTCGAGGGCCTGTGATGCATATTATGATAAATTAGACGTCTAGCAAGGGGCAAGGGGATTTATTTTCCTCTAGCCAATGTCGTCAGAAGATTAAAACTCAACAACTTGAGTCAGGGGCTATGACCCACTTGATATGGTGAGCTTGACTCTCATAGAAGGACTCTCAATGATACAAAGTTCTTCAATCAAAGCTGCAAAGTTCAACTTCTGACACTTTCTTGTTTACCCCGCGAGATCCTTGAAAACATTGCATACATATATAATACAAATCATTGCATAAGCAGGTTTCAAAGCATGTCTCTCATGTTCTCGCTGTTTATTTCAGCAATGGCTCTCCAACAAGACAACAGAGATCTCCAAGCTCAAGATGCCTAGTTCAAGGAATTTCTCCTGAATCTATCCAAGGGGCAAGAAGACCTAAAAACACTCTTCGCCAGGAATCTGACCAAGGAACATCCTGACAATAACAAGGATGAACAATTGGAACAATTGCAAGCTGAGGTAGAAGCAATGAGAATCCAGATGCTGGGGCAAATGGCTCTTATCCAAAACATAGCTCGAGGACAAGAAGGGCTAAGAGCTTTCCTCAATAAGCTTCACCAAGATGGATGCATATCCATGAAATAAACAGTTAAAATTATGGATCAAGGCATTAATCAGCCCCCAGTGAGAGAAGAGGTTGGTATAGTCAGGAACAGACCTTTCCAGATTTCTACTACATCATAATCCCAACCACAACCCCGCCAATGACAACGAGGCAATCGGCATAAGAAGAATAAATCTGAAAGACGCTTCACGGAAATTAACATGTCATTGGCTCAAGCATTGCAACGCATGTTGAAGCGCAAGTTGATTATGTTAAGGAACCCTCCTCAGAATCCCAACATAGCCTCCCTAAGGTACAATCCAAATGCAAGATGTGCGTACCATTCCAACAGTCCTGGACATGACACCAATAACTGTTGGGTGTTGAGAAATAAAATTCAAGACCTGATTGATGAAAGAGCGCTAGAATTCACACAAGACGGTCAGACTGAGTTCTTCTACCACCCCTCCAAGGCATACCATCTGAAGTGACAAGTTCTCACAAGAAGACTTTTCGTTCATTAGAATTTTCAATGTGTAATTTTCTTTTGATTTGTTTGAATATTTATTCATATCAAACCTCGTTATTTCATCAATGCATTTCACATGTTTGTCTTGAATCAATTCATTCGTATTCACTATTTCAAAAATGCGTTCATATTTCCTTTGGTGATATTCAACTCTCGATTAAAAAACTCTAATCCTTAGAGGGAGGATGATGAAAATTATACCACAATCTCTACAGTATGCTTTTGAGCAAACCCCGCTGACGATGTACATGCGTTGATTCAAATCCTAAACAGTGGAGTTATAAGAAAGATAATCCCTAGTCAACCCCTTCGATCCAAAGAAGTAGGAGTTTTTCTTTTCACACAAATTAAAACCCTTAATCATAACTTGGGGCGGGGTAGTTTTCTCAGTTAATTCAGAGGCGCATTCAGTCACAATCTTCCGCTTCGTACACAATGAATTGCATCAAATACGTCCTTCCAAAACAAAAGACGGTGATGGTTCCGCATAATCTTTAAGACAGTCAGTCATTATCTCTCGAAATAAAAACCCATTTAGTCAAAACCTATGCAGGAGACTTAAGAGAAAAATTGGGGCATCCCGCTGACTATAATCACAAAAGAAACCGTTCAGGCAAAAGAAGGGATAAAGAAAACAAAAAAAAGGAGGTTACTACAAATCCTCGACAAAAAGAAGATTACAAAAATGACTTCCTTTTCAAAACAAATGTTCAATTTCTGAATCATCACCAAGTATTAGAGCAAAGATTCCAGACTCAATCGGGATATAAACGCGCAATTAACTGAGCATAGGACTGAAGAACATCACGAAGAGCGGGTTGGGTACAAATAAAATTTGAGCCTTTATCCTTTGTTTCTTGAACCGTGAACCAAGCCACGTTATAACCCTTAAAAGTCCTAGCTGAAGCATGGGTTAGTTTGAGAGCATACTGTTACAAAGGTATCCTGGCTCCTGTAGGCTTTGTTACGAATCCTGAGTTGATATCACATTCTTGCGAATTTCGTTTTACTACACAAAACACATTTTCAAAAAAAAATTCAAGACAGACATGAGTTTTGCATTCTTTAAATGACATTGTTTGCATATGACTAATTGTTTGACAACAGAGAAATCCGCACAATGGATATTCAATGAACATACATCCTCTCAATGGACAGAATCACCTTAGTGGGAAATACACTTCCAATAACAATTCTTCCATAAGCAAGGGGTATGACATGATGTCTAAACACACCTGGGGAAGTCTCCCCAAAAGTTCCAAATAACCAGGGGCAGATCTCCATCTGAATCACTTAGGGCATTACGCACGCATTCTAGCAATGAATCATGTGCTATCAAGAAAAAAAATTTTATAGTACTACAATACAACACTATAGACAGTGACAACTCTCTACATCTTGAAAGCATGGACATAGTCGGAAAATACTACGCATGAAAAAAGACCCGCTAGGTTGACACTCTTAGGCAAAAATAAGGGAATCCCGGCGAACCAAAAGGGTTCGGGAAAAAATTAGGGATAAAAATGAAAAAAAATTTGTACATCCGGTAAGCCGAAAACCTGAAAAGGCGGCTTGGGAAAAAAAAGGGTATCCCGGTAGACTGAAAACCCAAAAGGGCAGTCCAGGAAAAAGTTAGGGATTTAAAACGTACGACTATATCCCGTCACCTGTCTATCAGTGGAAGAATTATACCTTGATCATCATTCATTAAGAGCACCAGCATCGAGAAACGGTTCAGATACGATCCAGATACGGATGTCATTCAGCTACTTATTCAAGACTTTCATACATCGAGAAATGGTTCAGATACACTCCAGATACGGATTCCATTCTGATACTCATTCAGATTCATCTTTCAGATACAGTTCAGATACGCTCTAAATACGAATGCCATTCTGATACTCATTTAGATTCAGCTTTTAGATACGCTCCAGATACGGATTCCATTTTGATACTCATTCAGATTCAGCTTTCAAATATAGTTCAGATATGCTCCAAATATGGATTCCATTCTGATAATCATTCGGATTCAACTTGAAGATGTGAAAAACACAAGAAGGGGGGGTTGAATTGAAAACTTGGATCTAAAAAGCTTAATGACACAGTATTTTTATCCTGGTTCATTTGATCTCAAACTACTCCAGTCCACCCGTCAAGGTGATTTCGCCTCTCTCCAACGAGGTCTTAATCCACTAATCTCAACAAGATTACAAAAGATACTTTAACAATTGTTAAAGTCTTCTTGAGTACAACCACAATCCAGTTAATCTCAAAGATCTCTTTTTCAATATGATTATACAATATGTGTTGTTGTTTTTCTAACAAAAACGGTTTATCACAACTGTGATAAATTACACAGGTTTATAGCTTAGAATTAAGAATGAAATTGCTTGCATCTTGAATATGCGTGAATGGTGATCTAGCAAAATCGTTGTATGTACGTGCGTGATTCTTTTTGAAAGCTGACTTTTTTATATAGGCAGTGTAATGACGTCGATCAAAAAGCATATTTAATGTCATTAACACACTTTCCTTTTGGAGAAGATCCTGTCTGAAGGAAGCCGTTGGAATTGATGATGTCTTGAATGTTCATTAACGCTTCAAAATCTTTTCTCCTTGCTGCTGACGACGCTTTAGAATATTGATGACTTGGTTTGATATGTTCTTGTTCAGAGTCAGAGTTTACTTTGATGAAGCGCAGGTTCTGGTCATCAATCTTCAACGTATGTTCTGATTGCTTCAGCGTGTAGCACTTATGGCTTATCTTCTGATGCTGATTTGATCAGAACTTCTGCATACATAAAACATATTTTTAAGGTGCATATTTGTTCTTTGTATTTATTTATTCTTTGTATTTGTTATCATCAAAACTCTAACCAAGGGTTATAGAATCAAACTATGTTCTAACAATCTCCCCCTTTTTGATGATGACAAAAACCAGATTTTCAATTAAAAAATAAAGAATAAAAAGTTTAGAATTAAGAAGAAAAACTCCCCCTGAGTTGATTACTTCCCTTAAGTTCCTTGAGTCTTTGAGCATCAGAGTTTAACTGCGTCTTTCATCAGAGTTTGTACTTGTTCAAGCTTTTCAAAAGATAAAGGTTAAGTAGTCCAGAATGTTTGAAACTTCTGTCTCAGTAAACCGTTATTGAAAATATCTTACTTTCTCCCCCTTTTTGTCAGTTATCAAAAAGGCAATATAATCAGAGCTAAAAAGTTGATTTATATTAAAAAAATAAGAAGCAATGAAAAGTAGTCCAGAACAGAAGCAATGTAAAACAAACGTTACATGTAAACATATTTAAAACAGAAAAGAATCTAAGAGGGAGGATGAAGGCGTGTGAACAAAGCTTCCAGCAAGCCCTTGATCTGGGAGTTAGATTCTTCTTGTTTGCCCAAGATGCTCTTGATTTCTTTATTTGTGTCCTCCTGCTTATCCAACCTTTCTTGGATAACAGCATTTGCTCTCTTCAATTCTTCCAGAGTTTGCATGACATAGGAAGGAGCTGGAGATTCTTCAGTATTTGGACGCTTCTTAGAGCATTCGGCAGCTTGATCACATTGAACCATTTCCTCTGCTGAGATCATCTCTTCTGGAGCAGCAGTCAGGGAGAGACCTTCTGATTCTGGTTGAACTTCATCTGAGGGATGATGTTCTGACCAGGGAGCATTATCCAGAGGGAGAATCTCCTCCTTGAGCAGATGGCTTAGAACTTGGTCTTCAAAACCTTTAGCATATCACTGAAATTCCGTTGAACCTGTTCATAGCTCTGTTCTTTTAGCTTTAGTGTTTCAGAACTTAGCCAGTTTCTGAACCTTGTCCATAGATAATCAGAAGCAGCTGAATTAATCATCTCTAGACTAGCATGCTTTAAGGAGGTTATCCATTCTTGTATTCCTGTTTCAAACATCAACAAACTTGTACCAACATCTAGTCTGGTTTCAGTTGGTTTTGGTTTGGGAATGGCGGTTTTGTGAGATATAGCAGCTAGTCTTTCCAATGCAATGGGATCAATGACAAGTCTTAAGTTGTCAGCTGGATATCTCTTGGGTGAAGGAGTGGGAGAGTCAGGTATGATGATTGGACTGGTAGGGGAATTTGGTGGTGTGGATTCCAGAGAAGAAGGAATTTGTGGAATGTCCAGGATGGTGAGAGGCATGCGAATGGCAAGTGGTTCAGTGATTCCTGGGATTGGTATATTATCCGAATCTGAAGTAGGTTCTTCAGATTGTTTGGATGAAACATTATGAGGTTCTGGTTCATGGGTCTCAGATGGTTGATTCTCAGAAGTTTGAGCTTCTGGTTGTTCAGGTTGAGGTGAGGGTGGATGAGGAATATCTTGTTATGGAGAGAGAGGTAGTGGAATATCTTGTTATGGAGCATCTGTTGTAGTTTCGGAGTTTGGATTATCAGGGATTTGAGGATTTGGATTTTGTGGTGTGGGAGCTGAAATGTCTTGGTCAAAAGAGTCAATATCAGACAGAACTTTGGCAAGTTCTGGTTGAGTTTGTTCAGGATTTGGATTGATAGGAAGGAAGTGAGTTTCTCTTAGACTTAGAGTTTCTGATGGATCAAACCATATGTCAAAGTCATCAAAAGTTTGTGGAGTTGGATGTTCTTATTGGGTAGTTAAGGTTTCAGATGTTGATATAGTTGTTGATTCTAAAACAGTAACAGAGGAAGGATTACCTTTCTTTCTTGCAGCTTTTGGAGTCTTCTGAGATGGTCCTTCTGCTGCTGCTTTCCTTTTCTTGGTCTTCTTCAGAATAACTTCTGGAGCAGCTTGATGCAAGTCCGTGATGTTTATTTCTGGTGCTGTGCCATCTTCCTTACATGCATCAATATATCTGACAATTATCTCAGGCTTGGAGTCAATCTTAGAGAAAAGAGGAAAATCATCCAGAGGAATTCTTCTGGAAGTGATGGTTGCAAAAGAAGTAGCGTTGGGTTCCTTCTTGATGTTCTCAATGATTTTCATCTTTTTCAGATTTTTTGCGTTTAGAGGTTTCCCAACCGTTGCTTCCAGTGAGCTGATTTCCTGTGCTTCAGTCAAATGCTCTATCAGCCTATTCTCTGTTAGAATATCTGATATGAGTCTTCCTAGAGGTATCCAGTCCCTTTTGGTACGCTCATATTCTCTTGTTTCCTTTACACTAGTTCTCAGAAGATTAAATAGCAAGTGATTGAGGTTTACCTTAGTCTTCTTGGTGATAAAGTAGATCAGAAACTACTGATCAATGTTTATGTAGTCAGGAGAGCTAGTTGGCTTCCTGTGGTTGATGCATCCCAGAATTATTTTATCCCAAATTCTGTGATGATCCTTCAGATCCCTAATCTTGCTGGAGGGTAGACCCAGAGTAAATATTTCCCTTGCAATAGAAGAAACATCAAAACATCTTTTAGCCATGTCAATACATTTGACACCTCCACCATTGTAGCCAATAAGCCTTGAAATTAGGTCTTCTGTAATGACAATCTTCTTCCCCATGACATACGAGGTAACTTGATGGTTTGATGAGGAAGCATGTATCCAGAATTCTTTGACAAGAATTGGAAACATTGGCCCTAGAAGACGGTCAAAATATTTGTTCCAACCTTAAGCATTGACGTCTTCATACAGATTGAAGCCGTTTTCTTGAAGGCTTTCAAAGTCAACAATTAGTTCTGAAAGAACTTCCAGATTGTTAATTAGAGTGAGTAGCGTTTTGTATGGTTCTTTATACTGTTCCAGAGAAGTAGTTTCCTGAGTACTGATGTTTTGGACGCTTGAAGAAGCCATGTTCACACAAGAAATTTTGAGAAAGATGAAAGGATTTTTTGAAAGTACGAACTGAAAACAATAGAAGGTATTGAGAGAGTAAAAGTGAAAGAATGTAAAGAGTGAAACTTGAGTTTAAATAGATTTTCTTGAAAGCATAAACAGTAAGAGAGAGAAACAATTAATCATGATTATAAGCATTAATGATAGCTGATTTTAGGGGATTCAGAAAGATATTGGAACGGTTACCCATGACGTGTGTCTCAATGCATCCAATCAGCGCTTTTGACCTTTCAGAAAAGTGAACACGTGTTCAGCCTCAAAAGGTAGTTGATGAATGGATGACAATTGTTTGCTTACGTGAACAACACACTTCTATCATAGAAATGAAACATTCATATATTCATGGAAAGATTCTGATGTAATCTGTACTTCTAAAACTCTGAAGGCAGGTTGATCAGTAGTTCACAGAAAATAACTAAGTTCTGAAGGTTAAGATATGTAAATAAAACAATTTATTCTGGGCAAAGCTTCATGCTGATATGTTTCAGAATGAAGTTAAACCTATCTTCAGAAAGAGGTTTTGTAAAGACATCAGCCCATTGATGGTCTGTGTCAATGAATTTTAAGTTAAGAATCCCTTTCTGAATATAGTCCCTAATAAAATGATGTTTTATTTCTATATGCTTAGCCCTAGAATGCAAATTTGGATTTTTACTGAGATAAATAGCTGAAGTATTGTCACAGAGGATAGGAATGTTACTCTCAAATATATTGAAGTCTTCAAGTTGACTTTTCATCTAGAGCATTTGCGTACTATATCTAGCAACTGCTATGTATTCAGCTTCTGTTGTTGATAGTGCTATTGTGGATTGTCTTTTGCTGGACCACGAGATCAGATTTTCTCCCAAAAACTAGTAGCTTCCAGAAGTGATTTTACGTTCTACTCTGTCTCTAGCAAAGTCAGCATCACGGTATCCTACTAAGCTGTAATCATTTGATTTTCTATAAAACAAACCCAAATTAGCAGTACCTTTCAGATACTTGAAAATTCGCTTAACTAATGTTAAGTGAGATTCTCTAGGATCTGATTGGAATCTAGCACAAATGCAAACACTGAATAAAATGTCAGGCCTTGAAGCCGTCAGATAGAGAAGAGAACCAATCATACCTCTGTAGACCTTTTGTTCTACCTTGTTACTTACCTCTTCCTTTTCCAGAATGCACGTGGGATGTATTGGAATCTTTGAGGGCTTACATTCTGAGAG
Source organism: Vicia faba (assembly GCA_948472305.1). NCBI lineage: Eukaryota > Viridiplantae > Streptophyta > Magnoliopsida > Fabales > Fabaceae > Vicia > Vicia faba. Next base: position 596,695,447 of record OX451737.1, read on the forward strand.
ATCAAATTTCTTCAGAAGTTCTCTGACATATTTTCTATGATGAATGTAAGTTCCTTCTGGCGTTTGATTTATCTGAATGCCCATAAAGAATTTGAGTTCCCCCATTAGGCTCATCTCAAACTCTGCCTGCATACATTTAGCAAAATCTCTTCCCAGAGAGGGTTTAGTAGATCCAAATATGATGTCATCAACATAAATCTGACAAACTAACATGTCATTCTTAATTGTCTTACAGAACAAGGTTGTGTCCACTTTCCCTCTGGTGAATTCCTTTTCTAACAGGAAGTTACTTAGTCTTTCATACCAAGCTCTTGGAGCTTGTTTCAGACCATAGAGTGACTTTTTTAGTTTGAAAACATATTCTGGATTTTTGGAACTCTCAAAACTAGGGGGTTGGTGCACATATACCTCTTCATTTATATAGCCATTTAAGAATGCACTTTTGACATCCATCTGATACAGAGTGATGCCTTTATTAACAGCAAATGATATTAAGAGTCTGATAGATTCTAACCTGGCGACTGGAGCAAAGGTTTCTGTATAGTCTATCCCCTTTTGTTGACTATAACCTTGTTCCACCAATCGTGCTTTGTTTCTAATGACTTCTCCTTGCTCGTTCAGTTTGTTTCTGAACACCCATTTTGTACCAATGACGTTAAATCCTCTTGGTTTGGGAACCAGATCCCATACGTCATTTCTGGTGAATTAATTTAGTTCCTCTTACATTGCCAGAATCCAGTCATTGTCCAGAAGTGCTTCATCAATTGTTGTTGGTTCAATCATAGAAACCATTCCCATGAGGGATTCTTCAGAGTTTCTGAATGTTGATCTTGTTCTGATTGGATCTTCCTTCTTTCCCAGTATTGTATCTCCTGGATGATCAATGCTGCTTCTGGAAAGTATTTTCTGGAGTTGATCAACAGAAGGTACTGGATTAATTGCAGTGACTCTTTCTGTTGTTGAGGGAGTGTCTCTGTTGAAAAGCTCTGATGAGTTGTCTTCAGTACCTGTGAGTTCAACTTCCATACCTGCAAGGAGTTTATTCTTCTTTGACTTTTGAGAGTCAAGCTTATCATCAAACCTAACACTGATTGATTCTTCAACAATCTGTGTTTCTGTATTGTATACTTTGTACCCTCTCGAGCGTTCAAAGTATCCTAACATAATACACTTTTGTTCTTTAGAGTCAAACTTGTTCAAATAATTTTTTGTATTCAGAATAAAACATGTACATCCAAATGGGTGAAAATAAGAAATGTTGGGCTTTCTGTTCTTCCACAATTCATATGGAGTCTTTTCCAGAATAGGTCTTATGGAGATTCTATTCTGAATGTAACATGTTATGTTTATTGCCTCTGCCCAGAAGATCTTAGCAACGTTAGTCTCATTGATCATGGTTCTGGCCATTTCTTGCAATGTTCTATTCTTTCGTTCTACAACTCCATTTTGCTGGGGAGTTCTAGGACAAGAGTGTTGTACCCCAAAATTTGCCCTCCCATATTCTTCAAAATTTGCCAAGTCAAAGCTTCAAAAGTCTCTCCAAGGGTTGCACAGTTCAAGGGCCTCCTAACAGTCAAAACTAGGGTTTTGGTTCTGGCCAAGTAAATGAAGTTTCCAAGGGTCCAATCAAGTCCCACATGCCTATAAACATGGTCAAGCATCCTCATACCAAGTTTCAAGACCTACAGCACAAAATTGCACAGTCAAAAACCCTAATTGCCCTACAGTCAACTCCAGGGGCAAAATGGTCATTTGACAGTCAAAAGTTCAAATTTTTGGTCAACATCCCATTTTGAAGCCACAAACATCATTTGATCAATGCTTGATCATGATTCTCAAAGTTTGGCTCAAAAAGTCTCAAGATGCAAAAGTTTCCATATTTGGACAGTTGAAAAAGTCAACTATAACTTGACCAAGGCATAACTTCCACATGGATTATCAGAAAAATTCCATCCAAATCTCATTTTGAAGAGAAAGACATTTCCTACAACTCCTCTTCACACTTCAAGTCCAATAAATGCTCTCACAAAAAGTTATCAATTTCAACATTATAGGTCATTTTCAAAAGTCAACAAAAAGGGACTTTAAGTCAAAGACCATAACTTGAGATTGGTAAATCAAAATGACATGGTACCAAAGGAATTGGTTAGAGGACTCAAAGACCTTTCCAAAATGTCCACGAACATAAGCAAAGCTTAAAAATTGAGTAAGTTATGCCTTGTAGAAGTTGGGAAATTTTTGGATATTTTGAAAAGTCAATATTGCTTCAAATGTCTTAAAAATGCTAATGGGCCTCTTTTTCTTTCAAGAATCATTATCCAAGGCATGTGCACGACCATTTGGCCCAAAGGGAAGTTTTTTTATCATTTTTATTTATTTATTTGGATTTTAATTATTAATAATTCATTTAATTAAAATAAATATGTGAAAAATACCAAAGCAAGTCAATCAAATCTTTTTATGCATGGGATAACTTCAATATTCCGTGCATGATCAGATTTAGAAAGAATCATGGTGATTGGATATGATTGGAACCAAAATATGCATGAAAAAGATTGGAAAATTATGGCATAAAAAATCAAATATTTTTTCATCAATTCATGGATTCTTTGGATCAATTTCTCAACCCTAATCCTTCACACATAAATACTGATGCAAACCCTAATGCCAATGACCAAAAAGCTGCACCAGAAATCCATAGCAAAGTTTGAGTTTTTAACAAGAAATTCCAAAACTGAAAACACACTTGCAAGGCGATTCAAGCCAAAACAATTATCTCATCACCTTCCTGAGACATCAAGAAACGTGTTTGAATCATTTTCCACGTCCCTAACGCCCAGAATCGGTGAATAGAACTCAAGCTTTTTCACTTTTTTGCATAAATCGTATTTTATCATCAATGGCATGATTTTAAATTCTAATACTTGTTTTGTGTTGCTCTCATGATTCTGAAGCTAACCCTATAATTTGATTGAGTTTTTATGAACTGTACGCGATTCCACCATTGATACAGGTTAGGGTTCTTCGAGTTCTAATTTGGGCGTTTATGAATGCTGTAAAATTGGAACACCTTAATACCATGAATGGACTCAGCATGCTTGGACGATCTGAACAGAACCCTCGCGCCTAATTTATGTGGCCATATGGCCTAATCGTTATTTTGAAAACAAGCATATTTTGGGGGGGTTTAAAACCCCCGCTAACTCTTTTATGTTTCAGGCAAAAAAACAAAACGAGGAAGAAGACGCTGATGTGTAAGGATCTGATTGCACAATTTGAATTTTCGCGCTGACTTTTCCACTAACCATTGTTTTATGTTATATCATTTGTTGTTATTATATAATCAAAACGCGCGTGTGGAGCAGTTGGCAAAGCGCATTACTGGTAATCCCTGGGACCTGGGTTCGAACCCCAGGTCCCCTCCCTTTCCTTATATTTTTCCTCTAATTGTCATCCTATGCAGTTTCAATACAAGAAGTCCACCATGCAACTTACAATCCAGCTTGCCACGCACATACTAAGACCAATCCAAGGGGCATGGTTTGAAGATCATCATGGACACAAGTCAAAGATGCCACATGCTAGCGTCAGAGTCAAAGGAGGCCATAGACAAAATGGGCCTAAATTACTAAGCAAAACCTCCAATTTGGGGACAGACCCCCCATGGTTTGCCTTTCTAATTCTTTTTTCTCATATTTTTCTATTTTTGTTTTAATTAGTTTTTTAATTTAGTTCTTCAATTTAATTATTTTCATAAAAATATAAAAATGACATAAAAATCAAAAAAGACAAAATTACAAATATATATTTTATTTTAATATTTTTTAAGTAAATATCATTAATTAATTTAGCTTTGTAAAATTAGGTTTAATTCAAACATTTTTCTTAATTAACTTAAAATTTGTAGAATTAGGGTTTTAATCAATTTTTATCCTTTTTCTTTTCTTTTCATTAATAATTAATTATTTATTTTTATAAATCAAATTGCTTTAATTAATTAGGTCAATTTAGGTTTAACTTTAATATTTTTTTTCTTAATAAATAAAAGTTATAGAATTAGGGTTAATTTAATTTTAATTTCATTTAATCTTTCTCATAAAAATTCATAAATCCAAAAAACTCAAAAAAATCTTTTCTCCTTTTATTTTAATTTTAACTTAATTAATTTAATCATTTAATTTAATTTCATTAAAAAAGGGTCCAACGCCCTCGCTTTCAATTTGGATTCGATTCGCGCATTTTAGTTTATTTCGTATAATTTTTATGTACTTCTCCCAAGGCCATGTAAATATTTATTTCTCGCACTTTACTTTATTTCTTTATTTATTTTCTGTCAAATCGGGTCCTGGATTTTAATTTGGCGATGTGGACCCGCGCCTTTGTAATAGTTTAGGAATTTTATCTTTCCGCACTTTTTTAACTGTTAATAATGGCATGCAAGAATGAATGACAAAATAAAAACAAACGCGTAGATCACCATAACATGACAAGACAAAAATAAATGAATCTGACACACAAATCACACACCACCCCTAGGGTACGCCTCACTGTTGCCTTGCCTCGAAAGGTGATCGTCGAGTAGAGGATGTCTTAGTAAGTCCTCATGATCCGGGAACCTGGCATGAGGGTAGCTTCTAAGGTGTCTTCCCATTGCTCTGGTGATCACCACGTCTCGAACCTCGAATTGACCCGAACACCTCCAACGGTGGTGCTACCTATCTCTCAATGGTGGGATGGCACTACTTTAAGGACTTCTACATAGCCTAATTCCTTAGGGTAGGTAGACGACTCTAGATACTTGCTCTAAATTTCAAAACGAATAAAAAAAAATACTTTTCACACCGACACCTTTTCAAAAAACTTTCGAAAGCAATTTTTCAAACACTCTTGAGGACCGATACAAGAGTCGAACTGTAATTTTCAAAGAAACTTTTTAAAACCCACAGTTGAAAAGCAAACAAACCATTTTTGAAAACACAAATGAGCAAGTATCTAAGAGCCCATGGATAACCATGGATAGAAAGGGTGCTAACACCTTCCCTTTCTATAACCTACCTCCCGAACCGAGAGCAATCTCTTTAAGGAATTTTTCTGTGCTTTTGTCCTTTCCATTTGGAGAAAATAAAAGACGGTGGCGACTCTTGCTTACCGCGACATTTCGCGAACCAGCGTTAAACAGTCAGTTCCAGATCCACCGATCACAGAACTGGCGACTCTGCTGGGGACTCTTTATAAAGTGAGGTGTACCTTAGGGCTAGTTCATAACTGTGTTTTCAATTGCTTTCCTTGTGTGCTTTATTATTGTGGGACTGTCTTGGGAGTTCTATAGATCCTAACCCGGATCTGGGGGATACCTTCTTAGAAAGTAGCAACAAGGCTGTGAGGGAACTGTGCGGGGTATACCGACATGGTTGAAACAGTCTGCTACATTGATGTGGCACTTTGGTGTGTACCGGTAACCCTTGAGTTCAGTCAAGGAGAGTACGGGGCCTCCGCGTGGTGTCGTGAAGCATCAACAGACCTTAGGAACCTTAATTGAACTATCTTGGCCTCTTTAGGGTAGTGAGATAACTAACCTTGGTGCAGTCTGAGGTTGGTTGATACTCGATACTACACTCAATTGAGGTTTGCTTTCCTGGAATATTTTGGTCGCCAGTTCAGTGGCTAAATCGAAACGATGAACAATGAAAGCAATCCCGTGATATTGGGACCCTTAGAACCCGGTTACTTCTAATAGGACAGGTTTGAACCCACCAACTTCAAGAGGGTACTACCCAGACCCCATGCTAGCCTTAAACTCTAAGGGCTTGTCTTGTGTGCCTTGTGTGCCTTACATGTTTGTCCTTGTATATATCTGTGGTGTGTTTAATCATAGCATCATGACATCATCCAGCATCATATGCATTGACTAACCATTTCAGGGGTTCGAATCTTCATCTTTGTTCTTGTTTTGTAGGACATGGAAACTGTTCGCAGAAAGACAATTCAAATCAGCTTTGTAAGGGTTCCTCCTCAGCTTAAGGAGCTTATATCCAGGATTCCCGAGAGTTCTTCATTCAGTGAAAGGCATGGAAGCCTCATCAGCTTGGTCAACACCAACATTGAGGAAGATATGATAAAGGTCCTGTTCCAATTCTTTGACCCTCTGCATTACTGTTTCACCTTCTTGGATTATCAGCTGGTACCTACATTGGAGGAGTTCTCCCGGCTCCTGAAGATCCCTATTCTTGATCAACTACCCTACAACGGTACGGAAAAGGAACCTAAGCTTGAAGAGATTGCTAAAGCCTTGCACCTACAGTCATCTGACCTCAAGGGACATTGGGAAGTTAGAAGTGGTATCAAAGGGTTCTTAGCCAGGTTTCTGTTTGAAAAGGTCCATGAATGTTGGAACTCCCTTGACTTACGAGCTTTTGAAGAAGTTGTGGCCCTCCTTGTCTATGGTTTGGTGTTGTTCCCTAACCCAGATCAGCTTATAGATATCAGTGTTGTCCAGATCTTCATGTCCAGGAATCCTATACCTACGTTGCTGGGGGACATCCTTCACTCATGTTACACTCGAACCATGAGAAAAAGAGGTGTCCTTATGTGTTGCACTCCTCTCATGGGAAGGTGGTTTATTTCGCACCTTCCGCAATCAGTCTTGAAGAATGAGCGGGGTTTGAGGTGGTCACAACGGTTGATGACTCTCACACATGCAGATATACATTGGTGCCCTCGGTCTCGAGAAGATGTCACTATCATTGATCGTTGCAGGGAGTACCCTAATATTCCTTTGCTTGGAATCAGAGGAGGTATTACTTACAACCCATGCCTGGCTTGGAGACAGTTTGGTTATGCTCGGAGGGATGGCCCTCATGACATGTTAATTCCTGACATAGTTTTTGACTTCGACAACGATGCACAAGGACTTCGCCAGAGATTTATCAAAGCTTGGAGGATGCCAAGTAGGATAGACAGTAAGACACTGGGGCACAGGAACTCCATCCCGTTGGAACCTTATCTCAAGTGGGTACGCGCCCGCTCCCAGAAGTTAGTAATGCCTTATCCTCATATGCTCCCAGTAATCAAAGAGCCAGTCTTGGAAGGAGAAGTGTCCTACACCATTCAGCATCCTGATATGCCCACATCCTGGGAAGAGATGCAGAAGAGCTGGATCCAGCTTAAGGAAGAACGGAATTCTCTTGAGACCAGTCTACATGCTAGTGAAAAGAAGGTCTTGGAGCTCACCCGCCTATTGCATGAGGAGAGGAATCTCAACACCTACATAGCTCCAAAGAGGATGCGTAGTGTCTTTTGGGATTGATTTGCTTTGTAATTTGTGCCCATGAGGCTTTGATGTATCAAACAATTGTTTCCTTAATGATAACGTGTGTTCGTTTTTGTCTACAACAAATTTGAACTTTCGAACCCTTGAATGCATTGCATAAACACATATCATTCATCATGTGCATAGCAGGTTTTCTTCTTTTCAGGTTGCTTACAGTTCTTCGCTGTTTATTTCAGCATCATGAATCCTGACTCATCATTAACTGAGATGTCCATCAAAGCTCTTCAGGCGTAGAATGCGCAATTTCAGGAACTAATCATGGGTTTGGCTCAGGGCCAAGAAGAGTTGAAGGCTCTGCTCCTGAAGAAGGAGAAGAAGAAGAAGAGAAGAACTGTTCTTTTTAACTCGGGCCGAAGGTTTGGCAACACTCTGCAGAATGAAGAGGCTGGCTCTTCTATAGGCAAAGGTACTCCTCAAGAAGGAAAAGGTCCTAGTCCGGTAGTCTCCGACAACGAGACTGATTTTGATGAGGAACAATATCCTCTGGCTGAAGACCGTTACAAGCAGTTGGAAGACAGGTTGAATGCTATGGAGATCCAACAGGTGCCTGGGCTGGATTTTGGAGATTTGGGTTTGTCTACTGGTGTGATTATCCCTCATAAGTTCAAAGCACCATCCTTTACCAAGTATGATGGGGCATCCTGTCCCAAGCTATACCTCAGGTCTTATGTGCGGAAGATTCAGCCGTACTCAGTGGACAAGAATTTGTGGATCCACTTCTTCCAGGAGAGTCTTTCAAGGACTCATCTCGAATGGTTCTATCAGCTGGATGGGACCAAGGTTCGTAACTGGGAGGAGTTGGCTACTGCTTTCTATAAGCAGTATCAATATAATGCCGACCTTGCCCCTACACGTACCCAACTCTAGGGTATGTCGTTAGGGTCAAGTGAAGGTTTTAAAGAGTACGCTCAGAAGTGGAGGGATATGGCTGGCAGGGTGCAGCCTCCGTTGACTGATCGAGAGTTGGTAGACATGTTCTTGGGGACCCTATCTGGGCCATTTTTCAACCATCTTATCGATAACTCGTCTGCAGGGTTTACCGATCTTATTCTGACTGGAGAGAGAATTGAGGCTGGGTTGAAGTCTGGTAAGATTCCGAAGGGTGCATCTACAAGTTCAGAGAAGAAACCCTTCAAGAAGGAGGCTAGTGCTGTATATGGCTCCAGGAGACAAGAGAAATCTGAGCGCCGCCAATCTGTCAGTGCGGTAATGATTGCTAAGCCTGCTGCCGCACCTCGGCAAGCCAATCCTCAGAGGGCTGAAAGACCTAGAAGAGAATTCACCCGTTTGAGTATGACTTTGTCGCAGATCTTGCCACAGTTGCTATCCACCAACCTAGTGACTGTCAGAGAGGCCCCAAAAGTTGTGAACACTGCCTCCCCGAAATACAATCCAAATGCCCGTTGTGCTTATCACTCCGATAGCCCAGGGCATTCCACTGATGACTGTTGGGCCTTAAGGAACAAGCTGCAGGACCTTATTGACGCCAAGGAGGTACAATTTGAGGCATCTGAGAAGCCTAATGTAGTGACAGCTCCCCTGCCTGCTCATGGAGTGAATGCTATTGGGGAGGATGATGAAGTGGATGAAGCTGAGTTTGATAGCTGGATTTACCCGGATACTGACAGTGGACCTAGCAATTGGAGTGCAAAAGACAATCTACCTGTTTCTCTTGTTACTGAGTAATGGATTCTTATGTTTTGTTATTTGAAATAAACAATAAATTGAACTATATGGCCCGGTGTCTTACCCGGGGCACCGTGGCTTTATTTGTGAGGGCATATAAATTGTCATTTCATATATCATGAATAAAAATCTTGGACGTTTTCTCGCATTTCAAATCTTATGCTCCTTTTCTGTCTTTCCTTCCTTTATATATTTCAAAACAGCTGTATTTACACACACTCACTCATACAGGTTTCAATCCACTCTGGATCTCACTGGTAACGACTCTGCTACTGCCAGTTATGACTTCGAAAATCCGATCAACTTAGCCGAAGACGAAGGTGAAGATGATTGCGAAGTGCCTGGCGAGCTTGCAAGACTGTTACTCCAGGAAGAGAGGGAAATTCAACCACATGAAGAGCCAGTGGAAGTAATAAACTTGGGTACTGAGGCAGACAGGAAAGAGGTAAAGATTGGCGCCAACCTAGAGCTCAGCGTGAAGCAACGGTTGACTAAGATGCTACATGATTATATGGAGATATTTGCCTGGTCCTACGAAGACATGCCCGGGTTGGATACCGATATTGTGGTCCATCACTTGCCTACTAAAGAAGATTGCCCTCCGGTTAAGCAAAAGGTCCGCCGTATGCGTCTAGAGATGTATGAGAAGATCAAAGCCGAGGTTATGAAACAGTTTGATGCCGGGTTTCTCGCAGTGACTTCTTACCCTCAGTGGGTTGCTAATGTGGTGCCGGTACCAAAGAAATATGGAAAGGTCAGAATGTGTGTCGACTACAGGGATCTGAACAGGGCCAGCCCCAAAGATGACTTCCCTCTACCTCACATTGATGTCCTTGTTGACAATACAGCTCAGCATAAGGTGTTCTCTTTCATGGATGGTTTTTCAGGTTACAATCAGATTAAGATGGCACCTGAAGACATGGAAAAAACTACCTTTGTTACTCGGTGGGGTACCTTCTGCTACAAGGTCATGCCTTTTGGACTGAAGAACGCTGGGGCAACCTACCAACGTGCCATGGTTGCTTTATTTCATGACATGATCCATCATGAGATAGAAGTGTATGTTGACGACATGATTGCGAGGTCCCAAACTGAGGAAGAGCACCTAGATCATCTGCAGAAATTGTTTGACCGTCTGAAACTGTACAAGCTGAGGTTGAACCCGAACAAGTGCACCTTCGAAGTAAGATCTGGGAAGTTGCTAGGCTTCGTTGTAAGCGATAAGGGTATTCAAGTGGATCCTGCCAAGGTTAAAGCTATTCAAGAGATGCCAGTTCCTAAGACAGAGAAAGAGGTCAGAGGCTTTCTAGGACGCCTGAATTACATTGCTCAATTAATCTCACACCTGACTGCTACTTGTGAACCAATCTTCAAGCTGCTGAAGAAAGATCAGGTAGTACGTTGGAATGATGAATGCCAGGCTTCTTTTGACAGAATCAAAGAGTATCTCCAAGAACCACCCATCATTATGCCACCGGTTGAAGGGAGACCTCTAATACTATACATGACAGTACTTGACAACTCAATGGGGTGTGTGCTGGGGCAGCATGACGAGTCTGGCCGAAAAGAGCATGCCATTTATTACCTTAGCAAAAAGTTTACCGACTGTGAGACCCGATACTCACTTCTTGAGAAAACTTGCTGCGCTTTAGTATGGGCTGCTCGCCGGCTGAGACAGTATATGCTGACTCACACTACCTTGTTGATCTCAAAGATGGATCCCATAAAGTACATATTCGAAAATCCTGCTCTGTCTGGGAGAATAGCAAGATGGCAAATGATCTTGACGGAATACGACATTCAATACACGACTCAGAAAGCCATCAAAGGAAGTGTATTGGCAGACCACTTGGCACATCAGGCAGTAGACGACTATCAGTCAATGAACTTCGAGTTTCCGGATGAGAGCATCATGATAGTGACTGATTGTGAAGTACCTGGACCGGATGAAGGACCTGAGGAAGGATACCGATGGTCTATGCACTTTGACGGAGCCTCCAATGCTTTGGGTAACGGTATCGGCGCTGTAATTATATCACCTCAAGGCACTCATACTCCACTCACTGCCCGGCTGTGTTTCAACTGTACCAACAACATGGCAGAGTATGAGGCATGCATCATGGGTCTTCAAGCTGCGATCGACCTAAGGATCAAGTTTCTGAGTGTCTTCGGAGATTCCGCTCTTGTGATCAATCAGATCAAAGGAGAGTGGGATACGAAACATCCGAATCTTATTCCTTACAGAGAATGTGTGTTGACATTGATCCCTCACTTCACAAAGATAACCTTTGAACATTTCCCAAGAGAGGAGAATCAGCTGGCGGACGCGTTAGCTACAATGTCTTCTATGTTCAGGGTCAAATGGGATAATGAGGCTCCCTGGATCATCATCTGGAAACTGGACGAACCGGCATACTGTTGTGATCTCGAGACTGAATTGGTGACTGAGAAGCCTTGGTACCATGAGGTGAAGAGATATTTGGAAGCTCAGGAATACCCTGAAGGTGCCTCTGTCAATGATAAAAAGTTTCTGAGAGGGTTCGCGGCAAAGTTCTTCCTTAGCAACGGCATCTTGTACAAGCGAAACCATGATTCGACCTTACTGCGGTGTGTGGATAAGACAGAAGCAGAAAGGATCATGGAAGAGTTACATAAAGGGACCTTTGGTACACATTCCAGTGGGCACACTATGGCAAAGAAGATCCTACGGGCAGGGTATTTCTGGTCCACAATGGAAGCTGACTGCTACCAACATTCTCGGACATGCCACAAATGCCAGATATATGCAGACAAGGTGCATGTTCCTCCAGTTCCTCTGAATGTTCTGACTGCGCCTTGGCCGTTTGCAATGTGGGGCATAGACATGATCGGTGAGATTAAACCTACGACATCTAATGGACATCGCTTCATCCTGGTAGCGATTGATTATTTCACGAAGTGGGTTGAAGCAGCATCCTATGCTACGGTAACCAAGACTGTTGTGGCACGGTTCATTCGGCATAACCTGATCTGTCGATACGGCGTCCCAGAAAGAATTATTACAGACAACGGTACCAATCTTAATAACAAGATGATCATTGAGCTCTGCGAGCAGTTTAAGATACAGCACCATAACTCTTCTCCTTACAGACCGAAGATGAATGGGGCTGTAGAAGCAGCAAATAAAAATATCAAGAAAATCGTGCAGAAGATGACAGTGACCTACAAAGATTGGCACGAGATGTTACCGTTCGCTCTCCATGGGTACCGTACCTCAGCCAGAACGTCAACCTGGGCAACTCCTTTCTCCTTGGTTTATGGTATGGAGGCAGTCTTACCGATCGAAGTGCAAATACCCTCTCTCCGGATAATGAAGGATGCAGATCTGAACGAAGATGATTGGATCCAGACACGACTTGATCAGCTAAACCTCATTGACGAAAAGAGACTTGCTGCTATTTGTCATGGTCAGACGTATCAAAAACGGATGATCAGGGCATTTAACAAAAAGGTCAGACCACAAGAATATCAAGTTGGGGATCTGGTAATCAAGCGAATCATCCTTCCTCAGAGTGATCCAAGGGGCAAATGGACCCCTACATACGAAGGGCCATTTGTGGTTAAACATGTGTTCTCAGGAGGAGCCATGATTCTAACCAACATGGATGGTGACGACCTTCCTCACCCCGCTAATGCAGACATAGTAAAAAGATACTACGCATAAAAAAGACCCGCTAGGTTGACATACCTAGGCAAAAATTAGGGCTTCCCGGCGAACCAAAAGGGTTCGGGCAAAATGAAGGGATGAAATGAAAAAAATCTGTACACCCGACAAGTCGAAAACCTGAAAAGGCGGCTTGGGCAAAAATGGGTATCCCGGTGGACTGAAAACCCGAAAGGGCGGTCCAGGCAAAAGTTAGGGATAAAGCGTAATACTATGTCTCATTGGATCACTTTGCATCCAGAATCCGGTATCTACTTCAAGTTCAGACGGCATCGATCAGTCAGCTTCATCTTCAACTAAGGTCATCAAGTGATGAGACGCTCGGAGATATGAAGGCAATAGCAGAGTTGAAACCCAGTGGGATCATTCATTTCACACAGCTGTTTTATTTTCCCTTGTACAAAATTTGTATAAACTCTTTTGTTCGACGACGTTCTCTTACTAGGACGTCAGCCTCTTGTACATAAAACGCCTATTTACGGGCAATTCAAAAATCAATACAAATATACTTTTCAGTTAAAAGTGCCAATTGTTTTTCCTTTTTCTGTTTTGTTTTGCGAAGAACGTCCAAGGTTCAATTTGTGATATATGCATTGACAATAATTTGCTAACTCATAAATATTTGCATACGAAACAAAGGATTAATTGCAGGTAACATTAGAAACAGGGGCAATAAAGAGTTGTCTAAGCCATCTAATTGTTCTGTCCTCCAAAGGTATCAAGGTAGGTTCAGCTAAAGAATATAATCAGATATCTTAATTCCCCAGAGAGTAAGCCAGCAGGTCAATGCACTCTCCCCAAGCTATATTATCAACCTTAAGGAAGTTGAGTATTCCCCGCAGATCTCAACATTCCCCAGTAGTATATATGCATTCTTAACAAGCATCCCCGGAAGTCTTGGTCTAAAGATTGTTCCCCGGCGGTATATCGCACATTCAAAGGAATCAATTCCCCGGTACAGTTCAAAACTCCCCCAGGAGAGTCCAATCCAGTTTCCTCAGGAAAGTTGGAATTCATCTCCCCAGGAAGTAAGCTTACCCCCAGTAGATTCTGGAAGCTTATCCCTGCAGAGCACGAACGCGTCTCCCGACTTTATTCAAGAGTTATTTCCCTACCAGGATATAACTGGGTTATCCTCAGCCAAAAGCCACGGAAAGAGCGTCCTCGACGAAATCTTCTTATCCCCAGCGAAGTCTATTAACACTTCCAACACCGCAAGGGTATCCCCAGCAAGTTATTATCAACAACTCAACAAAGTATCTCTCCCCCCACAGAGTATTGCTTCCCAGCAAGATCGTTAGAGTACTTTTCTCCCCGCAGAATAATCCATTCGCCAAGTTTATTCCCTAACGAGTTATCTTCTCCTACCGGTATTCTTGCAACTATCATCCCCAGCGGAAGCAGAAATCTATTCTTCAACATCAGCCCAGGAGTGACTTCTCGGCACCAGTCAAGGATTTATCTTCCTAAGACGAAAATATACGTTCATCACATTTTCATACATCATCGTAGCATGCATATACGCATCATATCTTACAAATCTCATTTATGTTGAGAACATCATTGCTTGATCCATATCATGCATTGCATATGACTGACCTTTACCTTTCAGGCAAGATCCAGTTAAATTCTCAGCTATATTTCAAAGACCTAGACCGGTTTAGTTAAATTAACCCTGAGATTTTTCTGTTTCTTATCCAGTCCAAGGCCTTCTTTGGTTCAGTCAGATCGACCCTAAGATCTCCCTGTTTCTTATCTAGTTGAAGACATTCCAAGACCTAGACCGGTTCAGTTAAATCGACCCTAAGATTTTTCTGTTTCTTATCCAGTCCAAGGCCTTCTCTGGTTCAGTCAGATCGACCCTAAGATCTCCCTGTTTCTTATCCAGTTGAAGACATTTCAAGACCTAAACCGGTTCAGTTAATCGACCCTAAGATTTTCTGTTTCTTATCCAGTCCAAGGCCTTCTCTGGTTCAGTCAGATCGACCCTAAGATCTCCCTGTTTCTTATCCAGTTGAAGACATTCCAAGACCTAGACCGGTTCAGTTAAATCGACCCTAAGATTTTCCTGTTTCTTATCCAGTCCAAGGCCTTCTCTGGTTCAGTCAGATCGACCCTAAGATCTCCCTGTTTCTTATCCAGTTGAAGACATTTCAAGACCTAGACCGGTTCAGTTAATCGACCCTAAGATTTTCCTGTTTCTTATCCAGTCCAAGGCCTTCTCTGGTTCAATCAGATCGACCCTAAGATCTCCCTATTTCTTATCCAGTTGAAGACATTTCAAGACCTAGACCGGTTCAGTTAATCGACCCTAAGATTTTCTGTTTCTTATCCAGTCCAAGGCCTTCTCTGGTTCAGTCAGATCGACCCTAAGATCTCCCTGTTTCTTATCCAGTTGAAGACATTTCAAGACCTAGACCGGTTCAGTTAATCGACCCTAAGATTTTCTGTTTCTTATCCAGTCCAAGGCCTTCTCTAGTCCAGTTAAATCGACCCCTAACAGATTTTTCTAATGAAGACTCAGTAGAAGTCGCCCAAGATTCTCTCAGCGTTACTGTTGAGGTAGAAGTCGTCCAAGATTCTCTCAATGATTACTGTTGAGGTTGAAGTCGCCTATGGTTCTCTCAGCGTTACTGTTGAGGTAGTAATCGTCCCAAAATTCTCTCAGCGTTCCTGTTGAGGTTGTAATCATCCAAGGTTCTCTCACCGTTCCTGTTGAGGTAGTAACCATCCCTGGTTCATTCATCACCTTTTGAAGATCCAGATCCAGCTCCTGTAACCAATCAGGACACATCTATACAAAGAATCTGAAGACCAGCTCCTGTAACAGGTCAGGTAATCATTTTCTTTTTGCAGGTACGCAAGTTCTCGCTAAGGAATCTCTTACGCGATCAACATCCAGATGGCATCTATAAGCCCATCCACCTATCCATCATCTCTTAGCATGGCATCTACAAGCCCATCATCCCACTCATCAATCTCCAAATGGCATCTGTAAGCCCATTCCCTCCATCACACTACTATGTGAGCGCAAATTTCTGGGCACTCTAGTGTTCAATCATCTTCCACCTTCGGATTACGAAAGGCACGTCAGCCAATCTGCATCCTCAGGTCTAAGAAGATTGAACAGGGGAAACTGTTGTACCCCAAAATTTGCCCTCCCATATTCTTCAAAATTTGCCAAGTCAAAGCTTCAAAAGTCTCTCCAAGGGTTGCACAGTTCAAGGGCCTCCTAACAGTCAAAACTAGGGTTTTTGTTCTGGCCAAGTAAATGAAGTTTCCAAGGGTCCAATCAAGTCCCACATGCCAATAAACATGGTCAAGCATCCTCATACCAAGTTTCAAGACCTACAGCACAAAATTGCACAGTCAAAAACCCTAATTGCCCTACAGTCAACTGCAGGGGCAAAATGGTCATTTGACAGTCAAAAGTTCAAATTTTTGGTCAACATCCCATTTTGAAGCCACAAACATCATTTGATAAATGCTTGATCATGATTCTCAAAGTTTGGGTCAAAAAGTCTCAAGATGCAAAAGTTTCCATATTTGGACAGTTGAAAAAGTCAACTGTAACTTGACCAAGGCATAACTTCCACATGGATTATCAGAAAAATTCATCCAAAGCTCATTTTGAAGAGAAAGACATTTCCTACAACTCCTCTTCACACTTCAAGTCCAAGAAATTCTCTCACAAAAAGTTATCAATTTCAACATTATAGGTCATTTTCAAAAGTCAACAAAAAGGGACTTTAAGTCAAAGACCATAACTTGAGATTGGTAAATCAAAATGACATGGGACCAAAGGCATTGGTTAGAGGACTCAAAGAACTTTCCAAAATGTCCAAGAACATGAGCAAAGCTTAAAAATTGAGCAAGTTATGCCTTGTAGAAGTTGGGAAATGTTTGGATATTTTGAAAAGTCAACATTGCTTCAAATGTCTTAAAAATGCTAATGGGCCTCTTTTTCTTTCAAGAATAATTATCCAAGGCATGTGCACGACCATTTGGCCCAAAGGGAAGTTTTTTATCATTTTTATTTATTTATTTGGATTTTTAATTATTAATAATTCATTTAATTAAAATAAATATGTGAAAAATACCAAAGCAAGTCAATCAAATCTTTTTATGCATGGGATAACTTCAATATTTCGTGCATGATCAGATTTAGAAAGAATCATGGTGATTGGATATGATTGGAACCAAAATATGCATGAAAAAGATTGGAAAATTATGGCATAAAAAATCAAATATTTTTTCATCAATTCATGGATTCTTTGGATCAATTTCTCAACCCTAATCCTTCACACATAAATACTGATGCAAACCCTAATGCCAATGACCAAAAAGCTGCGCCAGAAATCCATAGCAAAGTTTGAGTTTTTAACAAGAAATTCCAAAACTGAAAACACACTTGCAAGGCGATTCAAGCCAAAACAATTATCTCATCACCTTCCTGAGACATCAAGAAACGTGTTTGAATCATTTTCCACGTCCCTAACGCCCAGAATCGGTGAATAGAACTCAAGCTTTTTCACTTTTTTGCATAAATCGTATTTTATCATCCATGGCATGATTTTAAATTCTAATACTTGTTTTGTGTTGCTCTCATGATTCTGAAGCTAACCCTATAATTTGATTGAGTTTTTATGAACTGTACGCGATTCCACCATTGATACAGGCTAGGGTTCTTCGAGTTCTAATTTGGGCGTTTATGAATGCTGTAAAATTGGAACACCTTAATACCATGAATGGACTCAGCATGCTTGGACGATCTGAACAGAACCCTCGCGCCTAATTTATGTGGCCATATGGCCTAATCGTTATTTTGAAAACAAGCATATTTTGGGGGGGTTTAAAACCCCCGCTAACTCTTTTATGTTTCAGGCAAAAAAACAAAACGAGGAAGAAGACGCTGATGTGTAAGGATCTGATTGCACAGTTTGAATTTTCGCGCTAACTTTCCCACTAACCATTGTTTTATGTTATATCATTTGTTGTTATTATATAATCAAAACGCGCGTGTGGAGCAGTTGGAAAAGCGCATTACTGGTAATCCCTGGGACCTGGGTTCGAACCCCAGGTCCCCTCCCTTTCCTTATATTTTTCCTCTAATTGTCATCCTATGCAGTTTCAATACAAGAAGTCCACCATGCAACTTACAATCCAGCTTGCCACGCACATACTAAGACCAATCCAAGGGGCATGGTTTGAAGATCATCATGGACACAAGTCAAAGATGCCACATGCTAGCGTCAGAGTCAAAGGAGGCCATAGACAAATGGGCCTAAATTACTAAGCAAAACCTCCAATTTGGGGACAGACCCCCCATGGTTTGCCTTTCTAATTCTTTTTTCTCATATTTTTCTATTTTTGTTTTAATTAGTTTTTTAATTTAGTTCTTCAATTTAATTATTTTCATAAAAATATAAAAATGACATAAAAATCAAAAAAGACAAAATTACAAATATATATTTTATTTTAATATTTTTTAAGTAAATATCATTAATTAATTTAGCTTTGTAAAATTAGGTTTAATTCAAACATTTTTCTTAATTAACTTAAAATTTGTAGAATTAGGGTTTTAATCAATTTTTATCCTTTTTCTTTTCTTTTCATTAATAATTAATTATTTATTTTTATAAATCAAATTGCTTTAATTAATTAGGTCAATTTAGGTTTAACTTTAATATTTTTTTCTTAATAAATAAAAGTTATAGAATTAGGGTTAATTTAATTTTAATTTCATTTAATCTTTCTCATAAAAATTCATAAATCCAAAAAACTCAAAAAAATCTTTTCTCCTTTTATTTTAATTTTAACTTAATTAATTTAATCATTTAATTTAATTTCATTAAAAAAGGGTCCAACGCCCTCGCTTTCAATTTGGATTCGATTCGCGCATTTTAGTTTATTTTGTATAATTTTTATGTACTTCTCCCAAGGCCATGTAAATATTTATTTCTCGCACTTTACTTTATTTCTTTATTTATTTTCTGTCAAATCGGGTCCTGGATTTTAATTTGGCGATGTGGACCCGCGCCTTTGTAATAGTTTAGGAATTTTATCTTTCCGCACTTTTTTAACTGTTAATAATGGCATGCAAGAATGAATGACAAAATAAAAACAAACGCGTAGATCACCATAACATGACAAGACAAAAATAAATGAATCTGACACACAAATCACACACCACCCCTAGGGTACGCCTCACTGTTGCCTTGCCTCGAAAGGTGATCGTCGAGTAGAGGATGTCTTAGTAAGTCCTCATGATCCGGGAACCTGGCATGAGGGTAGCTTCTAAGGTGTCTTCCCATTGCTCTGGTGATCACCACGTCCCGAACCTCGAATTGACCCGAACACCTCCAACGGTGGTGCTACCTATCTCTCAATGGTGGGATGGCACTACTTTAAGGACTTCTACACAGCCTAATTCCTTAGGGTAGGTAGACGACTCTAGATACTTGCTCTAAATTTCAAAACGAATCAAAAAAAAATACTTTTCACACCGACACCTTTTCAAAAAACTTTCGAAAGCAATTTTTCAAACACTCTTGAGGACCGATACAAGAGTCGAACTGGAATTTTCAAAGAAACTTTTTAAAACCCACAGTTGAAAAGCAAACAAACCATTTTTGAAAACACAAATGAGCAAGTATCTAAGAGCCCATGGATAACCATGGATAGAAAGGGTGCTAACACCTTCCCTTTCTATAACCTACCTCCCGAACCGAGAGCAATCTCTTTAAGGAATTTTTCTGTGCTTTTGTCCTTTCCATTTGGAGAAAATAAAAGACGGTGGCGACTCTTGCTTACCGCGACATTTCGCGAACCAGCGTTAAACAGTCAGTTCCAGATCCACCGATCACAAAGAGAAATCATGCAGAATGTCTTTTTCATTAAAGAATAATTCAAAATATTTTTTTTCAAATTCTCCACCATGATCACTTCTAACTTTGACAATTCTAAGATCCTTTTCATTATGAACTTGGTTGCAGAAGGTAACAAACACAGAGTGTGACTCATCCTTGTGTCTTAAGAACTTTACCCATGTCCATCTGCTATAGTCATCTACGATTACTAACCCATACTTCTTGCCACTGACTGAAGCAGTTTTTACTGGTCCAAATAAGTCAATGTGAAGAAGTTCTAATGGCTTAGAGGTGGAAACAACATTTTTGGATTTGAAAGCAGGTTTTGCAAATTTTCCTTTCTGACATGCTTCACACAGAGCATCTGAATTGAACTTCAAGTTAGGAAGTCCTCTGACCAGATTGAGTTTGTTAATCTGAGATATTATTCTCATACTAACATGTCCTAATCTTCTGTGCCAGATCCATTGTTCGTTGTTAAGAGACAGTAGACATTTTACATTCTGACTCTTTAGTTCAGAAAGTTTTATTTTATAAATTTTGTTTTTCCTCTTTCCATTAAATAGGATAGTCCCATCTTTCTGACTAACAGCTTTGCATGAATTTTGATTGAAGATTATATCATAACCATTATCACTTAATTGACTTATGGATAACAGGTTATGCATTAATCCATCAACTAATAAAACATTGCTTATAGAGGGAAGATTTCCATTACCTACTGTTCCAGAGCCAATGATCTTTCCTCTCTGATTTCCTCTAAAACCCACGTGGCCTCCAGGCTTAACTTCCAGGCTTTGGAACATATGCCTTCTTCTCGTCATGTGTCATGAGCAGCCAAAGTCCAGGTACCATGATTGGTGTCTTAGCTTTGCTGCTAAAGATATCTGCCACATGTATGATTTTATCCTTAGGTACCCACATTTTCTTGGGTCCTAATTTGTTAGTTTTACCAAAATTCTGATTGAATTTTGGTTTGACAGAATAATCATTACTTGTGTATTTTATGTCATGTGTGTGCCCATATATAAAATTTGAATTAAGTGGTGTGCGTTTTATAACTAAGTCCATGGCATTTTTTGGTGTAGGTACCTTATCTTGATATCCTATCCCTTTTCTGCCATTTCTGCTAACTCCATAGATCATTGAAGCCATTTTGCTTCTGTCTATGTTTTTAGCTAGAAATTTCTGAAAGCTATGATCACACTCTTTGATGATCTCATCAGCATTGCTGGGAGTTTCAGAGATTGTTTCCTTCTGAGAGTTTTGAAAATGATTTTCTAATTTTGAAATTTTTTCTCTTAACTCAGAATTCTCCAATCTGAGACTCTCAGTCTTTTCAGAGTCAGAGGCAAGATTCCTTTTCAGGTTTCTGAATTTGACTTTGATCTGCTGATACCTTTCCAGAATTTCATTTAGGCTTTCAGCAAGTTCAGCCTTAGTAAAGTTTATGGTAAAGTCAGGAAATACCTCTTCAATGTCTGATTCTGAATCTGAACCAGAAGCTTCACTGTCTTCTGATACGTTTTCCATGAGAGCTATGTTTGCTCTTTCATCATCTGATTCTGAGTCAGCTTCAGATGTGTCAGAATCATCCCATGTAGCCATGAGGCTTTTCTTCTTTTCCTTGAGAAACTTCTTTTTGGGCTTTTCCTTCTGAAGCTTTGGGCAGTCACTTTTGTAGTGTCCTTTCTCATTACATTCATAACAGATGATGTCCTTGTTGTTTGGATTTTTGTATCCTGAAGAACCTTCAGATCTTCGGTGTCCAGAGGAGGACTCAGACTTTCTTTATCTGGAGGAGGATTCATTCTGATTCTCTGATCTTCTGGGATTTCTGAACTTCCTTTGTCTCTGCTTCCACAGTTGGTTCACCCTTCTGGAGAGGAGAGACAGTTCATCTTCTTCTGATGAGGATCCATCAGAAGTTTCTTCCATATCCTGCAAAACTTTGGAGTCAGATTTTCTGTTAGATTTTAAAGCTAATGGCTTACCTTGCTTTTGAGGTTCGTCTTCTTCTAGCTCTATCTCGTGACTTCTGAGGGAGCTAACAAGTTCCTCCAGAGAGATTTTGTTGAGATCTTTGGCTAGCTTAAGTGCTGTGACCATTGGCCTCCATTGTTTGGGCAAGCTTCTGATGATGTTCTTAACGTGATCAGCAATAGAATACCCTTTGTCAAGAACTTTTTAGACCAGGAACAAGAATTTGAAATCTTGAAAACGTAGTTTCTATTTATTCACTATCTTCCATCTTGAATGCCTCATACTTATGAATGAGTGCAAGGGCCTTGGTTTCTTTGACTTGAATGTTGCCTTCATGCGTCATTCTCAGAGAGTCAAACATATTCTTGGCAGTTTCTCTGTTTGATATTTTCTCATATTCTGAGTATGAGATGGCGCTGAGGAGAATTGTTCTGGCCTTGTGGTGGTTTCTAAATTCACGCTTTTGCTGATCAGACATCATTTTCCTGTCTATCTTCTGACCACGTCCATCCACTGGATGCATGTATCCATCAGTCACCATGTCCCACAGATCAGCATCATGGGCCAGAAAGAAACTCTCAATTCTGTCTTTCCAGTAGTCAAAGTTTTCTCCATCAAAGACTGGAGGTTTACCACTGAATCTGTCCCTGTCTTCATTGTTGTCATTGCTGATGTTTTGGATTGGTCCCACCATAGTGTTTTTCTGAAGCTTGGATCTTGTACTGACACGGTTAAGTGTTTAAGCTCAAAACCAGGCGCTCTGATGCCAATTGAAGATGTGAAAAACACAAGAAGGGGGGGTTGAATTGAAAACTTGGATCTAAAAAGCTTAATGACACAGTATTTTTATCCTGGTTCGTTTGATCTCAAACTACTCCAGTCCACCCGTCAAGGTGATTTCGCCTCTCTCCAACGAGGTCTTAATCCACTAATCTCAACAAGATTACAAAAGCTACTTTAACAACTGTTAAAGTCTTCTTGAGTACAACCACAGTCGGGTTAGTCTCAAGGATCTCTTTTTCAATATGATTATACAATATGTGTTGTTGCTTTTCTAACAAAAATGTTTTATCACAACTGTGATAAATTACACAGGTTTATAGCTTAGAATTAAGAATGAAATTGCTTGCATCTTGAATATGCGTGAATGGTGATCTAGAAAAATCGTTGTATGTATGTGTGTGCTTCTTTTTGAAATCTGACTTGTTTATATAGGCAGTGTAATGACGTTGATCATAAAGCATGTTTAATGTCATTAACACACTTTTCTTTTGGAGAAGATCCTGTCTGAAGGAAGCTTTGGAATTGATGATGTCTTGAATGTTCAATAATGCTTCAGATTCTTTTCTCCTTACTGCTGATGACGCTTCAGAATATTGATGACTTGGTTTGATATGTTCTTGTTCAGAGTCAGAGTTTACTTTGATTAAGCGCAGGTTTTGGTCATCAATCTTCAGTGTATGTTCTGATTGCTTCAGCATGTAGCACTTATGGCTTATCTTCTGATGTTGATTTGATCAGAACTTCTGCATACATAAAACATATTTTTAAGTTGCATATTTGTTATTTGTAATTATTTATTCTTTGTATTTGTTATCATCAAAACTCTAACCAAGGGTTGTAAAATCAAACTATGTTCTAACACAACTTTCAGATACAGTTCAGATACGCTCCAGATACGGATGCCATTTCGATACTCATTCAGATTCAGCTTTCAGATACAGTTCAAATACGCTCAAGATACGGATGCCATTCTGATACTCATTCAGATTTAACTTTCAGATACAGTTCAGATACGCTTCAGATATAGATGCCATTCTGATACTCATTCAGATTTAGCTTTCCGATACTGTTCAGATACGCTCCAGATACGGATGCCATTCTAATACTCATTCAGATTCAACTTTCAGATACGATCCAGAGACGAATGCCATTCTGACACTCATTCAACACATGTTTCAAATATAGTTCAGATATGATCCAGAGACGGATGTCATTCTGACACTCATTCAACACATGTTTCAAGTACAGTTCAGATACGATCCAGAGACGGATGTCATTCTAACACTCATTTAACACATGCTTCAAGTACAGTTCAGATACGATCCAGAGACAGATGACACCCCGACACTCATTAAATACATGTTCAAGTACAATCACGACATAGATCCATCCACAAAATCTTTGCATGTACTTTTTCCAGCATGGTACAAGGGGCAGAGACAGTTGGAAGCGAAATCACTATCACATATAAGCCAGTGATACCTATATTCCCCACAGAGCCGAGACAACCAAGGTCCGACCTCAGTATCCCCAAGCAGGAATTCCTTCCCCAGCAGGCTCTTTCAGAAAGCTAATATCTGTATTCCCCAGCCAAGCTTTATAATCAATTTATAAAGTTTTTCTCCCGAGAAGAGTTTATTTCTCTGACAGCGGAAGCTCAATCTCCAACAGAGCTCTTCTCTCCAGCAATGGAAGTTCATCCTCAGCTGAGTATATTTCTCCAAATCTGTAGATTTTCTAACAGAGTACCTCTCTTCCCCCAAAGAGTCATTCCCCCGCAGGGTTATCCTCAGACAGAGTCTCTCCCAGCAGAATATTCTCAAGCAGAATGGATGTTAATCTCCAGCTAATCATCTTCGGTCATTATCCCCAACAGAACGAAGAACTCAACTCCTTATACTCTCCAACAGCAGTCCAAGATTTATTCTCCCCAGCCAGAGAATATCACAAGAACATTGCATATCCATACATCATGGCATGAGCATACTTATTATACAGCACAATCTCATTTATTTTGAGAACATCATTACTCAATGCATTTCATACATCATGACTTTACATACGACTAAATTTTTACCTTTCAGGGAAAGATGCAATCAATTTCTCAC
Organism: Vicia faba; assembly: GCA_948472305.1. Classification (NCBI taxonomy): domain Eukaryota; kingdom Viridiplantae; phylum Streptophyta; class Magnoliopsida; order Fabales; family Fabaceae; genus Vicia; species Vicia faba. Next base: position 596,719,909 of record OX451737.1, read on the forward strand.
GAGTTCTCTCTGGTTCAGTCAAACCGACACTAAGGTTTCTATTCCAGTTGAAGATATTCCAAAAAAATTTCTGGTTCAGTCAAACCGACACTAAGGTTTCTATTCTAGTTGAAGATGTTAAGACTTTCGTTTGGGTCAGCCGAATTGCCACTAAGATTCCCCTGATTTCTATGTCAGTCAATGTTAATATGAGACCTCTCTCGGGATTAGTCAAATAGATACTAAGATTTCTCTCCCAATTGAAGTTATCATAAGTTTTCCCTGGTTCAGTCAAATCGATACTCAGATTTCTATTTCAGTTCAAGCTATGAAGCCCAGAAATTGATCGGATAATAGCTTAATTCCCCCAACATACTGTGAAGCCTGGAAATCGATCGAATAACAGTATAAGAGACTATGAAGCCAGGATCCGACCAGATAGCGGTATATCTCAGATTCAAGCTGTGAAGCCTGGAAATTGAACGAATAATATCTTGATTTCTCCAAAATACTATGAAGCCTGGAATCGACCAGACAGTGGTATAAGACACCGTGAAGCCTGGCGCACGACCAGATAACGGTATAAGATGCTGTGAAGACTGGAGCACGACCAGATAGCGGCAAGATACACTGAAACCTGGAAATCGACCAGATAACAATATGCGGTACTGCGAACCTTGGAATTCGACCAAATAGCAGTTTACTCGACCAATTACTATGAAGCCCGGAAATCGACCAAATATTAGTATGCCTTAAATTCAAGTTGAAACCCGGATGCGACAGGATAACCACTTAATTCCTTCTGAAGCCTGGAACACGACTAGATAAGAATTGAGAAATTGCAAAGCCTGGATTACGACCAGATAGCAAGTTTAAATCTCATCTCCCTAGTAAGTCATTGTGAAACCTGGAGCATGACCATATAATAGTTAATCTTATTATCCTCAGCAAATCATTGTAAAGCCTGGAGCACAACCAAATAGCAGTTCACTTTCACCTCCTCGATTAAGAGATGATTCCCCAGTAGAGTAACGGACAACTGAAGCTCCTAAAATTCTATTTCTCCCAGGACAGAGACCAATATTCCTCTGCAGATCCCTCCTCGACGACAGGAACATGAATTCTCATCGAAGGAATATCTCATAAAAATCAACATTCTTCTGGATGGCATCTTTAAGCCCATCTCCGACGAATCTCCGTCATCATCCTGGATGGCATCTTTAAGCCCATCTCCGACGATCTTCCGTCATCTTTTCCAAATGGAATCTGTAAGCCCATTCCCGATACTACCTACACAATCCAGCACCATCTCATACGAGTGCAAATTTCTGGGCACTTAGTGCTCAATCATCTTCCACCTTCAGACTACGAAAGGCAGACAGCCAATCTACATCCTCAGGTTTAAGAAGATTGAACATGGGAAGCTGTTGTACCCCAAATTTTTCCCTCTCATTTTACTCAACACATGCCCATTGAGGTCCTCAACTTGCTCAAGGATGCCTAAAAGATGATCAGACAAACTCCCTCCTAAGGCAATATACCTCAAATTAGGGTTTCCATTTTCATCAGGGTGGGGGAGCTCCAAAGGTCCCAGATGCCCTCCATGGTCCTAATATGTTCTCAAGATCATCCATGTCAAGTTTCATGCCTTGCACAAGAAGTTTGCTCAGTCAATTGTCTAGATGCCTGAAAATCAACTATACTAGGTTAAAAGTCAACTGTAGCCCACATACAGTCAAACTTCAAGATTTTTGGTCAACATCAACATTTTGAAGTGATATCCATCATTTGATCAAGGGTTGATCATGATTCTTCAAGGAATGCCCCAAATTCATCAAAACCCAAAAGTTGTTAAATTAGGGTTTCTCAAGAAAAGTCAACCAAATTTTGACCATGCATAACTTCTTCATACTTTATCAGAAATTTTCCATCCAAGGCTCATTTTGAAGATGGTGCAATTACCTACAATTCATATTCATCCCCCAAGTTCAAAATATGCATTGATCAAAAGATATGAATTTCTACATTATAGGTCCTTTTGAAAAGTCAACAACAACACTTTTTGGGTCAAAGCTTCTTACATGAACATGGAAGACCCAATTGAGATGAAACCAAAAGCGTTGTTTAGGGGACATCCTAAGCTTTCAAAAAAGTCTAAGAACACCCTCTTAGGGTTAAAGTTGAGGGAGATATGTATTGTCAAAATTGACCAATTTTTGGAAATGTGCTTGAAGTCAACATTGATCAAAATGACTTTTTCCCAAATGGGCCCATGTTTTCTTGTTTGAAACTTGTTCCTAAGATGGCCCACGACCCCTGATCTTATCCACCTATTATTTTATTATTTTTATTATTTATTTTGATTTTTTATCCATTTAAATCAAAATAAATCAATTTAAATAGTAGAATAATCAAATAAAATGAAAGATTTGATTTTATGAGCATATTATGAGTCCATGAACAGCTAGCAAATCAAAAAATTCGTGCAAGATCCAATTGATTGGAAACGATCTTAATTTGGTCTATTTTAGAAACAAATCATACAAGGCAAAGAATGAAATCAAATCTCCATAATTTGCAAAGATATGATCAGATTTTGTTGACCTAAATCATTCTATGATATATACACAACATTTCCAAAGCATAAAAAGGGTTCTTGGTCGTGAAAACAAGAGAACAAAACTCAATTTTTGTCAAAAGAAGTGTTGATCACATATTCCTCCATAGACTGATTCAAGCAATTCCAAGGCCAGCAATCAGTTCCTTGACATTTCTTGAAGCTATTCCAATCGTCCTCCAGCCTTAAAACCTTTAGAAATCACGCCTCACAGTGCCATGGTTTGCATCTTTTTTCAAGATTCATTTTCAATGATTTATCCATCATAAACATGTTTTGATCATTTATCCATGCTTGCTATCATATTTGCAATGTTTTTGATTGGTTTGATTGAAGTTTAAGTGCAGGAATGACACGGTGCCATTGTTAGGGTTTTGAGGTCCCAAATTGGGAATTCCATATAGAGGCAAAATTGGACAAAATCAGGGGTACACTCATGCTTAGAAGATGATTTGCAATTGATCCATGTCTTTGGTTTGAATTTATTTTGCTTGTGCTGCGTTTTTGAATTTTACAAGTTTATGGCTACGAACAAAATTCGTGACTATAGCTTTTATTGACGGAAATGAATGTAGGTAAAAGTGTGGCCAAAAACAACAGTTATGGGGAAGAAGACAATTAGGTGGCAGAATCCCATTGGGTGATTTTAATCACGCGCGCATTTGGGAAAGAACACTTTATTTCCTTTATATTTTATTTATGTTATTATATTTACAACTAACCATCCAGCCATTGGATTCATCATCAATCCAGATCCAACGCTCATATCATACCATGGACCGTCAGAAAGAGCATCACACTGGATCTAGCGCGTTGACTGGGCTGAGCAAGGAATGGGCCTAACAAATTCAGTACTACACCCCCTGAATTGCTCAACAATACAGGCCCAATTTCTTTTCTTTTTTTATTTTATTTCCTTTATTTTAATTATTTGATTAATTATTTCCTTTTACAAAAATAACATAAAAAAATCATTTTTTTATTTAATCATAAAATCAAGAAAACCACAAAAATGCAGAATTAGGTTTTTTATTAAAATTTGTTTTTTTTTGGAAAATAATTAATTTAATGATATTGACTTGATTGTTTTCATAATTAAAATTAATTAGAAAAATTAGGTTTAATTCACAAATATTTATTTTTCTCAATAAAATACCAAAAAATATTTTTCTTTAATTAATTAGATTTAGGTTAAGATTTCAAATATTTTTCTCAACAATAAAATACAAAAAAATATTTTCTCTTTAATTGATTATATTTTTAGAATTTAAACTTTGATTCCCGTACTTAATTCCCGCGCGCAATATTTTGTTTTCCAATTATTGTATTTGCTTCGGGTTTGTAATAGTTTTTAATTAGAGTTTACCGCATATTATTTACTGTTTAATCCCCGGTTTTTGGTCATGTAACCCCCTCCCTGAAGCCTTGTAATAGCGTAGATTTACTTTTTCTCTTTTAATTTCCACAACTATGAATTGTCTAGATGTATGGATAATAGGCTTGCATGCCAAAGACAAATAAAATTAAAACAGTTGATCACCTTAATTGTGCAAAGATTAAATAACTGAAATCAAACACTACTTCACACTTGCACCCTTAGGGTATGCCTCACTTGGTTGCCTCGTAAAACAAAGGTCATGTCCCTCGAACGTAGGGATATCTTAGCAAACGACCCTCAATCTAAAAGTCATCATAAAGATCATAGTCCCTTAACGTCCCTCGAGTTGCCTACGAGAAATGATCTTGTCCCTCGATGTTGCCTATATGACGATAGTCCCTTCGAAACGCTAAGGTATCCTTACTTGTTGCCCTCACTGACCATTTTGTTCCTTCGAACGTCCCTTTAAACATCCAACGATGGTGCTACATATTCCTTAATAATAGGATAGTGCTGTCTAAAGAAAAACGAACAAACCTTTTTCGAGTAGGTAGATTAGTTCCTAGGTACTTGCTCAAACAAACAAACTTTTTCACACCAACACTTTTCAAACAGTTTTCAAAAATAACTTCGTAACACTCTTGAGGACAGAAACAAGGGTTAAAACAAAGTAAAACAAAACTTTTTAAAACAAAGCACACACAAGCAATTTAAAAATTACAAGTACCTAAGAGACCATGGAAAACCATGGATAGAAAGGGTTCTAACACCTTCCCTTTCTATAATCTACCCCCCGTACTCAGAAACATCTCGAAAAAGGTTTTTTCTGTTCTTTTTCCTTTTCCTGATTGGATAAAATAAAAGTCGGTGGGGACTCTTGCTTACTGCGACATTTGCGAACAAAAAATGCAAACCAGTATTAAAAGTCGGTTCAACCACCGTATCACAATATGTATATCCCTAATTTTTGTCCGAACCCTTTTGGTTCGCCTAGATGCCCTTATTTTTGGCTAAGCCTATCAACCTAGCTTGTCTCTTTTATGTGTAGTATTTTTTACTATGTCCGCGTTCACAGGGTGGAGAAAATCTTTATCGTCTATGGTGGTAAGTATCATAGCACTGCCAAAAAATATCTTTTTTATCACAAATGGCCCTTCGTATGTGGGAGTCCATTTTCCCCTGGGATCACCTTATGGTAGGATGATGCGATTTATTACCAAATCACCAATTTGGTACACATGATGTTTGACTTTCTTGTTAAAGGCCTTGATCATGCGTTTCTGATACATCTGACCATGACAAATAGCTGCAAGACTTTTTTAATCAATCAAATTTATCTAGTTAAGTCGAGTCTGAATCCATTTGTCTTCATCTAAATATGCGTATTTCATAACCCTTAGGGAAGGAACCTAGATTTCAACAGATAATATAGCCTTCATACCATCTCATGCAGAGAAAATGGCAACATCTCATGCCTCAGTTAATGTACATACTGAAGTGAGATAACCATGAAGAGAAAATGGTAACATCTCATGCCAATCTTTGTTTTTCATCGTCATCTTCTGCAAGATCTTCTTGATATTCTTGTTGGCGGCTTCCAATGTGCCATTCATATTTGGTCGGTACGGAGAAGAATTGTGATGCTTAATCTTGAACTGCATGCAGAGTTCCATGATCATAGTATTTTAAGATTAGTACCATTGTCCGTGATGATCCTTTCAAGTATGCCATACCCGCAGATAAAGTTACACTTAATGAATTGATCCATAACATTCTTGGTAACAGAAGCGAACGAGGCAGCCTCTACCCACTTCGTGAAGTAATCAATAGCGACAAGGATGAAACAATGCCCATTGGAAGCAGTAGGCTTAATCTCTCCAATCATATAAATTCCCCGCATTGCAAACGGACAAGGAGCAGTCAAGACATTCAAAGGAACCAGAGGCACATGTACTTTGTCAGCATAAATCTGGCCTTTGTGGCAAGTTCTGGAATGACGATGGAAATCAGTTTCCATGGTAGACTAATAATAACCTTCTCTCAGAATCTTCTTAGACATTATATGTCCACTAGAGTGAGTACCAAAGACACCTTCCTGCATATCTTCCAAAATTTTCTCAGCTTCCTTCTTGTCTACACAATGAAGCAAAGTCGAATTATGATTGTGCTTGTACAGGATTTTGTTACTCATAAAGAACTTGGCAGAGAACCTCCTTAGAAATTTCTTATCATTGAACGATTCCACTTCAGGATACTATTTAGTTTTGAGGTATCTTTTTACTTCGTGGTGCCAAGGATTTTCCTCAACTCCGCCAGTATCAACTTCGTAGTAATGCGTCAGTTCATTTAGTCTCTCAATAGTAATTTGAGGAGCTTCTTTATCCCATATGACTTTAAACATAGATGACATAGTAGCTAGTGTGTATGCCAATTGATTCTCTTCTCGTAGTGTTCAAAAGTGATTTCTTCGAAGTACGAAATTAAAGTCAAAACATGCTCTCGATAAGGAATGAGATTTGGATGTGTTGTGTCCTATTCTCCCTTGATCTGACTGATCACTAGGGCTGAGTCCCCATATACATTCAAGAATTTAATTCTCATATCAATGGAAGCTTTGATACCCATGATGCATGCTTTGTATTCAGCCATATTATTGGTACAGTCGAACCACAATCTGGCCGTGAAGGGCATATGGAAACCCTTGAGAGAGACAATCACAACACCAATTCCATTACCAAGTGAGTTGGAAGCTCCATCAAAAACCATAGTCCATCGGGATCCTGGTTCAGATCCTTCATATGGTCCAAGTTCTTCATAATCAATAACTAACATGATATTCTCATCAGAGAACTCAAAATTCATAGACTGATAGTCATTTATAGCTTGATGATCCAAATGATGTACCAATACACTTCCTTTGATTTCCTTCTGAGTAGTGTACTGAATATCGTATTCTTTTAAGACCATTTTCCATCTTGTTATTCTTTCGGAGAGAGCGGGTTTCTCGAATATGTATTTCATTGGATTCATCTTAGAGATCAACAAAGTAGTATGAGTCAGCATATACTGTCTTAGTCGGCGAGCAACCCATGCCAAAGCGCAACAAGTTTTCTCGAGCAGTGAGTATCTTGTTTCACGGTCGGTAAACTTTTTTCTAAGGTAGTATATTGCATGCTCTTTTCGACCAGACTCATCATGTTACCCCAATACACACCCCATTAAGTTCTCTAATACTGTCAAGTACATGATCAGAGGTCTTCCTTCAACCAATGGTATAAGAATTGGAGGTTCCTAGAGGTACTCCTTGATTTTTTTGAAGGCTATCTGACAATCATCGTTCCACTTCACTACTTGATCTTTCTTCAGTAACTTGAAGATTGGCTCACAAGTAGCGGTCAAATGGGAAATAAATCTGGCAATGTAGTTCAATCGTCCCAAGAAATCTATGACTTCCTTCTTAGTATGGGGAGCTGGAGTTTCTTGGATAGTTTTGACCTTGGCGGGATAAACTTCAATACCTTTACCACTGACGATGAAACCTAGGAGTTTACCAGATCTTACCCCAAAGGTTCAGTTGTTTGGATTTAACCTCAACTTTTACTTCTTCAATCTCTCAAACAACTTGTGTAGGTGGTCAAGATGTTCTTATTTGGTCTGAGACATGGCTATCATGTCATCAACGTAAACCTCTATCTCATGATGGATCATATCATGGAACAAATCTACCATATCATGCTGATATGTTGCACTGACATTCTTCAAACCAAAAGGCATGACTTTGTAACAGAAAGTGTCCCACTGTGTCACAAAAGTAGTCTTCTCCATGTCTTCAGGTGCCATCTTGATTTGATTAGAACCAGAGAAACCATCCATGAAGGAAAATACTTTGTGCTGAGTGGTGTTGTCAACCAGAACATCAGTACGTGAAAGCGGAAAGTCATATTTGGGGATTTCCCTATTCAAATCCCTGTAGTCTATACACATACGCACCTTACCTTCCTTCTTAGGTACCGACACCACATTTGCAACCCACTGAGGATAGGACGTAATAGCTAAGGAACCTGCATTGAACTGTTTCATGACCTCAACTTTGATCTTTTCAGACATCTCAGAGTGCATATGACAAACCTTCTGCTTTATAGGAGGACAACCTTCCTTCATCGGGAGACGGTGAACCAGAATGTCAGTATCAAGCCCTGGCATGTCTTCATAAGACCAAGCAAAGATCTCAACATAGTCACGTAACATCTAGGTTAACCTCTTTTTTACAGCTTCTTCTAGGTTGGAACCTATCTTGATTTCTTTCTTGTCCTCTTCAGTACCCAAGTTCACAACCTTGACCGAATCTTCATGCAGTTGTATGGCTCTTTCTTCCTGCTCTAACTGTTGTAATACGGTGGGAGAACTGACTTGGTTTTGCACTTTATCGCAAACGTTGTGGATAGCAAGAGTCGCTACCGACTTTTATTTTATCCAATAAGGAAAGGGTGAAAAGAACAGGAAAGACCTTTAAGAATTTTGAGTTCGGGGGGTAGGTTATGAAAAGGGAAGGTGTTAGCACCCTTTTCATCTGTAGTTATCTGCGGGCTCTTAATCGCTAGATCACTTTGAAAATGCTTTATGAATGTGTTTGAAAAATATTTTGAAAATGCCAATAGTAAGGCAACTTTGTAATGATCCTCGTATTTGTCATCGAGAATGCGTACAAAGTGTTTTTGTTTGAAAATATTTTTAAGAGGTGTTTGTGTGAAAAGATGTTGTTGTTTGAAATGTTTATGAGCAAGCGATTAGGAACTATCTACCTACTCAAAGTCTTTATCGTTCTTTTCCTCCTCCTTTAGATAGTGTTATCCTACCATTAGTTAGTAGGAATCCCTATCTTTGGATGTGAAGGGAGATGTGCGGGTCATCGTACAATCATCGAAGGTAACTTGTAGGGGCACTTCAGCGATTCGTAAGGGACTAGATCATTTATCGAAGGCAACATTCGAAAGGATCATCAAGGGACTACGACCTTTTTATCCGAGGGTCTTTGCTAAAGCATCCCCACATTTGAGAGACATGACTGTGTTCCGAGGCAACAAGGGAGGTTACCCTAGAGGTGTGAGTGTGCAAGTGATTTATGTTCAGTTATTTTTAATCTTTGATTAGATCAACTTGCTTTTATTCTTGCCATAGAATACTATTAGCTAAACAGTTATAAGGAAAACGATAAATGCATAAAGTAAAGGTAGAAATTAAAGATTCCTACGTTATTACAAGGCTTTGTGAATGGGGGGTACAAGTAATAAAATGTGAGGGGAAAAGTAAATCCCTAATTATCTATTACAAACCGTAAGCAGTTACATAATGATAAAAAAATTCACAAACACAACACCAAAGGAAAAATTGGAATCGACGGGAAAAGAAATGTTCTTTTGTTGTTGTTTTTTTATGAAAAAAGAAATGTTTGTGATTAATCTAAAAAACAATTAATGTTGATTAAGAAAAGGAATTGATTAATTAAAACCTAGAAAATCCTAAATTAATTTTAAATTAAGAAAAAAAAGGGTTTAGTAAAAAATCTAAAAGAACTAAATTAATGTTGGTTAAAAAAATGAAATTAATTTAATTATTATTAAAAAATGATTAGTTAAGTTAATTAAAGAGCCTAAAGTCTAAATGAATTTTAATTAAGTTAACTAAAAAACTATTTAGGTTGTAAAAAAAAGAACAAAGAAAAGGGAAAAGTTGGGCCTGAAAGAAAGCAATTTGGGGGTGCTGAATAGAAGACAGGCGTTCAGGCCCAATAACAGGTCTGTGGAATTTGGTTAGCATCTTCCTGAGAGGGTGCACTGTGGATTCATAGATCTAATCCTTTGATGAACATTTGATGAGCATCTGAAGATGTTGCACATGAGGAACACATGACTACGGTGGGGGCGTCACACTAAATCCTCTATTGAATAAGCTATCGGACAGTGACATGTGTCATCACCGGATTAATCTCTGTAAACACAAATTATTTAACAAAAAAAACAAAACAATTTAATTATAAACCAAATAAATTCTCTCTTTTGTCTTCATTTTCTCTCATCTCTTTCTGAAGAGATCCTACCGGAGGCGATGAAGCTGTCGTGCCAAAAATCGCCTCGTGACGGCGAATGGTGATCTTGCTCCGATCTTTAATTTATTTTCATCGTTATCTTCGTCTTCTTCTTATAAACACTGATATGACCTTTGATTTTGCAGATGTTGCATAGATTTGAGTAGATATTTAAGGGGGTTTCGGAAACCCTTCTGAAATTTCTCCGGTAATATCTTTCTGACTCTGAATTTCTTCTTCTTCTCTATGATGAAATCTTTGTCTTCTTCTCAATTTGCGATTTCTGAAGGGTCAAGTGTAAGAAAAATGATGAGATTTAAGGTTTGTGTTGTTTGCGGCCATGAACAGTTTGGGGACGTGAATAGTTTGCCTCTGTCCCTTTTAAAAATTGTGTGATGATTCTTTTATATCATCAAATTAGGGTTTTTGATCTGTTTGGGTTTGGTTAAAAGGCTTTGACTGATTTAATTTGTTTTTTGGGCTTTTGCATTTCTGTTATATTTTTTCAGATATGTTGCTGCGATTTTTGTTATGTTGGGCCTGAGATCCAATTTCAGTACTGAATTGTTTGAGTTTGTGAAAAATTGATGGGCTTATAGTGCTTTTTTTCTTCGGTTTCACAGAGGTGTTTCTTGCTGTAGGAAAATGCTTTTTGAACCTCTACTGTGAACCAAGTTCTGGCCTCTTCTTGTAATTTAAAGTAGAGGGTTTTGTCTCCTGATGAAATGTACTTGAGACAATGTTTATGAGGCTTGTGAACATGATTTGAAAGAGAATTCCCTAAACCACAAACTGATTAAGCAAACCCTAATGATGAAATTGAAAAACTTCTTCGAAAATTCTTATTATTTCTCATGTTGATAATTTTTCTAACCATTTTCTTTATTTTTGTTTCATGTTTTCATGTGATTGAGAAAAGTGGGCAAGGGCTTGAAATAAATTGTGCCTATCATGGAAGAGCTCTTGGAGGGAAGTCATGAAATATGTAGCTTTTGAATGGAACTTTGAATGAATGAATATGCCTTGCGATTTTGAATTACAACCATACTTTGTAAATCTTGTCACTTGTTTCCAAAGAAATTAAACATGAACAATTCTTTCGATCTCGTATGCCTAAAAATGAACCTAATCTCACTTAAGTCCACAAATCCGAATTAAATTACAATCGAGCAACCAATTCCACTTCGACAAACGAAAGACAAATGACCTCAGTCCCATAGGAAAATGCCTCTCTCACCAAGCATCTACAACTCCATACCTTGCTTTCATAATTTTTTCTTTGCGGTTAAATCCAACAAGGCATCTCAAATTGATAACCAATGATCTTAAAATAAATGTCTTAAGGAAACCTTTGAAGATGATAAGGCTTTGAAGCATGAAATCCACTGGACTTCAATTAATGAATGTTAACCAATCCAAGAATCCAGATTAATCTTCATTTCTCAAAGAAACCATGGCTTCAAACTAATCAAGAGAACCCTTAAGCTCATCTCCTAAGCCATGGTAATTGTATTTCAATCCCACTCAACAACAATGCCTTGGAGAGTCCTCATGGATGGAAATGATACTTGGAGCATATAAGAACATCTCTAATGAACCCCAGTTGATGATCGGAGGTGTACTGAGATAATACTCATGATGATAATTGATTGAAGGATTTAGTCAAGAAAGGCGTCATACTCTTTAGTAATCAATACCCTAACGCAAGAGCCAATAGATAGGAAAAAATTTGATTTACTTCGAAACACTTGCAACTCTGAATCCCCTGATGAAAAATTAGTTGAGATTTCCTAAATCCTGAGAAGCTCTGGTAGCCTTGAGCGATTGAAAACCCTAGGAGCATGAAGATATTTTTTTGAAGAAAATGGGAGGAAATTTTTTTGGGTACAACAGCTTCCCCTGTTCGATCTTCTTAAACCTGAAGAGTTAGATTGGTATGTCCACCATTCGTGATCTGGAGGTGGAAGAGGATTGAACACTTAAGTGCCCATAAATTTGCACTCGCATGTGCAAGAGGTAACGTTGTTGGTTGATAATATTGCTTGGATGGGCTTACATATGCCATTCGGAGGGTGGACATAATATCATCGGAGATGGGCTTATAGATGCCATTTAAAATACGGTGGGAGAAATAACTTGCACGGTTTGCGTTTGATCGCAAATTTTGTGGATAGCAAGAGTCGCCACCGACTTTTCTTTTATCCAATAAAGGAAAGGGTGAAAAGAACAGAAAAGACATTTTGAGAATTTTCTTGAGTTTAGGGGGGTAGGTTATGAAAAGGGAAGGTGTTAGCACCCTTTTCATCCATAGTTATCTACGGGCTCTTAATTGCTAGCTCACTTTGAAATGCTTTGTGTTTGTGTAAGTTGAAAGAGGTTTTGAAGATGTTTTGAATATTGTAATTTTGTAATAATTCTCGTATCGTTGAGAATGAATACAAAATGTTTGTTTTGGAAATATTTTGAAAACGCCTTGGTGCGGCAATTTTGCAATTATTCTCGTATCATTGAGAATGTATACAAAATGTTTATTTTGAAAATATTTGTTTTGAAAGAGAGTGTTTGAAAAGATGTTTGTTTTTGAAAGTGTGAGGTGTGAAAATAGTTTTGGTTTGTGAGCAAGCAATTATGAGCAATCTACCTACTCAAAAAGTATTTGTTATTTTCCTTCTCCTTTAGATAGTGCTACTTCACCATTGGTTGGTAGGGAGCCATATCATTGGATGTGAGGGACAGGCGTGGGTCATCGTACGGTCATAAAAGACAACTTGTAGAATGTCTTAGCAATTGTTGTAAGGGACTAAGATCATTTCTCAAAGGAAACATTGAAGGGTCATCGAGGGACTATGATCTTTTAATCGAGGATCTTCGCTAAAATATCCCACATTCGAGGGACATGACTGTTTAAATCCGAAGGCAACAAGTGAGGCTAACCCTAGAGGTGCATATGTGCAAAGTGTGTTGATTTCAAGTATTTTTTCTTGAATTATGGTTTGGCTATGGTTGCTTTTAAATCTTGTCATGCAACCCTTAATTACTAACAATAATAAGGAAAGCGATAAATTGTGGAATTTAAATATCCTACGCTATTACAACGCTTTCGGAATGGGGGGTACAAGTTTGTGAAAGAGGGGAGGAAAGCGATAAACCTAATTATCTATTACAGATCATGTATATAAATGATAATGCGAAGTAATAAAATGCGGAAAAAGGTAAAGTAGAGGAAATAAATTGTTTTGGTGATTTTGATGGGGAAAAGATTTGATAATTAATACTAATTAAACTATATAATTTTAATTTACAAGAGATGCTAATTAATATTTAACAAAACCTAAAATCTAAGTTAATTGAATTTAAGAAGAAAATAAAACCTAAGTCTAAACAATTTTTTTAGAAAATAATTTGAATGTTAATGTTAATTTGGAAAGAAAATGTTTTTATAATGTAAAAAGAGTAATAAAATATAATTTAATTAAAAAATAAAATAAAATGTTTAAATTAAAATACCATTAATTTAATTTATTTAAGAAAATATATTTTTGTATTTTTTAAATAAAAATAAATAAAGAAAGAAAATATAAAAAAGTATAAAAAATAGTTGGGTCTGGATGTTAAAAAGTGAAATGGGGATTGAAAAGAAGAATAAAATGTTGGGCCCAAATGAGCCTTTTTTGAAATCAGAAAAAGAAATGAGAATGTTTGTAATAAAAAAAATCAAATTGTGCCTGCATTGAAAAGTAAATTAGGGGTGAGAAAGTAAAAACAAAGGGTCCAAATCCAGAAGGCCTAGCGCTTTGTTTCATTCAGTAGGGATGGTTTCTTGAAGTGCACCATAGGTTGGCACTTGGATCTATTGGATCTATCTGCACAATGATCTGACGGTGATGGTGAGAGGAGTACCATGTGCGCTTTTACTTTGCTTGTACCTGATTAGTATGAAACAAATATGGAAAGAAAAAATGTCTCACGCCTGGCTCAAACCCATGACCAAGCGTAGGAATGCCTTATACGCCCGCACTCTGCCACTGGGGTGGCTGTTACATCTGATAGTAATGCAACTTACACTAAATTTAAAATAAACTTAATTTTAAATACACTTCATCTTCTTCCTCGCGCCAACATCTTCAACACCATTTTTAAATTTCTGATCTTGCTCATTTCTCAACCATTTTAAAAAATGTAAACATGAAAGTTGTTCCATTTTTCTACATGAATTCAACCATATAAATTTCATAAACTATAAATCAAAAATGAATGAGAATTTTGTTGGTACCAAATTAAAACCTCATTTTTTCAGAAAGTTCAACTTCAAAATTTGCATCACTCAAGCAACATAAATGAAAACGAAAGGCATGGTTAGCTTCAGGGCTATGATGTCTACATTTTTCATTCACAATGCTTGTATAAGAAGTTCAAAGTTGAGAAAACTTACCTCATAACTGGAAATCGTGTTTGGAGTTAGAGCACTCCTAGAGGTGTTGTGATGATCTGGATAGCTTCACTGAACTCCTAGGAAGCTATTGCAATGCTTACTTTGAGCTGAAAGTGCTTGAATCTTTCTGGAGAAGTCAAGTTCCTGGTGGTTGTTTTTGAAAATGGAGGGTGGTGAAAATGGTATTACAGTTGTGTAGCAATGTCTTGGATAGTTTCTAAGTGAGGTGTGGGAGCTTTGTGATTGATTTAGAGTGAAATGCACGAGTGAATTGTGAGTTTCAAGTTCAAGGTCAGAAATGACAAGTTATGGAGGTTTTGATGCAAATTATGGTTTGAGGGAGTATGAGGGGGTTAGAGGGATCTTGAACTCATGTCTTAGCTTGTAAATAACTTCTCGATTTATAGAGAAAAGGTTTTGAAGGCTCTAACAATCAGATTTCAAGAATCACATGTTATGGTTATGTGACTTGATTTTGAAGCAAGCTTGAAACATATTGTCCCAATGCATAGTACAAGGGCTTTATAGGGTGGTTAGAGGCTTTAGATATGTTGCTTATGAGCATACATGTTGAGTGTGTGCAGAGGGAGCAAGTGAGAGGCTCAAGAAGTTGACATTGTGATTAAAGTTGGCTTTTCTAAAATTGAAGTGTGAACTTTGTTCCATTAATGGAAAAATCACTTGGACAATGACTCAAATGCTTGGATAATGGCTCAATCAGTTGTGGAAACATTTAATTATTGAGTGATTTGCAAGTTTAAAGGCCTGCAAAGCAAGATTATGCAGCATGCTTGAAGATTGGATCATAAGGTTCATCATAAAATGACTAAAAATTCAAGTTTGTGATGCCATCTTCTTCTCTTCGAAACTTCTAGCTCAAGCATGTTATCTTCAAGTTCTTTGACATTTTGGAAAGCTTTAAACATTGTCTACAACCTTCATGTTGACCACTTTGGATAAATCAACTTGGAACTTGATGAAAATTGGCCAAGAAGTTAGGACAAAATCTGTCTAAACTTCTTGAAAATTTCACTAAGTGTTTATACAAAAATGTCATGACTTCATGAGCCTATATATTTAAAAGTTGTAGAATTAATCAAGATCTACAACTTTCATGTTGAAATTTTTTCTTGAATCATCTTGCATGTTGGTGAAAATTTGTCATGAAGTAGTGAAATTATCAAGGTAAGAAACACTTAGAATTTTTCTAAAAGTATTGAAAATATTGACTTTTGTTGACTTTTCTTGAATTTTTTGATTCTTGATGAACAAATTTGATATGTTGAATGTCTTGATGGATTTTAATCTTTGAAATTCAATGTTGACCAAAAAGTCAAAGTTTGATTTTTTTTGTTAGTTGACTTTTCATCAGTTGATCCAAATTCAACTATCAATTCATTGATCTTGAGAAATGATTTGAGCCATGAAATTAGGTCAAGATATTGTGTTTGAGTCCTTGAGATCATGATTCAATCCATTAGGTCATGTACTAGGTCAAAAGTCACTGATCAGTCATTCTCAGTCAAAATCCTAATTTTGACAATTTTGCCCCTTTGATGATTTGAATGCTTTTCTTGAGGAATTATGATCAACCCTTGATCATTTGATGAATATGACTTCAAAATATTGATGTTGGCCAAAAATCATGAAGCTTGACTGTATGTTGTCCACGATTGACTTTTTACCCAATACAACTAACTTTCAGTCATCTAAGCAATTGACTGGGCAATTTTGAAATGCAAGACTTGTAACTTGGCATGAGATTTCTTGGAGGCCTATTAAGAACCATGAATGTCACTTGAGTTATTAAAAGTATAACTTTCCTTGTGAAAACCAAAACCCTAATTTGTGGTCTCAGTGCTTAGAAGGTGAGCTTATCTGATCAACTCTTGAGCATCCTTGAGCATTTAAGATCTTTTATGGGAAATGTTTTGAAGAAAAGGGAGGGAAAATTTTGGGGTACAACACCATCCCAAGTAACTATGGATAGAAGTATCAGAATGAGTCTACTCTTGACTGTATCAAAAGAATACTTTCCAGAATGAACCTCTGGGGAAGGTACTTAAGTAATTGCTTGTCAGATTTAATCTCTAAGGGAAATACTTGTCAGTACGGGTGTTCAAATCCAAACCAATCCAAATAAAAAACCAAAAACCGATCCAAAAAACCGAAAACCGCAAAAAACCGAAATTTATTGGATGTGTTTGGATGTCATTTTGTGAAAACCGATCGATTTGGATCGGATTTTGAATTAAATTTTCAAAACCGATCCAAACCAAACTGAACCGCATACGTATATTCTTATACTTATTTACTTTTTATTAGTATGATATGTTATATGAATTTATTATTAGATGATAATAATTTTTTTAATATTATTTATTAGCTTGGTATAATCTATTTATTTTTATTATTTCAACCATAATCGATCATTATCATTTTGTAATGTTATATATTATATCAAATATATGATTTTTTTAGTAGTTATATAATATAAATAAAAATATAATGTGCAGTTTGGATATCCAAAAACCGATCCAAATTAAACCGCATAAAATTGGATCGGGTCGGATTGGATTTTTTTAATATATCATCCAAAACCGAACCGAACCACAAGTAAATTTATCCTTGGATCGGATGAGTTTTTGCCTTAAAACAAATCCAAACCAAACCGCAAACTCCCCTACTTGTCAGAATTCAGTCTTTGAGGGAAGTACTTGTCATGTAAATAGTCGCCCTGTTTTGTTTCGGGAATTGATCTACAGTCTGTTTTTGTTATAAAATCGTCTTGTTTCGGGAATTCATACCACTTGGCTGTGTCGATAGATCCCCCGTCCTATTTCAGGAGATAATCTTTGCCTAGTTGTGAAGATAGTTTCCCCATCCTATTTCAGGAGTTAATCTTCAACCTTTTTTCTGTTGGCGAACCCGTCCTGTTTCGGGAATTTATACCGCCTGGTCGTACAGATAGTTACTCTGTCTTGTTTTGGAAGTTAATCTTTTCCTGGTTGTAAAGATATTTTCCCCGTTCTATTTTGGGAATTAATATTCCACCTGCTTTCTGTCAGCAAAACCATCTTATTTCGGGAATTTATATTGCCTGGTCGTACAGATAGTTGGCCCGTTCTGTTTCAGGAATTAATCTTAGACCTGGTCATACAGATAGTTGCTTCATCTTGTTTCGGGAATTAATTTGCGACCTGTTTGAGAATTGTTGATGATATTCATCTGTTTGTAGACTTTTACCTGAAAATATAAAGAGTTAGTTGTATGCCATGTCATGATGTATGGAATGCATTGCATAATGATATTCTCAAAGTAAATGAGAGTGTGCTATATGAGTTTCGCACGTAAATGCTATGATATTCGTAAATGATGTATGAATGTGACATGTCATTGAAGAATATCCAATTGGGAAAATAAATCCCTGACTGCTGTTGGGGATGAAGAATATGTGTAATCTTCAATCTTGTCTAGAATGTCTCGGTTGGGGATTCCTGATTGCTGTTTGAGGAAACTCTGTTGAGGAATCTAATTTCTGCTTGGGGAGAAGAGTTCAAGAACATTGGTCGTTCACTGATCTACTGGGGAATTTAATTCTTATATACCCTGACTGGGGATAAAAGAGATGGATAACTTTCCAAGGTTCTGTTTGACCGAGTTTCTGATATAGATGCTGACTCATCTGGGGAGGATAAGGTTAAATGATATCTGGTCCTGTTTCAGATTCTTTAGCAAATCTCTGGGGATAGCAGCCTAGACCATCCTTCGCTAGAGAGAGGAATGTTTCTGGTGATTTTTAGTAGTCAGAGAAATAGACTCAAGTTGGGGAGACTGAATTCTGTTGGGGAAATAAACCCTACTGAAGAAATATACTCTGTTGAGGAAATGAACCTTGCTGGAGAAATATATTCTACTGATGAAATGTGGCATGCGGGAGAAGAGAATTCTGGAGGGGTTTTTATAGTCTTGGAGAAATAAACTCAATTGTGGAAGATAATTTTTATGAACAGTGCTGATGACATAATCTCTGATGAGTATTGGGGTTCTGTAGGTTGGCGACATTGTCGGGGAAAAGATCATACTCCTTTATCCTCTAGGGGGATCTGATGGGGAGTATGATTAGGTTAATTGTTGGAAGATTCCCCAATTCCTATCTTGAAAGCATATTGGACTTGTGGGGAATGTTTCTTTATCGGGAATGAGCTTGTGAAGATAGCTCGTGTGGATTTCTCTGTGGAGATTTGTGGATGACTTGGTGTTTTCTGGGAATTTTGACCAGGATAATAAAGGAATCATTCGATTAAATTTCCACAAAATGGCTTGAAAAAGCTATAGACGAAGTATGTTGTTATTGGATTTGAGTCGAAGAAGACACTTGATCTGAGTTAAAGAAGACAGTTTGAAAGGACAAGTGTTTTTGTTTTGTCAAAAACGCGCGTTTCGACGGCCACGTGAGAAAGTTGTTGCTGAAGGCTTGAGCGGGAATGTTTGAAATTCGAAATAGTTTTGTTGGATAAGAAAGACGCGTGGAAGCCTTAGAGTGTCGAAAAACATGCAAGAAGCGACGTGGCTTGTCATTAGAATAATACTGTTATGGTTAGAACATTATAAATAGTTCCTTAGTGTTAGGGAAGAAGGGAGGATCATAATTGGTACAAAATTACTCATAAAATACTCAAGTACATAGTTACAGAGAAAGAGTTCATTGAGAATTTACGTATGACCTCACACATTTTATCTTTGAAATGCATTTATCAATATAATTTCTTTTGAACCATTCTTTACGTACTCCTGCAATTGTTCTTAATATCTTTATATTCTGTCGAATTGCTTCATTCTCCTGTAAAGCTTTATGTATCAAGTTTCTTTTAAAAGGCTCTTTCCTTTACAATCAAGTCCTTTAATTCCAGTTTTAAATCTTTTCATCGTCAAGTATTTACATTTAAACCTTTTTTGATTAAGACGTTTCATCCAAACCTTTACATTTGAATTTAATCCCAGAAGTCTTTGTATTTGAATCCTTTACACAAACACATGCACAAGCACTACGTCGTGTTTAACATAAACCGTCAAGTAAGTGTTACAATTAATGTTAAGACACATGTCCTAGGATCAATCTAGTCGATCCTGCGAGTAACCATACATATCAAATTTGTTTGGAAGACTAGCGGTTGTTTCGCCAGAAATCACTGCGAACAAATTGGCACGCCCAGTGGGACTGTATCATAACGTTTTAAGAAAAAACTAGTTGTAATCATAACTGACGGTTTAAAAAACTATTTTCTGGTAAAATACGCAAAAGAGTTGTATGAACCTTAGGAGTGGCAGAATTATTAGTGAATCTCAACCAATACCTAAGAAAAAACATACCAGAAGAATGGTTAACACAACTAATGATCAAGGAGGACAAAATCCTCCATAAGGATCAGGAACGGTCAGTACAAATTCGACAACTAGTTCCTATGCCATTCCAACATCAATAGGATCAATGGCCACAACTAATTCGAATCCACCTTACACAGGAACTGCTTTTGTGGCTAGTTTGACCAACGTGCCCCCCTTTAGGGGTACATCAGAGTCCCTTTAGAATACTCAAAATGGCCCTATTTTGACATATGTAGGAGGCCAAGTACCACCTTCGACACCCCCCGGGCCACCAGGATTCGAAAATTTTAGGCCTTGGACAGAACAATCATATGGAGGGCCTTCATCATCATTCATGTGTGGTTTACACAATGGCACTTCCGCATATACGCAACCTAACGTAAGTACTTTTTCTCTGATTCAAAATGTTGGTTCAATTGGTCGAAGCGCCCAAAACCAAGGTCTGTCAGCCCAGATGCCTGCTTTAACAACAAATACCCAGACAACACTTAGACAATAAATGGACGCTGGTAACCATGATATGGTTGGAATATTGGCGAGGGAAATGAATACTATTTTTTCTCCCCTAATCCAGAATATAAAAAGAACCAATCAAGAAAACACTCAATCATACCAACAGTTGTCAGCGCATATGGCGCGAATAGCGAATTTCTTTGGGAACCCCCAACCACCTGTTCGACGCAGACAGAATATCATAGGAGTTCAAGAAGAACCAACCATAAACCAGGTTCAACAACCTAGACAAAATATTGTCGAAGAAGCAAGATTTGAACCAGTAGGTATTCGACATCCAAATCCTGAGGAACCACCCAGGAGAATAGCCATGGTCAATAGAGGCCAAGATGCAAATGAAGTTGTCCATAGAATGAGACAAGACAACCTGTTGGTCGAAAATAATATAACAAATATAGTCGAAATAATCATGGCTAATAATGGTTTAAACATAGGGTTTCGACGCCCCAACTACACTTCCCCTATGGCAGAATTTATTCTGCAAACAGAATTGCCAAGGGGTCACAAGATCCCGAAATTCACCAATTTTTCAGGGGATACAGGTGAATCCACTATTGAGCATATAGCCAGATATTTGACAGAGTTAGGAAACTTGGCAAATAATGAAGACCTAAGAGTAAAACATTTCCCTAGTTCACTAACCAAAAATGCTTTTACATGGTTCACCACATTACCTCCTAGTTCCATAGATACGTGGTCTTACTTAGAGAAACTGTTCCATGAACAGTTTTACGTGGGACAAACAAAGATAAGTTTGAAGGAATTGGCAAGCGTAAAGAGGAAATTCACAGAACCCATAGATGACTACCTGAATAGGTTCCGTCTTCTGAAATCTAGATGCTTGGCAGATAGAGTTCGGCAGGTCGAACGACTGAAAGCTGAAAAGGCCAGGGCAAGTAAAAATCATAAAAAAATAAAGGGTAGCCTATGTCGAAGCGGAAAATGAAGAATATGAGCCTCATAACAACCCTTATGGTGTTGAAGAAGTAGAAATAGATTTGGCTGAATTAAAAGAGGCACCCCCTTACTCTTGTAAAATGTTAACACCTTCGAATGGGAAGAACCCCTTCGAAGAGGAAAAGAGTGATAAATATCCTAAAAGAACTTACACTTTTGATGTCACTAAATGTGACGAAATATTTGATTTACTAGTAAAGGATGGCCAAATGATAGTGCCTCCTAACACTAAAGTTCCTCCGTTAGAACAACGGAAGAAAAGAGGTTATTACAAATACCATGGTTTTGTTGGCCATAAAATGTCAGCTTGTTTTCTTTTCATGGATTTAATTCAGAATGCTATCAAGGATGGACGTCTGAAATTCCCTGATAAAGGAATAGGCCCTATGAAGGTGGATGTTGATCCTTTGAATGTGGCTGCCACCAACTACGCTGAACCTTTAGATATCAATATGGTGGACATAGTAAACACTGACCAAGCAAAGATCGTGGAAGATGGAAAGCAGGCTACTGATAGCCTAAACACCAGAGGATCCTTCGACACTGACGTTGAAGACCCCCAGGTGGACAAATCAAATTTAGGACTACTGAGGGTTCTTTGAAAATTACTAATGAGACTACTGAAAGTCTCAGAGTTAGGTTCGAAGAAATGGAAATTTCTGAACCCTCTTTCTTTGAAAGACTTTCGGCTTATGTAGCCGAGAATAAAAGACAGGAGGTTGTTGAAGCTACAACAACAGATGTGGCTGGCGAAGCCACTACCAAAGCTACCAAAGTGGCAGAATCTGGAGCAAACCTCAACTCAGAACCAACTGATGAACAGGTTCAAGGTGAGCACGTAAGTCAAAGATTAGACGCCAGCTATGACGAAGAACCCTTGGGGTTCGAAAAAGATCCTACACCGTCAAGTCCTAAGATGTTGGCTCAAGACCCCCTTGAGGAGATTGATCTTGTAGATGGGAGTTCAAAAAGAATCACTTACGTCAGTGCTAAACTGAAACCTAGTTTGAAGGCAAAAGTCACTTCGCTCCTTAAAGAAAATAAAGACTGTTTTGCTTGGGATTATGATGAAATACCTAGTTTGGAAAGGGAACTGGTCGAACTAAGACTGTCTATAAAGGATGGCAAGAATCCCATCAAGCAGACTGCAAGGAGATTCTCCCCAGAAATCCTTTCAAAAATCAAGACAGAGGTCGAAACACTCTTGCGTTGCAATTTCATCAGGACCACAAGGTATGTCGAATGGATTGCTAACATAGTGCATGTTATTAAGAAAAACGGTTCTTTGAGGGTATGCATAGATTTTCATGATTTGAATGTTGCTACCCCCAAGGATGAATACCTGATGGCAGTGGCAGAAATGCTGATTGATTCAGCCGCAGGCTTTGAATACCTTAGTATGTTAGATGGGTATTCAGGTTATAATCATATCTTTATTGCTGAGGAAGATATGCCTAAAACAGCCTTTAGATGCCCTGGGGCAATTGGCACTTATGAATGGATTGTTATGCCTTTCGGCCTAAAGAATGTTGGGGCAACGTACCAAAGAGCAATGAACTCTATATTTCATGATTATATTGAAACATTTATGCAGGTGTATATAGATGACATTGTAGTGAAGTTTGGATCAGACGAAAGCCATCTGAATCATCTTCGCCAATCATTCGAAAGAATGAGAAAACATGGTTTAAAGATGAACCCGCTTAAGTGTGCTTTCTTTGTGCAGGCAGGAGACTTTCTGGGATTTGTGGTCCATAAGAAGGGGATAGAAATTAATCATAATAAAATGAAGGCTATCATGGAAACAAAGGCACCTTCGACAAAAAAAGAATTACAGTCACTATTGGGGAAGGTAAATTTCCTAAGAAGATTTATCTCTAATCTCAGTGGTCGAACGCAAGCTTCCCCCCCCCCCCCCCCCCCCCCCCCCCCTCCTACGCCTAAAGCAAGTAAATTTTGAATGGAACAAGGAACATCAAGAAGCTTTTGACAAGATCAAGCAATACTTGGTGCAACCGCCCATTCTGTCACCCCCAAATGGGAAGAAGTCTATGAGACTCTACATATCAGCCTCTGACACTACTTTAGGTAGTATGTTAGCCCAAGAGGATGAAAATGGCGTCGAAAGAGCCATCTATTATCTTAGTAGAGTTTTAAATGATGCAGAAACGAGATATACTGCAATAGAAAAGTTATTCCTGTGCTTATATTTCTCCTGTACAAATCTCAAGCATTATATAAAACCAGTAGATGTTTTCGTTTCGTCTCATTGTGATGTTATAAAACATATGCTGTCAAAGCCAATCTTGCATGGCAGAATTGGCAAATGGGCTTTGGCCCTCACAAAATATTCTTTAACTTGCATGCCTTTAAAGGCAATGAAAGGTCAAATAGTATCAGACTTTATAGTAGACCATGCAATGGTCGAAAGCCAACTCTATGTTGAGTTGAAACCTTGGAGATTATTCTTCGACGGTTCAACACACCAGAATGGTAGCGGAGTTGGAATACTTTTGATTTCTCCTGAAGGAATTCCAACAAAGCTTAAGTATAAGATTAAAGGCCCTCTTTGTTCAAACAATGAAGCTGAGTATGAAGCGTTGCTTGCTAGACTCGAAGCTTTATTGGAATTGGGGGCAACCAGAGTCGAAATTAAAGGTGACTCTGAATTGGTAATAAAGCAACTAACAAAAGAATACAAATGCATAAAAGAGAACTTGATTATGTATTTCGTCTTGGTTAATAGATTGCTCAAGAAATTTGAATATGTGGATATAAAACATGTCCCCAAAATAAAAAACCACGAAGCAAATGACTTGGCACAAATAGCCTCAGGGTACAAAGTGTCAAAGGAAAGATTAGAAGGATTGATTGAGATAAGAGGGAAAGCATTGGCTACGAGGTTATCCCCAATTGACTTAGAAACTACTAGGCTAGGGTTTGCCAACCCAGAAGAGTTTGAGGTACTAAATATAGGTACTCTGGCAGATACAGATTGGAGAAGCCCAATTATTAACTACTTAAAAGACCATTCGATCAACACGGATAGAAAGGTTAGATACATAGCTTTATCTTATTTCTTGATGGGAAACATATTATTCAAAAAATCCCCTGAGGGAATTTTGTTAAAATGCTTGGGAGAAAACGAAGCATATTTGGCATTATCAAGCGTTCACAGTGGAGCCTGTGGGGCTCATCAAGCAGGACATGAGATGAAATGGTTATTGCTTCGATATGGAATGTATTGGCCAACTATGTTGAAAGACTGTATAGACTTCGCCAAGGGTTGTCAAGAATGTCATATGCATGCAAGCATTCAACATGCCCCTGCAAGTGAGTTACATTCAATCATTAAGCCATGGCCTTTTAGAGGATGGGCATTGGATTTAATAGGAGAGATTCGACCCACTTCGTCCAAAGGAAAAAGATATATATTGGTAGGAATAGATTATTTCACCAAATTGGTAGAAGCTATTCCTTTGGAGAATGTAGACCAAGAAACAATCATTGAATTTGTCCAAAACCAGATACTATATAGGTTTGGAATCCCAGAAAGTATAACTACGGACTAAGGGTCAGTTTTTACTGGTCGAAAGATTCAAGAATTCGCGAAAGAAACAGGGTTCAAATTGTTAACATTTACACCATATTATGCTCAAGCAAATGGTCAAGTCAAAGCAGCCAACAAAGTCATAATAGGCTTAATCAAGAAGCATGTCGGAAAGAAGCCTAAAAACTGGCATAAAACGTTAGATCAAGCACTTTGGGCTTGTCGAACGTCACCTAAAGAAGCAACCAATACTACACCATTCCAACTTACCTTTGGGCACGATGCAGTATTACCAGTCGAAATCTTTTTGCAGTCAGTTCGCATTCAAAAATAAGAAGAGATAGCTCCAAACATTTATTGGGAAATGATGTTGAATGAATTGATAGATTTAGGCGCAGAAAGGTTGCACGCCTTAGAAGTGTTAATAAGGCAGAAGGAAAAAGTAGCTAGAGCCTACAACAAAACAGTGAAAGGTAAAACTTTCGTTGCCAATGATTTAGTTTGGAAAGTTATTCTACCTATGGATAAAAAGAACCAAGCTTTAGGCAAGTGGTCTCCCCATTGGGAAGGTCCTTTTCGAATATTAAAAGTATTTTTGAATAATGCGTATGAGGTGGAAGAACTAACAGAGGATCGAAGGATCCTAATGGTAAATGAGAAATATTTAAAGAAGTACAAACCATTTCTACAAGAAATTAAAATAAGAAAAGAGTAGTAACAAATAAGTAAAACGAAGCCAAGATGGAAATACTAAAATGGCTATTGTAGCATATCGTAGATTTCCAAAAGTTAATTAAAAGTGCCAGAGAATGGCATTTGTCCGAATATTACAATTAAAGGGCAATACAACAAGAAAGTTAAGGCGCACAGCTAAAAGCTAGAAAGGAAGATTGTTCTTTATCCTTGCATATTTAATCTTTGACAAACTGAGTTTATACTGGATATCCGCTTTGGACTCTTGGATCTTAGTTATTTCTTTGTGCATGTTGGTAGCCGCTTCTATGTAGCAACACTTTCCTTCGCCAGGAGAACAACCTATTTATAATGAAGAGTGATTGTCCATCAAAAAGACACGTGTTCGCATACTGAAGGAGAAGGTGAGAAGTCTGTCAAGTCACCTGACATTGGGAATGGTTATTTATCATTGTAACTGCTGCACGCACGTCTTGAAGAGGCGTTTTTTGGAAGAGATGTCATGATGATATCATTAAAATACGAAAAGATTCTCTTTGATGGTCTAAATAACATAAATCACAAGAAATGCCTATTTCTGCACATATTCGAAACAGACATTATTGGGGGCAATTTGTTTGCTGGGAATTTTGACCAGGATAATAAAGGAATCATTCATTTAAATTTCCACAAAATGGCTTGAAAAAGCTATAGAAGAAGTATGTTGTTACTGGATCTGAGTCGAAGAAGACAGTTGATCTGAGTCGAAGAAGACAATTTGAAAGGACAAGTGTTTTTGTTTTGTCAAAAACGCGCGTTTCGACGGCCACGTGAGAAAGTTGTTGCTGAAGGCTTGAGCGGGAATGTTTGAAATTCGAAATAGTTTCGTTGGATAAGAAAGACGCGTGGAAGCCTTAGAGTGTCAAAAAACGTGCAAGAAGCGACGTGGCTTTTCATTAGAATAATACCGTTATGGTTATAACATTATAAATAGTTCCTTAGTGTTAGGGAAGAAGGGAGGATCATAATTCATACAAAATTACTCATAAAATACTCAAGTACAAAGTTACAGAGAAATAGTTCATTGAGAATGTACGTATGACCTCACACATTTTATCTTTGAAATTCATTTATCAATATAATTTCTTTTGAACCATTCTTTTACGTACTCATGCAATTGTTCTTAATTTCTTTATGTTCTATCGAATTGCTTCATTCTCCTGTAAAGCTTTATGTATCAAGTTTCTTTTAAAAGGCTCTTTCCTTTACAATCAAGTCCTTTTATTCCAGTTTTAAGTCTTTTCATCGTCAAGTATTTACATTCAAACCTTTTTTGATTAAGACGTTTCGTCCAAACCTTTACATTTGAATTTAATCCCAGAAGTCTTTGTATTTTAAGCCATTACACAAACACATGCACAAGCACTACGTCGTGTTTAACATAAACCGTCAAGTAAGTGTTACAATTAATGTTAAGACACATGTCCTAGGATCAATCTAGTCGATCCTGCGAGTAACCATACATATCAAATTTGTTTGGAAGACTAGCGGTTGTTTCGCCAAAAATCACTGCGAACACTTGGGTGCTATCCCAACTCCTATAGTCTTGACTACATGCTTACCCCTGTTTTTACGCATATATTTGTTAACAGTAATCATATTCATATTCATATGTTCATTCAATTTAATAAGTGTACATTTTTGCAAACAAAACATAAACAGTAAAACAAAAATTTGAATATTGAAATGGTATTTGTATTGATAATTTACCTATAAACAGACGGTTTTTGTACAAAGAGACAGAAATCCTAGTAAGAGGAAATCATCGTAAAATGAAAAGAGTACCAAGTAGCAACAAAACATATAGCTATGTGTAAGTGATCTTATTGAGTTTCAACTATGCTATTGCCCCTATGTCTTCGAGCATCTCATCCCTTGCTCTCGGAAAAAGTTGATTGAACTGATCTTCACCATTTGAACTTGATGTTGGTAATAAAGATGGTTGTAAGTGATCCAACGGGACATAGTCGTGCATTTTAATCCCTAACTTTTTGCCTGGACCTCCCTTTCAGGTTTTCAGCCCACCGGGATACCCTTTTTTGCCCAAGCCGCCTTTTCAGGTTTTCGACTTGTCGGGTGTACAATATATATATATATATATATATATATATATATATATATATATATATATCCCTAATTTGTGCCCGAACCTTTTTGGTTCGCTGGGATGCCCTTATTTTTTCCTAGGCCAGTCAACCTAGCGAGTCTCTTTCATGCATAGTATCTTTTGACTATGTCCGTGTTCACAAGGTGCGGAAGATCTTCACCGTCCATGGTGGTTAGTATCATAGCACCGCCTGAAAATATCTTCTTGACTACAAATGGCCCTTCGTATATGGGAGTCCATTTTCCCATGAGGTCACCTTGTGGTAGAATAATGCGCTTTATTACCAAGTCACCAGCCTGAGATACCCGATGCTTGACTTTCTTGTTGAAGGCTTTGATCATACACTTCTGGTACATCTGACTGTGACAAAAATCCTCAAGCCTTTTCTCGTTAATTAAATTCAACTGGTCCCGCCTATTCTGAATCCATTCGTCTTCTTCAAAATCTGCATCTTTTATAATTCTCAGAGAAGGAATCTGAACTTCGACAGATAGGACAACCTCCATGTCGTAGACCAGCAAGAATGTGTTTGCCCTAGTTGATGTCTGAGCTGAAGTGCGATAGCCATGAAGAGAAAATGGTAACTTCTTGTTCCAATATTTATACGTCACCATCATCTTCTTGATGTTCTTATTGGCGGCTTCCACTGTTCCATTCATCTTCGGTCGATACAAAGAGGAATTGTGGTGTTTGATCTTAAACTGCGTGCAGAGTTCCGTGATCATAGTGTTGTTGAGATTGGTACCATTGTCTGTGATAATCCTATCAGGGATTCCATACCAACAAATAAGGTTGTGCTTGATGAATCGACCCACAACATTCTTGGTAACAGATGCAAACGAGGCTGCTTCAACCCACTTCGTGAAGTAATCAATAGCAACAAGGATGAAATGATGTCAGTTAGAAGAAGTCGGCTTGATTTCTCCAATCATATCAATTCCCCATATTGCAAACGGCCAAGGAGAAGTCAAGACATTAAGAGGTACTGAAGGCACATGTACTTTGTTAGCATAGATCTGGCATTTGTGAAAAATTCATGAGTGGTGACAACAATCAGTTTCCATAGTCGACCAATATTATCCCGCTCTCAGAATCTTCTTAGCCATAGTATGTGCACTGGAATAAATACCAAAGATACCTTCATGCACATCTTCCATAATATTTTTCGCCTCTTTCTTGTCCATACAATGAAGCAGAGTCGAATCATGGTTGCGCTTGTACAAAATTTTGTTGCTCAGGAAGAACTTTCCAAAGAACCTCCAGAAGAGTTTCTTGTTGTTGATAGATGCTCCTTTAGGGTACTCTTGAGCCTCGAGTTATCTCTTCACTTCATGAAACCAAGGTTTCTCTTCTACTCCGTGAGTGTCAACTTCATATCAATGTGTCGGTTCGTCTAGCCTTTCCATGGTAATTTTGGGAGCTTCATTGTCCCATCAGACTTTGAACATAGATGACATGGTAGCTAGTGCATCTTCCAATTGATTCTCTTCTCGTGGGATGTGCTCAAAAGTGATCTCCTCGAAGTATGGGATTAAGGTCAACACATGTTCCCGATAAGGAATGAGGTTTGGATGTTTCGTGTCCCACTCTCCCTTAATCTGACTACTTACTAGGGTTGAGTCCCATATACACTCAAGAACTTGATTCTCAGGTGAATAGCAGCTTTGATGCCCGTGATGCATGCTTTGTATTCTACCATGTAGTTGGTACAGTCAAAGCATAATCTGGCGGTGAAGGGCGTATGGAAACCCTGGGGATACATAATTACAACACTAATTTCATTTCCAAGTGTGTTAGAAGCTCCTTCAAAAACCATAGTCCATCGGGATCCTGGATCAGATCCTTCATACGGTCCGGGTTCTTCGCAATTTGTAACTAGCATAATGTTCTCGTTCGGGAACTCGAAATTCAAAGAATAGTAGTCATATGCGGCTTGATGAGCCAAATGATCTGCCAATACAATTACTTTGATCATTTTCTGAGTGATGTACTGAATATCGTATTCTGTTAAGACCATTTTCCATCGGGCTATTCTTTCGGAGAGAGCTAGCTTCTCGAATATGTATTCGATGGGATCCATTTTAGAGATCGATAAAGTAGTATGGGTCAACATATACTATCTTAGTCGGCGAGAAGCCCATGCCAAAGCGCAACAAGTTTTCTTGAGCAGTGAATATCTTGTTTCACCGTCGGTAAACTTTTTTCTAAGGTAGTATATTGCACGCTCTTTTCGACCAGACTCGTCATGCTGGCCCAGTACACACCCCATTGAATTCTCTAGCACTGTTAGGAACATGATTAAAGGTCTTCCTTCAACTGGTGGCATCATAATCAAAGGTTCTTGTAAGTACTCCTTGATTTTTTCAAAGTCTACCTGACAATCGTCGTTCCATTTTACTACCTGATCTTTCTTCAGCAACTTGAAGATCGGCTCGCAAGTAGTAGTCAAATGAGAAATGAATCATGTAATATAATTCAGCCGTCCCAAGAAACCTATGACTTCCTTCTCAGTACGGGGAGCCGGAATTTCTTGAATAGCTTTGACCTTGGCTAGATCAACTTCGATACCTTTTCCACTGACAACGAAACCTAGGAGTTTACCGAATTTCACCCCAAACGTACACTTGTTCGGATGCAATCTCAGCTTGTACTTTTCCAGTCTCTCAAACAGCTTGTGTAGATGGTCAAGATGTTCTTCCTTAGTCTAAGACCTAGCTATCTTATCGTCGACGTAAACCTCTATCTTGTGATGGATCATGTCATGGAACAAAGCTACCATGGCACGCTGATATGTTTCGTCGACATTCTTCAACCCAAAAGGCATAACCTTGTAGCCGAAAGTGCCCCACTGTGTGATGAAGGTTATTTTATCCATGTCTTTCGGCGCCATCTTGATCTGATTATAACCTGAGAAACCATCCATGAAGGAGAATACCTTGTGTTGAGCGGTGTTGTCGACTAGAACATGAATATGTGGAAGCGGAAAGTCATCCTTGGGGCTTGCCCTATTAAGATCCCTGTAGTCTACACACGTTTGTACCTTACTGTCTTTCTTTGGTACCGGAACAACATTTGCAACCCAATGAGGATACAATGTAACAGCCAAGGAACCTGCGTTGAATTGTTTCATAATCTTAGACTTGATCTTCTCTAACATCTCGGGACGCATGCGACAGATCTTTTGCTTTATTGTGGAACAACCCTCTTTCATCGGCAAACGGTGAACCACAATATCAGTATCGAGCCCTGGCATGTCTTTGTATGACAATGCAAATATCTCAACATAGTCATGCAATATCATGATTAACATGTTCTTGACACTGCCCTCTAGGTTGGCACTTATCTTGACTTTTTTCCTGTCTGTTTCAGTAACCAAGTTTACAACCTCGACTGGCTCTTCATGCAGTTGTATAGTCTTTTCCTCTTGCACTAATAGTCTGGAAAGTTCTCCATGTATTTCATAATCTTCTTCACCTTCTTCCTCGGCTTGGTATATCAGATTTTCAAATTCATAAGTGGCAATAACAGAATCATTATCAACGAGATCCAGAGTGGATGTGGATCTGCAATTTATTATGTGGGTGTGTGTAAGAACACATAGCTATTTGAAAGTGATAAAAAGTAAAAAAAAATACAAAGAGCGAAAAATTTGAATGCAAAACGTCCAATGTTTTATTAAATGAAAATATGTTTATGAAATGACAACCCCTAACAAATGGACCATTGTGCCCCAGGAAAGACACAAGGCTTAAAGTCATTGTTTAAAAATTACATAACCAAAACTTTGAAAGTAATAAAAATAGAAATGTAGCCGTTGTACCCCAAAATTTGCCCTCCCATATTTCTCAACACATGGCAAGTGAGGTCCCCAAATTGCTCAAGGAAGTTCAAGAGTTGACCAAACAAACTCTCTCTTAAGGCAGCCTACCTCAAATTAGGGTTTCTATTTTCATCAAGATGTGTGAACCACAAAGGACTCAAATGCTCACCATTGTCCTAATATGATCTCAAGATCATCCATGTCAAGTTTCAAGCCTTGTAGAAGAAGTTTGCTCAGTCAATTGCTCAAATGCCTGAAAATCAAATGTGTTAGGTCAAAAGTCAACTGTGACCCACATACAGTCAAACTTCAAGATTTTTTGTCAACATCCTCATTTTGAAGTATTATTCATCATTTTATCAAGGGTTGATCATGATTCCTCAAGGATTGCTCACAATTCATCAAAACCCAAAAGTTGCTAAATTAGGGTTTTGTAGGAAAAGTCAAGTCAACTTTGACCAAGCATAAACATTCTCATACTTTATCAGAAATGACCCATCCAAAGCTCATTTTCAATAGGATGAAATTCACTACGATTCATCTTCAGCTCCCAAGTTCAGAATATGCACCCACAAAAAGATATGAATTTTGACATTATAGGTCCTTTTGAAAAGTCAACAAAAACACCTTTTGGGTCAAAGCTTCATACATGAACATAGAAGATTCAATTGAGATGAAACCAAAATGGTTGTTTATGTACATCCTAAGCTTTCTAAAATGTCTAAGAACACCTTTCTAGGGTCAAAATTGAGAGAGTTATGTATTGGCCAAGTTGACCATTTTTGCAAAATTGCCAAAAGTCAAATATGCTCAAATTTTTGCATTTTTTTGCTAAATGGGCCCAACTTTTTATGCTTGCACCTCAAGTATAATGTGGTCCACGACTCAAATGTTCACTCACCCATTATGTGTTCATTTTTCAATTTATTTTGATTTTTCATTAATTAAGAAGTGGATTAAATCAAATAAATGAAGAAAATTAATAAAGATATGATTTGTTTTGTTTTTTTGACAGTTTAGCAATCAAGATATGCTGAGATTACAAGATCAATTCGAGTTAAGGCTAATTGGTACAAGAAAGGCATGATTTATCTCAAAATAGGAACATATCATACAACTTTAAAATCAAATCAAATCTTGGATAAATGCAAAGATTCATGCCAAGTTTGTTAACCTAATTCACTCTAGGTTATATAATGAAGCTTTCCAGATCAAAAAAGCAGGGTTAGAGGTCGTGTAAAGCACAGAACAAAACTGAAAAATTCAAAGAAAAGTGGGAGTTGGTTTTCATTCCACAGGCTATCTCAAGCCATCTTAGCCATTCCAATCGCTTTCTAGACATCTCAACAAGCTAACAGCATCCTTTGCAAGCTTCAACACGCCCAGAAACACGCTCTACACCTCACGGGGTTTGCAAGCTTTTTCAAATTTGACTATTGCAATTTACGCATCATTAGCACTTTTGATTGTTATGTTCATGTTTGTCATCATGTTTGCAAGCTAACCATGCCATTTAATTTCGTTTTTGATGCATGTACGTGATATTGCCATTGCTAGGGTTTTTGTATTGGTTTTAGGGGTTTTCAATGCAGGCAAAATTAGGCCTTGATTCTGGTACCATGATGCTCGTGAGGATGAGACGAGTTGATTGGTACCAGTACTTTTCATTTATCTTGCTCGTATGCAATTTTGGAGATGAACATAGTTATACCTACAGTGAACGTCTGTAGGTAAATGTCTTGTTTTCTAAGGCGACGGTCCAAGGAAGAATATGAGGCGTGGCAGTCCATGGATGGCTGGTTTAAATTTTCGCGCATTTTCTGAATATATTGTTTGATTTGATTATATTGTTTTGCTTCTATTATATGAACAACAAGAACGCGTAGCACAGCTGGCAAGCAAGCATTGGAATTGAGCCTGAGGACCTGGGTTCGATCCCAGGTCCAAACCATTTCTTTGTATTATTTTTCTTCATATGATCAGGTGCACTACCATTCCGTGTCTCCACCATGCAGCTCAAAGATCTGACCATCATATTCATCAGCAAGCCAGATCTAACGTACCAGCAATGAAGGTCCACCATGCTACTCAAGTCAACGCCCATACCAGATCCAGTGCTGACCAGGCTTAATGCTTATTTGGGCCAAGAAAATCAGATTTGCACCCCCCCCCCCCTCAGCATGCTATTCAACACAGGCCCATCTCTTCACTTTTTCATTTCTTCTTTTTTTTTTTAATTCTTTTATTATTTTCCTTAATTATTTTAATTAACAAAATAAATCACTTTCTTTATTTTTTTCATAAAATCATAAAATCAAGAAATCAAAAAAATTAGAATTAGGTTTTTTTATTAAATTTAATTTTTGGTAATTAATTAGATTAGTATTAAAACTAGGGTAACTTTAATTTGTTTTTTTACGATTAAAATTCAATTAGAAAATTAGGTTAAATCTTGATTTAATTTTTCTTTCTTTCTCAAATAAAAATACAAAAAAATACAAAAATAGGTTGTTTAGAATTAATTAATTTATTTTCAAAAATTAACATTAATTAGAACTTAGGATTTTCTTTTAATTCAATTATTTCATTATTTTCTCAAATAACAAAACATGACAAAAAAACATTGGTTTCTTTAATCGATCGCAAATAGGATTAATCAAAAGGTCAAAACCCTAATCGTCTCGTATTTAATTCGTCGTGCGCTTGTTAATTATTTTGCCATTATTTTGTAACTGCTCACTAGTTTGTAATAGTTAACTTAGGGTTTTTATTTACTGTTTAAATCCCCTATTTTTTGGTTATGTAATTAATCCCCCTCCCCAAAGCCTTGTAATAGCTAGGTTTATTTTCTCGCATTTTTAATTCTAGCAAATATTTAACTGCCTAGATGTATGCTAATAGGATTGTATGGCAAGAATGCATGACAAATTAAAACGGTTAGAAAACCCTAATGTGCAAAGATAAATAACTGAAACAAATCACTCGCACATATCACTCTTAGGGTATACTCTCACTTCGGTTGCCTTCGGTTCGGTCATTAAGCATAGGATGTCTTAGTGGTTACCCTCCAGTCAAAAAAGATCAAAATGTCCCATTCGAACATTGCCTCGAAAATGTTACCTCGAAAAGATCTTAAGACTCTAGGGTTATCACTAAGGTATCCTAATATTACTTTAGTGATCGTACGTCCCTTTCGAATTGACCCTTACAAATTCCAACGACGGTGCTACCTATTTCTCAATAGTGGGATAGCCCTGTCTAAAGGAAACAAGAATAGAAACAATCTTTTTTCAAGTAGGTAGATGCTAGTAGGTACTTGCTCAAATCAAAACTTTTCACACTTACACCTTTCAAAACAATTTTCAAAACAACTTCGTCACACCCTTGAGGACTGATACAAGGGTTATCACGAGGTAAAACATTCTTCAAAAACAAAGCACACAAACACAAGCAATTTAAAAATGAGCAAGTACCTAAGAGCCCATGGAAAACCATGGATAGAAAGGGTGCTAACACATTCCCTTTCTATAATCTACCCCTCGTACTCAAAATCTCGAAAAAGGATTTTTTCTGTACTTTTTTCCTTTCTGGTTGGATGAAATAAAAGTCGGTGGCGACTCTTGCTAACCGCGACATTTTGCAAACACAAAATCCAAAATGCAAACCAGTATTAAGCAGTCGGTTCTACCATCGTATCACAAAACTGGCGACTCTGCTGGGGATTAATAAGTGGGGTATACCTTAGGATCTAGGTCATTAAAAGTTGCTTCTCTTGATTGCTTTGTTTGTTTTATTTTTTGAGGGTTTGTTTGGGAGGTACTATAGATCCTACACCTGGATCTGGGGAATAACTTTTAGTTAAGTAGCAATAGACTGTGAGGGAACTGTACAGCGTAGACCGATACGGTTGAAGCAGTAGCTGCATTGGTGTGGCACTTTGGTTGGTACCAGTATCCCTTATGGTGAAACGAGGAGAATACGGGGCTGCTACATGGTGTCGTGAAGCATCAACTGACCTTAGAACCCTTAATTTCCCAACTTGGCCATTAGAAAGTAGTGAGATATCCGGCCACGGTGTAGAGCTGAGAACTGTTGATACTCGATACTACACTCATTGAGATCATACTTTCGGAATATTTTAGCCGCAAGAAAGGATTGTGTAAGCTGAAACCATGACCGGTGAAGGATGGTCAGTGATATTGAGATCCTCTAGAACCCAGTTACTTTTCTAGGACAGGTTGAACCAACTTAACTTCAAGAGGGTATTACCTTTGACCTCATGCAAGCCTTAAACTTAAGGGCTTTGTGTGATTTGACTATGATTGCAATACCTGTGGTTTATCATGACATCATGCATCATAACATGGCATTCATGCTTCATTACAATAACCATTTCAAAGACCAAAGGAATTTATCTTTGTTCTGTTTTGTAGATCATGGCTTCCGTGCGTAGAAATACTATCTGAATCAGCTTTGTGCAGATACCTTCCCAACTCAAAGAGCTAGTATCAAGAGTTTCTGAAACTTATACTTTCATTAAGAGACACGGTCAACTCCTCATCCTGGTTACTTCACACCTTGATGAACAGATGATGAGCGTACATTTTCAGTTCTTTGATTCCAAGTACCACTGCTTCACCTTTCCAGACTATCAGTTGGTGCCTACCTTAGAAGAATTCTCTCAGATATTGGGCATACCCATTCTTGAACAGGTACCCTTCACAGGTATAGAAGAATTTCCTAAGCCAAAAGTCATTGCCTCAGCTTTGCATTTGAAACGGGCCGACATGGTATCCAATTGGTAAACTCGAAGCAGAATCGAGGGTTTTCTAGCCAAATTTCTGATAGACAAGGCTCAACTATTTTGGGATGATTTGGATTCTCAGGCTTTTGAGGAGGTCTTGGCTCTTCTTATCTATGGTTTAGTTCTCTTCCCTAATCCGGAATCCTTCGTAGATGTGAATGTTGTCAAGATTTTCCTTTCTCGCAACCCTGTGCCTACCTTTCTTGGAGATATTTTACATGCTCTCCATACTCGTACCATGAAGAGAAGAGGGACTCTTATGTGCTGCATGTCGTTGTTGTCGAGGTGGTTTATTTCTCACCTCCCTAAGTCTGTACTGAAGAAAGAAGAAGGTTTGAGTTGGTTGCACCGGATAATGTCACTCACTCATACGGATATTCTTTGGTGTTCCCGAGCTATGGAAGACATTGCTATTATTGACCGCTGTGGGGAGTACCCTAATGTCCCATTACTTGGTATCAGAGGGGGTATAACTTACAATCCTTGTCTAGCTTTGCGACAATTTGGTCATGCCCGAAGGGATGGTCCCCATGAGTTACTTATTGAGGGAATTGTATTCAGCTATGAGGATGATGTTAATGAGTATCACCGGAGGTTCATACGAGCTTGGGGCATGGTAAACAGATCTAACCCCAAAGAGTTGGGACCAAAGACTTCCATTCATATGGAGCTGTATCTCCAATGGGTACGAGCTCGTTCCCAGAAGCTTATGATGCCTTATGTGGCCATATTACCAGTGATTGTGGAACCCACTACTGAAGAAGGCATTTCTTACACGGTTCTTTATCCTTACATGCCCACTGATCTTGGGGAGTTATAGAGGTCTTGGATTCAACTGAAAAATGAGCGGGATACTTACAAGCAACAGTTCCATGATCAAGAGAGGAAGGTTTTAAAGCTCACAAAGCAACTGCATGAAGAAAGAGGACTGAATGACTATCTTGGCACAAAGAGGAAGCATCCATGGGAATTTTGATTTCTTTTATAGTTTTAGATTTGTTTATTTTTAATTGTAACGCCTAAAGGGCATTTGAACTCCAAATTCAGCTAATAAAGTTTTTGTTTATTTTTTGGTTTGCAAATTTAAATTTCCCGAAGTCTTTAAAATCATTACATACGCATCCCATTATCATACACATAATTACAGGTACCACTACAGGTTTCTCATCTTCTTCGCTGTTTATTTCAGCAGAAATGTATTCCGATCAAGCCATCAAAGATCTTCAGGCACAGAACACCCAGTTCCAATAGATGTTCATAAGTCTGGCTAAAGGCCAAGAGGATCTGAAAGCCCTCATTCTGAAAGAGAAGAAGAAGAAGAAAAAGACTGGTATTCTGAATATGGGCAGAAGGTTTGGAGAAAGGTTAAAGCAACAAACTAACTTGACCTCTTCATCCAAGGAAGGGGAGAACCAAGAAGGAGAAAAGGACCCTAGTCCTGCAGTTTCTGACAATGATACGGATTACAATGATGAGCAATATCCTCCTGCTGAGGATAGATACAAGTCGTTAAAAAGATACCTAGTTTGGATTTCGTAGAATTGGGTCTGGTATCGGGTGTGGTCATCCCTCAGAAGTTCAAAGCTTCGGTTTTTGCCAAGTATGATGGAGTGTCCTGCTCAAAACTCCATCTCCGCTCTTATGTCAGGAAAATTCAACCCCATACCGCTGATAGGAATTGGTGGGTGCACTTCTTTCAAGATAGTCTGTCAGGGAATCAGCTTGAATGGTTTTACCAGTTGGAGGGAGCCAGTGTCCGAAACTGGGAAGATCTTGCTGCTGCTTTCTACAAGCAATATCAGTATAATACCGACCTTGCTCTCACTCGTACTCAACTCCAGAGTATGTCCATGGGTGCAGGTGAAGGTTTTAAAGATTATGCTCAAAAGTGGAGAGACTTGGCTGGGAGAGTTCAACCCCCTTTGTTTGATAGGGAGTTGGTTGATATGTTTCTAGGAACGCTATCAGGTCCATTCTTTAATCATTTGATCGGCAGCTCGTCATCTGGTTTCACCGAGCTTATTTTAACTAGAGAAAGAGTAGAAGCTGGAATTTAGAGTGGTAAAATATAGAAGGATGCCTCCTCGAGTTCAGCAAAGAAGCATTTTGCCGGTAAGAAGGAAGCCAGTGCGGTCTATAGCCCGAGGGGCCAAAGCAGATCTAAACACCATCAAACGGTAAATGTTGTAGTGATACCAAGACCTGCAGTTGCTCCACAATTCAACAATCAACAAAGGGTGGAAAGACCACAGGGGCAGTTTACCCGCATCAACATAAATTTGGCTAAAGTTCTAACTTATTTATTAAAATCCAACTTGGCAACCTTGAGAGAGGCTCCTAAGAATCCAAACACTACCTCTCCCAGATACAATCCCAACGCACGGTGTGCCTACCATTCTGAGAGTCCTGGCCACGATACAAATGATTGGTGGGCTCTGAGAAACAAAGTACAAGACTTGCTTGAAGCCAAGGAGATAGAGTTTGATGCTCCAGAAAAGCCGAATGTTATAACTTCTCTCATGCCAAAACATGGTCGTGGAGTTAATGTTGTTGACATTGATTTGTTTGTGACCTATGTTGAAGAAATTTCTACTCCCCTTATAACTGTTAAGAAGAATTTTTTGTTGGCCAGTTTATTTCCGGGTTGTGGTGAAGGTTGCCACATGTGTTCAATTCTACCTTCTGGTTACCGTTTGTTGAAGTCAGGTGTTCAGCGCCTGATGGATAATAAAGATATTCTGTTCGAGAAGACTATGATTCTTGTTGTTCTAAATGAAGACGTTGCTATTATAACCATTTCCGCCAATCCTTCCAAGGTTTCCTCGATAAGACCTGTTAGGATTAAAAATGTTCAAAGAATTGCTCTGCTGATAATCATTGTTCCTGGTCCCATCTCGTACACCTCAGACAAGGTTGTCCCATGGCATTATGGTGCTGATGTGTACTATCATGGCATTAGGAAAGATCTGAAGAATGAAGAAGCTGATACTGATGTCATTAATATTGTCGGGACTAGTAAAGTTACCCGAAGTGGAAGGATCTTCTCTCCCGAGATTTCCCCTGAGACTGTCAACAAGCCTATTGTTATTCCATCTGTTGTTCCTGCTAGTATATCAACTACTGTTCCTGTTCTTACTCCAGTTTTCACCCCTGCTGCTGAGCCATCTGGGGCTCGGGGCAAGGAAATTATAGGTGATCCTGCCCGAACGGAGGCACCTAAGAAAATCGTTGT
Organism: Vicia faba; assembly: GCA_948472305.1. Lineage (NCBI taxonomy): Eukaryota > Viridiplantae > Streptophyta > Magnoliopsida > Fabales > Fabaceae > Vicia > Vicia faba. Next base: position 596,759,503 of record OX451737.1, read on the forward strand.
GGAAGCCTCTAAACAAGAAATAGAGGAAATACTGAAAATCATTAAGAAGAGCGACTATAATATGGTCGAGCAGTTGGGGAAGACCCCATCAAAGATATCCATGTTGTCTCTGTTTTTGTGTTCTGAAGCCCATGCGAAGGCTTTGATTGCATTTCTCAAGACTGTGCATGTGCCACAGGAAACTTCAGTAGATCAGTTCAAAGATTGTGTGTCCAGCCTGACTGTTGACAATAGGCTGGGTTTTTCAGATGTGGATCTAACACCTAAAGGAGGGAATCATAATGATGCTCTGCATGTCTCGATTGAGTGCAGGGGAACCACTATGGCTCATGTGCTGGTAGATACCGGGTCTTCACTGAATGTTCTGCCAAAGAAAGCGTTAGACTGTTTGAATTGTGAGGGTTTGACTCTAAAGACTAGTAACATTATGGTAAGGGCTTTTGACGGATCAAAGAGAATGGTGCACGGGGAGGTGGAAATCCCTATCAAAGTGGGTTCTCAGACTTTTGGGTCCACCTTCTACGTAATGGATATCTGACCATCATATTCTTGCTTGCTGGGTCGTCCTTGGATCCATGAGGCTGGGGCAATTACTTCTACACTCCATCAAATGCTGAAGTATCTGGTGAAGGGGAAGATCATCACAGTGCGAGGTGAAAAAGAATATATGGTGAGTCACCTCAATTCCTTCCTCTACATAGAAATGGACGGGGAATTCATAGAAACTCCTTGTCAGAATTTCGAAGAGGTCCCTCAGGTTTCGGCATCAACTGAAGTTACTACCAACAAACCTCTGTTGAAGATGGCTTCTCTCAAGGACACCAGGGCTGTAGTTGAAGAAGGTGGGTGTACCAATTGGGGTCAGCTCCCGGATTTCACTCACAAAACTGACAAATTTGGTTTGGGCTTTACTACAGGGGCTCAAAGGGATGTTAGGCGCACTCGGGCTGGATGACCTCCTATACACATCAGCAATCGGGGAATTAATGCAATTAAAGACAATGAAGAGGATTCAGAGGTCGACAGCTGGGTCTACCTAACAACCAACGGTGGACCGAATAACTGGAGGGCTAGGGACTTCATACCTGTTTCTTTTATTCCGCAGTAATTGACTCATTTGTTTTAAGATTTTTAATACACAATTTCAAACTTTACGGCCCGGTGCCTTGCCCGAGGCACATTGGCTTTTCTTGTGAGGGCTATTATTTGTCATTTCATATATCATTAATAAAGCATTGGACGTTTCTTGCATACAAATTGTATGCTCCTTGTTTTTCTTTTTTGTCTCACTTTATCAAAACAGCTATTCTCTTACACATACTCACGTATTATACTGCAGATCCATATCCACTCTGGATCCCATTGATAACAACTCTGCTACTTCCAGTTATGACTTCAAAAATCTGATCAACCAAGCCGAGGATGAAGGTGAGGATGATTGTGAGGTGCCTGGAGAACTTGCTAGACTATTACAGCAGGAAGAAAGGGCCATAAAGCCTCATGAAGAGCCAGTTGAGTCAGTGTATTTGGGTACAGAGGAAGACAGGAAAGAGGTTAAAAAAGGTGTGAATCTGGAGCCTAGTGTTAAACAACAGTTAATACATATGCTACACAACTATGTTGAGATCTTCGCCTGGTCCTATGAAGACATGCCTGGTTTGGACACTGATATTATGGTATATCGCCTGTCGACTGAAGAAGCCCGCCCTCCGGTAAAGCAGAAGGTTCGCTGTATGCGCCCTGAAATATCAGAGAAAATCAAGGCAGCGGTCATGAAACAGTTTGACGCAGGATTCTTAGCTGTCACTTCTTACCCGCAGTGGGTTGCCAACGTCATTCCGATACCTAAGAAGGACAGTAAGGTACATATGTGTGTGGACTACAGAGATCTGAACAGGGCAAGCCCCAAGGATGAATTCCCACTTCCTCATATTGATGTTCTAGTCGACAACACCGTGCAGCACAAGATCCTCTCCTTCATGGATGGTTTTTCTGGCTACAACCAGATCAAGATGGCTCGTGAGGACATGGAGAAGACAACCTTCGTTACACAGTGAGGCACCTTCTGTTACAAGGTAATTCCTTTTGGGTTGAAGAATGCTGCGGCAACTTATCAGCGCACCATGGTCGCTTTGTTCCACGATATAATTCACCACGAGATCGAGGTTTATGTTGATGACATGATAGCCAGGTCCCAGATTGAGGAAGAGCACCTTGATCACCTCCAGAAACTGTTTGACAGGTTGAAGACGTATAAGCTAAGGTTGAACTCGAATAAGTGCACCTTTGGGGTGAGATCTGGTAAGCTTCTGGGTTTCATCATCAGTGATAAGGGTATTCAGGTGGACCCTGCAAAGGTAAAGGCCATACAAGAGATGTCTGTCCCCCGCACAGAGAAAGAAGTTAGAGGTTTATTGGGACGTCTGAATTACATCGCCAGGTTCATTTCACATCTGACTGCTACTTGTGAGCCAATCTTCAAGCTGCTGAAGAAAGATCAAGTGGTAAAGTGGAATGATGAATGCCAAACTGCTTTCGAAAGAATCAAGGAATACCTTCAAGAACCACCAATTTTGATGCCTCCAGTTGAAGGAAGACCCTTGATATTATACTTGACAGTGCTAGACAATTCAATGGGGTGTGTGCTGGGGCAGCATGACGAGTCTGGTCAAAAAGAGCACGCAATACACTACCTTAGAAAAAAGTTTACCGACTGTGAGACTCGATACACATTGCTCGAGAAAACTTACTGCACTTTGGCATGGGCTGCTCGCTGACTGAGACAGTATATGTTGACTCACACTACCTTGTTGATATCAAAGATGGATCCGATCAAGTTTATTTTTGAGAAGCCCGCTCTCTCCGGAAGGATATCAAGATGGCAGATGATCTTAACCGAGTACGACATCTAATACACAACCCAAAAGGAAATCAAGGGGAGTGTATTGGCAGATCATTTGGCGCATCAGGCCGTGGATGACTATCTGTCCATGAATTTCGAGTTCCCGAATGAGAATATCATGTTGGTAACTGTGATCGGTGGAAATAGAACTGACTGTTTTGGAATGCTGGTTCGCGAAATGTCACGGTAAGCAAGAGTCGCCACCGTCTTTTATTTTCTCCAACATGGAAAGGACAAAAGCACAGCAAAATTCCTTCTTTGAGATGTTTCTCGGTTCGGGAGGTAGATTTATAGAAAGGGAAGGTGTTAGCACCCTTTCTATCCGTGGTTATCCACGGGCTCTTAGGTACTTGCTCTTATGTTTTAAAAATGTTTGCTTTTCAAATGTGAGTGGGTTTGAAAAAAGTTTCTTTGAAAGATTTCTGAATAACTCTTGTATCTGTCCTCAAGAGTGTTTGAAAAATTTGTTTCGAAAGCTTTTTTTTTAAAGTGTCAGTGTGAAAAGGTTTTTGTTTTGTTTTTTAGAGAGCAAGTATCCATGAGTCATCTACCTACCCTAAGGAATTAAGCTGTGTAGAAGACCTTTAGGTAGTGCCATCCCACCATTGAGAGGTAGGTAGCACCACCGTTGGAGGTGTTCGGATCAATTCGATTGTAGGGACAGTGTGGTCACCGAAGCAACAGTTAAGACACCTTAGAAGCTACCCTTATGTCCTTGATCCTTTTTTAATCCGAGGCAACCGTTTCGAGGAAACTATTTCGAGGCAACTGTTTCGAGGCAACTGGATCATGGACATAAGGACTTACTAAAACGTCTTATACTTGACGACCACGTTTCGAAGGCAACAGGTGAGGCGTACCCTAGAAGTGGTGTGTGTGTTTGTGTGTTGTTTCCAGTTTAAGTTTATCTTTGATCATGGCATTGTGAGCTACACTTGTTTTTAATTAACCATACATTCTTTCATGCAATTTAGAATTTAAGAGTGCGGAAATTTAAATGCGGAAAGATAAAAGCTACGCTATTACAAGGCGCGGGTCTATACATCGCCAAAGTACAAAGACCCGTTTTTTGATAAAAGTGCGGAAAGTAAATAAATACCTAATTACTATTACATCCAGAAAGCAGTTACATAATATTCGAAAAGAAAATAATGCGCGAAAAGAAATTAAAATTGAATGTCTGAGGGTTTTGACCCTTTTTGAGAAATTAAATTAAATTAAAGTCTAATTATTATTTAATTAAAGAAAATGTTTTTTATGTTTTTGGTATTTATGAAAATAAAGAAAAGAATTAAAATTAAAGTTAGTGAAACCCTAGTTCTAAATTATTTTAATTGTTAAAGAAAATGTCAAAATTAGGCTAATTAACTAATTAATTAATTTACATGTTTATTTACAAAAATATTAATAATAATAAATAATAATGAAAAATTAATTAAGAAAAAGATAAAATGTCAAAAACCTAATTCTATGCATTTTTTATTTATTAAGAAAAAGTGTTAAAATTAAAACCTAAATTAACTAAATTAATTGTTAGTTATTTATTTACAAAAATATGTTAATGGTGAAATTTAATAATAATTAAATATAAAACATTTTTTGGTTTCTGATTTTTTTATTATGAAAATTAATGAATGGTGAATTAATAAAAATAATTAAAAAGAATTGAAAAGAATTAGAAAGAAAAGAAAATTAAATTAAGAAATATGCAAACCAAGGGGGGGGGGGGGGGGGGGTTTCAGGCCCATATGGAGGTTAACTGAAGCAATTTTGGCCCATTGAAGCATAAGCTTGTTTGACTTTCCAGCTTGAGGGCGCCTTGGTTGACTGAGGTACACCATGGATTTCCTTCTGAGGCCCTTGGATTAATCATCATGTCCACTTGGCAGGCCTAAGCATGAGCGTGTATGGTGAACCATTGAGTGAGCGCTGCATGGAAACACGTTAGGATAAAAATCATGAAATATGTGGGGGGACCTGGGAATCGAACCCAGGTCCCAGTGGTTGCAAGGCACGTCCTCCACCAACTGAGATGCTTAGCGCGTTTGTAAACAATATAACAAAGAATTATAATATATGAAAAAAGATAATTATGCTGAAACATTGAAAAACCGCGCCAAGATTTGAATGCCCCAGTCATGTAACGCCACGTCCATCTTCTTCCTTGTTCTTCCTGCAAACATAAAACAAGTAGCGGGGGTTTTAAACCCCCACTAAGTGGAACAATGAATAATAGCGAATACGCCTACAGCTTATATAAATTGGGCGCGAGTATCTCAATGGATCGGGCTTGCTGCAACGAGTTCGTCCATGTATGTTTGATGGTCCAATTTTACAGTATATGGAAACCCCCAATATTGAAACTCTGAAACCCTAATATCCTTCAATGGTGGATTTTGATACAAGCATTTTTAGAACAATTAAACGTTACCAAAAGCTTCAGGGAGACGTTAGTAGCATAAATCAATAGTCAAAACACATGAATGATGCATAGAAATTAGAAATCGATTATGGAAAATATTTGTGACAAACGTGACTCAGTTCTACCGTTTCTTGGAGTATGGAAGCTTGTTCTTGATGCCAATAGTTTCCTAGCAATGTCAGTAATGCAATGGAAACGTTTTGAGGCCTTGAATTACCCTGCAAATGTGATTTCAGTTTTCAAGTTTTTGTTGAAAAGTTGCAAATTGGTTATGAGTTTGTGAGCAACTTTTCGTGTATCTATGAATAGGGTTTTCCTCAGCCTTTGTATGTGAACGAATTTAGGTCAAGAAAGAGCCCATAAGTCCATGAATTAATGTTTGGAATATTTGATTGTTAATCATATATTTTTCAATCTTTTTTCATTGAAACCTTTGCCAATTATGGATGATTTTCCTTTTTTAAATGTGAAATGACTTTGCCAACTTGCCCTAGTTTGATTTGCTGCATAAAAAGATTTAAAAAGCATTATTTGATATTTTTCTACAATTAAAACTAATTAAATGAATTAATAATAATAAAAATTCAATTAATTAATTAAAAATAAGAAAATAAATCATTTTGAGCTCAATGGGTCGTGCATAGGCTTTGGGTAATGATTCAAGGAAGAAATTGAGGCCCATTAGCAAATTTTAAGTGTTTTAGGCAAAGTTGGCTTTTGAAAGTTCCCAAAAATTTCCCAACTTCTCCAATGCATATCTTGCTCAATTTTGAAGCTATGATCATGTTCTTGGACATTTTGGAAAGGTCTTGAAGTCCTTTAACCAATGCCTTTGGTCCCATGTCATTTTGAGTTACCAATCTCAAGTTATGGTCTTTGACTTAAAGTGCCTTTTTGTTGACTTTTGAAAATGACCTATAATGTTGAAATTGATAACTTTTTGTGAGAGCATTTCTTGGACTTGGAGTGTGAAGATGAGTTGTAGGAAATGTCATCCCCTTCAAAATGAGCTTTGGATGGGATTTTTATGACAAACCATGAAGAAGTTATGCCTTGGTCAATTTGCAGTTGAATTTTTTAGCTGTCCAAAAATAGAAACTTTTGCATCTTGAGACTTTTTGAGCCATGCTTGTGGAATCATGATCAAGGATTGATCAAATGATGATTGTGGCTTCAAAATAAGATGTTGACCAAAAATTTTGCCTTTTGACTGTCAAATGACCATTTTGCCCCTGCAGTTGACTGTGGAGCAATTAGGGTTTTTGACTGTGCAACTTGATGTTGTGAGTCTTGAAACTTGACATATGGATGCTTGACAATGTATATATGCATATTGGACTTGATGGGACCCTTGAAAATCTCAATTTCTTTGCCAGTACCAAAACCCTAATTTTGACTGTGTTAGGAGGCAATTGGACTGTGCAACCCTTGGGGGATTTTGAACCATGACCTTGCCAAATCTTGCAGAATATAGGAGGGCAAATTTTGGGGTACAACAGTTGCCCCTGTTCAATCTTCTTAGACCTGAGGATGTAGATTGGCTGGCGTGCCTTTCGTGATCCGAAGGTGGAAGATGATTGAACACTAGAGTGCCCATAAATTTGCACTCACATAGTAGAGTATCAGCAGTGTGATGTCGGGAATGGCTTACAGATACCATTTGGAGACTGATGGATAGGGGGATGGGCTTATAGATTCCATCTGGGTGTCGATCGCGTAAGAGATTCCTTAGCGAGAACTTGCGTACCTGAAAAAGAAAGATAATTACCTGGCCTGTTACAGGAGTTGATCTTCAAACTCTTCATGTAGATGTGCCCTGGCTGGATACAGGAATCGAATCTTTAAACTCTTCAGACGTGCCATGGCAAGGTACAGGAATCGAGTCCGGAGAATAGTCGTCAGCAAATACACCCTGGCAAGATACAGGAATCGAATCTTCAAACTCTTCAGACGTGCCCTGGCAGGATACAGGAATCGAGTCTGGAATTAGTCGTCAACAGATACCCCCTGGCAAGATACAGGAATCGGATCTTCGAACTCTTCAGACGTGCCCTGGCAAGATACAGGAATCGAGTCTGGAATTAGTCGTCAACAGATACACCCTGGCAAGATACAAGAATCGGATCTTCGAACTCTTCAGACGTGCCCTGGCAAGATACAGGAATCGAGTCTGGAATTAGTCGTCAACAGATACACCCTGGCAAGATACAGGAATCGGATCTTCAAACTCTTCAGACGTGCCCTGGTAAGATACAGGAATCGAGTCTGGAATTAGTTGTCAACAGATACACCCTGGCAAGATACAAGAATCGGATCTTCGAACTCTTCAGACGTGCCCTGGCAGGATACAGGAATCGAGTCTGGAATTAGTCGTCAACAGATACACCCTGGCAAGATACAGGAATCGGATCTTCGAACTCTTCATACGTGCCCTGGCAGGATACAAGAATCGAGTCTGGAATTAGTCGTCAACAGATACACCCTGGCAAGATACAGGAATCGGATCTTCGAACTCTTCAGACGTGCCCTGGAAAGATACAGGAATCGAGTCTGGAATATAGTCATCAACAGATACACCCTGGCAAGATACAGGAATCGGATCTTCGAACTCTTCAGACGTGCCCTGGAAGGATACAGGAATCGAGTCTGGAATTAGTCGTCAACAGATACACCCTGGAAAGATACAAGAATCAGATCTTCAAACTCTTCAGACGTGCCCTGGCAAGATACAGGAATCGAGTCTGGAATTAGTCGTCAACAGATACACCCTGGCAAGATACAGGAATCGGATCTTCGAACTCTTCAGACGTGCCCTGGCAGGATACAGGAATCGAGTCTGGAATTAGTCGTCAACAGATACACCCTGGCAAGATACAGGAATCGGATCTTCGAACTCTTCAGACGTGCCCTGGCAAGATATAGGAATCGAGTCTGGAATATAGTCATCAACAGATACACCCTGGCAAGATACAGGAATCGGATCTTCAAACTCTTCAGACGTGCCCTGGGAAGATACAGGAATCGAGTCTGGAATTAGTCGTCAACAGATACACCCTGGCAAGATACAGGAATCGGATCTTCGAACTCTTCAGACGTGCCCTGGAAGGATACAGGAATCGAGTCTGGAATTAGTCGTCAACAGATACACCCTGGAAAGATACAGGAATCGGATCTTCGAACTCTTCAGACGTGCCCTGGCAAGATACAGGAATCGAGTCTGGAATATAGTCATTAACAGATACACCCTGGCAAGATACAGGAATCGGATCTTCAAACTCTTCAGACGTGCCCTGGCAGGATACAGGAATCGAGTCCGGAATTAGTCGTCAACAGATACACCCTGGCAAGATACAGGAATTAGATCTGGAATCACGACAGTTGATAGTAATTATCTTTGTATTGACCTTTGTCCTGAAAAGACAAAATGTTAGTTGTGTGCGATGTTATGATGTATGACATGCGTGATGTTCTCAGAATAAATGAGATTGTATGTTCATGATGCGTATGTGCATGCATTGTGTATAAAGATGTGATGTTTTATGAAATGTGTTTTTGTCTAGGAAAATAAATCCTTGACGAATGTCGGGAAATCAAATCCTGGGCTGATGTTGAAGAGTAGAGCTTTGTTTCCGCTGGGGATGATAGTTGCAAGAATACCTGTAGGAGAAGATGACTCCGTTGGGGAATAAACTTGGCGAATAGATTACTCTGCGGGGAATGCTCTGTGGGGAGAGAAATACTTTGCTGATAACTCTGCGGGGGATACCATTGATGTGTTATGTTGAAGGAATTGATGAACTCCACTGGGGACAGGAAGACTTCGCCGAGGACGATCTTTCCGTGGCAACTGGCTGAGGATAACCCAGTTATATCCTGGTGGGGAAATAACCTTTGAATAAAGCCGGGGAAAGCGTCCGTACTATGCGGGTGACAAGCTTCCAGAATCTATTGGGGATAAGCTTCAAGACCTGCTGGGGATATGGATTCCACTCTCCTGGGGAAACTTTTCAGATTGGACTGGGGAAATGGCTCCACTGGGGAAACTTTTCAGATTGGACTGGGGAAATGGCTCCACTGGGGAAACTTTTCAGATTGGACTGGGGAAATGGCTCCACTGGGGTGTCTTGTATTCCGCCGGGGAACAATCTTATATTTAGACTGCCAGGGACGCTTGCTTAGGAACACCTGTATACTCCGCTGGGGAATGTTGAGATCTTCGGGGGATAATCCAACTTCCTTAAGGCTAACTAAGTATAACTCTGCTCGGGGAGAGTATTGTTGGCTTTTGTCTTACTCGGCGGGGAGTGAAGGTATATGGGTTACATTCTTCAGCCGAACTTACCTTGGTACCTTGGTGGACAGAGCAATTAGATTGCTTAGACAACTCATTATTGCCCCTGTTTTTGATGTTACCTGTAATTAATCCTTTGTTTTGTATGCAAGTATTTATGAGTTAGCAATTAGTGTCAAATGCATATATCAAAATTGAACATTGGACGTTCTTCGCAAAACAAAACAGAAGAAAGAAAAACAATTGGCAATTGGTCTGAAAGAGTGAATTTGTATTGATTTTTGAATTTGCCTTTAAATAGGCGTTTATGTACAAGAGGCTGACGTCCTAGTAAGAGGACACCGCCGAACAACAGAGTTTATACAATTTTGTGAAAAAGGAAAACAAAACAGCTATGTGAAAAAAAGATAATCCCACTGGGTTCCAACTCTGCTATCGCCTTTATATCTTCGAGCGTCTCATCACTTTGCTGCTCAGTTGACGATGAAGTTGATTGATTGATGCCGTCTGAACTTGATGTTGATACCGGATTCTGGATGCAAGGTGATCCAACGAGACATAGTATTACGCTTTAATCCCTAACTTTTGCTTGGACCGCCCTTTCGGGTTTTCAGTCCACTGGGATACCCATTTTTGCCCAAGCCGCCTTTTCAGGTTTTTGACATGCCGGGTGTACAGATTTTTTTCATTTCATCCCTTATTTTTGCCCGAACCCTTTTGGTTCGCCGGGAAGCCCTTATTTTTGCCTAGGTATGTCAACCTAGCGGGTCTTTAATTATGCGTAGTATCTTTTTACTATGTCTGCATTGGCGGGGTGAGGAAGGTCGTCACCATCCATGGTGGTTAGAATCATAGCTCCTCCTGAGAAGACATGTTTAACCACAAATGACCCTTCGTATATGGGGGTCCATTTGCCCCTGGGATCACTTTGAGGAAGAATGATGCGCTTGATTACCAGGTCCCTAACTTGATACTCTTGTGGTCTGACTTTCTTGTTAAATGCCCTGATCATTCGTTTTTGATACGTTTGACCATGACAAATAGCAGTGAGTCTCTTTTCGTCAATTAGGTTCAACTGATCAAGTCGAGTCTGGATCCAGTCATCTTCGCTCAAATCTGCATCCTTCATTATCCGGAGAGAGGGTATTTGGACTTCAATCGGCAAGACTGCCTCCATGCCGTAGACCAAGGAAAAGGGAGTTTCCCCGGTTGACGTTCTTGCTGAGGTACGGTACCCATGAAGAGCAAACGGTAACATCTCGTGCCAATCTTTATAGGTCACTGTCATCTTCTGTACAATCTTTTTGATATTCTTATTAGCCGCTTCGACAGCTCCATTCATCTTCGGCCGATAGGGAGAAGAGTTGTGGTGTTGTATCTTGAACTGCTCGCAGAGCTCAGTGATCATCTTGTTATTAAGATTGGTACCATTGTCCGTAATGATCCTTTCCGGGATGCCGTATCGACAGATCAGGTTATGCCGAATGAACCGTGCCACGACATTCTTGGTTACAGTAGCATAGGAAGCTGCTTTAACCCACTTTGTAAAGTAATCGATTGCCACCAGGATGAAGCGATGCCCATTGGATGCTGTAGGTTTGATCTCGCCGATAATGTTAATGCCCCACATTGCAAAAGGCCAAGGTGTTGTCAAGACATTTAGGGGTACTGGAGGAACGTGCACCTTATCTGCATATATCTGGCACTTATGACATATCCGAGAATGTTGGTAACAGTCGGCTTCCATTGTGGACCAGAAATATCCTGCTCGAAGGATTTTCTTTGCCATGGTGTGTCCACTGGAATGCATTCCGAAGGTACCTTCATGCAGTTCTGCCATGATCTTTTCTGCTTCAGTCTTATCCACACAGCGCAGTAAGGTTGAATCATGGTTTCGCTTATACAGAATGTCGTTGCTGAGGAAGAACTTTGCAGCGAACCTTCTCAGAAACTTCTTGTCATTGATGGATGCACCTTCAGAGTATTCTTGAGCTTCCAAGTACCTCTTCACCTCATGATACCAGGGTTTTTCAGTTACCACCTCAGTCTCAAGATCACAACAATATGCAGGTTCGTCCAGTTTCCAGATAATGATCCGGGGAGCCTCATTGTCCCATTTGACTTTGAACATGGAAGACATTGTAGCTAACGCGTCCTGATCAGTGCATTTTGATGCACATCTTTCCACGATTGTACTAATGCATTTCTTTAGTTTATTGTGTTTATTTTTATGTTTTAAATTGTTTTGCTAATTTATCTTATTTTTGCATTTAATTAATTTTCGTATTTTATTTTTCAGCATGTGCAGCTTTCAATAAAAAATTCATAACTGGAGCTACAGGACTCGGATTGAGGCGTTCTAATATTGGTTGGAAAGCTAAGAAAAAGACCTACAACTTTCATGAAGAAGTCGAGAGCCAATTCGGACTGTAGAAAGGTTGAAAAAATTGTTGAAGTTGCAGCACTAGTTTTAGTTAAGTTTCGGGTCAATTAGTTTTGGGCCTGGATCGTTTGTTTGACCCAGTTGGGTTGTAAAACGGGTCGCTCTCTTTCCCCTTAGGGTAGCAGCCGTGGTACTGTAGCATTCCATTCGAATTCACTGTTCACGAAATTCCATTCACGATTTGGAAAAGCTAGGACGAATGACTATGGAGAACTAATTCCTTTGGGTTGATCTACTGTAATTCAGGTTCCAATACTTGAGATTATTATAATGTTAATTTAAGTTTAATTCCTTTCAATGATATTTTGTGTTATTGTATGCTTAATTCGATTGCATAAAATATATTGATTCAATTTGGTTGATTGTATGATCCTAACATAGACTCATCACGTTTGCTTAATCCGTTGTTGTGTCTGATCAGTCATGTTTGCTTAATCCATGAAAACTTATCCCGTTTGCTTAATTCGGACAATAGGACCGTACATCTCACAAACTTCACCGCGCTTGTCATTGAGTTTGTACCCAAATAGGAATAGACAATCCGCTTCGGGTATTAGAATTATAATAATCGATGATAGTAGGAACCCAAAACAGTAGATCGACTTATTCTATAATCACTTATTTCCAAACAGCTTATTTTATAATCACTTTTTATAATTAGCTTATTTGCCTAAACTCGAACCAAACAACCCTCCAATTTCGATTTTAGTTAGTAAAACCCAAGAGTCCTTGAGAGACGATACTCGAGTTACCGTTACCGTCGTTACTACAATTTGCAATTTAACTCGTTTTTGACCCGCGCGCGACAGCCGATCAAATTGGCGCTGTTGCCGGGGATTCTTGATTTTATTAACCAATTTTAGAGTCATAGGTTTAGTGTTTTCGTGCCTAGGTTCTAGATTTCCTTCGGTTTAAGCCAATTCGCGTTTTTTGCGTCATAGTAGTAAAAAATTCGGTTTTTTTGAAAATTGAATCCGATTTGAAATCTGTTTCGACCAGTGGAGGGGAAACAATTCACTGATCATTTGTCCCGTACTACAGAGTAGTTACGGGACTTTGGTCTCAATTTCCCAAATTCATCATTTTTCTATTTTTAATGATTTATTTACTGATTTCATAGAGTCGAAAAAATTCAAAAAAATCATCAAAATTCTATTTTTCACCCATTAGATGAATTTCGTGTTCAGTTTATTTTTTTGAAAAAAATTTAATCGTTTTCTTTCTTTGTGTTTGTTTTTGCTATTTAGGGACATAGTTGGCATTTTCACGATTGTTGCTGCATTGCTGTGCACTAGTCCTGGCTACTAGGTCCTCTTGTCCTGAACTTGTTGCTTTTGATCCTGAGGTAGAAAGAACCTTGCACACACTTCGTAGAGCAGGCCAGGCTAGCAATAGTTCACCTTCACCGACCATAGTTGAGTCTGATTCTGAGTCCGACTATTTGCATAACTTGTTTGCTTCTGATTCTGAATTTGTTTTTGAAATGGCTGATAATAGAACTTTAAGACAACTTGCAGCCCCTGATGTGAATTATAATGGCTTGTGTATTGAATATGATGCTGTTGTTGTTCCTTTTAAATTAAAATCGGGTTTAATACACTTGTTGCCAAAGTTTAATGGTCTTGCAGGTGAGGATCCGCATAAACATTTGAAGGAATTCCAAGTGGTGTGCTCTACACCATTGAAGCCTGAAGGGATCACTGAAGATCATATCAAACTTCGTGCTTTTCCTTTTTCTTTGCAGGGTGCAGCGAAGGATTGGATATATGATCTCGAACCGAATTCAATCGCAAGCTGGAATGCTCTGAAAAGAGTGTTCTTGGAGAGATATTTTCCTGCCTCTAGAGCTGCTTCAATCTGAAAGGAGATTTGTGGCATTAAACAAGATAACGAGTCATTGGCTGAGTATTGGGATAGGTTCAAGAAGTTAGTTTCAAGCTGCCCTCAACATCAGATTACCGAGCAACTTCTCATTCAGTACTTTTATGAGGGGTTGTTACCTATGGATAGAAACATTCTTGATGCTGCTAGTGGTGGAGCACTTGTTGACAAAACTCCAGCTGCTGCCAGGGCCCTCATTGAAAATATGTCCTTAAATTCCCAGCAGTTCACCACTCGAACTAATTCTGTCCAGACCAAGGGTGTACATCAAATTCAAGGTTCCTCGAACAGAGCTTTAGAAACCAGAATTGATGAGCTGACCGCTTTAGTCAAACAACTTGCAGTAGCGAAACCTCAAACAGCAACTGTATGTGGCATTTGTACAGCTCATGATCATCCCACTGATACTTGTCCTCTTCTGAAAGATGATACTGTTACCGAGCTGCCTCAAGCTTATGCAGCCAACCTTTACAACCAGAACAGGTACAACAACACCCCTGACTTGTCCACCAACAAATATCACCCCAATTGGAGGAATCATCCCAACCTTCGATATGGAAATCAGCAGCCCTCACAACAACAACAACTCACCGTTCCACTACCCCAGCCACATCACACCCCTCCAGCTACTGCTTCCGGACCGTCCTTGGAAGATCTTGTTAAACAAATGGCCGTGAACAACCTTCAGTTCCAACAAAGAACCGACACTAGCATTCAGACCTTGACCACACAGATGGGACAACTTGCTACTCAAATAAATAATATGCAAGCTCAAGGTTCGAACCAACTTCCAGCACAAACTGTTGTCAATCTGAATGGTAATGCTAATGTGAGCGCTATTTCTTTGAGATCCGGAAAGGTTACAGAAACAGGCCCTGAAAAAAATAAAAAAGTCATTGAGGTAACTTCTGAACTTTCTCCATCTGAACCTTCTCCTTCTGCACTTTCTTCTCCTTCTTCTGTTATGGTTGAAACTGAAAAAATTAGAGAAAAGGAGTATGTGCCACCTGTCCCCTTCCCACATAGAGTTCTGAAAAATAAAAGAATTGAGGAGGGAGACAAAGAAAGAGAGATTTTGGATGTGTTTCGAAAGGTGGCGGTAAATATTCCGCTACTTGATGTTATAAAACAGGTTCCTAAGTATGCAAAGTTTCTGAAAGATTTGTGTACTAACAAGAGGAGGATTAAGGGAAGTGAAAGAGTGAACTTAGGACGAAATATTTCTGCCTTTATTCAGCCCAAACAATCATCTGACAAGGCTGTAAGTGAGCAAAATGTTTCAGCCCTCACTACTCAGGTGCTGCCACAAAAGCAGAAGGATCCGGGAACATTTGCTATTCCTTGTACCATCGGAGATAGTAAATTTGAGAATTGCATGCTTGATTTGGGAGCGGGCATTAATGTTATGCCTACTTCTGTTTATAATAACCTTTGTCTTGGCCCTTTGCAGCATACAGGTTTAATTATTCAATTGGCAAACAGGAGCAACGCTCGACCCGCCGGGGTTGTCAAAGATGTCCTTGTTCAAGTTAACGATTTGATTTTTCCTGCAGATTTTTACATTCTAGACATGGAAGGCGAAACCAAGACAAGCAGAGCTCCCATAATTTTAGGCAGACCGTTCATGAAAACGGCAAGAACGAAGATTGATGTTGACGATGGAACCATGTCCATGGAATTTGGTGACATTGTCGCAAAATTCAACATTTTTGACGCCATGAAACATCCCTTGGAGGAGCATTCCGTTTTTCACATTGAGTTGATTTCTGAACTAGTTGATGATAGTTGTTCTGAATTATTTGCACTTGATTTTCCATCTCTCTCTGATTTTGATGATACTTATTCATGTCCTAATTGCACTGACACTAACGTTTGTGTTCTTTGTACTGAGATTGATGCTTCCTTGCAGCCTGATACATTTCCTACAGGTGAAGTTGTTATCGATGAGGCTGTTTTTGTCGTCGATGCTCTTGACATCCCAGCTGCCCCAAGCATTCCATCCATCGAGCAGCCCCCGTCCTTAGAGCTAAAAGAGCTCCCTGGGAACCTGAAATATGCTTACTTGGAGCATAATGAAAAACTTCATGTGATTATCTCTTCTAACCTTGATTTCAATCAAGAAGACAGACTTTTGCAGGTATTGAAGAGGCACAAGAAAGCAATCGGGTGGACATTAGCCGACCTTCCAGGTATTAGTCCTTCGATGTGCATGCACAGGATTTTACTTGAGGATGGAGCGAAAACAGTAAGGCAGCCCCAAAGGAGGCTTAATCCTTTGATTCTTGATGTTGTAAAGAAAGAGGTAACCAAACTCTTGCAAGCAGGTATCATTTATCCTATCTCTGACAGTAAGTGGGTAAGTCCAGTGCAGGTTGTACCTAAGAAATCTGGACTCACAGTGGTAAAAAATGAAAAGAATGAACTTGTTCCCACTAGAGTCCAGAACAGCTGGAGAGTTTGTATTGATTACAGGAGACTGAACCAGGCTACTAGAAAGGATCACTTTCCTTTGCCGTTCATTGACCAGATGCTTGAACGGCTAGCTGGTAAATCACATTATTGTTTTCTTGATGGTTTTTCAGGTTACTTTCAGATTCATATTGCACCTGAAGATCAAGAAAAGACCACTTTCACGTGCCCATTCGGTACATTTGCTTACAGGAAGATGCCTTTTGGCCTTTGCAATGCTCCTGGCACTTTCCAACGATGCATGATGAGTATTTTCTCTAATTTTATTGAAAATTGCATGGAAGTGTTTATGGATGACTTTACTGTCTATGGTTCTTCTTTTGATGCATGCTTGAACAGTTTAAGCTTGATTTTAGAAAGATGCATCGAGATTAACCTTGTGTTGAATTATGAAAAGTGTCATTTTATGGTTGAGCAGGGAATTGTCCTTGGTCACATTATTTTTGAAAAAGGAATTTCTGTTGACCCTGCTAAGATTGATGTGATTTCTACACTGGCTTACCCTTCTTGCATTCGCGAGATTCGTTCTTTTCTTGGTCATGCAGGTTTTTACAGGCGTTTCATCAAGGATTTCAGCAAGATAGCTCTTCCGCTGTCGAACTTGTTGAAGAATGACGTCACTTTCGATTTTGATGACAAATGCAAACAAGCGTTTGACTTCTTGAAGAAAGCATTGACCTCCGCTCCCATCATTCAGCCCCCTGATTGGACACGTCCGTTTGAGCTTATGTGTGATGCTTCGAATTATGCTGTTGGGGCTGTCCTTGCACAAAGAGTTGACAAGGCTGCCCATGTTATTTACTATGCTTCTAGGACTTTAGATTCTGCACAGTCAAATTACACTACCACTGAAAAAGAACTGCTAGCTATTGTTTTTGCTCTTGACAAATTCAGATCTTATTTGCTAGGTTCCAAGGTTGTTGTTTTTACTGACCATGCAGCTTTAAAGTACTTGCTGAAGAAGCCGGATGCAAAACCGAGATTGATTCGGTGGATGTTGTTGCTCCAGGAGTTTAATGTCGAGATAAAAGACAAAAGTGGAGCTGAGAACTTAGTGGCTGACCACTTAAGCAGGATAGAGAGAGATGAAGACCCTTTTCCTATTCAGGATGACTTTCCTGATGAGCAGTTGTTTCTTTTGCATGGGATTACACCTTGGTTTGCTGACATTGTTAATTTTCTCGTTGTTGGTGTTTTTCCCACAGGTGCATCTCGATCACAAATCCACAAACTCAAGAGTGATGCCAAATATTATGTCTGGGATGATCCGTATCTATGGAAGTTTGGTAGTGATCAGGTAATCAGGAGATGTGTCCCCGACAATGAGATTGAATCTATTTTGAAATTTTCTCATGCATCTCAAGTCGGCGGACACTTCGGTCCTCAAAGGACTGCAAGAAAAGTCCTTGATTCAGGTTTCTACTGGCCAACTATTTTTAAGGATGCTTTTGAGACTTACCGCACTTGTAAAGAGTGTCAGATAGCAGGTACAAACATCACTCGCAAGAGTGAAATGCCTCAGCAGCCGATGCTTTTCTGTGAGGTATTTGATGTATGGGGAATTGACTTCATGGGTCCCTTTCCTGTATCATTTGGTTTCCTTTATATTTTACTTGCTGTTGACTATGTTTCAAAGTGGGTGGAAGCTATCCCCACTAGGACTAATGATTCTAGAGTTGTTGCAGATTTTGTCAGGTCTAATATCTTTTGTAGGTTTGGAATACCGCGAGCTATCATAAGTGACCAAGGCACTCATTTCTGCAACCGCACCATGGAAGCTTTACTCCGGAAGTATGGAGTTGTGCACAGAGTCTCTACTGCATATCACCCACAGACTAATGGGCAAGCTGAGATCTCAAACAGGGAGATCAAACAGGTTTTAGAGAAAATGGTGCAGCCAAACAGGAAAGATTGGAGCCGTCGTCTAGAAGACGCACTTTGGGCTCAAAGGACAGCTTTCAAGACACCCATTGGGATGTCTCCTTATCGACTTGTTTTTGGTAAGGCATGTCATCTTCCTGTTGAGTTAGAACACCGTGCTTATTGGGCGGTGAAAAATTGTAATTTGGAGATGCAACAAGCAGGTATAGAAAGAAAACTCCAATTACAACAGTTGGAAGAGCTTAGATTAGAGGCTTATGAGAGCTCTAGGATTTATAAAGAAAAAACTAAGCACTTCCATGATAAAATGATTTCTAGGAAGGAATTTTCTGTGGGCCAACAGGTTTTACTGTTTAACTCCCGCCTTAAGCTTATGGCTGGGAAACTTCGATCCAAATGGATTGGCCCCTTTGTTGTCACTAATGTTTTCCCTCATGGTGCAGTAGAAATAAAAAGTGCAGGTACTGACAAAATTTTCAAGGTTAACGGGCAGCGGCTGAAGTTATTCCATGAAAGTTCGGTGCCTGAAAATGTCAGCATAGAGGAGCTTTCTTTGGAAGCACCTAGCTACACTGCAACTTGATCAGGAAGTCCTTCTTTCCTTCTCTCTACTTTATTAGTAATGTCCTTTCATTGAGGGCAATGCTTAGTTTAAGTGTGGGGGAGGAAATCGTGTGTTTTATTTGTTTTTGTTTGTTAGTTTTTATTTTATTTTAATTTCAACCAATAAAAAATGCATCTTCTTGAAAGTTTTAGGCTATAGACTGATTTGAGTCGGGTTTGCGGAGACGTGGGAAAGATTCACAAAATCGGTATCGTTCTAACACCGTAAGTCTCCTACATATGGAAATTTATTTGAATTTGTTATTATGTTTTAGCCTTAATTTCTCAATCTTTGACAGCTCTTGAGTAGTTTATTTCAGCAGTCAGCACCATCTCTCACACACTTTACGCAGGAAAACCGATGAATATAAGTGAATGTTCCGAAAAGAAAAAAAAAGAAAGAGAAAAGAAAAAGAGAATACACCTTCTAAGTTTGGTGACCCTCACCCGGTCACTTAACCCAACGGTTGTGTAATCTTCAAAAAAAAAAAGAGAAGAAAGTTTTCAAAACTCTTTGTTAGTTGGTTCAGCGGTTTCTGGTGCTGAACTTGGTAGGGAGGATTACGGTCCGATCCCCCGCAACTACATCTGAGTAAGTAAAGGGTTATGCCACGTAAGTACCGGAACCCCGTGCAAAAGGATCAGAGTCACTAACCGGTCGTCCTGCTATTAGTGTGTGGAGATAACAGGCTTAATGTGATTGCGCCTGAATGAAAAAGAGCAAAAAGGATGAGTAAGTTAGGCTATGGTATAATAATATGATTTGAAATTGGTTTGTGTATTTAGGAGGCTTATGTCTGCTTATCTGTGGTTAGTGTTCTTACAATGTTTTTAGTGTGCAAGATTAGTACCTGTTGATGCAAACCTACCCGAAGAAGATTTGTAGCCTAGGATGAGTAACTGACGATGCTTTTGCGTTTCTTTTGATTGCATTTTGCTCGGAGTGCAAAAGTTCAAGTGTGGGGGATTTTGATCAGTGCATTTTGATACACATCTTTCCACGATTGTACTAATGCATTTCTTTAGTTTATTGTGTTTATTTTTATGTTTTAAATTGTTTTGCTAATTTATCTTATTTTTGCATTTAATTAATTTTCGTATTTTATTTTTCAGCATGTGCAGCTTTCAATAAAAAATTCATAACTGGAGCTACAGGACTCGGATTGAGGCGTTCTAATATTGGTTGGAAAGCTAAGAAAAAGACCTACAACTTTCATGAAGAAGTCGAGAGCCAATTCGGACTGTAGCAAGGTTGAAAAAATTGTTGAAGTTGCAGCACTAGTTTTAGTTAAGTTTCGGGTCAATTAGTTTTGGGCCTGGATCGTTTGTTTGACCCAGTTGGGTTGTAAAACGGGTCGCTCTCTTTCCCCTTAGGGTAGCAGCCGTGGTACTGTAGCATTCCATTCGAATTCACTGTTCACGAAATTCCATTCACGATTTGGAAAAGCTAGGACGAATGACTATGGAGAACTAATTCCTTTGGGTTGATCTACTGTAATTCAGGTTCCAATACTTGAGATTATTATAATGTTAATTTAAGTTTAATTCCTTTCAATGATATTTTGTGTTATTGTATGCTTAATTCGATTGCATAAAATATATTGATTCAATTTGGTTGATTGTATGATCCTAACATAGACTCATCACGTTTGCTTAATCTGTTGTTGTGTCTGATCAGTCATGTTTGCTTAATCCATGAAAACTTATCTCGTTTGCTTAATTCGGACAATAGGACCGTACATCTCACAAACTTCACCGCGCTTGTCATTGAGTTTGTACCCAAATAGGAATAGACAATCCGCTTCGGGTATTAGAATTATAATAATCGATGATAGTAGGAACCCAAAACAGTAGATCGACTTATTCTATAATCACTTATTTCCAAACAGCTTATTTTATAATCACTTTTTATAATTAGCTTATTTGCCTAAACTCGAACCAAACAACCCCCCAATTTTGATTTTAGTTAGTAAAACCCATGAGTCCTTGAGAGACGATACTCGAGTTACCGTTACCGTCGTTACTATAATTTGCAATTTAACTCGTTTTTGACCCGCGCGCGACAGCGGATCACGTCCGCCAACTGATTCTCCTCTCTTGGGAAATGTTCAAAAGTTATCTCTGTGAAATGGGGGATCAATGTCAACACACACTCTTTGTAAGGAATAAGGTTTGGGTGTTTCGTATCCCACTCGCCTTTGATCTGATTGATCACGAGAGCGGAATCTCCGAAGACACTCATAAATTTGATCCTTAGGTCAATTGCAGCTTGAAGACCCATGATACACGCCTCATACTCCGCCATGTTGTTGGTGCAGTTGAAACATAGCCGGGCAGTAAGTGGAGTATGAGTGCCTTTGGGGGATATGATCACAGCGCCAATACTGTTACCCAAAGCGTTGGAGGCTCCGTCAAAGTGCATGGACCATCGGGATCCTTCCTCAGGTCCTTCATCTGGTCCAGGTACTTCACAATCAGTCACTACCATGATACTCTCGTCAGGAAATTCAAAGTTCATTGACTGGTAGTCGTCGACTGCCTGGTGTGCCAAGTGGTCTGCCAATACACTTCCTTTGATAGCTTTCTGAGTCGTGTACTGGATGTCGTATTCTGTCAAGATCATCTGCCATCTTGCTATTCTTCCAGACAGAGCAGGCTTTTCGAATATGTACTTTATTGGATCCATTTTTGAAATCAACAGAGTAGTGTGAGTCAACATATACTGTCTCAGCCGACGAGCAGCCCATACCAAAGCGCAACAAGTTTTCTTGAGCAGTGAGTATCGGGTCTCACAGTCGGTAAACTTTTTGCTAAGGTAATAAATGGCATGCTCTTTTCGGCCAGACTCGTCATGCTGCCCCAGCACACACCCCATCGAGCTGTCAAGTACTGTCAGGTATAGTATTAGAGGTCTCCCTTCAACCGGTGGCATAAGAATGGGTGGTTCTTGGAGATACTCTTTGATTCTGTCGAAAGCGGCCTGACATTCATCATTCTAACGTACTACCTGATCTTTCTTCAGCAGCTTGAAGATTGGCTCACAGGTAGCAGTTAGGTGCGAGATGAATCGGGCAATGTAATTCAGACGTCCTAGAAAGCCTCTGACTTCTTTCTCTGTCTTGGGAACTAGCATCTCTTGTATGGCTTTAACCTTGGCAGGGTCCACTTGAATACCCTTGTCACTTACGACGAAGCCTAGCAACTTTCCAGATCTTACCCCAAATGTGCACTTGTTCGGGTTCAACCTTAGCTTGTACAACTTTAGACGGTCAAACAACTTCTGCAGATGGTCAAGGTGTTCCTCCTCAGTTTGGGACCTTGCAATCATATCATCGACGTACACTTCAATCTCATGGTGGATCATGTCATGAAATAAAGCAACCATGGCACATTGGTAGGTTTCCCCAACATTTTTCAACCCGAATGGCATGACCTTGTAGCAGAAGGTGCCCCACTGAGTAACGAAGGTAGTCTTCTCCATGTCTTCAGGAGCCATCTTGATCTGATTATAACCTGAAAAACCATCCATGAAGGAGAACACCTTGTGCTGAGCAGTATTGTCAACCAGAACGTCGATGTGAGGCAAAGGGAAATCATCTTTAGGGCTGGCCCTGTTCAGATCCCTGTAGTCAACACACATTCTGACCTTACCATCTTTTTTCGGTACCGGCACCACATTGGCAACCCACTGAGGGTAAGAAGTCACTGCTAGAAACCCGGCATCAAATTGTTTCATAACATCAGCTTTGATCTTTTCGGACATCTCTGGACGCATACGGCGGACCTTTTGTTTAACCGGAGGGAATTCTTCCTTGGTAGGTAAGTGATGGACCATAATGTCGGTATCCAACCCAGGCATGTCTTCGTAAGACCAGGCAAAGATCTCCACATAATCATGCAACATCTGAACCAACCGTTGTTTTACGCTGAGCTCTAGATTGGCACCAATCTTAACTTCCTTTCTGTCTGCCTCAGTACCCAGATTTACCGTTTCCACTGGCTCTTCATGTGGCTGAATGGCCCTCTCTTCCTGGAGTAACAGTCTTGCAAGTTCACCAGGCACTTCGCAATCATCTTCACCTTCGTCTTCGGCTAAGTTGATCGGATTTTCGAAGTCATAATTGGCAGTAGCAGAGTCGTTACCAGTGAGATCCAGAGTGGATTGAAACCTGTATGAGTGAGTGTGTGTAAATATAGCTGTTTTGCAATATATAAAGAAAGAAAGAAAGGGAGCACAAGATTTGAAATGCGAAAAACGTCCAATGCTTTTATTCATGATATATGGAAATGACAAGTAATAAGCCCTCACAAATGAAGCCAACGGTGCCCCGGGTAAGACACTGGGCCATAAAGTTTCAATTTATTGTTCATTACAAATTTAAAAACAAAGGAATTCATTACTGCGTAACAAAAGTAACAGGTATGTGGTCTTTTATAGTCCAATTGTTCAGTCCACCGTCGGTTGTCGGGTAGATCCAGCTATCAAACTCTGATTCCTCCGCATCGCCTTCAATAGCATTCACTCTCGGGTTGGTGATGAACACGGGAGGTCTTCCGATCCTTGCTTTGCATACAGCCCTCTGAGCCTCTGCAGTGAAACCCAGCCCAAATTTGTCAGTTTTCGGAGTAAAATCGGGGAGCCTGCCCCAGTTAGCACATTCACCTTTCTCAATTACAGCCCGAGCGTCCTTCATGGAGGCCATCTTCAAAGGAAAGTCTTCTTCAATTACTGTTTCTGCTGACGCCAATGTTGGGGGTACCTCTTCAAAATGTTGAAAGGGGGTTTCAATGAACTCCCCGCCCATCTCTATATACCGGAACGAGTTCAGATGACTAACCATGTATTCTTCCTCCCCCTGCACTGTGACAATCTTCCCTCTGACAGGGTATTTAAGCTTTTGGTGTAGAGTGGATGTTACAGCCCCAGCCTTGTGGATCCAAGGTCGACCCAGCAAACAGGAATAAGATGGACGAATGTCCATCACATAAAACATTGAATCAAAGACTTGAGAACCAACACGAATCGGAATATCCACTTCACCATGTACCATCCTCTTCGACCCATCAAAGGCCCGGACCACGATGTTACTAGGCTTCAACTCCAGGCCCTCACAATCCAACCTGTCTAAGGCCTTCTTGGGCAATACATTCAAAGAAGAACCGGTGTCCACCAACACGTGTGCGAGAATAGTTCCCCTGCATTCTATGGAGACATGCAGGGCATCATTGTGGTTCTTTCCCTTAGCGGTCAGATCAGCATCAGAGAAACCCAACCCATTGTCAGCGGTCAAGTTGGCCACACAATCAGTAAATTGATCCGCAGATGTCTCTTGTGGCACATGGGCCGTCTTCAGGAATGAAATCAGGGCCTTGGCATGGGCCTCTGAGCACAACAATAATGATAGCATAGAGATCTTGGAGGGGGTATGCCCCAGCTGCTCCACGACGTTGAAATCGCTTTTCTTGATGATCTTAAGAATTTCCTCCATCTCTTGCTGGGAGGCTTCAACGTTGACAGTCTTCGGTGCCTCCATCCGGGAAGGCACATCAGCAATCCCTTTACCCCGAGTGTCAGATGACTCGGCAGCAGGGGTAGAAACTTGATCAGAAGGGGAAACATGCGCACTTGTAGGCGTGATGATAAGAGGTCTTCGGATAACTGGTGGCGCAATGTCAGGAGAGAAGAGCCTGCCACTGCGGGTAACTTTAGCGGGACCAGTGATGTTACTGATACTGGTACTAGTGTTGAACTCCTGCTTCACTCCAAGAACATACACATCTGCCCCATAGTGCCATGGGACAGCCATGTCAGATTTATAGGGGAGGGGCCCCGGAACAGTAATAATGATGGGTGCAACAGACATGATTTTGACTGGCTTCCTCGAGGGAGCCTTGGTAGGATTGTTGAAGATGGTGACAACAGATACTTCTTCGGTAGGAACAAAAGGAACAGCAGTCTTCTTGAACAAGATTTCTTTGCTATCCATCAGGCTTTGGATGCCTGACTTCAGCAACAGACAACCAGTAGGGGAAATAGCACACAGAAGGAAACCCTTGCTACAACCCGGAAATAAACCGGCTAGCAACAGGTTCCTCTTAACAGTCAATAAAGGGGTAGCAACATCATCCACAGAAACTGCATACAAGTCTTCCTCAATAGCATTTACTCCATGCTGGGGCATAGGAGCAGTCACAACGTTTGGCCTTTCGGGCGCCTCAAATTGTATTTCCTTGGCATCGATAAGGTCTTAAACCTTATTTCTTAGGGCCCAGCATTCGTCAGTAGAATGCCCCGGGCTATCAGAGTGATAAGCACAACGGGCATTGGGATTATACTTCGGAGAGGTTGTGTTTACCACCTTCGGAGCTTCTCTGACGGTTACCAAGTTGGTCGATAGCAGTTGCGGTAAGATCTGTGTCTCTCACCCCTGGGTTGGTTAGGTTGCCGAGGAGCGGCAGCAGGCTTTGCAATTACCACCGCGTTGACAATTTGGCGGTGTTCCGGTTTGTTTTGCCTCCTAGGCCCATACACAGCATTGGCTTCCTTTTTGAAGGGCTTCTTCTCAGAACTTGAGGACGCACCTTTCTGTATCTTCCCTGATTTCAAACCAGCCTCTATCCTTTCCCCAGTCAGAATGAGATCTATAAACCCTGCAGACGAATTGCCAATGAGATGATTGAAGAACGGCCCGGATAGGGTCCCCAAGAACATATCCACGATTTCACGGTCGGTTAGCGGCGGCTACACCCTGCCAGCCAGGTCCCTCCACTTCTGCGCATACTCTTTAAAACCTTCTCCCGATCCTAGCGACATACCCTGGAGTTGGGTACGTGTAGGAGCAAGGTCGGCATTATACTGATTCTGCTTGTAAAAAGAAGTAGCCAATTCCTCCCAGTTACGAACCTTGGTTCCATCCAGCTGATAGAACCATTCGAGATGAGTCCCTGAAAGACTCTCCTGGAAGAAATGGATCCATAAGTTCTTGTCCACAGTATACGGCTGGATCTTCCGCACATAAGATATGAGATGTAGCTTTAGGGCAGGACGCCCCGTCATACTTTGCGAAAGATGGTGCTTTGAACTTGTGTGGGATCACCACACCAGAAGATAAACCTAAGTCTCCAAAATCCAACCCAGGCACTTGTTGAATTTCCATGGCATTTAGGCGGTCCTCTAACTGCTTGTACTTGTCTTCAGCTGGAGGATACTGCTCCTCATTGAAATCGGTCTCGTTGTCAGAGACCACAGGACTAGGAACCCTTCCCCCTTGGGGACTGCTTTTTCCCACAGACGAACCAGCTTGATCAACCTCATTCTGCAGTGTGTTACCAAACCTCCGGCCAGTGTTGAATAGTACAGTTCTCTTCTTCTTCTTCTTGACCAGCAGAGCCTTCAATTCCTCCTGACCTTGGGCCAAACTCATGATCAGCTCTTGGAACTGGGCGTTCTGAGCCTGAAGGGCCTTGATAGATTGCTCAGTAGATGATTCAGGATTCATGATGGCGAGCTGAAATAAACAGTGAAGAAGATTAAACCACCTGTAAAAAAAGAGTACCTGCTATGCACATGATGCATGATATGTGTTTATGCAATGCATTCAAGGGTTTGAAAGTTCAAATTTGTTGTAGACAAAAAGGAACACACGTTATCATTAAGAAATAATTGTTTAGTACATCAAGGCCTCATGGGCGAAATATTACAAAGTGAACTAATCCGAAAAGACACTGCACATCCTCTTTGGAGCTATGTAAGTGTTGAGAGTCTTTTCCTCATGCAGTAGGCGGGTGAGCTCCAAGACCTTCTTCTCACTAGCATGTAGACTGGCTTCAAGAGAATTCCGTTCTTCCTTAAGCTGGATCCAGCTCTTCTGCATTTCTTCCCAGGATGTAGGCATGTCAGGATGTTGAATGGTGTAGGACACCTCTCCTTCCAATACTGGCTCTTTGATCACAGGGAGAACATGAGGATATGGCATCACTAGCTTCTGGGAGCGGGCTCGTACCCACTTGAGATAAGGCTCCAAGGGGATGGAGTTCTTGTGCCCCAGTGTCTTACTGTCTAACTTGTTGGGCATCCTCCAAGCTCTGATAAATCTCTGGCAAAGTCCTTGTGCATCGTTATCGAAGTCAAAAACTATGTCAAGAATTAACATGTCATGAGGGCCGTCCCTCCGAGCATAACCAAACTGTCTTCAAGCCAGACACGGGTTGTAAGTAATACCTCCTCTGATTCCAAGTAAAGGAACATTAGGAAACTCCCCGCAACGATCAATGATAGTGACGTCTTCTCTGGACCGAGAACACCAATGTATATCAGCATGTGTAAGAGTCATCAATCGTTGCGACCATCTCAAACCCCGCTCGTTCTTCAGAACTGATTGGGGAAGGTGAGAAATAAACCACCTTCCCAGGAGAGGAGTGCAGCACATAAGAACACCTCTTTTTCTCATGGTTCGAGTGTAACATGAGTGAAGGATGTCCCCAAGCAACGTAGGTATAGGATTCCTGGACATGAAGATCTTGACGGCATTGATATCTATAAGCTGATCGAGATTCGGGAACAACACCAACCCATAGACAAGGAGAGCCACAACTTCTTCAAAGGCTTGTAGGTCAAGGGAGTTCCAACATTCTTGGGCCTTCTCAAACAGAAACCTGGCCAATAACCCTTTGATACCACTTCTAACTTCCCAATGTCCCTTGATGTCAGATGGTTGTAGGCGTAATGCTTTAGCAATCTCTTCAAGTTTGGGTTCCTTTTTCGTACCGTTGTAGTGTAGTTGACTAAGGATAGGGATCTTCAGAAGCCGGGAGAACTCTTCCAAGGTAGGCACCAGTTGATAATCCAGGAAAGTAAAACAGTGGTGCAGAGGGTCAAAGAACTGGAAGAGGACCTTTATCATATCTTCCTCAATGTTGGTGTTGACCAAGCTGATGAGTCTTCCGTGCCTCTCACTGAAAGAAGAGCTCTCGGGAATCCTGGATATAAGCTCCTTAAGCTGAGGAGGGATCCTTACAAGGCTGATTTGAATTGTCTTTCTGCGGATAGTTTCCATGTCCTACAAAACAAGAACAAAGATGAAGATTCGAACCCCTGAAATGGTTAGTGGATGCATATGATGCTGTATGATGTTATGATGCTATGATAAGGACACACCACAAATATTCACAAAAAGCAAACATGATAAGGCACACAAGTCACACCACAACCCTTAGAGTTTAGGCCAGCATGGGGTCTGGGTATTACCCTCTTGAAGTTGGTGGGCTCAAACCTGTCCTATCAGAAGTAACCGTATTCTAAGGGTCTCAATATCATTGGATTGCTTTCTGTGTTCATCGTTTCGATTTAGCCACTGAACTGGTGACCGAAATATTCCAAGAAAACAACCCTCAATTGAGTGTAGTATCGAGTATCAACCAACCTCGGACTGCACCAAAGTCAGTTATCTCACTACCCTAAAGAGGCCAAGATGGTTCAATTAAGGTTCCTAAGGTCAGTTGATGCTTCACGACACCACACCGTGGCCCCGTACTCTCCTTGACTTGACTCAAGGGTTACCGGTACTCACCAAAGTGCCACATCAACGTAGCAGACTGCTTCAACCGTGTCGGTATACCCCGCACAGTTCCCTTACAGCCTTGTTGCTACTTTCTAAGAAGGTATCCCCCAGATCCGGGTTAGGATCTATAGAACTCCCAAGACAGTACCCACAATAATAAAGCAAACAATTCAGACAATTGAAAACACAAGTGATCTTAGTCCTAAGGTACACCTCACTTTTACAATATTCCCCAGCAGAGTCGCCAGTTCTGTGATCGGTGGAAATAGAACTGACTGTTTTGGAATGCTGGTTCGCGAAATGTCGCGGTAAGCAAGAGTCGCCACCGTCTTTTATTTTCTCCAACATGGAAAGGACAAAAGCACATCAAAATTCCTTCTTTGAGATGTTTCTCGGTTCGGGAGGTAGATTTATAGAAAGGGAAGGTATTAGCACCCTTTCTATCCGTGGTTATCCACGGGCTCTTAGGTACTTGCTCTTATGTTTTCAAAATGTTTTCTTTTCAAATGTGAGTGGGTTTGAAAAAAGTTTCTTTGAAATATTTCTGAATAACTCTTGTATCTGTCCTCAAGAGTGTTTGAAAAATTTGTTTCGAAAGCTTTTTTTTTAAAGTGTTTGTGTGAAAAGGTTTTTGTTTTGTTTTTTAGAGAGAAAGTATCCATGAGTCATCTACCTACCCTAAGGAATTAAGCTGTGTAGAAGTCCTTTAGGTAGTGTCATCCCACCATTGAGAGGTAGGTAGCACCACCGTTGGAGGTGTTCGGGTCAATTCGATTGTAGGGACAGTGTGGTCACTGAAGCAACAGTTAAGACACCTTAGAAGCTACCCTTATGTCCTTGATCCTTTTTTAATCCGAGGCAACCGTTTCGAGGCAACTATTCTGAGGCAACTATTTCGAGGCAACTGGATCATGGACATAAGGACTTACTAAAACGTCCTATACTTGACGACCACGTTTCGAAGGCAACAGGTGAGGCGTACCCTAGAAGTGGTGTGTGTGTGTGTTTGTGTGTTGTTTCCAGTTTAAGTTTATCTTTGATCATGGCATTGTGAGCTACGCTTGTTTTTAATTAACCATACATTCTTTCATGCAATTTAGAATTTAAGAGTGCGGAAATTTAAATGCGGAAAGATAAAAGCTACGCTATTACAAGGCGCGGGTCTATACATCACCAAAGTACAAAGACCCGTTTTTTGATAAAAGTGCGGAAAGTAAATAAATACCTAATTACTATTACATCCAGAAAGCAGTTACATAATATTCAAAAAGAAAATAATGCGCGAAAAGAAATTAAAATTGAATGTCCGAGGGTTTTGACCCTTTTTGAGAAATTAAATTAAATTAAAGTCTAATTATTATTTAATTAAAGAAAATGTTTTTTTATGTTTTTGGTATTTATGAAAATAAAGAAAAGAATTAAAATTAAAGTTAGTGAAACCCTAGTTCTAAATTATTTTAATTGTTAAAGAAAATGTCAAAATTAGGCTAATTAACTAATTAATTAATTTACATGTTTATTTACAAAAATATTAATAATAATAAATAATGATGAAAAATTAATTAAGAAAAAGATAAAATGTCAAAAACCTAATTCTATGCATTTTTTATTTATTAAGAAAAAGTGTTAAAATTAAAACCTAAATTAACTAAATTAATTGTTAGTTATTTATTTACAAAAATATGTTAATGGTGAAATTTAATAATAATTAAATATAAAACATTTTTTGGTTTCTGATTTTTTTATTATGAAAATTAATGAATGGTGAATTAATAAAAATAATTAAAAAGAATGGAAAAGAATTAGAAAGAAAAGAAAATTAAATTAAGAAATATGCAAACCAATGGGGGGTTTCAGGCCCATATGGAGGTTAACTGAAGCAATTTTGGCCCATTGAAGCATAAGCTTGTTTGACTTTCCAGCTTGAGGGCGCCTTGGTTGACTGAGGTACACCATGGATTTCCTTCTGAGGCCCTTGGATTAATCATCATGTCCACTTGGCAGGCCTAAGCATGAGCGTGTATGGTGAACCATTGAGTGAGCGCTGCATGGAAACACGTTAGGATAAAAATCATGAAATATGTGGGGGGACCTGGGAATCGATCCCAGGTCCCAGTGGTTGCAAGGCACGTCCTCCACCAACTGAGCTGCTTAGCGCGTTTGTAAACAATATAACAAAGAATTATAATATATGAAAAAAGATAATTATGCTGAAACGTTGAAAAACCGCGCCAAGCTTTGAATGCCCCATTCATGTAACGCCACATCCATCTTCTTCCTTGTTCTTCCTGCAAACATAAAACAAGTAGCGGGGGTTTTAAACCCCCACTAAGTGGAACAGTGAATAATAGCGAATACGCCTACAGCTTATATAAATTGGGCGCGAGTATCTCAATGGATCGGGCTTGCTGCAACGAGTTCGTCCATGTATGTTTGATGGTCCAATTTTACAGTATATGGAAACCCCCAATATTGAAACTATGAAACCCTAATATCCTTCAATGGTGGATTTTGATACAAGCATTTTTAGAACAATTAAACGTTACCAAAAGCTTCAGGGAGACGTTAGTAGCATAAATCAATAATCAAAACACATGAATGATGCATAGAAATTAGAAATCGATTATGGAAATGTTTGTGACAAACGTGACTCAGTTCTACCGTTTCTTGGAGTATGGAAGCTTATTCTTGATGCCAATAGTTTCCTAGCAATGTCAGTAATGCAATGGAAACGTTTTGAGGCCTTGAATTACCCTGCAAATGTGATTTCAGTTTTCAAGTTCTTGTTGAAAAGTTGCAAATTGGTTATGAGTTTGTGAGCAGCTTTTCGTGTATCTATGAATAGGGTTTTCCTCAGCCTTTGTATGTGAACTAATTTAGGTCAAGAAAGAGCCCATAAGTCCATGAATTAATGTTTGGAATATTTGATTACTAATCATATATTTTTCAATCTTTTTTCATTGAAACCTTTGCCAATTATGGATGATTTTCCTTTTTTGAATGTGAAACGACTATGCCAACTTTCCCTAGTTTGATTTGCTGCATAAAAAGATTTAAAAGGCATTATTTGATATTTTTCTACAATTAAAACTAATTAAATGAATTAATAATAATAAAAATTCAATTAATTAATTAAAAATAAGAAAATAAATCAGTTTGAGCTCAATGGGTCGTGCATAGGCTTTGGGTAATGATTCAAGGAAGAAATTGAGGCCCATTAGCAAATTTGAAGTGTTTTAGGCAAAGTTGACTTTTGAAAGTTCCCAAAAATTTCCCAACTTCTCCAATGCATATCTTGCTCAATTCTGAAGCTATGATCATGTTCTTGGACATTTTGGAAAGGTCTTGAAGTCCTCTAACCAATGCCTTTGGTCCCATGTCATTTTGATTTACCAATCTCAAGTTATGGTCTTTGACTTAAAGTGCCTTTTTGTTGACTTTTGAAAATGACCTATAATGTTTAAATTGATAACTTTTTGTGAGAGCATTTCTTGGACTTGGAGTGTGAAGATGAGTTGTAGGAAATGTCATCCCCTTAAAAATGAGCTTTGGATGGGATTTTTTTGACAAACCATGAAGAAGTTATGCCTTGGTCAATTTGCAGTTGACTTTTTCAACTGTCCAAAAATAGAAACTTTCGCATCTTGAGACTTTTTGAGCCATGCTTGTGGAATCATGATCAAGGATTGATCAAATGATGATTGTGGCTTCAAAATAAGATGTTGACCAAAATTTTTGACTTTTGACTGTCAAATGACCATTTTTCCCCTGCAGTTGACTGTGCAACTTGATGCTGTGAGTCTTGAAACTTGACATATGGATGCTTGACAATATATATATAGGCATATGGGACTTGATGGGACCCTTGAAAATCTCAATTTCTTTGCCAGCACCAAAACCCTAATTTTGACTGTGTTAGGAGGCAATTGGACTGTGCAACCCTTGGGGGATTTTGAACCATGACCTTGCCAAATCTTGCAGAATATGGGAGGGTAAATTTTGGGGTACAACAGTAACCGACTGCGAAGAACCTGGATTGGATGAAGGACCCGAGAAGGGATCCCGATGGTCTATGTATTTTGATGGAGCCTCGAACTCTTTAGGTAATGGCATTGGCTCTGTAATTATATCTCCTGAGGGTTGTCATACTCCATTCACCGCCCGATTATGTTTTAACTGCACCAACAATATGGCAGAGTATGAAGCGTGTATCATGGGTCTTCGAGCTGCTATTGACTTGAGGATTAAGTTCTTGAGTATATTCAGAGATTCCACTCTAGTAATAAGTCAGATCAAAGGCGAGTGGGATACGAAGCACCCAAATATTATTCCTTACAAAGAGTATGTACTGACATTGCTCCCACGCTTTGAGGAGATAACCTTTGAACATTTCCCACGAGAAGAGAATCAGTTAGAGGACGCGCTAGCTACTATGTCTTCTATGTTCAAAGTCAGGTGGGACAATGAAGCTCCCCAGATTACCATTGAGAGGCTTGACGAACCCGCACATTGTTGTGACTTTGGGACTGAAGAGGTAGCAGATAAACCCTGGTTTCACGAGGTAAAGAGGTATCTTGAGGCTCAAGAATACCCCGAGGGGGCGTCTGTTAATAACAAGAAGTTTCTGAGAAGGTTCGCTGCGAAGTTCTTCATCAGTAACGGAATCCTCTATAAGAGTAACCATGATTCAACTTTACTGCGGTGTGTAGATAAGAGCGAGGCAGAAAGGATCATGACATAGTTACATGAAGGTACCTTCGGAACTCATTCCAGTGGACATACCATGGCGAAGAAAATCTTACGGGCAGGATAATACTAGTCCACTATGGAAGCCGATTGTTACCAGCACTCTCGAACCTGTCATAAGTGCCAAGTCTATGATGATAAGGTGCATGTACGTCTGGTTCCCCTGAATGTTTTGACAGCTCCTTGGCCCTTTGCAATGTGGGGCATCAATATGATCGGCGAGATCAGACCTACTACGTCTAACAGACATCGCTTCATTTTGGTAGCAATTGATTACTTCACCAAGTGGGTTGAGGCATCTTCCTTCGCTAGAGTAACCAAGAACGTCGTGGCGCGGTTCATCCGACACAATCTGATTTGTCGATATGGTGTACTAGAGAGGATTATTACTGACAATGGTACAAATCTCAACAACACAATGATCACTGAGCTCTGCAAACAGTTCAAGATACAGCATCATAACTCTTCTCCCTATCGGCCGAAGATGAATGACGTTGTTGAAGCAGCTAACAAGAACATCAAAAAGATTGTATAGAAGATGACGGTGACATACAAAGACTGGCACGAGATGTTACCATTCTCTCTTCATGTGTACCGTACCTCAGCACGGACGTCGACAGGGGAAACACCCTACTCTTTGGTGTATGGCATGGAGGCAGTCTTACCCATCGAAGTCCAGATAACCTCTCTCAGGATTATGAAGGATGCGGGTTTGAACAAAGACGACTAGATCCAAACCCTACTTGATCAGCTGAATCTAATGGATGAAAAGAGACTTACTGCTATCTTTCATTGTCAGACGTATCAAAAGTGAATGATCAAGGCTTTTAACAAGAAAGTCAGACGTCAAGAATATCGAGTCGGGGATCTAGTGATCAAACGCAACATACTACCGCAAGGTGATCCCAGGGGCAAATGGACCCCCACATACAAAGGCCCATTTATGGTTAAGAACATTTTCTCGAGAGGAGCCATGATTCTAACCACCATGGATGGTGATGACCTTCCTCACCCCGTCAATGCAGACATAGTGAAAAGATATTATGCATAATCAAAGACCCGCTAGGTTGACTGGCCTAGGAAAAAAATAAGGGCTTCCCGGTGAACCAAAAGGGCTCGGGAAAAAGTAAGGGATGAAAATGAAAAAAAAAACTATACACCCGGCAAGTCGAATACCTGAAAAGGCGACATGGGTAAAAAAGGGTATCCCGGTGGACTGAAAACTCGAAAGGGCGGTCCAGGAAAAATTAGGGATTGAAGTGTAACACTATGTCTCATTGGATCATCTCACAACCAGACTTCGGTATCGACTATCAAGCTCAGACGGCGCCAATCAATATGATCCACCTTCGACCAAGCAGCAAAGTGATGAGACGCTTGAAGATATAAAGGCAATAGCAGAGTTGAAATCCGATGGGGTCGTTCCACATAGCTGTTTTTCTTTCTTTTACACAAATTGTGATTTCTATTTTTCGGTGGCGTTCTCTTACTAGGACGTCATCCTCTTTGTACAAAACGCCTATTATAGGCTAACTTCAAAAATCAATACAATTCAATTTCACAAGAAATTTCAATTTGTTTTTCTTTTTCTGTTTTGTTTTGCAAGAATGTCCAATGATTCATTTTTTATATATGCATTTGAAAATGATTGTTGCTCATAAATGTTTACATAAGAAACAAAAGACGACTACTCGTAATACTAAAAATAGGGAAAACAAGAAGTGCCCAAACCTTACAGTTATTCTGCCCATCAGATACCGGGATAGAGCCAGCTCGAGAACATTAGTAGTGGTACATACACTCCCCATAGAGTAAAAAGTACCCAAAGACAGTGATGTTAGCTTTCCTGAACAGGACATAACTCTCCCCAGCTAAGGTTCACGATCGTGAGGGAGTCAGTAATTTTTCCCCAAGCAAAGTTTATTTCTCTCACAAGCAGAAATTCAATCTCCAACAGAATTCATTATCACCAGCAACGGAAATTCATCCCCAGCTGAGTTTATTTCTCCAAATCAGCAGGTCTATCAACAAAGTATCTCTTCTCCAACAGAGTTATTTCCTGCAGAGTTATCCTTAGACAGGGTCTCTTTCGGCAGAATATTCACCAGCTGAATGAATGTGAATCCCCAGTTAGTCATCTTTGTTCACCATCCCCAACAGAAGTAGAGGAACTATGTTTTTTACTGTAGTCAGGAATACCATTTCTCATACTCTCCAAACAACAGTCGGGGATTTATTTTCCCGGACTCAAATTATTACGTCAACATTTCATGTTCATGCGTCATGACATGTGCATACATTACAAATAACATAGTCTCATTTATTTTGAGAACGTCATCATACAATGCATCTCATGCATCACACATAACTAACCCTGTATTTCTTTCAGGAAAGACAATTATTATCAACAATTTCCAGCAGATCCATGACCAACACTCGAAGCTAAATAGAGTAATCATCGATACACAAGTTCCTCACAGAAGTCCAACACAGACTCATCACAAAGCAACCTTACCCAGTTCCTCCTGAAGTCCTGCACAGACTCATCATAAAGCAGCCTTACCTAGGTTCCCTCTGCAGTTTTACCCAAACTTATTTCGAAGTAACCCTACTACCCAGGTTCCTTCTCACAGCCCTACTAACTAGGCTTTCATCTCAAAGTAATCCTACTATCCAGGTTCCTTCTCAAGCCCTACTATCCAGGCTTTCATATCGAAGTAACCCTACTATCTAGGTTCCTTCTTGCAACCCTAATATCAAGGTTCCTTCTCGCAACCCTACTATCTCGGCTTTCATACCGAAGTAACCCTATTATCCAAGTTCCTTCTCAAGCCCTACTATTCAGGCTTTCATATCGAAGTAACCCTACTATCTAGGTTCCTTCTTGCAGCCCTACTATATCGGCTTTCATACCGAAGTTACCCTATTATCCAGGTTCCTTCTCAAGCTCTACTATCCAGGCTTTCATATCGAAGTAACCCTACTATCCAGGTGCCTTCTCACAGCCCTACTATCCAGGCTTTCATGTCAAAGTAACCATACTATCCAGGTTCTTTCTCATAACCTTACTATCCGGGTTCCTTCTCATAACCTTACTATCCAGGCTTTTAGAGTCACGGACAACACAAGCTCCTAAAACTCTATTTCTCTCAAGACAGAGACCAGCATTCCCCAACGAAATCCTCCTCGACAACAGGTATGCGGGTTCTCGCAAAGGAATCTCTTATGAGATTGACACCTCTTCAGATGGCATCTTTAAGGCCATTCCCGATATCACAAATCGAGTATCACTTCATTAAAGTGCAAATTTCTGGGCACTCTAGTGTTCAATCATCTTCCACCTTAAGATCACGAAAGGCAGAGCAGCCAATCTACATCTTCATGTTTAAGAAGATTGAACAGGGGCAGCTGTTGTACCCCAAAATTTTCCCTCCCATATTTATCAACACATGGCAAGTGAGGTCCCTAAATTGCTCAAGGAAGTTCAAGAGTTGACCAGACAAACTCTCTCTTAAGGCAGCCTACCTCAAATTAGGGTTTCTATTTTCATCAATATGTGTGAACCATAAAGGACTCAAATTATCACCATTGTCCTAATATGTTCTCAAGATCATCCATGTCAAGTTTCAAGCCTTGCAGAAGAAGTTTGCTCAGTCAATTGCTCAAATGCCTGAAAATCAACTATGTTAGGTCAAAAGTCAACTGTGGCCCACATACAGTCAAACTTCAATATTTTTGGTCAACATCCTCATTTTGAAGTATTATTCATCATTTGATCAAGGGTTGATCATAATTCCTCAAGGATTGCTCACAATTCATCAAAACCCAAAAGTTGCTAAATTAGGGTTTTGCAGCAAAAGTCAACTAAACATTGACCAAGCATAAACGTTCTCATACTTTATCAGAAATGACCCGTCCAAAGCTCATTTTAAAGAGGATTCAATTCCCTACAATTCATCTTCAGCTCCCAAGTTCAAAATATGCACCCACAAAAAGATATGAATTTTGACATTATAGGTCCTTTTGAAAAGTCAACAAAAACACCTTTTTGGTCAAAGCTTCATACATCAACATAGAATATTCAATTGAGATGAGACCAAAATGGTTTTTTAGAGGACATCTTAATATTTCTAAAAAGTCCAAGAACACCTCTCTAGGGTCAAAATTGAGAGAGTTATGCATTGGCCCAGTTGACCATTTTTGCAAAATTGCCAAAATTCAAATATGCTCAAATTTGCATTTTTTTCTAAATGGGCCCAACTTTTTATGCTTGCACCTCAAGTATAATGTTGTCCACGACTCAAATGTTCACTCACCCATTATGTGCTTCATTTTTCAATTTATTTTGATTTTTCATTAATTAAAAAGTGGATTAAATCAAATAAATGATGAAAATTAATAAAGATATGACTTGATTTGTTTTTTTGACAGCTTAGCAATCAAGATATGCTGAGATTACAAGATCAATTCGAGTTAAGGCCAATTGTTACAAGAAAGGCATGATTTGGCTCAAAATAGGAACATATCATACAACTTGAAAATCAAATCAAATCTTGGATAAATGCAAAGATTCATGCCAAGTTTGTTAACGTAATTCACTCTAGGTTATATAATGAAGCTTTCCAGATCAAAAAAGCAGGGTTAGAGGTCGTGTAAAGCACAGAACAAAACTGAAAAATTCAAAGAAAAGTGGGAGTTGGTTTTCATTCCACAGGCTATCTCAAGCCATCCTAGCCATTCCAATCGCTTACTAGACATCTCAGGAAGCTAACAGCATCCTTTGCAAGCTTCAACATGCCCATAAAATGCGCTCTACACCTCACGCAGTTTGCAAGCTTTTTCAAATTTGATTATTGTAATTTACGCATCATTAGCACTTTTGATTGTTATATTCATGTTTGTGATCATGTTTGCAAGCTAACCATGCCATTTAATTGCGTTTTTGATGTATGTACGTGATATTGCCATTGTTAGGGTTTCTGTATTTGTTTTAAGGGTTTTCAATGCAGGAAAAATTAGGCCTTGATTCTGGTACCACGATGCTCGTGAGGATGAGACGAGTTGATTGGTACCAGTACTTTTCATTTATCTTGCTCGTATGCAATTTTGGAGATGAACATGGTTATACCTACAGTGAACGTCTGTAGGTAAAAGTCTTGTTTTCTAAGGTGACGGTCCAAGGAAGAAGATGAGGTGTGGCAGTCCATGGATGGCTGGTTTAAATTTTCGCGCATTTTATGAATATATTGTTTGATTTGATTATATTGTTTTGCTTCTGTTATATGAACAACAAGAACTTGTAGCACAGCTGGCAAGCAAGCATTGGAATTGAGCCTGAGGACCTGGGTTCGATCCCAGGTCCCAACCATTGCTTTGTATTATTTTTCTTACGATTAGGTGCACTACCATTCCATGTGTCTACCATGGAGCTCAAAGATTTGACCATCAGATTCATCAGCAAGCCAGATCCAATTTGCCAGCAATGAAGGTCCACCATGCTACTCAAGTCAACGCCCATACCAGATCCAACGCTGACCAGGCTTAATGCTTATTTGGGCCAAGAAAATCAGATTTGCATCCCCCAAGCATGTTATTCAACACATGCCCATCTATTCACTTTTTTATTTCTTCTTATTTTTTAATTCTTTTATTATTTTCCTTAATTATTTTAATTAAAAAAATAAATCACTTTCTTTATTATTTTCATAAAATCATAAAATCAAGAAATCACAAAAATTAGAATTAGGTTTTTTTTATCAAATTTAATTTTGTTAATTAAATAGATTAATATTAAAACTAGGGTAACTTTAATTTGTTTTTTTAGGACTAAAATTAAATTATAAAATTAGGTTAACTCTTGATTTAATTTTTCTTTCTTTCTCAAATAAAAATAAAAAAAAATACAAAAATAGGTTGTTTAGAATTAATTAATTTATTTTCAAAAATTAACATTAATTAGAACTTAGGATTTTCTTTTAATTCAATTATTTCATTATTTTCTCAAATAACAAAACATGACAAAAAAACATTGGTTTCTTTAATCAATCGCAAATAGGATTAGTAAAAGGGTCAAAACCCTAATCGTCTCGTATTTAATTCGTCGCGCGCTTGCTAATTATTTTGCCATTATTTTGTAACTGCTCACTGGTTTGTAATAGTTAACTTCAGGTTTTTATTTACTGTTTAAATCCCTGATTTTTTGGTTATGTAATTAATCCCCCTCCCCGAAGCCTTGTAATAGCTAGGTTTATTTTCTCGCATTTTTAATTCTCACAAATATTTAACTGCCTAGATGTATGCTAATAGGATTGTATGGAAAGAATGCATGACAAATTAAAACGGTTAGAAAACCCTAATGTGAAAAGATAAATAACTGAAACAAATCACTCGCACATATCACTATTAAGGTATACTCTCACTTCGGTTGCCTTCGGTAAATAATAATTAAGCATATAATGTCTTAGTGGTTTCCCTCCAGTCTAAAAAGATCAAAATGTCCCATTTGAACGTTGCCTCAGAAATGTTGCCTCGGAAATGTTGCCTCAGAAATGTTGCCTCGAAAAGATCTTAAGACTCTAGGGTCATCACTAAGGTATCCTAATATTTCTTTAGTGATTGTACATCCCTTTTGAATTGACCCTTACAAATTCCAACAACGGTGCTACCTATTTCTCAATAGTGGGATAGCGTTGTCTAAAGGAAACAAGAATAGAAAAAAATCTTTTTTCGAGTAGGTAGATGCTAGTAGGTACTTACTCAAATCAAAACTTTTCACACTTACACCTTTCAAAACAATTTTCAAAACAACTTCGTCACACCCTTGAGGACTTATACAAGGGTTATCACGAGGTAAAACATTCTTCAAAAACAAAGCACACAAACACAAGCAATTTAAAAATGAGCAAGTACCTAAGAGCCCATGGAAAACCATGGATAGAAAGGGTGCTAACACCTTCCCTTTCTATAATCTACCCCCCGTACTCAAAATCTCGAAAAAGGATTTTTTCTGTACTTTTTTCCTTTCCGGTTGGATGAAATAAAAGTCGGTGGCGACTCTTGCTTACTGCGACATTTTGCAAATACAAAATGTAAAATGCAAACCAGTATTAAACAATCTGTTCTGCCACCGTATCACAGTAGCTATTACTACTGACTAATGGAGATAGAGATAATGTCTCTAGTATTCTAGTTGCTGGGTCCATCATCGATGGTAGGAAAGATCCAACTGTTAAGGTCATAATCACTGTTAGAATCTTCTATTACGTTGACTCCATTGTGGCTGACACGGAATGGTGGTCTTCTAGCATGAGTGTGATGAACAACCCTCTGACCCTCTACAGTGAAACCCAAACCAAATTTGTCAGATTTATATGGAATGTCAGGAAGCTGACCCCAAGTAGTATAACCACCTTCTTCTACAACAACTTTAGCATCCTTTAAAGTAGCCATTCTTGGCGGAACCCTGGTAACGTTGGGAATGGTAGAGACATTTTCAGTTACGGAAGGGGGAATCACGTCAAAAT
Organism: Vicia faba; assembly: GCA_948472305.1. Lineage (NCBI taxonomy): Eukaryota > Viridiplantae > Streptophyta > Magnoliopsida > Fabales > Fabaceae > Vicia > Vicia faba. The sequence goes on from OX451737.1 coordinate 596,800,224, forward strand.
TCTGACAAGGAGTCTCAATAAATTCTTCGTCCATATCTACATATCAGAATGAGTTCAGGTGGCTAACCATATACTCCTCTTCACCGCAGACAGTAACAAATTTTCCCTGCACAAGATACTTCATCTTCTGGTGTAGGGTTAAGGTAACAACTCCTGCCTCATGGATTCATGGGCGTCCTAGTAAGCAAGAATAAGCTGGACGAATATCCATTACATAAAAGGTAGATTTAAATTCCTGTGAACCTACCTTGATCGGAAGATCCACTTCTCCATGTACCATCCTCTTTGACCCGTCAAAGGCTCGGACTATGATATCCCTAGGTTTCAATATAACCCCTTCGCAATCAAGTCTGTCAAGGGTGCCCTTCAGTAGTACATTTAACGAGGAACCAGTATCAAGCAATACATGAGCCAAAGTAGTGCCCCTGCATTCAGTGGAGACATATAGGTCCTTGTTGTGATTTCTTCCCTCGAGAGTTAGGTCAGCATCAGAAAAACCTAACCCATTGTTAGTTGTTAAGCCGACAATATAACTCTCAAATTGATCGGTGGAAATCTCTTGTTGCACGTGAGTAGTCTTCAAAAGTTTCACTAAAGCCTATGCATGGGCTTCAAAACACAGTAACAGGGATATCATGGAGATTTTAGAGGGGGTATGCCCCAGTTGTTCAACAATATTGTAGTCACTCTTACGGATAATCTTCAATACCTCTTCCAACTCTTGCCTAGAGGTGTCTTCATTTGCAATTTCTTTAAGCACCTCCATCCGGGCAGGCACCGTTACTTTCTCTTTACCCTGAGCCTCAGTAGTTGACTTGGTAGAGGTAACTTTAACTGGTGTAGCAACACTCTTCAGAGAGATTTCTGGGGAGAAAACCCTTCTGCTTCTAGTAACCTTTCTGGTCCCAGCAATATAGTCAATGTCGGGATCAGTAACTTCAGTAACTTCATCTTTAGTATTCGATAACTCTTGTTCGACACAATGGTAGTAGACGTCAGATATATAGTTCCAAGGAATAGCTTTATCCGAGGAATATGCAATGGGTCCAGGTGTAGTGATGATTAGAGGAGCAGCTTTCGGATTGGCAGTAATCTTTACGGGACCTTTGGAAGTGATCCTGATAGGAGTGCCAGAAATTACAGATAAGTCTTGAAATAGATTCTTAGTAGACAGAATCTTCTCAACTAGAATTATGTGATCATCCATTAGGCGTTGAATGCCTTCTTTCAGTAACTTGCAGCCATTGGGTTGGGTTGTGCAACAGTATCATCTTTCAACGCAGTCCATAAATAAACCAGCATGCAACAGATTATTCTTGATAACTGGGAGGGGAGTAGCAAACTCACTTACAGTATAAACATAAAGAACATCGTCAATAGCACTTATGCCTTTGTCATGCTTCGGCATTGGTGCAGTAATTACATTCGGGATCTCAGGAGGATTGAACTCAATCTCTTTGTTATCAATCATATCCTGAATTTTGTTTTTCAGGGTCTAGCAGTTATTGGTGTCGTGTACATGGCTATTGGAAAGGTAAGTACATTTCACATTCGGATTGTATCAAGGAGATGAGGTGTTGGGATTCTAAGGAGGCTCCATTAATGTAATCAGTTCTGCTTTCAGTAAAAGTTGTAATGCCTGAGATAGTGGCATACTGATCTTTGTAATCTTCCTTCTCGGTGCATCTGTCCTACGCTGATTTCCCTGTTGTTGTTATACAGGTGCAGGATTAAAATTAACACCGCTCCCACAGACTAATTGCGGTCACTTATAATACGACCCTTCTAGCCATAAACAACATTTGTTTCCTTATTATTGTTGAACGTTTTCTTTACAGCACTTGAAGACGTAGCCACTTGAATCTTTCCATTCTTAATACCGCTTTTGACACATTATCCAGTTAGGATCAGCTCAGTAAAACCAGATGAAGAGCTTCCAATCAGATGGTTAAAGAACGGACATGTCAAAGTTCCCATGAACATATCAACCAACTCCCTATCAGATAAAGGAGGTTACACTCTTCCGGCCAGATCTCTCCACTTTTGGGCATACTCTTTAAATCGTTCGTTTGAGCCCATATTCATACTCTGTAATTGCACGCGAGTTGGTGCAAGGTCAGCATTATATTGATACTTCTTGTAGAAAGTAACATCCAGGTCTTCCCAAGTGTGAATGTTGGTTCCTTCCAGTTGATAGAACCATTTGAGTTGTGTCCCAAATAAGCTCTCCTAAAATAAGTGAACCCATAACTTTTTGTCAGTAGTATGGGGTTGGATCTTCCAAACATAAGACCGTAGATGAAGCTTAGGGCAAGACACGCAATCATATTTAGCAAAAGTGGGGGTCCTGAATTTGTGAGGGGTGACAACCCCTGAAACAAGACCCAGCTCCCCAAAATCCAGTCCATGCACTTTCTGGATTTCCATAGCATTAAGGCGATCTTCCATTTGTTTATATCTTCCATCTGCAGGAGGGTACTGCTCATCAGAATTGTCATCATCCTCGGGAACTTTACCGGAGCCAATGTTGCTTCTGCCTTCAGCTTTGATACTTATGCCATCTTCCTCTTGATTATCTTCTTCATCATAGGAAATAACACAATTATGCACTTTCTTGGGAAGGCTTTTGAACCTTCTCCCCATGTTGAGGATGGAGATCGGTTTCTAAGTCTTCTTCTTTTTGGCGATGAACGTCATCATCTCTTTTTTCCCCTGGGCTAAGTTCAAGAGCGTTTCCTGGAATTGGGAATTTTGTGCTTGGAGTTCCTTGACAGTCTATTATAGAGCCATCTTTTACTGAAATAATCAGCAAGAAGATAAGAAAACCTGTATTAGAAAACCTGTTATATGATGATATGCATGATATGCGGATTCAATGTTTTCAAGGATCTCGCAGGGTAAACAAAAAGAAGTGTTAGAAATTGAGTCTGGCTACAGCTTTGACTGAAGGAATTTGCATCGTTGAACGTCCTTCTATGAGAATCGATCTCACCATGTCGAGTGGGTCCTAGATTTGACTCACGATAATGTACTTTGGTCCTTGACGGCATTGGTTAGAGGAAAATAAATCCCCTTGCCCTTTTCTAGACGTCTAGTTCATGATACTTTGATGAAATTTGGTTAGAGGAAAATAAATCCTCTTACCCTTGCTAGACATTTGGTTCATGATAACCTGCATCACAGGCCCTTGAGATCCTTGAAATGGTCATTGAAAATGATATGGTATGATGTCATGATGTTATGATGTCATGTTCGAACAGATAATCAAACACAAGCAAAGCACACAAGAGCCTTAGGTTTAGGCTTGCATGGATTTTGTAGGTAAGTAACCTCTTGAATTTTAGTTGGCTCAACCTGTCCAAAGAAAAGTAACCGAGTTCTAGGAGTCACATATCACTGATCTTTCTCTCAGGCATTGTTTCAGCACGGCATCTGATTTGCAACTGAAATATCCTAAGAGTCGAATCTCAATGAATGTAGCATCGAGTATCAACCAACTTTGGACTGCACCAAATCCGGCTATCTCGCTACCTTCTAATGGCTAAGTTGAGTCAATTAAGGTTCTAAAGGTCAGTTAGTGCTTATGACACCACATGACAGCCTAGTGTTCTCCCTGACTGACTCGAGGGACACCAATACCAACCAATGTGTCTCACTAACGTAGACATCACTTTAACCATATCGGTATACTCTGTATAGTTTCCATAATCTATTGCTACTTACCTAAAATTCCCCCAGATCTGGGTGTGGGATTTTTGCAAGAAAAGTAGACTCGAGCAACCCTCAAATGTAAAGCATACAAGGCAAACAAGGAAAGAATTTAAAAGTGATCTAACTCTAAAGGTAACCCCTCTTTTTAGTAGCTCCCTAGCAGAGTTGCAAGTTGTGTAATACGATGAGAGAACTGACTTGGTTTTGCATTTTATCTCAAATGTTGCGGATAGCAAGAGTCGCCACCGAATTTTCTTTTATCCAATAAGGAATGGTGAAGAGAACATGAAATACCTTTGAGAATTTTGATTTCGGGGGGTAGGTTATGAAAAGGGAAGGTGTTGGCACCCTTTTCATCTATAGTTATCTACGAGCTCTTAATCGCTAGCTCAATTTGAAAATGCTTTGCGAATATGTTTGAAAAATATTTTGAAAATGCCAATAGTAAGGCAACTTTGTAATGATCCTCGTATCTGTCCTCGAGAATGCGTACAAAGTGTTTTTGTATGAAAATATTTTTGGGAGAGTGTTTGTGTGAAAAATATGTTTTTGTTTGAAATGTTTGTGAGCAAGCGATTAGGAACTACCTACCTACTCAAATTATTTATCGTTCTTTTCCTCCTCCTTTAGATAGTGATATCCTACCATTAGTTATGTTGTACCCCAAAATTTTCCCTCTCTTTTCTCAAGATATTTCTCACAATCATCTTCAATAACTCAAGCTTGCACAAGTATTGACTAGGTCAAGCCATCTCCTAAACATTGATGCCTCAAATTAGGTTTTGGATTTTCACAAGGATAATTGGACTTATAATGCCTCAAATAACTTTCATAGATCATTATAGATCTCCAAGAATACTCATGTCAAGTTTCAAAACTTGAATCACAATTTTACTCAGTCAATTGTTCAGATGATTGAAAATCAGCTATATTGGGCAAAAAAGTCAACTGTGGTCAACCTACAGTCAAACTTCGTTATGTTTGTCCAACATCAACATCTTAAAGTCCTATTCATCATTTGATCAAGTATTTATCATAATCTTACAATAAAAGCACTCAATTTACCAAAAAGGCAAAATGGTCAAAATTAGGGTTTCGATTGTATTTGACTGATCAAGGTTTTTGACCTAATGCATGATCTAATGGTTTGAAGTACAAGCTCAAGGATTCAAATGCAATATGTTGACCTAATTTCATAGCTCAAAACATTTCTCAAGATCAATTGATTGATAGTTGAAGTTCATTCAACTGATGAAAAGTCAACTAATACACCAAAAGTCAAACTTTGATCAAAATTGAGTTTCAAAGATTACAATTTATCAAGACATTCAAAAATATGAAGCTTGATCATCAAGAAATCAAGAAAAAAATCAATTTGAAAAGTCAATCTTTTCAAGACTTAGAAATTTTTCTAAGAGTTTTATACATGATAATTTCATTACTTCATGACATTTTTTTACCAAGATGCAAGATGACTCAAAAAAACTTTCAACATAAAAGTTGTAGATCTTGATGAGATATACAACTTTGCTTTAATGATCAATTTCTAGAAATGCTTGGATTTTAAGTTATGAATTCACAAAGTCATGCACTTTTTATAAAAACACTCAGTGAAAATTTGACCTAGTTTAGGTAGATTTTTGATCTAACTTCAGGGTAATTTTTCACATGGTTCCAAATTGATTCTTCAAAAATGAAAAACATGAAAGTTGTATAGGATGTTCCAAGATTTCAAAAATGTGAAGGAACTCATTGAGATCATTCTTGAGCTAGAAGAATCAAAGAGATGAAGTTAGGGTTTCAAACTTGAATTACAAGGCATTTTTCATGTAGAACACTTGACCAAATCCATAAACCATGTTGCATAATCTTGCTTTGCAGGCTTCTAACTTATGTTTCACTCCAAAATTAATGGTTTACAAAAATGTTTGAACCATTATCAAAGTGATTGAACCATTATCCAAACCAAATTGTCATTAATGGAAGAAAGTTCACACTTTCATTTTGGAAAAGTCGCTTTAATCACAAAGTCCACTCTCCTTGATCTTTGTAGTTGTTCTTTCTGCACAAGCATCCTCTACATGTTCAGAGAAAGCATGTTTAAAGTTGCTAGCCACCCTACCTTGCCTTGAAACCATGTTTGTCCAAGTTTCTTCAAAAACAAGTCAAAATCCACAAACATGTGATCTTGTACTTCTGACTTCTACAAGCTTCCAAACCTCCTCTCTATAAATTGGACCATCATTTGCAACATAACACACGAATTAGCAAACACTCAAACTCACTCGAACTCTCTGAAAACTCATTGCACAAAAACTCCATTGTTGTGTAAAATCTGATCAAAAACTCCCATCTCTCAAACCATTTGTGTGTTTCCTCTCCAAATCATCTCAAAAGTTTCCTTACCTCAAACACAATTCATCCAAACCCCTGTTTCCAAGCTGTAACACCATTTTCACCATTGTCCAAACTCAAAAACAGGGGTTTGCATATTGACTTCTCCAGGCCATTTCAGCCACTCTCAACTCAAGCTAAGCATTGCATTAGCTTCCTAGAGACTCAAGGAAGCTAACCTGATCATTGCAGCACTTTGAATCAAGCTCATTTGCAAAACACGAAATCCATTTTTGAGGTAAGTTTTCTAACTTTTGAAATCTCCATATAGGCATTGTTAGCTTTCCATTTTCAAAGATAAAATATAGACCTCATAGTCCTGAAGGTGACCATGTCCTTAGAATTTATTTATATTTCTTGAGCAGTGAGATTTTTAAGTTTGAACTTTCTGAAAAAGTTAGGTCAGAATTTGGTACCATTAGAAATTCTCATTCATGTTTGATTTATAGCTTAAGTTATTTATATTTCTGGAATCGTGATGAAATTTAGAATAAGTTTGTTGTTTACATTTTTACAAATGGTTGAGAGATGAAGAAGTTACAGGTTTTGAAAAATCATGTTGAAGGTTTGTCACGAGGCTGAAGATGACATAAGCCTATGATTGGTTTTCAAATATTTATTTATGGTTTTGTTTATAACACCGGATGTATAGTCACCTCAGTGGTAGAAGCGTGCGCTTGTGAGTATAGTGACCTGGGTTCGAGCCCCAGTGGTACCTTTTTGTTTTTTTATATTTTCTTATTTCAAGTTCTATAAACACAAGCCATGTGCACACACCATGCACCTCTCATCCATAACATGTGATTTTCTTGGCCATTAAATCAAACGCCCCATAATGCAAGCCTATGGTACAATCCAAGAAATCAACCATACTGGATCAGCAAGTGTTTGGGTTCTGTTTTGGGCCTAGACTGAATTTCTTTCTTAATACCCCCTTTTATTAAACACAACCAAGCCCAACTCCATTTTATTTATTTTTTCTTATTATAAAAAAAACACCATTGGACCTAGTACAAAATAAAATTTGTTTTACTTTCAAACCCCATTTTCATTTTAAAACTTCCTGACTTTAATTTTATATTTATATTTTCTTTTCTTTTCTTTATTATTATTATTATTATTATTATTATTATTATTATTATTATTATTATTATTATTACTATTATTATTATTATTATTATTATTATTATTATTATTATTATTAATCAAAAACCCCAAAAATATTTTATATTTATTATTTATATATTTAGTATACTTTTATTTTATTTTTTTTAAAACAAAAGATTAAAAAAAAACTCCTTAACAATTTCCTTCTTAGTTAATCTAATTTCATTTTTCTATTTAATTTAGATTTAGTTCTTATTTAATCAATTTAGATATAATTAATTATTTTCTTTCTTAGTTAGTCCAATTAAGATAATATTAAAATTTTTATATAAAAACTCAAACAAAAAAAATAATTTTTTTTCTTTTATATTATTTTAATATTCTTATATATTTATCATTCATATTTAATATAATTGTAATAGTAATTAGGTTTAATTTCTTTTATTATCCTATTTATAAATTTGTATCCCTATCCATAAATGATGTAATAGTAGAACTTTTAAGACATAGGTTGATTTTCTTCTTCTTCTTCTCTCCAATTGAGAAAGTGAATAGTAAAGAAGTTATAAACAATCTTGATTTTCTTCTTCTTCTCTCTTTATCTCTCTCTCTCTCTCTCATAAAAATTGAAGGGTTTTCTTGTGTTTGTTCAAGAAACTCAATCATTCTCATAGTTTTAATTTGTTTTTGACGAAATTCGTTACAACAAACTGCTGCAGTGAGCATGGAGATGATGTTGTAAAAAAAGTATGATATTGGGAAATTCACTAGAGTGAATGATTTTAGTCTATGGCACTTGAAGATGTAAGCCCTTCTTGTTCAATCGGGTTCGCTAGAAGTGTTAAAAGGATCAGAAAAAATATGGTTGTTGCCCTAATATCGAAGGAGAAGATGATGATGATAAAGAAAGTCTACAACGCCATTATATTGAGCCTTGGTGATAAGGTTCTCCAGAAGGTTTCGAAGGAGAAAACTACATTTGGTGTATGGACGAAACTCGAAGGTTTTTACATGATCAAATCATTGGTTAATCGCCTCTACCTAAAGCAAGTTATGTATTCATTCAAGATGGGTGAAGACAAAATCTTGACTGAACAACTCGATATGTTCAATAAAATGATTCTTGATTTGGGAAATATTGATGTTACCATCAGTGATGAAGATCAAACATTGTTGTTGTGTGATTTACCAAGATCTCATGCTCACTTCAAAGAAACCCTCTTGTATGAAAGAGAGTCCCAGACATTTGAAGAAGTTCAACCAGCCTTGTACTCAAAGGGTTTTAATGAAATAAAGGAGCAAAAACCATCATCTGTGGGTGAAGGATTATCCGTAAAAGGAAAACCCTCAAAGAAGGATGGTAAGTTTGAGAAGAAGAAGAAAGGTAAAGGTTCACATAAGTGTTATGGTGGTGATGCTCTTGCTATTAGGTGTTACCACTAGTAAAAAGGAAGGTCATACCAGAAAAGTGTGTCTTGACAGGTTGGAGAGTTATCGTGATGGCAAGGACAATGGAAATGCAACCATTGTTTAAGATGATTGTGAATCATCAGATGTACTAGTGGTTTCTAGCGGAAATTATAGCAAGGGTTGAATTATGGATTCAGGTTGCATTTGGCACATGACTCCAACCAAAGATGTGTTTGAGAAATTATGTGATCAATATGGTGGATCAGTGTTGCTGGTAAACAAGAAATTATGTAAAATTAAAAAGAATTAGATTTGTCGGGTTCAAGCTTCATGATGACTCAATAAAGTTGTAGACTGGTGTCAGGTATGTACCTGATCTTAAGAGAAATTTGACTTGTTTTGGTGAATTCGGCAAGAAAGGATATGCTTTCAAAGGAGAACAAAGTATTCTAAGGGTAATGAATGGGTCGAAGGAAGTCTTGAGAGGCATCAACAGGCAAGGCATCTATACCCTTAAATCTAAGGTTGTAAGTGGTTCGGCAGATGTAGCATTCATTAAAAATATATAGTAATACATCTTCCACCTATCATTTATATATTTTTCTTTTAACAAGACTTTGCATTTGTAACACCCTAATTCTACCCGACAATATAAATGTAAATCAGAGTTATAAAAATTACACAACTGAATTAGGATGCCACAAATTCAACTTAAAAACCACTGCATTCAACATGGATACATAACACTTTAAAACTTCGGATGAACCAACTGCAAAATAAATTAATCTTTTAAACTTACAACTAGAACAACTACGCAGCGGAGTCATGATAACATCTTTAACCAACATTAAAGCAACTTCTGAATAACAAGCGCTTAACAACAATCAACTTAAAGGTTAGAAACTGAAATAACAAATACTAAAGCAACAAGCGTCCATCCCCCCGAGTGCTACGTATCAGAGCAATGACACTGGCTCGAACTACTGAAGGTAAACCGCCTTCACTCTGGATTACATGCACGTTACCAACATAAGGGTAACATTCAAACAGAAGGGGTGAGATATCGAACACTATAATAGAACACATGATAAGTAAAACATTAGAATCAGTTCATACATATTCACCACTTCTCATATTTTTAACAACACAGACATAAATAGAATCAATCACATAACAACTTTGAATGCAACGCAGAATGCAACTCATCTTTATGAAAATACATGTGGTACCAATGGAGCTGAACTCCCATCTTAAAAATATGCCAATAAATAGAGGCATCAACAAGGCATAAGCCTTCTTCGCAGTTTGCCAATTCAGACCATCACAGAGTATGCAAATGTATATGAATGCACTATCACATACTCACAACAACCATCATCCATCGTAAGGTATAAGCCCATATCACCATTATTACCAGTAAATAGAGGTAATTCATCATCATTTAAAATTCCCTGTAACTTCGCATTATCAACAAGAATTCACAACAGCACTCACAACAAAACAACATAAATCAACATTGGCCATAAGCCTATCACATTTATCAATGATTCAATCATTAATATAATCAAACAACAACTTAACAATAATCCACACAACACGCTAATGACCAAAACACAGCATGTACGGACAAAAAGGGATAAGGAACTATGTGCCCCTCGACATGCACAACAACTAGGACATCATAACAACTAATTCATACTCCTCGACACGCATAGATAAAACATGGTAACAACCAACTTATGCTCCTCGACATGTCCTGCAACTTAATACTGCTCGACAATCCAACACATAACCCCCTGATATGCCTTGCAGCCTAAATATCGCTCGGTATTTAACACCATCTGTAACACCCCAAATTCTACCCGGTAGTTATAACAAAAAATCAGAGTAATTAAAAATTTCCAACACATTTGGGATATCACAATTCAACATGTTGCAACACATAAACAGATACATAACACTTTAGTTTTCGGAGGATCATATAACAACTTGCATCAGCTTTTAAAACAAAACCACTTATTTTATTAATAACGCGGCAGAATCATAATTACAACTTCAAGTAGCATCATATATTTCATTCAACTAAAACAACTTGAGAGGAAACATATTACTTCATATAATTAAACTTAGGATTCCACATCTAAAACAATTTAAACAACTAAACGACTATTTGATCATTTCCCCCCGAGTGTTACGTATCAGAGCGACCAACCGACTTTGAATTAATAAGGCTAAGCAAATCTTCATTCTTGATTACCTACACGTTATCAACAGAGGGCAACATTCAAACAGTAAGGGGTGAGATTCTCAAATCATATAAGTGAGCGCATGATAAATCATATATTAGAATTCAGGAATATAAAATCACCACTTCACAACTTTCAAACATCCTTAATTTCAAAAAAACATCAACACGACATAACAACTAATTCACAACCTTTAAATGATACCTGTTACAATAAGTCAACAACATAAAGCAACAAAAAATCTATCTTCACCATAACTCATGATGCAACATCTAGTGCAACTCAAATACAATGCACATGCATGTGGTACCATTGGAGCAGAACTCCCAACTTAAAAACATTTTCCAGTAATCCCGAGGCATAAGGCCTAAGCCTTCAACTTAATATTTTTCCAATCCAGGCCAACGTGGTGCCAATCCATACCGACTTAATAATGCAAATGTATGTGACTCAATGAATGCAACAATCACATGCAACAACAACAACAATCATCGTCACAAAGGCATAAGCCTATATCGTTACTTTACCAATAATTAGAGGTACTCATCGTCGCTTCAAAACTGGCCATAGGCCTACAACTTAATCAACTTATCAATCACAACATATAAACAACAACATATTCAACAACAACAATGTATTCGACTACGTTGGCATAAGCCTACAACTTAATCAACCTATCAATCACAACATATAAACAACAACATATTCAACAACAACAATGTATTCGACAATGTTGGCATAAGCCTACAACTTAATCAACTTTATTCTACATAATTCTAACCAAAACAAACCAACTAAAAATACCTATATATATATATATATATATATATATATATATATATATATATATATATATATATATATATATATATATATATATATATATATATATATATATATATATATATATATATATACGACTTATTCCAACAATTTCAACTAATTTCGGTTAACTACTTTTACCGCTCAAATCTACAACTTCTACCAATAACTCTCTGCTAAATTATTACATCTGCCACTAATATACTACTCTGTTAAATTATTTATTACCAACTCCGCAACTAAAACCATCACCGCTATTTTAATTTCTACATCTACTACTAACATAATTCTACTAATTATTAACCCTGCTACTTTATTCTATTGTTCCTCTAAATTTACCACTTATTACTATTTCTGTTATTATCCTCTATCACATAAAACAACTCAAGAAAAATATGCTACTACTACTAATGTTCCTTCTGCTATAACATGCTATTGATAAGAATAGTTTAATTTTTCCCCAAACTGCTTTTGTGTTTAATAAACTCCAGATTGATACCACATTAACAGTTATATAGCATAGTGCCACAGAAACAGAAAACTGAAACAAGTGCCCATGCCTAACACTCAGGGCCTACGGAACTTTTCTTCCACCATCACCCTAGTGCCGAACGGCACATCCTCTTTCTTCTCAAGGTTTCCGAACGGCAACCTCCCATATACAACAAGTGTCGAGCGACACTTCCACCCTAGGAAAATTTTTCTTCTTATTATTATCTTCGATATTGTTTCATTGAATTTCCTACTATACTGTCTCGATACCAAATCTATTCTAGAGACAAGTTATAAGACAACAACCCTCTTATTCTTAGACAATTCCATAATCAAATTAATTATTACCATAACAACTCAAGCCAATACAAATTAACAAAACAGTATAATACCACATACTAATTCCCACATACAAAATATCATATACCCTATTATAGGATAAGAAACTTCACCCTTACCTTGGATTGACGGTTCTCTATAATTTCTGGTTGAATTCCGATTGCCATTCGTTGCTGCCATAGCTCCAAACCTTTACTCTTCTTCTTTTCTCCATGTACTACATCCTTTTCTTTTCTCTTTCTCTAAAACCCTTATTCTTCCTTACAGTCACTTCTTATTCTCTCTTCTACTTTACAAAACCTAATTCCTTTTTATTCAACTTTAACATATAATTTCTATTATTCTTAGTAATTCTATTGGGCCTAATCTTAGGACCCCCAATTTTACCACTATCACAACATAAGCCCAATTAAATAAATAATCACATAATATAATCTAATATTATTTCCAATAATATTCTTCAACTATGATCGATCGACACTTTAAATAAAACTAACTCTCAAATAATATTATAATAATAGTCCTTCGACTAAATCGTCTAATTTATTCGACCATCAACTTACCGCTCTACTCAGCATATTTATCCAATTATGCTTCTTAGAATAATACTGATAATTCTCAACTTCGACAATTCCAATAATTAAACCCTTAATTATTTTAATTAAATAATTAATTAAATTCGGGGTGTTACAACTCTCCCCCACTTAGAATATTTTCGTCCTCGGAAATCTAATCGATACTACCACTCCCAGTATGAATTTCGCATCCAACTCTTTGATTTCCAAGTTGTATTTGGCAACACTTCGACCACTACTTTCTCGACATAACAACGCTCAACAGGATATAATCTAAATCCACAAGTGCTAACAATTCAACATCTCCGTGACATAACCGCTAACAACTCATCAATCATTTCAACAAAATATCATCAACCTTATTTATATCGTCGTATCACTCTTATAGTGACATCAACATAGCCAACATAATCGACTTCAACATATTATGAAATATTATTCCTTTACTTACAGTAGCCAACAACAACATCAAGACAACGGGAACAAAATTATCACAACATCAACTTAATTGTATAACTTAACAATTATACACACAACTCACCAATAACTAACAACCATAATAATTTCCTTATAGGGTCAACAAATATCTCCGAGATATCACAACTCCTTGGCACATCATCCCTACATCAACAATCCACCAAATCAAGCATGTAGATTAAGACACACCATGACCATAGGCTTCTGAGGTTTTAATCCTTCACTTCGAATGAGTCGTTCACGCATAGAAATTGCGCCACATCACGCTTCAGCTGCGCAACTCTGATCATCCATCTTAAGTCACCGTCCTCGTTAAAACTTCCATCAACTATATGATTTACATGTTTCAATCTAGTTTTAGACATTCTTAACATCCACCATAATGCCACTGTTCACTTGATAATCTCAATCCTTCACTTCGCGATGTTAGCTCACATATAACTTGCCACTCCGACTTGTTCAAAACGTCTCAATCCTTTCTTAGCAATTCCTCTGTTACTTCATACAACCTGGTGAGAAACTATCCTCGCGATATAACATCCATCATTTTACACACCATTAAGATAACACATCAAATCTATACCGTCCTACATGGTCTCGTCTACTATCAACAAGAGATTAAGGGTGATCAGTTCCTCAATTTGTCAATAGATAGCCGACAATCATAATGGAGTATAAACTATCGTTACTAAATATAATAGTGTTCCTTTAGAACTTGTACTCAAGTCACCTAAAGCAGCACAATCCAATAATTTCCAATGAGGTTACAAATACTCCCATAATTTCCCTTTCATTCCAATCACACTCTCAACATTATCATCTCATCTAACAACCTTTTATATATATCTACACCTCAATCAACTAGGATAGTAATCATCTAAGCTCAACAAGGTACTAACCTCTATAACAGACTTCGTCGTTCTCCAACTTAGAACTGCATCCACCTTGAATGGATCTACATACACTTTCACTTGTAAATAAAATTACTCAAGAGAACTCTTCTCCCAAAACTATAACATACATCCTGACAACTTAGCATAAATCTTCCTCCTTTTCGACACCGTAAATTCCATACACTTTGCACTATCGTCTTTTGTTCTAATTAATAACACCAAATATTTCCAAATGATACCTTTGATTTCATAAATTACTTTAAATAAATCTTCCAATTGCTCCTTTAATTCACCCAACTCGGACGCTGACGTCCCGTACAACACTGAAGAACAAGCCTAGTCCCAAAGACAAACTTAACAGCAAATTGCACTTACTTCCAAAATCATCACGTGATAAATGATTCTATTAAAGCTACTGGAACCATTTTTAAATTATGCTCATTTTATTAGATTTCTGACGCTTTAAACGAAACTCAAATCAGATTCCCGGAACTCTAGTTATGAATTTTCGAAGTCCCATAACAATTCTGCAGTTTCCTACGATTCGCTTACTGGAATTCCACTCCGAAACTCATTTGTCTTCAACTTAGACATATTCCAAACAACTCTTAACATATCTCGTACTCCCAAAACTCTTATAACTCGAGAGATTCATTCCTTCGCCAAAGTTCAGGTTCCAAAACACCAGGGCAACAATTCCTTTCGTAACGCTTTTCACTTCTTCAAGTTTCGACTCAGACTCGCGATTCACAACTACTTATTAACATCAACTACTTCCGACAATCACTTATGTGATCCTAACATAAAAGTTAATGCAACTTTATTACTCCATCATTGTTCAAACATCGACATCTTACACTTGCTTCGTAAATCAACAAATATTACATCGCTCTTCATTCTTCGAGAAGTAAGCACCGACAATGTTTGATCAATTTCTCTCAAGGTGCTCTAACTCGACTAACAACAAGACCTTGAATTCAAGTCTTCTTCAAATTCTGGAATAACAAGACTCCAACAATTCTTGCATTATCATCATCGGCAGCACACTGAACCAACACCTTTCAATTGAACATATCCGAGAAGCAAAGCTTCTCCCCCACTTATCTTCAACCAACTTCCTGCATACAACTCGATTAGAAAACAACAAGCACCGACAGTGTTTCGCACACTTGTCACGCACTAAGGAATAAACGACATTAGACAACTTGGTTGAACGAACCTACCTGCTCTGATACCACTAATGTAACACCCCAAATTCTACATGTTGCAACACATAAACAGATACATAACACTTTAGTTTTCGGAGGATCATATAACAACTTGCATCGGCTTTTAAAACAAAACCACTTCTTTTATTAATAATGCAGCAGAATCTTAATTACAACTTCAAGTAGCATCATATATTTCATTCAACTAAAGCAACTTGAGAGGCAACATATTATTTCATATAATTAAACTTAGGATTCCACAACTAAAACAATTTCAACAAGTAAACCACTATTTGATAATTTCCCCGCGAGTGCTACGTATCAGAGCTACCAACCGACTTTGAACTAATAAGGCTAAGCAAATCTTCATTCTTGATTACCTGCAAGTTACCAACAGAGGGCAACATTCAAACAGTAAGGGGTGAGATTCTCAAATCATATAAGTGAGCGCATGATAAATCATATATTAGAATTCAGGAATATAAAATCACCACTTCACAACTTTCAAACATCCTTAATTTCAACAAAACATCAACACAATATAACAACTAATTCACAACCTTTAAATGATACCTGTTACAATAAGTCAACAACATAAAGCAACAACAAATCTATCTTCACCACAACTCAAGATGAAACATCGAATGCAACTCAAATACAATGCACATGTTTGTGGTACCATTGGAGCATAACTCCCAACTTAAAAACATTTGCCAGTAATCTCGAGACATAAGGCATGAGCCTTCAACTTAATATATTTCTAATCCAGGCCAACGTGGTGCCAATCTAGGCCCACTTAATAATGCAAATGTATGTGACTCAATGAATGCAACAATCACATACAACAACAACAATCACCGTCACAAAGGTATAAGCCTATATCGTCACTTTACCAATAATTAGAGGTACTCATCGTTGCTTCAACACTAGCCATAGGCCTACAACTTAATCAACTTATCAATCACAACATATAAACAACAACATATTCAACAACAACAATGTATTCGACAACGTTGGCATAATCCTACAACTTAATCAACCTATCAATCACAACATATAAACAACAACATATTCAACAACAACAATGTATTCGACAATGTTGGCATAAGCCTACAACTTAATCTTCTTTATTCTACATAATTCTAACCAAAACAAACCAACTAAAAATACCTATATGTATATACGACTTATTCCGACAATTTCAACTAATTCTGGTTAACTACTTTTACCGCTCAAATCTACAACTTCTATCGATAACTCTCTGCTAAATTATTACATCTTCCACTAATATACTACTCTGTTAAATTATTTATTACCAACTCCGCAACTAAAACCATCACTGCTATTTTAATTTCTACATCTACTACTAACATAATTCTACTAATTATTAACTCTGCTACTTTATTCTACTGTTCCTCTAAATTTACCACTTACTATTATTTCTTTTATTATCCTCTATCACATAAAACAACTATACAAAAAATATGCTACTACTACTAATGTTCCTTCTGCTATAACATGCTACTGATAAGAATAGTTTAATTTATTCTCAAACTGCTTTTGTGTTTAATAAACTCCAGATTGATACCACATTAACAATTATATAGCATAGTGCCACGGAAATGGAAAACTGAAACAAGTTCCCCTGCCTATCACTCAGTGCCTACGACACTTTCCTTCCACCATCACCCTAGTGTCGAACGGCACATCCTCTTTCTTCTCAAGGTTACCGAACGAAAACCTCCCATATACAACAAGTGTCGAGCGGCACTTCCACCCCAGGCCAATTTTTCTTCTTCTTATTATCTTCGATATTGTTTCATTGAATTTCCTGCTATACTGTCTCGATACCAAATCCATTCCAGAGACAAGTTATAACACAACAACCCTCTTATTCTTAGACAATTCCATAATCAAATTAATTATTACCACAACAACTCAAGCCAACACAAATCAACAAAACAGTATAATACCACATACTAATTCCCACATACAAAATATCATATACCCCATTATAAGATAAAAAAACTCCACCCTTACCTTGGATTGACGGTTCTCTATAATTTTCGGTCGAATCCCGATTGCCATTCGTTGCTTCCATAACTCCAAACCTTTACTCTTCTTCTTTTCTCCATGTACTACATCCTTTTCTTTTCTCTTTCTCTAAAACCATTATTCTTCCTTACAGTCCCTTCTACTTTACAAAACCTAATTCCTTCTTATTCAACTTTAACATATAATTTCTATTATTCTTAATAATTCTATTGGGCCAAACCTTAGCACCCCCATTTTTACCACTATTACAACATAAGCCCAATTAAATAAATAGTCACATAATATAATCTAGTATTATTTCCAATAATATTCTTCAACTATGACCGATCCACACTTTAAATAAAACTAACTCTCAAATAATATTATAATAATAGTCCTCTGACTAAATCGTATAATTTATCCGACCATCAACTTACCGCTCAACTCAACATATTTATCCAATTATGCTTCTTAGGATAATACTGATAATTCTCAACTTCGACAATTCCAATAATTAAACCCTTAATTAATTTAATTCGGAGCGTTACAACTCTCCCCCACTTAGAAAATTTTTGTCCTTGAAAGTCTATTCGGTACTACCACTCTCAGTACAAATTTCGCATCCAACTCGTAGATTTCTAAGTTATTTTTGGCAACACCTCGACCACTACTTTCTCGACATAACAACGCTCAACAAGAAAATAATCTAAATCCACACGTGCTAATAATTCAACATCTCCATGACATAACCGCTAGCAACTCATCAATCATTTCAACAAAATATCATCAACCTTATTTATATCGCCGTATCACTCTTATAGTGACATCAACATAGCCAACATAATCGACTTCGTCATATTATGAAATATTATTCCTTTACTTACAGTAGCCAACAACAACATCACGATAACAGAAACAAAATCATCACAACATCAACTTAACTGTATAACTTAATAATTATACACACAACTCACCAACAACTAACAACAACAATAATTTCCTTATAGGGTCAACAAATATCTCTGAGATATCACAACTCCTTGGAACATCATCCCTACATCAACAATCCACCAAATCAAGCATGTAGATTAAGACACACCATGACCATAGGCTTCTGAGGTTTTAATCCTTCACTTCTAGCGAGTCGTTCACGCATAGCAATTGCGCCACATCACGCTTCAGTTGCGCAACTCTGATCATCCATCTTAAGTCACCGTCCTCGTTAAAATTTCCATCAACTATATGATTTACATGTTTCAATCTAGTTTCAGACGTTCTTAACATCCACCATAAAGCCATTGTTCACTTGATAATCTCAATCCTTCACTTCGCGATGTTAGCTCACATATAACTTGCCACTCCGACTTGTTCAACACGTCTCAATCCTTTCTTAGCAATTCCTCTATTACTTCATACAACCTGGTGAGCAACTATCCTCGCGATATAACATCCATCATTTTACACACCATTAAGATAACACATCAAATTTATACCGTCTGACATGGTCTCGTCTACTATCAACAAGAGATTAAGGGTGATCAGTTCCTCAATTTGTCAATAGATAGCCGACAATCATAATGGAGTATAAACTATCGTTACTAAATATAATAGTGTTCCTTTAGAACTTGTACTCAAGTCACCTAAAGCAGCACAATCCAATAATTTCCAATGAGGTTACAAATACTCCCACAATTTCCCTTTCATTCCAATCACACTCTCAACATTATCATCTCATCTAACAACATTTCATATATATCTACACCTCAAACAACTACGATAGTAATCATCTAAGCTCAACAAGCTACTAACCTCTATAATAGACTTCGTCGTTCTCTAACTTAGAACTGCATCCACCTTGAATGGATCTACATACACTTTCACTTGTAAATAAAATTACTCAAGAGAACTCTTCTCCCAAAACTATAACATACATCCTGACAACTTAGCATAAATCTTCCTCCTTTTCGACACCGTAAATTCCACACACTTTGCACTATCGTCTTTCGTTCTAATTAATAACACCAAATATTTCCAAATGATACCTTTGATTTCACAAATTACTTTAAATAAATCTTCCAAATGCTCCTTTAATTCACCCAACTCGGACACTGACATCCCGTACAACACTGAAGAACAAGCCTAGTCCCAAAGATAAACTTAACAGCAAACTGCACTTACTTCCAATATCATCACGTGCTAAATGAATCTATTACAGCTAATGGAACCATTTTTAAAATTAAGCTCATTTTGTTATCTTTCCAACACTTCAAACGGAACTCAAATCAGATGCTCGGAACTCTAGTTATGAATTTTCGAAGTCCCACAACAATTCTGCAGTTTCCTGCGATTCACTTAAGGGAATTCCACTCCGAAACTCATTTTTCTTCAACATAGACATATTCCAAACAATTCTTAACATATCTCATACTCCCATACCTTTTAAAACTCGAGAGATTCATTCCTTCACCAAAGTTCAGGTTCCAAAACATCAGGGCAACAATTCCTTTCGCAACGCTACTCACTTCTTCAAGTTTCGACTCAGACTCGCAATTCACAACTACTTATCAACGTCAACTACTTCCTAAAATCACTTATGTGATCCTAACATAAAAGTTAATGCAAATTTATTACTCCATCATTGTTCAAACATCGACATCTTACACTTGCTTCGTAAATCAACAAATATTACATCGCTCTTCATTCTTCGAGAAGTAAGCACCGACAATGTCTGATCAATTTCTCTCAAGGCGCTCTAACTCGACTAACAACAAGACCTTGAATCCAAGTCTCCTTCAAATTCGGGAACAACAAGACTCCAACAATTCTTGCATTGTCATCATCGGCAGCACACTGAACCAACACCTTTCAATTGAACATATCCGAGAAGCAAAGCTTCTCCCCCACTTATCTTCAACCAACTTCCTGCATACAACTCGATTAGAAAACAACAAGCACCGACAGTGTTTCGCACACTTGTCTCTCAATAAGGAATAAGCAACATTAGCCTACTTGGTCGGATGGACCTACCTGCTGTAATACCACTAATGTAACACCCAAAATTCTACCCGGTAGTTATAATGAAAAATCAGAGTAATTATAAATTTCCAACATATTTGGGATATCACAATTCAACATGTTGCAACACATAAACAGATACATAACAGTTTAGTTTTTGGAGGATCATATAACTACTTGCATCGGCTTTTAAAACAAAACCTCTTCTTTTATTAATAACGCAGCAGAATCATAATTACAACTTCAAGTAGCATCATATATTTCATTCAACTAAAACAACTTGAGAGGCAACATATTATTTCATATAATTAAACTTGGGATTCTACAACTAAAACAATTTCAACAAGTAAATGACTATTTGATCATTTCCCCCCGAGTGCTACGTATCAGAGCGACCAACTAACTTTGAACTAACAAGGCTAAGTAAATCTTCATTCTTGATTACCTGCACGTTACCAAAAGAGGGCAACATTTAAACAATAAGGCGTAAGATTCTCAAATCATATCAGTGAGCGCATGATAAATCATATATTAGAATTCAGAAATATAAAATCACCACTTCACAACTTTCAAACATCCTTAATTTCAACAAAACATCAACACGACATAACAACTAATTCACAACCTTTAAATGATACCTGTTTCAATAAGTCAACAACATAAAGCAACAACAAATCTATCTTCACCACAACTCAAGATGCAACATCTAACGCAACTCAAATACAATGCACATGTATGTGTTACCATTGGAGCAGAACTCCCAACTTAAAAACATTTGTCAGAAATCTCGAGGCATAAGGCATAAGCCTTCAACTTAATATTTTGCCAATCCAGGCCAACATGGTGTCAATCCAAGCCAACTTAATAATGCAAATTTATGTGACTCAATGAATGCAACAATCACATACAACAACAATAATCATCGTCACAAAGGTATAAGCCTATATCATCACTTTAACAATAATTAGAGGTACTCATCGTCGCTTCAACACTGGCCATAGGCCTACAACTTAATCATCTTATCAATCACAACATATAAACAACAACATATTCAATAACAACAATGTATTCGACAACGTTGGCATAAGCCTACAACT
Organism: Vicia faba; assembly: GCA_948472305.1. Lineage (NCBI taxonomy): Eukaryota > Viridiplantae > Streptophyta > Magnoliopsida > Fabales > Fabaceae > Vicia > Vicia faba. The sequence continues at coordinate 596,822,044 of OX451737.1, forward strand.
TAATCAACCTATCAATCACAATATATAAACAACAACATATTCAACAACAACAATGTATTCGACAATGTTGGCATAAGCCTACAACTTAATCAACTTTATTCTACATAATTCTAACCAAAATAACCCAACTAAAAATACCTATATGTATATACGACTTATTCTGACAATTTCAACTAATTCCGGTTAACTACTTTTACCGCTCAAATCTACAACTTCTACCGATAACTCTCTTCTAATTTATTACATCTGCCACTAATATACTACTCAGTTAAATTATTTATTACCAACTCCGCAACTAAAACCATCACTGCTATTTTAATTTCTACATCTACTACTAACATAATTCTACTAATTATTAACTCTTCTACTTTATTCTACTATTCCTCTAAATTTACCACTTATTATTATTTCTGTTATTATTCTCTATCACATAAAACAACTCTACAAAAAATATGCTACTACTACTAATGTTCCTTCTGCTATAACATGCTACTGATAAGAATAGTTTAATTTGTTCTCAAACTTCTTTTGTGTTTAATAAACTCCATATTGATACCATATTAGCAGTTATATAGCATAATGCCACATAAATGGAAAACTGAAACAAGTTCCCCTGCCTAACACTCAGTGCCTACGGCACTTTCCTTCCACCATCACCCTAGTGCCGAACGGCACATCCTCTTTATTCTCAAGGTTGCCGAACGGAAACCTCCGATATACAACAAGTGTCGAGCGGAACTTCCACCCCAGGCCAATTTTTCTTCTTCTTATTATCTTCGATATTGTTTCATTGAATTTCCTGCTATATTGTCTCGACACCAAATCCATTCCAGAGACAAGTTAGAACACAACAACCCTCTTATTCTTAGAAAGTTCCATAATCAAATTAATTATTACCACAACAACTCAAGCCAACACAAATCAACAAAACAGTATAATACCACATACTAATTCCCACATACAAAATATCATATACCCCAATATAGGATAAGAAACTCCACCCTTACCTTGGATTGACGGTTCTCTATAATTTCCGGTCGAATCCCGATTACCCGTTGCTGTCATAGCTCCAAACCTTTACTCTTCTTCTTTTTTCCATGTACTGCATCCTTTTCTTTTCTCTTTCTCAAAAACCCTTATTCTTCCTTACAGTCACTTCTTATTCTCTCTTCTACTTTACAAAACCTAATTCCTTCTTATTCAACTTTAACATATAATTTCTATTATTCTTAATAATTCTATTGGGCCTAATCTTAGCACCCCCACTTTTACCACTATCACAACATAAGCTCAATTAAATAAATAGTCACATAATATAATATAATATTATTTCAAATGATATTCTTCACCTATGATCAATCCACACTTTAAATAAAACTAACTCACAAATAATATTATAATAATAGTCCTCCGACTAGATCGTCTAATTTATCTGACCATCAACTTACCGCTCAACTCAACATATTTATCCAATTATGCTTCTTAGAATAATACTGATAATTCTCAACTTCAAAAATTCCAATAATTAAACCCTTAATTAATTTAATTAAATAATTAATTAAATTCGGGGCGTTACACCATCAACGTCCTCCTCGACCACTAGTACGGCCGACATCACAGACATAACACAACGTCTTAACGACCACACCACTACCATTCATAACTGAAGATGTGAAAAACACAAGAGGGGGGGGAGGGTGAATTGAAAACTTGAAATCAAAAGTGCAATTACACAGTATTTTTATCCTGGTTCATTTGATCTCAAACTACTACAGTCCACCCGTCAAGGTGATTTCGCCTCTCTCCAATGAGGTTTTAATCCACTAATCTCAAAAGGATTACAATCACTACTTTAACAACTGTTAAAGTCTTCTTGAGTACAACCACAATCTGGTTAATCTCAAGGAACACTGTTTTAATCAAATAAACAAGAGTACTGTGTGTTGTTGTTTTTCTTTACAAAAACTATTATCACAACTGTGATAATTTACACAAAATGAGAGCGTGGAAATATGATGAGTATGCTTGCAGATTTTTGAATTCTCGTGAGTAGTGTATTGCAAAAATCGTTACCGATTTGATCACTGAGTTTGTTTATATAGGCAATGGATTCCCGTTGATCATTAAGCATGATAATGTCATTAACTCGGTTTCCATTTGGAGAAGATCCTGTCTGAATGAAGCCGTTGTAATTGATGCTGTATTGAATGATTAGTAACGCTTTAGAATCTTTCATCCTAGCCTGTTGCTGATTCTTCAGCACATTGATGACTTAGTATATTATGCTCTTGTTCAGAATCAGAGTTTACTTCACTTAAGCGCAGGTTCTGGTCATGAATATTCAGCGCAAATTCTGATTGCTTCAGCGTGTAGCTTCTATAGCTTATCTTCTGATGTTGCTTTGGTCAGAACTTCTGCATACAAAATAACATGTTTTTTAGGGTGCATATTTGTTCTTTGTATTTTTTATCATCAAAACTCTAACTAAGGGTTATAGAATCAAACTATGTTCTAACAATCTCCCCCTTTTTGATGATGACAAAAACTAGAATTTTCAATTAAAAATAAAGAACAAAAGGTTTAAGAGAAACTCCCCCTGGGTTGATTACTTCCATTAAGTTCCTTCTCATTAGAGTTTTAGATGTATCTCCTATCAGAATTTGTACCTGTTCAAACTTTTTAGAAAGTAGAGGTTAAGTAATTCAGAATGTTTGAGACTTCTGTCTCAGTAAACAATTATTGAAAATATCTTACTTTCTCCCCCTTTTTGTCAGTTATCAAAAAGGCAATATAATCAGAGCCAAAATAGATGAATTATATTTAAAACATAATGCAATGACAGGTTCCAGAAACAAAGAGGTAAAATTAAAAGTTACAGATAAACAATTTTTAAAAGAAAATCTAAGAAGGAGGGGGAAGACGTGTGAACAACGCTTCCAGCAAGCTCTTGATCTGAGTATTTGACTCTTCTTGCTTTCCCAAAATGCCTCTGATTTCCTTTATGGCGTCTTCTTGTTTATCCAGAATACTTTTAATCTCCTTGTTCGTATCCTCCTACTTATCCAGCCTTGCATGGATTAAAGCATTTTCTTTCTTTAACTCTTCCAGAGTTTGCATGACTAAGGAGGAAGTTGGTATCTCTTCAGGAGTTAGATGTTGCTCAGAGCATTCTGCAGCTTCTTCTGAGTGAACCATTTCTTCTGCTGTAATCATATTTTCTAGAGCAGTAGTTAGAGAGAGACTTTCTGATTCTGGTTCAGCTACATCTAAAGGATGATGCTCTTTCCAGGGAGCATTATCCAGCGAGAGGATATCTTTCTTGAATAGTTGGCTCAGAACTTGGTCTTGAAAAGCCTTCAGGTTATCACTAAAGTTCTGCTGAACCTTTTCATAACACAATTCCTTCAGCTTCAGCGTTTCAGAGCTAAGCCAATTTCTGAATATTGCCCACATATAATCAGAAGCAGCAGGATTAGACATCTCCTGACTTGCATGCTTCAAAGAATTTATCCATTCCTGCATTCCTGTTTCAAAAATCAACAAACTTGTACCAACATCTGATGCGGTTGCAGTTGGTTTAGGTTTGGGAATGGCAGTTTTGTGTGAGATAGAAGCTAGTCTTTCCAGCACAATTGGATCAATGACAAGTCTTACATTGTCAGCTGGATTGTTAGTGGGTGAAGGAGTGGGAGAGTCAGGAATGATAATTGGTCTGGTAGGGGTGTTTGGTGGTGTGGATTCAAGGGATGAAGGAATTTTTGGAATGTCGTGAATGGTGAGAGGCATGCGAACCGCAAGAGGTTCTGTAATTCCAGGTATTGGGATTATGGTATCAGAGTTTGAATGAGAGTCTTTAGATTGGTTTGTGGAGGTGTGCTGGGTTTCTGATTCAGGAATATCATAAAATGTAATTTCAGAGGGTTGAGTTTCTAGTTGTGGAATTTCTTGTTGAGGTGATTGTGGATGTGGAATTTCTTGTTGAGGAGATTGTGGGATTTCTGGTTGATGAATTTTTTATGGTTGTTGAGTGTTTGGATTTTCTGGTATGGGAGAAGAAAAATCTTGGTCAAATAATTCAATGTCAGACAGAACTTTGGCAAGTTCTGGTTGATGATGTTCAGGATTTAGATTTTGAGTAGGGGAGTGGGGTTCATTCAAAAAATTACCTAGAGTTATGGATGGATCAAAATCTATGTTAAATTCTTCAAAGGTTTGGGATGATGAATTTTCTGGTTGAGAAGGCATGGCTTCAGATGTTGAAACAGTTATTGATTCTATAACAGAAACAAAAGATGGATTACCTTTCTTTTTGGCAGCTTTATGTGTCCTCTGAGAGAGTCCTTCTCCTGCTGCTTTCCTCTTCTTTGATTTCTTCAGAACAACCTCTGGAGCAGCCTTGTGCAAATCCTGAATGTTGATTTCTGGGGCAGTTCCATCAGCCTTGCACGCTTCAAGGTATCTGACTATTATTTCTGGTTTGGAGTCTATCTCAGAAAATAAAGGAAAATCTCTCAAAGGTATCCTTCTTGAAGTAATGGTCTCATGAGGAGTAACAGTTGGTTCCTTCTTGATATTCTCAATGATCTTCATTTTCTTCAGATTTTTAGCGTTCAAGGGCTTTCCAATAGTTGCTTCCAATGTGCTGATTTCCTGAGCCTCCGTCAGATGTTCTATCAGCCTATTCTCTATTAGAATATCTGATATCAGCCTTCCTAAGGGAATCCAATCCCTCTTGGTCCTTTCATCTTCTCTTGTTTCCTTCACACTTGTTCTAAGATGGTTGAAGAGCAAGTATGGAAGTTTTACCTTTGTCCTCTTAGCAATGAAATAGATCAGAAATTGCTGATCAATATTGATATAGTTAGGAGAGCTTGTAGGCTTCCTGTGGTGGATGCATCCCAGAATGATTCTGGCCCAGATTCTATGATGATCCTTCAAATCTCTGATTTTACTGGAGGGCTGTCCAAAAGTGAAAATTTCCTTTGCAATTGATCTTAGGTCAGAGCATCTCTCAACCATGTCAATGCATCTGACACCACCACCGTTGTATCCAAGAAGCTTCGCAATAAGGTCTTCTGTTATCACAATTTTCTTCCCCATGACATAAGAAGTAACCTGGTGATTTGAAGAAGAAGCATGTATCCAGAATTCTTTGACAAGAATGGGAAATGTTGGCCCCAATAGACGGTCAAAGTACCTGTTCCATCCTTGTGTTGTAACGTCTTCATACAGGTTGAAGCCATTTTCTTGCAAGCTCTCAAAATGAATAATCGGTTCAGAGAGAACTTCCAGATTATCAATAGGTGTGAGGAGTGTTCTATGGGGTTCTTCATAATGTTCTGTTAAAGCAGATTCATGAGCACTGACATTTTTGAGACTTGATGAAGCCATTGTTCACACGGGATTTTGAGGAAGATGAAAAGAGTTTTTGAAAGCAAGAACTTGAAACGAGAGAAAATATTGATGAGAGTAAAAGTGAATGAATATAAAAAGTAATTTTGAGTTTAAATAGGTTTATTGAAAACGTAAACAGTAAGAAAAAGAAAAATTAGTCATGATTATATGCATTAATGACACCTGAATTTAGGGGATTTAGAAGGATACTAAACGGTTACCGCTTACAAGTGTCTCAATGCATCCAATCAGCACCTTGAACCCTTCAGAAATTGAACGCGTGTTCAGCTTCAGAAGGTAGCAGGTGAGAGGATGACAAGTGTTTGATGTTGTGAACTGCACGCCTCTATCCTTGAAATGAAACGTTCAGATCTTCCTGGATAGATTCTGATGCAATCTGTACTTCTAAACTCTGAAGACAGGTTGATCAGTTGTTCACGGAAAATAATAAATTTCTGAGGGTCAAGATATAAATAAAACATTTTATTCTGGGCATAACTTCATGCTGAGATGATTCAGAATGAAGTTGAACCTATCTTCAGAAAGAGGTTTTGTAAAAACATCAGCCCATTGATGGTCTGTGTCAATAAATTTTAAGGTTAGAATCCCTTTCTGAATATAGTCCCTAATAAAATTATGTTTTATTTCTATATGCTTAGCCCTAGAATGCAAAATAGGATTCTTACTGAGACATATAGCAGAATTGTTGTCACAGAGGATGGGAATGTTGCTCTCAAATATGTTGAAGTCTTCAAGTTGACTTTTCATCCAGAGAATTTGCGTGCTACATCCAGCAGTTGCTATGTATTCAGCTTCTGCTGTTGATAGTGCTATTGTGGGTTGTCTCTTGCTGGTCCATGAGATCATATTTTCTCCCAAAAACTGGCAGCTTCCAGAAGTGCTTTTACGTTCTACTCTGTCTCCAGCGAAATCAGCGTCACAATATCCTACTAAGCTGTAATCATTTGATTTTCTATAAAACAAACCCAGATTAGTAGTACCTTTCAGATACTTGAAAATTCGCTTAACTGATGTTAAGTGAGTTTCTCTAGGATCTGATTGGAATCTAGCACATAAGCAAACACTAAATAAAATGTCAGGCCTTAAAGCCGTCAGATAAAGGAGAGAACCAATCATACCTCTATAGACTTTCTGTTCTACATTTTTGCTTACCTCTTCCTTTTCCAGAATGCACGTGGGGTGCATTGGAGTCTTTGAGGGCTTACATTCTGAGAGATCAAATTTATTAAGAAGTTCTCGGACATATTTGCTCTGATGAATGTAAGTTCCTTCTGGAGTTTGGTTTATTTGAATGCCCAGAAAGAATTTGAGTTCCCCCATTAAGCTCATTTCAAACTCTTCCTGCCTGCACTTAGAAAAATCTCTTCCCAGAGAGGATTTAGTAGATCCAAAGATGATGTCATCAATGAAAATCTGACATACTAAAATGTAATTCTTAACTGTCTTATAGAACAGGGTTGTATCCACTTTCCCTATGGTGAATTCCTTTTCTAACAGGAAGTTACTTAGTCTTTCATACCAAGCTCTGGGAGCTTGTTTCAGACCAGAGTGACTTCTTTAGTTTGAAAACATATTCTGGGTGTTTGGAATTCTCAAACCCAGGGGGTTGGTGCACATATACCTCTTCATCTATATATCCATTTAAGAATTCACTTTTGACATCCATCTGATACAGATGCCATTGTTTACAGTAAATGATATTAAAAGTCTGATAGATTCTAACCAGACGACTAGAGAAAACGTTTTTGTATAGTCTATCCCCTCTTGCTGACTATAACCTTGTGCTACCATTCGTGCTTTGTTTCTGATGACTTCTCCTTGCTTGTTCAGTTTGTTTCTGAACACCCACTTTGTTCCAATGACGTTGAATCCTTTTGGTTTGGGAACCAGATCCCATGCGTCATTTCTGGTGAACTGATTCAATTCCTCCTGCATTTCCAGAATCCAGTCATTTTCCAGAAGCGCTTCATCAATTGTTGTTGGTTCAATCAGAGAGACCAGTCCCATGAGGGATTCTTCAGAGTTTCTGAATGTTGATCTTGTTCTGATTGGATCATCCTTCTTTCCCAGTATTTTATCTTATGGGTGAGCTATGCTGCTTCTGGATAGTCTTTTCTGAAGTTGATCAAATGAAGGTGCTGGATTGCTTGCAATAACTCTTTCTGATGTTGTGGTAGCGTCTCTGTTGAGAACTTTTGACGAGTTGTCTTCAGTACCTATGAGTTCAACTTCCATACCTGCAAGGAATTCATTCTGCTTTGACTCTTGAGAGTCAAGCTTATCATCAAACCTAACATTGATTGACTCTTCAACAATCTGTGTTTCTGTCTTGTATACTGTGTACTCTCTTGAGCGTTCAGAGTATCCTAACATAATACACTTTTGTGCTTTAGAGTCAAACTTGTTCAGATAATTTTTTGTATTCAAAATAAAGCAAGTGCATCCAAATGGATGAAAATAAGAAATGTTGGGCTTTTTGTTCTTCCACAATTCATATGGAGTCTTTTCCAGAATAGGTCTTATGGAGATTCTATTTTGAATGTAACATGTTATGTTGATTGCCTCTTCCAAGAAGATCTTAGCAATGTTAGTCTCATTGATCATGGTTCTGGCCATTTCTTGCAATGTTTTGTTCTTTCGTTCTACAACTCCATTTTGTTGGGGAGTTCTAGGAAAAGAGAAGTCATGCAAGATGCATTTTTCATTAAAAAATTATTCAAATTTTTTATTTTCAAATTCCCCACCATGATCACTTCTGAATTTGACAATTCTAAGATCCTTTTCATTCTGAACTTGGTTGCAGAAGGTAACGAACACAGAGTGTGACTCGTCCTTGTGTATTAAGAACTTTACCCATGTCTATCTGCTATAGTCATCTACGATTACTAACCCATACTTCTTGCCCCTGGCAGACGCAGTTTTTACTGGTCCAAATAAGTCAATATGCAGAAGTTCTAATGGCTTAGAGGTGGAAACAAAATTTTTGGATTTGAAAGCAGGTTTTGCAAATTTGCCTTTCTGACATGCTTCACACAGAGCATCTGAGCTGAACTTCAAGTTTGGAAGTCCTCTGACCAGATTGAGTTTGTTAATCTGAGATATTATTCTCATACTAACATGCCCCAATCTTATGTGCCAGACCCATTGCTCGTTGTTAACAGAAAGTAGGCATTTTACATTCTGGCTCTTTAGTTCAGAAAGTTTTATTTTATAAGTGTTGTTTTTCCTCTTTCCATTAAATAGGATAGTCCCATCTTTCTGACTAACAGCTTTGCATGAATTTTGATTAAAGATTATATCATTACCGTTATCACTTAATTGACTTATGGATAACAGGTTATGCATTAATCCATCAACTAATAATACATTATTTATAGAGGGAAGATTTCCATTACCTACTATTCCAGAGCCAATGATATTTCCTCTTTGGTTGCCTCCAAATCCCACATAGCCTCCAAGCTTAAGTTCCAAGCTTTAGAACATATGCCTTCTTCCCGTCATGTGTCGTGAGCAGCCAGAGTCCAGGTACCATGACTGGTGTTTTAGCCTTGCTGCTAAAGATATTTGCTACATATATAATTTTATCCTTAGGTACCCATATATTCTTGGGTCCTGGTTTGTTAGTTTTACCAAAATTCTTATTGAATTTTGGTTTGATAAAATAATCACTACTTGTGTATTTTATGTCATGTGTGTGCCCATATATAAAATGTGATTTGAGTGGTGTGCGTTTTATGACTAAGTCCATGGCCTGTTTAGGTGTGGATACCTTACCTTGATATCCTATCCCTTTTCTAACATTTCTGCTAACTCCATAGATCATTGAAGTCATCTTGCTTCTATCTATGTTCTTAGATAGAAACTTCTGAAAGCTGTGATCATACTCTTTGATGATCTCATCAGCATTACTGGGAGTCTCTAAGATTGTTTCCTTCTAAGAATTTTGCAAATCATTTTCTAATTTTGAAATTTTTTCTTTTAAATTAGAATTCTCTAATCTGAGACTCTCAGATTTTTCAGAGTCAGAGGCAAGATCCCTTTTCAGGTTCTTGAATTTGACTCTGATTTGTTGATACCTTTCTAGAATTTCATTTAGACTTTCTGCAAGTTCAGCCTTAGTAAAATTAATGGTAAAGTCAGGAAATACCTCTTCAGTGTCTGATTCTGAGTCTGAACCTAAAGCTTCACTTTCTTCTGTCACGTTTGCCATGAAAGCTATGTTTACTCTTTCATCATCTGACTCTGAGTCAGCTTCAGAGGTGTCTGAATCATCCCATGTTGCCATGAGGCTTTTCTTCTTTTCCTTGAAGAACTTCTTTTTGGGCTTCTCCTTCTGAAGCCTTGGGCAGTCACTTTTGTAGTTCCCTTGCTCGTTACACTCATAGCAGATGATGTCCTTGTTATTTGGCTTTCTGTATCCTGAAGAACCTTCAGATCTTCTGTGTCCAGAGGAAGACTCTGACTTTCTGTATCTGGAGAAGGATTCATTCTGATTCTCTGATCTTTTAGGATTTCTGAATTGCCTTTGTCTCTGCTTCCACAGTTGGTTCACCCTTCTGGAGAGGAGAGACAGTTCATCTTCTTCTGATGAGGATCCATCAGAAGTTTCTTCCACAGCCTGCAAAACCTTAGAGTCAGATTTTCTGTTAGATTTTAAATCTAGTGGCTTACCTTGCTTTTGAGGCTCATCTTCTTCTAGCTCTATCTCGTGACTTCTGAGGGAGCTGACAAGTTCCTCTAGAGATATTTTGTTGAGATCTTTGGCTAGCTTAAGTGTTGTGACCATTGGCCTCCATTGCTTGGGTAAGCTTCTGATGATCTTCTTAACGTGATCAGTAGTAGAATACCCTTTGTCAAGAACCTTCAGTCCAGTAACAAGGATTTGGAATCTTGAAAACATAGCTTCTATGGATTCACTATCTTCCATCTTGAATGCCTCATACTTCTGAATGAGCGCAAGGGCCTTGGTTTCTTTGACTTGAATGTTGCCTTCATGCGTCATTCTCAGAGAGTCAAACATGTTCTTGGAAGTCTCTCTGTTTGATATTTTCTCATATTCTGAGTATGAGATACCGCTGAGGAGTATTGTTCTGGCCTTATGGTGATTTCTGAAGTCGCGTTTCTGTTGGTCAGACATCATTTTTCTGTCTATCTTCTGACCTCTTCCATCCATGGGATGTATGTATCCATCAGTTACCATGTCCCACAGATCAGCATCATGGGCCAGAAAGAAACTCTCAATTCTATCTTTCTAGTAGTCAAAGTTTTCTCCATAAAAGACTGGAGGTTTTCCACTGAATTTGTCCTTGTCTTCATGGTAGTCATTGCTGATGTTTTGGCTGGTTCCCACCATAGTGTTTTTCTGAAGCTTGGATCTTGTACTGACACAGTTAACTGTTTAAGCTCAGAAACAGGCGCTCTGATACCAATGGAAGAAGTGAAAAACACAAGAAGGGGGGGGGGGGGGGATGGTTGAATTGAAAACTTGAAATCAAAAGCGCAATGACACAGTATTTTTATCCTGGTTCGTTTGATCTCAAACTACTCCAGTCCACCCGTCAAGGTGATTTCGCCTCTCTCCAACGAGGTCTTAATCCACTAATCTCAAAAGGATTACAATCACTACTTTAACAACTGTTAAAGTCTTCTTGAGTACAACCACAATCCGGTTAATCTCAAGGAACACTGTTTTAATCAAATAAACAAGAGTACTGTGTGTTATTGTTTTTCTTTACAAAAAAAATTATCACAACTGTGATAATTTACACAAAATGAGAGCGTGGAAATATGATGAGTATGCTTGAAGCTTTTTGAATTCTCGTGAGTAGTGTATTGCAAAAATCGTTACCGATTTGATCACTGAGTTTGTTTATATAGGCAATGGATTCCCGTTGATCATTAAGCATGATAAATGTCATTAACTCAGTTTCCATTTGGAGATGATCCTGTCTGAATGAAGCCGTTGTAATTGATGATGTATTGAATGATTAGTAATGCTTCAGAATCTTTCATCCTAGCCTGCTGCTGATGCTTTAGCACATTGATGACTTAGTATATTATGCTCTTGTTCAGAATCAGAGTTTACTTCACTTAAGCGCAGGTTCTGGTCATCAATCTTCAGCGCAAATTCTGATTGCTTCAGCGTGTAGCTTTTATAGCTTATCTTCTGATGCTGCTTTGGTCAGAACTTCTGCATACAAAATAACATAATTTTTAGGGTGCATATTTGTTCTTTGTATTTGTTATCATAAAAACTCTAACTAAGGGTTGTAGAATCAAATTATGTTCTAACAATAACTTCCAGCCAACCACTCATAATAACACAGCAACGGGAAACTATATTTCGTATAACATGTTCATCAAACATACAAGACAGTCACGCGGAAACCTCCCTAAAATGACCACTTCAACAACTTACTACTTTTCCTGCCAACTGCTCAGAACACTACAACATCATAACAAACACACCAACATAACGACCACAATAACTAGTGATAAACTACACTCACTTAATCATCAATTCTACTGGGCAGTCACACAGATAACTCAAAACATCCACAACACACAACCGTGCAACTTCCTATAACATCCCCATAAACGGTCATACAGTACTTCCCAACGGCCACAACACGAATAAATGGGAAACTTCGCTAGCAATTCAGAACCATCAACGCACAATAATCATAAAATGACCAATTCCCGCATAATACACATCATATGTCCCATTATAAGGTCAGAACCCCACCCTTACCTAGATTGAAGGTCGCTCAACCAAGGCTTCCAGTCGATAGCTTGCTTCGCTCTTCTCGACACTGGACAGCTTGCTCCTCTTCTGCGCGGTTCTTCCGGTCAATGTACAGAGCTTCTTATTCTCCAACTAAAACAAATCCTTGTATCAGCTTAGCCTTATATATCAATCCTCTTGGGCCTAACCTACACCCCCACTTTACTACTTCCAACCAATAGCATAAGTCCAACATTATATATACATATTCCCTTAATTCCAACAACATAATTATTATTAATCAACTAATTAATTAGTAATAATCCAATAACTCATACCAATAATTCTCAACATCTTGCAACTTCACAAATAATCCAAAAATAATTTAATTAAATAAATAATTAATTAAATTACGGGCGTTACAACTCTCCCCCACTTTGAATATTTTCGTCCTCGAAAATCTACTCGATACTATCATTCTTAACATGAATTTTGCATCTCACTTCCTGATCCCCAAGTCGCGTCTGGAACCACTTCGACCACTACTTCTCTACATAACAATAACTCAACACGATTTAAATTAAATACACACATGATAATCATTCAACACCTCCACGACATAATCGTTAACAACTTATTAACCATTTTAACAATATCTTGATATATCAACAATTTAAAGTAGTAACACACTTATACTTGGATATGCAACATCACCTTATCATCCTAACAACATTTTCAGCACCAAAACACATACACAATTTCATTTCCATATATATATATATATATATATATATATATATATATATATATATATATATATATATATATATATATATATATATATATATATATATATATATATATATATATATATATATATGTATGTCAGTTATCGACAACTCTATTCATATCGTCGTATCACCCTTATAGTGACATCAACATAGCCAACATAATTTAACTTCGTCATATTATGGAGTATTATTCATCCTTTATGGAAACCAACAACAACATCACGGCAACAGGAACCAAATCATTAAAACATCAACTTAATAGTATAACTCAACAATTATACACACAACTCACCATCAACCAACAATCCACAACAATCTTCTTATAAAATTCGCAAATATTTACTAGCAAACATAGTTCCCTGTCACAACATCTCTATATCAGCAATCCACCAAATCAAGCATGTATATTAAGACACACCATTCCCATAGGTTTCTGATGTTTTAATCCTTCACTTCTAACGAGTCGTACACGTATAGCAATTTCACCATATCACGCTTCAGCTGCACAACTCTCATAATCCACCTTAAGTCACCGTCCTCGTTAAAATTTCTGTTAACTATATGGTTTACAAGTTTCATTATAGTTTCATACACTTCCTCAACATCCACCATAAAACCATTTTTCACTTGATATTCTCAATCTTTCACTTTGCGACATTAGCTCGCATATAAAAACCTGCTACTCTGAATTGTTCAATACGTCTCAATTCTTTCCTAGCCACTCCTCTATTGATCATACAAATTGGTGAGTGACTATCCTCACGATATAACATAAATCACTTTACACACCATTAAGATAGCAAGACAAGTATATACCATCCAACACGACCTCATCTACTATGAACAAGAGATTAAGGGTGGTCAGTTCCTCAATTTGTCAATAGATAGCCGACAACCATAATGGAGTATAAACCATCGTTACCAAACTATAATAGTGTTCCTTTAGAACTTGTACTCAAGTCACCTAAAGCACCATAATCCAATAATCTCCAATGAGGTTTACAAATACTCCCATAATTTCCCTCTCATTCGATTTTTTCGATGAGACACCAATGCTCAACATATTACATGGTCCACATTTCACTCACTTAGCCTTACTCCAAGGTTAAGTATTCTCCAACTCAAGAATTACTTTCTTCATCTCCGCATCATCAAGAATACAAATTCGATTACGGAATCTCAACACACCTTGTGAATCTAACTTAAAATCTTTATTCTCAGACTGATCGACCCCAACCATCGAGTCTACCAATTTCACATCTAACTTCTGAGCTTCTTTGGTACTATCCAGAAATTCATTGTCAAACTTCAACATCCCTAACATAACACCCTTCGGGGTCACTTTGCAAACCAAGCTCATATCTCTGAACTGTTCACTTGATTTCAACTCTTTAACCATCATTGATGACATACGCAAAGTCTTTCGACGCAACGCATCAGCTACCACATTCGCTTTTCATGGATGATAATTCAAACTGAAATCATAGTCTTTCAACAAATCCAACCATCTTCTTTGTCTCATATTCAATTCCTTCTGATCAAGTAAATACTTTAAACTCTTATGGTCGCTAAGTACTTCAAATCTAGAACCAAAAGATAATGTCTCCAAATATTCAACATAAACACCACTAAGTCCCATCTTAGACGCATTCATAATACACTACCAATGACTCACTCGGATTAGGAAAAACCAAACTAGAGCAGTTGTCAATCTTTTCTTTAGTTCTACAAAACTTTCTTAACATGCAACATCCCATGCTTGAAATGATGAACGGTTGTCCTTTTTAATGCCGAACATCTCATTTCTTAACTTATTCGCCAACAACATATTATGCTTGACCTCGTCTCGAACAACTGCGATAATAATCATTTATTCCCAAAAAACATTTAGTTCTGAAAACGACTTCAGAGTTCCTCCATATGGGAATGCATCAACTATATTTGAAAAAACTTTCATATGATAGAATATATTTCTATCTCCTCACGGGTTCAAATGGAACACCAATCTGATACTCGGAACACAAGTTATGAATTTCTAAAGTTATCTGAAAATGCGAACACCGACGTCCTGCAGCGACATACTATTACAAACCTTATGATAACATCAGAACATAATTTCTTTGTACCAGTACCAACACTTACCATTCTTGACATCGTACTCATCTCCTTGTATTTCCGACTCTGACTCACGATTCAAAACATTCCAACAACTTCAACAACTTTTACAATCACTCATAAGGATCCCACGATAAGGTCTACAACAAAATGTCACTCTATCACCGTTCAAACATTGACATCTTAGGCAAGGGCTACTCAAACCGAAAACTTTACATCCACCAGTAGCGCTGAACATCACAACTTTCTAAATTCCATCTTCTAAAAATTATCCTTGTTAATTAGCAATCACCTTCAAAAACATCAGGGATTTACACTTCACTCGTACCTCAACAACCGTTACATTTCTCCTCATTCTTCGATAAGAAAAAATCAATAGTGTCTGATCATCCTCCCTCAGACTTTCCAACTTGATTAACAAATAAAACCTTTAATCCAAGTCACCTTCGGATTCGGGAAACAACCAAACTTCAACAATGCTTGCACTGTCGCAAACAACATACTGGACAAACATCTTACAACCGAAACACGTCCGAGAAGTAAAGCTTATCCATCACTTACCTTCAAACTAAATCCTGCAAACAAGCAATTAGAAAAGCAAGAAAACACCAACAGTGTTCCACACACTCGTCACTGTCGTACCCCAAATTTGTCATACCTCAATGATTTTATTTTTTTCAAGATTAAAATAGAAAGAATGTTTAATTAAAGATGGTACATAAGTATCTGATGGCCCATCTTTATCCAAGACGATTAGGGGGTGTATTTTAATTCGGGAAAATGGGACTTTCAAAATCAGAAAGACCCTTTTACCCGTTTGCGAGGCATGTTGGCCAATGGCCCATGTGATTCGAAAATAAAAATTATTCGAGTAACTATAATTTTCTTAAATAGTTGTTAGTAAAAGAGAGGTTGAAATTAAATTAAGCCCACTTAAGTTTAAATTGCATAGGCTTATTTAGGTTAAGTTGATTTTAGTAAAAAATAGGAGGTGAGATTGCAATATACTAGTCCATTTTAGTTGGCCCATTTTTTGGGGGGTATATGGTAATAGGAGGTGTAGTTACAAATAACAGGCTCAGTAAGATTTTGTAAGTCGGCACATTTGTCTTTTTGGGATTTTGTTGTCTCATTTCAAAAAGAAACATTATTAATAAAACTGTTTGTTATTATTATTTTAATTTTAAAAAAGATATATAAACAATATATACTTTTTTAAGAAAACGTGATACATTTTTACTGTTGTTAGAATTTTTCACTATAATAATGTTTTCATCAATCATTAAATTTTGTTTATTAAGAATTGTTGTTTTGAAAAACAAGATTTGTTGGATCAAAGTTAGGCCTAATTTGTATTGAAAAAAAAGTAGGGCCCAGGTTCATCAAACCACTACTGTATCAATTACAAGGAATTAGGCACGTTTTCTAGCATGAAACATTTACTGTTTGAATCTAATAAGAAAAACCGTATCTTTTACAGCAGAACAATACAAAGCTAAGATTAAAGAAAATCTTAATCTATTCTAAAACCTAGATCTAATTTAAAATATAATAGAATCAGAACTAATCCAATCTTTATTAGTGTAAAATCCGAAAATTACAAAATCAAATTTGGAAATAAATGTTCATTACAAATCTCAGATAGGATACAAAAATCATTACAACAAAATCTGGAAACTATAGTACAAGTTGCAATCAATTGCAACACAATTCAAAAACCCTAATTCTTCCTAAATCCCTAAAATTGTGCTAATCCAATTCTAACAGAAATTGACTAAAACCCTAATTTCTAAAGACCTATAAATAAAAGACATTGTGAAGCTAAAGGGGGGAGAGGAAATCAGAATACAATAGAAGAGAAACGCGATATAGAGATGGAGCGAACCTCGAAGAATAAACCGATCACTATTGAAGATTGAATGTAATTAGGGTTTCAATATTTGAAACCCTAATTACTTGGTCGTTGCTCCACCGCTTCCACCATTATCTTCGTCCGCCACTAGAATCTGCGAAATCAAAGAAGATGGAGGATTAGCACGAATCGGACAGAAAGAACAATGGACGATATCACGTGAAGGGTAAAGTAACTTAGCATTTTTTGTGTCGTTGTTGTATTGAGGGGTACTGGGTTTTGTTTGCGATGAGGGGTTTTGTTTGGGCCACCTCCAATAGTTGGAGGCGCTAGGGTTAGAGGGAGAGAAAGGGTTTGAAGGGTTTTGTCGCGAGGGTGGAGAAGAGAGACATAGGAACTGTAAAGTTGTAAATGAAAAAACAAAAAGCAAAACATGTTATAATCCGTAGTCATCCCAAATGCGCTAGCCCATCGTAATTATCATACTCCCTCATTATCCTTCGCATGATTTCAATCAGACGGCCACTAGGCCAAGTCTATGTTAACTAACGTACACCGCATTACATCCAATTCGTCTGGTTCTTCTTCAAACGTTTTGGGCCCAAGCCCGTTAACTTTCGCACCCCCTTCTGCCTAAACTACTAAACCACAAAACCGTTCATACCTCCCCTACTTGAACAATAATTGGGCCTAGCTCAACCTCCTTCCAGCACCCCTCTCTTTTTACTCTATAACTAACCATACACCCCTTGGTAATTATTTATATTTTATGTTTTTTATAATTATTTTAATTATATTTTCTTATTATTATTATATTATATTTTTATAATAATTATAATTATTATTATTCATTTTTATATATTATTAATTATTATATGTAAATATTATTATTATTTATAGATTAACATATAAATTATTTTTATTCAAAAACTCATGCATTATTTTATATATTTTGCATTAAATATTTCTTTAATCATGCATTAACAAGATTCTTTGCAATTAATACGATTAAAAAACACTCAACAAACAACAAACTATTTTTCGCAATCAACTAATCTAATCAACTGTTTTTTTCAAAAGGGTTTCAAATAGATTTTGACTTACCGCGCATTTAGTCAAAATCTCCACAATCACTACTCCCGGTCAAAATGCGAGGTGATTCAAAGTATGTTTGTGACCCCTAAAAAACACCAACCTTATACGAACTACGAATTGGGACTCTGATTCCTCTTAAGAGGATACGTAGGCATACGATCAAAAATCGTAGTGAGTTCCCCTATTAAAAATTTAAGACACTTTTCCCCTATAAAAAAATTTAAACCCTTCCCCTAATAAAATGTAAGTCCAGTTTTTACCCAAACTTAAACCTAAAACCTAATATCCTTGTGAACAAGGTAGATGAAAGGTGCATAACACATTCCTTTCGTCTAATGAAGTCTGAAACCTAGAATCTCTGTCTGCAAATTAGGGTTTTCTGTTAGATTCCCTTCCCTAGGATAAAAGCTAATAGTGGCGACTCTGATTAAAAATCCAGTCGCAACAGCTGGCGACACTGCTGGGGAATTAAACTTTAGGTTTTAGGGTTTTTTGCTTTGGGGTTTTTATTGCTTTATTTATTTCTTTCATTTATTCATTGCACTTATTTAATTATTGTCTATTGTTTATCATCATATATACTGTATGGCGGGATTTTTTATTTCTCAAAATATTTTTAATATAACCCTTAGAAAGAAGGTTCGTCTATTAGCTTAGGGGGTACATCATCTCTGCGAGTTTATATGACGACTTCGCCTAGAGTCGGTGGACTTCCGAAAAAGGAATAGTTATCGAGAGATATCCTCTTGACGAGTAGGACTTTGGAAGGATACCCATGACTCTTTGTAACGACCTTAACCTAAAATCTCATGACGAGACCTTTCACGACTTTGAGACGGGAGTCTCGGTCCATAAAGAGGCTCCACCTAAGGGAGACCCTTGTGCCTTTTCCCTCTGGTGTTATTCATGACACCCTTAAGGAAGCCACCTTTTGGGAGGGTAGATTAACTGTAGGTCAAAATTAAGGATCCTATCTTCTAAGGGTACTTATCACAAAACCCCGTCACTAAACCATACGTCCCTACCTTATAGGGGTACTTATCACAAAACCCCGTCACTCAACCCTGCGTCTATACATCCGTGCATTCATACATTTCATATATTCGCCATACATTTCATATATTCGTCACCCGTTTCTTTTTATTTGTCTTATTCACAGGGGGTACAAAAAATAATAATAAACTCAAGATCTCGGTGACTGTCTTTAAAAACGGATACCGAAGGAAACAACTTGTCTGCATCAATGCGCCAAACATGTCTGAAATCAAAGCCACAAAAGGGAAATAATATGCCGAAGACTTTCTCAAGCTTTGTCTAGCAATGGGGGATGATTTCAAGAGCGGATATCCGCAGGAACACCTAGAAGACTTATTTCCCTTTGCTTGATTTCATGCAAATAAAGTTTTGGTTTAAGATGGTAATATTTTTCAATATCTGAATTATATTACCTTCAATAAAGGAATTTTGTTTTCGCATCTCGTTTGCGTATCTATTTTAAAGATAGTCACCAAGTAAAATAATAAGCAAAAGATAATTATGTACCCAAATAAATAAGACATTTGAAACACGTAACCATTTCATATTCATACATAATCATACACATGCACGCATTCATAAACACTTGCATATCATATCAAAACTCATTTTTTCAAAAAAAAATCTCTCCAGTTGAACCATTGGTAGAAGGAGATCTCCACCTCCTTGGCCTCCATATCAAACAAGGGCCTATAAAAAAAGCAATGGAGCAAATCAAGGAAACTCAGGCTGCATTCAAAGAGGATCTCGACCAAGTAACGGGTGATGTAACTTCAATGAAAGGAGATCTGAGTCAAGTTCTCTTAGCTTTGAAGAACATCATTGACAGGCAAGACCAGATTCCCAAGGTAGCTTTCGAAGAAGTAACCCAAACGATTGGTGCATCAAGTGGTCACCAACTACGGAAAGAACTAGAATCAGGACTCCAAAAGTCCGTCATAGCCCAACAAGATGTTAAAACTAAAGGGTTTGTCCCACCGCCATCACATCCAGGGGCATCACATACCTTATAGATTCCAACCAATAATGCAGACAACTACTTGGACCTCCAATACGAAGATCATGACCCAAAGGATGCCAAACAGGCACCCTTAAAGATGACTGGTACTCATGTTGTTGATAATCCACTGGTAATGAATCAGTACAAAGCTCTGGAGGAAAGATTAAAAGCTGTGGAGGGTTTTGACGCTTTCGAAGTAGATGCTCTCGAAATGGGCCTAGTTCCTGATGTGGTGATTCCACCAAAGTTCAAAGTACCTGACTTTGAAAAATACAATGGGCTCACTTGTCCAAGAAATCATCTTCGTATGTATTGCAGGAAGATGTATGCCCATGCCCATGATCAGAAGCTAATGATTCAATGTTTTCAAGATAGCTTGAGTGGGGCATCCTTAGACTGGTATATGCAATTGGAGCGAACACATATTCGAACCTAGACAGATATTTCTAATGCTTTCCTAAAGCATTACAAATATAAATTGGACATGGCGCCTACCCGCATGCAACTCCAGAATTTGTCCCAGAAGAAAGAAGAATCCTTCAAAGAGTATGCGCAAAGATGGAGAGAGATGGAATCCCGTGTGCAACCTCCGATGTTAGAAAAGGAGCTAGTAGATATGTTCATGGGAAATATTCAAGGGCTTTATTATGAGAAGATGGTTGGAAGTATCTCCTCGGGATTCTCAGATCTATTGACCATCAGAGAAAGAATCGAGACTGGAATAAAAAGTGGGAAAATAACATGGGGACCATAAAGTACCCCCCTACAATTCAAGAAGGCTTGTTTCAAACTTCCCCAAAGTAAAAGAGGGAGAAATTAATGTTGTAGCGTCACAACCCAGGGTACAACAACCATTAGTTATCCCACAAGGGCAGCAGCAAGGCAGAAGGTCGCAAAGAAATTTTGATCCACTTCTGATGCCACCCAGTCAGTTATTACAACACCCGGTCAAGGCATCCTTAGTGGAACTCAAGCCTCTAGCTCCCCCAGTCGGGCCGCTCCCGCGAAGGTACAATGCCAACGCCAGATGTGAGTATCATACTAATTCTTCTGGACATACCATAGAGCAATGTTGGCCATTCAAGCATAAGGTCCAAGATTTGTTAGAATCTCAAGATATCACTTTCAATAAGCCTAACATCAAATCAAACCCTATTCCTTCGCACAATGGGCCGACAATAAATGCAATTGAAGTAGTCACTGACTCTGGGGCAAGCATGCAAGCAAAAACCCCGATAAACTTGCTGAAAGAATATCTGTTGGGATGTGGATTCCTGCTAGAACACAATGAAGCTTTCGAAAGAACGCTACAAAAGCTAGGGGACCAGGGGATAGTCCAATTCGGACCATACCCTGAAGAAAAATATAAAGCTACTCTGAAGGGTGAAACACACTTTCCTCCAGTCCAAGAGACCTTTATAGAGCATGGTGGACACGTGGCGAAGATATCCAATAAAGCAAACACTAAAGGGACAACTGAATTCATCCGAGAATGCACCCCAAGAGAAGAACTCAAAAGATGGACTGTCGTGGAGATTCATGAGATCTTTTTTTTTCCTAAGTAATTTTTCTTGTTTTTAAAGAACCTATGTCAAGCCCGAGGCACAGGGGTTACTTGTAAGGGTTCCTCGTTTTGTTTCAGACAATATTTATGATTAATATAAATGATATTTTGTTTTCAATTAAGATCCATTTCTTTCTCTTGAATTTATATCTTAAATTTAAAAATGGCAATACTTTCTCTGCATATGCATTTTCAAATATTCATGTACTAAAATCTGCGCCAAAACATGATAAAGGTGCAAATCCGTTCCCAGAACCACCGATAATGCTACTGCTGCGACCCGATATAATTTTGATGCTCCTATCAACCAAGCTAAAGAGGAAGAAGATAGAGATCTTGAACTCTCTGAGGAAAGGGCGGGGGAAATAGAACGAAAGGCTGACAATATACAACCATATCAAGAGGCTATTAAGACCATTAAACTGGGCACAGGGGAAGATCCAAAAGAAACCAAGTTAAGGGGAAATGTTAGAGAGGAGCCACAAATAAGATGATCAAATTATTGCACATATTTGATTGTTCCTACAGAAACAAGCCAAGGTTAGATACAGACATGATGGTGGACAGATCACCTCTTCAAAGAAGGTTGTTCGCCAGTTAGGCAAACATAAGCAACTACGAAATACCAGGACCTGACGAAGAACCCGAGCCAGGGGCACGTTGGACATTTACGTTCGACGAGGATTCAAATATACTTAGGGCACGATATAGGGGCGGTTTTGAATTCTCCAAAGAATTCTCACAAGCCATATGTTAGGTCAATGGCGAATGGGATACCAAATATCCAAAACTAATTCCATATCGGGATCATGTTTTGAAAACTGGCTGCGGAATTCACAAAGATCACTTTCAGTTACATCCCGCGAAAATAAAATCAAATGGCAGACGCTCTGGCAACTATATCAGTTGCATTAAAAGTAACTTGGTCAAACCACGAACTCTGTATCACAAATAGACACTTCGAATAGCCCACACAATGTCTTACTATCAAAGAAAGACCAGACAACCAACCTCGAATTTACAGCATCAAGAATTACCTGGAAAAGCAAGAACATCCAGAAAATGCCTCTAGCATCGACAAACAAACTCTACGGAAATTAGCCTCGGGATTCTTTCAGAGTAACGATGTACTGCATAGGATGAACCACGACATGGTCTAGTACTCAAGAAGACTCTGCTACCTCGCCTTGACTCACGTGGTAAATGGGCACCCAACTACGAAGCTCCATATGTAGTCAAAGTAACATTCTCCAGAGGTGGTCTCATCCTCACAACAATGGATGGGGAAGAACTACCGCAATCGAAAAACTCAGACGCAGTAAAAAAACTATGTATAAGAAGCTTGTTAAGCTCGAACCCTAAACGAGAGAGCTTAGGAAAAAAGGAGCGTCCCGGTGGATTGAAAACCCTAAAGGGCGACCCAGGAAAAAATTAGGGGCATATATAACAAAAAAATTATCCCAGTGGATTGAAAACTTGGAAGGGAAATCCAGGAAAAAATTAGGGATTTCATGCAAAGAAATAAAGAACAAAAAGATTGTGATCTATGAACTGCGACTACGAACCACGAAGGGAGAGATAGATCTGAATCATACAACTCAAAAGCAAAGGAGATACAGACTATTAAGAGGATACTGGGGAACAACAGCAGTAATCATCATTTTTCATTTCCATTTACAGTTTTAAAATTTTTCTGTAATTACCTCTTTCTAGGAATTGCATCCTATACATTCGCCTATTCAGAGGCATAATCAATAAAACATTTGCTTTCTTTGCATATTTCAAATTGTTTTTTTTTATTTTCTCAGACTTTTTTACAAAATACTATGAATATTTCTTATGAATATTGTCTTGACATCATTCGGGGAATTAACAAATAAAAGCATTTGACAAAACATCGAAAAAGCATTTTGGTTAGAAAAACATCAAAAGAAAATCCATGATCACGTCCATACCCACGTCCACGCCTATGCTTGCACTCACAATACAAAAATCTATACATATCTACTCCTACGTCTATGCATCCGGACACAAAGTCTACGTCCATATACATGTCTGTGCCTATGCCTACACTTGCAACACAAAGTCTACATCCGCACATGCGTCTACGCATATGTCTACTTCTGCATCTACAATACAAATTCTATACACATGTGCACGTCTACGCCTGTGCTTACAACATAAAAGTCTACACATATGCCAATACATACGTCTACGCTTATGCCTACGCTTACAACATACGAATCTACGTATATGCCAATACCTATATCTACGTCCACGCCTGCGCTTACAATACATAAAATCAATGTTCAAAATTTTGCTAACGCTTTTCACCGCATTCAAATCAAATTCAACAATGCTACAATGACACAACATACAATGCCAGGGGATTGGTAACTCTAAGCCAATGGTTTAAAGGAGAGAGTGCCAGAAATAGTCTTCATAACATTTCAAGGCATACGCACATCTTACACATATTTCATACATACATTTTGCATATCCAAAGCATACATACAATATACATTTCAACATTCAATACACATATACTCAGGGTTCCACACATCAAACATCATACATTTTGCATACATCCAAACATATCAATATCAGACATCATACACATGTATCATACAACAAACAAACAGTCTCACCCTCGATTTAAGTATCTAAGGGTCAACCAACAAAACACTTCTCCTACGATTCAACCCGTCACCTAAGTCTTCATGCCGTGACATGTTCAGCCCATCACCTAAGTCATCCTGCAGTGATGAGTTCCTTACAAACCCAGGTCATCGCCTAAGACTTCATGCAACGATGTTCGAAAACCAAACTTAGCTTATCGCCTCAGACATCACGCAGCAATTTGCGAACCTAACCCATTGCCTTAGGCTTCATGCAGCAATGTGTTTCTTTATTCCGCGACATAGGTCATCGCCTCAGACTTGATACAGCGATGTTCGAAAACCAAAATATAGCTTATCGCCTCTGACTTCACGCAGCGATTTGCGAACCTAACCCATTGCCTCAGACTTCATGCAGCAGTTCATTCCCTTATTCTGCGACGCAGATCATCGCCTCAGACTTCATGCAGCGATGCTCGAAAACTAAAATTAGCTTATCGCCTCAGACTTCACGCAGCGATTTGTGAACCTAACCCATTGCCTCAGACTTCATGCAACAATGTGTTTCTTTATTCGGCGACACAGATCATTGCCTCAAACTTCATGCAGCGATGCTTGAAAACTAAAATTTATCTTATCGCCTCATACTTCACGCAGCAATTTGCGAACCTATCCCATTGCCTAAGTCTTTATGCAACAATATGTTTCTTTATTCCATAACACATACCATCACCTCGGACTTCATGCAGCGATGCTCGAGAACTAAATTTGGCTTATCGCCTCAGACTTCACGCAGTGATTTACGAACCTAAGCTCATTACCTAAGGCTTCATACATCAATGTGTTTCTTTATTCTGTAACACAGATCATCGCCTCAGACTTCATGCAACGATGCTCGAAAGAAAACAAAAATCTAGCCTATCGCCTCAGACGTCATGTAGCGATTCACGAACATAACCCATGGCCTCAGTCTTTAATCAGCCATGCATCATCAATTATTGTTGTATTCATCCTCCAAATGGGTGAATAATCAAAACCAAACCAAGATATACAAAATTGTGCTCTTAATCTCAAAACCATCTGCCTCGTTATCAAGCCCTGGTAAGTGATACATCATCAGCGTTGCCTACTTCCTCAAGACTCGTAAGGGTATGCTATATCAGTGTAACCTTATGTTCGTCGGACAAATTTTGGGTATTCCAAGTATTCAATAAACTCCCAATCACAATGCATAAGACTCACATTTTCTCACGCTATTCGATTGGAAGATAATTGAATAGGGGAAGTTGTCGTACCCCAAATTTGTCCTACCTCAATGATTTTATTTTTTTCAAGATTAAAATAGAAAGAATGTTTAATTAAAGATGGTACAACAGTATCTGATGTTCCGTCTTTATCCAAGACGATTAGGGGGTGTATTTTAATTCGGGAAAATGGGGATTTGTAAATCAAAAAGACCCATTTACCCATTCGTGAGGCATGTTGGCCAATGGCCCATGCGATTCGAAAATAAAAATTATTCGAGTAACTATAAAGTTCTTAAATAGTTGTTAGTAAAAGAGAGGTTGAAATTAAATTAAGCCCACTTAAATTTTAATTGCATAGGCTTATTTAGGTTAAGTTGATTGTAGTAAAAAATAGGAGGTGAGATTGCAATATACTAGTCCATTTCAGTTGGCCCATTTTTTTGGGGGTATATGATAATAGGAGGTGTAGTTACAAATAACAGGCCTAGTAAGGTTTTGTAAGTCGGCCCATTTTTCTTTTTGGGATTTTGTTGTCTCATTTCAAAAAGAAACATTATTAATAAAACTGTTTATTATTATTATCATTTTAATTAAAAAAATATAAATAATAAACAATATGTTCTTTAAGAAAACGTGATATATTTTTACTACTGTTAGACTTTTTCACTATAATAATGTTTTCATCAATCATTAAATTTTGTTTATTAAGAATTGTTGTTTTGGAAAAAAAGATTTGTTGGATCAAAGTTAGGCCCAATTTGTATTGGAAAAAAAGCAGGGCCCAAGTTCATCAAACCACTACTGTATCAATTACAAGGAATTAGGCACGTTTTCTAGCATGAAACATTTACTGTTTGAATCTAATAAGAAAAATTGCATCTTTTACTGCAGAACAATACAAAGCTATGATTAAAGCAAATCTTCATCTATTCTAAAACCTAGATCTAATTTACAAAAAAAAATATAATAGAATCAGAACTAATCCAATCTTTATTAGTGTAAAATCCGAAAATTACAAAATCAAATATGGAAATAAATGGTCATTACAAATCTCAGATAGGATACAAAAATCATTACAACAAAATTCGGAAACTACAGTACAAGTTGCAATCAATTACAACAAAATTCAAAAACCCTAATTCTTCCTAAATCCCTAAAATTGTGCTAATCCAATTCTAACAGAAATTGACTAAAACCCTAATTTCTAAAGACCTATAAATATAAGACATCGTGAAGCTAAAGGGGGGGAGAGGAAATCAGAATACAGTAGAATAGAAACGCGATACAGAGACGGAGAGGACCTCGAAGAACAAACCGATCAAAGAAGAGGGAGGATTAGTACGAATCAGACAGAAAGAACAAGGGACGATATCGTGTGAAGGGTAAATTAACTTAGCATTTTTTGTGTTGTTGTTGTATTGAGGGGTGTTGGGTTTAGTTTGCAATGAGGGGTTGTTTTTGGGTCGCCGCCAATAGTTGGAGGCGTTAGGGTTAAAGGGAGAGAAAGGGTTTGAAGGGTTGTATCACGAGGGTGGAGAAGAGAGACATATGATCTGTAAAGTTGTAAATGAAAAAACAAAAAGCAAAACACGTTATAATCCTTAGTCATCCAAATGCGCTAGCCCACTGTAATTATCATACTCCCTCGTTATCCTCCGCGTGATTTCAATCAGACGGCCGCTAGGCCAAGTCTGTGTTAACTAACGTACACTGTGCCGCACCCAATTCGTATGGTTCCTCTTCAAACATTTTGGCCCTAAGCCCGTTAATTTTTGCACCCCCTTCTGCCTAAACAACAAAACTGTTCATACCCCCCTGACTGAACAATAATTGGGCCTAGCCCAGCCTCCTTCCAACACCCCTCTCTTTTTACTCTATAACTAATCATACACCCCCTGATAATTATTTATATTTTACATTTTTTATAATTATTTTAATTATATTTTCTTCTTATTATTATATTATATTTTTATAATAATTATAATTATAATTATTATTATTACTAATTTTTATATATTATTAATTATTATATGTAAATATTATTATTATTTATATATTAACATATAAATTATTTTTATTCAAAAACTCATGCATTATTTTATATATTTTTCATTAAATATTTCTTTAATCATGCATTAACAAGATCCTTTGCAATTAATACGATTAAAAAACACTCAACAAATAACAAATTATTTTTCGCAATCAACTAATCTAATCAACTGTTTTTTGCAAAAGGGTTTCGAATAGATTTTGACTTACCGCGCATTTAGTCAAAATCTCTGCAATCACTACTCCCGGTCAAAATGCGAGGTCATTCAAAGTATTTTTGCAACCCCTAAAAAACACAAAACCCATACGAATTACGAATTGGGACTCTGATTCCTCATAAGAGGATACGTAGGCATACGATCAAAAATCGTAGCGAGTTCCCCTATTAAAAATTTAAGACACTTTTCCCCTATAAAAAAATTTAAACCCTTCCCCTAATAAAATTTAAATCTAGTTTTTACCCAAACTTAAACCTAAAACCTAATATCCTTGTGAACAAGGTAGATGAAAGGTGTCTAACACCTTCCTTTCGTCTAATGAAGTCCGAAACCTAGAATCTTTGTCTGTGAATTAGTGTTTCTGTTAGATTCCATTCCCTAGGATAAAAACTAATAGTGGCGGCTCTGATTAAAAATCCAGTCACAACAGTCGCGTACAAAGGTACCAACAACATTAGACAACTTGGTCGGACAAACCGACTTGCTCGGATACCAACTTTGTAACACCCCAATTCTACCCAACAATATAAATGTAAATCCAAGTTATAAAAATTACACAACTGAATTAGGATGCCTAAAATTCAACTTAAAAACCACTGCATTCAACATGGATACATAACACTTTTAAACTTCAGATGAACCAACAGCAAAATAAATCAATCTTTTAAACTAACAACTTGAATAACTATGCAGCGAAGTCATGATAACATATTTATCCAACATTAAAGCAACTTGTGAACAACAAGTGCTTAACAATAATCAACTTAAAATTCAACAACTGAAATAACAAATACTAAAGCAACAAGCGTTCATCCCCCCGAGTGTTACATATCAGAGCAATGAAACGGACTCGAACTACTGAAGGTAAACCACCTTCACTCTGAATTACCTACACGTTACCAACATAAGGGTAACATTTAAACAGAAGGAGTGAGATATCAAACACTATAATGAAACGCACGATAAGTAAAACATTAGAATCAGTTCATACATATTCACCACTTCTCAGATTTTTAACAACACAAGCATAAATAGAATCAATCACATATGAACTTCAAATGCAACGCAGAATGCAACTCATGTTTATGCAAATGTATGTGGTACCAATGGAGAAGAACTCCCATCTTAAAAATCTTCCAATAAATAGAGGCATCAACAAGGCATAAGCCTTCTTCGCAGTTTGCCAATCCAGGCCATCACAAAGTATACAAATGTATATGAATGCACTATCACATACTCACAACAACCATCATCCATCGCAAGGCATAAGCCCACATCACCATTATTACCAATAAATAGAGGTAATTCATCATCATTTAAAATTCCCTGTAACTTTACATTATCAACAAGAATTTATAACAACACTCACAATAACACAACATAAATCAACATTGGCCATAAGCATATCACATATATCAACGATTCAATCATTAGCATAATCAAACAACAACTTAACAATAATTCACACACCACGGTAACGACCAAAACACAACATGTACGGGCAAAAAGGGATATGGAACTATGTGCCCCTCGACATGCACAACAACTAGGACAACATAACAACTAATTCATACTCCTCGACACACATAGAGAAAATAGGGAAACGACCAACTTATGCTCCTTGACATGTCCTGCAACTTAATACTGCTCGACAATCCAACACATAACCCCCCGACACGCTTCGCATCGGTATCTAACACCATTAGCGTCCTCCACCACTACTAGTGCGGCCGACATCACTGACATAACACAACATCTTAACGACCACACCACTACCATTCATAACTTCCGGCCAACCGCTCAAAATAACACAGCAACGAGAAACTATATTTCCTATAACATGTTCATCAAACATACAAGACAGTCACATTGAAACCTCCCTAAAACGACAACTTCAACAACTTACTACTTTTTCTGCAAACTACTCGGAACACTACAACATCATAACGACCACACCAACATAACGACCACAACAACTAGCGATAAAATACACTCACTTAATCATCAATTTTACTGGGCAGTCATACAGATAACTCGAAACGTCCACAACACATAATCAGGCAACTTCCTATGACATCCCCATAAATGGTCATACAGTACTTTCCAACGGCCACAACACGAATAAACGGGCAACTTCGCTAGCAATTCAGAACCATCAACGCACAATAATCATAAAATGACCAATTCCCACGTAATACACATCATAAGTCCTATTATAAGGTTAGAACTCCACCCTTACCTGGATTCAAGGTTGCTCAACCAAGGCTTCCAGTCGACAGCTTGCTTCGCTCTGTTCGACATCGGGCAGCTTGCTCCTCTTCTGTGTGGCTCTTCCGGTCAATGTACAGAGCTTCGTATTCTCCAACTAAAACAAATTCTTGTGTCAACTTAGTCTTATATATCAATCCTCTTGGGCCTAACCTACACCCCCACTTTACTACTTTCAACCAATAGCATAAGTCCAACATTATATATACATATTCCCTTAATTCCAACAACATAATTATTATTAATCAACTAATTAATTAATTAATAATAATCCAAAAACTCATACCAATAATTCTCAACATCTCACAACTTCACAAATAATCCAAAAATAATTAAATTAATAATTAATTAAATTACGGGCGTTACAATATTTATCATCTTTAAACCACTTTAGTTGATCCAAATCTTATGTCTTTCTTTATCTTCCCTAGCAAGTCAATATATTGATTTTTCTACCTTCTTTGCTCCTAAAGATTTGTATAAACTATCGAAATTTTGGATTCTTGCTTCACCCACTGTCTTCCTGGTCTCCTTCTTAGTTTTGTTATATTTTCCCAACTTTTGATATTTTTACGCCCAAATCATTCTTTAAAACATTTCTTTTTTACTCTAACTTTCTCTGAACACTTTCATTCCACCACCGTGATTTTTTTACCCCTAGATCTAAAACCTTTTAATTCTCCCAACATCTTTTTACCTAATTTTCTAATCTCTTGGGTCATCTTGTTCCACATATTATTTATACTTTGTTATTGTTGTTCAAATCCTCCCTCCAATTGTGTTGGAAACTCCTTTGTTTTTCACCCTTCAAATACCACCACTTGATTTGTGGAGCTTCCATGTGATTTCTTCTCTTTTCTAACTACTATAAAAAGGGAAAAGACAACGCTTTTTTTGGCCTTTAACAGCGCTTTAAAGTGCTACCTAAAGCAGCGCTGCTAAAAGAAAAGACAACGCTTTTTTTCAACGTAAAAGCGCTGCCTTATGTCCACTTTAGACAGCGCTTGCGCTTTAGAAAGCGCTTTGTAATTTTTTCTAGGTAGGCTTTTAGACAGTGCTGTTTATTCCCCCACTTTAGACAGCACTTTCAGACTTTAGGCAGCGTTTTTTTAAAAGTTTTTACAACGCTTTTTTGCTAAAGCGTTGTCTATTATTTACAATTTTTTTTTAATAAATTATCTATTTTAATAAGAATTTTTATCATATTTGGTAGCTTCATTCTAATATTTGGTAGTTTCATTCCAATATTTTGATCCAGGTAATTATCTTTTATGCTCCATATTTGGTAGCTTCATTCCAATAAAGACAACAACAACAACAACAACATTTATACATATTTTTACAAGTTATGATACAAGTTAAAATTCTACAAGATATAGACAACAACATTTACAAAATTTATGATACAAGTTAAAATTCTACTAGGTAAAATGCCTAAAATATTCAAAATTGAATTTACATCTATACATCTTTCTATCTTCGAGAATTCTCATGAAACAACAACAACATGAATATCTTAGCTCTATCTTCTACACATATGTACCTATATACCTGGGAAAAAAATTAAATGATCGAAATTCATAACATGATAATATTAACATTGCACTTTATTCGAATTTAATTTATACTCAAAACTCGAAAGTTCTCATCAAAGGAAATAAGACAATATACCTTAGCTTATAAAATTCTCAACCCGATAATGAATTGACACCATTCCTCCATAAGTTCATCTGTTGTACCCCAAAATTTGCCCTCCCATATTCTTCAAGAAATTGCCAAGCCAAGTCACAAAACTCCCCCAAGGGTTGCACAGTCCAACTATCTCCTAAACAGTCAAAATTAGGGTTTTGAGTCTGATCAAGAAAAGGAAGTGTTCAAAGGCTCAATCAAGTCTCATATGCTTACAAAAATGGTCAAGCATCCTCATATCAAGTTTCAAGGCATTCAGCTCAAAATTGCACAGTCAAAACCCTAAATTGCACTACAGTCAACTGTAGGGGCAAAATGGTCATTTGACAGTCAAAAGTTCAAATTTTTGGTCAACATATCATTTTGAAGCCACAAACATCATTTGATCAATGCTTGATCATGATTCTCAAAATTTGGCTCAGAAAATCATCAAGATGCAAAGTTTCCTTATTTGGACAGCTGAAAAAGTCAACTGAAATTGACCAGGGCATAACTTTCACATGGATTATCAGAAAAATTCCATCCAAAGCTCATTTTGAAGAGAAAGACATTTCCTACAACTCATCTTCATACTTCAAGTCCAAGAAATGCTCTCACAAAAAGTTATCAATTTCAACATTATAGGTCATTTTCAAAAGTCAACAAAAAGGGACTTTAAGTCAAAGGCCATAACTTGAGATTGGAAAATCAAAATGACATGGGACCAAAGGCATTGGTTAAAGGACTCAAATACCTTTCCAAAATGTCCAAGAACATGAGAAAAGCTTAAAAATTGAGCAAGTTATGCATTGGAGAAGTTGGGAAATTTTTGTGAAATGGCAAAAGTCAACTATCCTTGAAACTTCAATTTTTGACAAAAGGGCCCACTTTCTTCCACTTGATTCAGCCTTGTCATGCCACACACGTGTTCCATGATTAATTTCAAGATCAAACATTGATTTTTCTATTTTATTTAATTTTTGATAATTTAATTCATTTTAAATCTTTAAAAATTCAAATAAAGTTTAAAAATCAATGGAATAGTGTCATTTGAATTTGGATAGCTTCCATATATCATGTGCCAGCTCACAAACTCATGCTAGGGTTAGATTGTACACCAAGTCTTGGTTTTGCTTAAAAAAGGGAAAGTTGGTTAATGGTGAAAGACCTAAGACTAATTCTCTCATGGGCATGGATCAAGGCCAACTAATGACCTAATTCCCTTCCCTCATAAGTGCTGAGTCAAAACCTAATGCCCACACACTGAATGCTGCGCTCAAGAATACATTACAAACTTGAAAAATTATCAAAAAAAGGCAATTCTGAAATCATTGTTTCAAGTGGATTCAAGTCCTAATATTGATTCCAAAAGCTTCCTTGGCAATTCCTGAACGTATTCCAATCCCTACCATCAACTCAAACCTCAAGGATTGGTAAAACGAACTCAAACTGCATCAAAGAATTTGCATAACCGTGCATCACAATTCACGCGTCTTTTGCACCTTTTATTTGTGGATTTATATTCATTGTGATGTTTTAAAACTAACCATCATGTTTAATTAAGTTTTTGTGCTATATACGCGATGATACCATGTTTGAATCCTAGGGTTTACAGGTTTGCCAATTTGGGGTTTTTGAAACGAAGCAAAATTAGAACTCAGGACTATTGCCATTAGACTCAGCACGTCCAGACGAAGAGATTCCAACCCTCGCGCTCAATTTATGAGCGTCGAGGGGCTATTCGCTATTTTTTGGTATATGGTCTTAGGCAACATTTGCAAAACCGTTGCCTCATGTTTTTATTTTCAGGCACGCGAGGAAGATGAAGACATGGCAAACTGTGATTCGTTGGTTTAAAATTTCGCGCTTTAATCCACTAACCTTTTGTTTTATTCTTATAATATTTATTGACTATTTATATATCAAACGCGCTCAGTTGGTTCAGTTGGCAAAGGAGGGTGATTGCAACGTTCAAGACCTGGGTTCGAACCCCAGGTCTTACAAGTTTCCATATTATTTTTCAAAAGCCATTCCCATGTGCCTCAAGGTTGCAGACGCATCCTATTCCCTCACCATCTATCCATACACGCGTCCAGGGGATGCAGATCAAGGGCTCAGAATTGAAGAACACCATGAGGACTAGTCAACACGCGCATACGTGGCCTGGAAAAGTCAAACAATCTCAAGCTTAATGGGCCAGGTTCCTCATAATTTGACCTCCACTTTGGGGCCTGAACCCCCCCTGGTTTGCAATTCTTTTTATCTTTTTATTTTATTTTTAATTGCTATTTTATTTTCCTGATTTGTTTTAATTTAATTAATTATTTTTTTTTCACAAATATAAAAAACATCATAAAAAAAATCAGAAAAGACAAAAATGTGATAAATAATTTTTATTTTAATTATTTCCTTATACATAAATTAGCATGTAAATAAATTCAATTTAAATTAGGGTTTGCAATATTAATTCTTTTTTTCATAAAAAATCCAAAAATATAGCATTAGGTTTAATGACTTTTTATTCCTTTTAATTTTCCTTTTTTTTGCTATAATATTGGTGATTTATTTATTTTCATAATTAAACTTGTAAACTAATTAGGGTTGCATTTAGGTTAAATTCTAATACTTTCATAATAAACTTAAAGATAATTAGAACTAGGTTTAACATTTCATTTTGGTTTTTAATTAATTCTTATTAGAACTAGGTTTAACATTTCATTTTGGTTTTTAATTAATTCTTTTTTTATTAAATCTCAAAAAACACAAAAATACTAAAAAAAAATTTCTTTTAATTCTTAATTTTAATTCCTTATTAATAATATTTTGCAAAAGGGTCCAACGCCCTCGTTCGTAATTTATTTTATTCGCACATTTGTTTTATTTCGCTTAATTCATTATGTATCTCTCCCGAAGCATTGTAACTTAAACTTCTCGCACTTTTATTTCTTTTGCTTTATTTACTTTCCGTCAAATCGGGTCCGGTTTAATTTTGGCGATGTGGACCCGCGCCATTTGTAATAGCGTTAGATTTACTTTTCCCGCAAATATTAACTGTTAAATAAGCATGCAAGAATGAATGGACTTAAAATAAAATCAAGCGTAGAACACCAATGAACATGACAAGACAAATATCAATGAAAACGACACACAAATCACACACCACCCCTAGGGTACGCCTCACTGTTGCCTTGCCTCGAAAGGTGATCGTCGAGTAGAGGATGTCTTAGTAAGTCCTCATGATCCGGGAACCTGGCATGAGGGTAGCTTCTAAGGTGTCTTCCCATTGCTCTGGTGATCACCATGTCCCGAACCTCGAATTGACCCGAACACCTCTAACGGTGGTGCTACCTACCTCTCAATGGTGGGATGGCACTACTCTAAAGGACATTTACACAGACGAATTCCTTAGGGTAGGTAGACGACTCATGGATACTTGCTCTCTTCAAAACAAAAATTCAAAGACTTTTCACACCAACACATTTTCAAAAGCTTTCAAAGCAAACTTTTCAAACACTCTGACGTACGAGTCGAACTGAAATTTTTCAAAGAAACTTTTAAACCCACATTGAAAAGCAAACAAACAATTTTGAAAACACGTTGAGCAAGTATCTAAGAGCCCATGGATAACCATGGATAGAAAGGGTGTTAACACCTTCCCTTTCTATAATCTACCTCCCGAACCGAGAGCAATCTCTTTAAGGAATTTTTCTGTGATTTTGTCCTTTCCATTTGGAGAAAATAAAAGACGGTGGCGGCTCTTGCTTCCGCGACATTTCGCGAACCAGTGTTAAACAGTCAGTTCCAGATCCACCGATCACATAACTGGCGACTCTGCTGGGGAATTAAACTTAAAGTGAGGTATACCTTAGGGCTAGGTCATAACTATGTTTTCAATTGTCTTCTTTGCTTGCTTTATTATTGTGGGTTGCTTGGGAGTTCTATAGATCCTAACCCGGACCTGGGGGATACCTTCTTAGAAAGTAGCAACAAGGCTGTGAGGGAACTGTGCGGGGTATACCGACATGGTTGAAACAGTCTGCTACGTTGATGTGGCACTTTGGTGCGTACCGGTAACCCTTGAGTTTAGTCAAGGAGAGTACGGGGCCTCCATGTGGTGTCATGAAGCATCAACAGACCTTAGGAACCTTAATTGAACCATCTTGGCCTCTTTAGGGTAGTGAGATAACTGACTTTGGTGCAGTCCGAGGTTGGTTGATACTCGATACTACACTCAATTGAGGGTTGCTTTCCTGGAATATTTCGGTTGCCAGTTCAGTGGCTAAATCGAAACGATGAACAATGAAAGCAATCCCGTGATATTGGGAACCTTAGAACCCGGTTACTCTAATAGGACAGGTTGAGCCCACCAACTTCAAGAGGGTAATACCCAGACCCCTTGCTGGCCTAAACTCTAAGGGTTTCTCTTGTGTGACTTGCGTGCCTTCGTACTTGACTACTTGCATGCCTGTTATCTGACACCTGAACTACTTGCAGGTTTTGTTTATAGTCCTTAACTAGGACTCATGACAAGGTTTACCAAATTTCTTGCAGGTTTTGTTTATAGTCCTTAACTAGGACTCATGACA
Source organism: Vicia faba (assembly GCA_948472305.1). Taxonomy (NCBI): domain Eukaryota; kingdom Viridiplantae; phylum Streptophyta; class Magnoliopsida; order Fabales; family Fabaceae; genus Vicia; species Vicia faba. The sequence goes on from OX451737.1 coordinate 596,858,289, forward strand.
ACGTTTACCAAAGTTCTTGCAGGTTTTGTTTATAGTCCTTAACTGGGACTCATAACAGGGTTTACTAGATCTCTTGCAGGTTTTGTTTATAGCCCTTAATTGGGACTCATAACAAAGTATACTGAATTTCTTGCAGGGTCTGTTTATAGTCCTTAATTGGGACTCATAATAGGGTTACTCACATCGCCCCATGCATAGCATGACACCATACCATTGCATGCCATTGCATACATCCTAACCCATCTCAAGGATCTCAAGGGCTTGTGATGCAGGTCATGATAAACCAATTACCCAGCAAGGGGCAAAGGGGATTTATTTTCCTCTAGCCAAGGGTGTCAGGGGCTATGACCCACTGGATATGGTGAGCCTTTGACCCTTGACGAAGGACTCTCAACAAAATGAAGTTCTTACAATCAAGCTACCGGTTCCAAATGCTAACAAAGTTTCTCTGTTTACCCCGCGAGGTCTTTGAAAACATTACATGCATGTCATACATCTCATTGCTTTGCAGGTATCCCTTTGACAGGTTGCTTACCCTTCTCCGCTGTTTATTTCAGCCGATCGTCATGAATCCTGAATTATCAGCCGAGCAGACTATCAAGGACCTCCAGGCTCAGAACGCCCAGTTCCAAGAGCTGATCATGAATTTGACCCAGGGGCAACAAGATCTGAAGGCTCTGCTCTTGAAGAAGGACAAGAAGAAGAAGAGGACTGTCTTGTTCAGCCCTAGGCGCAGATCTGGGAATACACCGCAGACTGAAACTGAGAGGACTACCCCATCTGTGAGGGAAAGCAGTCACCATGAGAGAGAGGTGCCTAGTCCAGTGGTCTCCGACAACGAGACAGATTTCAACGACGAACAATACCCTCCTGCCGAAGACAAGTACAAACAGTTGGAGGATAGGCTGAATGCTATGGAGATCCAACAGGTACCTGGGCTGGATTTTGGAGATCTGGGTTTGTCAACTGGTGTGATTATTCCTCGGAAGTTCAAAGCACCATCCTTCTCTAAGTATGACGGGGCGTCTTGTCCCAAGCTGCATCTAAGGTCCTATGTTCAGAAAATGCAGCCGTACTCTGCGGATAAGAATTTATGGATCCACTTCTTCCAGGAGAGTCTTTCAGGGACTCATCTCGAATGGTTCTATCAGCTGGATGGGACCAAGGTTCGTAACTGGGAGGAGTTGGCTACTGCTTTCTACAAGCAGTATCAATATAATGCCGACCTTGCTCCTACGCGTACCCAACTCCAGGGTATGTCGTTAGGATCAAGTGAAGGTTTTAAAGAATATGCGCAGAAATGGAGGGATCTTGCTGGAAGGGTACAACCACCTCTGACTGATCGGGAACTTGTTGATATGTTCTTGGGGACTTTGTCTGGTCCATTCTACAACCACCTAATTGGGAATTCGTCTGCTGGATTCACAGATCTTATCTTGACTGGAGAGCGAATAGAAGCTGGCATCCGGTCTGGGAAGATTCAAGAGGCTACACCTTCTGATAAGAAGCCTCATCATGGAAAGAAAGAATCCAATGCTGTGCACGGTAAAAAGAGCCGTCATGAGGTAGGGGCAATCCAGATCTCCAATCCCGGACCTGCTCAACAAGGACAGGGGCAGCAGCGCAAGGAGAAATGGCAGTACACCAAACTCAACATGTCGCTGGATCAAGCACTGCAACAAATGTTGAAGGCAGGGCTGATCACCTTAAGGGCTCCTCTCCGGAATCCGAACACTTCTGCTCCCAACTATCACCCCAATGATAGGTGCGCATATCATTCTGATAGCCCGGGGCATACTACGGACAACTGCTGGCCTCTCAAGAACAAAATTCAAGACATGATCGACGCCGGGGAGATTCAGTTTGAAGTGCCCGAGACTTCGAACATAATCACTGCTCCGTTACCCAATCGTTGAAGCCTTTGTTTATTTGAATTTTTGAGTTGTATTTTTCTTTGCTTATACAAACAATTACTGTCATAGCAAACTCTTTTATTCTATTAATGCATCGCATACGTCTGTTTTGGGAATTAATACAATTTTTTTCATTATATTCAAAATTCTTTTCATATTTTTTCTGATGATCAACTCTTGGTTAATAATTCTGAGCCTCTTGAGGGAGGATGACGAAAACGATACCGCTATCTTTACAGTATGCTTTTGAACAGACCCCGTTGATGAGGTACAGGCATTGTTTCAATCCCTAAACACTGGAGTTATAAGGATGATAATCCCTCGTCAAACCCCTCTGAGCCAAAGAAGTAGGAGTTTTTCTTTTCGAAATTTAAAACCCTTTATCATAACCTGGGGCAGGGTAGGCTTCTCAGTTGATCCAAGTGCACAATGAACGGCACCAAATGAGTCTTTCCAAAAACAAAAGACAGTGATGGTTCAGAACAATCATAAGGACAGGCAGTCATTATCAAAAACAAAATCATAAATGAAAAGCCCAAAAAGTCAAAACCTATAAAAGGGACTTACGAAACTGGGGCATCCCGCTGACTGTAATTCCGAAAAAGGAAACAGTTCAGGCAAAAAAAGAAAGGAATAACGAAATCAAAAAAAAAAAAAAGAGGTCCTACAAATCCTCAACAAAAACAAAAATGACCGCCTATTCAGAATAAATCATCAATATCTGAACCATCATTGGAACATCAGGACAAAAACTCAAAAAAGGTCTAACGCACGATCAACTGAGTTTAGGTTTGAAGAACATCACGAAGAGCGGGTGGGTACAAATAAAATTTGAGCCTTTATCCTTTGTTTCTTAAACCGTGAACCAGGCCACGCTACAACCCTTAAAAGTCCTAGCTGAAGCATGTGTTAGTTCGAAAGCATACTGTTACGAAAGGTATCCTGACTCCTTAAGGCTCGCAATAAAATAACGAGTTGACATTACGTTTTACAAACATTCACTTGTTTTATGAAAAAGAATGCATTTTCAAAATCTTCAAGACAGACATGAGCTTTGCATTTTTAACATAACTTTGTTTGCATATGACTATTTGTTTGAACAGCAGGGAAATTCGCACGATGTATACCTAGTGAACAAAAGCACTTCCAATCAAGGGGCACGACATGATCATTGTCCATCATCTGGGGCAACCCAATCAAGATTCGGAGAATCTCTTAAAGGCCAAAAAAGCCTGGGGCAAATCTCCGCCTGAGTCACTTGGGGCGTTCCAACAACGAATCTGGCCTGATCAAACACCTTCTGGTGGCATGACAAAACACTTCTAAACAGGGGCAACTCCCTACATTCCCTGAACGCGGACATAGTCGAAAAAATACTACGCACAATCAAAGACCCGCCAGGTTGACATACCTAGGCAAAAATAAGGGCTTCCCGGCGAACCAAAAGGGTTCGGGCGAAATGAAGGGATGAAATGAAAAATCTGTACACCCGGCAAGTCGAAAACCTGAAAAGGCGGCTTGGGCAAAAATGGGTATCCCGGTGGACTGAAAACCCTAAAGGGCGGTCCAGGCAAAAGTTAGGGATCAAAGCGTACGACTATGTCCTATCATCTTGTCACCCGCCTACTAGAAGAAGGTTTGACCCTCAACAATTATCAGCATCCCACATGTGCCTCCCCCATAGAAACAGGGGCAATAACGGGTGGTTTAAGCAATCTGATTGTTCTATCCTCCAAGGTACCAAGGTAGGTTCCGTTGAAGAACATAACCAATACAATTCAAAACTTCCCCAGGAGAGTCCAATCTAGTTCCCCAGGAAAGTTGGAATCCATCTCCCCAAGCAGTAAGCTTATCCCCAGTAGATTCTGGAAGCTTATCCTTGCAGAGCACGAACGCGTCTCCCGACTTTAATCAAAGAGTTATTTCCTTACCAGGATATAACTGGGTTATCCTCAGCCAAAAGCCACGGAAAGATCGTCGTCGACACAGTCTTCTTACCCCAGCGAAGTCCATCGACACTTCCAACAACAAGGATATCCTCAGCAGAATCCGTCATTTGCCAAGTTTATTCCCCAACGGAGTTATCTTCTCCCACCGGTATACTTGCAACTATCATCCCCAGCGGAGGCAAAAAAAACTATTCTTCAACATCAGCCCAGGATACGACTTCCCGGCACCCGTCAAGGATTTATTTTCTTAGACAAAAATACAGTCATAAACATCATATCTTCGTACATTGTAGCATGTATATGCATCATATGGCACGAATCTCGTTAATTTTGAAGACATACAGTTCATGCATCATGATTTTGCATACAATTATGTTTTGCCTTTTAAGGAAAAAGATCAATACAAAAATGATTACTATCAACTAACGCAATTCTTTCTAGATATAGTTTCGGATATGATCCAAATATGGTGACGTTCTGATGCTGCTTCCAGATTTCCTTCTAGATATAGTTTCGGATATGATCCAGATATGGTGACGTTCTGATACTGCTTCCAGATTTCCTTCCAGATTTAGTTTCAGATATGACCCATATATGGTGACGTTCTGATACTGCTTCCAGATATCCTTCTAGATATAGTTTCAGATGTAAACCAGATTTGGTGACGTTCTGATGCTGCTTCCAGATTTCCTTCTAGATATAGTTTCAGATGTAAACCAGATTTGGTGACGTTCTGATGCTGCTTCCAGATTTCCTTCTAGATATAGTTTCGGATATGATCCAAATATGGTGACGTTCTGATGCTGCTTCCAGATTTCCTTCTAGATATAGTTTCGGATATGATCCAGATATGGTGACGTTCTGATACTGCTTCCAGATTTCCTTCCAGATTTAGTTTCAGATATGACCCATATATGGTGACGTTCTGATGCTGCTTCCAGATCTCCTTCCAGATATAGTTTCAGATGTAAACCAGATATGGTGACGTTCTGATACTGCTTCCAGATTTCCTTCTAGATATAGTTTCAAATGTAAACCAGATATGGTGACGTTCTGATGCTGCTTCCAGATTTCCTTCCAGATTTAGTTTCAGATATGACCCATATATGGTGACGTTCTGATGCTGCTTCCAGATCTCCTTCCAGATATAGTTTCAGATGTAAACCAGATATGGCGACGTTCTGATACTTATTCCAGTTAAGGATATTTCAAGACCTAGACCGGTTCAGTTAAATCGACCCTAAGATTTTCCTGATTCTTATCCAGTCAAAGGTCTTCTCTGGTTCAGTCAGATCGACCCTAAGATCTCCCTGATTCTTATCCAGTTGAAGATATTTCAAGACCTTATCCGGTTCAGTTAAATCGACCCTAAGATTTTCCTGATGCTTATCCAGTCAAAGGCTTTCTCTGGTTCAGTCAGATCGACCCTAAGATCTCCCTGATGCTTATCCAGTTGAAGATATTCCAAGACCTTGTCCGGTTCAGTTAAATCGACCCTAAGATTTTCCTGATGCTTATCCAGTCAAAGGCCTTCTCTGGTTCAGTCAGATCGACCCTAAGATCTCCCTGATGCTTATCCAGTTGAAGATATTTCAAGACCTTGTCCGGTTCATTTAAATCGACCCTAAGATTTTCCTGATTCTTATCCAGTCAAAGGCCTCCTCTGGTTCAGTCAGATCGACCCTAAGATCTCCCTGATTCTTATCCCAGTAGAAGACACCCAAGATTTTTCTCAACGAGCGTTGTTGAAGTTAAAGTCGCCCAAGGTTCTCTTACCATTCATGCTAAGGCAGTAACCATCCCTGGTTCATTCATCGCCGTTTGAAGCTCCAGACTCAACTCCTGCAACCAGTCAGGACACATCTATACCAAGCATCTGAAAACCAGCTCCTGCAACGTGTCAGGTACTCATTTGTTCTTTTGCAGGTATACAGGTTCTCGCTAAGGAATCTCCCACGCAATCAACATTCAGATGGAATCTATAAGCCCATCATCCTATCCAGCAATCTCCAAATGGCATCTATAAGCCCATTCCACCATCACTGCCACTATGTGAGCGCAAATTTCTGGGCACTCTAGTGTCCAATCATCTTCTACCCTCAGATTACGAAAGACACGTCCGCCAATCTGCATCCTCAGGTCTAAGAAGATTGAACAGGGGAAACTGTTGTACCCCAAAATTTGCCCTCCCATATTCTTCAAGAAATTTCCAAGCCAAGTCACAAAACTCCCCCAAGGGTTGCACAGTCCAACTATCTCCTAAACAGTCAAAATTAGGGTTTTGAGTCTGATCAAGAAAAGGAAGTGTTCAAAGGCTCAATCAAGTCTCATATGCTTACAAACATGGTCAAGCATCCTCATATCAAGTTTCAAGGCATTCAGCTCAAAATTGCACAGTCAAAACCCTAAATTGCACTACAGTCAACTGTAGGGGCAAAATGGTCATTTGACAGTCAAAAGTTCAAATTTTTGGTCAACATATCATTTTGAAGCCACAAACATCATTTGATCAATGCTTGATCATGATTCTCAAAATTTGGCTCAGAAAATCATCAAGATGCAAAGTTTCCTTATTTGGACAGCTGAAAAAGTCAACTGAAATTGACCAGGGCATAACTTTCACATGGATTATCAGAAAAATTCCATCCAAAGCTCATTTTGAAGAGAAAGACATTTCCTATAACTCATCTTCATACTTCAAGTCCAAGAAATGCTCTCACAAAAAGTTATCAATTTCAACATTATAGGTCATTTTCAAAAGTCAACAAAAAGGGAATTTAAGTCAAAGGACATAACTTGAGATTGGAAAATCAAAATGACATGGGACCAAAGGCATTGGTTAAAGGACTCAAAGACCTTTCCAAAATGTCCAAGAACATGAGAAAAGCTTAAAAATTGAGCAAGTTATGTATTGGAGAAGTTGGGAAATTTTTGTGAAATGGCAAAAGTCAACTATCCTTGAAACTTCAATTTTTGACAAAAGGGCCCACTTTCTTCCACTTGATTCAGCCTTGTCATGCCACACACGTGTCCCATGATTAATTTCAAGATCAAACATTGATTTTTCTATTTTATTTAATTTTTGATAATTTAATTCATTTTAAATCTTTAAAAATTCAAATAAAGTTTAAAAATCAATGGAATAGTGTCATTTGAATTTGGATAGCTTCCATATATCATGTGCCAGCTCACAAACTCATGCTAGGGTTAGATTGTACACCAAGTCTTGGTTTTGCTTAAAAAAGGGAAAGTTGGTTAATGGTGAAAGACCTAAGACTAATTCTCTCATGGGCATGGATCAAGGCCAACTAATGACCTAATTCCCTTCCCTCATAAGTGCTGAGTCAAAACCTAATGCCCACACACTGAATGCTGCGCTCAAGAATACATTACAAACTTGAAAAATTATCAAAAAAAGGCAATTCTGAAATCATTGTTTCAAGTGGATTCAAGTCCTAATATTGATTCCAAAAGCTTCCTTGGCAATTCCTGAACGTATTCCAATCCCTACCATCAACTCAAACCTCAAGGATTGGTAAAACGAACTCAAACTGCATCAAAGAATTTGCATAACCGTGCATCACAATTCACGCGTCTTTTGCACCTTTTATTTGTGGATTTATATTCATTGTGATGTTTTAAAACTAACCATCATGTTTAATTAAGTTTTTGTGCTATATACGCGATGATACCATGTTTGAATCCTAGGGTTTACAGGTTTGCCAATTTGGGGTTTTTGAAACGAAGCAAAATTAGAACTCAGGACTATTGCCATTAGACTCAGCACGTCCAGACGAAGAGATTCCAACCCTCGCGCTCAATTTATGAGCGTCGAGGGGCTATTCGCTATTTTTTGGTATATGGTCTTAGGCAACGTTTGCAAAACCGTTGCCTCATGTTTTTATTTTCAGGCACGCGAGGAAGATGAAGACATGGCAAACTGTGATTCGTTGGTTTAAAATTTCGCGCTTTAATCCACTAACCTTTTGTTTTATTCTTATAATATTTATTGACTATTTATATATCAAACGCGCTCAGTTGGTTCAGTTGGCAAAGGAGGGTGATTGCAACGTTCAAGACCTGGGTTCGAACCCCAGGTCTTACAAGTTTCCATATTATTTTTCAAAAGCCATTCCCATGTGCCTCAAGGTTGCAGACGCATCCTATTCCCTCACCATCTATCCATACACGCGTCCAGGGGATGCAGATCAAGGGCTCAAAATTGAAGAACACCATGAGGACTAGTCAACACGCGCATACGTGGCCTGGAAAAGTCAAACAATCTCAAGCTTAATGGGCCAGGTTCCTCATAATTTGACCTCCACTTTGGGGCCTGAACCCCCCCTGGTTTGCAATTCTTTTTATCTTTTTATTTTATTTTTAATTGCTATTTTATTTTCCTGATTTGTTTTAATTTAATTAATTATTTTTTTTTCACAAATATAAAAAACATCATAAAAAAATCAGAAAAGACAAAAATGTGATAAATAATTTTTATTTTAATTATTTCCTTATACATAAATTAGCATGTAAATAAATTCAATTTAAATTAGGGTTTGCAATATTAATTCTTTTTTTCATAAAAAATCCAAAAATATAGCATTAGGTTTAATGACTTTTTATTCCTTTTAATTTTCCTTTTTTTTTTGCCATAATATTAGTGATTTATTTATTTTCATAATTAAACTTGTAAACTAATTAGGGTTGCATTTAGGTTAAATTCTAATACTTTCATAATAAACTTAAAGATAATTAGAACTAGGTTTAACATTTCATTTTGGTTTTTAATTAATTCTTATTAGAACTAGGTTTAACATTTCATTTTGGTTTTTAATTAATTCTTTTTTTATTAAATCTCAAAAAACACAAAAATACTAAAAAACATTTTCTTTTAATTCTTAATTTTAATTCCTTATTAATAATATTTTGCAAAAGGGTCCAACGCCCTCGTTCGTAATTTATTTTATTCGCACATTTGTTTTATTTCGCTTAATTCATTATGTATCTCTCCCGAAGCATTGTAACTTAAACTTCTCGCACTTTTATTTCTTTTGCTTTATTTACTTTCCGTCAAATCGGGTCCGGTTTAATTTTGGCGATGTGGACCCGCGCCATTTGTAATAGCGTTAGATTTACTTTTCCCGCAAATATTAACTGTTAAATAAGCATGCAAGAATGAATGGACTTAAAATAAAATCAAGCGTAGAACACCAATGAACATGACAAGACAAATATCAATGAAAACGACACACAAATCACACACCACCCCTAGGGTACGCCTCACTGTTGCCTTGCCTCGAAAGGTGATCGTCGAGTAGAGGATGTCTTAGTAAGTCCTCATGATCCGGGAACCTGGCATGAGGGTAGCTTCTAAGGTGTCTTCCCATTGCTCTGGTGATCACCATGTCCCGAACCTCGAATTGACCCGAACACCTCTAACGGTGGTGCTACCTACCTCTCAATGGTGGGATGGCACTACTCTAAAGGACATTTACACAGACGAATTCCTTAGGGTAGGTAGACGACTCATGGATACTTGCTCTCTTCAAAACAAAAATTCAAAGACTTTTCACACCAACACATTTTCAAAAGCTTTCAAAGCAAACTTTTCAAACACTCTGACGTACGAGTCGAACTGAAATTTTTCAAAGAAACTTTTAAACCCACATTGAAAAGCAAACAAACAATTTTGAAAACACGTTGAGCAAGTATCTAAGAGCCCATGGATAACCATGGATAGAAAGGGTGCTAACACCTTCCCTTTCTATAATCTACCTCCCGAACCGAGAGCAATCCCTTTAAGGAATTTTTCTGTGCTTTTGTCCTTTCCATTTGGAGAAAATAAAAGACGGTGGCGACTCTTGCTTCCGCGACATTTCGCGAACCAGTGTTAAACAGTCAGTTCCAGATCCACCGATCACATCATCCAATTGATCTTTTGAGTAATGTGCACAATTGAATTCCTCAAAGTACTACATATATAATAATATAATATAGTATGTGATTTAGTTAAAACAATATGTCATTTTATGAGAAACACAAAATATAAAAATAGTATGTAATTCATAAATTAGAAATCCATACCGTGGATGGAATCTCTAATCGATCCAAAAGAATAGTTTCTTTCATAAACCTCAATATAAAATAGCCACAATCTATACCGTTACGCTGGCGAGGACACTACACATGGAAAGAAAATACGAATATATATCAGGATATACCCCTTAAATTGTTTTATCAAGTATCATCACTAAAGTAAGCAAAACTGAATATCTCTTTGTGAAAATATGCCTCTACTCTGATCCATGTAACGTTGTTCGCTCTATTTTTTGGTACTTGAATATCTCGTTAGGAGCGAAAAGCAAGTAGAACTCTATAAAATCATAAACATAAACACAAATCCAGATATGTTGACCATAAACATAAACTTGAATATCTCTTTGAGAGCGAAACACTTACGTGTCAATCATTTGTTTCAAATATGGATATGTTGACCAATCATTGTATAACGAGTCCAGATAATACACAATTTCTCTCATAGGATTAATCGCAAACAATAGCCAGTGTCCACTGTAAGATTAAACAAAGATTAAACAATGGAAAAAAACGAAAAATTATAATAGATTAAGTTAGGATGAAATTCTAACCCGTTGCCAGTATTATATGGAAAAAAGAACAACTTCTCGGTATCTTTACTGGCCACGAATAAACCAAGTACATATGATATGACATCATCTGGTCTCGTAACAATTAACCTGGAATTGACAGTGTTGGGAGCTAAGAAGCCAAATCTTGCTTCTAATCCACGCAGGCGCACAATGTTGTCATACATAAACCTTAAATTAAAACATGATTAACATTATACTATATTCATTGAAATAAGGGATTAAATTGTTCATTTAATTAAACAAAGTTGATCGGAGTATACCTGATGTATAAACCGATAACACCGAGGCCTAATTCCAAATGCCTAAAAATTTGCTCCATGTCCTCTCTACTAATTGCTTCAAAATATTCAAAACCAAAGATATCTGCACTCATAGATATAAGCCGGTTACCACCATCTGGAATATCTGTAATTTCTAAATATGTCTGAAGGAACGACCTGAACTGAGCAGTAGTTTTTTTGTGTGCCACAGTCTTCTTAGCAACATTCTTTTTTTGTGTCGAAATGTTGCTAATTTCAGGCGCCTTACCCCTACTGAGTTGTGCAGTCTCTTTAGCATGAATCTAGTTATTATATAATTAGTTAGGGAAAGTATAAAATCACAAATTAGCATTTCTCATAGCATAATGTCATATAATTGTGTTACCTCAAATGATGCAATTGACTCGGTATCCCGCCTAATCCCCTTATTTTTTGAAATGGATTTAGTGGGAGTCTAAAATTACCATGTAAACAAAATGTAAGTATAATTGCCATACAAATTTGAATAGTAAACAATTTTAAGCATACCTCATTATCTATGCAAATGAGGCTTGATGGCCATGAAACAAACAATCCTATTGCATCCGCCACCAATGTTGCATCCGCCACATCGTCAGATAGTGCTAACAATGCACCCCCTTTAAAACGACGTCGATCGATACTTTCAAAAATCCTTCTGGGAGGGATCTATGATGAAGCATTTCTCTCGAGATATTATACACTTTTCCCTTGCCAACCATCCGATAAGTCAATGTAGACAAATAGAGTTGACACTGGGAAATACCCTATAATTTAATAAATATGGTTATATAATTAATAAACATGGTTATATAGTTAATAAACATGGTTTTATAATTTATAAAGATGGTATATAATTACCTCGGGAATATTTTATCCAAAGTTACCATTGATACTAGCTTTGTCACTAGTATCTTTAAAGCCTATAGCTTGATCGATTTCCTTTTCCTTTCTCAGCTCATAGACTTCTTGTTGTAACTTTTCCAACTTCTCCTGCAGTTCTTTATTGCTTGGAGATTTTGTCTTTGTTTTTTTTTCCAAGAATGTTGGAGTGATCCCAAATCCCTTACCCCTCATCCGACCAAAATACTCTCGAATATCTAATGCTCGTGAGAGTATTCTCCTGCAATCAGTATCTTCGTCTGGAGGTATAGACTGGGAAAGACTCTCCTGAAATTCATATAAATATTGTAATTAAAGAATGATATGTTAATAAAAGAATGATGTAATTAAATAAATAAAAGTATGATGTAATTAAATAAATAATGTTATACTTACGCATCTCTCGAAAATTTGTTGAACTTTTTCTTCAACAGCTCCATCCTTACACACACGTGCTTCCTTCCACAAAATGTGTTCCAGAAGAGATGTTTCAGAACTATTCTCTTTTGTTAGCTACACATTAAGCCAAAAAACAAGATTAAATATAAGCGTGTATATATTAAAGATACTTTGCAATTTATAGATACTTACAATAGATTGTTGTAATCGTGCATATCCCATACAGTCTTTTCTGTATGGATATGCTGGACTTGAAGCTCGTTGTCGATTTACGACACTTAAGCTCTCAAATTTTTGGGTACTTCTTTTCGATTTAAAAGTTTCCCATTCTTCAGCTGTAATCAAATCAGCATATTTCCTTGGAAGCTTTGCATCAACAAATTTTTTATCTGCACCCCTTAGAAACTTGTTTGACAAGAAATCTCTAAAGCCTCTATGTAGTTTCCCGGCCAAGTTAAGAATATAATATCTCCTTGTATCCTCAATGATGAACAACATCTACGAAAGTCATAAACAAAGTGCGTTAGTATAAGTAATTTAGAGACATAATTGTCATTAAAAACAATTAACATCACATATGGTACCTGTATCTCACTCCATATTTTATCTTTAGCGTCGTCCAACACTCTTGCTCTCCAATCTTCACATGTGATTGGAATTTCTCTTGTTACCACGGAACCGAGATAACTTGTCAACGTTGAACCGTTAGGCTCAATGAGTTGGCCTTCTTGGCTCCAATGCACTTTATACTTTATGCCTTGGTCTTTATCCCGTATTATTCTCTTCATTATTGTTATTCCTCTTCTATATTCCATTTCCGTTTTACTAACGACCTTATCTCCATCATGCACAGAATCATCACGTGGATGATCGTCATTAGTAGCCATCTAATAACCTGTGATAAACATAAACACAAACCCAATATAAAAGCAAGTCAAAACGAAGAACCAAGAATCCAAAAAATAGAACCAAGATATCATGTTTTATATCATGTTTCACCATCATATATCATGTTTTATATTTCAAAACATAGAACCAAGAATCCGAAAAATGCTAAAAATGCTAAGTGCTAAAAATGTTGTTGTTATATATCAAGCCCTACCAAATGCTAAAAATGCTAAATGCTGTTGTATATCAAGCCCTACCAAATGCTGTTATATATCCAAAAAATGCTAAAAATGCTAAAGAACACATTTTCAATGGAGTTAAACACATTTTCAATAAAGAATATACCTTGAGAACCGGTCGGTGTGGGTGGAGGAAAACGGAGCGAGACGGTGGAGGACGGTACGACGGCGAACGGTGGAGGACGATTTCAGACGGAGATGAAAATGGATTTCGCAAGGGAAAGGGTTTCTGTTTGCGTGTGATAGTGATACTGTGAATACAAATGTTTTGTTTTTTTAATTCTGACTTATAAGGGTTTAGACAGCGCTTTCTAAAAGCGCTGGCTAATATGAACCTTAGACAACGCTTTTGAAAAGCGCTGGCTAATAGTGACCTTTAGCAGCGCTTTTCTATTATTATTTTTAATTTTTTATGACTTTAGACAGCGCTTTCTTAAAACACTGTCTAAAGTGGCCCTTTGCCAGCGCTTATAATAAAGCCCTTTCTAAAGCAATCCTTTAGCAGCGCTTTTTAAAAGCGCTGTCTAAGGTCATATGTTTAGCAACACTTTTACTAATTATTTTATAAGTTTTCCGTCTTTTTTTATTCACTTATAGCAGCGCTTTTGTACAAAAGTGCTGTCTAAGGTGCGCTGTTAAAACTTACTTTTAGCGTAGTGTCTCCTCTCTTCACTCTTACATCCATAACCAATACTTTATGATGAGTATTCATGCTCTCTCCCAATATAACTTTACAGTTCAATCAAATCTTCTTATTCGACTTCCTAATAAGAAAGCAAATTATTTGAGAATATATCATCCACTCGTACATGTAATAAGATGTTCATCTCTTTTCCTAAAACATATATTAAATATTGTAAGATCAAAAACCGACAAAAACTCCATAATACATTTATCCTCTGGATTTACCTCCTCAAGGCCAACCCCCAGAAGTGGATACAAGACACAAGTGAACATTATAAATACAAGTAATAAATAATTAACATAAAAATTTCAAAAATATATAGACCACTAGACCAACAAATTACTTTATATACATAGAATAGAAGACTATCTGCATATAAATCAGCTTTCTTTTTAACAAACATACAAATCAGCTTCTAAATAATACAGTATTCCTATTTGTTACATTGGAAATTATCATATATGCCTAAAAAATTAATAATTTGTAGATTACCGTTACATTTGACACTTGTTTCAAATAAAAGTTCTAAATAACTATTTGGCAGTTTTCTGAATGTACATAAAACTGTAAAACTGGTAACTACTTATTATAGTTGATTTTTCATATATAAACCACAGTTCCATCTCTTCATTTGTGTCATTTACAAATGGAAACTGAGACAAATATGACATAGTATCTTCATAAAACAAAGACTGTGTTGAACCATGTGTATTGCAACAAAGTGTTAACAGAACATGGAGAGAATGGTGCATTTCAATTTATATCACATAAAACAACAATGTTCCCTCCTAATGTCTTGTTACAAAATGGTGTTCCGGTTTATAAGGCTCTGCAGAAGTCAGGAGAGTTTGTCGTCACCTTTCCTAAAGCATATCATGCTGGATTTAGTCATGGTACCTCTCGCTCTATCTCTGTGTGATTATGTTTTTACTTTTAGAATTTGAATCGAGCCTGACTCAATCTCTCAAAATCGGCATGTAAAGGGAGAGATACCTTGCACTCATATAAAAACATTTTAAAGTTTGGATAGTAGAAAGGTATTGTTGCGGATTTTGCAGTCATCATAGGCTCAATTTGGCCAAACTTTGTGATTTGATAGATGTTGGTGTTTTCTAATTAGGTTTTTCGTATTTGTTTACTTTTGAACTAGGGTTCTTGTTCTAACATTTTCCGCATATAGAGAGATCTATTTATTATTCTCATAAAAGTCTACTCGTAATGACACGTGACACAATTTCACTTCCAGCAACTTTTTACTTTTTCCCTATAATGTTTATGTAGCTTTCTTGTTGTGCAAGAAACACTAATCCTATCTAGTGCAAATTCTAAAAATGGTCAATAGTTACTTACTCATACCCTTGTTGTGTTTAGGTTTTAATTGTGGAGAAGCTGTAAACTTTGCTATTGGTGATTGGTTTCCACATGGGGCTGCGGCTAGCAAACATTATGCACATCTCAAAATGCTACCGATAATTCCATACGAAGAACTTCTTTGTAAAGAGGCCATGCTTATCTACAGGTCCTCAAAAGTCAGGAGTTCCAAGAAAAAACTTGAAGACACGTCGTCCTATCGTGCTACTATACTGTCTTTCTGGCTTCTCATGCAATTTTACAAGACTTCGCTATCTCGTTTGAACTGTTCAAGAAATGTGTCAATCTCTTCTAACACATTATTAAGCTCTCTGACATGCAGTATCTGCCATAGGGATTGTTATGTAGCTTACTTGTTGTGCAAGAAATGCTATTCTTATCCAATTTGCCTTTTCCATGGTAAAACCTCATTATTCTATTCGAGTAATTTGAGAATTGTTATTTCAGTTGCTTTTTTTATTGATGAATAAACATACTTATTGTGATTATATTCAGATGTTGTGCCACAAACTTGCTTATGTGGGAAAAAATATTCTGTTTTTAAGACGAATGACATGTTGGAATTGGAACATGCTGCCAAAAGTTTTCAACACGAAAAAGAATGCATCGACGCGTTATCTTTAACAAGTATATTCTCCTACAACATAAACGAATACACCAAAGATCTCAAGGTATGTGAAAATGTAAACTTTGAAATTGATTTTAACTTCGGGTTGCTTATTTTTATTGATTTTAACTTGTGAAATTGAATATTAAAGCAGAATAATAACTGGCATGAAGAAAAAAGTGCTAGAAGAGGTGTTAACTCTCTAGGGGCAGTATCAAAACTGAAACGGCGAGTTGCAGATAACATCAAGCACAATGTTGAAAAGAAGACAAAGATTCGTCGTAGGAACAATGCGTCTCCGTCGGCGGTGAGTACTAAAAGACCACGAATCATTTATAACTCGAAAAATCAAACAGTTACATTTTTTTTCCTATTATAGAGAGATGATACATAGTCTAAGATGAGTGAAGTGAATAAATGGAGATCACAAAAATGTATATTTAATTTCGTGTTTCTGGATTATATATGTTGAATAAGTGTTGTTGAGCTTTGCATGGTTGACCAGAACATACAGATTTCCTTATATATTGGATCATTGGTGGGTTTAGAAGAGTTACCCCCAAAGCTTGTTGGGTGTGTTATAAGTTGGGAAGTCTTTTAAATTGCGGTAGGCATCTAATTATGAATATGATCATAAGAAAAAATGGGAAGATCGTGGAGCAATTACGAAGTACAGAGTCACAAGCATTAAATGTTTTTTTTATTATTATTGAGATGTTTTGCCGAATTTTTTAGAATGTGGCTTTAGACTCACATGTTAAATATGGTGCTTTTCTTTAGGGCATTCGATTGCACTTGAATTCAATAGTATTCCCAAGGTGAAATATAGTCGTCAATTTGTAACTTTTTGTTTCCCTTATGATCTGGCTTGCTGCTCCCTCTCCTTTATATAAAAGTCTCTTGACTCTTTGGGAGAACTTTTCCCCATATTTGAGAATTGAGTTTATTCTGTCGAAACTCGTGAAAAATCCCTCATTTGAGATTCTTGTTTTCAAGTCAATGTCGACACTTGTGTCAAATAATGCTCGTCATAATTGATAGGTTGGAGAACCATTGTTGATGTCACCAGTTTCTTCTGTCGGAGTTTCATTAGCCTCATCAATCTCATTGATGTCTTCATCATTGCTTTCGTCCCTGTCACCATTGCAAGCTGACCCTCCAGTCTGCTACTATTGTTGCTTTACTCAATTCCAACATTTTGATTCTTCAAACATAACATCCATGCTCACTATTATTTTCTTCTTAATTGAATTCATCACTCATTCCTAGGTGAGTGCACACACTTGATGAAGAAGTGAAAAACACAAGAAGGGGGGGGGGGGGGGGGGGGGTTGAATTGAAACGTAAAAACTAAAAGCAATAGACACGAGATTTTTATCCTAGTTCGCTCGATCTCAAACTACTACAGTCCACCTGCCAAGGTGATTTCGCCTCTCTTCAACGAGGACTTAATTCACTAGTCAAATTGATTACAATTCTACTTTGACAACTGCCAAAGTCTTCTTGAGTACAACCACAAACCGGTTTATCTCAAGGAAAATTACTTAATCAAAAGAAAAGATTTATTGTGTACTGTTTGTTTTTCGTTACAAAAATTGTATCACTATTGTGATGTATTACACAAATTTAATGTAGTATGAATATGAATTGTTGCAGCTTTTTGAGATTGTATAGAGCAGTCGTGTGAAAATCGTGAACGATTTACCCTTTGAACTTGTTTATATAGGTGTGACAAATCTGTCCAAATGGAAACATGATAGTGGTCACTTAATGCACTTTCCATACTGATAAGATCCTTGTCTGAATGAAGTCGTTGCACATGATACTGCCTTAATGGAAAAGTAACGCTTCAGAACTTAGGAATCTTGCATGCTTCTTTACTTCAGAACTTGGGAAGTCAGAAACGTAAGATTCAGTTAGCGTGTTGGACTTCCGTTCAGAATCAGGATATCTTTCTCTTTAGTGCAGATTTTGATCATCATACTTCAGAACATTCTGATTACTCAGCTTGAGTGCTTCTGTGGCTTAACTTCTGATGTCGTTTCAGTTAGAACTTCTGTACAGCATAAAACACAAATTTTGAGTGCATATTTGTTCTTTATGTTTGTTATCATCAAAACTTTTCTGAGGATTGTAGAATCAAACTATGTTCTAAAAATCTCCCCCTTTTTGATGATGACAAAAACTAGGATTTTTCAATAAAAAATTATAGAAAAAAAGCTTAAGAGAGTCCCCCCCTGAGTTGAGTACTCAGATAGAGATGAGATACTTCCCTGAAGTTCCTTCGTTCCAGAGCTTTTGATGCATCTCCTTCAGATTTTGTTCATGTTTAAGCTTTCAGAAAACAAATAAGAAGTTAAGATATTCAGAATGTTTGAGACTTATTCCTTGTAAACTGTTATTGAAAATATCTTACATTCTCCCCCTTTTTGTTAGGTACCAAAAAGCAATATAATCATAAATTTTCAGAGTAAAAAAATGATGATTTGTATTGAAAACAAATTGCAATGACATCTTTCAGAAACAAAGAAGATAAGATGAAGAATACATAAAACAAGTTAAAGAAAATCTAAGATGGAGGGGGGAGTCGTGTGAACAACGCTTACCCAATATATCCTTGATTTATTTGGTAGTGTCTTCTTGTTTATCCAATATATCCCTTATTTCTTTGTTTGTGTCTTCTTGCTTATCCAACCTTACGTGGATTAAAACATTCTCCTTCTTCAACTCTTCCAGAGTTTGCATGACCAGAGACGTAGCTGATGTTTCCTCAGAGGTTGCATGTCGTTCAGAATACTCTGCATCATCTTCTTATACAACTACTTCTTCTGTTGCAATTTCCTTTTCTGGAGGAGTAGTCAGAGGGTGTCTATCAGAACCTGGTTCAGTGGCTTCTGAAGGTTGGTGCTCTTCCAAGGGAGCTTTTTCCAGCAAAATAATTTCTTTCTTGTCCCAGTGACTTAGAACTTGGTCTTTGAAGACTTTCAGCTGATCACTGAAGTTCTGCTGAGCCATCTCATAGCTCAATTCTTTCAGCCTTTGGGATTCAGAGTTGAACCATTTTCTGAATCTATCCAAGAGAATCAGAAGCAGCAGGATTAGAATTCTCTTGACTTGCTTGCTTCAAAGAAATAACCCATTCATGTATTTCTGTTTCAAAAATCAACAAGTTCTTACCAACATCTGTTTTGGTTAAGGTTAGTTTGGATTTGGGAATGGCAATTTTATTTGTGGTTGAAGCTAGATGGTCTAGCGCTTCTAGATCAATTATAGTTATGAGATGATCAGTTGGACGGTTAATTGGTGAAGGAGTAGGAGAATCAGAAATCAGGATTGGTGAGTGAGGAGTGTTTGGTGGTGTGGAATCATATGGTGAAGGTATTTCTGGAATATCATGGATGGAGAGAGGTAAACGAACCATAAGAGATTCTGTTATTCCTGGAATTGGGGTAGTGGTATCAGAGTCTGTAAAAGAGTCTTCTGATTGGTTTGCAGCAGCGTGTTGATTTTCTGGTTCAGGGGTTTCAGAATTTGGATTTTCAGTTTGAGGGGTGAGAGGGTTTTCATTTTCTAGTTGAGGAGAGTTGGGATTTAGATGTTCTGGCTGTGGAGAATGAGGGTGTGGATTTTCTGGTTGTTGAGAGTGGAGGTTTGGGTTTTCTAGGATTGGTGATTGAAAGTCTTGGTCAAAAAAATCAATATCAGATAGACCTCTTGCAAGTTCTGGTTGATTTTCTGGTTCAGAATTTGGATTAGGGGAGTGAGGTTCATTTAAGAAACTACAAAGAGTTACAGATGGATCAAACTCTATGTCAAAATCTTCAAATATTTGTGGTGAGGGGTTTTCTATTGGTTGAGGGGGGACAGTTTTAGATGTTGGGAAAACTATAGATTCTACAATAAAAACAAAAGATGTGTTACCTTTCTTTTTCGTAGCTTTGGGTTTCCTCTGAGAGGATCCTTCTCCTGCTTCCTTCCTCTTTCTGGATTTCTTCAGCACAACATCTGGAGCTGACTTGTGCAGGTCACGGATGTTGAGTTCTGGAATAGTTCCATCTTCCTTGCAAGCTTCAAGGTATCTTACCACAATCTCTGGAGAAGCATCTATCTCAGAAAATAGTGGAAAATCCTTCAGAGGGATTCTCCTAGACGTGATGACTTCATGAGAAGCAATTGTTGGTTCCTTCTTAATGGTTTCAATAATCTTCATTTTCTTCATATTCTTGGCATTTAGTGGTTTCCCAGCACTTGCTTCTAGAGTGCAGATCTCCTGAGCCTCTATCAGATGTTCTATCAGCCTGTTTTCTGTCAGAATGCATGAAATCAATCTTCCCAGAGGAATCCAATCCCTCTTCGTTCTTTCTTCTTCCCTTGTTTCCTTCACACATGTTCTCAGATGATTGAAGAACAGGTGTGGAAGGTTTATTTTAGTCTTCTTTACAATGAAGTACAACAGAAACTACTGATCAATGTTGATATAATCAGGAGAGCTTGTAGGCTTCCTGTGATTTATGCAACCCAGAATGATCCTGACCCAGATTCTGTAATAATCTTTCAAGTCTCTTATCTTGCTGGATGGTTGTCCAGAAGTGAAAATGACCCTAGCAATATATTTTAGGTCAGAACACGTATCAGTCGTATCAATGCATCTGAATCCGCCGCCATTGTACCCAATAAGTTTCCTAATCAAGTCTCATGTAATCACTATCTTCTTCCCCATAACATATGACGTAACCTGATGGTTGGATGAAGTAGCATGAATCTAGAATTCCTTAACAAGAATAGGAAATATTGGACCCAACGGACGATCAAAGTATATGTTCCATCCCTGAGTTGTCACATCTTCATACAAATCAAACCCAGTTTCCTTTAAGCTCTCAAAATATATGATCAACTCACATAAAACTTCAAGATTATCTACCGGAGTGAGAAACGTTCTTATAGGTTCCTCATACTATTCTGTTGAAGAAGAAGCAGGAGCACTGTTGAGATTTTTGATGCTTGATGAGGATGCCATTGTTCACACGGATTTGTTGAAGAAAACTGAGAAAAGGGGTTTTTGCAAAAACGAGAGCGAGATCGAATAATGGATGCAATAAGAGGTGAATGAAATAGTGAAATTGAATTTATAAACACTTTTGAAAACTTAATAAGTAATAGAGAGAAAATAAGTAATGATTATACTAAAATTATGAAACCTAAAATTTGGGGATAGCGTGTAGATACTGAACAGTTACCATTGACAAGTGTCTTAATGCATCCAATCAGAGCCTTAGACCCTTCAGAATTTGAACGCGTGTTCAGCCTCAGAAGGTAGATTGTGAGAGGAGGACAAATGTTTGATGGTGTGAACTGCACGCCTCTATCTTTGAAATGAAAGGTTCATATCTTCATAGATAGATTCTGAAGCAACTGTACTCCTAACTTCTGAAGACACTTGATCATATGTTCACAAAAAAAATATTCTGAGGGTTAGAATATGCAAATAAAACTTCTTAATCTGGACATAACTTCATGCTGAGATGTTTCAGAAGAAATTAAATCTATCTTCAGAAATGGGTTTTGTAAACACATCAGCTCGTTGATGGTTTGTGTCAATAAATTTTAAAGAGAGAATTCCTTTATGAATATAGTCCCTAATAAAATGATGTTTTATTTCTATATGCTTAGCCCTAGAATGCAAAATAGGATTTCTAGATAAACAGGTAGTAAAAGTATTATCACAGAAAATAGGGATGTTACTCAAATATGTTGAAGTCTTCAAGCTGACTTTTCATCCAGAGCATCTGTGTGCTGCATCCAGCAGCTGTAATATATTCAGCTTCTTCTGTTGACAACACAATTATGGATTGCTTCTTGCTGGTCTATAAGATCAGATTGTCTCCCAGGAACTGGCAGCTTCCAGAAGTACTTTTGGATTCTACTATGTCTCCATCAAAATCAGCATCACAATATCCTACTAAGTTGTATTCATTGGATTTTCTATAAAACAAACCCAGGTTAGTAGTACCTTTCAGATACTTGAAAATTCTCTTAACTGCTGTTAAGTGAGATTCTCTAGGATCTTATTAGAATCTAGCACATAAACAGACGCTGAATAAAATATCAGGTCTTGAAGCTGTCAGATAAAGGAGAGAACCAATCATACCTCTGTAGATCTTCTGCTCTACCTTTTTACTTACCTCTTCCTTTTCCAGAATGCATATGAGATGCATTGGAGTCTTTGAAGGCTTACATTCTGAGAGGTCAATTTTCTTCAGAAGTTCTCTGACGTATTTGCTCTGGTGAATGTAAGTTCCTTCTGGATTCTGATTGATTTGAATGCCCAGAAAGAATTTAAGTTCTCCCATTAAGCTCATCTCAAATTCTGCCTGCATGCACTTAGAAAATTCTCTTTCCAAAGAAGGTTTAGTAGATCCAAATATAATATCATCTACATAAATCTGACAAACTAAAATGTCATTCTTAAATGACTTACAGAACAAGGTCGTGTCCACTTTCCCTCTGGTAAATTCCTTTTCTAACAAAAAGTTACTTAGTCTTTCATACCAAGCTCTGAGAGCTTGTTTCATACCATAAAGTGACTTCTTTAGTTTGAAAACATATTCTGGGTGTTTGGAATTTTCAAATCCAGGGGGTTGGTGCACATATACCTCTTCATCAATGTAACCATTTAAGAATGTACTTTTGACATCCATCTGATACAGAGTGATGCCATTGTTTACAGCAAAAGAGATTAAGATTCTGATAGATTCTAACCTGGCGACTAGAGCAAAGGTTTATGTATAGTCTATCCCCTCTTGCTGACTATAACCTTGTGCAACCAATCATGCCTTGTTTCTGATGACTTCTCCTTGCTCATTCAGTTTGTTTCTAAACACCTATTTTGTTCCAATGACGTTGAATCCTTTTAGTTTGGGAACCAGATCCCATACGCCATTTCTGGTGAATTGGTTTAACTCCTCATGCATTTCTGGAATCCAGTCGTTTTCCAGAAGAACTTCATCAATTGTTGTTGGTTCAATCAGAGATACCAATCCCATGAGGGATTCTTCATAGTTTCTGAATGTTGATCTTGTTCTAATTGGATCATCCTTCTTTCCCAAAATCTTATCTTCAAGGTGAGCTATGCTGCTCCTGGATAACTTTTTCTGGAGTTGATCAACAGAAGGTACTGGAATGCTTGTGACATTTCCTTCTGATGTTGTTGGAGCGTCTCTGTTGGGAACTTCTGATGAGTTGCCTTCAGCACCTGTGAATTCAACTTCTATATATGCAAAAGATTCATTCTGCTTTGACTTTTGAGGGTCAAGCTTATCATCAAATCTAACACTGATTGACTCTTCAACAATATGTGTTTATGTATTGTATACTCTGTACCCTCTTGAGCGTTCCGAGTATCCTAACATAATACACTTCTGTGCTTTAGAGTCAAACTTGTTCAGATGATCTTTAGTATTCAGAATAAAACATGTACATCCAAAAGGACGGAAATAAGAAATGTTGGGCTTTCTGTTCTTCCATAATTCATATGGAGCCTTTTCCATAATAGGTCTTATAGAGATTCTATTCTGAATGTAACATGCTGTGTTAATTGCTTCTGCCCAGAATATCTTAGCAATGTTTGTCTCATTGATTATGGTTCTGGCCATTTCTTGCAATGTTCTGTTCTTTCGTTCTACAACTCTATTTTGTTGGGGAGTTCTAGGACAAGAGAAGTCATGAGAAATGCCTTTTTCATTGAAAAATATTTCAAATTTTTTGTTTTCAAACTCTCCACCATGATCACTTCTGACTTTGATAATTCTAAGATCTTTTTCATTCTGAACTTGGTTATAGAAAGCAACGAACACAAAATGTGACTCTTCCTTGTGTCTTAAGAACTTTACCCATGTCCATCTGCTACAGTCATCTATGATCACTAACCCTTACTTCTTGCCACTAACAGACGCAATTTTCACTGTTCCAAATAAATCTATGTGCAGAAGTTCTAATGGCCTAGAGGTGGAAACAACATTTTTAGCTTTAAAAGCAGGTTTTGCAAATTTGCCTTTCTGACATGCTTCACACAGAGCATCTGAGCTGAACTTCAGATTAGGAAGTCCTCTGACCAGATTGAGTTTGTTAATCTGAGATATTATTCTCATACTAACATGCCCCAATCTTCTGTGCCAGACCCATTGCTCGTTGTTAACATAAAGTAGGCATTTTACATTCTGACTCTTTTGTTCAGAAAGTTTTATCTTATAAATGTTGTTTTTCCTCTTTCCATTAAACAACATAGTTCCATTTTTCTGACTAACAGGTTTGCATGAATTTTGATTAAAGATTATATCATAACCGTTATCACTTAATTGACTTATGGATAACAGGTTATGCATCAATCCATCAAATAACAACACATTATTAATAGAAGGAAGATTACCATTACCTACTGTTCTAGAGCCAATTATCTTCCCTCTTTGATTGCCTCCAAAGCCCACGTAGCCTCCAGGTTTAAGTTCTAGGCTTTGGAACATATGCTTTCTTCCCGTTATGTGTCGAGAGCATCCAGAGTCCAGGTACCATGACTGATGTTTTAGCCTTGCTGCTAAAGATATCTGCTACATATATAATTTTATCCTTAGGTACCCATATCTTTTTGGGTCCTGGTTTGTTAGTTTTACCAAAATTCTGTTTGAATGTTGTTTTGGCAGAATAATCATTTCTAGTGTATTTCTGATCATGCGTGTGCCCATAAGTGAAGTGAGATTTTAGCGGTGTGCGTTTAATTACTAGGTCCATGAATTTCTTAGGTGGAGATACCTTACCTTGGTATCCTATTCATTTTCTTCCATTTCTGCTAACTCCATAGATCATTGAAGCCATCTTGCTTCTATCTATGTTTTTAGCCAGAAACTTCTGAAAGCTGTGATCATATTCTTTTATGATTTTATCAGCACTACTGGGAGCCTCTGAGATTATTTCTTTTTGAGAGTTTTGTAAACATTTTCTAGTTTTGAAATCTTTTCTTTTAGCTCAGAATTTTCTAATGTAAGACTCTAAGTTTCTTCAGAGTCAGACGCAAGATCCTTTTTTAGGTTCTTGAATTTGACTCTGAGTTTCTGATACCTTTCCAGAATTTCACTCATACTTTCTCCTAGTTCAGCTTTGGTAAAATTAATAGTGAAGTCAGGAAATGCCTCTTCTGTGTCTGATTCTGAGTCTGACCCAGATGCTTCGCTGTCTTTTATCACATTTGCCATAAGAGCAATGTTGGCTCTTTCATCATCTGACTCTGAGCCTGCGTCAGAAGTATCTGAGTCATCCCATGTTTCCATGAGACTTTTCTTCTTCTCCTTGAATAACTTCTTTTTGGGCTTCTCCTTCTGAAGCCTTGGACAATCACTTTTGTAGTGCCCTTGTTCATTGCACTCATAGCAAATGATGTCTCTGTTGTTTGACTTTATGTGATCAGAGGAAGCTTCAGACCTTCTATGTCCAGAGGAGGGATCATACTTTCTGTATCCGGAGGAGGATTCATTCTAATTCCCTGATCTTCTGGAGTTTCTGAATTTTCTTTGCCTTTGGTTCCACAACTGATTGACCCTTCTGGAGAGAAGAGACATCTCGTCTTCTTCTAATGAGGATCCACCAGAGGTTTCTTCCATAGCCTGCAAAACCTTAGAGTCAAGTTTTTTGTTAGATTTTAATGCTAAAGGCTTACCTTGCTTCTAAGGCTCGTCATCTTCTAGCTCCATCTCATGGCTTCTGAGGGAGATAACAAGTTCCTCCAACGATATCTTGTTGAGATCTTTAGCCAGCTTAAGAGAAGTGACCATTGGCCTTCATTGCTTTGGTAAACTTTTGATGATCTTCTTTACGTGATCAGCAGTAGAATACCCTTTGTCAAGAACTCTCAGCCTAACAACTAGGATCTGGAATCTTGAGAACATTGCTTCTATGAATTCACCGTCTTCCATCTTAAAAGCTTCGTATTTCTGAATGAGTGCAAGGGCCTTGGTTTCTTTAACTTGTATGTTGCCTTCATGCGTCATTCTCAGAGAGTCAAACATGTTTTTGGTTGTCTCTCTGTTTGAGATCTTCTCATACTCTGAGTATGAGATGGTACTGAGAAGTATTGTTCTAGCGCTATGATGGTTTCTGAAGTCACGCTTTTGTTGGTCAGACATTATTTTTATATCTATCTTTTGACCACTTTCATCCACTGGATGCATGTATCCATCGATTAACATATCCTATAAGTCAGCATCATGAGCCTGAAAGAAGCTCTCAATTCTATCTTTCCAGTAGTCAAAATTTTCTCCATCAAAGACTGGAGATTTGCCGCTGATTCTTTCCTTGTCATCGTGATAGTCAATGCTGATGTTTTGGCTTGGTCCTACTGTTGTACCCCAAAATTTTCCCTCTCACTTATCAAGAATTTTCTCACAAGATCTCATTGGGCTCAAGACTGCACTAGGGTTTGATCAGCTAGAGACACCTCCTTATGCACTAATGACCAAAATTAGGGTTTGAGTTTGCACAAGGATTTTTGAACTATCAACGCTTCATATGACTTTCATGGATCATTATGGACCCCCAAGGTTACTTATGTCAAGTTTCAAGCCTTGGATCACACTTTTGATCAGTCAATTGAACAATTGACCTAAAAATCAGCCGTATTGGGGAAAAAGTCAACCATAGCCAATTTACAGTCAAACTTCATAATTTTTGATCCACACCAACATTTTAAACCAATATGCATCATTTGATCAAGTTTGGACCATAATTACTCAAGAAATTTGATCAAATCTCCAAAAGGGCAAAATGGTCAAAATTAGGGTTTTGACTAGAAAAGACGCAATTTCTGATTTTTGACCTAGCAAATGGTCAATTGGTTTAAGGCATGATCTCAAGAGTCCAATTTCATCATTTTGACCTAATGACATGATTCAAAACATTGCAAATCCTTTGGATTGACAAATGAATTTTGCAGTCAACTGATCAAAAGTCAACTGTATACTGAAAAGTCAAACTTTGACTTTTTGGTCAAATTCAAGTGCCAAAGATCAAAATTAATTAAAACATGTCAAAATAGGAAACTTGTTCATCAAGAAATCAAGAAATCAAGATTTCATTTTGAAAAGTCAAAATTTCTAAACTTAGAAATTTTTTCTAAGTGTTGAAAATTTCTTATTTTTTCATAACTTTGAGCAATTTTTTCATTATGATACAAGATGATTCAAAGGAAAGTTCCAACAAGAAAGTTGTAGATATCCATGAAATATACAACTTTTCTTCACACAACTTCTTCCAAAAGTGCTTGGATCTCAAGTAATAATTTTGTGAATACATGCTCATGAACTAAAAAAGACTTAGTGAAATTTTGCCCTAGTTAGGCAGATTTTTGACCTAACGTCATGGCAATTTTTCACATAGTTCCAATGGGAATCTTCAAAAGAAATTCAAATATGGGTTGTAGAGAACTTTTAAAGCTTTCCAAAATGTCCAAGAACTCCTTGAGATCATTCTTGAGCAAGGAGAATCGAAGGCAAGAAGTTAGGGTTTTCAAACTTGAATTACAAGCCATTTTGTGAAGAACACTTGATCCAATCTTCAAGTATGTTGTACAAATCTTGCTTTGCAGGCTTCAAACTTGCTAATCACTCAATAATTTAATGTTTTCACAACTGATAGAGCCATTGTGAAAACATTTGAGACATTATCCAAGTTGCATTTCCATTTTGGGAAGAAAGTCACCACTTCCATTTTGGAAAAGTGACTTTAATCACAATGTAAACTCTTCTTGAGCCCATACATTGTTGTTTCTGACTCCAAAACATTTAAAAGCAAGAAGCAACATATCTACAGCCTGCTAACCACCCTACAAATCCTTGTACTTCACATTGAAACCATGTTTGTCAACTTTGCTTCGAAATCAAGTAACCAAGCCATAGCACGTGATTTCAATTTCTGAGTTGTTTCAAGCCTCAAAACCTCTTTCCTATAAGTTCATACACTATTTGCAAGCTAACTGACGAGCTTGAAGACCCTAAAACTCTCCAAAACACCATTGTTGCACGAAACTACCTAACTTGACATTTTTGAGCCAAAACTCATCATCTTCATTTCCACTCGTGCGTTTTGAAAACCAATCATTTAAACACCTTCTATACATCATACCAAAGTAATCCAGACCCCTGTTTCAAGACTGTAACTCCTCCATCACTATCTACCATTTTCAAACATCAAGCTTGCAGGTTGACTTGAGTAGAGAGATTCAGGGACTTTCAAGGCAAAGTAGGAGTTGGAATACACTCAAGGAGGTCTAGGAAAGCTAAACAGATCCTCAGGCCATCTCAAAAGTTTCTCAAACTCCATTCACGACTCTAGCTGCAAGAGGTACGTTTTCAAACTTCTATCTCTTCATACAATCATCATTTGATCATGATTTGTGAAGATAAAATATAGATATCTTTGCTCTAAAGCTAACCATGTTCATAGTTCTCATTTATATTGATTGTGTATAGAGAATTTTAGATTTGAAATTTATGAGAAAATTAGGTTTCAATTTAGGTCCAGCAAAATTAATCTTCATCTTTAACTTTAGCTTACATAAATTATATGGTTGGATTCGTGAGGAAAAATAACACAACATTCATGTTTTCATTTTCCATTTTTGTTGAGAAATGATTGAAATACAGGTGGTCCGGCTGGCTGAAGGTTGAAGACGAAGTACAGGCCATGGAAACGTTTTACCTTATGTATTTATTCTTTCATTTAAATTAAAGGATGTACATCCACCCCAGTGGTAAGGCAGTGCGCGTTATTGATAGAGGTCATGGGTTCGAACCTCAGCGCCGCCTTTTGCAAATATTTTTACATTTTGTCTTTTTTTTGGTTCCTTCCAGCGCATGGGCCTCCCCCATCCTGGGCTTGACTTTTTTCTAACCTTCCCCCTGCTTCATATTTGCATCCTGGCCCAATTTATTTATTTGTTTATTTATTTCATTTTTAATTTTCTTAAATATTTCTAAAATACTAAAAATCATAAAAACACAAAAAATGATATATTTATATTTTGACATATTTTATTATATTTTTCTCCATAAACAAAAATATTTTTTAGACTTTATTTATTTATTAAGTAAACCTTATAAACCTAATTAATATTATATTTTTTATTTATTTTTCTTTACACTTATTAAAATACATTTATTTTAATATATAAAAAAGATCCAAAAATAGTTTACAACACCATATATTATTTTCAAGACAAAAATACAAAAATACTTTTTTTCTTTAAACTTATTTTCTTTTAATCAACCAAATAGAATTAGGGTTTTATTCAAAAATCTTTTCTTAATTAATTTCTTTTCTTAATTAATTTAAGTTAATTTAATTTTGATTTAATTATTTTTCTCTAATTAAGTTTAGGTTAAAATCTCTTTCATATAAAAAATCCAATAAAAAATCATTTCTTTCCATTTGCATTTGTACTTTATACAATTATTCAATTATTTGTACATATTCAATTTGATTGTAATAGATTAATTAGGTTTATATTATTGCAATAGCGTAGTAATTTTAAATTTCACAATTTATCGCTTTCATATATACAATACTAGTAATTAGGTTTTGTATGGAAAGATTAAAACCAACCAAATAACAAACCCTAATTCAAGACAAAATCAAGCATGAAAATAATACACTTGAACACAAGCACTCCTAGGGTTATCCCACTTGGTTGCCTTATACAAAATGGCCATATTACGCATGTGAAGTATCTTAGCAAAAACAAACAAATACAAGATCATAGTCCCTCGATGACGCTATCTAAAGTTGCCTTACAAATGATCTTAGTCCCTAAAAAAGAATGCTAAGATACCTTGCAACATTGCTAATCATGGTTATACGATGACCCACACCCGTCCCGTTAACATCCAAAGATAGGTTTGCTTACCAAATCAATGGTAAGACAACAATGTCAAAGGAAAAGAAAATGAACAAGAAAGACTTTTGAGTAGGTAGAATGCTCCTAATTACTTGCTCAATTTTAAACAAACATCCTTGCTATTTTCAAAAAAAACACCTACACATTTCAAAACATCTTACAAAACTTGAAAACATTTTCAAAAGATCAACATCTCTGTATACATTCTTACAAATGAGAATCATTACAAAGATTGCCTAAACAAAGGCCTCTTTACAAAATACTTTCAAAAAACGACACTAAGCACAATTTCAAACAAAAGCAAGTGATCTAGCAAGTAACTAAGAGCCCATGGAAAACCATGGATGAAAAGGGTGCTAATACCTTCCTTTTTCATAATCTACCCCCGAACTCAAGAAACAATCTCAAAGGTCTTTCCTGTGCTTTTTCACCTTTCCTTTTTTGGATAAAAGAAAAGTCGGTGGCGACTCTTGCTAACTGCAACATTTGCGATAAAATGCAAAACCTTCAAGTAAGTTCTCCAACCGTATCACAGAACTAGCGACTCTGCTGGAGAATATTCTAAAAGTGGGGTTACCTTAGAGATAGATCACATTTACTTGCTTACATTGTTTGACTTGTATGCTTTACATTGTGGTTCTTTGTTTAGGTTTGAATCCTCTACCCAGATTTGGAATACTTTATAGGTAAGTAGCAATACATTATGGAAACTGTGCAGGGTATACCGACATGGTCTAAGCAATAGCTATGTTAGTGCGACATATCTGTGAGTACCGGTAGCCTTTGAGTTAATCAAAGAGAATACGGGGCCGCTGAGTGATGTCATAAAGCACTAATGAACTTTTATATCCTTTACTTGACCAACTTGGCCTTTAGGATATAGTGAGATGACCGACTTTGGTGCAGTCTAAAGTTGGTAGATACTCGATACTACACTCATTGAGGTTTGGTTTCTTGGGATATTTCGGTCGCCATTAAAGAGGCTTGTGCTGAAACAATGACCAAGGAAACAAACCAGTGATATTGAGCTCCTTAGAAACCGGTTACTATTACTAGGATAGGTTTGAGCCAACTAAAATTCAAGAGGGTACTTACCTATAAAACTCCATGCAAGCCTAAACCTAAGGACTTGTTTGCTTTGTTTGTATATGCATACTTGTACATAACATCATGAACCTCATGAACATCATATACATCCACTAACCATTTCAAGGATTTTGGGATTCATCTTTGTTCTTGTTTTGTAGGATATGGATTCACTTCGCAGGAAAACTATTCAAGTAAACCTTGTAAGGATCCCTCCATAACTCAAGGAGCTAGATTCAAGGATTCCTGAAAACTCTCCATTTACCGAGAGACATGGTCGCCTAATCAACTTGGTCACCTCTAACACAGATGAGGACATGATGAAGGTGCTCTTTCAGTATTTTGATCCTTTACACCATTGCTTCACATTTCCCGACTATCAACTTGTTCCTACTTTGGAAGAATTCTCCCAACTCTTGAGGATTCCCATTCTCAATCAACTACCTTTCAACAGTACAGAAAGAGATCCAAAGCCAGAAGAGATTGTTCAAGCTCTACACTTGCACTCATCTGATATCATAACTCATTGGGAAACAAGGAGTGGTGTTAAAGGTTTCTTAGCAAAGTTCCTATTTGAGAAAGCCCAAAGCTGTTGGAATTCCTTGCACTTGCAAGGCTTTGAGGAAATTGTGGCTCTCCTCATCTATGGGATGGTTTTGTTTCCAAATCTTGACCAACTCATAGATGTCAGCACCGTCAAAATCTTCATATCTCGCAACCCGGTACCTACATTGCTAGGGGATATCCTACACTCTTTTCACACTCGCACAATAAGGAAAAGAGGTGTCCTTTTGTGTTACACTCCTCTCTTGGAAAGATTATTTATTTCGCATCTTCCCAAATTTGTATTAAAAAATGAGCAAGGTTCAAGGTGGTCACAAAGGTTGATGACGCTCAAACATTCGAACATTTATTGGTGCTCCTGATCCAAAGAGAATGTTATCATTGTCGACCATTGTGGAGAGTTCGCTAATGTCCCTTTACTTGGCATTAGGGGAGGTATCACCTACAACCCATGATTAGCTTTAAGACAATTTGGTTACGCCCGAAGGGATGGCCCGTACGAGATACTGATTCAAGGTTTGGTATTTGACTACGACAATGACGATCAAGGTCTTCGCCAGAGATTTATCCGAGCTTGGAGGATGTTGAATACGGTAGATAGCAAGACTTTGGGGCTTAAAAATTCCATCCCTCTTGAGCCTTACCTCAAATGGGTATGAACTCGCGCTCAGAGTCTTATGATGCCTTACCCCTCCATTCTCCCGGTAATCATTGAGCCTGTCATGGAGGGAGATGTTCCATACACTATCCTACATCCTGATATACCCACCTCTCTTGAAGACCTACAAAGAGATTGGATACAACTCAAGAGGGAGCGAGATACTTTTGAAGCCCAATTCTACGCAAGAGAGAAGAAGGTTTTGGAACTCACTAGGTTACTTCATGAGGAGCATACTCTCAATGCCTACATTGCACCGAAGAGGATGTGTACTACCTTTCTATCTTAGAGTTTCTTGTATTTGTCTTTCCCAAGAAGGCATTGATGTACTCGAGCTTTAATATATTAATATAACGTGTGTTTCCTTTTTTTTCTAAAACAAATTTGAACCTTAAAGTCCTTGAAAACATTTGCATATGCATTTATCATTCATCATAACATAACCAGGTCTTTTGCAACAAGTCTCCTCATCTCTCTACTGTTTATTTCAGTAAGATGGATCTCGAGCAAACAGTGAAGGACCTCCAAGCTCAGAATACACAGTTTCAATAGTTTCTCTTGACCCTAGCCAAAGGACAAGAAGAGGAAGACTTTGCTAGCTGAGGAGAAGAAAAAGAAAACAAAGAAGGTAACCGGAGTCCTAAACATGGGAAGAAGATTTCATGGGAAGACAAGAAGGACCTTAGACTTTGCAACGACATCCAGTGAAAGAGACAACCAAGATGGGAAAGGCAAGGAAACAATTGTCCCGTCAGAATCGGAAGAGGAAGAGGAAGAAGAAGACTATTCTGAAGAACAATACCCTCCAGCTGATGACAAGTATAAACATCTCGAAGAGCGGTTGAGTGCGATGGAAATCCAAAAAGTGCCTGGTTTGGACTTTGAGGAATTAGGGTTAGTATTGGGGATTGTCATTCCTCTGAAATTCAAAGCACCTGTGTTCTCCAAGTATGACGGAATCTCGTGCCCTAAAATGCATCTCCGATCCTATGTAAGGAAAATCCAACCCCATACCGCTGGCAAAGACTTATGGGTACATTTCTTCCAAGACAGCCTGTCTGGAACTCAACTTGACTGGTTTTACCAACTAGAAAGAGCCAATGTTCACAATTGGGAAGATCTTGATGCATCCTTCTACAAACAATACCAATACAATGCTGATCTTGCGCCTACCCGTACTCAACTCTAGAGTATGTCCATGGTTTCCAATGAAGGTTTCAAGGACTATGCGCAAAAATGGAGAGACTTGGATGGAAGAGTTCAACCCCCTCTATCAGAGAGAGTTAGTAGACATGTTCTTGGGCACCTTGTCTGGTCCCTTCTTCAATCATTTAATTGGAAGTTCATCTGCAGGTTTTACTGAACTGATATTGACCGGAGAAAGGGTAGAAGCCGGTATAAAAAGTGGAAAGATTCAGAAAGATACATCCTCTTCTGCTACCATAAGAAAGCCATTTATCGGAACGAAAGAAGTGGTTGCCGTTTATCCTCAGAGAAACCAAGATAGGGCCGAATACCGACCACTGGTGGGGGCTGTGATGATCTCTAAACCTGCGCCTGATCAACAAAGAAATAATCAAACAAGGATGGAAAGATCAGTCAGGAAGTTCACCAGAATTAACATGACCCATCTCAAGTATTACCGCATCTACTAAGATCTAATTTAGTGACCTTGAAAGAAGCTCCAAAAAACCCCAACACAACATCTCCTCACTATCATCCTAATGCCCGTTGTGCATACCGCTCTGAAAGTCCCGACCACGACACTAATAACTGTTGGGCTCTAAAGAACAAAATACAAGACCTCATTGAAGCAAAAGAGATTGAATTCGATGCGCTCGAAAATCCAAATGTCATTTCCGCCCATATACCCAGACATGGCCATAATACCAATGCCATGAAGAAGGACTATTTGTTACTTCAGTTGATGAACTTATGACCCCACTTCTGACTATTAAAATGAACTTGTTGAATGCCGGTATGTTCCCGGGCTGTGATGAAGTTTGCCATTTCTGTTTTTCCTCACCAACCAACTGTCCTTTGTTGAAAGCAGGCGTTCAGTGCCTAATAGATAACAAAGAAATTTTATTCGAAAAGACTTCTGTTCCACCTATTCCTTTTGAAGATGTTTCTATCATTACCATTTCCGCCAATTCTTCCAGGGTCTCCACCAAAAGACCCGTTAGAATTACATCAGTTCTGAAAGCAAGTACTTTAATAATTACAATACCTGGACCAGTCCCATATTTGTCAGACAAGACCGTACCATGGACTTATGGAGGGGATGTGTACTACCATGGTATCAAACAGGACTGGCCAGCCGCCGAAGATTCAAGTTCTGAGAAAGTAGATTCTGATGTCAGTAATATTCCAGGGACTAGTAAGATTACCCGAAGTGGTAGGATCTTCTCTCCAGAAATTGCTCCCCCAAAGGCTGTTTCTGGACCCGTAATCATTCCTGTTGCCGTTTTCCCTCCGAAGGTTATTCCCGGTCCTACAATCATCTCCAACAATACTCCAACTGAAAAAGCTGTTACAACCACTGTTATCATTCCTACCAACACTCATGCTGCCAAATTAACCGAGACTCGAGGAAAAGGTGTTCTGGTTGAGTCTGTCAAGATGAAGACAAAATCATTAGCTATCCCTGATACCTCCCAGAAAGAGATTGAGGAAATTATGAAAATCATAAAAAAAAGCGACTACGATGTAGTTGAATAACTGGGGCAAACTCCATCTAAAATTTCCATGCAGGCATTACTACTATGTTCCGAGGAGCATGCAAAAGCCTTGGTAAAATTCCTGAAAACTGCCCATGTACCCCAAGAGACATCTGCCGATCAGTTTTAAGACTGCGTAGCCAGCTTAATTGTAGATAATGGTCTAGGTTTTTCAGATGCTGATTTAACACCCAGAGGAAGGAAGCATAATGAGGCATTGCATGTCTCAGTTGAATGTAGGGGCATAACCTTGGCCCATGTTTTGGTGGACACTGGCTCATCTCTGAATGTAATTCCTAAAAAAGCTCTTAATCGGCTTGACTGTGAGGGATTAACATTGAAGCCAAGTAACATAGTGGTAAGGGATTTTGACGGCTCGAAAAGGATGGTACATGGGGAGGTAAACATTCCCATAAAAGTTGGAACACAAACATTTGATTCAACTTTTTACGTAATAGATATCTGTCCCTCATATTCTTGCTTGCTAGGCCGACCATGGATTCACAATGCTGGCACTTTCACTTCTACGTTGCACCAAATGATGAAATATCCGATTCAAGGGAAGATTATCACTGTTCATGGAGAAGAAGAGTATATGATCAGCCATCTCAAATCCTTCAGATATATGGAGTTAGATGGTGAACTTATTGAAACTCCATTTCAACACTTTAAAGAGGTCCCGCAGGATGTGGCGGTAACCAAGGTTGTTCCCAATATTACAAGGCCTCCACTCCGGATGTCATCTCTGAAGGATGCCAAAGCAGTGGTAGAAGAAGGTGGGTGCACTATCTGGGGACAACTTTCAGATATCCCATATAAGTCTGACAAGTTTGGCCTATGTTTCACTTCAAGTGCTCAGAAGGCTGTACGCCGCGCTCGTGCCAGAGGACCACCCCTGAAGATCAGCAACCGTGAGGTCAACACCATAGAGGATGGTGAAGATAGATGTGACTTGGAAGATTGGATATTCTGTACTGTCAGTGGAGGGCTCAACAACTGGGAGGCTAGAGATTTTTCCCGATCACTTTTATCCCACAATAATTTGTCTTTACATTTTTTTGGATCTGTAATATTAAAACAATTTGCACTCTTAAAACCTTGTGTCTTACCTGAGGCACAATGGTCCATTTGTAAGGGTTATTATCTCATTTTCATACAACATCAATGAATCATAGACGTTTTCGCATACAAACTTTTGTGCTCATTGTTTTCCTTTTTACATTTTCATTTCTTTCAAAGATAGCTATACCCTTACACACACTCACACTCACAATGCAGGTATACATCCATTCGGGATCCCATGGGTAACAATACTGCTATGGCCTTTTGTGACTCTGAGAATCTAATCTACCAAGCCAAAGACGAAGGTGAGGAAGATTGTGAAGTACCAGGAGAACTTTCCAGACTACCACAACAAGAAGAGAGAACCATTCAACCTCACGAGGAACCCGTGGATACAATCAACCTAGGTACCGAAGAAGACAAAAAAGAGGTCAAGGTGCATGCCAATCTGGAACCCAGTATCAAGGAGCGTCTGATTCAGTTATTGCACAATTATGTCAAAGTCTTTGCCTGGTCATATGAAGACATGCCAGGACTTGATGTAGATACTGTGGTACATCGTCTGCCTACAAGAGAGGATTGTCTTACAGTAAAACAAAAGGTTCGCCGCATGAGGCCGGGTATGTCAGAAAAGATTAAAGCAGAAGTCATGAAGCAATTCAACGCTGGATTCTTGGCTGTCACCTCTTATCCCCCAATGGGTTGCCAATGTTGTTCCCGTGCCCAAAAAGAACGGCAAAGTGCAAATGTGTGTGGACTACATATATTTGAATAGGGAAAGCCCTAAGGATGATTTTCCACTCCCCCACATTAATATTACAGCACAATACAAAGTGTTTTCCTTCATGGACAGATTCTTAGGTTATAACCAAATCAAAATGGCGCCCGAGGACATGGAGAAAACAACCTTTATCATGCAATGGGGAACTTTTTGCTATAAGGTGATGCCATTCGGACTGAAGAATGCTAGGGCAACCTATCAACGTGCCATGGTAGCTCTATTTCATGACATGATACACCATGAAATAGAGGTCTATGTGGATGATATGATAGCCATATCTCAAACAGAAGAAGATCATCTTGATCACTTACAAAAACTGTTTGAGAGACTGAAGAAATACAAGCTGAGGTTGAATCCAAACAAATGCACATTTGGGGTACGATCTGGTAAACTCTTAGGCTTTACCGTCAGCAACAAAGGTACTGAAGTAGATCATGCCAAGGTAAAAGCAATACAAGAGATGCCTGCTCCTCGTACTGAGAAGGAAGTCAGAGGGTTCTTGGGACGTTTGAACTACATTTCCAGATTCATCTCTCACCTGACAGCTACTTGTGAACCAATCTTCAAATTGTTGAAGAAAGATCAGGTAGTCAAATGGAATGACGAGTTCCAAGTTGCTTTTGACAAAATCAAATAATACTTACAAGAGCCTCCTGTATTGATGCCACCAGTCAAGGGAAGACCGTTGATCATGTATCTGACTGTTTTAGAAAACTCAATGGGGTGTGTATTGGGGCAGTATGACGAGTCTGGCTGAAAAGAGCATGCTATTTACTACATGAGAAAAAAGTTTATCGACTGTGAAACCAAATATTCACTGCTCGAGAAAACTTGCTGCGCTCTAGCATGGGCTGCTCGCCGACTAAGACTGTATATGCTGACTCATACTACCTTGTTGATATCTAAAATGGATCAGATAAAATACATATTTGAGAAGCCTGCTCTTTCTGGGAGAATAGCGAGATGGAAGATGATCCTAACAGAGTACGACATACAATATACTACCCAAAAAGCTATAAAGGGCAGTGTACTAGCTGATCACCTTGCTCACCAAGCTGGAGAAGACTACCAGTCCATGAAGTTCGAATTTTCGGATGAAGACATCATGACGTTAGACAACTGTAAAGAATTCAGGCCATATGACGGACCTGAACAAGGATCCCAATGGACCCTGTTCTTTTATGGGGAATCCAATGCACTTGGCAATGGTATCGATGCTGTACTCATATCTCCGGAAGGGTGTCATACTCCCTTTACCGCAAGACTCTGCTTCAATTGTACAAATAACATGGAGGAATACGAAGCATACATCTTTGGTCTCAGAGCTGCCATAGACTTGGAGATAAAATCCTTAAATGTATTCAGAGACTCAGCTTTGGTCATCAGTCAGATCAAAGAGGAATGGGACACCAAACACCCAAACCTTATCCCTTACAAAGAACATGTTTTGACGTTGCTACCACATCTTGAGAAGATTACCTTCGAGCATTTCCCGCGAGAAGAAAATCAGCTAGAAGACGCTCTAGCCACAATGTCATATATGTTTAAACTTAATTGGGATAACGAGGCTCCCCAGATCACCATCGAACGAATGGAGGAACCAGCGCACTGTCACGAGATTAATACTAAAGAAGTAGTGAACCATCCTTGGTTTCACAAAGTCAAGAAGTATCTTGAGGCTCAAGAATATCCAAAAGGAGCTTCAATCAATGACAAGAAGTTATTAAGGATATTCTTCGCCAAGTTCTTCCTTAGTAACGACACCATGTACAAACGCAATCATGACTCTGTGTTACTTCGGTGCGTAGATAAGTTTGAAGCTGAAAGGATCATGGCTGAATTACATGAAGGCACTTTTGGCACCCATTCTAGTGGGCATACAATGGCAAAGAAAATCCTACGGGCAGGCTATTACTGGTCTACCATGGAAGCAGATTGCTATCAACACTCTCGAACCTGCCACAAGTGTCAGATTTATGCTGACAAGGTGCACGTACCTCTGGTTCCTCTGAATGTCTTGACAGCTCCTTGGCCCTTTGCTATGTGGGGAATAAATATGATTGGGGAAATCAAGCCGACAACCTCTAATGGATACCGCTTCATCTTAGTGGCCGTTGATTATTTTACAAAGTGGGTGGAGGCAGCTTCCTTCGCTTCTGTTAGCAAGAATGTTGTGGCCCGTTTCATCAAGCAAAATCTCATTTTCCGGTACGGTATCCCAAAAAGGATCATCACTGACAATGGTGTTAATCTCAACAACACTATGATCACCACTTTGTGTGAGCAATTCAGGATCCAACATCATAATTCTTGCCCTTACTGGCCAATGATGAATGGTGTTGTCGAAGCTGCAAATAAGAACATTAAAAAGATCATACAGAAAATGATAGTCACATACAAATACTGACATGAGATGTTACCATTCGCTCTCCATGGGTATCGTACCACAGCTCGTACATCAACCGGGGAAACACCCTATTCTCGGGTTTACAGCATGGAGACTGTCTTTCCTATCGAGGTCCAGATCCCCTCTCTGAGGATTATGAAGGATGCAAGGCTGAACGAAGACGATCGGATCCAAACTCGACTTGATCAACTAAACTTGATTGATGAGAAGAGACTTACTGGTGTTTGCCATGCCAATGTATCAAAAACAGATGATCAAGGCTTTCAATAAGAAGGTCATGCGTCAATTGTATCAAGTTGGAGATCTGGTGATCAAACGCATCATACTGCCACAAGGTGATCCTAGGGGCAAATGGACTCCTACCTATGAAGGACCATTTGTAATCAAAAACATTTTCTCTGGTGGGGCAATGATCTTGACCACCATGGATAGTGACGACCTGCCGTATCCTGTAAACACGAACATAGTCAAAAGATACTACGCATAAGAGACCCGCTAATTTGACACACCTAGGCAAAACAAGGGCATCCCGGCGAACCAAAAGGTTCGGGCAAAAATTAGGGATAAAACAAAAAAAAATTGTACACCCGGCAAGCTGAAAACCCGAAAAGGCGGCTTGGGCAAAAAAGGGTTTCCTAGTGGACTGAAAACCCGAAAGGGAGGTTTAGGCAAAAGTTATGGAATTAAAGCGTATGACTATGTCCCGTTGGATCACCTTACGGACAACCTTTGGCTTCAACTGACAAACTCAGATTCTGATCAATTCAATCATCTCTGGACGAGGCAACAAATAGACAAGATGCTCAGAGATATAAAGGCTATAGAAAAATGGGAACCCCATGGGATTTTTACACATAGCTATCTTTTCTTTGTATCAAAATTTTCATTTTTTACGACGACATTCTCTTACTAGAATGTTTGTCTCCTTGTACAAAAATACTTACTCAAAGTAAATACAAAGATACCTCTTTGAAAGTGAAAAAACTATGTCTTTTCTTTACGTTTGTGTTTTGTTTACAAAAACGTCCAATGATTCATTGTTGAACATATGCATTTGAACATAATTACTGTTTACAAATAAAAAAGAAGAAGACAATCACTGATGGCTTTAAGAGGTAGCCAGATCTCTCTATACTATTTCCATAAATCCC
Source organism: Vicia faba (assembly GCA_948472305.1). Lineage (NCBI taxonomy): Eukaryota > Viridiplantae > Streptophyta > Magnoliopsida > Fabales > Fabaceae > Vicia > Vicia faba. The sequence goes on from OX451737.1 coordinate 596,898,533, forward strand.
CCATAATTTACAGTTTAATTCCCAGCGGAACAAGCTTCCAATTATCAATCCCCAGTAGTAGTCGTTCAATTTCTCAGGATTTTCCAACAGGATTTTGCAAGCAGTACATGGCATTCCCTTTACAACAGAATTTATTTCTCTAAGCAGAAATTCATCAACACTTAGACTTCACAACATGAAGACTTATATCCTCAGCAGCAATCAGGGATTTATTTTCCCCAACCCAACAGTAGTACAACAAACTGGCTTACATATGCATACATTGCATCCATATATCATAAACATTGATAACACGAATGCATTATACTACGCATCACATACAACATAAACATTGCATTTTAGCTAACATTTTACCCTTTTCAGGATAAGGTTAACATCTACCATTAACAATATTCAAAGTTTTCAGATATAGTTCGGATACTCTCCAGATACGGACGCCATTATGATACTCATTCAGATTCAACTTTCAAATATAGTTCAGATACGCTCCAGATATGGAAACCATTCTGATACTCATTTAGATTCAACTTCTCAGATATAGTTAAGATACGCTCCAGACACGGATGCCATTCTGACACTCATTTAGAATCAACTTCTCAGATATAGTTCAGATACGCTCCAGATACAGACGACATTATGATACTCATTCAGATTCAACTTTCAGATACAGTTCAGATACGCTCCAGACACGGATGCCATCCTGATACTCATTCATATTCAACTTTCAGATACAGTTCGGATACGCTCCAGACACGGATGCAATTCTGACACTTGTTCAAAACTAGCTTTCAAAAACAGTTTAGATATGCTCCAGACACGGATGCCATTCTGATGTTCATTCAAAATCAACTCTCAGATACAGTTCAGATACGCTCCAGACACAAACGCCATTCTGATACTCATTCTTACAACTTACAAATTACAAAACCAACAATCACTTTTGGATGGAATCTTGTAAGCCTATCTCCTACAACTTTCTATCACCTCTCCAAAATTCATCTTTAAGCCCATTCCCTCAACCATCACATCACCGAGTGCAAATTTCTGGGCACTCTAGTGTCTAATCATCTTCCACCTTCGAGTCACGACGGGCAAAACACGCCAGCCTAACTCTCCAGGCTTAATAATATTGAACAGGGGAAGCTGTTGTACCCCAAAATCTCATTGGGCTCAAGACTGCACTAGGGTTTGATCAGCTCGAGACATCTCCTTATGCACTAATGACCAAAATTAGGGTTTGAGTTTGCACACAGATTTTTGAACTATCAATGCTTCATATGACTTTCATGGATCATTATGAACCCCCAAGGTTACTCATGTCAAGTTTCAAGCCTTAGATCACACTTTTGATCAGTCAATTGAACAGTTGACCTAAAAATCAGTTGTATTGGGGAAAAAGTCAACCATAGCCAATTTACAGTCAAACTTCATAATTTTTGATCCACATCAACATTTTAGAACCATATGTATTATTTGATCAAGCTTGGACCCTAATTCCTCAAGAAATTTGATCAAATCTCCAAAAGGGCAAAATGGTCAAAATTAGGATTTTGATTGGAAAAGGGGCAATTTATGATTTTTGACCTATCAAATGGTCAATTGGTTTAAGGCATGATCTCAAGAGTCCAATTGCATCATTTTTACCTAATGACATGATTCAAAACATTGCAAATCCTTTGGATTGACAGATGAATTTTGCAGTCAATTGATCAAAAGTCAAATGTATACTGAAAAGTCAAACTTTGACTTTTTGGTCAAATTCAAGTGCGAAAGATCACAATTCATTAAAACATATCAAAATAGGAAACTTGTTCATCAAGAAATCAAGAAATCAAGATTTCATTTTGAAAAGTCAAAATTTCTAAACTTAGAAATTTTTTCTAAGTGTTGAAAATTTCTTATTTTTTTCATAACTTTCAGCAATTTTTTCATTATGATACAAGATGATTCAAAGGAAAGTTCCAACAAGAAAGTTGTAGATCTCCATGAAATACACAACTTTTCTTCACACAACTTCTTCCAAAAGTGCTTGGATCTCAAGTTATAATTTTGTGAATACATGCTCATGAACTAAAAAAGACTTAGTGAAATTTTGCCCTAGTTAGGCAGATTTTTGACCTAACGTCATGGCAATTTTTCACATAGTTCCAATGGGAATATTCAAAATAAATTCAAATATGGGTTGTAGATAACTTTTCAAGCTTTCCAAAATGTCCAAGAACTCCTTGATATCATTCTTGAGCAAGGAGAATCGAAGGCAAGAAGTTAGGGTTTTCAAACTTGAATTACAAGCCACTTTGTGAAGAACACTTGATCCAATCTTCAAGCATGTTGTACTAATCTTGCTTTTCAGGCTTCAAACTTGATAATCACTCAATAATTTAATGTTTGCACAACTGATAGAGCTATTGTCCAAACATTTGAGCCATTATCCAAGTTGCATTTCCATTTTGGGAAGAAAGTCACCACTTCCATTTTGGAAAAGTGACTTTAATCACAATGTCAACTCTTCTTGAGCCCATACATTATTTTTTCTGACTCCAAAACATTTAAAAGCAATAAGAAACATATCTATAGCCTGATAACCACCCTAAAAATCCTTGTACTTCACATTGAAACCATGTTTGTCAACTTTGCTTCAAAATCAAGTAACCAAGCCATAACATGTGATTTCAATTTCTGAGTTGTTTCAAGCCTCAAAAACTCTTGCCTATAAGTACATACACTATTTGCAAGCTAATTGACAAGCTTGAAGACCCTAAAACTCTCGAAAACACCATTGTTGCACAAAACTGCCTAACTTGACAATTTTGAGCCAAAACTCATCATCTTCATTTCCACTCGTGCGTTTTGAAAGCCAATCATTCAAACACCTTATATACATCATACCAAAGTAATCCAGGCCCATTTTTAAAGATTGTAACTCCTCCATCACTATCCACCATTTTCAAACATCAAGCTTGCAGGTTGACTTGAGTAGAGAGATTCAGGGACTTTAAAGGCAAAGTAGGAGTTGGAATACACTCAAGGAGGTCCAGGCAAGCTAAACAGATCCTCAGGCCATCTCAAAAGTTTCTCAAACTCCATTCACGACTCTAGCTGCAAGAGGTAAGTTTTCAAACTTCTATCTCTTCATACAAGCATCATTTGATCCTGATTTGTGAAGATAAAATATAGATATCTTTGCTCTAAAGCTAACCATGTTCATAGTTCCCATTTATATTGACTGTGTATAGAGAATTTTAGATTTGAAACTTCTGAGAAAATTAGTTTTCAATTTAGGGCCAGCAAAATTAATCTTCATCTTTTACTTTTAGCTTACATAAGTTATATGGTTGCGTGATAAAAAATAGCACAACTTTCATGTTTTCATTTTCCATTTTTGTTGAGAAATGATTGAGATACAGGTGGTCCGGCTGGCTGAAGGTTAAAGACGAAGTACAAGCCATATAAACGTTTTACCTTATCTATTTATTCTTTCATTTAAATTAACGGATGTACAGCCACCCTAATGGTAAGCAGCACGCGTTATTGATAGAGGTCATGTGTTCGAACCTCAGCGCTGCCTTTTACAAATATTTTTACATTTTCTGTCTTTTTTTGGTTCCTTCCAGCGCATGGGCCTCCCCCAACCTGGGCCTGACTTTTTTCTAACCTTCCCCCCTGCTTCATATTTGCACCCTGGCCCAATTTATTTATTTGTTTATTTATTTCATTTTTATTTTTCTTAAATATTTCTAAAATACTAAAAATCATAAAAACACAAAAAATGATATATTTAAATTGACACTTTTTATTTTATTTTTCTCCATAAACAAAAATATTTTTTAGACTTTATTTATTTATTAAGTAAACCTTATAAACTTAATTAATATTATATTGTTTATTTATTTTTATTTACACTAATTAAAATACATTTATTTTAATATATAAAAAAAGAGCCAAAATTAGTTTACAACACCATATATTATTTTCAAGACAAAAATACAAAAATACTTTTTTTCTTTAAACTTATTTTCTTTTAATCAACTAAATAGAATTAGGGTTTTATTCAAAAATATTTTCTTAATTAATTTAAGTTAATTTAATTTTGATTTAATTATTTTTCTCTAATTTGGTTTTGGTTAAAACGTCTTTCATATGAAAAATCCAAACAAAAATCATTTCTTTCCATTTGCATTTGTACTTTATACAGTTATTCAATTATTTGTACATATTCAATTTGGTTGTAATAGATTAATTAGGTTTATATTATTGCAATCCCCAATTACAAATTGTATACTCCCTCCCACAAGTATTGTAATAGTGTAGTAATTTTAAATTTCGCAATTTATCGCTTTCATATATACAATGTTAGTAATTAGGTTTTGTATGGAAAGATTAAAACCAACAAAATAGAAAACCCTAATTCAAGACAAAATCAAGCATGAAAATAATAAACTTGCACACAAGCACCCCTAGGGTTATCCCACTTGGTTTCCTTATACAAAATGACCATATTACGCATGTGAAGTATCTTAGCAAAAACAAACATATACAAGATCATAGTCCCTCGATGACGCTATCTAAAGTTGCCTTACAAATGATCTTAGTCCCTAAAAAAGAATGCTAAGATACCTTGCAACATTGCTAATCATGGTTATACGATGACCCACACCCTTCCCGTTAACATCCAAAGATAGGGTTGCTTACCAAATCAATGGTAAGACAACAATGACAAAGGAAAAGAAAATGAACAAGAAAGACTTTTGAGTAGGTAGAATGCTCCTAATTACTTGCTCAATTTTAAACAAACATCCTTGCTATTTTCAAAACAAACACCTACACATTTCAAAACATCTTACAAAACTTGAAAACATTTTCAAAAGATCAACATCTCTGTATACATTCTTACGAACGAGAATCATTACAAAGATTGCCTAAACAAAGGCCTCTTTACAAAATACTTTCAAAAAACCACACTAAGCACAATTTCAAACAAAATCAAGTGATCTAGCAAGTAACTAAGAGCCCATGGAAAACCATGGATGAAAAGGGTGATAATACCTTCCCTTTTCATAATCTACCCCCCGAACTCAAGAAACAATCTCAAAGGTCTTTCCAGTACTTTTTCACCTTTCCTTTTATGGATAAAAGAAAAATAGATGTAGACTCTTGCTAACCATAACATTTGCGATAAAACGCAAAATCTTCAAGTCATTTCTCCCACCGTATCACACCCACCATAGTGTTTTTCTAAAGCTTGGGTCTTGTACTGACACGGTTAAGTGTATAAACTCAGAACCAGGCACTCTGATGCCAATTGACGAAGTGAAAAACACAAGAAGGGGGGGGGGGGTTGAATTAAAACTTAAAAACCAAAAGCAATAGACACGAAATTCTTATCCTGGTTCACTTGATCTTAAACTACTCCAGTCCACCCGCCAAGGTGATTTCACCTCTCTCCAACGAGGACATAATTCACTATTTAAACTGTTTACAATTCTACTTTGACAACTGCCAAAGTCTTCTTAAGTACAACCACAAACCAGTTTATCTCAAGGAAAATGACTTAATCAAAAGAAAAGATTTACTGTGTATTGTTTGTTTTTCGTTACAAAAATTGTATCACTACTGTGATGTATTACACAAATTGAATGTAGTATGAATATGAATTGTTGCAGGTTTTTGAGATTGTATAGAGCAGTCGTGTGAAAATCGTGAATGATTTACCCTTTGAACTTGTTTATATAGGCGTGACAAATCTGTCCAAATGGAAACATGATAATGGTCACTTAATGCACTTTCCATACTGAGAAGATCCTTGTCTGAATGAAGCCGTTGCACATGATACTGACTTAATGGAAAAGTAACGCTTCAGAACTTAGGAATCTTGCATGATGCTTTACTTCAAAAGTTGGGAAGTCAGAAACGTAAGATTCAGTTAGCGTGTTGGACTTCTATTCAGAATCAGGATATCTTTCTCTTTAGGGCAGATTCTGATCATCATACTTCATAATATTCTGATTACTCAGCTTGAGTGCTTATGTGGCTTAACTTCTAATGTCGTTTCAGTCAGAACTTCTGTACAACATAAAACACAAATTTAGAGTGCATATTTGTTCTTTGTGTTTGCTATCATCAAAACTCTTATGAGGGTTGTAGAATCAAACTATGTTCTAACACTTGATACTTTTGGCATATAGCTTCTAGCTTCTTTCTTTGTACATCAGGGATCATGGAAGTCTACCAAAGGCTAGGCAACTGAATATTCTAAAATGATGTACAAATGACTTTACATCACTCCTAATTTTTTTGGAGTAATATCTTTAGTGAATTTCTTAAAGAAGACTATATATTTAAAAAATACTCTATGTAATTCTTAAAAAGTCCTTTAATTTTCGGAGATGTATCTCCGAATGCACCCTTTTTTTGTTTAACGTTAATTTGTTTTGGAGATACATTTCCGTGAAAAAGTCAGAGATGTATCTCCTTATTTTATGGGGACAGTAAACCAGGGTATTTTGTAAATGGTTCTCATATCAAATAACATTAGAAGGTATTCGAAGATTCGACTATAATAATGATACAAATAAAACTACATATATAAAGTTATAATTCAAGATTACACAAATCCAATCCAAAAGTTAAACCGAAGTCGATAAACAAAATACAATCCAGAATGTATCGAGAGTACAAATACAATAATCTACTGCATATGATGGACTATGAGTCGGTCTCGCCCTCGTATCCCTGTGGTCATGCGCTGCCTCATATACTCCAGAGCCTCCTCCATCATGGCATCTACAACATTCATCACCTCAGAGCCATCCATAAAGAGTCTCCCATTAATACCCATCTGATTAATCTCTATGATACGATGATACTTAGGCAAGACATCATGAGCATGATGTGCCATAACATGTTCCTCCTCTAGTATCTCCTGATTAGTTGGCCTAGGTGGATCTCATAGAGCATCATGTATCATATAAGGATATGACACCCAGAAGAACCACCAAATGTAACTGTCAATGTAGATCCATTCTTTCGGTGCTATGGTACTTTGTGTCTCATCTGGTACCAAATGATTAACATAATAATCAAATATACCATCCATACCTTTATGTTTCGCAGTGGGAGGAGCAGACATAGGAAGATCTTTGAGAATGTAGTTCATGTAGCCGAACTAATGCATGACGCTCTTAGGCAGATGAGAATTCGTCAGACGAAACTCGCAAGCCAACCATCTCGAGTATAAGACAATGTCATCAAAGGGAATTGTCTCACGTTGATTGACGTATGTATGGAAGTGTATATCCTCAAAGACCAAGTGTACAATAATCACCATGAAGGGCTCCGTCGCCTGATTTCCTCTTAGAGGGGTGAATGTTGAAGCACGTAACTTATCCTTAGTATAAGTCGGCTCAAGTGACCATCCAGAGATGCGTGGGAAGTGTTATAGGATCCATTCCTGAAAACAAGAATCATTAGTTAGTAACGGTGTTGCAATAATTAACAAATGACATACAAGCAATAGAAGACAAAGAAATTTTATCGTCAAAAGTGTGATATTGTTTGTCACCTCCTTCGTATTCCACATTCAACCATAAGATAACTTAGAATACAATTATACCAAACAAGCGGCCCCTCGGTTGTACTTAGTGTGCAACTGATTTTTCAGATTTTTCTTTTGGTTTGGTTAATTTGAAAAAAAAATTACAATCTTAGGGATTATAATCTAATCAACAAAACAATTTCAAGTTTTATAACCAAAATATTTTTCTATACATATCAATTGCACAATTAACAAATTTAACAATTTACAATTAAAAGTAAATGAGAGAGAGAGAGGGAGAAAATGATTTGTGTAGGCACATCCATAACCATCCTTGCTATGGGTACGTATGCCCCCAATTCTGTTTGGAATTGAGATAAATAAAATTAACCTTTGCAAAATATTGTTTACAAGAGAACAATTAGCTATCCAACAATTCAAACTCTAGGTATGATGTTGATCTTATCTTCTTCTCTTCCCTTGATCTTGAGCTCGATCAAGTGAGATTGATATTTCCAATTTGATCCTCAGTCTACCTCTATCCCTTTTCAATAAATTTCATTCTTCAAAGCCTTCACTCGACTAAATCTTAATTGTGAACGTATCGTGACCCCAAGATTTACCAAAGTGATCCTCCGGTTACCGTTACTCCTTCGAACGAACTCCAAAAACTTCAAATCACCAATGATCTTGATATAAAACCCCATCTTGGTTTTCTTATTTGAAATCCCCAAAGAATTCTCAATCCAATTTACCGGTACACAAACCTGAATTGGACGTTATCAACTCTAAATTTAGATGGCATCCAACAAGAATGATTATATGTAATTATTGTGTGTATTCATAGACGAGAGAAGATGAATAGAAATTTCTTTATATGTTTATGGTTTCATCTCATTTTAAATGATGCAAGTATGAGGTGTATATATATATATATATATATATATATATATATATATATATATATATATATATATATATATATATATATATATATATATATATGTGTGTGTGTGTGTGTGTGTGTGTGTGTGTGTGTGTGCAAGTTGGAGACAAAAAGGAATGCAAGAAGTTTAGAAAAATCATAAAATTTAGAAAAATTGATTATATGTGTCGACCTATATAAGTCATGTGTCGACATATTCGATGCATGTGTCGACCTATATATGTCACGTGTCAATACATGCATTACAGAGTCTAAAGGATTTTAAAACACAACAGCTTGTGTTGACTCATAGGTCGAATCAGTCGACTGATGAACTTGATTATCACATGAAATCTGATTTTTAATGTGTGAAACATTTCCCAAACTTTTTTAAACCATTTCTAAATTTTTTTTATGCTTCCTAATGCTAATAGGCACATGAAACTCATAGGTCAAATGTGTCAATTTTTTAAACTCATAGGTTGAATGTGTTGATTTTTCATGAAGGCATCCCTTGAATGTGTGCATCATAACTTCGTCTTACAGATGCTTCTCCCCCTTTGACAACACCAAAAAGAGACAAAGAAATCCATGAGAAGTATAACATAGATACGAAAAAACAAATATACCATATACCAAAATCACACAGAGGAGTTTGCAAAGAAGAATCGATCAACAAAAACAGTACTCACATAGAATAATGTTAGAGTGAAAAAATATAAAATAAATAACCAACAATACCCAAAAATTTAAGAGAGAGAGAAAGAACATGTTCAAGCATACCATCAAAATATATTTCAAATGCTAAGATATTATACCATGAAATACAAATGATGATGAACCACAAAATACTAAAACATGAAGTCACTATAAATACATGGATAAAAAAACACTCATTAGTTCAAAAAAATTGGGAGTGAACATTTATGAGATTGCATTTCATATCAAATATATCACATAAACACAAAATTAAATTGCAAGTGATATAGATAAATAATGAAAGAATTAAAAACTTACTAACAAAGAGATAAGTGAAATGATACTACCTCATTGGACTAAAGACGGAGGATGCACTTACAAAACAAGGAACTTTTGAATGAAAGTTGAAATAGATGTAAAGAATGCCTTAAAAGTTTTAGACTTCAACATTTCTAACCCATTTATATTTTCCAAATTCTCATTTATGGGCATTGGATTATTAAGAGACTTTGCATAAACCGTTTTTGATAGAGCATTATTTGTCACATAAATATCCCATGTTATAGTAGTCTTAGATAGTGTGGTCACTTATGATGATGTCTATAAGAATATTGTCGATTTGATATCATTCTCTTATTTAGGGTCATCTTACTCCTCCTCTTATTTCACCACTTTAGGTTGATCAGTTCCTTCTTTGGTGTCTTTGAGCATGTCTTCTTAAGATATACCTACATCATGGAAAGAAATATCTTTCCAGACTTATCTAGGATAAGATTCATTACAAATGACAAGCATGAACTCTTCAACAATAAGTAACAATATAGATAATAGTAGAATAAGGATTTACTTACACTATCCTTAACAAGTATGACACCCTTTTTTGTCTTCATAGGTCACAAACCCCTTCTTCATTGCCACAAAGTCAATGCATAAGGGATCTGTTACACATATCATGCCTTGAACATCCACTATCAATAACCCATATTATTTCCATGGAGCTAAGACATTTATCCTATAAAATCAATTAAGAGTGCTAGGTATCCAATTTTCATTGGATCCTTGAGGGTGAGTGGAAATCGTGTTGCACTTAGGCAACCATTGAAAATCAACTTTAGGAATAAAATATCTCATAAATTTGTATTTGGCAATGGTATGAATTTTTTTTGCAACAATAATGACAAGTCAAATGATGGTGATATTTACTTTTTCTATTTGGATCCTTTTTAATAAAGCTATACTTTTTATATAGTTTATTCAAAGACTTTTTAAACTTTGAGGGACCAATAGAAAATATAATCTTTGGTTGTAATACCTTGTCCAATTTTTCTTTAAGAGTATTATTCTCTTTTTTCCAAATGTGACAAGTTTCACAATCGAACCATGATGGTTCTTCATCCCCCTTCTTAAAATTTTGAATATCTACCATAGATTTCTTTAGGGCATCCATTGGCTTTTCCATTTCTAAAACCTTAGTTTCTAAGTGTGAAATGATCCTTATATTTGAAGCTAAATTTTTAAAATCATCTACTGCTTCTCTATGTAGATTTTCAAAAGCTATTTGTAACTCAGAATAAGAAAATTTATCAATGAAAGCTATAAAGATTTGAATAATTTTTGGTAAAACTAGATGTTGAACAAGATGTTAAAATATGTGGAAAATAACATGTAGAACAAGATGTCCTATAATGAAGATTCGACATCCTGGACTGCTACAACAGGTTTTTTGTAAATATGTTCCAAGATTTAAGGAGCGCTTTAGTAGTGGATCAAGGAATGTTTTAACAGAAGATTCAAAGTCCATGGACATTTGAAGATTATAAAATGAAGACTTAAACCTAGGGAAGTTCAACTAATCCTTGTGTAAAACTTTTAAAATTAAAAAATAAGGGTTTAGGATTTTGAGAGTCGTGTACTTTCTCGTGTTGTAAGTTACCCTTTGTATCCGTTTGATACATTTTGGTAGACGTTGTTTCTATACAGATTCAGAAGCCTTTAGGTAATGAATTGTATATTGTTCTTGGATGAAGCTTTGAAGCAAATCCAAGTATGTTTGTTAGTCAAGAGTCTTGGCTGAACTTTATTTGAAAGGGGTGTCTTTCAAGTGGTTTGATGCAGTCACCAGAGGTTATGATTGTTAGATATTACGGGGGAAGATTTAGGGAGTGAGATGGGTTTCTCTTATCTTAGATGGGGTTCTGAGATCAAGATTTTATTGGATAATGATTAGGTCAAACAGAGGTTATTTACCTATAAACCTGAGGTTGTTTACATAAAGTAATACTAATGATAGTAGAATCTTCTTCTTAGCTTGGTAGCCCGCAGAGTAGGTGTTGTTCAGAAAGAGGTTTTGGTTTGACATTCAGAGTCTCATCAATTTACTTTGATGTTCTTGAATACCCCAAGCCTCTGCTTCCATTTCTACTAACACCATAGATTATTGAAGACATTTTGATTCTATCTATGCTTTTAGTAAGGAAGTGTCGAAAATCTCTATCATATCTGATTACTTCGTCAGTAAAAAATTTGTTAGAGAAAATCTCTTCTTCTAATCTAGACACTTTACTTTTCAGAGCAATGTTTGATTTTTGTAAAACAAATAGTTTTTCATTTAAGCCAGACATATTTTGCTCATCTATAGTAGTGTTTTCATAAGTAGCTATAAAACACTTTTCAAGATTTTGTGTTTAATTATAAGAGATTGATACCATTCCATTAAATCAGATAAACCAATTTCAAGTTCAGAACGAGATAAAGAAGAAAGTACCTCTTTGTCATCATCGGAGTCTGACTCATAGTTAATTATCAGTTTGTCTTCTGATGTTGCTTCTCCCTTGCTAGTTCTGGCCATGAATGCCATGTTTGCATGTTCTTCATCAGAATCTTCATCTTCTGATTCTGAATCATCCCATGTTGCCATGAGATCCTTCTTGGCTTTGTAAGCCTTTTTAGGCTTCTTGTCTTTCTTAAGCTTTGGATAATCATTTTTGTAATATCCAGACTCGTTACATTCAAAACAAGTAACTTATTTTCCTGAAGCATTTCTCTGACCAGAAGTGGATTCACCTCTTCCATATGTCCTTCTTTGACCTCTGAACTTTCTTTGTCTGTACTTCCAGATTTGACTTATTCTTCTAGATATCAAAGAGAGTTCATCATCATCTGAATATTATTCAAATTCTTCTGTTTCTTGCTTAACTTGATAAGCCTTGGTTTTCCCAGAAGTAGACTTTAAAGAAACTGATTTTACCCTCTTCTGAGGTTCATCTTGTTCTATCTCTATTTCATGACTTCTTAAAGATCTAATCAACTCCTCAAGAGAGATATTTTTCAGATCCTTTGGTGATTTTAAAGCAGTTACCATTGGTTTCCATTTGATAGGTAGACTTCTGATAATCTTTTTAACATGATCTACTATGGCGTAACCTTTTTTCAGAACCTTAAGTCCTTCCACCAGAGTCTGAAATCTTGAAAACATTCTTTCCACATATTCACTGTCTTCCATCTTGAAGGCTTCATACTTTTGAATTAAGGCTAGAGCCTTTGTTTCTTTTACTTGTGCGTTGTCTTCATGTTTCATCTGAAGAGAATCAAATATAGACTTTGCAGTCTCTCTATCTGTGATTTTCTCATATTCATTATATGAAATAGCACTTAGAAGAATGATTCTTTCTTTGTAGTTATTTTTGCATACTTTCTTTTGTGCTTCCTTCATTACACGTCTTGCAATCTTATGACCATTATCATCTACTGGGTGAGTGTAGCCATCAACTACCAAGTCCTATAGATCCAAGTCCTATGCTAGAAAGTAACTTTCTATTCTATCCTTCCAATAATCAAATTTCTCCCCATCAAACATAGGAGGTTTTGAACTATAGTGATCTTTATCATTATCCCTATTATCAATAGTGGAAGTAGATGTAGCCATTGGTTTTTCACACACACTGGATCGGTACTGGACACTGTTAAGTGTTGATAAAATTAAAACTTTTTATCTCCTCAGAACTGGAGCTCTAATACCAATTAAAGGTGTGAAAAACACAAGAAAGGGGGTTTGAATTGAGTTTTTAAAACAAAATTATTCTTTTTAAAATGTTCCCCTTTAAGTTAAAATGATTTTTCCTTCACTCTTGATAATAATAATAAGTAAGAACAGGAAGTAAAGAACAATGTATGTGTTTTACCCCAAAATTTGCCCTCCCATTTTCCTCAAGGGTTTTCAATTGCTCAAGGCTACTCAATGTTTGATCAGACAAATTCTTATCCTAAGCAGTTGACCTACAACTAGGGTTTCACTTTTCTCAACGAAATTTAAGCTTATAATTCCTCAAGTGGATTTCATGGTTTCTCATATGTCTCAAATAATTCTCATGCCAAGTTTCAAATCTTGCATCACAAGTTTGCTCAGTCAATTGCTCAGATGATTGAAAATTAACTACATTGGACAAAAAGTCAACTATGGTCAACATACAGTCAAACTTCAAGATTTTTGGTCAACATAAATATTTTGAAGTCACATTCATCATTTGATCAAGGGTTGATCATGATTCATCAAGAAAACTCAAATATTCATCACAAGTCAAAAGTTACCAAATTAGGGTTTTCTTAAGGAGAAGTCAACTGAACTTTGACCAAGCATAACTTTCACATGCTTCATCAAATATTTCTCAATCAAAGTTCATTTTTAAGGAAATTCAATTCTCTACAACTTCGTCTCTCTAAGATCAAGTCCAAAAAATGCTTCATTTGAGAGATATGGGCCAAAACATTATAGGACATTTCAAAAGTCAACAAAAAGACACTTTTTGTCAAGGCAACTTACATCAAGATTAAATCTTAAAATGCAAACATGATAAACATAGAGATTGTAGGATACATATTGAGCTTTCCAAAAAGTTTAAAATCACTTTTAAATGATAAAAATTGAGAGAGTTATGGTTGGTGCAAGTTGGGAAATTTTCAGGAAATGGGTGAAACCTAAAGTGACCAAACATGAATTTTAGGGCTAGTGCGCTTGTGTTTCAAGATCCAAACGTGCATAAGGCTTCAATATGAACCTCATAACTTATTCATACCCCCTTGAACTTTTATTCCATTTATTTATTTAAAATTCAAAATAAAAGAAATAAAATAAAAGTCTTTCATATCAGATCCAAGCCCACTCTTCGTTTGACCTAGTTCATCAGTATATATCCTTCATTTAGACAAGAGCGATGCCACGAAAAAAACCTTGCAAAGATCGTATTCTAAAAAACTCCAAAATTTTCAAAACTAGGGCAAGGTACAAACCCTATTTGCAGCAACTTTCAAGCAAAACCTATCATCACATTCGACTTCAAGGACACTATAGGGCAAGAATGGATCAGTCTTGATGATCCAAAGCACGCGAAACCAGCATACATGCACCATCATTTTCCATTATTGCATAAAATTTGTATTTATGTTTTCATCGTGTTTTAACGTATACTAACTCCACTAACATGCTTCTGAGATGCCAATATGCAGGAAAAACCCATCGCACGGTCCCCATGATGGCTGAATCGTGAATGGCCATGCTTACACCATTTTGGGTTATTTATGTTATATCTCTTTCTACAATGTGATTTGGACAAAACTAATGGTTCCATTGAGTTTGCAAGGCCTGAATTAGGGGGGTAAGGCCCTTGGGAACCACTAATGCTTCCTATTTTTGCAGGTTGAATAATGAGCTCGCCGGAGAAGATGACTGGAGCTAGGGCTTTAGTGATTCACTAGCCCAGTCCAATTGGTTTATTTTATATTTAATTGAATCCATAGCATTACCGAATGTAACAGTTACCCTCAGTGGCAAGCGTGCGCATGATAAGGTCTTACTATACTAGGGCGTGGGTTTGATCCCTGTCTTTTGGTGTTTTGGGATTTTTTTTCTCCATATTTTCACGCTTTTGCAGGTTTTAACCTGTAAGCGTATGGTTTCCATTCTTATAACACAGGCGCGCGCCTGGCACAGTGGCAAGCTACGTTACTGAGGAAGCAAAGGGCGTGGGTTTAACACCCACCCTTGACATTTTGTTTGGTTTTGTTTCCAACTTGTATTTTCTTCTTTAATTTCTTACCTAACCACACTTTCTAATTCTTTTGGCAAACTTAACCCTATTTTCACTTAACCATAAAAATAAAACCCTTTTTTGACAAACCCTAATTATTTAGGTTTTAGGTTTTAAGTTTTTAATTAATTTAATTAATTAATCTTTTTTATTAATTAAAATTAATTAGTTTTTTAGGGTTACTTAATCATTATCAAAAAACTTTTCATAAAAATCGCCAAAAAACATTTTGTTTTCCTCTTTCCTTATTTTATTTTCTTAGATAAATTGTTTAGGTTTCGCAATTGTAATAGTGTAGCTTATTTTTCCACATTTCATTATTATGTAACTGCTCCAGAACGTTGTAATAGCCTAGGTTTATATTTTCTTCCTTTTTATTTCCTGCTATTATATTTTCTATGCTTCCACTTAGTAATTAGAATTTGTATGGAAAGACTAAAAACAAATGATAGAAAACCCTAAATCTCAAGATAAATAACGTAATACAACACACTCGCACACTCGTACCTCTAGAATAACCTCCCTCATAGCCTTCCAAACAAAATGGTCGTGTCCCTCGAACGTAGGGATTCTTTAGCAAAGACCCTCAAATAAAATAACATAAGTCCCTCGATGACCCTTCGATAAATGATCTAGTCTCTTAGGAAATTGCTAAAGTATCCTTACAAGTTGCCTTCGATGACCGTAAGACGATCCTACGCTTGTCCCTTCACATCTAATAGATGGGACTACCTACCAACTAATGGTATGGATAGCACTATCTCTAAAGGAGAAAGAAAATGACAAGAAAGACCTTTAGTGGGTAAGAAACTCTTAATTGCTTGCTCATAACTTTTCTCACAAATAATTTTTCACAAATCACTTTCAAACAAATATTTTCAAAACACTTTGTACGCATTCTTGAGGACCGATACAAGAATCATTACAAAGTTTTGCCTTACATTGGCAAATTTCAAAATATGTTTCAAACACACACAAAAAGCAAGATTTTCAAAGTGAGTTAAGCGATTAAGAGCCCGTAGATAACTACGGATGAAAAGGGTGCTAACGCCGTCCCTTTTCATAACCTACCCTCTGAACTCAAAATATTTAAAGGTTTATCTTATTCTTTTCACCCTTTCCTTATTGGATAAAAGAAAAGTCGGTGGTAACTCTAGCTATCTACAATATTTTTGATAAAACACAAAGCAAGTTAGTTCTCCCACCGTATTACAGAACTGGCGACTCTGCTGGGGAATACTTAAAAAGAGGGGTTACCATAGAGTTTTAGATCACTTTATCTGCTATATTTGTATGCTTTGATTGTTTTATCTTTAAAGGGTTGCTTGGGTTTAAATCATTGCAAAGATCCTACACCCAGATCTAAGGTACATTAGGTAAGTAGAAATAAATCATGGAAACTGTACGGTGTAGACTGATATGGTTGAAGTGATGGCTACGTTAGTGTGACACTTTGGCTTGTACCGATGTTCCTTGAGTAAGTCGAGGATAACATTGGGCTGCCGCGTGGTGTCATAAGTACTAACTTACTTTTAGAACCTTAATTGATCCAACTTGGCCATTAGAAGGTAGTGAGATGGTCGACTTTGGTGCAGTCCAAAGTTGGTTGATACTCGACGCTACGCTCATTGAGATTCGACTCTCTGGATATTTTGGCGGCAAGTCAGTTGTTGTGATAAAATAAACCCTGTGAGAAAGATCGATGATATTGAGACTCCTAGAACTCGGTTACTATTTTTAGGACAGGTTGAGCCATCTGAACTTCAATAGAAAAGGGTACTTACCTATAGACCCCATGCAAGCCTTTAAACCTAAGGCCTTTGTGTGATTTGTTTGTTTTCTATATTGTTTAAACATGACATCATAACATCATACCATGTAATTTTTGTCAGAACATAGTTTGATTCTACAACCCTTGATTAAAGTTTTGATGATAACAAAATACAAAGAATAAATTATTTCTAAGGTATATACAAAGAACAATTATGCTCCTTAAAATTATGTTTTGTATATGCAGAAGTTCTGATGGAATCAGCATCAGAATGGAATCAACATCAGAAGATCAGCAACCTATGCTACACGCTGAAACTATCAGACCACACACTGAAGCTTGATGACCAGAATCTGCGCCTAAACAAATACACGCTGACTCTGATCAAAGACATCTTTACCAAGTCATCAACACTCTGAAGCATTATCAGCAGATACAACAAAGAAGACTCTGAAGCGTTACTAATATTCAAGACTGAATTAAATGCTAACGGCTTTCTTCAGACAAAGATCTTCTACAAAAGGAAAGTGCATTATTATCATTAAACCTGCTTTATGGACAATGTATCCTTGCTTGCCTATATAAACAGGACTACTTGTAAAAAGAAGCATGTACGTACGCACTCAAAATTTGCTAAGCTATCCAAACCACGCATATTCAAAGCTTTAGCAAAGTCATTTTATTCCAAGCTTATTTTGTGTAACTATCATAGTTGTGATATATAGTTTTGTAAGAAAACACAAACACACTTGTTCAATTCATTTGTAAAAGAAGTTCCTTGAGATTAACCGGATTGTGGTTGTACTCAAGAAGACTTTAACAGTGGTTAAAGTAGCTGTTGTAATCCTCTGAGAATAGTGGATTAAGACCTCGTTGGAGAGAGGAGAAATCACCTTGACGGGTGGACTGGAGTAGTTTGAGATCAAACGAACCAGGATAAAAATACTGTGTTGTCAAGCCTTTTGATTTAAGTTTTACAATTCAACCCCCCCCTTCTTGTGTTTTTCACATCTTCAATTGGAATCAGAGCGCCTGGTTCTGAGCTTTAACACTTAACCGTGTCAGTATAAGATCCAGCGTCAGAAAAACACAATGGCAGGACCAAGTAAAAACATCAGCAATGACAACAATGAAGAAAGGGACAGATTCAGTGGCAAACCTCCAATCTTTGATGGAGAAAACTTTGACTACTGGAAAGACAGAATTGAGAGTTTCTTTCTGGCCCATGATGCTGATCTGTGGGACATGGTGACTGATGGATACACGCACCCAGTGGATGGACGTGGTCAGAAGATTGACAGGAAAATGATGTCTGATCAGCAAAAGCGTGAGTTCAGAAATCATCACAAGGCCATAACAACTCTTCTCAGCGCCATCTCATATTCAGAATATGAGAAAATATCAAACAGAGAAACTGCTAAGAATATGTTTGATTCTCTGAGAATGACGCATGAAGGCAACATTCAAGTCAAAGAAACAAAAGCCCTTGCGCTCATTCAGAAGTATGAGGCATTCAAGATGGAAGATAATGAATCAATAGAAGCTATGTTTTCAAGATTTCAAATACTTGTTGCTAGTCTAAAAGTTCTTGACAAAGGATATTCCACTGCTGATCATGTTAAGAAGATTATCAGAAGCTTGCCAAAACAGTGGAGGCCAATGGTCACAGCGCTTAAACTAGCAAAGGATCTCAACAAAATCTCTCTGGAGGAACTTATTAGCTCCCTCAGAAGTCACGAGATAGAGCTAGAAGCAGATGAACCTCAAAAGCAAGGTAAGCCATTAGCTTTAAAATCTAACAGAAAATCTGACTCCAAAGTTTTGTAGGCTGTGGAAGAAACCTCTGATGGATCCTCATCAGAAGAAGATGAACTGTCTCTTCTCTCCAGAAGGGTGAACCAACTGTGGAAGCAGAGGCAAAGGAAGTTCAGGAATCCCAGAAGATCAGAAAATCAGAATGAATCTTCCTCCAGATACAGAAGGTCAGAATCCTCCTCTGGACACAAAAGATCTGAAGGCTCTTCAGGATACAGAAAGCCAAACAACAAAGACATCATCTACTATGAGTGTAACGAGCAAGGGCACTACAAAAGTGATTACCCAAAGCTTCATAAGGAGAATCCCAAAAAGAAGTTTGGCAAAGAAAAGAAGAAAAGTCTCATGGCTACATGGGATGATTCTGATACATCTGAAGCTGACTCAGAATCAGATGATGAAAGAGCAAACATAGCTCTCATGGAAAACATCCCTGAAGACAGTGAAGCTTCTGGTTCAGATTCAGAATCAGATACAGAAGAGATATCTTTAGTAGCAAAGAAAAAACACCAGTCATGGTACCTGGACTCTGGCTGCTCACGACACATGACGGGAAGAAGGCATATGTTCCAAAGCCTGGAACTTAAGCCTGGAGGCCACGTAGGCTTTGGAGGAAATCAGAGGGCAAAGATTATTGGCTCTGGAACAGTAGGTAATGGAAATCTTCCCTCTATTAGTAATGTTTTATTAGTTGATGGATTAATGCGTACCCTGTTATCCATAAGTCAATTAAGTGATAACAGTTATGATATAATCTTCAATCAAAATTCATGCAAAGCTGTTAGTCAGAAAGATGGGACTATCCTATTTAATGGAAAGAGGAAAAACAACATTTATAAAATCAAACTTTCTGAACTGAAAAGTCAGAATGTAAAATGTCTTCTGTCTGTTAACAACGAGCAATGGATCTGGCACAGAAGATTGGGACATGTTAGTATGAGAAGAATATCTCAGATTAACAAACTCAATCTGGTCACAGGACTTCCTAACTTGAAGTTCAATTCAGATGCTCTGTATGAAGCATGTCCGAAAGGCAAGTTTGCAAAACCTGCTTTCAAATCCAAAAACGTTGTTTCCACCTCTAAGCCATTAGAACTTCTGCACATTAACTTATTTGGACCAGTAAAAACTGCCTCAGTCAGTGGCAAAAAGTATGGGTTAGTAATCGTAGATGACTATAGAAGATGGACATGGGTAAAGTTCTTAAGGCACAAGGACGAGTCACACTTTGTGTTTGTTACCTTCTGCAACCAAGTTCAGAATGAAAAGGATCTTAGAATCATCAAAGTCAGAAGTGATCATGGTGGAGAATTTGAAAATAAAGATTTTGAATTATTCTTTAATGAAAAAGGCATTCTGCATGACTTCTCTTGTCCTAGAACTCCCCAGCAAAATGGAGTTGTAGAACGAAAGAACAGAACATTGCAAGAAATGGCCAGAACCATGATCAACGAGACTAACATTGCTAAGATCTTTTGGGCAGAAGCAATAAACACAACGTGTTACATTCAAAATAGAATCTCCATGAGACCTATTCTGGAAAAGACTCCATATGAATTGTGGAAGAACAGAAAGCCCAACATTTCTTATTTTCACCCATTTGGATGTACATGTTTTATTTTGAATACAAAAAATTATTTGAACAAGTTTTACTCTAAAGCACAAAAGTGTATTATGTTAGGATACTCTGAAAGCTCAAGAGGGTACAGAGTATACAATACAGAAACACGGATTGTTGAAGAGTCAATCAGTGTTCGGTTTGATGATAAGCTTGACTTTCAAAAGTCAAAGCAGAATGAATTCCTTGCAGGTATGGAAGTTGAACTCACAGGTACTGCAGACAACTCATAGGATCTCAACAGAGACACTCCCTCAACATCAGTAAGAGTCACTTCAAGCAACCCAACACCTTCTATTGATCAACTCCAGAAAAGACCATCCAGAAGCAACATCGATCATCCAGAAGAAACAATCTTAGGAAGGAAGGAAGATCCAATCAGAACAAGATCTACCTTCAGAAACTTTGAAGAATCCCTCATGGGACTGGTTTCTCTGATTGAACCAACAATAATTGATGAAGCACTTTTGGACAATGACTGGATTCTGGCAATGCAAGAGGAGCTAAATCAATTCACAAGAAATGACGTATGGGATCTGGTTCCCAAACCAAAAGGATTCAATGTCATAGGTACAAAATGGGTGTTCAGAAACAAACTTAACGAACTAGGTGAAGTCATCAGAAACAAAGCACGGCTGGTAGCACAAGGTTATAGTCAGCAAGAGGGGATAGACTATACAGAAACCTTTGCTCCAGTCGCCAGGTTAGAATCTATCAGACTTTTAATTTCATTTGTTGTTAATAAAGGCATCACTCTGTATCAGATGGATGTCAAGAGTGCATTCTTAAATGGCTATATAGAAGAAGAGGTTTATGTGAACCAACCCCATGGTTTTGAAAGTTCCAAAAATCCAGGATATGTTTTCAAACTAAAGAAGTCACTCTATGGTCTGAAACAAGCTCCCAGAGCTTGGTATCAAAGACTAAGTAACTTCCTGTTAGAAAAGGAATTCACCAGAGGGAAAGTGGACACAACCTTGTTCAGTAAGACAGTTAAGAATGACATCTTAGTATGTCAGATTTATGTTGATGACATTATATTTGGATCCACTAAACCCTCTCTGGGAAGAGAGTTTGCTAAATGTATGCAGTCAGAATTTGAGATGAGCCTAATGGGGGAACTAAAGTTCTTTCTGGGCATTCAGATTAATCAAACTCCAGAAGGAACTTACATTCATCAGAGCAAATATGTTAGAGAACTTCTGAAGAAATTTGATCTCTCAGAATGTAAGACCTCAAAGATTCCAATGCATCCTACGTGCATTCTGGAAAAAGAAGAGGTAAGCAAAAAGGTAGAACAGCAGGTCTACAGAGGTATGATTGGTTCTCTTCTCTATCTGACGGCTTCAAGGCCTGACATTCTATTTAGTGTTTGCATTTGTGCTAGATTCCAATCAGATCCTAGAGAATCTCACTTAACAACAGTTAAGCGAATTTTCAAGTATCTGAAAGCTACTGCTAATCTGAGTTTGTTTTATAGAAAATCAAGTGATTACAGCTTAGTAGGATATTGTGATGCTGATTTTGCTGGAGACAGAGTAGAACGTAAAAGCACTTCTGGAAGCTGCCAGTTTTTGGGAGAAAATCTGATCTCATGGTCCAGCAAAAGACAGTCCATAATAGCATTATCAACAGAAGAAGCTGAATACATAGCAGCAGCTGGATGTAGCACGCAAATGCTCTGGATGAAAAATCAACTTGAGGACTTCAATATATTTGAGAGTAACATCCATATCCTCTGTGACAACACTTCTGCTATTTGTCTCAGTAAAAATCCTATTTTGCATTCTAGGGCTAAGCATATAGAAATAAAACATCATTTTATTAGGGAGTATATTCAGAAAGGGATTCTCAATTTAAAATTCATTGACACAGACCATCAATGGGCTGATGTCTTTACAAACCTCTTTCTGAAGATAGGTTTAACTTCATTCTGAAACATCTCAGCATGAAGCCTTGCCCAGAATAAAACTATTTTATTTACATATCTTAACCTTCAGAATTTTGGTTATTTTCTGTGAACTGCTGATCAACCTGCCTTCAGATTTTCAGAAGTCCAGATTGTATCAGAATCTATTCATGAAGATCTGAGTGCTTCATTTCAAGGATAGAAGTGTGCTATTCATGTAAGCAAACAATTGTCATCCATTCATCAGCTACCTTCTGAGGCTGAACACGCGTTCACTTTTTTGAAAAGTCAAAAGCGCTGATTGGATGCATTGAGACACATGTCATGGGTAACTGTTCAAATATCTCTCTGAATCCCCCAAAATCAGCTGTCATTAATGCTTATAATCATTACCATTTATTTCTCTCTCTCTTGCCGTTTACGTTTTCAAAATCTATTTAAACACATTTCTCATTCTTTACACTCTTTCACTTTCACTTTCTCTACAAACTAATTGTTTTCAGTTTGCATCTTTTTTAAAACCCCTTCATTTTCTTCTCAATTTTTCTGTGTGAACATGGCTTCCTCAAGCAACCCAACTTCCAGTACACAGAGAACAGATTCATTAGAACAATATGAAGAACCATTCAGAACTCTCCTCACGCCCATTAAAAACCTAGAAGTACTCTCAAAATTGATTGTGTACTTTAACAGTCTTCAAGAGAACGTGTTCAATCTCTCTGAAGAAGTAAAGGCTCAAGGATGGAACATGTATTTTAAACGTCTGGTAGGTCCAACATTCCCAATCCTTGTGAAGGAATTTTAGATTCATGCTTCATCTTCCAACCATCAAGTTACTTCGTATATAATGGGGAAGAAGATAGTCATAACTGAAGACCTTATTGCAAGATTGATAGGTTACAGTGGTGGTGGCGTAAGATGCATAAACATGGCTGAAAGATGTGTTGATGTCACCTTAATTGCTAGAGAAATATTCACTTTGGTTCTTCCCTCCAGCAAGATAAGGGATCTGAAAGACCATCACAGAATATGGGCTAAGATTATTCTGGGATGCATAAACCATAGGAAGCCAACCAGCTCTCCTGACTACATCCACATTGATCAGCAGTTTCTGATCTACTTCATCTCCCAGAAGATTAAGGTGAATCTGGCTCATTTGTTGTTCAATCATCTAAGGAGTAGTGTTAAGGAGACCAGAGAAGAGGAGCGCACAAAAAGGGACTGGATACCCCTTGGAAGGCTCATATCAGATATTCTGACAGAGAATAAGCTGATAGATCATCTAACATAAGCACAGAAAATCAGCACTTTAGAAGCAACTGTTGGCAAACAGTTGAATGCAAAGAATCTGAAGAAGATGAAGATCATTGAGAACATCAAGAAGGAACCCAGTGTGAATTCTTTTGCAACAATCTCCAGCAGAAGAATCACTCTGGATAACTTTCCCATGTTCTCAGAAATTAATTCCAAGCCTGAGATAATAATCTGATATCTGGATGCATGTAAGGCAGATGGTACAGCACCAGATTTAAACATTCAGGATCTGCAACAGAAGGCTCCAGAAGTTGTGCTTAAGAAGAACAAGAAAAGGAAGGCAGCAGCAGAAGGATCATCCCAGCGGACTCCCAAAAAGAGAGGTAATCCTTCTTCTGTAACTGTTTTAGATTCGGTGTCTATATCAACATCTGTACCAATCCCTACCCAATCAGAAATTCCTACCCCTCAAACATTTGATGATTTTGACATTGAATTTGACCCCTCAGAAACTTTAACTCTTAGAAGATCCCACTCCCTACCTATCAATCCAAATATTGAAGCAACTCAACAAGAACTTGCAAAAGTTCTATCAGATATTGAAACCTTTGACCAACATATCTCTTCTCCCATACCAGTAAATCCAAACTATGAAACCATTTCAGAAGCACCGCAACCAGAAATTCCACTCTCTCCTTAACCAGAAACTCATCCACCTTCTCCACAACCTGAACTATTACCACAAGAAGTTCAACCTTCTGAGGTCCAACCTTCTGGATCCTGTAAACCAGAACTTCATCACCGTCAATCCAACCAAACTGTTTATTCTGATCCCATTCCCATTCCTGGAATCACAGAACCTCTGGCCATCCGTATGCCCCTGACCATTCTGGATATTCCATAAATTCCATCTTCACTAGAATCAACTCCACCAAACTCCCCAACTAGTCCAATAATCATTCTAGACTCTCCCACTCCCTCACCAAAAATCAATCCAAATGACAATGCCAAAACTGTCATTGATTTAACTGTTTTTGAACGCCTTGCTGCCATAACCCACAAAATAGCCATTCCAAAACCAAAACCCTCTGAACCGACACCAGATGTTGGTACCAGTTTATTGATATTTGAAACAGAAATACAGAAGTGGATAACTTCCCTGAAGCAAGCTAGTCTTGAGCTGATTGATCCTGCTGCATCAGACTATCTTTGGACAAGTTTCAGAAAATGGGTATGTTCTAAAACTCATAAGATGCAAGAACATAGCTATGGACAAGTTCAACAGAACTTCAGTAATCTGCTAAAAGTAATTGAAGATCAAGTTCTGAGCCAGCTGCTCAAGGAAGAAGTTCTCCCTCTAGACAATGCTCCCTGGTCAGAACATCATCCAACAGACAAAGTTCAACCAGTGTCAGAAGATCTCAATCTGACTGATACTCCAGAGTAGATGATTCCTGCAGAAGAACTGGGTCAAAAAGAGGACATTGCGGAATGCTATGAGAACCATCCAGTGACAGAAGATCCCCAAGCTTCCTCCTATGAAAGGCAGACTCTGGAAGACCTGAAGAGATCTGATATTTTGATGCAGGAAAGAATGGATAAACAGGATGACAAATTTCGGAAATCAAGAGCATGTTAACCAAGCAAGAGGAAACCAACATCCAGATCAAGGGCTTGTTGGAAGCTTTGTTCACGCGTCTTCCTCCTCCCTCTTAGATTTTCCTCTATTTAAAAATTTGTTTATCTGTAATATTCTTACATTGCTGCTGATTAATATAAACTCCTTTTGACTCTGATTATATTTTCTTTTTGATAACTGACAAAAAGGGGGAGAAAGAAAAAGATATTTTCAATAACGGATTACTGAGATATAAGTCTCAAACATTCTAATCTACTTAAATTCTCTCTTCTGAAAAGCTTGAACAGGTACAAAACTCTGCTGAAAGATACAATAAGATTCTGATGCTCAAAGACTCATGGAATTAAAAGGAAGTAATCAACTCAGGGGGAGTTTTTCTTCTTAATTCTATACTTTTTATTCTTTATTCTTTATTGAAAAATCTGGTTTTTGTCATCATCAAAAAGGGGGAGATTGTTAGAACATAGTTTGATTCTACAACCCTTGATTAAAGGTTTGATAATAACAAAATACAAAGAATAAATTAATTCTAAGGTATATACAAAGAACAATTATGCTCCTTAAAATTATGTTTTGTATATGCAGAAGTTCTGATGGAATCAACATCAGAATGGAATCAGCATCAGAAGATCAACAACCTATGCTACACACTGAAACTACCAGACCACACGTTGAATCTTGATAACTAGAATCTGCGCCTAAACAAATACACTCTGACTCTGATCAAAGACATATTTACCAAGTCATCAACACTCTGAAGCATTATCAGAAGATACAACAAAGAAGACTCTGAAGCGTTACTAATATTCAAGACTGAATTAAATGCTAACGGCTTTCTTCAGACAAAGATCTTCTACAAAAGGAAAGTGCATTATTATCATTAAACCTGCTTTATGGACAACATATCCTTGCTTGCCTATATAAATAGGACTGCTTGTGAAAAGAAGCACGTACGTACGCACTCAAAATTTGCTAAGCTATCCAAACCACGCATATTCAAAGCTTTAGCAAAGTCATTTTATTCCAAGCTTATTTTTTTTAACTATAACAGTTGTGATATACAGTTTTGTAAGAAAACACAAACACACTTGTTCAATTCATTTGTAAAAGAAGTTCCTTGAGATTAACCGGATTGTGGTTGTACTCAAGAAGACTTTAACAGTGGTTAAAGTAGCTATTGTAATCCTTTGAGAATAGTGGATTAAGACCTCGTTGGAGAGAGGCGAAATCACCTTGACGGGTGGACTAGAGTAGTTTGAGATCAAACGAACCTGGAAAAAAATACTGTGTTGTCAAGCCTTTTGATTTAAGTTTTACAATTCAACCCCCCTTCTTGTGTTTTTCACATCTTCAATTTTCACTAACCCTTTTCAAGGATCTTAGGGACCTCTGATGCGGGTTTATCGTGAACCAGACTTCTAGCAAGGGGGCAAGAGGATTTATTTTCCTCTAACCAGATGCCGTCAAAGACTGAAGTACATTATTTTAAGTTAGAGGCTAGGACCCACTTGACATGGTAAGCTTTATTATTATAGAAGGATATTCAAAAACAAAGACGTAAAGTTCTTCAGCCAAAGCTGCAGTCAGACTCAACTTCTAACATTTCATTATTGTTTATCCCGTGAGATCCTTGAAAATATTGCATATACATACCATACATATCATCATAATAGGTATTTCCAAAGACAAGTTTTCTCATCTTCTTACTATTTATTTTAGTAAAAGATGGCTCTCGAACAAACCGTCAAAGAACTTGAAGCTTAAAATGCTCAATTCCAACAAATGTTCCTGGACTTAGCCAAGGGGCAGGATGAGATAAAGACCCTCATCACCAAAGAGAGGAAGAAAAAGACTAAAAACCCATTTGCCATTCTTAATATAGGTAGAAGGTTCAAAGGTCCGGTCAGGTGGGCTCTAGATTTTGAGGTCCCATCAAATGAAGATGATAACCAAGAGGAAGGTGATAAGAGTGTGAAAGCTGAGGAGAATAACAACCAGGTTTCTGATGAAGAAGCAAACTATTCATACGAACAGTATCATCCTGCTGGTGACAAATATAAATAGGTGGAAGATCGTCTTAATGCTATAGAGATTCAGAGAGTGTCTGTGTTGGATTTTGAAGATATGAGTTTAATCTTGGGAGTTGTAATTCCTTACAAATTCAAGGTCCCTACCTTTTCAAAGTATGATTGTGTTTCATGTCCAAAGTTTCATTTAAGGCCGTATGTTCGGAAGATTCAACCCCGTACTTCTGACAGGAAGTTATGGGTGAACTTCTTTCAAGAAAGCTTGTCAGGAACATAGTTGGAGTGGTTCTACCAGCTAGAAGGGACCAATATTCGTACTTGGGAAGACTTGGTTTCTGATTTTTACAAACAATACTAGTACAATGTTGATCTTGCACCAACTTGCGTGCAATTACAAAGTATGACTATGGGCTCGAACGAAGGCATCAAAAAGTATGCCAAGAAATGGAGGGATCTAGCTGGGAGAGTTCAACCTCCTTTGTCTGATAGGGAGCTAGTTGATATGTTTATGGGAACTTTGATAGGTCCTTTCTTCAATCATCTGATCGGAAGCTCTTCAACCGGATTCACCGAGCTGATATTAACATGGGAACGAGTTGAAGGTGGAATCAAGAGTGGAAAAATTCAAGTGGATGCATCTTCAAGTACTGTGAAGAAGACGTTTAATAGAAATAAGGAAACAAATGTTGTGTATGGCCAGAAGGGTCGTACTAGAAATGACCGCAACCAGTCTGTGGGAGCTCTGCTAGCTTCTAATCATGCGCCAGTGCAACAACATCAATAAGGCAATCAACGTAGGTCAGACGCACCTAGGAGACAATTTACTAAGATCAACATGCCATTGTCTCATGAATTACAACATCTATTGAAGGCAGAGTTGATAACATTAAGAGATCCGCCTTAGAGTCCCAACACTTCCTCCCCCAAGTACAATCCTAATGTAAGATGCGCCTATTATTCCAATAGTCCCGGACACGACACAAATAGCTGGTGGGCTTTGAAAAATAAAATTCAAGATATGATTGATAATAAAGAGATTGAGTTTGATCCTCCCGAGACCCCCAATGTAATTACTGCACCTATGCCTAAGCACGACAAAGGCATAAGTGTTATTAATGATGTTTCATATGTTTCTGCTGTAAGTGAATTGACTACTCCCCTCTTGATTATCAAGAAGAATCTGTTGCAGGCCGGTTTATTTTCGGGTTGCATTGAAAGGTGCTACTGTTGTGCAACCCAACCCAATGGCTGCAAATTGCTGAAAGAAGGTGTCCAATGTATGATGGATAACTACATAATTCTAATTGAGAAGACTCCTTCTGTTGAGAATTCGTTTTAAGACTTAAAGCTTGAAGAGGTATTTGTAATTTCTGGTACTCCTATCAAGATTACAGCCAAAGGCCTTGTAAAGATTAAGGCTGAACCTAGAGTCACTCCTCTGATAATCACCACACTCGGACTTATCCCATATTCCTATGACAAAGATATCCTTTTGAATTATAGGGCCGATGTCTACTACCATAGTGTCAAACAAGAACCATTGACTACTGAGAGTGAAGGTATTGAAGTCATTAATTCCAACATTGACAATATTATTGGGACCAATAAAGTTACTAGAAGTGAAAGGGTTTTCTCTCCCGAAATCTCTCTGAAGACTGTTGCCACACCAGTTCGTGTTACCACTACTAAGTCAACTACTGAGGCTCGGTTCAAATAACAAATCACTGAGTCCACCCAGATTAGGGCACTTAAAGAAGTTACCGTTGAAGGTACCTCTCGGCAAGAAATGGAGGAAGTACTCAAAATTATCCGAAAAACTCATTACAAGATTGTTGAACAACTGGGGCAGACTCCCTCTAAGATCTCCATGTTATCCCTATTAATGTGTTCGAAAGCCCATGCCTAGGCTTTGGTGAAGTTCTTGAAATCTTCTCACGTGCCACAAGAAATCTCTGCTGACCAATTTGAAAATTATGTTGCTAGCCTGACGGTTGATAACAGGCTGGGATTTTGTGATGTCGATTTGACTCCTAAAGGAAGAAACCATAACAGGGCCTTGTATGTCTCAATTTAATGCAGGGGTACTACCTTAGCTCATGTGTTGGTTGATACAGGTTCCTCATAAATGTTCTACTGAAGGGTGCTCTAGATAGGCTTGACTGTGAAAGGATTATGCTGAAACCCAACGACAATTTGGTCAGAGCCTTTGATGGTTCAAAAAGGATGGTGCACAGAGAGGTGGATCTTCCGATCAGAGTAGTTTCACAGGTATTCGACTCTACCTTCTATGTAATGGATATTCGACCTCCCTATTCATGTTTACTTGGACGCCCTTGGATTCATGGGGCAGGCGTTGTTACCTCCACTCTACATCAAAAGCGGAAATATCATGTGAAAGGAAAGGTTGTCACAGTTTATGGTGAAGAAGAGTACATGGTAAGTCACTTGAGCTCATTCAAGTATGTTGATATGGACGACGAATTCATCGAGACTCCCTGCCAGAATTTTGAAGTTATTCCTCGGACAACTACTGTTACTGAAGATGTTTCTGCTATCCCTAAGATTACCAAGTGTTGTACCCCAAAATTTTCCCTCCCATTTTTCTTCAACATATCTTCTCATGCTTCAAGGGTTTTCATCTTCTCAAGGTTACTCAAGAATTGATCATTTAAATTCTCGTCCTAAGCAATTGACCTACAACTAGGGTTTCACTTTTCTCAAGGAAGATTGGGTTTCTAAGGCCTCAAGTGGATTTCATGGCTCCTCATATGTCTCAAGGAATTCTCATACCAAGTTTCAAGCCTTTAATCATAAGTTTTCTCAGTCAATTGCTCAGATGACTGAAAATCAACTATATTGGACAAAATATTAATTGTGGTCAACATACAATCAAACTTCAAGATTTTTGGTCAACATCAAGATTTTGAAGTAATATTCATCATTTGATCAAGGGTTGACCATGATTCATCAAGAAAACTCTCAATTCATCAAAAGTCAAAAGTTGCAAATTAGGGTTTTCTTTATGAGAAGTCAACTGAATTTTGACGTAGCACAACTTTCACATGCTTCATTAGATTTTCCTCAAATAAAGCTCATTTTGAAGGAAACTCAATTCTCTACAATTTTAAATCTCTAAGATCAATTCCAAAAAATGCTTCATTTGAGAGATACGAGCCAATACGTTATAGGTCATTTTAAAAGTAAACAAAAAGGCACTTTTTGTCAAGGCAACTTACATCAAGATAAATTCTTCAAATGAAAAAAATGATCAAAATAGAGATTGTAGAGGACATCTTGAGCTTTCCCAAAAAGTCTAAGATCACCTTCAAATAATGAAAATTGATAGGGTTATGACTAGTGCAAGTTGGGAAATTTTGAGAAAATGCATGAAACCAAAAGTGATCAAACTTGAATTTTTAGGCTATTGGGCTTGTGTTTCAAGGTCCATTGTTTTTTTCAACCTATTGTGAACCTCATATATCATTCAAGCATCCCTTGACCTTTTTATTTTATTTATTTTGATTTTTATTAATTTAAAGTCAAAATTAAATGAAATAAAACAAAGGCTTCTTACAAAGGTCCAAGCCCACTCTTTGACTGACCTAATTTCAAGTTATATAATCTCCTCATCCAGACAAAGGCAGAAATGAACCCTCACACAAAGAAACTTGTCCAAAAATCTCAAAAAAATCTCAAAACTAGGGCAACTCGAAGCCATAGTTGCAGCCACCTTCAAAGCATTCTAGTCGTTCCATTCACTTCCAGGGGAATTACAGAGTAAGAGTGGATCAAACTTGACGATCAAAAGCATACAAAAACCTACACGCATACATCTCCGATCTCATTATTTTTTAATTCATATTTCAGTTTTCATATTGTTTTAAGGCATACTAATGATATTAATGTATTTTTGAGATACATTAGTGTAGGATTGGATCATCGCATGAGTCCCATGCTATCGGAACCATAAAATACCATGCTTAGTTTGATCCATGATATTTCCTTTGTACCACACTCTACAACATATTTTAGCCCAAACCAATACTCCCATTGAACTCGCAGGCCTTGATTTAGGGGGGTAGGGTCCCTTTGGATCTCTAATACTTATTTGTTTTACAGGAACAAAAAAGTGACACCGGAGAAGACGACCAAAGCTAGGGCTCCGACGCTTCTTCGGTTCAGTTGTTTTGTTTTATTTTATATTCAATTTGTTTCAGTTATTATACCGGATGTATAGCCACCCCGGTGACAAGGTAGCGCGCGTTAGAGCATTCATATACAAGGGCATGGGTTCGATCCCAACCTTTTGTGATTTTTTAATATTCTATGATTTTTACATATCAAGTACATTGCGTCCCACACATCAACAATGCATCCTCAGCTTCGCAGACATCTGATCAAAATCTGAAGCTTCCAGATGCGCTCCCCACGATGCACCTTTGTAGATGCCACACACTGGATCTCATGGACCATCAGCGCTTGGGCCTGGACCCTGTGCTATTCATACCCCTCTTTTTTGCTAAAAATCAGGCCCAACTCTTTTCTTTTATTTACTTTTACTCTTTTTTTTATATTATTTACATAACATAATTAATTTCTTTCTAGTTAAAATTAATTAGACTCAGGTTTTTTTAATTAACTTTTTTTTACAATAATTTAATTAATTAATTTTTTTATTATCATTGTAATACGGTGGGAGAACTGACTTGAGTTGTTTTGCATTTTATCACAATTGTTGGGGATAGAAAGAGTCGCCACCGACTCTTCTTTTATCCAATAAAGGAAAGAGTGAAAAGAACAAGAAATACCTTTCGAGATATGTTCTTGAGTTCGGGGGGTAGGTTATGAAAAGGGAAGGTGTTAGCACCCTTTTCATCCGTAGTTATCTACGGGTTCTTAGTTGCTTGATGATTTTGAAAATGATTTTTTGAAATGTGTTTGTGATTGGTGTGAGTTTGAAAATATTTTGAAAACGCCTTTGTTTCGGAAAATTTTATAATGATTCTCGTCTCTATAAGAATGTATACAAAGTGTTGGTTTTGAAAATAGTTCAAAGAGATGTTTGTTTTTGAAGATGTTTTGAAAGTGTGAGTGTGGAGATGGTTTTAGTTTGTGAGCAAGCAACTATGAGTGTTCTATTTACTCAAAAGGTCTTTTTTCTTTTCCTTCTCCTTTAGATATTTCTACTTTACCATTGATTGGTAAGAAGCCCTATCATTGGATGTGAAGGGACGGGCGCGGGTCAATCGTACAGTCATACAAGGAAACTTATGAGACGCTTTAGAAATTTCATAGGGACTAAGATCGCTTTACCGAAGGCAACATCGAGGGACTACAATATTTTTTATCGGGGGTCTTTGCTAAAGCTCCCATATTCGAGGGACATCACTATTTTCTGAGGCAACAAGCAGGATTTCCTTAAAGATGCTTGTATGAATTGTGTTTTGATTGGATGCATTTTTGTCTTTGAGATTAGGGTTTCCTAACGGTCGATTTTATGTTGTCATAGACACCCTAATTACTAACAATTGTATGAAAAATGATAAACTTACGGAAATTAAAATCCTATGCTATTACATCATTAGGGGGATGGGGGTACAATTTACAAATGGGGATGAAATAAGCTTAATTATTACAACCATATTGAATAGCAATGAAGAAAATATAAAAACAGTATAAAAGAAAGGAAAAAAAATATTTTTTAACCATTATGTGTCGACACATGCATCTATACATTGACACATAACTTTTCTTCTCCCTATAAAACCAAATCAACTTAGTATGAGTCGATGTATAAAGGTATATATCGACTCATTTCTTGTATGTGTCGACACATTCTTGTTTTGTGTCGACTCATGCACCTTTTGTCTTTCTATTTTTGGGTCTGGATAGCAGTATGTATCGACTCATAAGGCCATGTGTCAACTCATATCCTGTTCTGCCACTAAAATGAGTCGACTCATGTGAGTATTGTCTACTCTAGCTGCAGTTTTTTTTGTGCCTTAAACATTGTTCTATTGTTTGTACAAGTCAGTTCTCAACATATAATTGATAAAAATGAACAATAAGCATGTGATTAGCTGTAAGGACAAAGATTACTACATTTTATCTTCAAAAATAAATCATTAGTGGTGTATGAAAAATACAAAGTCAAGAAGACTTACCTTGATACTACACTTTGTATTTTGAGTCTGAATACTTTTCAAGATTCTGTGAGGGCCTTAGTGAATTTCTAGGAAGCTGTTCCAAGCTGTTGAATCACACCAACCCAGTCAAGTTGTACAATGCTGTTTTTTTCATGTTTGGAAAGTGAAGATAATGGCACTACAGAAACTATTCTTATGTTTGAACAATCTCACAAACTGTTCTTGTGTTTGAACAATCTCTATGTGATGTGAAGTGTTTGGCTGGTTAGTTTAGGGGCAGGTTTGCAAAGGTTGGACAGTAGGTTAAGGTTTTTTTTCTCGTTTTGTGAATGAAAATAGAGTTAAGAGTGAGCCGAGTTTTTTTTGTGAAAGAAGATAGAGCTGAAGATGAGCAGAAGTTACAAGAAAAGTTCTGTTAGGTTTTTCAAAACTCTCTATTCTCTCTCTCTCTCTCTCTCTCTCTATCTCTCTATCTCTCTCTCTCTCTCTCTCTCTCTCTCTCTCTCTCTCTCTCTCTCTCTCTCTCTCTCTCTCTCTCTCTCTCTCTCTCTCTCTCTCTCTCTCTCTCTCTCTCTCTCTCTCTCTCTCTCTCTCTCTCTCTCTCTCTCTCTCTCTCTCCCTCTCTCTAAAATCCAGCCCCCTTATGTGTTGTGAAAATAGCTTATTTATAAATGAAGTTTGGCTGGGATTTAGGAGGAAAACAAATAAGTTTTTGAACTGTTTGGGTATGATGTTCCATTTCCTTTTAGATGTATCTCTTATGTGCTAATTTGGTTCAAATATGAGACTGATATAGTGCAGGTTTGGAAAGAGTTAGAGGCAGCATAACATGACTATTTTGTAACTGTTTTGGAGTGGAGTGGCAGCTTGGTGCAGGGTTGTTTTGTAGCAGGATAGCAGACTGTTTTTTAACATGGTTTGGGCCTGTAGCAACAAGCTTGGACTAGGCATCATATCATATTTTGGGGCTTTTCTTGATAACATCATTTATAGCATGATACAAGTCTGGTTTTGTGGACAGCATAATGGCAAGGTTTTGGATATTGAGTCAAAGGAAAAATTCAAACAAGACAAAGCTTTAGGATTTGTAATTTGCAAAAAAAATTCAACCTTATACTAATTTGAATTATTTGTAACATCTTGAATTATTCTGAATTGTAATGAAAAGATGTCATGAACCAATGAGATTAACAAGTATACAAATACTTAGAAGAATTTCTAAGTCTTGTAAAGGTTGTATTTCCCAAAATGACCTTTAACTTTCTTGATTTTTGATGATCAAATTCTGTATTCTAAATGTCTTGGTAAATTGTGATTTTTGAAACTCAAATTTGATCAAAAAGTCAAAGTTTGACTATTCAGTGTACAGTTGACTTTTTCGTCAGTTGACCAAATTTCATCTATCAACCCACTGATCTCAGGAGATTAATTGAAATATGCGATTAATCAAAAAGATGTACTTGAACGCTTGAGATCATGTTTCGAACCAATAAGTCATGTACTGGGTCAAAAATCAAAGATTGGTCATTCTTAGTCAAAACCCTAATTTGGAGTCCTCGTGCTTCAGAGATGATTTTGTCTGATCAATTCCTTAAGAATCCTTGAGAAGTAGAGATCATTTGTGAGGAATGTATTGAAAAAGGATAGAGAAAATTTTGGGGTACAATAGCTTCCCCTGTTCAATCATCTTAAATATGAAGAGTTAGATTGGTGGGCCCGCCATTCGTGACTTGAAGGTGAAAGATGATTGAACACCAGAGTGCCCAGAAATTTGCACTCGATGATGTGTTGATTGTTTCGGAAGTGGGCTTAAAGATGCCATTTGGAGAGGTGATAAAGAATTCGTTGGAGATGGGATTACAGATGCCATCCCGACCAGATAATAATCAAATTCAGTAAGTTACTGCGAAGCCTGGAAACCGACCAGATAATAGTTAACTTCAGTAAGTTGTTGTGAAATCTGGAATTTGACCAGATAACAATTAACTTCATTTTCTCAGGAATTTGTTGTGAAGCCTAGAATCCGACCAGATAACAATCAAATTCAGTAAGTTACTGCGAAGCCTGGAAACCGACCAGATACCAGTTAACTTTAGTAAGTTTTTATGAAACTTGGAATTCAACCAGATAACAATTAACTTCATTTTCTCAGTAAGTTACTGCGAAGCCTGGAAACTGACCAGATAACAGTTAACTTCAGTAAGTTGTTGTGAAACCTAGAATTTTACCAGATAACAATTAACTTCATTTTCTCAGGAATTTGTTGTGAAGCCTGGAATCCGACCAAATAAAAATCAAATTCAGTAAGTTACTGTGAAGCCTAGAAACCGACCAAATAACAATTAACTTCAGTAAGTTGTTGTGAAGCCTGAAATTCGACCAGATAACAATTAACTTCATTTTCTCAGGAATTTGTTGTGAAGCCTGGAATCCGACCAGATAACAATCAAATTCAGTAAGTTATTGTGAAGCCTGGAAATCGAACATATAACAGTTAACTTCAGTAAGTTGTTGTGAAGCCTTGAATTCGACTAGATAACAATTGACTTCATTCTCTCAGGAATTTTTTATGAAGCCTGGAATCCGACGATAATAATCAAATACAGTAAGTTACTGTGAAGCCTGGACCCGACCAGATATCAGTTCAACTTTATCCTTTCAAGCAAGTACCTATGAAGCCTAGACCCGACCAGATATGAGTTCAACTTCATTCTCTCCAACAAGTTACTGTAAAGCCTGAACCCGACCAGATATCAGTTCAACTTCATCCATTCAAACAAGTTACTATAAAGCCTGGACCCGACCAGATATCAGTTTAACTTCATCCTTTCAAGCAAGTTACTGTGAAGCTTGGACCCGACCAGGTATCAGTTTAACTTCATCCTTTTAAGCAAGTTACTGTGAAGCCTGGACCAGACCAGATATCAGTTCAACTTCATCCTTTCAAGTAAGTTATTGCGAATCGTGAAGTTCGACCAGATAACAATTAACTTTATCCACCTTAGAAATCCACTTTAAAACCTGGAATCCGACCAGATAGAAGTTCAAAGTTGGTAAGTTGCTGCGAAGCCTAGAATCTGACCAAACAGTTTAACTTCACTCTCCTAAGAAATTTTCTGCGAAGCCTGGTATCCGACCAGATAACAGTTAATTTAATCTTCCACAGTAAGTTGATGCGGATCCTGGAATACGACCAGATAATAGCCAACTTCATTATCCTCAACAAATTTCTGCCAAGCCTGGATTTCGACCAGATAATAGTTAACTTTCGATTCTCTCCAGTCAGGAATAATTCCCCAGTAGAGTAATGGATAACCAAATTTCATTTCCCCAAGCAGAGATCAACACTCTCCACAGAGTCTTCTTAAAGAAAGCCAATATTCCCTAGTGGAGTTTCTCCTCAAACAACAAAACAAGAATCCCCAGTGGAAACATTCTAAACAAAGTTTAAAGACACACTTAATCTTCAATAACAGTCCGGGATTTAATGACTCCCCAGCACTTGTCAAGAATTTATTTTCTGAGGCAAAGATACATTTCAACAATGCTTCACATTCATACATCATATAACATACATGATATATGCATACATCATAACCTCATTTTGAGAACATCATTACATAATGCATTTCATCCATCATGACATTGCATACAACTTTTTCTTTACCTTTTCAGGAAAAGGTCAATAGATAAGTGTCATTAATCTGTAAATTTCTCCAAGACAAAATCAAGCTTGGATCTATTCATTTTTTGCTGAGGTAGCAATCATCCAAGATTCCTTCATCATCCTGTTGGAGTAGCAATCGTCTAAGATTCCTTCATCACCCTGTTGGAGTAGCAATCGTCCCATATTCCTTCATCATCCCGTTGCGATCGATTCGCGAAATAGGACAGGGTGACTATCTACATGACAAACACTTCCTTCGAACCTCTGTTGGCTCAGACTAAATCGACCAAATATTTATTCTGATACTTCTCTCAGTGGACCTTTTTCAGGCTTAGATTAAATCGATCAAATATTTATTCTAATACTTCTCTCAGTTAAAGATTTAAAGACCTCTTCTTGTTAGAGTCATA
Source organism: Vicia faba (assembly GCA_948472305.1). Classification (NCBI taxonomy): domain Eukaryota; kingdom Viridiplantae; phylum Streptophyta; class Magnoliopsida; order Fabales; family Fabaceae; genus Vicia; species Vicia faba. The sequence continues at coordinate 596,936,030 of OX451737.1, forward strand.
TCTTCCAGTTAATAACAGGCGAATATAGACCTCTTCTGGTTAGATTTATTTCTTCCAGTTAATAACAGGTAACCAAAGACCTCTTCTGGTTAGATTTGGTTCTTCCAGATTAAAATCAGGCAAAAGACATCTACTATTTCAGTATAAATCAACCAAAAGATTTATCTTGATACTTTCCACAGTCACTCTGGATAGCATCTATAAGCCCATCTCCAACAACTTCCCATCATTTCTCCAAATGGCATCTTTAAGCCCATTCCTTACACATTCAACTAACATATCATCGAGTGCAAATTTCTGGGAACTTTAGTGTTCAATCATCTTCCACCTTCAAGTCACGAATGGCAGGCTTGCCAGTCTTACTCTCTAGGTTTAAGAAGATTGAACAGGGGCAGCTGTTGTACCCCAAAACTTTCCCTCTCTTTTCTCAAGACATTTTATCACAAGGATTTTCAAAAAGCTCAAATTTTCACAAGTAAAAAACAGACAAAAAATGGGCAAAGCAGAAAAATTGATTTTCTTGACATAATTAAAGAAAAATAAGCTTACTTCGATTCATACTAGTTTCGATTGGGAATATAGGTTTCCTTCGAGAAATTTTGATTCATCCTTCGATTGGCCATTTGGGCCTCCTTCGATGTCAGCTTTGATTTACATCCTTCGATTGAGCATTTGCTTTCTTCGAGCGAGCTTTGGTCCTCACACTTCGATTGAACATTTGGGCCTCCTTCGATGCAGACTTTGATTTACATTCTTCGATTGAGCATCTGGCTTCTTTGATCAAGCTTTGGTCCATAAGTTTCATTTAGGCATTTGACCTCCTGTAAGTTTGCTTTAATGCACTAAAATAGCTCCTGAATGCAAGCTTCATTTGGACAATGGCTCCTGCCTGCAAGCTTCGATTGCACCATTGGCCCCTCACTTGTTTGCCTTGGATTCATAAATTTTCAATTGGATGAATGGTTATCTTCCAGTGACTTTCGATTTCATCTTAATGTTTGCTCCGGATGCGTCTTCATATCACCTTAGAATCCATCTACAAACCCTTCAATACGCCATAGTGCCGCATTATGACACACAACTTGGTGGCCCATTCGAAGGAGTTGCCATAGTTGGGGAATCATTGTTTTTGCTTACTTTGGAGTCTAGTTGAAGGTTTGGGCCTAAGTGATCAAAAGTAAGAGGACTCAAAATGGCATATTCAGCTGAAGAGGGACACTCGAAGAACACACAGTTGGTCCATTCGAAGGACACACAACTGGTGGAAACGAATGTTGCTTTGTTGAGTATGGTAGAAGGTTATGGAAAAATGAAGTATTCGATTCAAAGGGTCAAGTTTTCCATAGGTCAGGCTACATAGGCCTGTAACTTATGCCTCACTCCATATTAAATTATTCTTCAAGCCAACTTGCTCTTGATGACATCACTACCTTTTTAGAAAGTTTATGAGCCTTGTGCCTGTCTCTTCTGCATATTTCCCCCCTATAAACTAGGAGCCACCCATCTAAACCATTGATTTTGGTACTTTTATCTTGGGATTATAAAAAGTTTACACAAGTGGATGTTGTCCTTTCAAAGAAACTATATTTTATTCTTTCACAAAGCTGCTCATTCAAAAAATTTTCTCTATAAATAGAGAGTTTATTTGCACATCATAGGGGGGGGAGGCAACAAGAGAAAACGCTGGTAGATTTTGGCTGTGTAGGAAGAACCTTCAAAAAACTCTCAAACCCTCAAGATTCCCAAACACTAAATACACTCTCAAACCCATAATCTAAAGAAACACAACACATGTTTCTTTCCTCTTTTGAATCCAGTAGAAAGAACACTACACCTCTTCTTCTCCTTCGAGTCCATAAATAACAAACACCACCCTCACACCTCCTGACCTTCGAATCCAGTCAAAGGAACACCACACTTGTTTCTTTCCTTCGAATCCAGGAGCATTTAGTTCAGCCACTTGAAGGTCCAGCACACGCTCCAACCTACAACAAGGTAAATTGTTCTAAACCTTGAACTCTTAGTTTCTTGCATAACATGTAAATACAACTCCTTTTTGTTTCAAGCATGTACATACTATTGTTTTTCTTTTCACCCTTATAGTTTTGTTTTATCGCCTTTCCTTTTGGTTTTGCTCTTTGGTTTCTTACAAATGTTTTAAGAAACTAACCTGGCCCTAAGGCAGTGCTAGCATGACCTTAGGCCATGTTGCTACTTAATATCTCAAACGAAGGAAAACAGGAAACAAGAAGTAGAGAACGAAGCCTTTGTCTTCCACACTAACCTCCAGGTCAAACAAAAGAGGCAGTTAGAAGACATACTATGCTGAATTCCAGGCCCAGACGAAAAGCATGCCTACACTGATTCCAGGCCCAATCGAAAGGCACTCCCTCACTGCTTTCAACCCCTAGTCGAAGGAGGAAAAAAGGCAGATTTCATCTTGCACTGGTTCCATGCCCATTCGAAAGGCACAACATGCTGACTTCTAGGCCCCAATCGAAAGGCACAACATGCTAGCCTCCAGGCCCCAATCGAAAGACACTTCTACACTGGTGCCAACCCCCAATCGAAGGAAGCTAGAAAGTGCAGAATCGAAGGGTCTTCTGCCTCAATCGAAAGACTTTCATTTTTCTTGATTTTATTTCATTTTTGCCTTTATATTTTCATGCACTTCAATATGGTTGTAATAGTGTAGGATTTTATCTTTATGCATTTTATTACTTTTGTATGCTTGTTAGTAAAATAGGACATGTATGGCAAGATAAAAACAACAAGTAGAAAACCCATAATCAAAGACTAAATGCATGCAAATCAAACACACTATTCACACATGCACCCCTAGGGTTAACTCCACTTGTTGCCTAAAAATGGTCATGTTATGCATGTGAGACGTCTTAGCAAAAACAATCAAAATACAAGATCATAGTCCCTTGATGACGCTTCGAATGTTGCCTTACAAATGATCTTAGTCCCTCAAAAGAAATGCTAAGATATCTCACAACATTGCTATCATGACTATACGATGACCCACGCCCGTCCCTTCACATCCAATGATGGGGCTTCTTACCAAATCAATGGTAAGAAAACAACATCTAAAGGAGGAGGAAAAGAATGCTAAAGACCTTTGAGTGGGTAGGTTGCTCCTAGTTGCTCGCTTGCTCACAACAAAAACATTTTATACACCAACACTTTCATTTTGAAAATTTTTCAAAAGACAACACTTTGTATGCGTTCTTATAGAGACGAGAATCATTACAAAGACACCTTTTCAAAATCACTTTAAAAAACAAAAACTTCTTTGAACTATTTTCCGGACAACACTTTGTATGCATTCTTATAGAGACGAGAATCATTACAAAGGCACGTTTTGAAAATACTTTCAAAACCACACCATAAAGCACACTTTCAAACAAAAGCAATGATTTAGCAAGCAACTAAGAGCCCATAGATAACTATGGATGAAAAGGGTGCTAACACCTTCCCTTTTTAAAATCTGCCCCCCAAACTCAAGAAAATAATCTCAAAAGTCTTTCCTGTTCTTTTCACTCTTTCCTTCATTTGGATAAAAGAAAAGTCGGTGGTGACTCTTGCTATCTGCAACAATTGCGATCAAATGCAAAAACATCCTAAGTCAGTTCTCCCACCGTACTACAGGTATCCTCAAATCCTTAAGGGGATGGTTGTTACTGTTTTTATGTGTACACTTGTTAACAGTTTGATCATGTTCATATGCATATGTTCATTCAATTTAAGTTATTGGACATTTTCGCACTCAAAACAAAAAAAACAAAAGTTTGCACTTCAAAGTATATTTGTATTGATGTTTGCCTATAAATAGGCGTTTTTGTACAAGGAGACAAAAATCCTAGTAAGAGGAAATTGTCGAAAGCAAGGAAAAGAGTACAAAGTGAAAATAATAGCCATGTGGAAGTGATCTTATCGTGCTCCAACTCCGCTATTGCCCCTATGTCTTCGAACATTATCCCTTGCTGCTGAAAGAAGTTGATTGGATTGATCTTGTACCATTGGAATCGGACCTTGGTAATAAAACTGGATATAAAGGTTTCGCGGGACATAGTAGTATGCTTTTAATCTATAATGTATCCCAAATACGGGTAGAGGATTTAAACCCAAACAAAGAACCATAATGTAAAGCAAACAAATCAAACAATGTAAGCAAGTAAATGTGATCTAGCCCCTAGGTAACCCCACTTTTAGAATTTTCCCCAGCAGAGTCGCCAGTTCTGTAATACAGTGGGAGAACTGACTTGAGGGTTTTGCGTTTGATCGCAAACGTTGCGGTTATCAAGAGTCGCCACCGACTTTTCTTATATCCAAAAGGATAGGTGAAAAAGCACAGGAAAGAACTTTGAGATTGTTTCTTGAGTTAGGGGGGTAGATTATGAAAAGGGAAGGTATTAGCACCCTTTTCATCCATGGTTTTCCATGGGCTCTTATTTACTTGCTAGATCACTTGCTTTTTGTTTTAAATTGTGCTTGATTTGGTTTTTGAAAGTATTTTGTAAAGAGGCCATTGTTTAGGAAATCTTTGTAATGATTCTTGTTTGTAAGAATGTATGCAAAGATGTTTGATCTTTTGAAAATGTTTTTAATTTTGTAAGATGTTTGAAAGTGTATGTGTTTGTTTTGAAAATAGAAAGGATGTTTGTTTTGAAATGGAGCAAGTAATTAGGAGCAATCTACCTACTCAAATGTCTTTCTTGTTCATTTTCTTTTCCTTTGACATTGTTGTCGTACCATTGATTTGGTAAGCAACCCTATCTTTGGATGTAAACGGGACGAGCGTGGGTCATCGTATAACCATGATTAGCAATGTTGCAAAGTATCTTAGCATACTTTTTGAGGGACTAAGATCATTTGTAAGGCAACTTAGATATCGTCATCGAGGGACCATGATCTTGTATTTGCTTGTTTTTGCTAAGATACCTTACATGGGTAATATGGCCATTTTGTATAAGGAAACCAAGTGGAATAACCCTAGGGGTGTTTGTGTGCAAATGTATTGTTTTCATGTTTGTTTTTGTCTTGAATTAGGGTTTTCTAAGTATTGGTTTTAGTCTTTCCATACAAACCCTAATTACTAGCATGTTATATAAAAGCGATAAATTACGGAATTTAAAGTTACTACGCTATTACAACATTTGTGGGAGGGGGGTGTACAAATTACAAATGGGGATTGCAAGAAATTAAACCCTAATTATTCTATTACAACCAAATTGAATTTATACAAAAATTGAAATAAATAATGTACAAGATGAATTAAATATGCAAGAAGGTAAATGTGAAGAAAATAGATATTTTGTTTGATGTTTTATGAAAAAGGAATTTTACCTTAACCTAATAAAATAAAGAAAATAATTTATTAAGTTTGAAATTATTGAGAAAATTTTTTAGATGAAAATCCTAATTTTATTAATTAATCAAAAGAAAATAAGTTTAAGAAAAGTTTTTTTTTTGGCATTTTTTAATCTTGAAAATATTTATAGCATTATAAAATATTTTTAGTCTTTTTGGTATTAAAATAATATATTTTAATTGGTGTAAAAGAAAATAAATAATATCCTAGTTTTAATTAAATTTACAAGAATAATTAGTAAAATAAATAAAGTGTGGTCAAATATATTTTTGTGAGAAAAATAAATAAACTAAGTTAAAATATAAATCTACTATTTTTTTGTATTTTATGATTTTTTAGTATTTTAAAAAATACATTTAAGAAAATAAAATGAAAATAAAATAGAAAATAAAAATAAATGGGCCAGGGGTGTCAAAAGCCTGCAGGGGGTTAGTAAGCAAAAAAAAAAAAGCTAAGCCCAAAAGGCCCAACGCCTATTTGCTGAAGCAAAAAAAAGAAAGGAAAAATGACCAAAAATGTAAAACAAAAGCAAAAAGGCAGCGCTGAGGTTCGAACGCATGACCTCTACCAATAACTCGCGCTGCCTTACCATTGGGGTTGCTGTACATCTGTTAATATAACTGAAATAATGATTACATAACACAAAACGCACCCTGATTACACTTCATCTTCAACCTCCAGCCAAAGGACTTGTATCTTCTTCATCTCTCAACAAAAATGAAAAGTTCAAACATGAAAGTTGTGGCATTTTTTCCCACGAACCCACCCATATAAATAACTTAAGCTAACAATCAAAGATGAATGATAATTTTTCTATCCCTAATTCAAAACCTAAAAATTTCAGAAAACTTCAACCCTAAAATTCTCTAAGCTGAGGCCATATAAATGTAAACTATGGATATGTACAGCTTCGTGGTAATGGTATCTACATTTTATCTTCACAAACCAAACTCAAATAATGCCTGTATGAAGAGATAGAAGTTTGAAAACTTACCTCTTGAAGCTGGAGTAGTGTATGGAGTTTGAGCAACCTTTGTGATGGCCTGATAATTTTTGTAGCTTTCCTGGACCTCCTTGAATGTGTTCCAACTCCTACTTTGCTTTGAGGATGGCTGGAACTCCCAACTAAAGTCACGTTGCAAGCTTCAGTTTTGAAAATGGAGGATGCTGATGGAGGAGTTACAGTTAGGAAATGAGGGCCTGGATCACTTTGATATGATGTATGGAAGGTGTTTGGATGATTAGTTTTCAAAACGCACGAGTGGAAATGAAGATGGTGAGTTTTTTCTCAAAATTGTCAAGTTTGGGAAGTTCTGTGCAGCAAGGTACTTGGGAGTGTTTTAGGGCTTGTCCAAACGTGTGTTGTGTTGCAATTGACTTGTTAATATGTATGGAAAAGGTTAGAGCACAAAATCACTCAAGGTTTCTGAGTTATAGGGTTATGGCTATATAACTTGCTTTTTAAGAAAAGTGAAGTGACAAATCTCAAGTATTATACAAGCATGTTCTGAGCTTCTTGAGACCTTAGACACATTTATTTTGGTTTATAGGGGTTGTGTGTGCAGAAAGAACAAGTTAGAAGCTCAAGACAAGTTGACTTTGTGATTAAAGCAACTTTTCAAGAATGGAATGGTAACTTTCTTCCTAAAATGGCAAATTGGCTTGGACAATCTTGGAACACTTGGACAATAGCTCAAAAGCAAGTGTAATCTTCTGATTATGGATAGATATTTAGGTTTAGAGGCCTGAAAAACAAGATTGTGCAACATAGGTTTGAAATTGACTCCTTGTTCATCAGAAAATGGCTTATAAATTAAGTGACAAAGCCCTAACTTCATCTCTTCGACTCTCCCTACTCAAGAATGATCTCAAGGAGTTCTTGGACATTTTGGAAAGCTTGTAACATGATCTAAAACCCTATTTGAATTTCCTTTGAATATTACCCTTGGAACTATGTGAAAAAGTGTCATGAAGTTAGGTCAAAATCCTGCCAAATTAGGGCAAAATTTCACCAAGTGTTTTGTTTCATGACCTTATGTTCATAAAATTGTAACTTGAGATACAATCATTTTTGGAAGAATTTGTGCGAAGAAAAGTTGTAGATTTAATTGAGATCTAAAACTTTCATGTTGGAAGTTTCTCTTGAATCATCTTGCATCGTGGTGAAAATTTGGCTCAAAGTTATGAAAAATAAGAAATTTTCCATACTTAGAAAAATTTGTAAGTTAAGAAATTTTAACATTTCAAGATGAAATCTTGAATTCTTGATTTATTGATGAACAAGTTTCATATTTTGACATGTTTTGATGAATTGTCATCTTTGGTACTTGAATTTGACCAAAAAGTCAAAGTTTGACTTTTTAGTATACAATTGACTTTTGATCAGTTGACTGAAAAATTCATCTGTCAATCCAATGGACTTGCAATATTTTGAACCATGTCATTAGGTAAAAATGATGCAATTGGACTATTGAGATCATGCCTTAAACCAATTGACCATTTTCTAGGTCAAAAATAAGAAATTTCCCTTTCCAAGTCAAAACCCTAATTTTGACAATTTTGCCCTTTTGTAGATTTGATCAAATTTCTTGAGGTGTTGTGGTCCAAACTTGATCAAATGATACACATGAGTTTAAAATGTTATTGTGGACCAAAAATTATGAAGTTGACTGTGAATTGCCCATAGTTGACTTTTTCCCCAATATAGTTGATTTTTAGATCAATTGCTCAATTGACTGATCAAAAGTGATCCAAGGCTTGAAACTTGACATAAGTAATCTTGGGGGTACATAATGATCCATGAAAGTCACATGGGGCATTGGAAGTTCAAAAATCCTTGTGCAAACTCAAACCTTAATTTTGGTCATCAGTGCTTAAGGAGATGTCTTGAGCTGATCAACCCTAGTGTAGTCTTGAGTCAAAGGAGATCTTATGAGTAAATTCTTGATAAGTGAGAGGGAAAATTTTGGGGTACAACAGCTGCCCCTTTTCAATGTTCTTAAGCCTGAAGAGTTAGATTGGCATGTTTTGCCATTCATGACTCGAAGGTGGAAGATGATTGGACACTATAGTGCCCAGAAATTTGTACTCAGCGATGTGATGGTAGAGGGAATGGGCTTAAAGATTCCATTTGGAGAGGTGATAGAAATTTGTTGGAGATAGGCTTGTAGATTCCATCCAAAAGTGATTGCTGAATCTGAAAGAGAATCTGAATGAGTATTAGAATGGCCTCCGTATCTGAACTGTATCTGGAAGCTGATTTTGAATGAGTATCAGAATGGCATCCGTGTCTGGAGTGCATCTGAACTGTATCGGAAAGTTGAATGAGTTTCAGGATGGCATCCGTGTCTGGAGCATATCTGAACTGTATCTATAGATCAAATCTGAATGAGTATCAGGATGGCATCCGTGTCTAGAGCGTATCTGAACTGTATCTGAGAGCTGAATCTGAATGAGTTTCAGGATGGCATCCATGTATGGAGCGTATGTGAACTGTATCTGAAGATCGAACCTGAATGAGTATCAGGATGGCATCCGTGTCTAAAGCGTATCTGAACTGCATCTGAGATCTGAATCTGAATGAGTATCAGAATGGCCTCAGTGTCTGAAGCGTATCTGTACTGTATTTGGAAGTTGAGAATTGAATGAGTATCAGAATGACATTCGTTATCTGGAGTGTATCTGAGAAGTTGAATTTGAATGAGTATCAGCATGGCATCTGTGTCTAGAGCGTAGCTGAACTGTATCTGAAAATTTTGAACAGTGTCAATGGTAGCTGTTAACCTTATCCTTAAAAGGGTAAAATGTTAGCAAAAATGCAAAGTCATGTTGTATGAAATGCATGGTATAATGCATTTTTTTATCAATGTTTATGATATATGGATGCAATGTAGACGTATGCAAGCTAATCTTCCACACTGTTGTTGGATTAGGGAAAATAAATCCATGACTGCTGCTGAGGATATGGAGTATAAGTCTTCGTGTTGTAAAGTCTAAGTGTTGATGAATTTCTGCTTGGAGGAAAATACTTTGTTGTAAGGGAGATGTCGTGTACTGCTTGTAAAATCCTATTGGGGAATCCTGAGAAATTTGACGACTTCTACTGGGGACTGATAACTGGAAGCTCTGTTCCACTGGGGACTGAACTGCAAACTGCAGGGGGTTATGGCATAAAGAGATTTACCTACCTCTTAAAGCCATCAGTGATTGTCTTTCAATTTTGTTTATTTGTAAATAGTAATTATATTCAAATGCATTTGTTCAAAAATGAATCGTTGGACGTTTTTGTAAACAAAACACAAGCGTAAAGAAAAACAGATAGTTTTTTCACTTTCAAAGGGATATCTTTGTATTGACTTTGAGTAAGTATTTTTGTACAATAAGACAAACATTCTAGTAAGAGAATTCCGTCGTAAAAAATGAAAATTTTGATACAAAGAAAAGATAACTATGTGCAATAATCCCACGAGGTTCCCATTCTACTATAGCCTTTGTATCTCTGAGCATCTCGTCTATTTGTTGCCTCGTCTGAAGATGATTGAATTGATTAGAAACTCTGAGTTTTCCAGTTGAAGCCAAAGGTTGTTCGTAAGGTGATCTGACGGGACATAGTCATACGCTTTAATTCCCTAACTTTTGCCTGGACCGCCCTTTCGGGTTTTCAGTCCACCGGGAAACCCTTTTTTTCCCAAGTCTCCCTTTCCGGTTTTCAACTTGCCGGGTGTACAGATTTTTTTGTTTTATCCCTAATTTTTTCCCGAACCTTTTGGTTCACCTGGATGCCCTTGTTTTTCCCAGGTGTGTCAACCTAGAGGGTCTCTTATGCGTAGTATCTTTTGACTATGTCTGCGTTCGCAGGGTGCGGCAGGTCATCACCATCCATGGTGGTCAAGATCATTGCTCCACCAGAGAAAATGTTTTTGATTATAAATGGTCCTTCGTATGTAGGAGTTCATTTTCCCCTGGTGTCACCTTGCGGCAGTATGATACGTTTGATCACCAGATCCCCAACTTGATACACTTGGCGTCTGACCTTTTTATTGAAATCCTTGATCATCCGTTTTTGATCCATTTGACCATGGCAGACAGCAACATGCCTTTTCTCATCAAGCAAGTTTAGTTGATCAAGTCGAGTCTGGATCCAATCGTATTCATTCAGCCATGCATCCTTCATAATTCTCAAAGAGGGGATCTGGACCTCAATAGGCAAGACAACCTCCATTCCGTATACCATAGAATAGGGTGTTGCCCCGGTTAACGTGTGAGTTGTGGTATGATACCCATGGAGAGCGATGAAACAACCGGCTGAAAATCATCAAACAATAAAGTCACCATAGAACGTCTTTTATCACACATGTAGGGAAAGGTAAACATCGAGAAAACCTAAGAAGGGAGAAGTCACGATCTTGCGACCGAGAGATTGGGTAAGGGAGTCTGTTACGCGAGGGGAAGGTATTAGCACCCCACACACCCGTAGTACTCTACGGTATTCACTCTTGTTATCTATCTTATGGGTGTGTTTAATCTATGCTTATTGTCTGCTATACTACCAAAGGGAGTATGTATGCAAAAGAAATGAGAAAAGAATGTAGGGAAAATAAAATTGTGCTCGCTTGGGCCCTACCCCAATGCCTACGTATCCATTTTGAGGAATCATAGCTACCGTAGTTCGGCTCACATGTTTTTGTTTGTTTGTGTTTTTTATGGACGAAGTTAATTCCGCCTTCTGCTGCAGCTCGACCTTTGGAGACTTATGCGTTGGCACAAAAGTAAATTAAAAATGTCCTTACCTGAAAAGGGTTTTAGAGAAAGGTGCTCGAGCGCACAAAATGTTTTGAGTTGGTTTGTATTTTTGTTGCAGATAACGACTAGTTGACCTCAAGAGAGAGATATTAGCCACTTTTCTACTTAGCCATGAAAGGAATCTTTGAGAATTGAATCACACCTAAAATTGAGATGAAGAACAACGAGATCGAGAAGATAACCGCTTATCATTTCCCATACTAAGAAAAGGCATGATTCTCATCAGTAAATTTAAAGTATTTTGAAGTTTGAAAAGGAAAAAAAGATGTTTTTGTTTTAAATGCATATGCAAAAAGGGAAAGAAAAGTTAAAGGGAGATTAGCCTATTTCTAAACCTAATGTTATCATACAATATTAGCCCTAAGTCAAGGATGAACAACAAGGATATCTCTACCTAATGTTAGCATGCATATGGATTGCGGTAAAGTATGGAAATGAAGAATAATATAGAGTTGTGACGATACCGAACGGAGGAGGTCCGCTGCCTCTTTGAAACTGTGCAAGCGGTAAGAAAATTCTACCAAAGCTTCCTTGAACGAGTGATCAAAGAATTAACCCCAAACATCCCACATTGCAAGAGTTACATCAATACTATCACAAAAATCTTGACTAAAAACGGAAATAAAAATGATTACCAAATATGAAAAATAAAATAGTGAAAAACTCTAATTGAAATTCTAAAAATAAATTCTAAAGAGTTCTAAAATATTCTATTATTTCGTATCATTCTATCACCAATTAATCAATAATTAATAGGAGAAAAAACTTAAATCAAATATTTAAACAAGAGATGAAGTCAGGGGTATAATGTTGAAATCAGGGTGTGTGACCAATATTGGGGCGCTGGGCTTATCAATAATGAAATCCAATTAGTTTTTGTGACAAGGCTCCAAGCTCCAAAAAAAGAGAAACGTAGTATGGGCCCAAAGGAAGTGAAAGCTTCAGTCCAACACCATTACAAAATAAAAAATAATTCGAAAGGGAATAACAACATGAAATTAGGGTTGCAGTGTCTTCCACTTTACAAACTCTCTTCTCCATTTCTTCATGCTCAGACGGCACATTGATATTCATCTTTCCGCCTCTCAATCTTCAGCGCCGCCGTGCACCTCACTTCTTCTTCTCTGATTGCTCAGTCATCGCATAGTCTATTCCGTCCCACTCTCATATTATCTTTCGAGTAACGACACCAGTCATCATCGATATGCAGTAGTGCTCCTTCTTCGCTTGCTTCTACTCGCGATTCTTTCTCGCTTATCTTTGATTCCACCCTCTCCCAAACTTCTATACATTCAACTAAACATAACCCTAGATTGAATGATAGATGGCGAAGGCGTAATAAAAAGCAAATTTGCTTCAAGGTATTCCTTCTTCTCTCTTAGTTCTTGATCTTTTCTCTACTTTTCCTATTGATGCGTTTTCGTCGCGCTAACGCAATTGTTGTGTTTTTGTAGTTAATGCGAATACAGAGAAGTGTTGTAATGCAGTTTCGATGTCGACGACTGTGCGATGGAGATGACTGTAGAGGCTGCGATTCAGTGATGGAAATTGAGGTTACATAGTGATTATGAGTGTTGTTGAGAATATTATTGAAAGAAGATGAAGATGCAGGTCGGGGTTGTTGATGAGGATTGAAGATGCCAAGCCGTTTGCAGAAATTGTGGGTCGATAAAGAATCAACGATGATCTTTAATCAGTGTTGTTGTAGTTTTAGAGGGAGAGGTGAACATGTAGTATTGAATTGAAGGTGATTGAAGCTTGAAGTAATGAGTAATGAAGTTGCAGGGGAAGCTGGAGGTTTTCTGAATTTTCTAGTGAGTTTTCTCTTGAATTGAATAAGTGAAGTTTTTCTGTTATCTGTCTCTTCTGTTGTGAATCTTCTTTTCTTATATCAGTTGGAGCTGTTCTGTTAGAGATCAGTTACTTGGCGTTGTACCCCAAAATTTACCCTCCTCTTTTTCCACAAGAAATCACAGCTTCGGGCTTTTCCTGATTTTTCAGATTGGCTCAAGAACCAGTCAAACAGAATTTTTTCTTGTCAGTCTAGCCAAATTAGGGTTTTCATGGACTCTGAACAGTTCAAGCAAATTGTTAGGGTTTGGTTGAGTTTGGCTCAAGGTTTGATCAGACAGGCGTTTCTTTGGTGTTAAGTCAAGAATTAGGGTTTTGTGCGTGCATTCTCAGAAAGAATTAATTCTACAGTGCTTTTCAATTTACTCTGGGATATGAGCTGAGGCATTTGGACTGAGAACTGGCAGGGTTTGATTTAATCAGTAAAGAGATAGGCATATGGATGTTTGTTTGATTGACTGTGCATTGCTCATATTTAATTGGGACGTCGGGTTTATTATTGATTGCAAGACCAGTGTTTATTAATTATTTATTTATTCTAAGTTAGAATTGTAGGTGTTTAGGTATTGGCTTGAATTTTTGGTAAAACCCAAGTGTATGTGTGAATGTCATGACTGATGTCATAACATTCTTGTTCAGTTTGTACTGGTTCATTAGGTACCTTTGCAGAAAAATATTGTAATTCAAATACTGATGTTTATAAGTGTGTATCTGAGCATTTTTGCAAAATGATCACATTTTGCTAAATCAGTAGACAGGTTTTCTCAGATGTCATAACAGATGTTATGACATCCTGTTCTGAACTAACAGGATTGCAGGATTGGATAAGTCTGAGTTTTTCCAGGAAATAACTCAGTCCTTTCTGAACAGAATCCTGCGTTTTCTGAGGGGTAACCTAGCTCAACCCTAACCTGGTTAATAAAGTCCTGTGACCTGGTCTTTAGGTCAAACGGAATTAACCCTAGGTTTTTGGAAACCCTAACTGAAGTTGCAGCTGCTATATATTCAACAGAGCTGCTGTTTTTCAAGTATCCCTGCTGATTGATTAGAAGATCAATTTGTAATCTGTATAGATTTGTTCATTGTACTCCAAGCAATTATCATTGTGATAAGTGCCTTGGAATAGGTTTCTATTTGTAAGGGTTGTGTAGCACTCTAAGCTTTGAAGCAAGAGTGTTTGAATGTTCCTTGACTAAAGTTGTGAAGCAGAGTCAAGTTAGTTGTGTGCATCACTCAAAGCTGTGAAGCACGAGTGATTGTGTTGCTTGATTAAAAAGCTGTGAAGCTTAATCAAGTGTTTGTTTTTGAAGAGTGTCTTCATCAATTATTGAGTCAAATTAGTTTATGTATCACTGCTGTGATTGAGGGGGAGTGAGTTGGATCTCAGGTTTAAGTTGTACTTAGATTAGAATTACATTGGGTAGGTCTTAAGTGAAGGAGATAAATTGGTTGGTTTATTCCGGAATTAACATCTCTTATAGTGGATTCTCTCCCTGGCTTGGTAGCCCCCAGAGTAGGTGTTGTTGCACACTGAACTGGGTAAACAATTGACTGTGTTCTTTATTGCTTTTTATTTACTGTCATATAGTAAGTCAGATACGGTGTCATAACATTGAACGTGACATTGAGTATCTGCAGCCAGAATTTCAATTGGCATCAGAGCAAGCACCCTGCCTGTATTACTGGGTGAGATCTAGGGATATCACTTTCTGGCACTATGGACAGAGAAGGAGTTTTTGGAAATAGACCACCCATTCTGGATGGAACTAATTATGACTACTGGAAACCTCGTATGATTGCCTTCCTAAAATCTCTGGACAAAAAGGCTTGGAGAGCTGCTGACAAAGGATGGATCCATCCCACCATAACTGAGGAAGATGGGACAATCAGTCTGAAGCCTGAGGAAGATTGGAGTAAAGAAGAAGATGAGTTAGCCCTGGGAAATTCCAAAGCTCTAAATGCCTTGTTCAATGGAATTGATAGAAACATTTTCAGATTAGTTCATCAATATGAACTGGCCAAGGAAGTTTGGGACACTCTCAAAACTACTCATGAGGGAACTTCCAAAGTAAAAATGTCAAGGCTTCAGATGTTGACTACCAAATTTGAGAATCTAAAAATGATGGAAGATGAAACCATTCATGAGTTTCACATGAACATCTTGGAGATTGCCAACACCTCAGGAGCACTGGGAGAAAAAATGTCAGAAGAAAAACTGGTGAGGAAGATTCTCAGATCCTTGCCTAAAAGATTTGCAATGAAGGTAACTGCCATAGAGGAAGCCCAGGACATTAGCAAGTTGAAAGTGGATGAACTTATTGGGTCTCTTCAGACTTTTGAGATGGGGATCACTGATAATGGTGACAAGAAGAACAAAAGCATAGCACTTGTATCCAACACTGATGTTGAATACAAGGAGGATGAAGAAGAAAACATATCAGAAGCTATTGCCATGCTTGGAAGACAGTTCAACAGGCTCATCAAAAGAATGGACCCAAAGTCAAGGTATAATGTTCATAACATTCCTTCTGACATTGATAATTCCAGCAGAAGACCAAGGTCAGAAGATAAGGGAAACCAAGGCAGAGGTATTCAATGCCATGGATGTGAAGGATATGGACATATTCGAGCTGAATGTCCTACCTTTCTTAAGAAGCAAAAGAAAGGAATGACTGTTACTTGGTCTGACTATGATTCAGAAAGTAATTCTGAAGAAGAATCTGCCAAACTAGTTACTGCCCTAACTAGTGTTTGTACTTCTGAAAGTGACACTAGTGATGAAGAAGTGACATTTGAAGAACTGGATGATACCTACAAGAAATTGTGTATCAGAAGTGCTGAAGTCTGTGTGCAGAATGAGAAACAATCAAAACTCATTATAAAGCTGGAGGCTGAAAAGAGGGCAAATCTTGAAACTATAAGTCATTTAGAAGGAGAAGTTCAACTGCTGAACTCACAACTGAATCAAATGACCAAATCTGTCAAGATGTTGACCAATGGAACAGACAAATTGGAAGAGATCCTTCAGGTTGGACAAAATGTGGGAAATAAATCTGGACTAGGATTTATGGAAGCAAAGAAATCTGGTACTGGTAAGCAAATGTCAAAACGGATGTCTCAACACAACTCTCAACATCAGGAACAGAGACATATGAAGAAAAGGTACCAAAGATGGAAATGCCATCATTGTGGTAGATATGGCCACATAAAGCCCTTCTGCTTCAGATTACATGGATACCCTAATCAGATCTCAGGTGTCAAACATAAGTCTAAAAAGGTACCACATGCTCCTCAATGGAAGAAAAAGGCTACTGCACTGATAGCTCACACTTCCCTGAGGGTCTCTGCAAAGGAAGACTGGTACTTTGACAGTGGATGTTCCAGACATATGACTGGAATCAAGAACCTCCTCAATAATGTTAAGCCTCACACCATCAGTTTTGTGACCTTTGGAGATGGGGCTAAAGGTGAAATCAAAGGAGTTGGTGATTTGGACTGCCCTGGAGTTCCAAGTCTGAATGAAGTACTGCTGGTGAAAGGACTGACCGCTAATCTCATTAGTATCAGTCAACTGTGTGATCTAGGATTCAAGGTCAATTTCTCAAAATCTGAATGCCTTGTAATCAATGACAAACAAGAGATAGTAATGAAAGGAGTCAGATCCAAAGACAACTGCTACTTGTGGGAGGCTGAGAACACTAATTCCTCATCTGTGTATTCCATTGCAAAAGAAGAAAAAGAGGTGAAACTGTGGCAGCATAAGCTTGGTCTCCTTCATCTAAGAAGAATGAAGAGAGTTATCTCTATGGAAACTGTCAGAAGAACTCCAAAACTACAGGTTGATGATATCTGTGATGTGGGAAATAAACTTGAAGAAGAATGTGTTGTCAGAACCTTAAGTCATCTTGACAAGGATGTTGGAAATAACAAGTCTCATAAATTCTGTTCTCAAAACATCTGGTCAAAACAGATGCTCCCTGAGTACAATGTTACACAAGATGTTGTGACATTGTGTTGTGACAATCTGAAAACATTCAACATTTCCTTGAACCCTATTGACTTTGAAGAGAAGAAGTCATTTAAACTGGAACATAGTTTCTCTAAACTTCAGCTGACTGATTCTTCAACCAAGGCTCTTGTTGGAAATAAACTTGAAAATTTGAGGGGCAGGTTGGGTATTCACCAACATGAGAAATTATAGCAATTAGTTTTGCTTAAAACAAGGGTTGAAGGGATTAATTTTATTAAGTCTATATTTAGTGGGTTAATCATATTCTTTCACAATTCCTTCAAAAGTTTTAAGAAGTTGAAGAGACTCCCTTTTACCCCCTACCTCTCTCATCCTTGCAACCTGTTTCCTCCTCCCAATCAAAGATTTTTCTCAAACTGCTACTATTACTCAAAGTCAATCAAAATGTCTCAGACATCGTCTTCCACCATAGCGGCTTCGTCTTCCTCATCATCGTCATCATCTGATCAAGATTCTAGGGCAATCACTACATGCATAGAATCTGAAGTTCTTGAGGTCACTCCTCTCAGGGAGATGGCAACTGACCCAGCCAGAGTCAAAAAGCTCAGAACCAGACATGCAGGAAGAGCTCAAGCTACAACCTCTGGTAATTCTTCTCATCCTTCTTCTTCTGTACCTAATAGAGAAGGATCAGTTCAAGTACACCAAGCTATTGCTAGGCTGGTTACTAGCATTCTGAGTGGCAACCAATCTGTACCGGGGATTTCTATCCCTTTAAATCAATCAGAAAGTCCAAATGTGGAAGTTTCTGAAAATGTAGATGTCACTGAGGATGTTGTGACACCAAAAGACAACATTCAGAACCCCTCTGAAAAGGCTGCTGATCCACCTATCATTGATGTGGATGAAGATTACTCAGATAATGAACTGATTGCTAATGTGAACCCTAGCATAGCTAGGAGATTGATGAAGAGAAAGAGTAGTCAGAATGATAAACCTGATGCTAAGAAATCCAAGGCTGAAGGGATGGCTGAGAAAAGTATTCAGACAAAAGGGAAGAAGGCACAGGTGCAGACTGCTAGACAACCAATCTCTAAGAAAAGTAAAGAACCTGAAACTTCTGATTCTGATGATGAATCAGAATTTGAGATTGATATTGAAGAAACTCCCATCAGAAGGAAGCTCCCCTCCAGCAAGATTGCTAGAGTGCCTGAAGTGCCAACAGACAACATCTCCTTTCATCATCCTGACAATGCAAACAGATGGAAGTATGTTTGCTTAAAGAGAATAGCCTTGGAGAGAGAACTCAACAATGATGCCTTGGAGTGCAAAGACATCATGGATCTGATCAGGAATGCTGGGCTAATGAAGACAGTGATGAAGTTTAACAAATGTTATGAAAATTTGGTTAAGGAGTTTGTAGTGAACTTGTCAAATGATTGTGCTGATGGGAGGTCAGCTGACTTTGAGAGTGTGTTTGTTAGAGGAAGAAGAGTCAAGTTCTCTCCATCAGAAATCAACAAGTTTCTTGGAAGAACAAATAAGGACTGTCCTGATCTAGAGGCAACTGACAATGAAGTGTGTTTAACCATCACAGCCAGGCAAGTAAAGTGCTGGCCATTGAAAGGGAAGCTGAATGCTAGTAAACTCAACATGAAATTTGCCATCTTGCATAAAATAGGTGCAGCAAACTGGGTGCCTACAAATCACAAATCAACTATCTCCACAGGATTGGGGAGATTTATCTATGCTGTAGGAACCAAGACTGCCTTTAACTATGGAAGGTACATCTTTGAACAAACTTTAAAGCATGCTGGCAGTTATGCTGTCAAAGGACCAATTGCCTTTCCCTCCCTCCTTTGTGGAATCATCCTTGCACAATTCCCTGATATCCTCGTGGCAAGAGATACAGTCTGCAAAAGAGCTCCTGCCCTTGGCCTGCACTACAAACTGTTTCAGGGATCTCATGCTCCAGACATTGTCATAACATCAGCTGAGACATCGTCTGTGAAGACTCAGTCCAAGACATCAGATGTCATAGCTGTTTTAAAAGAAACTTGCAAAGAGCTGGACACTAGAAAAAGGACCCTAGAACTTCTAATTTCCAGGCTAGAAAAGGAGGAAGCTGAAGAAAACAGAAGGGAAGAAGGTGAAGGACATCTCAACATTGAAGAAACTAGCTCCTCAGAATCTGATGACAGTGCTTGAAGGTTGATTGCTGTTTGGTGGTGTTGCTGGTTGGTGCTGATATCTGGTGGAGTTTGGAAGTTGTTTTCTGCTGCTGCTCTTGCTATTTTGTTTTGGATAACTGTATAATTTCTGAACATGTATCTTTGGCCCATTTGTGGCTAAAGAGGGGGAGAATATTTTGGTACTTGCTTAATTAGTACTTAACATTCTATTTTTCTGCTGTCACTTATTTCTGTTGCTATCTATCTCTGATTATTTAGGGTCTTTAGCCAAAAATCTGCCAAAGGGGGAGTTTGTAGGTGTTTAGGTATTGGCTTGAATTTTTGGTAAAACCCAAGTGTATGTGTGAATGTCATGACTGATGTCATAACATTCTTGTTCAGTTTGTACTGGTTCATTAGGTACCTTTGCAGAAAAATATTGTAATTCAAATACTGATGTTTATAAGTGTGTATCTGAGCATTTTTGCAAAATGATCACATTTTGCTAAATCAGTAGACAGGTTTTCTCAGATGTCATAACAGATGTTATGACATCCTGTTCTGAACTAACAGGATTGCAGGATTGGATAAGTCTGAGTTTTTTCAGGAAATAACTCAGTCCTTTCTGAACAGAATCCTGCGTTTTCTGAGGGGTAACCTAGCTCAACCCTAACCTGGTTAATAAAGTCCAGTGACCTGGTCTTTAGGTCAAACGGAATTAACCCTAGGTTTTTGGAAACCCTAACTGAAGTTGCAGCTGCTATATATTCAACAGAGCTGCTGTTTTTCAAGTATCCCTGCTGATTGATTAGAAGATCAATTTGTAATCTGTATAGATTTGTTCATTGTACTCCAAGCAATTATCATTGTGATAAGTGCCTTGGAATAGGTTTCTATTTGTAAGGGTTGTGTAGCACTCTAAGCTTTGAAGCAAGAGTGTTTGAATGTTCCTTGACTAAAGCTGTGAAGCAGAGTCAAGTTAGTTGTGTGCATCACTCAAAGCTGTGAAGCACGAGTGATTGTGTTGCTTGATTAAAAAGCTGTGAAGCTTAATCAAGTGTTTGTTTTTGAAGAGTGTCTTCATCAATTATTGAGTCAAATTAGTTTATGTATCACTGCTGTGATTGAGGGGGAGTGAGTTGGTACTCATGTTTAAGTTGTACTTAGATTAGAATTGCATTGGGTAGGTCTTAAGTGAAGGAGATAAACTGGTTGGTTTATTCCGGAATTAACATCTCTTATAGTGGATTCTCTCCCTGGCTTGGTAGCCCCCAGAGTAGGTGTTGTTGCACACTGAACTGGGTAAACAATTGACTGTGTTCTTTATTGCTTTTTATTTACTGTCATATAGTAAGTCAGATACGGTGTCATAACATTGAACGTGACATTGAGTATCTGCAGCCAGAATTTCAAGAATAGTTGGGATTTACTTCCAGTTATTTTAATTTCAGAAACTTAAATAATTAAATGGACAGTAAATTGAAAAAAGAATTAACCAACAAAAAAGGACTTTTATTCATCTTTAATTGTTTGTTACGAATTATTATTTGAACAACTGTA
Source organism: Vicia faba (assembly GCA_948472305.1). NCBI lineage: Eukaryota > Viridiplantae > Streptophyta > Magnoliopsida > Fabales > Fabaceae > Vicia > Vicia faba. The sequence goes on from OX451737.1 coordinate 596,956,761, forward strand.
AATTTATTTACATTTTGTTTACAATAATAATATTACAAATGGTTAAAGTAAAATAAAATTGCATCCTATTTTTTCTAAATCTTCATCCTCTATTGCTGCTCCCCATTGCTCAATTGATTTTCATCTGCAAAAACAAAGAAAGGGAAAAAGTCAAATGCAGATGAATTAAATAAAAAGGCAGACAGATATTTTAAAATTCATCATTAAAAGTAACTGGCCGAAATCAGTTTGTTTGCCCTTTCTACAAATCACAAGATTGCTCTTGGTTCACAAAGAGGGATAGAAATATGCTTGCAATAAAATATGAAATGCACAAAGCTACAATATTGCACAAATTCAAAATTGTCAAACAGGCTGCATAGTTTCAATTTGCAAAATGCCAAACAGCATGTATAAAATGTCAACAAAGCAATAATCCAAACCAAAGTCCAAACTGAACTGATGGAAAACTGAAGAAACTAAACCAAGTCCAAAAGCTATCAAAAGGCTATCCAAAAAGCTGTCAACAAAGTACACAAGATATGCAGAAAATCTGGAAAAGAAGATGAGAGATATGCAGAGCAAAACTAATATGCAAGCAATGTTCAAATTCTCATCATTTCCCAAGCCAATTACTTTTTCAGAAATAGTACAGATAAGTAATAAAAAATGCTTTTCTGAGAGAAGAGAGAGAGTAAAAGAGGTGGAGAGGCTTACAGCAGGCTTGAGGCTTAGAGATATAAAACAAACAATTGATATCAGAATAAAAAGAGGCAGAATATCACAAAATATAGAGCACACAAACTGATATAGAACACAAGCAGGAGCCTGCCTCCAAAACTATTTCAAGCCTCCAAACCTGTGATTCAAAACCACCAAACCAGAAGAATACAAGCCTTAAAGCCTATACAGTTTCAAGAACATCAAAACTGTCAAGCAAGTAAACACAAGCCATCCTGCATAAACCTGTAAGTTACAAAATCACCAGCCTGCATAAGTCCCAAACATAAGCCTGAAGCCTGTAACTTCACCTGCATAAACACAAGCCTAACCTGTTGCAACTCTAAAACCTGCAAGCCTGAAGCCTAAGCTCAAAACAAGCTTACAAACCACAAAAATTCGTCCAAAGTCAGAATCATACAAGCCCTTTCAAAACTGTGTTAAGCATACAAGCCTGAAGCCTGCCTACTGATAAGCTTGTTCATCAAAAACAAACAAGTTACAAACAAGCCCACAAACTTCAATCAATCTGTCAAACCCAACCACAACCACTAAGCCAATCCAAATAACAAAAGATTCAAGCCATCCAACCCCTCAGAGCTAGGCTCATCATAGGACCAACATTCCAACAACAATACTCAGAACCAACATATCAACAGAAGCAAAAGCAACAACATATTCAGATTCAAATCATCATCAATGCTCAAAGCATCATCATCATACGAAACAAGCAAAAGAGAGGAAAAGAAGTGAAACAATAAGCCAGGCATCTCAGATAATCATCATTGAAAGGAGCAAGCATACAGAAGCAAAGAGTAAGCATACAGAAACAAAGGGCAACCAGTCAGAAGAGGAAAAGAAGCAACAAGCAGGGTTTTCAGAGCATTCATCACAAAACCATAAAAAACAAGATACAAGATACCAGTTTTTCAAAGCTAGCTCAACATCACTGCTCCCTCCGCTTGGCCGTCCTAGGGCGCCTCCAATCCACCTCTCCTCCGTCTCCCAAACCAACGAACCCCAAAGGTAGTATCTCTTCCTTTTTTTCTTTTCACGCACCTCAAACACAAACAAATAACAACATAAAAGTCAGAACACGAAATTAAAACATGCAAAGAGGAAGACTGAAAACCCTAAGGCATAAAAGAGGGAAGCTTTTACCTTTGCTTGTCACTGCTTGAGCAATCCATGGAGGGAGAAGGAGACGGATGATGGCGCCTGGTGGCCATGGGCGGAGATTTCACTCAGAGGCTTGGGCTAAAGACGAAGAGGAGAAGAAGAGAAACGACGCCTCTGTAACTCACTGAAACCCTAATTCCAAATGAACCAAAGCTTTGAAACCCTTAGAAAATGTTCACAAACTCGCTTGGGCCTGCTGCCTCACCCAATTGCCTTAAGCCCATTTCTAGGCACGCACCCCCCTTTTCCTTAAACCTGCCTATTCTGATTGGGCCAAGCAAATCCCTTAACCCATTAATTTCTCTTAACTTATTTCTTGTATATTTTTGAAAACCAATAATCATTCTTTTACTTATTTCTTTATTTTCCCTTTTTTAAACTTATACTAATATTTTGTTTAAATAAAAAATGATACATTAAATTCTTTCTCTTTGCAAAATGTTTATTAATACTTTTTTTTATCACATTTAAGAATACAAAAAAAAATAGAATTTCTTAAGTATTTTCTTTTCTTTTATTAAATCTTTTGTTTATGAAATATTAACAAAAAACACAAAAAAGAAATAAACAAAATACTTAATTTTGCATCTTGCATCACTTATAAATAATCACATGCACTTACACCAATACATTTGCTTATCTTTTATTCTTATACATTGCTACATTTTACATTGCGATTGATTCGATTTGGTTGTAAATATATTTGGACACTACTCTCCTAATAAGTCTCATCCACATTTGTAAATATTTGTACCCCCATCCCCGGATACTTATTTGTAATAGCGTAGACTTTAAATTCCCACAATTTATCGCTTTCTATATAATGTATAGTAATTAGGGTTTGTATGCAAAGATTCAAAATCAAACGCTAGATAACCTAATACGAAGACAAATGCATGATAATCAAATACACCAATCACACTTGCACCCCTAGGGTAATCCCGCTTGTTGCCTTCCAAAATGGGCCATGCTTGCATGTTGAGTTTCTTTGGCAAAACAATTCAAATGATCATAGTCCCTCGATGACACTTTCGAAGTTGCCTAAATGAAATGATCATAGTCCCTTCTAGAAAATTGCCAAAGACACTTGGCACCATTGCATTCATGGTCCATCCGATGACCCGCGCCTGTCCCGTTAACATCCTAATACAAGATTGTCCACCAAATGCAATGGTGGAACAATACTGTTAAAAGGGTTAAAACATGAGAAAAATCTTTGAGTAAATTTAGGGGTAGACAACTCTTAGTTACTTGATCCAACTTACAAAACACACTTGCCTACTTTTCCAAACCCACTCCACAAACACACTTTCAAAAACAAACTTTCAAAAACATTGAAACATCTTTTCGAAAAGACAAACACCTTTGTAAAACATTCGAGTAAAGAATTGTTACAACGGTTGCCTAGACAAGGCATCTTTTTCAAAACATTTTCAAAACACACACACACACACCACCATTTCAAGCAATTGAAAATCAAGGAAAGTGATCTAAAACAAGTAACTAAGAGCCCATGGATAACCATGGATGAAAAGGGTGCTAATACCTTCCCTTTTCATAATCTACCCCCCGAACCCACGAAACATCTCAAAAGGTTTTTCCTGTGCTTTTTAACCTTTCCGTAGGATAAAATAAAAAGTCGGTGGCGACTCTTGCTAAACCGAACAAGTGCGAATACAAACGCAAAACCTCAAGTCAGTTCTCCCACCGTATCACACTTGGATTTTGATCAATTATAAGTGGTTATCTCTAAGCTGATAAAATCGGTTAGGATAGTTACAGAGGTAGTTATGGAATTGGTTAGGAGGTTGTTAGAAGGTTAGGGAGTTTGTTAGCTGTTATGACAGTTGGTTGAATTGTGTTAGTTTAAACGGTTAGGAGGTTATATGTTTGTTATGAACCATTTTCTGTTTTGAGAGGAAGTTAGCTATTTGTCAGTTAGTTAATATTCTGTTTGGTGATTATGTTACATGAGCTAGAAAATCTAGTTAGAATGATAGTTAGAAGTTTTGCAGGGTTGTTTAGAGGTTGCAATATGGTTAGGAAACAGTTAAGAAATCGAAACGGTTAGGGAATGTGTAATTCTGTTTGGACAGTTTGTAGGGTTTTCGCTAGAAGGAGTCCTGTTGGGATTTTGTTGTTTGCAATTTTGTTTTGGTTTTTTGGTTAATTGAAACAGAGGTTAGGGGCTTAAGCTATTAGCTGACAGTAAAAATGGCATTTCTTCCTTTGTTTGAATCTGCATATATTCTTGAACCTGTATGGGTTGATGCTAGCTTTTCCTTTTGTTGGATTGTGTTATGGCAGGAATGAACTGGCTGGAGCAATGTTGAGATGGTTAGCCGCAAATATGGATGAGGCATGAAGATTGATTATGAAGAACACACGAATGGTTATGAAGATTGAAAAAATGTAAAGCTTAGAGCCTTAGGTTTAGGATATGTAGACTTTGAGTATTTCAATGTGAATTTTGATGTGTATTTAGTTTTTTTTGTAATGGATGAAATTGAAATGTCCTTTTCTGGTAATGAACGTGTGTTGTAACATTTGAATGAGGCCGTAGCGACTTAATAGCTTTGAATGGAATAGATGCACTTTATGGTGAATTTACAATTCTAGGACGATCCTGTAAGTCTTCTGAATTGAATTTGAAGTTCCAATCTTCTTTGTTTCAACCATGTTGAACGGATCTCCATGTTATAGATGTCTTCAGATGTAACCTAAAGGAACCATGGTGTTTTTGCAACTTGCAATTTTTATTTCATATGAATCTCCTTCAAATCTCATCTTGAACACAAATAAAACGTGGATGGACAATTTTGAACCAATCTTCGATTAATGAACCTGCTCGAGTTACATCCCAATACATTGTAAGCCACAAGTATAGCAGTGAACCCACAAATTTATTGTCCAAATCATGTTTTGCGATTCAAATCTTTGCCTTGGTAACCAATGATCTCGTAAGATGCCATGTCTCATGCCTTTTTATCCAATAAACACCCAGTGAAAATGTTGTCAGACCTAATTATGATAGGATATAAACCCTAATCTTCATGAGGTATATACTGAATGAAGAAACGAGTTAACCTCAAAGGCATAGCTCACAATCTTCTTAATTAGAATCATTGATGACACTCTGAGAATTTGTTTTGAAGCTCAAAGATGGAGAATATGGCTTAAGATGCTGAAGAATGCCAAAACCCTAGTTTAAACGATCTCAATTGACAATTCTTGATGAGGTCTTAAGCATACACAAATGAACTTCAGCATTCGATCTCGAGACGATTTTGTATCTTGATGAAAGAAGAAACTCACAATGAATAAAACCCTAGCTTCTAATCAATAGTGATGGAGAAACGAAATGATGTCCTTAAACCCATATAGAAACCCCCAATTCCATATTCCAGTGCGCCATCTTTATTGATGAATGATGCTTGATGTGTTAGATGACCTAGTGGAATATGTGTAGATGATAAAAACGCGACAATGCATAAACCAGATAAAAGTAAAAGGGTAGGACAAATTTGGGGTATTACAAGCGAATGGTAGCATCTCATGCCAGTCTTTGTATGTGACCGTCATCTTCTGTATGATCTTTTTAATGTTCTTATTCGCGACTTCGATAACACCATTCATCTTCGGCCAGTAAGGGGAAGCATTATGATGATGGATCTTAAATTGCTTGCATAGGGAGGTGATCATAGTATTATTCAAGTTTGTACCATTGTCTGTAATGATCTTCTTCGGGATACCATAACGACAAATGAGATTCTGCTTGATGAACTGGGCGACAACGTTCTTGGTAACAGAAGCGAAGGAAGCTTCCTCCACCCACTTTGTAAAATAATCAATGGCCACTAAGATGAAGCGGTGTCCATTAGAGGATGTTGGCTTGATTTCCCCAATTATATCAATTCCTCACATAGCAAAGGGCCAAGGAGTCGTCAAGACATTCAGAGGAACTGGAGGTACGTGCACCTTGTCAGCATAGATCTGACACTTATGGCAAGTTCAAGAGTGTTGATAGCAATTTGCTTCCATGGTAGACCAGTAATAGCCTGCCCATAGGATTTTCTTTGCCATCGTATGCCCACTGGAATGGGTGCCAAAAGTGCATTCATGTAATTCATCCATGATCCTTTCAGCTTCAACCTTGTCTACGCACCAAAGTAATACGGAGTCATGGTTGCGTTTATAAAGAATGTCATTACTAAGGAAGAATTTAGCAGATAATCTCCTTAAGAACTTCTTATCATTGACTGAAGCTCCTTCTGGGTATTCTTGAGCCTCGAGATACCTCTTGACTTCGTAAATCCAAGGCCGGTCCACTACTTCTTCAGTATTAATCTCGTGACATTGTGCTGGTTCATCCCTTCGTTCAATGGTGATCTGGGGAGCCTCATTATCCCATTTAAGTTTAAACATAGATGACATTGTGGCTAGTGCATCGGCTAGCTGATTTTCTTCTAACGGGAAGTGCTCGAAGGTAATCTTCTCAAAATGCGGGAGCAACGTCAAAACATGTTCTTTGTAAGGGATAAGGCTAGGGTGTTTGGTGTCCCATTCCCCTTTGATCTGGCTAATAACCAAATCTGAATCTCCGAATACATTCAAAGATTTGATCCCCAAGTCTATGGCAGCTTTGAGACCAAAGATGCACGCTTTGTATTTCGCCATGTTATTTGTACAATAGAAGCAGAGTCTTGCAGTAAATGGAGTATGACACCCTTCAGGAGATATGAGTACTGCACCAATACCATTGTCGAGTGTGTTAGATGCCCCATCAAAAACCAGGGTCCATCGGGATCCTTTTTCAGGTCCGTCATATAGTCTAAATTCTTCATAGTCGTTTACCATAATGATTTCCTCATCTGGGATTTCGAACTTCATGGACTGGTAGTCTGCTACAGCTTGGTGAGAAAGGTGATCAGCTAGTACACTGCCCTTTATTGCTTTTTGGGTAGTATACTGTTTGTCATATTTTGTTAGGATTATCTGCCATCTCGCCATTCTCCCAGAGAGTGCAGGTTTCTCGAAGATATATTTTACTGGATCCATTTTAGATATCAACAGGGTAGTATGAGTCAGCATATACTATCTTAGTCGGCGAGCATCCCATGCCAGAGCACAACAAGTTTTCTCGAGTAGTGAATATCTTATTTCACAGTCAGTAAACTTTTTGCTCAGGTAATAAATAGCGTGCTCTTTTCGGCCAGACTCATCATGCTTCCCTAGCACACACCCCATTGAATTTTCCAACATGGTCAGATACATAATCAACGGTATTCCCTTGACTGGTGGCATCAAAACAGGAGGCTCTTGTAGGTACTCTTTGATCTTGTCGAAAGAAGTTTGGCATTCATCATTCCATTTGACTACTTGATCTTTCTTCAATAGTTTGAAGATTGGTTCACAGGTAGTTGTCAGGTGAGAAATGAATCTGGCAATGTAGTTCAAACGTCCCAAGAATCCTCTGACTTCCTTTTCAGTATGAGGGGTAGGAATCTCTTGTATCGCTTTTACTTTGGCAGGATCTACTTCAATACCCTTATTGCTGACGACAAAGCCTAGGAGCTTAACAGACCTTACTTCAAACGTGCATTTATTTGGGTTCAACCTCAGCTTGTACTTTTTTAATCTCTCGAACAGTTTTTTTAAATGATCAACATGCTTTTCTTCTGTTTGAGATCTAGATATCATGTCGTCCACATAGACCTCTATTTCTTGATGTATCATGTCGTGAAATAGAGCTACCATGGCACGCTAATAGGTTGCCCCAAGATTCTTCAGTCCGAACGACGTCACCTTGTATCAAAATATGCCCCATTGTGTGACAAAGGTTGTCTTCTCCATGTCCTCAGGCGCCATTTTGATTTGTTTGTAACCTGAGAAACTGTCCATGAAGGAAAACACTTTGTGTTGTGCAGTATTGTCAACTAGGATGTCAATGTGGGGAAGTGGGAAATCATCCTTAGGGCTTGCCCTATTCAAATCTCTGTAGTCCATGCACATTCGTACCTTGCCTTCCTTCTTAGGCACGGGAATAACATTGGCAACCCATTGAGGATAGGAGGTGACGGAAAAGAATCCAGCATTGAATTGCTTCATGACTTCAGCTTTAATCTTCTCTGACATATCTGGTCGCATGCGACAGACCTTTTGTTTTACTGGTGGGCAATCCTCTTTTGTAAGTAGACGATGCACCATAATATATGCATCAAGACCTGGCATGTCTTTATACGACCAGGCAAAGACCTTAACATACTCGTGTAGCAACTGAATCAGACGCTCCTTGACACTGGGTTCCAGATTGGCACCCATCTTAACTTCTCTTTTGTCTTCCTCGGTACCTAGGTTGATTGTATCCACCGGTTCCTCGTGAGGCTGAATGGTTTTCTCTTCTTGTAGTAGTAATCTGGAAAGTTCCCCTGGTACTTCACAATCTTCCTCACCTTCGTCTTCGGCTTGGTAGATTAGATTTTCAGAGTCACAGAAGGCCATAGCAGAACCGTTACCCATGGGATCCCAAATGGATGTGGACCTGCAGTGTGAGTGTGTGTAAGGGTATAACTATCTTTGAAAGAAATGAAAATGTAAAAAATAAAAATAATGAGCACAAAGTTTGTATGCAAAACTTCCATGATTCATTGATGTCATATGGAAATGAGATAATAACCCTTACAAATGGACCATTGCGCCTCGGATAAGACACAAGGTTTTAAGAGTTTGAATTGTTTTAATATTACAGATCCAACAAAATGTAAAGACAAATTACTGTGGGATAAAAGTGGTCGGGACAAAATCTCTAGCCTCCAAATTGCTGAGCCCTCCACTGAAAGTTGGGAAGATCCAATCCTCCAGGTTGCAACCAACTTCATCATCCTCTACCGTGTTGACTTCACGGTTGCTGATCTTCATGGGTGGTCCTCCAGCACAAGCGCGGCGTACAACCTTCTGGGCACTTGAAGTGAAACCAAGGCCAAATTTGTCAGACTTGTATGGGATATCTGGGAGTTTCCCCCAGATAGTGCACCCACCTTCTTCTATCACTGCCTTTTCATCCTTCAAAGATGACATTCTGAGTGGAGGCCTTGGTATTTTGGGAATAACCCTGGTTACTACCACATCTTGCGGGACTTCCTCAAAGTGTTGGAATGGAGTTTCAATAAATTCACCATCTAAATCCATATATCTGAAGGAATTGAGATGGCTGATCATATACTCTTCTTCTCCTGAACGGTGATAATCTTACCTTGGATCAGATACTTCAGCATTTGGTGCAACGTAGAAGTGGCAGCGCCAACATTGTGAATCCACGGTCTGCCTAGCAAGTAGGAATATGAGGGGCAGATATCCATTACATAAAAAGTTGAATCAAATGTTTGGGTTCCAACTTTTATGGGGATATCCACTTCCCCATGAACCATCCTTTTTGAGCCGTCAAAGGCCCTTACTACTATGCTTGGTTTCAATGTCAATCCCTCACAGTCAAGCCTATCAAGAGCCTTCTTAGGCAATACATTCTGAGATGAGCCAGTGTCCACCAAAACATGAGCCAAGGTTGTGCCTCTACATTCAACTGAGATGTGCAATACCTCATTATGCTTCCTTCCTCTTGGCATTAAATCGGCATCCGAAAAAGCTAGACGATTATCTGCAGTCAAGCTGGCTATGCAGTCTTAGAACTGATCGATAGGTGTTTCTTGGGGTACATGGGCAGTTTTCAGGAATTTTACCAGGGCTTTTGCATGCGCCTCGGAACATAGTAGTAAAGCTAGCATGGAGATTTTAGATGGAGTTTTCCCTAGTTTCTCAACTACATCGTAGTCGCTTCTTTTTATGATCTTTAGAATTTCCTCCATCTCTTTCCGGGAGGTCTCAGGGATAGCCAATGATTGTGCCTTCGTTTGGACGGGCTCAATCAGAATACTTTTCCTAGAGTCTCGGTTAACTCGGCAGTAGGAATGTCAGTAGGAGTGATAGCAGGAATTATAGTAGCTTTGTCAGTTGGAGTATTGGTGGAGATGATTGTAGGAATGGGAATAGCCTTTGAAGGATCAACAACAACATGAATGATTACGGGTCCATAAATTGCTTTTGGGGGAGCAATTTCTGGAGAGAATATTCTTCCGCTTCGGGTAATCTTGCTAGTCCCTACAATATTACTGATATCAGAGTTATCTTTCTCGGAACTTGAACCTTCGGAAGTTAGCCAATCTTGCTTGATACCGTGGTAGTAGACATCCCCTCCATAATTCCATGGTACAATTTTTTCTGAAGAATACAGGACTGGTCCAGGCATTGTAATTATCAAATTAGCTGCTTTCGGAACTGATGTAATTCTAACGGGTCTTTTGGTGGAGACCCTGGAAGAATCGGCAGAAATGGTAATGATAGAAACATAATTATAAGGAGCAGGTGAAACATAAGTCTTTTCAAACAAAATTTCCTTGTTATCTATTAGGCATTGAATGCCTGCTTTCAACAAAGGACAACTAGTTGTTGAAGACAAACAGAAATGGCAGCTTTCATCATAGCCTGGGAATACACTGGAATTTAATAAGTTCTCTTTGATAGTCAGGAGTGGAGTCATACGGTCTTCAACTGAAGTAACAAACATATCTTCCTCAATGGCGTTGGTATTATGGCCACGTTTGGGCATAGGGGAAGAAATGACATTTGGCTTTTCGGGTGTATCGAATTCAATCTCCTTGGCTTCAATAAGGTCTTGTACTTTGTTCTTCAGCGCCCAACAATTGTTAGTGTCATGGTCGGGACTCTCAGAGTGGTATGCACAGCGGGCATTAGGATGATACTGAGGAGATGTTGTGTTAAGATTCTTAGGAGCTTCTTTCAAGGTCACTAGGTTGGATCTCAACAGATGTGGCATACCCGAGATAGGGTCATATTAATTCTGGTCAATTGTCTGACTGGTCTTTCCATCCTTGGTTGGTTGTTTCTTTGCTGATCGGGCACAAGTTTAGGAATCATAACAGCCCCCACCATTGGACGATGTTCGTCCCTATCTTGATTTCTCTGAGGATAAACAGCAACCACTTATTTCTTTCCGATAAATGGCTTCCTCATAGTAGCAGGGGATGTATGTTTTTGAATCTTTCCACTTTTTATCCTGGCTTCTACCCTCTCTCCGGTTAATATCAGTTCAGTAAAACCTGCCGATGAACTCCCAATTAGGTGATTGAAGAAGGGACCAAACAAGGTGCCCAAAAACATGTCTACTAATTCTCTTTCATGTAGGGGAGGTTGAACTCTTCAAGCCAAGTCTCTCTATTTTTGTGCATAGTCTTTGAAGCCCTCACTTGAAACCATTGCCATACTCTAGAGTTGAGTATGGGTTGGCACAAGATCAGCATTGTATTGGTATTGTTTGTAAAAGGTTGCAGCAAGATCTTCCCAGTTATGAACATTGGCTCTTTCTAACTGATAAAACCAATCAAGTTGAGTTCCAGACAAACTGTCTTGGAAGAAGTGTACCCATAAATCTTTGTCAGCGGTATGGGACTGGATTTTCCTTACATAAGACAAGAGATGCATTTTAAGACATGAAACTCTGTCATATTTGGCGAACATAGGTGCTTTGAATTTTGGAGGAATGACAATTCCCGATACTAACCCCAACTCCTCAAAGTCCAAGCCAAGAACTTTTTGGATTTACATTGCACTCAAACACTCTTCGAGATGTTTATACTTGTCATCAGCTGGAGGGTATTGTTCTTCAGAATAGTCTTCTTCTTCTTCCTCTTCCTCTTCTGATTCCTACTGGACAAATGTTTCCTTGCCCTTCCCATCTTTGTTGTCTTTCTCACCGGATGTTGTTGCAAAGTCTAGGGCTCTTCTTGTCTGCCTTTGGAACCTTCTTCCCAAGTTTAGAACTCCGACTATCTTCTTTGTCTTCTTTTTCTTCTCCTCAGCCAGCAAAGTCTTCAACTCTTCTTGTCCTTTGGCTAGGGTCAAGAACAACTGTTGAAACTGTGCATTCTGAGCTTGGAGGTCCTTCACCGTTTTCTCGGGATCCATCTTACTGAAATAAACATTAGAGAGATGAGGAGACTTGTTGCAAGAAACTTGCTTATGTCATGATGAATGATAAATGCATATGCAATGTTTTCAACGATTTTAAGATTCAAATTTGTTTAAGACAAAAAAGAAACACACGTCATATTAATAGATTAAAGCTTGAGTACATCAATGCCTTCTTGGGCAGAATAATACAAAAACTCTAAGATAAAAAGGTAGTACGCATCCTCTTTGGTGCAATGTAGGCATTCAAAGTCTGTTCCTCATGAAGTAGCCTAGTGAGTTCCAAAACCTTCTTCTCACTTGCGTAGAATTGGGATTCGAAGGTATCTTGCTCCCCCTTGAGTTGTATCCAATCCCTTTTTAGGTCTTTAAGAGAGGTAGGCCTTCCAGGATGTAGGATAGTATATGGAACATCTCCCTCCATGACAGGCTCAATGATTACCAGGAGAATGGAGGGGTAAGGCATCATAAGACTCTGAGCACGAGTTCGTAGCCATTTTAGGTAAGGCTCAAGAGGGATGGAATTCTTGTGCCCCAAATTCTTGCTATCTACCTTGTTCATAATCCTCCAAGTCCGGATAAATCTCCGGAGAAGACCTTGATCGTCGTTGTCTTAGTCAAATACCAAACCTTGAATCAGCATCTCGTGCGGACCATCCCTTCGGGCGTAACCAAACTGTCTTAAAGCTAATCAAGGGTTGTAGGTGATACCTCCCCTAATTCCAAGTAAAGGGACATTAGGAAATTCTCCACAAAGGTCGACAATAGTAACATTCTCTATGGATCGGGAGCACCAATGAATGTCTGAAAATGCTTGAGCGTCATCAACCTTTGTGACCACCTTGAACCTTGCTCGTTCTTTAATACATATTGGGGAAGATGCGAAATAAACCATCTTACCAAGAGAGGAGTGCAACACATAAGGACACCTCTTTTCCTCATTGCTCAAGTGTGAAAATAGTGTAGGGTATCCCCTAGCAATGTAGGCACCGGGTTGCGAGATATGAAGATTTTGACGGTGTTCACATCTATGAGTTGGTCAGGATTTGGAAACAAAACCATCCCATAGATGAGGAGAGCCACAATTTCCTCAAAGGCTTGCAAATCCAAGGATTTCCAACAGTTTTGGGCTTTCTCGAACAAGAACATTGCTAAGAAACATTTGACACGACTCCTTGTTTCCCAATGAATTGTGACATCAGAGGAGTGCAAGTGTAGAGCTTGAGTAATCTCTTCTGGCTTTGGGTTTCTTTCCGTACCGTTGAAAGGTAGTTGATTGAGAATGGGAATTCTCAAGAATCGGGAGAATTCTTCCAAAGTAGGCACAAGTTGATAGTCGGGAAATGTGAAGCAATGGTGTAAGGGGTCAAAGAACTGAAAGAGCACCTTCACCATGTCCTCATCTGTGTTGGAGGTGACCAAGTTGAGTAGGCGACCATGTCTCTCGGTGAATGGAGAGTTTTCAGGAATCCTTGAAGCTAGCTCGTTATGTTGTGGAGGGATCCTTACAAGGTTGACTTGAATAGTTTTCCTGCGAAGTGAATCCATATCCTACAAGACAAAGATGAATCCAAAAAAATCCTTGAAATGTTTAGTGAATGTGTATGATGTTATGATGTTCATGATGTTATTTACAAGTATGTATATACAAACAAAGCAAACAAATCCTTAGGTTTAGGCTTGCATGGATTTTTATAGGTAAGTACCCTCTTGAAGTTTAGTTGGCTCAAACCTGTCCTAGTAATAGTAACCGGGTTCTAAGGAGCTCAATATCACTGGTTTGTTTCCTTGGTTATTGTTTCAGCACAAAACTCTTTAATGGCGCTCGGAATATCCCAAGAAACCAAACCTCAATGAGTGTAGTATCGAGTATCTACCAACTTCAGACTGCACCAAATCCGGTCATCTCACAACATCCTAAAGGCCAAGTTGGTCAATAAAGGTTCTATAAGTTCATTAGTGCTTTATGACATCACTCAGCGGCCCCATATTCTCTTTGATTAACTCAAAGGCTACTAGTACCTACAAATATGTCGCACTAACATAGCTATTGCTTAGACCATGTCGGTATACCCCGCACAGTTTCCACAACATATTGCTACTTACCTATAATGTATCCCAAATCCGGGTAGAGGATTTAAACCAAAACAAAGAACCATAATGTAAAGCAAACAAATCAAACAATGTAAGCAAGTAAATGTGATCTAGCCCCTAGGTAACCCCACTTTTAGAATTTTCCCCAACAGAGTCTCCAGTTCTGTGATATAGTGGGAGAACTGACTTGAGGGTTTTGCGTTTGATCGTAAATGTTGCAGTTAGCAATAGTCGCCACCGACTTTTCTTTTATCCAAAAGGAAAGGTGAAAAAGCACAGGAAAGACCTTTGAGATTGTTTCTTGAGTTCGGGGGGTAGATTATGAAAAGGGAAGGTATTATCACCCTTTTCATCCATGGTTTTCCATGGGCTTTTATTTACTTGCTAGATCACTTGATTTTTGTTTTAAATTGTGCTTGATGTGGTTTTTGAAAGTATTTTGTAAAGAGGCCATTGTTTAGGCAATCTTTGTAATGATTCTTGTTTGTAATAATGTATACAAAGATGTTTGATCTTTTGAAAATGTTTTCAATTTTGTAAGATGTTTGAAAGTGTATGTGTTTGTTTTGAAAATAGAAAGGATGTTTGTTTTGAAATGGAGCAAGTAATTAGGAGCAATCTACCTACTCAAATGTCTTTCTTGTTCATTTTCTTTTCCTTTGACATTGTTGTAGTACCATTGAATTGGTAAGCAACCCTATCTTTGGATGTAAACAGGATGGGCGTGGGTCATCGTATAACCATGATTAGCAATGTTGTAAAGTATCTTAGCATACTTTTCGAGGGACTAAGATCATTTGTAAGGCAACTTAGATAGCATCATCGAGGGACCATGATCTTGTTTTTGCTTGTTTTTGCTAAGATACCTTACATGCGTAATATGGCCATTTTGTATAAGGAAACCAAGTGGAATAACCCTAGGGGTGTTCGTGTGCAAATGTATTGTTTTCATGCTTGTTTTTGTCTTGAATTAGGGTTTTCTAAGTATTGGTTTTAGTCTTTCCATACAAACCCTAATTACTAGCATGTTATATAAACGCGATAAATTGCGAAATTTAAAGTTACTACGCTATTACAACATTTGTGGGAGGGGTGTACAAATTACAAATGGGGATTGCAAGAAATTAAACCCTAATTAGTCTATTACAACCAAATTGAATTTATACAAGAATTGAAATAAATAATGTACAAGATGAATTAAATATGCAAGAAGGTAAATGTGAAGAAAATGGATATTTTGTTTGATGTTTTATGAAAAAGGAATTTTACCTTAACCTAATAAAATAAAGAAAATAATTTATTAAGTTTGATATTATTGAGAAAAAATTTTAGATGAAAATCCTAATTTTATTAATTAATCAAAAGAAAAGAAGTTTAAGAAAAGTATTTTTTTGGCATTTTTTTTATCTTGAAAATATTTATAGCATTATAAAATATTTTTAGTCTTTTTGGTATTAAAATAATATATTTTAATTGGTGTAAAAGAAAATAAATAATATCCTAATTTTAATTAAATTTACAAGAATAATTAGTAAAATAAATAAAGTGTGGTCAAATATATTTTTGTGAGAAAAATAAATAAACTAAGTTAAAATATAAATCTACTATTTTTTTTGTATTTTAAAAAAACTATATTTAAGAAAATAAAATGAAAATAAAATGGAAAATAAAAATAAATGGGCCAGGGGTGTCAAAAGCCTTCAGGGGGTTAGTAAGAAAAAAAACAAAAAAAAAACAAAAGCTAAGCCCAAAAGGCCCAGCGCCTATTTGCTGAAGCAAAAAAAAGAAAGGAAAAATGACCAAAAATGTAAAACAAAAGCAAAAAGGAAGCGCTGAGGTTCGAACCCATGACTTTTACCAATAACGTGCGTTGCCTTACCACTGGGGTGGCTGTACATCCGTTAATATAATTGAAACAATAATTACATAACACAAAACGCGCCCTGATTACACTTCATCTTCAACCTCCAGCCAAAGGACCTGTATCTTCTTCATCTCTCAACAAAAATAAAAAGTTTAAACATGAAAGTTGTGGCATTTTTTCCCACGAATCCAACCATATAAACAACTTAAGCTAACAATCAAAGATGAATGAGAATTTTTCTAGCCCTAATTCAAAACCTAAAAATTTCAGAAAACTTCAACCCTAAATTTAAACTATGGATATGTACAACTTCGTGGCAATGGTATCTACATTTTATCTTCACAAACCAAACTCAAATGATGCCTGTATAAAGAGATAGAAGTTTGAAAACTTACATCTTGCAGCTGGAGTCGTGTATGGAGTTTGAGCAACCTTTGTGATGGCCTGATAATTTCTGTAGATTGCCTGGACCTCCTTGAATGTGTTCCAAGTCCTACTTTTCTTTGAGGATGGCTGGAACTCCCAACTCAAGTCAAGTTGAAAGCTTCATTTTTGAAAATGGTGGATGATGATGGAGGAGTTACAGTTAGGAAATGAGGGCCTGGATCACTTTGATATGATGTATGGAAGGTGTTTGGCTGATTAGTTTTCAAAACGCACGAGTGGAAATGAAGATGGTGAGTTTTTGCTCAAAACTGTCAAGTTTGGGAAGTTCTATGCTGCAAGGCGCTTGGGAGTGTTTTAGGGCTTGTTCAAACGTGTGTTATGTTGCAATTGACTTGCTAATATGTATGGAAAATATTAGAGCACAAAATCACTCAAGGTTTCTGAGTTATAGGGTTATGGCTCTATAACTTGCTTTTTAAGAAAAGTGAAGTGACAAATCTCAAGTATTATAGAAGCATGTTCTGTGCTTCTTGAGACCTTAGACACATTGGTTTTGGTTTATAGGCGTTATGTGTGCAGAAAGAACAAGTTAGAAGCTCAAGACAAGTTGACTTTGTGATTAAAGCAACTTTTCAAGAATGGAATGGTAACTTTCTTCCTAAAATGGCAAATTGGCTTGGACAATGCTTGGAACACTTGGATAATAGATCAAAAGCAAGTGTAATATTTTGATTATGGATAGATCTTGAGGTTTAGAGGCCTGCAAAACAAGATTGTGCAACATAGGTTTGAAATTGACTTCTTGTTCATCACAAAATGGCTTGTAAATTAAGTGACAAAGCCCTAACTTCATCTCTTCGATTCTCCCTACTCAAGAATGATATCAAAGAGTTCTTTGACATTTTGGAAAGCTTGTAACATTCTATACAACCCCTCTTTGAATTTCTTTTTAAGATTACCCTTGGAACTATGTGAAAAAGTGTCATGAAATTAGGTCAAAATCCTGTCTAAATTAGGGCAAAATTTCACTAAGTGTTTTATTTCATGACCCTATGTTCATTAAATTGTAGCTTGAGATCCAGGAATTTTTGTAAGAAGTTGTGTGAAGAAAAGTTATAGATTTCATGGAGATCTACAACTTTAATGTTGGAAGTTTCTCTTGAATCATCTTGCATCATGGTGAAAATTTGGTTCAAAGTTATGAAAAAATAAGAAATTCTCCATAATTAGAAAAATTTCAAAGTTAAGAAATTTTAACATTTCAAGATGAAATATTGAATTCTTGATGAACAAGTTTCATATTTTGACATGTTTTTATGAATTGTGATCTTTGGTACTTGAATTTGACCAAAAAGTCAAAGTTTGACTTTTTAGTATATAGTTGACTTTTGATCAATTGACTGAAAAATTCATCTGTCAATCCAATGGACTTGCAATGTTTTGAACCATGTCATTAGTTCAAAATGATGCAATTGGACTCTTGAGATCATGCCTTAAACCAATTGACCATTTGCTAGGTCAAAACTCAGAAATTGCCCTTTCCCAGTCAAAACCCTATTTTGACCATTTTGCCCTTTTGGAGATTTGATCAAATTTCTTGAGGAGTTGTGGTCCAAAATTGATCAAATGATACACATGAGTTTAAAATGTTGATGTGGACCAAAAATTATGAAGTTTGACTGTGAATTGGCCATGGTTGACTTTTTCCCCAATATAGCTGATTTTTAGGTCAACTACTCAATTGACTGATCAAAAGTGTGATCCAAGGCTTGAAACTTGACATAAGTAATCTTGGGGGTCCATAATGATCCATGAAAGTCATATGGGGCATTAGAAGTTCAAAAATCCTTTTGAAAACTCAAACCCTAATTTTGGTCATCAGTGCTTAAGGAGATGTCTTGAGCTGATCAACCCTAGGCAGTCTTGAGTCAAAGGAGATCTTGTGAGTAAATTCTTGATAACTGAGAGGGAAATTTTTTGGGGATAACAGATACATTTGACCATGACAAACAACAACCAACCTCTTCTCATCAATTAAGTTCAACTGATCCAACCTAGTCTGAATCCATTCATATTCGCCTAGATCTGCTTCTTTCATAATCCTTAGGGAAGGGACCTGAACTTCAATAGGCATGACATCTTCCATTCCATAAACCAAAAAGAATGGATTTACCCCACTTGACATTCGTGCTGAAGTACGGTAGCCATGAAGAGCAAACGGTAGCATCTCATGCCAGTCTTTGTAGGTTACTACCATCTTTTACATAATCTTCTTGATATTTTTATTGGCAGCTTCTACTGCGCCATTCATCTTAGGTATGTACGAAAAAGAATTGTGATGTTTGATTTTGAACTACATGCAAAGTTCAGTAATCATAGCATTATTGAGATTGGTTCTGTTGTCAGTGATGATCCTTTCGGGGATACCGTAACAATAGATGAGGTTATGCTTGATAAACCGAACTGCAATGTTCTTTGTTACTGAGGCATATGAGGCAGCTTCGACCCATTTGGTGAAGTAGTCAACAACAACAAGGATGAAACGATATCCATTGGAAGCTGTGGGTTTGGTCTCGCCAATCATGTCAATGCCCCACATTGCAAATGGCCATGACACTGTCATGACATTTAGAGGTATCAGAGGCACGTGAACCTTATCAGCATAGATTTGACACTTATGGCAAGTCCTTGAGTGATGGTGACAATCAGTTTCCATTGTTGACTAATAATAACCAGCTCTTAGAATCTTCTTGGACATAGTGTGTCCACTAGAGTGAGTTCCAAATAGGCCATCATGTATGTCCTCCATGATCTTCTCTGCCTCCTTCTTGTCCATACAGCGTAGTAGAGTTGAATCATGATTGCGCTTGTACAGGATTCCATTGCTTAGGAAGAATTTGGCTGAAAACCTTCGCAAATTTTTTTTATCATTGATAGAAGCTCCTTCAGGATACTCTCAATCTTCAAGATACCTCCTTACTTCATGGTACCATGGCTTCTCTTTGTCAATGTTAAGCTCATAATAATGTGCAGGTTCGTCAAATATTTCAATTGAAATTCTGGGAGCTTCATCATCCCAATTGACCTTGAACATGGAAGACATTGTTGCTAGAGCATCTGCCAACTGATTTTCTTCTCTTGGGAAGTGTTCAAAGGTGACCTCCTCAAAGCATAGGATCAGGGTCAACACAAGCTCTTTGTAAGGAATCAAATTAGGATGCTTGGTATCCCATTCTCCTTTAACTTGACTGATTACTAGAGCAGAATCTTCGTATACGTCCAAGAAATTGATCCTTAGGTCGATGGCAGCCTTTACACCCATGATGCATGCCTCGTACTCAGCCATGTTGTTCATACAGTCGAAGCATAATCTAGCAGTGAAAGGTGTGTGGCAACCTTCGGAAGAAACAATCAGAACGCCAATTCCGTTACCTAAAGTGTTAGAAGCCCCATCAAAAACCATAGTCCATCGAGATCCCTGTTCAGGTCTGTCATACGGTCTAGGCTTTCCTTAGTCAGTTAATAGCATGATATTCTCATCTGGGAATTTGAAGTTCATGGATTGGTAGTCGTCAACAACTTGATGGGCCAAATGATCTTCCAATACACTTCCTTTGATTGCCTTTTGTGTGGTGTACTGGATATCATATTCGGTCAGGATCATTTGCCATCTAGCTATTCGTCCAGAGAGAGATGGTTTCTCAAAGATAAACTTGTCCATCTTAGAAATCAATAGAGTGGTGTGAGTTAACATATATTTTCTTATCCGGCGAGCAGCCATGCCAGAGCGCATCAAGTTTTCTCGAGTAGTGAATATCTTGTTTCACAGTCGGTAAAAGTTTTGCTCAGGTATTATATTGCATTCTCTTTTTGGCCAGACTCGTTATGTTAGCCCAACACACACCCCATTGAAGTATCTAATACACTTAAGTACATAATCAAAGGTCTTCGTTCAACTGGAGGAATAAGGATATGAGGTTCTTGTAGATATTCTTTGATCTTATTGAAAGCAGCTTGACAGACATCGTTCCATTTGATTACTTGATCTTTCTTCAAGAGTTTGAAGATTGTCTCACAAATAGAAGTTAGGTGAGATATGAAGCGAGAAATGTAGTTAAGTTGACCCAAGAAACCTCTGACCTCCTTCTCAGTATGGGGAGCTAGAATTTCTTGGATGGCCTTGACTTTTGCAGGGTCGACCTCAATACCTTTACTAATGATGACAAACCCTAGGAGTTTTCCAGACCTAACCCCAAAGGTACACTTGTTGGGATTCAGCCTCAACTTGTACTCTTTTAGCCTTTCTAATAGCTTGTGTAAGTGATCAAGGTGTTCTTCTTCAGTTTGTGACCTTGCAATCATATCATCCACATAGAGCTCTATTTCATGATGGATCATATCATGAAATAAGGCTACCATAGCTTATTGACATGTCGCCCCTGCATTTTTTAAACTAAACGATATGACTTTATAACAAAATGTGCCCCATTGTGTAACAAAGGTGGTTTTCTCCATATCCTCGGGAGCCATCTTGATTTGATTATAGCCGGAGAAACCATCCATGAAGGAGAAAACTTTATGTTGAGATGTGTTGTCAACCAGGACGTCAATATGAGGTAGCGGGAAATCATCTTTGGCGCTTGCCTATTCAAATATCTATAGTCTACACACATATGAACCTTCCCATATTTCTTCGGAATAGGGATCAATTTCGAAACTCATTGAGGATATGATGTCACAACCAGGAAACCTGCATTGAATTGCTTCATTACCATATCCTTTACCTTTTCAAACATGTCTGGCCGTATACGACACACTTTTTGCTTGACTGGAAGGAAATCTTCTTTTGTTGGTAGATGATAAACCACAATGTCAGTATCCAGCCCCTACATATCTTCATATGACCAAGCAAACACCTCAACATAGACGTGTAACATTTGTACCAATCTTCCTTTGACACCGTCTTCCAAGTTGGCATCAATCTTGACCTCTTTCTTGTCTTCCTTAGTACCTAGGTTGATCACTTCAACTGGCTCCTCATGAGGTTTAATGGCTTTTTCCTCTTGCATTATAAGTCTGGCTAGTTCCCCTGGTATTTCACAATCTTCTTTGCCTTCATCTTTGGCTTGATTGATTGGATGTTCAAAGTTATAAATGGAAATAGCAGAGTCATTGGCAATGGGATCCGGAGTGGATGAAGATCTGCAAGTGTGTGTGTGTGTGCATGTAATATACATGGCTATTTTGAAAATGCAAATAAGAAAAAGAAAGGCAATGAGTGCAAAATTTGAATGCAAAAGGTCCAACGTTTTCCATGGAATGGTCATATGGCACATGAAAATGAACAAACCCTTAACAAGTGGACCATGATGCCCTGGGTAAGGCACATAGTTTAGGGTAATTGTTTGAATTAAATTCCAGACAAAAGTTCTTGAATTAAAAAAACAGTAAATAGTAATTACTCCTCGTTGAAGGAGATAGGAATGAAATCTTTTGCATGCCACTTGTCGAGTCCTTCACTGGCAGTCGGGTAGATCCATTCGTCAAAGTCGTAGTCATCCTCAGAGTCTTCAATAACATTCACTCCATGATTACTAATACGAAGAGGTGGGTTTCCTACGCGAGCACGTATGACCTCCCTTTGAGCTTTGGTAGTGAAACCCAACCCAAGCTTGTCTACTTTGAATGGAATATCAGGGAGTTGTCCCCAAATTGTACTGCTTCTATCTTCAACCGCAGTGAGAGCATCTTTGAACGACACCATTCTTGGTACAACTTCAACAGTTTTTGGAATATCAAAAGATTTTGGTGGCTGTAACCATAGGAGGGACTACTTAGAAGGCTTGGCAAGGAGTCTCTATGAACTCATCATCCATCTCCACATATTTGAATGAATTGAGGTGGCTTACCATGAATTCTTCTTCACCACAGACAGTGACGATCTTTCCCTTGACTGGGTACTTTAAGTTTTGGTGAAGGGTGGATGTCACTACCCTTGCCCCATGTATCCAAGGGTGCCCAAGTAAACAAGAGTAAGCGAGACGTATATCCATCACGTAGAAGGTAAAATTGAAAACTTGTGAGCCAACTTTAACGGGGAGGTCAACTTCTCCAAGTACCATCCTCTTGGATCCATCAAAATCCCTTACAACCATGTCACTTTGTTTTAACACCATACTTTCGCAATCTAACTGGTCCAAGGCACCTT
The DNA here is from genome assembly GCA_948472305.1 of Vicia faba. Classification (NCBI taxonomy): domain Eukaryota; kingdom Viridiplantae; phylum Streptophyta; class Magnoliopsida; order Fabales; family Fabaceae; genus Vicia; species Vicia faba. Next base: position 596,979,233 of record OX451737.1, read on the forward strand.
TGGGTAGAAATTTTAGAGAGGAACCAATATCGACCAGGACATGGGCCATGGTAGTTCCTTTAAACTCAATAGAGACATGCATAGCCTTGTTATGACTCCTTCCAACTGGCGTCAAGTTAGCATCAGAGAAACCCAATCCATTATCGGCAATCAGACTTACCACACAGTTTTCAAATTGATCAGTTGTGGTTTCTTGGGGAACATGCGCTTTCTTCAAAAGTTTGATTAAAGCTTGGGCATGAGCATTGGGAAAAAAGCAGCAAAGACAACATATAGATTTTGAAGGGGGTTTGCCCCAGTTGTTCTACTATCTTGAAATCACTCTTTTTTATGATCTTCAAAATTTATTCCATTTCTTGGGTGGAAGGTTCCTCAATCGTAACATCTTTGGCTGGCGCCTCCGTCTTGGAAGGCTCAACTACTTTCTCTTTACCCCTAGTGTCAGTACTAGGCTTATCAATGGTAATGCGGAAAAATGTTGTTGTAGTAGTTGGCAGTGAGATATTAGGAGAGAAGATTCTCCCTATTCTTGTTACTTTGATAGAACCAGCAACATTTGTAACATTATTAGCTTTTTGTCTTTATTGATCCAGGAATCCTGCTTAATTCCATGATAGTAAACTTCGGCACCAAAATTCTAAGGGAATGCTTTGTCGGAGGAGTAAGGAATCGACCCAGGAGCAGTAATTATCAAGGGGAAATCATTGGTTCGTTGGTAATCCTAGTAGGAACCTTTGAAGAGATCATAAGAGACTTGTTGGAAATGGTTATGATGGAAACGTCTTCAGTTTTATCGGTTAAACTTTTGATGGTCAGAGTTCTTTCGAACATGATTTCATGACTATTGATCAGGCGTTGAACACCTTCTTTCAGCCATTTGCATCCATTAACTTGTTCAGTGCAACAAATACAGTCTTTTAAACAACCAGGGAAAATCCCAGCTCTCAGTAGATTCTCTTTAACAATGGTCAGGGGAGTGGTCAAATCTTCAACAGAGGAAACGAAAACAGTGTCTTCAATTGCATTAACACCTTTGCCATGATTTATCATTGGTGTAGTTATAACATTTGGAGTTGTAAGTGGACCAAACTCAATAGTCTTATTGTCGATAAGATCTTGAATTTTGTTTTTTAGAGCCCAACATTGATTGGTATCATGCCTATAGCTATTGGAATTATATGAGCACTTGGCATTAGGATTGTACTTCGGTGATGAAACATTGGGATTTGATGGTGGATCACACAATGTTACCAAGTTGGCCTTTAACAGGTGCTGCAAGGCTTGGGACAGTGACATGTTATTCTTAGTGAATTGTCTTCTTGGGACCCCGGACCTTTGATGGTTGGCCATTTGTGGTTGTCTTTGAGTATATGAAGGGTTGGAGATCAAAACAGCATTAACAGGTGGGAGGTGACCCTTCTTGGTATGGCTTCTTGAACCATATACAACATTGGTTTCTTTCTTGCTAGTAAAGGGCTTCTTTTCAGTGTTAAATGTAGAAGCAGATGCCATGGGAATTTTTCCACTCTTGATACCACTCTCGACTCTTTCACCAGTCAGAATTAACTCAGCGAAACCGGACGATGAGCTCCCAATTAGCAAGTTGAAAAATGGACCAGTTAAAGTTCCCATCAACATGTCCACCAGCTCCCTATCAGTTAGTGGTGGTTGAACTCTCTACCGGCAAGATCCATACATTTTTACGCATACTCTTTAAACCCATCATTAGTAACCATTGTCATTCCTTGAAGTTGGACTCTAGTCGGCGTCAATTCAGTGTTGTATTGATATTGGCTTAGAAAGCGGTAGCCAGAGCTTCCCAAGTATGAATGTCGGAACCCTCCAACTGGTAAAACCATTCTAACTGAGTCCCAGACATACTCTCTTGAAATAAATGTACCCATAACATTTTGTCAGTGGTATGTGGTTGTATCTTGCAGACGTAGGACCTCAAGTGAAGTTTTGGGCATGAAACTCCGTCATACTTGGCAAATATTGGAATTTTAAACTTGTGTGGGATAACAACCCTGTTTGTACCCCAAAATTTTCCCTCCCATATTCCTCAATACATGTCAAGTGAGGTCCTCAAATTGCTCAAGGAAGTCCAAGGGTTGACCAGACAAACTCTCTCCTAAGACAGTCTACCTCAAATTAGGGTTTCATTTTGCATCAAGATTCTTGGGTCCAAAGGATCCCAAATGATCACCATTGTCCTAATATGTTCTTAAGATCATTCATGTCAAGTTTCAAGCCTTGCAGAGGAAGTTTGCTCAGTCAATTGCTCAAAGGCTTGAAAATCAACTATGCTAGGTCAAAAGTCAACTGTGGCCCACATACAGTCAAACTTCAATATTTTTGGTCAACATCCTCATTTTGAAGTATCATTCATCATTTTATAAATGGTTGATCATGATTCATCAAGGATTTCTCACAATTCATCAAAACCCAAAAGTTGCTAAATTAGGGTTTTGTAGGAAAAGTCAACTCAACTTTGACCAAGCATAACTTTCTCATACTTTATCAGAAATTACCCATACAAATCTCATTTTGAAGAGAATGCAATTCCAAACAATTCAACTTCAGCTCCCAAGTTCAAAATATGCACTCACAAAAAGATATTAATTTTGACATTATTGGTCATTTTGAAAAGTCAACAAAAGCACCTTTTGGGTCAAAGCTTCATACATGAATTTGGAAGACTCAATTGAGATGAGACAAAAAGGTTTGCTTAGAGGACATACTAATATTTCTAAAAAGTCCAAGAACACCTCTCTAGGGTCAAAATTGAGAGAGTTATGCATTGGCCAAGTTGACCTTTTTTGCAAAATGCCAAAAGTCAAATGTGCTCAAATTGACATTTTTTGCTAAATGGGCCCAACTTTTTATGCTTGAACTTCAACGATTAGATAGTAGAAAACCTATGGGACCATCCATGCTTTATTTATTCATTTATTTTATTTATTTTGATTTTTATTCACTTAAAATTCAAATAAAATCAAATAAATCTAAATAAATCATATATTGTGTATTATGGATGATTTTTGCATTGAAGGAGGATCTCATGAGCTTTCAATTGAGAATAAATTCGTGCAAGGCTGATTTGATTGAAAAAAGATTGAATTTGAGCAAGTTTGGAAAGAAATCATATGCCATACAAGACCAAATCAAATCTTCATAATGGGCAAGATTGAGGTCGTTTTTGTTGACCTAATAAAATGTATTACATATACAGAAGCAAGGCAGGGCATAAGGAGAGGTTGGAGCTGTCGTGAGAGCTAGAAAAAAACTCAAAAAATTCAAGAAAAAGTGGTGATCCAATTTCCATATTAGAGGCCAATTCGTGCCATTCTCACATTGCCAACAGATTGCTGGACATCCCAGGAACATATCCCAATCAATTGCAAGCCCTTTCACGCCCAGAATTGTAAGTTATAGGTATCACGATTTGCTTCTAAACTTAAATTCGATATTTTTGACTTACTCATCTTATGCATGTTTTGATCATATATTCGTGTTCATCATTGAGTTTGCAAACTATTGGTACCACTTAATTGCACTATTAACGCCTGCACAGGATATTGCCATAGCTAGGGTTTTAAGTTCTTGTTTAGGGCTTTGCATGATAGGTAAATTTGGACATTGATTTTGTTTAGGTTAAACTTTTGACTTGATTTTATTTTTTGCTTTTCTTTCTCAAATAAATAAAAAGTACAAAAATAGGTTGTAGATTAAATTAATTCATTTTTTTCTTAAAATTAAAATTAACTAGAATTAGGATTTTTTTTTAATTTAACAATTCCATTATTTTCTTAAAACATAACAAGAACTTTTTAATCAATCGCAATTAGGTTTAGGCAAGGGCCAAAACCCTAGTTGTCTCATATTCGATTCATCACACGCGTGTTTATTATTTTTACAATATTGTTGTAACTGTTCATGGTTTATAATAGTTTAATCTAGGGCTTTTATTTGTCGCTTTTCCCCAGGTTTTTGGCTATGTAATTAATCCCCCTCCCCGAAGCCTTGTAATAGTGTAGATTTACTTTCTCGCCTTTTTAATTCCCGCAAATATTTAACTATTTAGATGTATGCTAATAGGATTATATGACAAGACTGCATGACAAATTAATCTAGTTAGAAAACCCTAATGTGCAAAGATTAAATAACTGAAAACAGATCAGTCACACATATCACTCTTAGGGTATACTCTCACTTCGGTTGCCTTTGATAAATGATCATTAAGTATAGGATATTTTAGTGGTTACCCTCCTGTCTAAAAAAGATCAAACATCCCATTCGAATGTTGCCTCAGAAATGTTGCCTCAGAAATGTTGCCTCGAATATGATGTTAAGACTCTAGGGTTATTACTAAGGTGTCCTAACATTGCTTTAGTGATCGTACGTCCCTTTCGAATTGACCCTTACAAAATCCAACGACGGTGCTACCTATTTCTCAATAGTAGGATAGCGCTGTCTAAAGGAAACAAGAATAGAAACAATTTTTTTTTCCGAGTAGGTAGATGCTAATAGGTGCTTGCTCAAATCAAAACTTTTCACACTTACACTTTTCAAACAACTTTTCAAAAAAACAACTTTGTCACACCTTTAAGGACTGATACAAGGGTTATCACAAAGTCAAACTTTTCCAAACAAATCACATACACAAGAAATTTTAAAAAGATGAGAAAGTACCTAAGAGCCAATGGAAAACCATGGATAGAAAGGGTGCTAACACCTTCCCTTTCTATAATCTACCCCCCGTACTCAGAATATCTCGAAAAAAGGATTTTTTCTGTACTTTTTTCCTTTCCGTTTGGATAAAATAAAAGTCGGTGGCGACTCTTGCTTACCGCGACATTTTGCGAATAAAAAACGCAAAACATAAACCAGTATTTCAAATAAGTCGGTTCTGCCACCGTATCACAGAACTGGCGACTCTGCTGGGGAATTGATTATAAGTGGGGTATACCTTAGGATCTAGTTCATCATGATTGCTTCTATTATTTGCTTTGTTTGCTTTACTTTTAAGGGTTTTTGTTTAGGGTTACTATAGATCCTAACCGGATCTGCGGACACCTTTTAGGTAAGTAGCAATAGACTGTGAGGGAACTGTACGACGTAAATCGACACGGTTGAAGCAATAGCTATGTTGATGTGGCACATTGGTTGGTACCGATATCCCTTATGGAGAAACGAGGAGAATACGGGGCCACTGCGTGGTGTCGTTAAGCATCAACTGACCTTAGAACCTTTAATCGACCAACTTGGCCATTAGAAAGTAGTGAGATAGTCGGCCTCGGTGTAAAGCTGGGAACTGGTTGATACTTGATGCTACACTCATTGAGACCATACTCTCGAGATAGTTCCGGCCGCAAGAAAAGATTGTGTGAGCTGAAACCATGACCGATGGAGGATGGTCAGTGATATTGAGATCCTCTAGAACTCAGTTACTTCTTCTAGGACAGGTTGAAACTAACTTAACCTCAAGAGGGTACTACCTTTGACCTCATGCAAGACATAAACCTAAGGGCTTTGTGGGATTTAACTGTGTTTGTAATATTTGTGTTTGCTATACCTGTGGTTTACCATGTAATCATGCATCATAACATGGCATTCATACTTCATTACACTAACCATTTCAAAGACCAAGGGAATTTATCTTTGTTCTGTTTTGCAGATTATGGCTTCCGTGTGTAGAAATACCATCCGATTCAATTTTGTGCAAATACCTGCCCAACTTAAAGAGCTATCCTCAAGAGTTTCTGAGACTTCTATGTTCATTAAGAGACACAGTCAACTTCTCACCCTGGTCACTTCAAATCTTGATGAGCAGATGATAAGCGTACATTTTCAGTTCTTCGATCCCGTGCATCATTGCTTCACCTTTCCAGATTACCAACTGGTTCCCACCTTGGAAGAGTTCTCTCACCTATTGGGCATATCCATCCTTGAACAGGTACCCTTCACAGGTATGGAAGAAGATCCTAGACCAGAAGACATTTCCTCAACTCTGCATTTGAAACGGGCTGATGTAGTATCCAATTGGGAAACACGAAGCGGGGTCGAAGGTTTTCTAGACAAATTTCTAATAGAGCAGGCTCATCTATTCTGGGATAATTTGAATTTTCAGGCTTTTGAAGATATCTTGGCTCTCCTTATCTATGGTTTGATTCTCTTCCCGAATCCGGATTCCTTTGTAGATGTGAATGCTGTCAAGATTTTCCTTTCTCGCAACCCTGTGCCTACCTTGCTGGGATATATGTTGCATGCTCTCTACACTCATACTATGAGGAGAAGAGGGACTCTTATGTGTTGCATGCGGTTGTTTTCGAGGTTGTTTATTTCTCACCTCTCTAAGTCTGTGCTGAAGAATGAAGAAGGTTTGGGTTGGTCCTACAGAATAATGTCCCTTGCTCATACATATATTCTTTGGTGTTCCCGGGCTATGGAAGACACTGCTGTTATTGACCGTAGTGGGGGATACCCTAATGTCCCATTGCTTGGAATCAGAGGGGGTATAACTTACAATCCTTGTCTAGCTTTGCAACAATTTGGTCGTGCTCGGAGAGATGGTCCCAATGAGTTACTTCTCGAGGACATTGTATTTAACTATAAGGAGGATGTTAAGGAGCATCGCCGGAGGTTTATACGAGCTTGAGGCATGGTGAACAGATCTGACCCCCAAGAGTTGGGACCAAAGACTTCTCTTCCTATGCAGCCTTACCTCCAATGGGTCAGAGCTCATGCCCAGAAGCTTGGGATGCCCTATGAGGCCGTATTACCAGTGATTGTGGAGCCCACTAATGAAGAAGGCATTCCTTACACAGTTCTCTATCCTTACATGCCCACTAATCCTAGGGAGTTACAGAGGTCTTGGATTCAGCTGAAGAATGAGCGGGATACTTACCGGGAATAATACCATGAGAAAGAAAGGAAGATTTTGAAGCTCACCAGGCAGCTCGAGGAATAAAGAGTGATCAATGACTACATCAGCACAAAGAGGAAGCATCCATGGGACTTTTGATTTTGATTTTTCTAGTTTTAGATCTTGTTTTATTTACTTCTTTGTAACGCCTTAAAGGCATTGTTGAACCTTTCAAAGTTAATCTAATAAATTTTGTTTATTTTTGGATTGGAAATTTAAATCTCCCAAAGTCTTTGAAATCGTTACATGTGCATCCCATTATCATGCACATCATTACAGGTATCACTACAGGTTTCTCATCTTCTTTGCTGTTTATTTCAGCAGAAATGTCTTCCAATCAAGCCAACAAAGATCTTCAGGAACAAAATGCCCAATTCCAACAGATGTTCAGAAGTCTGGCTAAAGGGCAAGACGATCTGAAGACCCTTATTATGAAAGAGAAGAAGAAGAAGAAGAAGAAGGTCAGAATTCTAAACATGGGTATAAGATTAGGAGAAAGGTTGAGACAACCAGCTGATCTGACCTCCTCATCCAAGGACGGGGAGAACCAAGAGAGAGCAAAGGACCCTAGTCCTATAGTTTCTGATAACGATACGGATTACGACGATGAGAAATATCTTCCTGCTGAGGATAGGTACAAGCAGCTAGAAGACCGTCTGAGTGCTATGGAGATTCAGAAAATTTCTGGTTTGAACTTTGGAGAACTGGGATTGGTATCAGAAGTGGTCATCCCTCATAAGTTCAAAGCTCTAGTTTTTTCTAAATATGATGGAGTATCCTGCCCAAAACTCCATCTCCGCTCGTATGTCAGGAAAATCCAACCACACACCGCTGATAGAAATTTGTGGGTGAATTTCTTTCAAGATAGTCTGTCAGGGACTCAACTTGAATGGTTCTATCAGTTGGAGGGGGACAGTGTCCGAAACTGGGAAGATCTTGTTGCTACTTTCTATAAGCAGTATCAGTACAACATCGACCTTGCTCCCACTCGTACTCAGCTCCAGGTTATGTCCATGGGTGAAGGTGAAGGTTTTAAGGACTATGCTCAAAAGTGGAGAGACCTGGCTGGAAGAGTCCAACCCCCTTTGTCTGATAGGGAGTTGGTTGACATGTTTCTAGGGACGCTATCTGGTCCATTTTTCAATCACTTGATCGACAGCTCGTCATCTGGTTTTACCGAGTTGATTTTGACGGGAGAAAGAGTAGAGGCTGGCATTCGAAGTGGTAAAATACAGAAGGATGCTTCGTCAAGTGTAGCAAAGAAGCCTTTCACTAGTAAGAAGGAAGCTAATGCAGTCTATAGCCCGAGGGGCCAAAACAGATCTGAACACCGTCAAACGGTAAATGCTATAGTGATACCAAGACCCACAGTTGCTCCACAATGCAACAATCAACAAAGAGTGGAAAGACCACAAAGACAGTTTACTCGCATCAATATGACTTTGGCTGAAGTTCTACCTCATCTGCTGAAATCCAACTTGGCGACCTTGAGAGAGGCTCCCAAGAATCCAAACACTACTTCTCCCAGATACAATCCCAATGCGCGGTGTGCCTACCATTCAGAGAGTCCAGGCCACAACACAAACGGTTGTTGTGCTCTGAGGAATAAAGTGCAATATTTGCTCGAAGCCAAAGAGATTGAGTTTGATGCTCCGGAAAAGCCCAACGTCATAATTGCTCCTATGCCCAAACATGGTCGTGGAGTTAATTATGTTGACACCGATTTGTTTGTAACCTCTTTCGACGAAGTTTCTACCCCTCTGATGACGGTTAAGAGGAATTATCTATTAGCCGGTTTATTTCTGGACTATGGTGAAGGTTGCCACATGTGTTTAATTCTGTCTTCCGGTTGCTGTTTGTTGAAGTCAAGTGTTCAGCGCCTGATGGATAATAAAGAGATTTTGTTTGAGAAGACTATGTTTCCTTTTGTTCCAAATGAAGACGTTGCCATTATCACCATTTCCGCCAATCCTTCCAAGGTTTCCTCGAGAAAACCTGTTAGGGTTACACCTGTTCCAAGAATTGCTCCGTTAATAATCATTGTTCCTGGTCCTATCCCATACACTTCGGATAAGGTTGTCCCTTGGCACTATGGTGCTGATGTGTATTACCATGGTGTTAAACAAGACCTGAAGAATGAAGAAGCTGATATTAATGTCAGTGATATTGTTGGGGCTAGCAAGGTCACCAGAAGTGGAAGACTCTTTTCTCCCGAGATTTCCCCTCCGACTATCCACAAACCTATTGCCTTTCCATCTGCTAGTACGTCAGCTACTGTTCCAGTTCTCACTCCAGTTATCACCCCTGTCGCCGAGCCATCTGGGACTCGGGGCAAAGAAATCATAGGTGAGCCTTCCCATACGGAGGCACCTAGGAAGATCGTGGTGGAAGCCTCTAAACAAGAGATAGAGGAAATATTGAAAATTATCAAGAAAAGAGACTACAATGTGGTCGAACAGTTGGGGCAGACCCCGTCAAATATCTCCATGTTGTCCTTGTTGTTGTGTTCTAAATCCCATGCAAAGGCTTTGATTTCATTTCTCAAGACTATGCATGTGCCGCAGGAAACTTCAGCCGATTAGTTCAAAGATTGTGTAGCTAGTCTGACTGCTGACAATGGGTTGGGTTTCTCAGATGCGGATCTGACACCGAAAGGAAGAAATCATAATGATGCTCTGCACGTCTCGATCGAGTGCAGGGGAACCACTATGGCCCATGTACTGGTAGATACCGGGTCCTCACTAAATGTTCTTCCAAAGAAAACATTGGACCGTTTGGATTGTGAGGGTTTGACCTTAAAGCCAAGTAACATTGTGGTAAGGGCTTTTGATGGATCAAAAAGAATGGTGCACGGGGAGGTGGACATCCCTGTCAAAGTGGGTTCTCAGACTTTTGAGTCCACCTTTTTTGTGATGGATATCAGACCATCGTATTCTTGCTTGCTGGGTCGTCCTTGGATCCATAGGGCTGGGGCAGTTACTTCCACGCTCCATCAAATGCTAAAATATCCGGTGAAGGGGAAGATTGTCACGGTGCGAGGTGAAGAAAAGTATATGGTGAGTCATCTCAATTCCTTTCGCTACATGGAGATGGACGGGGAATTCATAGAAATAATTTATCAAAACTTCGAAGAGGTCCCTCAGACTTTGGCGTCAACTGAAGTTACTACCAACAAACCTCCGCTGAAGATGTCTTCTCTCAAGGATGCCAGGGCTGTAAATGAAGAAGATGGGTGTACCAATTGGGGTCAGCTCCCTGATTTCACTCACAAAACTGATAAATTTGGTTTGGGCTTTACTACAGGGGCTCAAAGGGCTGTTAGACGCACACGGATTGGAAGACCTCCTCTCCACATCAGCAATCCAGGAGTTAACGCAATTGAGGACAATGAAGAAGATTCAGACATCGACAGTTGGATCTACCCAACAACCAACGGTGGACTGAATAACTGGACGACGAAGGACTTCATACTTGTTTCTTTTATTCCGGAATAATTGACTTTTGTTTAAAGATTTGTAATAGACAGTTTGAAACTTTACAGCCAGGTGCCTTGCCTGAGGCACCTTGGCTTTGCTTGTGAGGGCTTATTATTTGTCATTTTCATATATCATTAATAAAACATTGGACGTTTCTTGCATTATGAATTTTGCACTCTTTGTTTTTCTTTTCTGTCTCTCACTTTATCAAAACAGCTATTCTCTTACACACACTCACGTATCATACTGCAGATCCATGTCCACTCTGGATCCCATTGATAACGAATCTGCTACTGCCAGTTATGACTTTGAAAATTCGATCAACCAAGCCGAGGACGAAGGTGAGGATGATTGTGAGGTACATGGAGAACTTGCTAGACTATTGCAGCAGGAAGAGAGGGCCATACAGCCTCATGAAGAGCCAGTGGAGTCAGTAAATTTGGGTACAGAGGAAGACATGAAAGAGGTTAAGATATGTGCAAATTTGGAGCCTAGTGTCAAACAACGGTTAATACAGATGCTACACGACTATGTTGAGATCTTCGCCTGGTCCTACAAAGATATTTCTGGTTTGGACACTGATATTGTGGTTCATCGCCTGCCGATTAAAGAAGACTTCCCTCCGGTAAAGCAGAAGGTTCGCCGTATGCGCCCTGAAATGTTAGAGAAAATCGAAGCAGAGGTCATGAAACAGTTCGACGCAGGATTCTTAGCTGTCACTTCTTATCCTAAGTGGGTTGCCAACATCGTTCCAGTACCTAAGAAGGACGGTAAGGTACGGATGTGTGTGGACTATAGAGATCTGAACAAGGCAAGCCCCAAGGATGACTTCCCACTTCCTCACATCGATGTTCTGGTCGACAACACCGTGCAGCATAAGATCTTCTCTTTCATGGATGGTTTTTTTGGCTACAACCAGATCAAGATGGCTCCTGAAGACATGGAGAAGACAACCTTCGTTACACAGTGGGGCACTTTCTGTTACAAGGTAATGCCTTTTAGATTGAAGAATGCTGGGGAAACTTATCAGCGCGCCATGGTTGCTTTGTTCCACGATATGATTCACCACGAGATCGAGGTTTATTTTGATGACATGATAGCCAGGTCCCAGACCGAGGAAGAGCACCTTGATCATCTCCAGAAACTGTTTGATAGGTTGAAAACGTACAAGTTGAGGTTGAATCCGAACAAGTGAACCTTCGGGGTAAGGTCTGGTAAACTTCTGGGTTTTGTTGTTAGTGACAAAGGCATTCAGGTGGACCCCACAAAAGTAAAATACGTACAAGAGATACTAGATCCTTGCACAGAGAAGGAAGTTAGAGGCTTCTTGGGACGTCTAAATTACATCGCCAGGTTCATTTCACATATGACCGCTACTTGTGATCCAATCTTCAAGCTGCTGAAGAAAGATTAAGTGGTAATGTGGAATGATGAATGCCAGACCGCTTTCGAAAGAATCAAGGAATACCTTCAAGAACCACCAATTCTGATGCCTCCAGTTGATGGAAGACCTTTGATTTTATACTTGACAGTGCTAGACAATTCAATGGGGTGTGTGCTGGGACAACATGACGAGTCTGGCCTAAAAGAGCACGCTATTTATTACCTTAGCAAAAAGTTTACCGACTGTGAGACCTGATACTCATTACTCGACAAAACTTGCTACGCTTTGGCATGGGCGTCTCGCTGGCTGAGACAGTATATGCTGACTCACACCACTTTGTTGATATCAAAGATGGATCCAATCAAGTATATTTTCGAGAAGCCCGCCTTGTCCAGAAGAATAGCAAGATGGCAGATGATCCAAACCGAGTACGACATCCAATACACAACCCAAAAAGCAATCAAGGGGAGTGTATTGGCGGATCATTTGGCGCATCAGGGCGTGGATGACTATCAGTCCATGAATTTCGAGTTCCCGGATGAGAATATCATGTTGGTAACCGACTGTGAAGAACCTGGACCGAATGAAGGACTTGAGGAAGGATCCCGATGGTCTATGTATTTTGATGGCGCCTCGAACGCATTGGGTAATGGCATTGGCGCTGTAATTATATCTCCTGAAGGATGTCATACTCCATTCACCGCCCGATTATGTTTTAACAGCACCAACAATATGGCGGAGTATGAAGCGTGTATCATGGGTCTTCGAGTTTCTATTGACCTAAGGATTAAGTTCTTAAGTGTATTAGGAGATTCCGCTCTGGTAATAAGTCAGATCAAAGGCGAGCGGGATACGAAGCACCCGAATCTTATTCCTTACAAAGAGTATGTACTGACATTGCTCCCACACTTTGAGGAGGTAACCTTTGAGCATTTCCCAAAAGAGGAGAATCAGTTAGCGGACGCGCTAACTACCATGTCTTCTATGTTCAAAGTCAGGTGGGACAATGAAGCTCCCCAGATTACCATTGAGAGGTTGGACGAACCCGCATGTTGCTGTGACATTGAGACTGAAGAGGTAGCAGATAAACCCTGGTTTCACGAGGTAAAAGGTATCTTGAGGCTCAAGAATACCCTAAGGGGGCATCTGTTAATGTTAAGAAGTTTCTGAGAAGATTCGCTGTGAAGTTCTTCACCAGTAATGGTATCCTCTATAAGCGTAACCATGATTCAACCTTACTGCAGTGTGTAGACAAGAGTGAGGCAGAAAGGATCATGGCAGACCTACATGAAGGCACCTTCAGAACTCATTCTAGTGGATATACCATGGCGAAGAAAATACGGGCTAGATATTATTTGTTCACTATGGAAGCCAATTGTTATCAGCACTCTCGAACCTGTCATAAGTGCCAAGTCTATGCTGATAAGGTGCATGTACCTCCGGTTCCTCTGAATGTTTTGACAGCTCCTTGGCCCTTTGCAATGTGGGGCATCAACATGATCGGTAAGATCAGACCTACTGCGTCTAACGGGCAACGCTTCATTCTGGTAGCAATTGATTATTTCACAAAGTGGGTTAAGGCAGCTTTCTTTGCTACAGTGACCAAAAACGTCGTGGCGCGGTTTATCTAACACAATCTGATCTGTCGATATGGTGTACCAGAGAGGATCATTACTGACAATGGTACAAATCTCAATAACACAATGATCACTGAACTATGCAAACAGTTCAAGATATAGCATCATAACTCTTCTCCCTACCGGCCGAAGATGAATGGGGCTGTTGAAGCGGCTAACAAGAATATCAATAAGATTGTGCAGAAGATGACAGTGACATAGAAAGACTGGCACGAGATGTTACCATTCGCTCTTCATGGTTACCGTACTTCAGCACGGACGTCGACAGGGGCAACACCGTACTCTTTGGTGTATGGCATGGAGGCATTCCTACCCATCGAGGTCCAGATACCCTCTCTCAGGATTATGAAGGACACAGGTTTGAAAGAAGACGACTGGATCCAAACCCCGCTTGATAAGCTGAATTTAATCGATGAAAAGAGACTTACTGCTATCTGTCATGGTCATACGTATCAAAAACAAATGATTAAGGCTTTTAACAAGAAAGTCAAGCGTCAAGAATATCAAGTCGGGGATCTGGTGATCAAGCGCATCATACTGTCGCATGGTGATCCCAGGGGAAAATGTAATCCTACATATGAAGGGCCATTTATGGTTAAGAACATTTTCTCAGGAGGAGCTATGATTCTAACCACCGTGGATGGTGACGACCTTCCTCACCCCATCAATGCAGACATAGTGAAAAGATACTACGCATAATCAAAGACCCGCTAGGTTGACTGGCCTAGGAAAAAATAAGGGCTTCCCGGTGAACCAAAAGGGTTCGGGCAAAAGTAAGGGATAAAAATGGAAAAAAACTGTACACCCAGCAAGTCGAAAACCTGAAAAGGTGGCTTGGGCAAAAAAGGGTATCCCGGTGGACTGAAAACCCGAAAGGGAGGTCCAGGCAAAAATTAGGGATTGAAGTGTAATCCTATGTCTCATTGGATCATCTTGCAACCAGACTTCGGTATCGACTATCAATCTCAGATGGTGCCAATCAATCTGATACACCTTCTACCAGATAACAAAGTGATGAGATGGTTGAGGACATAAAGGAAATAGTAGATTTGGAACCCAATGGGACTGTTTCACATAGCTGTTTTTCTTTCTTAAACACAAATTGTAATTTTTATCTTTCGGCGGTGTTCTCTTACTAGAGCGTCAGCCTCCTTGTACAAAACGCCTATTACAGGCCAACTTCAAAATCAATACAAGTCATTTCCACAAAGCTTCGAGTTATTTCCTTTTTCCTGTTTTGTTTTTCTAGAACGTCCAATGGTTCATTTTCGATATATACATTTGAAAATAATTGCTGCTCACAAATATTTACATGAAAAACAAAAGACAAATTACTCGTAATTCCAGGAACAGGGAAAACAAGAAGTGTCTAAAACCGTACAGTTACTCTGCCCATCAGGTACAGGGATAGAGAATGCTTGAGAACATGAGAAGTGGTACATACACTCCCCACAGAGTAAAAAGTATCCAAAGACAGCAACGCCAGCTTTCCCGAACAAGACATAACTCTCCCCAGCTAAGGTTCGCAATTGCGAGTGAATCCATAAATCTTTCCCCAAGCAGAGTTTATTTCTCTCATCAGCAAAAATTCAAATCTCCGACAGAATTCCCTATCACCGGCAACGGAAAATTTATCCCCAGCTGAGTTATTTCCTCAAGTCAGCAGAGCTATCAATAAAGTATCTCCTCTCCAACACAGTTATTCCCCACAGAGTTACCCTCAGTCAGAGTCTCTCGTCGACAGAATATCTATAAACAAGGGGCAAATCCTCAGCATAGTCACCTTTGTTCACCATCCCTGGCAGAAGTAGAGGAACTATGGTTTTTATAGCAATCAGGGATTTATTTTCCCAAATTCAGATTGTCACGTCAGCATTTCATGTTCATACATCATGACATGTGCATACATCACATATAACATAATCTCATTTATTTTGAGAACGTCAGCATACGATGCATCTCATGCATCTCACATAACTAACCCTGTATTTATTTCAGGAAAAGACAGTTATTATCAACAATTTCCAACAGGTACATGATCAACACTCGAAGCTAAACAGAGTAATCATCGGCAACAAATGCAACCTATCCAGGTTCCTTCTCACAGCCCTACTATCCAGGCTTTCATGTCGAAGTAACCCTACTATCCAGGATCCTTCTCACAGCCCTACTATCCAGGCTTTCATGTCGAAGTAACCCTACTATCCAGGTTCCTTCTCACAGCCCTACTATCCAGGCTTTCACGTCGAAGTAACCCTACTATCTAGGTTCCTTCTCACAGCCCTACTATCCAGGCTTTCATGTCGAAGTAACCCTACTATCCAGGTTCCTTCTCACAGCCATACTATCCAGGATTTCATGTCGAAGTAACCCTACTATCCATGTTCCTTCTCACAGCCCTATTATCCAGGCTTTCATGTCGAAGTAACCCTACTATCCAGGTTCCTTCTCACAACCCTACTATCCAGGCTTTCATATCGAAGTAACCCTACTATCTAGGTTCCTTCTCACAGCCCTACTATCCAGGCTTTCATGTCAAATTAACCTTACTATCCAGGTTCCTTCTCACAGCCCTACTATCCATGCTTTCATATCAAGGCAACCCTACTATCCAAGTCCCTTCTCATAACCCTACTATTCATATTCTTCCTCTCTTATCCCCAGAACAGCAGTCCACAACACTGTAAGACTGGGACTCGATCAAACACAATTGTTTTCGCATTTCCCCAGTAAATCGTGGTGCAGCATATACCCCGACCAGACACACAGTTCACTTTTTCTTCCCAAACCGGAATTATTTCCCAGTAGAGTAACAGACAACTGAAGCTCCTAAAACTCTATTTCTCTCCAGACGGAGACCTACATTCCCCAGTGAAGTCCTCCTTAACAACAGGTATACGGGATCTCACAAAGGAATATCTTATGCGATTAACACCTCTTCAGATGGCATCTTTAAGCCCATCTTCCATCATCAATTTCCAAATGGCATCTATAAGCCCATTCCCGATGTCACAAATCAAGTATCAACTTCATACAAGTGCAAATTTCTGGGCACTATAGTGTTCAATCATCTTCCACATTCAGATCACGAAAAGCAGGCAGCCAATCTACATCTTCAGGTTTAAGAAGATTGAACAGGAGCAGCTATTGTACCCCAAAATTTTCCCTCCCATATTCCTCAATACATGTCAAGTGAGGTCCTCAAATTGCTCAAGGAAGTCCAAGGGTTGACCAGACAAACTCTATCCTAAGGCAGTCTACCTCAAATTAGGGTTTCATTTTGCATCAGGATGCTTGGGTCCAAAGGATCCCAAATTCTCACCATTGTCCTAATATGTTCTCAAGATCATCCATGTCAATTTTCAAGTATTGCAGAGGAAGTTTGCTCAGTCAATTGCTCAAAGGCCTGAAAATCGACTATGCTAGGTCAAAAGTCAACTATGGCCCACATACAGTCAAACTTCAAGATTTTTGGTGAACATCCTCATTTTGAAGTATGATTCATAATTTGATCAAGGGTTGATCATGATTCATCAAGGATTGCTCACAATTCATCAAAACCTAAAAGTTGCTAAATTAGGGTTTTATAGGAAAAGTCAACTCAACTTTGACCCAGCATAACATTCTCATACTTTATCAGAAATGACCCATCCAAAGCTCATTTTGAAGATAATGCAATTCCCTACAATTAATCCTCATCTCCCAAGTTCAAAATATGCACTCACAAAAAGATATGAATTTTGACATTATAGGTCATTTTGAAAAGTCAACAAAAGCACCTTTTGGGTCAAAGCTTCATACATGAACATGGAAGACTCAATTAAGATGAGACCAAAATGGTTTATTAGAGGACATCCTAAGATTTCTAAAAAGTCCAAGAACACCTCTCTAGGTTCAAAATTGAGAGAGTTATGCATTGGCCAAGTTGACATTTTTTGCAAAATTGCCAAAAGTCAAATATGCTCAAATTGGCATTTTTTGCTAAATGGGCCCAACTTTTTATGCTTGCACTTCAATGATAACATTGTCCACGACCTATGGGACCCTCCATGCTTTATTTATTCATTTATTTTATTTTTATTCACTTAAAATTCAAATAAAATCAAATAAATCTAAATAAATCATATATTGTGTTTTAGGGATGATTTTTGCATTGAAGGGGGATCTCATGAGCTGTCAATTGAGAATCAATTCGTGCAAGGCTGATTTGGTTGAAAAAAGATTGGATTTGAGCAAGTTTGGAAAGAAATCATATGTCATACAAGACCAAATCAAATCTTCATAATGGGCAAGATTGAGGTCGTTTTTGTTGACCTAATAAGTTGTATTACATATACAGAAGCAAGGCAGGGCATAAGGAGAGGTTGGAGCAGTCGTGAGAGGTAGAACAAAACTCAAAAAATTCAAGAAAAAGTGGTGATCCAATTTCCATATTAGAGGCCAATTCGTGCCATTCTCACATTTCCAACAGATTGCTGGACATCCCAGGAACATATCCCAATCAATTGCAAGCCCTTTCACGCCCGAAATTGTAAGTTACAGGTATCACGATTTGCTTCTAAACTTAAATTCGATATTTTTGACTTTCTCATCCTATGCATGTTTTGATCATATATTCGTGTTCATCATTGAGTTTGCAAACTATTGGTACCACTTAATTGCATTATTAACGCCTGTACAGGATATTGCCATAGCTAGGTTTTTAAGTTTTTGTTTAGGGCTTTGCAGGATAGGTAAAATTGGACATTGATTCTGGTAAAATGAGACTCGTGAGGATGAGACGAGTTGATTGGTACTAGCCATGGTCATTTATATTGCCTATGGACAATTTTTGAAACATACAGGGTTGTAGCTACAATGCCATGTCCCTATGTGTAGGTGTCTTGGGCTAAAACGACGGATGGGAGGAAGAAGATGATGTGTGGCACCCCGTGGTTGGGCAATTTGAATTTAACACATTTTTTCCAGGAATCTTTGTTTTCATTATATTATAATTGATTTTTATTATATATTTATACAAGCCAAATAGCTCAGTTGGCAAGCGTGTATTGGGAATAAGCCTAAGGATATGGGTTCGCTCCCCAAGTCCCATATTTGCTTCATGTTCTTTTTCAATAAATGATCAGGTATACTTCACGTCCAAGCATCCACCAAGCAACTCAAGATCTAGCCATCCCATTCATCAACGCTCCAGATCCAATGCCTTTCCCCTGAACGACCACCATACGCCTCCAGTCAACAACCATATTGAATCAGGCAAAGTTAAACAGGCTTGGATCTTTTGGGCTCAGAATCTCAAACAACACCCCGCCCATAATTGCTAATACAGGCCCATTTTATAACTTTTCTTTATTTTATTTCTTTTTCTTTATTTTTTATTCTTTGCATTTTCTTTATTTATTTTAATTCACAAATTAATTATTTTTTTTCACAAAAACCATAAAATCAATAATTCATCAAAAATTAGGATTAGTTTTTATTTTATCAAAATTAATTTAATTTAGTTTAAATTAGGGAAATTGTAATTTGTTTTCAAAAATGAAATCAAATAGAAATTATGTTAAACTTTTGACTTGATTTTATTTTTTGCTTTTCTTTCTCAAATAAATAAAAATACAAAAATAGGTTGTAGATTAAATTAATTAATTTTTTTCTTAAAACTAAAATTAACTAGAATTAGGATTTTTTTTTTTAATTTAACAATCCCATTATTTTCTTAAAACATAACAAGAACTTTTTAATCAATCGCAATTAGGTTAAGGCAAGGGTCAAAACCCTAGTTGTCTCATATTCGATTCATCGCACGCGTGTTTATTATTTTTACAATATTGTTGTAACTGTTCATGGTTTGTAATAATTTAATCTAGGGCTTTTATTTGTCGCTTTTCCCCGGGTTTTTGGCTATGTAATTAATCCCCCTCCCCGAAGCCTTGTAATAGCGTAGATTTACTTTCTCGCCTTTTTAATTCCCGCAAATATTTAACTGTTTAGATGTATGCTAATAGGATTGTATGACAAGACTGGATGACAAATTTATCCAGTTAGAAAACCCTAATGTGCAAAGAATAAATAACTGAAAACAGATCACTCGCACATATCACTCTTAGGGTATACTCTCACTTCGGTTTCCTTCGGTAAACGATCATTAAGTATAGGATATTTTAGTGGTTACCCTCCTGTCTAAAAAAGATCAAACGTCCCATTCGAATGTTGCCTAGAAAATGTTGCCTCGGAAATGTTGCCTCGAATATGATCTTAAGACTCTAGGGTTATTACTAAGGTGTCCTAACATTGGTTTAGTGATCGTACGTCCCTTTCGAATTGACCCTTACAAACTCCAACGATGGTGCTACCTATTTCTCAATAGCAGGATAGCACTGTCTAAAGGAAACAAGAATAGAAACAATCTTTTTTTCCGAGTAGGTAGATGCTAGTAGGTGCTTTCTCAAATCAAAACTTTTCACATTTACACTTTTCAAACAACTTTTCAAAAAAACAACTTCTTCACACCTTTGAGGACTGATACAAGGGTTATCACGAAGTCAAACTTTTCCAAAAAAAGCACATACACAAGCAATTTTAAAAAGATGAGGAAGTACCTAAGAGCCCATGGAAAACCATGGATAAAAAGGGTTCTAACACCTTCCCTTTCTATAATCTACCCCCCGTACTCAGAATATCTCGAAAAAAAGATTTTTTCTGTACTTTTTTCCTTTCCGGTTGGATAAAATAAAAGTCGGTAGAGACTCTTGCTTACCGCGACATTTTGCGAATAAAAAACGCAAAATGCAAACCAGTATTTCAAACAAGTTGGTTCTGCCACCGTATCACAAACCCCATTTACCAAGCCCAAATCACCAAAATCCAAGCCAGGCACGGCTTGAATTTCCACAGCTTTCAACCTATCTTCTAGTTTCTTGTACTTATCCTCGGCCGATGGATACTGTTCATCAAAGTAATCTTCGTCCTCAGAAGCATGATCGTTTGCACCCCCAGTGCAGGTGCTCCTTACATCTTCATTCTGATTTTCATCCTCCTCTGATGACTCTTCAACCACTTGTACTTGACGGACAGGGCCTTTAAACCTTTTCCCCATGTCGATTAGTGCTTTCTTCTTGGTCTTCTTTTTGGCCACCAGTAGTGACATCACCTCTTGTTATCCCTTGCCCAGAGTCAGCAAGGTTTCTTTGAATTGGGAGTTTTGTTTCTGTAAGTCTTTCTCGGTTTGCTCGATATCCATCTTACTGAAATAAATAGTAGAAAGATGAGGAAACCCGTGTTTGAAAACCTGCTTATGTCATGATGCATGAAATGCGTATGCAAATGATTTCAAGGACTTTTAAGATTTAAATTTGTTTAGACAAAGAGAAAACAAACATTAATTGCATTAATAAGTTTAAACGGTTACAAAAATGCCTCTTCAGCTTACAATGGAGTAAATAAAGTTAATACAAAATAAACTCCTAAAACAAAGAGGACTCAAGCTTCCCATGAGCGCATCCTCTTCGGTGCAATGTAGGTGTTCAAACTCCGCTCTTCATGAAGTTGCATCGTTAGCTCGAAAACCTTCTTCTCACTTATGTAGATTTGGGTTTCAAAGGTGTCTCGCTCCCCTTTGAGTTGAATCCAAGATCTTTGCAACTCCTCGAGAGTAGTCGGCATGTCAGGATGGAGAATATTGTAAGGAACATCTCCCTCGGTAATAGGCTCCATGATGATAGGTAGAATGGCCTCATAAGGCATCATGAGGTTTTGAGCGCGAGCTCACACCCACTTGAGATAAGGCTCCAAAGTAATGGAGTTCTTATGCCCCAATGTCTTTCTATCAATTTTGTTCACCATGCCCCAAGCTCGTATGAATCTCTGATGATAACCTTGGATATCGTTCTCATAGTCGAATTTAATTCCTTAGATAAGTGTATCATGAGGACCATCCCTCCTTGCATACCCAAACTGTCGCAAAGCCAAACAAGGATTATAAGTGATACCCCTCCCCCTAATTCCAAAGAGAGGGACATTAGGGAACTCCCCGCAACGATCAATGATGGTAACGTCCTCCAAAGATCGAGTACACCAATGAATATCCGAACACGTGAGGAACATCAACCAATTAGAACATCTCATGCCTTGCTCATTCTTCAAAACAGATCAAGGTAGGTGCAAAATAAACCACCTAGCCAACAAAGGAGTGCAACACATAAGGGTCCCTCTTCTCTTCAGGATGCGAGTGTGAAGAGAATGTAAGATATCTCCAAGCAAGGTAGGCACTGGGTTACGAGATAGAAAAACTTTAATTGTGTCCACATCTATTAGTTGGTTCAGGTTAGGAAACAACACAATCCCATAGATTAGAAGAGCCAAAACCAATTCAAAGGCTTGTAAATCTAGCGCATCCCAAAGATATTGAGCCTTCTCAAACAAAAACTTGGCTAGAAACCCTTTGACACCACTTCTTGTTTCCCAATTGGTCACAACTTTGGACCATTGCAAATGTAGAACTCGAGCAATCTCCTCAAGTTTTGGGTCACTTTTAATACCGTTGAAGGGTAATTGATCAAGAATAGGAATTCCCAAGAGTTGAGAGAATTCTTGCATAGTGGGCACAAGTTGGTAATCAGGAAAAGTAAAGCAATGGTGTAAAGGATCAAAGAATTGAAAGATCACTTTCATCATGTCTTCATCAAGGTTCGAGGTAACCATATCGAGAAGTCGACCATGTCTTTTGGTAAATGGAGAATTCTCAGGAACCCTTGACGCCAATTCTTTGAGTTGAGGAGGTATTCTTATGATATTGACTTGGATAGTATTCCGGCGAGTGGAAGACATGTCCTACAAAACAAAACAAAGATAAATCTCTAAACCCTAAATCTCAATATCACTGATCTTTCTTCATTAGGCATTGTTTCAGCACAAGCCTCTTTATTGGCGACTGAAATATCCCGAAAGTCCGATCTCAATGAGTGTAGTATCGATTATCAACCAACTTCCGAATGCACCAAAGTCGGCTATCTCACTACTTCCTAATGGCCAAGTTGTTCAATTAAAGGTTCTAAGGTCAGTTAGTGCTTCATGACACCATACAACGACCCTGTATTCTCCTTGACTGAACTCAAGGGATACCCGTACCAACAAATGTGTCACACTAACATATTTATCGATTCATTCATGTCGGTATACCCCACACAATCTCCACGATTTATTGCTACTTACCTAATAATGTTCCTCGATCTAGGTGGAGGATCAATAAAACCCAAACAAGGACCCATAAATTTAAAGAAAAAAAATAAAACAATAAAAGTATTTTAAAGGTGATCTAGCTCTAAGGTAACCCGACTTTTTAATAATTATCCCTGGCAGAGTCGCCAATTCTGTAATACGGTGGGAGAACTGACTTGGGTTGTTTTGCGTTTTATCGT
Organism: Vicia faba; assembly: GCA_948472305.1. NCBI lineage: Eukaryota > Viridiplantae > Streptophyta > Magnoliopsida > Fabales > Fabaceae > Vicia > Vicia faba. Next base: position 597,002,071 of record OX451737.1, read on the forward strand.
AATTGTTGCGGATAGCAAGAGTCGCCACCGACTTTTCTTTTATCCAATAAAGGAAAGGGTGAAAAGAACAGAAAAGACCTTTCCAGATATTTTCTTGATTTCAGGGGGTAGGTTATAAAAAGGGAAGGTGTTAACATCCTTTTCATCTGTAGTTATCTACGGGCTCTTAGTTGGTTAATCGTTTTGAAATTTTTTTGTTTGAAATGTGTTTGTGATTGGTGTGAGTTTGAAAATATTTTTAAAACTCCTTTGTTTCGGAAAACTTTATAATGGTTCTCGTCTCTATAAGAATGTATACAAAGTGTTGGTTTTTAAAATAGTTCAAAGAGATGTTTGTTTTTGAAGATATTTTGAAAGTGTGAGTGTGGAGATGGTTTTAGTTTCTGAGCAAGAAACTACGAGCAGTCTATTTATGCAAAAGGTATTTGTTCTTTTCTTCCTCCTTTATATATTGCTACTTTACCATTGATTGGTAAGAAGCCCTATCATTGGATGTGAAGGGACGGGCACGGGTCAACGTATAGTCATAGAAGGCAACTTATGAGACGCTTTAGCAATTTCTTAGGGACTAAGATCGTGTTACCTAACGCAACATTAAGGGTTCATCAAGGGACTATGATCTTTTTTATCGAGGGTCTTTACTAAAGCGCCCATATTCGAGGGACATGACTATTTTCTGAGGCAACAAGCGGGATTACCTTAAAGGTGCTTGTGTGAATTGTGTTTTGATTGCATGCATTTTTGTCTTTGAGATTAGGGTTTTCTAACGATCGATCTTATCTTGCCATACACACCCTAATTACTAACAATTATATGAAAAACCATAAATTTGCGGAAATTAAAATCCTACGCTATTACATCATTAGGGGGATGGGGGTACAATTTACAAATGGGGATGAAATAAGCTTAATTATTACAACCATATTGAATAGAAATGAAGAAAATATAAAACAGTATAAAAGAAAGGAAAATAAATATTTTTTAACCATTATGTGTCGACACATGCATCTATGCATCGGCACATAACTTTTCTTGTCCCTGTAAAACCAAATCAACTCAGTATGAGTCGATGCATAATGGTATGTGTCGACTCATTTCTTGTATGTGTCGACACATTTGTGTTTTGTGTCGACTCATGCACCTTTTGTCTTTCTGTTTTTGGGTCTGGATAGCAGTATGTATCAACTCATAAGGCCATGTGTCGACTCATATCCTAATTTGTCACTAAAATGAGTCGACTCATGTGAGTATGTGTCGACTCATGCTGCAGTTTGTTTTTGCCTTAAACATTGTTCTATTGTCTGTACAAGTCAGTTCTCAATATATAATTGATGAAAATGAACAATAAGCATGTGATTAGCTTCAAGGACAAAGATTACTACATTTTATCTTCAAAAATGAATCATTAGTGATGTATGAAAAATACAAATCCAAGAAGACTTTTCTTGAGACTGCACTTTGTATTTTGAGTCTGAATGCTTTTCAAGATGCTGTGAGGGCCTCAGTGAATTTCCAGGAAGTTGTTCCAAGATGTTAAATCACACCAACCCAGTCAAGTTGTACAATACTATTTTTTTCGTGTTTGGAAGGTGAAGATAATGGCACTACAGAAACTGTTCTTGTGTTTCAACAATCTCTATTTGATGTGAAGTGTTAGGCTGGTTGGTTTAGGGGGCAGGTTTGTAAAGGTTGGATAGTAGGTTAAGGTTTTTTTTTCGTTTTGTGAATGAAAATAGAGTTGAGGGTGAGCAGAGGTTTTTTTTTGTGAATGAAAATAGAGCTGGAAATGAGAAGAAGTTACAAGAAAAGTTCTGTTAGGTTTTTCAAAACTCTTTATTCTCTCTCTAAAAGTCAACCCCCTTATGTGTTGTGAAAGCAACTTATTTATAGATGAAATTTGGATGAGATTTGGGGGGGAAACAAATAAGTTTTTAAACTGTTTGGGTATGATGTTCCATTTCCTTTTAGATGCAGCTCTTATGTGCTAATTTGGTGCAAATATAGGACTGATATAGTGCAGGTTTGGACAGAGTTAGAGGCAGCATAACAGGACTGTTTTGTAGCTGTGATACGGTGGGAGAAATGACTTGGGTTTTGCGTTTGTGTTCGCAAATGTTCGGTTTAGCAAGAGTCACCACCGACTTTTTATTTTATCCTAAGGAAAGGTCAAAAAGCACAGGAAAGACCTTTGAGATGTTTTCGTGGGTTCGGGGGGTAGATTATGAAAAGGGAAGGTGCTAGCACCCTTTTCATCCATGGTTATCCATGGGCTCTTAGTTACTTATTTTAGATCACTTGCCTTTTCTTTTCAATTGTTTTTGAAATGGTGCTTTGTGTGTGTGGTTTTGAAAATGTTTTGAAAAAGATGCCTTGTATAGGCAACCTTTGTAATGACTCTTGTTTGAGTATATACAAAGGTGTATGTCTTTTTGAAAAGATGTTTCAATGTTTTTAAAAGTTTGTTTTGAAATTGTGTGGAGATGTGTTTTGAAAAAATGGCAAGGATGTTTTGCAAGTTTGATCAAGTAACTAAGAGCTATCTACCCTAATTTACTCAAAGATCTTTCTTATGTTTTTAACCCTTTTAACAGTGTTGTTTCACCATTGTGTTTGGTGAACAACCTTGCGTTAGGATGTTTAACGGGACAAGCGCGGGTCATCGTATATAATCATTGAAGGCAACTTGTAATACGCTCTAGAAATTTTGTAAGGGACGAGATCGTTTTATCGAAGGCAACATCGAGGGTCATCGAGGGACTACGATCTTTGTTTATCGAAGGGACATTTGTTAGAGTGTCTCATACTCGAGGGACATGATTGCATTTTTCCGAGGCAACAAGCGAGGTTACCCTAGAGGTGCAAGTGTGAATTATGTATTGATTTTCATGCATTTATCTCGTATTAGGTTATCTAGTGGTTGATTTTGAATCTTCGCATACAAACCCTAATTACTATACAGTATATGGAAAGCGATAAATTGCGGGAATTTAAAGTCTAAGCTATTACAAATAAGTATCCGGGGATGGGGGTACAAATGTTTACAAACGGGGGATGAGTCTTATCAGAATAGTAATGTCCAAATATTATTTACAACCAAATCGAATCGTCTCATTCTCAATGTAAAAATATAGCAAGGTATAAGAATAGAGAGAATCAAAAGTATTTGTGAAATGCATATGATTATTTACAAATGATTAAAATGTTAACCTAATGTAAATTAAGCATTATTATTATTTTTGTGTTTTTGTTAATTATGTATAAACAAAAGGTTTAAAGAAAAGAATATTTAACTCAAAACAAACTATTTCTTTATACATTTTTGGTAATGTTTTTTAGGAACTCTTATAAAAAGATTTTTTAAACAAAAGCTTTGAAACAACAAAAAAATATTATTCACATACTTTTAAATGTAATAAAAAAAGCTATTAAGAGTATTTTTTTACAAAAAAGTTTAACATATTATTTTTTTTACTTAACAAAAATGAAAATATGTTAGTATAAGAAAGATGTTTTCAAAACATAATAAAAAAAAGGGAAATGGGCTTTAAAGGATGTGCTTGGCCCAAAAATGATAAAGTTAAGATAAGGAAAAGGGGGGTGCAGGCGCCAGCTTTGTTTGGGGTTTAACGCTTGGTTTATGGGGCGGGCCCAGATGCGTTTGACAAGGTTTTTTGTTAGGGTTTCAATTGTTTTGCTACAGAATTAGGTTTTACAGTTTGAACGGCGCCGCTCCTCTCCTTTCTTCTTCGTCCTCTTCATATTTTCTCAAATACCCAGCCAACGATGCTCCCTCCTTTCGCCTTAGGCCACCAGACGCCACCTCCACTCTCCTCTTTCCACGATTGCTCAGGCGGTGATAAAAAGGGTAACGATTTAACTTCTAACGTTTTTTGGGTTTTCAGATTCTTATCTTGCATGTTTTATCTTTTTACATCTTTTGATCTTTGATTATTTGTATTTGTGATATGAGACGTAGGAAAAGGAAATTGATACCTTGATGACTGTTTTTAGAGATAAGACTGAGAGTTGGATGGCGGCGCTTCTCAGGTGGCCGGGCGTGGGAGCTTATGATGTTGCTTGCTGGCTTTCTGGTACTTCGTATCTTTTGCTTTAAAGCGTTTTATGATGACTCTGCTCTGAAAACCCTAGGATTATTTGTTTTTGAATCTTCCCTTCTTATCTGAATGCTTGCTTTTGATGAAGATGTTATGATTCTGAGGTGCTTGTTATTATTGTTCTGAAATTTGGATGTTGATGAACTTTGAAGTTGTTTGCTGCTAGCTTTCACAATCTTCCTCTCTCTTTTTGGTCAATGATGATACCTTTCTGAGATGTTTGTTAATTGACTTTTCCTCTTTTTGGATTGACTTCTGATGTTGATGATTTTGCCTATGATGAAGTTGGTTCTGAGGCGTTTGTTTATATGATATTTGTGGATTTGGTTTGTTGGAGTTTTGGCTTTGACAGGCTTGCTGGGCTTTGGCTTGAATGCTTTGTTTTTCTTTTATGACAAGTTTGCTTGAAGCTTGGTACAGGCAGGCTTGTTGGTATTTACAGTTTGACAGGTTTTTAGGCTTGTTTGGGGTACAGGCAGGCTGTTGTTATGCAGGTAGGCTTAAGGCAGGCTTGAAGCAGGCTTGAGGCAGGCTTGTTATGCTTGCTCGTTTGGTTTGAGTTTGTTTATGCAGGCTCTGGTTTGAACAGGTTTTTAGCAGGTTTGTTGAAGGTTAAAGGTTATGCAGGTTAATATGGCTTTGAAGTTTATGCAGGCAAGCTTTGTTGGTTAGGCAGGCTTGGATACAGGCCTCAAGGCTTGTGTTTGTGTTTACAATTTTGTAGGTTTTATGCAAGTCTGAAGGTTTTGGTGCAGGCTTGCTTCTGGTTGGGAAGGGAGTTATGCAGGCTTGAAAGCTTGCTACTTCTGTGGATTTTGTTGTGTGGAAGCAGGCTGGTGCTTTCAGTGCAGTTTGTGGTTCTTTTTCTTTGTGTTCTCCCCCCCTTGAACTGTTAGAATAATCTTATATTTATCTCTTCTAAGCCTGCCAAACTGCAAACCTTTCTTACTTTTTTCTTCTTTCTCTCTCTCCATAAGCATATTTTATTGCTTAAAGGTACTTTTTCTGAAAAGGTTGTTGGCCTGGGAAATGATGAAAGTGTTTTGACAATATTGCTTGCATTTTGGTTTTGCTCTGCATCTTGTCCTTTCTTCCAGATTTTCTGCATTGGTAGCGTTGATAGCCCGTTGACAGCCTTTTTGTTTTGATATCTTTTTGAAAGTTTGGTTTGCCTCTTTGACAGTTTGGTTTGCCTAGTTTTGACATTGCAATTTGTTTGTTCAGTTTGAATTTATGCAGTTTTATGCATTTTGCTTAATTGATTCATATGCTTGCAAAATAATTTTACTTTCCTATTTGTGAACCAAGAAGAGAAATATTCTTGTGTTTTGCAAAGAGAATGAGCAAAATATGATGAAAATCAAAACAAACTCATTTCGGCCAACAATCTTTAATGATGAATTTTTGATTATCTGTTTGAGAATCCCTTTTTAATTCATCTGTACTGATTCCTTTCTCCGTCTTTGCAGGTAATTATCAATTGGGGCAAGGGATGCAGCAGTAGAAGATGAAGACTTCAAGAAACTTAGGATGTAGATTTAATTTTTGTTCAATTATTTGTAATAAACATCATTGTAAATATTGTAAGTAAATTTACAATATCCCAATAACATTTGTAACAATAATTAAAATAAATAAAAATCTTTTGTCAGATATCTCTTTATTTCTTCTGCAATTGCTTATTTAATTATTTAAATTTCTTGAATTATAATAATTGGAAATGCATCCCAATAATTGTAACTCAGATAATATAAATAATCAACAAACGTCCGACGTTCCAAATAACCAAATGCATTGCACAGTTAAACAAACAAACGTCCATACTAAAGCTTCAAACTTTCAATTCAAATGCCTCAGCTTCTATCCCAGATGTTTTAGGCTTTGAGAAACAAACAGAAATCTTGAACAAGCGTCAAAGCAATGTGACAGTCAATTGAAATACTGTGGATTCAATTCCTTTTGAGAATGCGTGTGCAAACCCTAATTTTGGATTTACTGATAAGAAAAGCATGTTTGACCAATTCTTGCCAATTTGAAAAATCAGGAAAAGCCCGAAGCTGTGATTTCTTGTTAAAAAAGAGGAGGGCAAATTTTGGGGTACAACAGTTGCCCCTGTTCAATCTTCTTACACCTGAAGAGTTAGATTGGAGAATCTGCCATTTGTGACTTGAAGGTGAAATATGATTGAACACTAGAGTGCCCCGAAATTTGCACTCGGTGATGTGATGGTAGAGGGAATGGGCTTAAATATGCCATTTGGAGATGGGCTTAAAGATGCCATCTGGAATGTGACAGAATCTTGTCGGGGGATGGGCTTAAAGATGCCATCTGGAATGTATGTTGTAGGTGAAAGAAATGAGTATCAGAAAGGTGTCCATGTTTTGGAACGTCTCTGAGCTGGGGGTCTGAATAAGCAATAGATTGACATTCGTATTTGGAGAACCTGTAAACTGTTTTCAGAAGTCTTGAAGTTGAATAAGCATGAGTTGGTCGAGTAGATATTTGTCCTGTCTGGTTTCAGGTATTAATCTCTGACCTGAGAAAGAAAGATAGTTTCTTGGCTTGTTACAGGTGTTAATCTTCAATCTCTTCACGTAGATAGTTTTCCTTGCTTGCTACAGGTATTGTGATGTCGGGAATGGGCTTACAGATGCCAATTGGATATATGATGGATAGTTGATGGAGATTGGCTTAAAGATGCCATCCAGAAATGACTGTTGAATTGTTTGAGTTGGTCGAGTAGATATTTGTCCTGGCTGGTTTCAGGTATTAATCTCTGACCTGAGAAAGAAAGATAGTTTTCCTGGCTTGTTACAGGTATTAATCTTCAATCCCTCGTCCACTGATGGTTTTCCTGGCTTGCTACAGGTATTGATCTGGAACTTGAAAAGTTTGGTCGATGAGATAGTTGTCCTGGCTGGTTTCAGGTATTAATCTCTGACCTGAGAAAGAAAGATAGTTTTCCTGGCTTGTTTTAGGTATTGATCTTCAATCCCTCGTCCACAGATGCTTTTCCTGGCTTGCTAAAGGTATTGATCTGGAACTTGAAAAGGTTGGTCGATGAGATATTTGTCCTGGCTGGTTTCAGGTATTGATCTCTGACCTGAGAAAGAAAGATAGTTTTCCTGGCTTGTTTCAGGTATTGATCTTCAATCCCTCGTCCACAAATGGTTTTCCTGGCTTGCTACAGGTATTAATCTGGAACTTGAAAAGGTTAGTCGATGAGATAGTTGGCCTGGCTTGTTTCAGGTATTAATCTCTGACCTGAGAAAGAAAGATAGTTTTCTTGGCTTGTTACAGTTATTGATCTTTAATCCCTTATCCACAATTGGTTTTCCTGGCTTGCTACAGGTATTGATCTGGAACTTGAAAAGGTTGGTCGATGAGATAGTTGTCCTGGCTGGTTTCAGGTATTGATCTCTGACCTGAGAAAGAAAGATAGTTTTCCTGGCTTGTTTCAGGTATTTGATCTTCAATCCCTCGTCCACAGATGGTTTTCCTGGCTTGCAACAGGTATTAATCTGGAACTTGAAAAGGTTGGTCGATGAGATAGTTGGCCTGGCTTGTTTCAAGTATTAATCTCTGACCTGAGAAAGAAAGATAGTTTTCCTGGCTTGTTACAGGTATTGATCTTCAATCCCTCGTCCATAGATGGTTTTCCTGGCTTGCTACAGGTATTGATCTGGAACTTGAAAAGGTTGGTCGATGAGATAGTTGTCCTGGCTGGTTTTAGGTATTGATCTCTGACCTGAGAAAGAAAGATAGTTTTCCTGGCTTGTTTCAGGTATTGATCTTCAATCCCTCGTCCACAGATGGTTTTCCTGGCTTGCTACAGGTATTGATCTGGAACTTGAAAAGGTTGGTCGATGAGATAGTTGTCCTGGCTGGTTTCAGGTATTTAATCTCTAACCTGAGAAAGAAAGATAGTTTTCCTGGCTTGTTACAGGTATTGATCTTCAATCCCTCGTCCATAGATGATTTTCCTGGCTTGCTACAGGTATTAATCTGGAACTTGAAAAGGTTGGTCGATGCGATAGTTATCCTGGCTGGTTTCAGGTATTTAATCTTTGACCTGAGAAAGAAAGATAGTTTTCCTGGCTTGTTACAGGTATTGATCTTCAATCTCTTCATGTAGATAGTTTTCCTGGCTTGCTACAGGTATTAATCTACAATCAGTCGTCTACATATAGTTTTCCTGGCTTGCTACGGGTATTAATCTGGATCTTGAAAAGGTTGATGGTAATCATCTATTGATCGATCTTTCCTAAAAAGGTAGAACGTTAGTTGTATGCAAAGTCATGATGTATGAAATGCATAATGATGTTCTCAAAATAAATGAGATTTGTGTTATATGCATTTTATATGCATATGTTATGAATGTGAAATGTTTAATGAAGTGTATCTTGTCTTGGAGCATAAATCCTTGACAAGTGTTGAGAAGTTAATAAATCCCGGATTGCTGTTGAAGAGTATGTGTGTCTTCAAACTTTGCTCAAAATGTTTCCACCAAGGATCCTTGCTTTGTTGTTTGAGGATAACTCCACTGGGGGATGTTGAAAACTCTGTGGGGAGAATGTTTATTCCTGCTTGGGAAAAGAGTTTAGGAGTCTTAGTCCTCCGTTGCTCTACTGGGGATTCGAAGTTGAACTGATATCTGGTCGGGTCCAGGTTTCGCAGTAACTTGCTGGGGATTGTAGAGTAGTCTATTGGAGAAGAGGAGTTGTGGTCCTTTGATTTTGTAGTAGTCGGAGAGGCAAACTCAAGCTGGGGAATCCTGGTGTTGTTGGGGAAATAAACCCTGTCGTCAGTCCGCTAGAGAGGTGACATCTTTGTTGGGGGAAGTCCTCGAGGATTCTTGAGGTTGATTCAGCTGGGAAAAAGTTTTCAGATATTAAACCCTTGCTGAGGAGTCATCCCATGAGAAGGACTTTGGGGAGACTTGTCATTTCTCCTAGTAGCAAATGCTTGTGGCATTGTATGTAACCCTTCACTGAGATTGATGTTCAACGCCCCGAGTGACGGTGAGGGAGGCCTGCCCCTGGTTACTCTGCAATTCTTTGAGATATTTCCTGGAATCTTGACTGGACTGCCCCAGGTGTGCTGGATAGTGACATGCCATGCCCCCTGTTGATAGGAGATTTGTCAATGGAAGTGTCATCCTTTTTGAAGTGATTTTGTTCACTGAGAGGGCTTTCGTTCATCGGATATTCGTTGTGTGAATTTCTCCGCTGTCAAACAAATAGCCAAATGCAAACAGTGATATTCAAGTAATGCAAAGTTTATGCTTGTCTTGAAGTTTTGAAAAAATGCATTTTTAGCAAGTAAACTTTTTATAAGACAAATTCAACACAAGATTTGGGGCAAAGCCTTACAGGAGTCAGGATACCTTTTGTAACAGTATGCTTTCGAAATAACCCATGATTCAATTAGGACTTTTGAAGGATTGTAACGTGGCTTGGTTCACGGTTTAAGAAACAAAGGATAAAGGCTCAAAGTATATTTTTACCCACCCGCTCTTCGTGATGTTCTTCAATCCTAAACTCAGTTAAGTGTGCATCGAACTCTATTCGAGTTTGGAACGACTTTTTGGTGATGGCTCACACCAGTTGAATTTTAGAGGGCAGTCATTTTTGCAACATTTTTCATGTTGTTGAGGATTTGTAATGACCTCGTTCTTTTGATTTGTTATCCCTAACTTTTGCCTGACTGTTCCTGTTTTCGAGATTACAGTCAATGGGATGCCCCAGCTTTCTTAAGCCTCCTTTATAGGTTTTGGCTCAGTGGGATTTTCTCTTTTGAGAGATTGACTGCCTATGTGATAGGGAACCATCACCATCTTTTTGATTCCAGAGGAATGCTTTTGATGTCATTTGTTGTATTAAGAAACTGAGAGTTTGCGACTTCAATGCACATCATTTTTTGAATTAACTGAGAGACTACCCTGTCCCAGGTTTAAATCAAAGGTTTCAATTTGTTCGGGACAGAAAACTCCTACTTCTTTGGCTCGAAGGGGTTGACTAGGGATTATCTTCCTTATAACTCCAGTGTTTAGGATTTGAAAGAAATGCATGTACATCGTCAGCAAGGTCTGTTCAAAAGCATACTATATGAGATTATGGTATTGTTTCGTCATCCTCCCTCTAAAGGCTTGTAGCTTTTTATCAAGAGTTAAATATCCTAAAGAAAGCATAAGAATAGTGAAAACGAATGGATGAATTCAAGACAAACATATGCAATGCATTAATGAAACAAAGTTTGACATTAATAGATAATTGTTTGAATAACAAAAGAAATTACAACTTGAAAATTCAAATGGAACAAAAGTCTCTCAGTTCGAGCTTTGTCATTTCAGGTGGAGAACCTTTGGCAGAAGAATTCAGTCTGGCCATCTTGTGTGAACTCCAGCATTCCTTCGTCGATCAGATTTTGAATTTTGTACTTCAACGCCCAACAATCGTTTGTATCATGTCCAGGACTATCAGAATGATAGGCACACCTGGCATCTGGATTGTAGCTGGGAGAAAAAGTTTTGGGATTTGGATGAGGTCTTATTGGTGTAATCAGATTCATCCTCAACATGTGCTGCAATGCTAGTGACAATTGCATGTTGATTTGGGTGAATTGCCTTTGAAGTCTTTACCCCTTTGGCTGATTATCCGGTTGATGTTGACGAAGTCGTTGTTGCGCCCGTGATGTGGAAGTAAAGTAAGAAGGTCTTCTCTCTTTTAAACCGGTTTCTTGTCTCATGGGAAGCTGAGCAAGGCCTTGATTTCCGATCCTGGTTGTTTGCCCTATACGGTTGCAACCGTCTTGACGAAATTGATTGATAATGGTTCCCAGCTCTTCTTGTCTTCGGGCTAGGCCTTGGATAAGAGCCATATGCCCTAGCATCTGGGTTCTCATTGCTTCAACCTCAGTTTGCAGTTGTTCCAATTGTTCGTCCTTATTGTCTTCCGAATTTTTCTCGGCCAGGTTCCTAGTGAGGAGTAGTTTAAACTCTTCTTGCCCCTTGGATAGGTTCAAGAACATCTCTTGAAGTTGAGCGTTTTGAGCCTGGATGCCCTTGATAGTCTGCTCCAGAGCCATCTCTACTGAAATAAACAGTAGGAGAATAAGGAAACCTGAAAAGGAAAACCTGTTATGATGCAATGCATGATATGTGAATGCATGTTTTCAAGGATCTCGTGGGGTAAACACAAGAAAATGTTAGAGGTTGAATTTTGATCAACATATTTGATTGGATAACTTTGTATCGGTGGATGTCTTTCCACGAGAATCAAGCTCACCATGTCAAGTGGGTCATAGCCCCTGATTCAAGTTGTTGCACTTAATCTTTGATGGCATTTGTTTAGAGGAGAACCCTCTTGCCCTTTGGTAGACGTCCAGTTCAACGCGCCCCTGTATCAAAAGACCCTCGAGATCCTTGAAATGGTTATTGAAAATGCTATGGTATGATGTTATGATGTTATGATGTTATGTACATGTATGCAAAAGTAAGCAAGTGTATATACAGACAGTCATATTCACACAGAGAAAACAAGTCCTTAGGTTTAGGCTTGTATGGGGTTCGTAGGTAAGTACCCTCTTGAAGTTAGTTGGCTCAACCTGTCCTAAAATAGAAACCGGGTTCTAACGAGCTCAATATCACTGGATTATTTTCTGTGTTCATTGTTTTGGTTTAGCCAATTAACTGGCGACCAAAATATTCCAAGAAAACAATCCTCAATGAGTGTAGTATCGAGTATCTACCAACTTCGGACTGCACCAAAGTCGGTCATCTCACTACCCCTAAAAAGGCCAAGATGGTCAAGTAAGGTTCTAGAGTTCGTTAGTGTTTCATGACATCGCTCAGCGGCCCCGTATTCTCCTTAACTACTCAAGGGCTACCGTACCCACAAATATGTCACACTAACATAGCTACTGCTTCAACCATGTCAGTATACCCCGCAGAGTTCCCTCACAGTTTATTGCTATTTACCTAAAATGGTTCCCCCAAATCCGGGTGTAGGATTAAACAAACCCAAACAAGGAACCCAAAAATTAAAGCAATCAAAGCAAACAAAGTAAGCATGTAAAGGTGATCTAAAACCCTAAGGTAACCCCACTTTTAGATTTGTCCCCAGCAGAGTCTCCAGTTTTGTGATACGGTGGGAGAACTGACTTGGGTTTTACGTTTGTGTTTGCAAATGTTCGGTTTAGCAAGAGTCGCCACCGGCTTTTTATTTTATCCTAAGGAAAGGTCAAAAAGCACAGGAAAGACCTTTGAGATGTTTTCGTGGGTTCGGGGGGTAGATTATGAAAAGGGAAGGTGCTAGCACCCTTTTCATCCATGGTTATCCATGGGCTCTTAGTTACTTTTTTTAGATCACTTGCCTTTTCTTTTCAATTGTTTTTGAAATGGTGCTTTGTGTGTGTGGTTTTGAAAATGTTTTGAAAAATATGCCTTGTCTAGGCAACCTTTGTAATGACTCTTGTTTGAGTATATACAAAGGTGTATGTCTTTTTGAAAAGATGTTTCAATGTTTTTGAAAGTTTGTTTTGAAATTGTGTGGAGATGTGTTTTGAAAAAATGGCAAGGATGTTTTGCAAGTTTGATCAAGTAACTAAGAGCTATCTACCCTAATTTACTCAAAGATCTTTCTTATGTTTTTAACCCTTTTAACAGTGTTGTTTCACCATTATGTTTGATGAACAACCTTGCGTTAGGATGTTTAACGGGACAGGCGCGGGTCATCGTATACAATCATTGAAGGTAACTTGTGAGACGCTCTAGCAATTTTGTAAGGGACGAGATCGTTTTATCGAAGGCAACATCGAGGGTCATCGAGGGACTACGATCTTTGTTTATCGAAGGGACATTTGCTAGAGTGTCTCATACTAGAGGGACATGATTTCATTTTTCCGAGGCAACAAGCGAGGTTACCCTAGAGGTGCAAGTGTGAATTGTGTATTGATTTTCATGCATTTATCTCGTATTAGGTTATCTAGCGGTTGATTTTGAATCTTTGCATACAAACCCTAATTACTATATAGTATATGGAAAGCGATAAATTGCGGGAATTTAAAGTCTAAGCTATTACAAATAAGTATCCGGGGATGGGGGTACAAATGTTTACAAACGGGGGATGAGTCTTATCAGAATAGTAGTGTCCAAATATTATTTACAACCAAATCGAATCGTCGCATTCTCAATGTAAAAATATAGCAAGGTATAAGAATAGAGAGAATCAAAAGTATTTTTGAAATGTATATGATTATTTACAAATGATTAAAATGTTAACCTAATCTAAATTAAGCATTATTATTATTATTTTTGTGTTTTTGTTAATTATGTATAAACAAAAGGTTTAAAGAAAAGAATATTTAACTCAAAACAAACTATTTCTTTATACATTTTTGGTAATGCTTTTTAGGAACTCTTATAAAAAGATATTTTAAACAAAAGCTTTGAAACAACAAAAAAATATTATTCACATACTTTTAAATGTAATAAAAAAAGCTATTAAGAGTATTTTTGTACAAAAAAGTTTAACATATTATTTTTTTTACTTAACAAAAATGAAAATATGTTAGTATAAGAAAGATGTTTTCAAAACATAATAAAAAAAAAGGGAAATGGGCTTTAAAGGATGTGCTTGGCCCAAAAATGATAAAGTTGAGATAAGGAAAAGGGGGGTGCAGGCGCCAACTTTGTTTGGGCTTTAACGCTTGGTTTATGGGGCGGGCCCAGATGCGTTTGACAAGGTTTTTTATTAGGGTTTCAATTGTTTTGCTTCAGAATTAGGTTTTACAGTTTGAACGACGCCGCTCCTCTCCTTTCTTTTTCGTCGTCTTCATATTTTCTCAAATACCCAGCCAACGATGCTCCCTCCTTTCGCCTTAGGCCACCAGACGCCACCTTCACTCTCCTCTTTCCATGATTGCTCAGGCGGTGATAAAAAGGGTAACGATTTTCCTTCTAACGTTTTTAGGATTTTCAGATTCTTATCTTGCATGTTTTAGCTTTTTACATCTTTTGATCTTTGATTATTTGTATTTGTGATATGAGACGTAGGAAAAGGAATTGATACCTTGATGACTGGTTTTGGAGAGAAGACTGAGAGTTGGACGGCGGCGCTTCTCAGGTGGTCGGGCGAGGGAGCTTGTGATGTTGCTTGCTGGCTTTCTGGTACTTCGTATCTTTTGCTTTAAAGCGTTTTATGATGACTCTGCTCTGAAAACCCTAGGATTATTTGTTTCTGAATCTTCCCTTCTTATCTGAATGCTTGCTTTTGATGAAGATGCTATGATTCCGAGGCGCTTGTTATTATTGTTCTGATATTTGGATGTTGATGAACTTTGAAGTTGTTTGCTGCTAGCTTTCACAATCTTCCTCTCTTTTTGGTCAATGATGATACCTTTCTGAGATGTTTGTTAATTGACTTTTCCTCTTTTTGGATTGACTTCTGATGTTCATGATTTTGCCTATGATGAACTTGGTTCTGAGGAATTTGTTTATATGATATTTGTGGATTTGGGTTGTTGGAGTTTTGGCTTTGACAGGCTTGCTGGGCTTTGGCTTGAATGCTTTGTTTTTCTTTTATGACAAGTTTGCTTGAAGCTTGGTACAGGCAGGCTTGTTGGTATTTGCAGTTTGACAGATTTTTAGGCTTGTTTGGGGTACAGGCAGGCTGTTGTTATGCAGGTAGGCTTAAGGCAGGCTTGAAGAAGGCTTGAGGCAGGCTTGTTATGCTTGCTCGTTTGGTTTGAGTTTGTTTATGCAGGCTCTGGTTTAAGCAAGTTTTTAGCAGGTTTGTTGAAGGTTAAAGGTTATGCAGGTTGATATGGCTTTGAAGTTTATGCAGGCAAGCTTTGTTGGTTAGGCAGGCTTGGATACAGGCCTCAAGGCTTGTGTTTTTGTTTACAGTTTTGTAGGTTTTATGCAAGTCTGAAGGTTTTGGTGCAGGCTTGCTTCTGGTTTGGAAGGGAGTTATGCAGGCTTGAAAGCTTGCTACTTCTGTGGATTTTGTTGTGTGGAAGCAGGCTGGTGCTTTCAGTATCAGTTTGTGGTTCTTTTTCTTTGTGTTCTCCCCCCTTGAACTGTTAGAATAATCTTATATTTATCTCTTCTAAGCCTGCCAAACTGCAAACCTTTCTTATGTTTTTCTTCTTTCTCTCTCTCCATAAGCATATTTTATTGCTTAAAGGTACTTTTTTTGAAAAGGTTATTGGCCTGGGAAATGATGAAAGTGTTTTGACAATATTGCTTGCATTTTGGTTTTGCTCTGCATCTTGTCCTTTCTTCCAGATTTTCTGCATTGGTAGCGTTGATAGCCTGTTGACAGCCTTTTTGTTTTGATATCATTTTGACAGTTTGGTTTTCCTCTTTGACAGTTTAGTTTGCCTAGTTTTGACATTGCAATTTGTTTGTTCAGTTTGAATTTATGCAGTTTTGTGCATTTTGCTTAATTGATTCATATGCTTGCAAAATAATTTTACTTTCCTCTTTGTGAACCAAGAAGAGAATTCTTCTTGTGTTTTGCAAAGAGAATGAGCAAAATATGATGAAAATCAAAACAAACTCATTCCGGCCAACAATCTTTAATGATGAATTTTTGATTATCTGTCTGAGAATGCCTTTTTAATTCATCTGTACTGATTCCTTTCTCCGTCTTTGCAGGTAATTATCAATTGGGGCAAGGGATGCAGCAGTAGAAGATGAAGACTTCAAGAAACTTAGGATGTAGATTTAATTTTTGTTCAATTATTTGTAATAAACATCATTGTAAATAAATTTACAATATCCCAATAACATTTGTAACAATAATTAAAACAAATAAAAATCTTTTGTCAGATATCTCTTTATTTCTTCTGCAATTGCTTATTTAATTATTTAAATTTCTTGAATTATAATAATTGGAAATGCATCCCAATAATTGTAACTCAGATAATATAAATAATCAACAAACGTTCGGCGTTCCAAATAACCAAATGCATTGCACAGTTAAACAAACAAACGTCCATACTAAAGCTTCAAACTTTCAATTCAAATGCCTCAGCTTCTATCCCAGATGTTTTAGACTTTGAGAAACAAACAGAAATCTTGAACAAGCGTCAAAGCAATGTGACAGTCAATTGAAATACTGTGGATTCAATTCCTTTTTATAATGCGTGTGCAAACCCTAATTTTGGATTTACTGATAAGAAAAGTCTGTTTGACCAATTCTTGCCAATCTAAAAAATCAGGAAAAGCCCGAAGCTGTGATTTCTTGTGAAAAAAGAGGAGGGCAAATTTTGGGGTACAACAATAGCAGTTTTGAAGTGGAGTGGCAACTTGGTGCATGGCTATTTTATAACAGGACATCATACTATTTTTTAACATGGTTTTGGGCATGTAGCAGCAAGCTTGGACTGGGCAGCATATCATATTTTGGGGCTTTTCTTGATAGCATCATTTGTAGCATGATACAAGTTTGGTTTTATGAACATCATAATGAAAAGTTTTTGGAGATTGAGTCAAGGGAAAAATTCAAATAAGACAAAGCTTTAGGATTTGTAATTTTAAAAAAAATGCAATCTTATACTAATTTGAATTATTTGTAACATCTTGAATTATTCTGAATTATAATGAAAAGATGTCATGAAGCAATGAGATTAACAATTGTACAAATACTTAGAAGAATTTCTAAGTCTTGTAAAGTTTGTCTTTCCAAAAATGACCTTTAGCTTTCTTGATTTTTGATGATCAAATTCCATATTTTGAATGTCTGGGTGAAATGTGATTTTTGAAACTCAAATTTGATCAAAAAGTCAAAGTTTGACTTTTCAGTGTACAATTGACTTTTTCGTCGGTTGACCAAATTTCATCTATCAACCCATTGATCTCAGGAGATTAATTAAAATATGTGATTAAGTCAAAATGATATACTTGAGCCCTTGAGATCATGTTTCGAACCAATAAGTCATGTACTGGGTCAAAAATCAAATGTTGGTCATTCTTAGTCAAAACCCTAATTTGGAGTCCCTGTGCTTCGGAGATGATTTTGTCTGATCAATTCCTTGAGAATCCTTGAGAAGTAGAGATCATTTGTAAGGAATTACTTGAAAAAGGAGAGAGAATATTTTGGGGTACAACAATCATTAATTAAAATTAAGTAGATTTAATAGGTTAATTAATTAATCATAAATCTTTTTTTCATAAAAATTATCAAAAATATTTTCTTTCCCATTTTCATTTGATTTTTACCTTTTAGATGGACTGTATTTTCATGAATGTAATTTTTGTTCATCGCTTTTCTTTTTCATTTTAACTATTTACGGGTTATAATGGTTATAGGTTTTTTACTTTCCACTTTTATATTTTGTATCTTCCCCAAGGCCATGTAATAACGTAGGAACCTTTATTTTCCGCATTTTACTTTTCCCTCTATTATTTTACAATATTACTGATAATAACTAGGGTTGTATGGTAAGACAAACGAATCGATAGCTAACTCTAACTGCAAACATAAATAATTGAACACAAATCACTTGCACACGTACACCTTTTGGGTGACCCCCCTTGTCGCCTTCGGAAAATAGTCATGTTCGTCGAACGTAGGGATGCTTTAGAAAAATTCCCTCAATACAAAGATCATAGTCCATCGATGACCCTTCGACGTTGCCTTTCGATAAATAATCTAGTCCATTAACAAAAATTGTTAAAGCGTTCTTACGAGTTATCTTCGATGACTGTACGATGACCCTCGCCTATCCTTTCACATCCAACGTGTAATACGGTGGGAGAACTGACTTTATTGGTTTCGCACTTTATCTCAAAATGTTGCGGATAGCAAGAGTCACCACCGACTTTTCTTTTATCCAATAAAGGAAAGGGTGAAAAGAACAAGAAAGACCTTTCAAGAAGTTTTCTGAGTAAGGGTGGTAGGTTATGAAAAGGGAAGGTGTTAGCATCCTTTTCATCCATAGTTATCTACGGGATCTTAGTTGCTAGCTCACTTTGAAAATGCTTTTGTGTAAGTGTATTTTTAATTTTTTTTTTAAAAGATGCCTTAGTGCGGCGAACTTTGTAATGATTCTCGTATCGTTTAGAATGCATACAAAGTGTTTTGTCTTTGAAAATATTTGAAAAAAAGAGAGTGTATGTGTGAGAAATTGTTTAGTTTTGTAAGCAAGCAACTAGAAGCTATCTACCTACTCAAACGGTCTTTATTCTTTTCCTCTTTTCCTTTAGATAGTGCTATCCTACCATTAGTTAGTAGGTAGCCCTATCATTGGATGTTTTGAGGGACAGGCACGGGTCATCGTACAATCATGAAAATAACTTGTAGGACACTTTAGAAATTATACTAAGGTATTTAAGATCGTTTACCGAGGCGGCATCGAAGGTTCATCGAGGGACTACGATCTTTTAACCAAATGATCTTTTCTAAAATATCCCACATTCGAGAGACGTGACTGTTGCTTTCCAAAGGCAACAAGTGGCGGTACCTTAGAGGTGCGCATATGCAAAATGCGTTGTGTTTTAGTTATCTTTATCTTGGATGTTAGGTTTTCTACCGTTTGCTCTTAAGTCTTATCATGCATTCCTATTAAGCTAGCAGTTAAATATATACATGCATTCATACAGTAGTGCGGAAAGTAAAAGTGTGGGAAAATAGACTATGCTATTACATCGCTTCGAGGATGGAGAATTACAAACCATAAGTGGGGGAGAAGTAAAGAAAAACCTAATTTAAACTATTACATCCCTTTTATCAGTTACAATTATTCATGAAAATAAATGCGAAAAGTAAGCGAGTGCGCAAAGATTGAAGAGGGAAGAAGTATTAAGAAAACCTAAAAATTTCTATGATTAGAAAAAATGTTTTTTGTTGTTTTTATTTAGAAAAATGCTTTATGATAATAAACCTAATTCTAACTAATTTTTAATTAACAAAATAAACTCAAAGTGATTTAAATTGAACTAATTAAATTAAAAAAGTTAAATTAATTAATAAAAAAACTTAAATCTAATGTTTTTATGATTTTATGATTTTTTTTTCTATTTAATAAAAAAGAAATTAATTGAAAGAAACAAAAAAAAATAATTAAAGCAAAATAAAAATGAAATGGGTCGCGCTATAATAGTAAATGGGGGGTGTTAGAAACAAAAAGTTCATGCCCATTAACAAAGGAGTCCAGAAGCCAGCGCTAGATCCAGTGAGGATGGTCTTTGATGATCCACAGTGGGAACATGTGTATGAGGCCTTCAGATCTAGCTTGATGAAATCTGATGGGGGTGGATGGAGTTGCACCATGCGCGTGTTGGGACAACCTACACTGGATCTGTTAGTAAATATGGAAAAATAAAAACGCCTCACGCTTGGATCGAACCCAGGGCCAAGCGTATGAGGGTCTTTAAGTGCTAGTGTGTTTCCACTGGGGTGGTTTGTTAATCCGGTGTATATATCAAACAAAAACATTATAATATAAAATGCAAGCTAATTCTAGATAATCAAACACGTGTGCGCTTAAGTGGGCCATTGTTATTTGTACAAACCAATCAGAATGCTTCTACATGCCCCACGATTCTCATGCGACTTAGACCACCCATCACGGTGGTCAACTCCTTCTCTAGTGGCCTTAAAATTCAAACCTGTAAAACAGCAAGAATTGAGGTCTCAAATTATCCCTAACCCCCTTAAAATTTCCCACTGAGTCCGAATTTGGGATCCGTTTGGGCTGAAAGTCCTTGTAACGTGAAGGCTGAAGCTTAAAATGCTCTTTGCCCTTATGGAATTATGTTCTTTCTGCATCCATGCTTACATGTAACACATTAGAAAACTTCAGAAAATGCATATGAATGAAACAAGCATGTTTACAAGGATTTAAACTATGGAAATCTTGAGAAAATGAAACCTACCAATCTTACCAGTCGAAGTTGATGTGAGGGCGGTTTCGGGGGTCGATTTGCAAAGGGTAGTGGTTGATTCTGACTCCAGGAACCTTCAGGAGGACAATGGAGTGCTTAAATTAGCTTGAGGAATGCTCAGGAACAAGATAGATGTTAATCCTAAACTTGTGAAATTTTGGATAATTTGAGTGGTTTTCTTAGACAATTATTTCATGTGTTTTGGATCTGTTTTTGTTTGCATTATATAGAGGGATGACTTGACTCCAGTAATATGGAAAGAAATCAAACAATTAAACCATGGCTTAAACAAGAATTAACCATTTTGAAAAATTTCCAGTTTGATTCATTCTTGCCTTCTTTGAGCCCTTGTATGAATTTGGAATGTTGTTAGGTTGTCACAAGCTGTGTTGGGCTCCAAAAGAATCAATCCATGCGCTGGCCCATTTGTTTTCTATTTCATTTATTTATTTAGAATTTATTTGAATAAAAACAAAACCAAATATAAATAAAATAATGATTAAAAAAATAGGGCAAGGTGGGAGTGAGCTCAAAAAGTCTCTCATGAGGTCATGAGCATGTTTGAAGCTAAAAAAGTTAGGCCAAAAATCCAAAACTTCAAGTTTGCATGTTTTTCATTTCATGAACTTCCTCAAAATTTCCAAACTTGTGCTACTCATAACTTGCTTAATTTTTATCTTTTGAAGATGATCTTGTACTTTTTGAAAAGCTAAAGATGTCCTTTACAATTTACCTTTTTCTCATTTTTGCATTTGGAGACATTATCTTGATGTAAGTTGCCTTGACAAAAAGTTTCTTTTGTTGACTTTTGAAAATGACCTATAATGTATTAGCTCACATCTTTCAAATGAAGCATTTTTTAGACTTGAGCATAAACACAAAGTTGTAGAGAATTGAATTTTCTTAAGAATAGGCTTTGGTTGGGGGAAATTTGATGAAACGTGTGAAAGTTATGCTTGGTCAAAGTTCAGTTGACTTCTCCTAAGGAAACCCTAATTTGATAATTCTTGACTTTTGATGATTTGAGAGCTTTCCTTGGGGAATAATGATAAACCCTTGATAAATGATGAATATCACTTCAAAATGTTGGTGTTGACCAAAAATCTTGAAGTTTGATTGTATGTTGACCATAATTGACTTTTTACCCAATACAATTGATTTTCAATCATTTGAGTCATTGACTGAGCAAACTTGTGATGCAAGACTTGAAACTTAACATGAAACTTTTTTAGTACTTATGAAGAACCATGGAAGTCACATGATACTTTTGCAACCCAAATTTCCTTGAGAAACTCAAAACCATAGTTGTAGACCTTTGGCTTAAGAGGAGCATTGACTGGTCATCCCTTGAGATTCTTGAGTATTTGAGAAGCCTTTGAAGAATACCTTGAAAAAAATGGAAGGGAAAATTTTGGGGTACAACACAACGGTAGGGCTTCCTACTAACTAATGGTAGGATAGCACTATCTAAAGGAGGAGGAAAAGTACAAGAACGACCTTGAGTAGGGTAGATCTTAATCGTTTGCTCACAAAGCTCTTCAAAACAAAACATTTCTCACAAACACTTTCAAACTATTTTCAAAACACTTTGTACGCATTCTCGAGGACAAATACGAGAATCATTATAAAGTTTTGCCTTACGTTGGAATCTTTTAAAAATATTTTCAAACACACAACACAAAGCAATTTTCAAAGTGAGCTAAGAGATTAAGAGCTCATAGATAACTACGGATGAAAAGGATGCTAACACCTTCCCTGTTCATAACCTACCCCACGAACTCAAAAATATCAAGGTCTTTCCTGTTCTTTTCACCCTTTCCTTATTGGATAAAAGAAAAGTCAGTGGCGACTCTTGCTATCCACAATATTTGCGATAAAATGCAAACACAAGTCAGTTCTCCCACCGTATTACCAAACTGATGACTCTGCTAGGGAATTTACTTAAAAAATAGGGGTTACCTTAGCGTTTAGGACCACTTTACTTGTTTTTACTTGTTTGCTTTGATTGCTTTACATTTAAGGGTTGGTCGGGTTTATTTTCTTGCAAAGATCCTACACCCGGATCTGGGGATACCTTAGGTAAGTAGAAATAGATCATGGAAACTGTACGGCATAGACCGATATGGTTGAAGTGATGGATACTTAGTGTGACACATTAGTTTATACTGGTGTTCCTTGAGTTAGTCGAGGATAACACTAGGCTACCGCATGGTGTGATAAGATCTAACTGACCTTTAGAACCTTAATTGGCCCAACTTGGCCATTAGAAGGTAGTGAGATAGTCGACTTTGTTGCAGTCTGAAGTTGGTTAATATCGATGCTACACTCATTGAGATTCAACTCTCAATTTTTTGTTATTGTGGAAAGTAAGTTGTCATGCTAAACAAAACATGTGAGAAAAATAAGTGATATTGAGATCCCTAGAACCCAGTTACTATTTTAGGACAAGTTGAGACAACTTAACTATAATAGAAAAGGGTACTTACCTACGAACCCCATGCAAGCCTTAAACCTAAGGCTCGTGTATGCTTTGTTTGTGTTTGTTATCTTTTCAAACATGACATTGTGACATCATACCATATCATTTTCACTGATCATTTCAAGAGTCTTAAAGGCCTGTGATGCAGGTTTATTATGAACCAGACGTCTAGCAAGGGGATTTATTTTCCTCTCATCAAATGCCGTCAAAGATCAAAATACTTTCGCTTGATTCAAAGGCTAGGACCCCCTCGACATGGTGAGCTTGATTCTCATAGAAGGATGTTCAAAGACGTAAAGTTCTTAAGTCAAAGCTGCAACCAGACTCAACTTCTAACATTTACTTTTGTTTATCCTGTGAGATCCTTGAAAACATTGCATCCACATATCATTCATGTCATTACATAACAGGTATTTCCCAAGATAGGTTTTCTCATCTTCTTGTTGTATATTTTAGTAAAAGATGGCTCTTGAACAAACTGTGAAAGACCTTCAAGCTCAAAACGGCCAATTCTAAGAGATGCTCGTGAACTTAGCCAAGGGGCAGAAAGAGCTGACGGCGCTCATCGCCAAGAAGAAAAAGACTCGGAAACCGGTTGGTATCTTCAACATGGGAAGAAGGTTCAAAGGTCCCTCCAAACAAGTTCAATCTTCTGACATCCCATCAGATGAAGATGACACTCAAGAAGAAGACGGCTGAAGTATCAAAGCTAAGGGGGGAAGCAACCTTGGTTCTGGTAAAATTCCTGATGAAGAAGACTATTTTGATGAGAAATATGCTCCCGCTGATGACAGATACAAACAACTAGAAGATCCTCTGAATGCCATGGAAATTCAGAAAGTGCATGGGCTGGATTTTAAAGAGTTAGGTCTTATCTCGAGGGTTGTTATCCCTCACAAGTTCAAGGTCCCTACTTTTGCAAAGTACGACAGTGTTTCTTGTCCTAAGCTGCATCTGAGGTCTTACATCCAGAAGATCCAACCCCATATTATTGACAAAAAGTTATGGGTTCACTTCTTTCAAGAGAGTTTATCTTGGACGCAACTGGAATGGTTCTATCAACTGGAAGGAACCTGTATATGTACTTGGGAAGACTTGGTTGCTGTTTTTTACAAACAATACCAATACAATGATGATCTTGCACCAACTCGTGTGCAATTACACAATATGACTATGGGTTCGAATGAAGGATTTAAGGAATGTGCCCAGAAGTGGAGAGATCTAGCTGGAAGAGTTCAACCTCCTATGTATGATAGGAAGCTGGTTGATATGTTCATGGGAACTCTGACATGACCTTTCTTTAATCATCTGATCGGAAGCTCTTGATCTGGTTTAACCGAGTTGATACTAACAAGAGAACATGTCGAAAGTGGTATCAGAAGTGGAAAGATTCAAGTGACTGCATCTTCAAGTACTGTAAATAAGACGTTCAACAGTAAGAAGGAAACAAATGTTATGTATGGCCAGAAGGGTCGTACTAGAAATGATCGCAACCAATCAGTGGGTGTTGTGCTAATTTCTAAGCATGCACCTGTGCATCAACAACAAAAACAACAACAGGGCAATCAACATAGGTCATATGCACCAAGAAGATAATTTACCAAGATTAATATTCCATTGTCTCAGGAATTGCAACATCTTTTGAAGGCATAACTGATAACATTAAGGGATCCTCCTCTGAATCCCAACACCTCCTCCCCCAAGTACAATCCGAATGTAAGATGTGCTTATCATTCAAATAGTACCGGACACGACACCAATAGTTGCTTGGTTTTGAAGAACAAAATTCAGGACATGATTGACAATAAATAGATTGAGTTTGATCCTCCCGGGACCCCCAATGTGATTATTTCACCCATGCCTAAGAACGATAAAGGCATAATTTCTATTGATGATGTTTCATATGTTTCTGCTGTAAGTGAATTGACTACTCCCCTCTTAATCATTAAGAAGAATCAGTTGCAAGCCAATTTTTTTTTGGGTTGTATTGAAAGATGCTACTACTGTGAAACCCAACCAATGGTAGCAAGTTGTTGAGAGAAGGTATTCATTGTCTGATGGACAAACACATAATTTTGGTTGAGAAGATTCCCTCTATGGAGAATTTGTTTCAATACTTGGAGATGGAAGAGGTATTTGTAGTTTCCGACACTCCTATCAGAATCAATGCCAAAGTCTCTGTGAGGATTACAGATGAACCTAGATTTGTTCCTCTAATCATCACTGCACCTAGACAAATTCCTTATTTCTCGGATAAAGCTATCCCTTGGAACTATGGAGCCGACGTCTACTACCATGGCGTCAAGCAAGAACTATCGACCACTGAATATGAAGGTACTGAAGTTACTTATTCCAACTTGATAATATTGCGGGAACCAATGAGGTTACTAGAAGCGGAAGGGTTTTCTCTCCGGAAATCTCTCTGAAGACTGTCACCACACCAGTTCGTGTTACCACCACCAAGTCAATTACTGAGACTCGGGCCAAGGAGAAAATGGTGGAGCCTGCCCAAATGGAGGCACCTAAATAAGTTACCACCAAGGATACCTCCAGGAAAGAGTTGGAGGAGGTATTAAAAACTATCCCAAAAAGTGATTACAAGATTGTTGAACACCTGGGGCAGACTCCCTCAAAGATTTCCATGTTATATCTCTTATTATGCTCTGAAGCCCATGCCTGGGCTTTGGTGAAATTCTTAAAATCTGCGCATGTGCCACAAGAAATCTTCGCTGATCAATTTGAGAGTTATGTTGCTAGTCTGACGACTGATAATGGGTTAGGTTTTTCTAATGCTGATTTAACTCCCGAAGGAAGAAACCATAATAAGTCCATGTATGTCTCTATTGAATGCATGGGAACTACTGTAGATCATGTATTGGTTGATACGGGTTCCTTGCTGAATGTTCTATCGAAGGGTGCTCTAGATAGACTTGATTGTGAAGGGGTTACGCTGAAACCTAGTGATATTGTGGTGAGAGCCTTTGGAGGTTCAAAGGGGATGGTACACGGAGAAGTGGATCTTCTGATCAAGGTAGGTTTGTATATCTTTGAATCTACATTCTATATGATGGATATTCAACCGGCTTATTCTTGTTTACTCAGACGCCCCTGGATTCATGGGGCAAGCGCTGTTACTTAAACCTTACATCAAAAGCTGAAATATCCCATAAAAGGAAAGGTTGTTACAATTTATGGTGAAGAAGAGTCTATGGTAAGTCATTTAAACTCATTCAGGTATGTTGAGATAGATGGAAAATTCATCGAAAATCCCTTCCAGACTTTTGAAGTTATGCCTCGGACAACTACCACTATTGAAGACGTTTCTGCTTATCCCAAGGTTACCAGGGTTCCACCCATAATGGCTTCTTTGAAGGATGCTAGAGTTGTAGTAGAAGAAGGTGGATGTACTACTTGGGCTCAGAGGGTTGTTCGTCGTGCTCATGTTGGAAGACGCTATAAAAGATGCGGATCGTGACTACGACCTAGATAGCTGGATCTTTCCTACCGTCAGTAGAGGGCTCAACAACTGGAAGACTAAAGACCTTATCTCAATCTCCTTTAGTCAGGATTAAATGCTACTTTCTGTTTTATTACTTTCAACTTTGGTTATGTAATTTTTAAAACAATAACTTTACGCTTTATGTCTTATCCGGGGCACAAAGGTTCATTTGTTAGGTTCTCATTTCATTTGTATATTTCATCCGATAAAACATTAGACGTTTTGCATTCAAAATTTGTGCTCTTTGTCTTTCTTTATTTTGCAGATCCACATCCACTCTGGATCCCATTGATAACAATTATGCTATTACCGCTTATGACTTCAAAAATCTGATCTACCAAGCCAAAGACGAAGGTGAGGAAGATTATGAAATACCTGGAGAACTTTCCAGACTGTTAGTACAAGAGGAAAAGGCTATACAACCGCATGAAGAGCCAGTCGAGGTTGTAAACTTGGGTACTGCAGAGGACAAGAAAGAAGTCAAGATAGGTGCTGTTGTACCCCAAAATTTTCCCTCTTTTTTCTCAAAGACATGTCACAAAGGACCTCCAATGCTCAAGGAATTGATCAGACAAAATCACCTCTGAAACACTGAGACCACAAATTAGGGTTTTGACTAAGAACGACTGATCATTAATTTTTGACCTAATACATGACCTAATGGCTTGAAGCATAATCTCAAAGACTCAAATATAACATGTTGACCTAATTTCATGGCTTAAATCATTTCTTAAGATCAATGGATTGATAGTTGAAATTTGGTCAATTGATGGGAAGTCAACTGATACACCAAAAGTCAAACTTTGACTTTTTGGTCAAAATTTGGTTTCAAAGATCACAATTCATTAAGAAATTAAAAATAAAAATCTTGATTATTAAGAAGTCAAGAAAGTCAAAAGTCAATGTGAAAAGTCAAACTTTTCAAGACTCAGAAATTTTTCTATGTGTTTTTTATACAAGATAATTTCATTACTTCATGTCATTCTTTCACCAAGATGCAAGATGATTCAAAGAAAACTTTCAACATGAAAGTTGTAGATCTTGATGATGTCTACAAATTTTCTTTTTTGATCAAGTCCTAGAAATGCTTGGATTAGTTATAAATTCATGAAGTCATAGTTTTTTGTATAAACACTTAGAGAAATTTCCAGCAGGTTTGGTCAGGTTTTTATCCCAACTTCTTGGACAATTTTCATCAAGTTCCAATTGGATTCTTCAAAAATAGAAAACATGAAGGTTATAGAGGATTTTAAAAGCTTTGCAAGATGTCAAAGAACTCATTTTTTCAACTACACAATTAATTCGAACCATATGATTATGTCGTTGATTATGTCGTTGTTTTCACATTTTCATGTCCTAGAATAGAAATATTAGAATTTATATTGTAATAGAATTAAATTCGACTCGATACTAAACCTAAAAAAACAGGTAGGTAGATAATATTAAGTAAAGTAGAAAAAGGGAAAACATGATTCTAGGATGGATAATTTGTCTTTTCCTAGAGTCCAATTCCTTCTTGTTTATGTCGAAATCGATATGTAGTGAAGGAATGGACAAACAAAAAGACCGGGAATTGAATTCAGTAAATACAACTTTTTTAATTAACTTCAAAAAAAGAATTTAATCATCAGTCTATATTAGAAATATATTTCTAGTAAGATTCTGTTAATATCAAAAAGGTTTGGTTCTATATAATCTTTTTTATGTTCAATAGAGTATTAAATATAGTATATAGTTCCCTATTCTTACACATAAGATCCTAAAAAAAGGAAATGGAATTTTTTGAAACATACAATAAAGTTATCTATTGACTCACTGACTAAAATATTCTAATTATAAAGAACTCAACGGGACCCCCTCGATTTCATCAAAGAAAGAGAGAGTGGATCCCTGTTGAGTTCTTATGCTTTCATTTTGAAAACTAAATTCATTTGATTATTACAGGGATGATCCCAATCCGGAATATGAACCATAAAAGAAAATACCAATTAAATCGATCGCAGTAATACCAACTACAATACCTATTATCCAAAGAGGAATTCTTCCAGTGGTATCGGCCATTTATCCCACTTTCCTCCACATTTGATCAAGTAGTCAGTCATACTAGAGAACTAAATAGTCATAGATAATTATGAAATCATATCCTTCAGAATAGGATAAGAGAATTCCTAATATATATACTATTCTCTTTTCTTCAATTAGTTGAATTAAATGAATTGAAAAAATAATTTGAAAACAAAACAGCAATTACAAAAATGATTAATAAACCCCAGTATAGACTGGTATGATTCAATTCAACATTTTGTTCATTCGGGTTTGGTTGTGTCGTAGCTCTATAATTCAGATTAGGTTTATCGTTGGATGAACTGCATTGCTGATATTGATCCCATAAAAGAAACAGTAGGTACCGCTAGTTCGTGAACAACTAACCATTGTACTGTAAAAATTGGATAGGTCCTATCTATGGTCATTGGAGCCTCCTAAAAAGATCTCCTAATTTCATCGAGTTGTTCCAAAGAATCCAAATGGCCGATTATTAAAAGAATTCCCTGTCGGCTTTCTGTAAAATACTCGTTTGGACGGGGGCTTCCAAATACATCGTAAGCTAAACCTGTGCTGACAAATAACCAACCCGCAATGAATAGGGAGGGTATAATAGTGCTATGAATAATCCAATATCGAATACTGGTAATAATATCAGCAAAAGAACGTTCTCGTGTGCTTCCAGAAATTTCGAGCTCCACATATTCTTATACAATCAAAGGGGGATCGATTCCATAAAAGATCAGATCAGTAAGTAGAAATTTACTGAAATTTCCAATCTTTTTTATGATCGTCAATCGTGAATCAAGGGTCTCATTCCAGTATACCAAATCAGTATAGCTATCCTTCTTCTAACACAACAATGAAATTTAACAATAAGTGACGAGTTGATCAAATCACATGTCATGAGTTGATCAAGAAATCTGTTGATTTGGAATCACAGGTTGTGTAGATGTCACAAATGATTAATTGATTTTTTTACCTATGTAACTATATTTTTATTTTTGTTTGTCCGTAATAATTTATTCATGAATCAATTATTTTCGATTGTATCTTTCAAGTGGTATTTTATTGCTTATTTTCCTATTTTTATCTAAAAAATGGAAACTTAGGAAAGTGCTTTATAAACCTATGTATAAAAAGAATATGTTGCATCTAGTTTCCTTATGTCCACTCTAACCAGTTATTTCGGTTTTCTACTAGCCGTTTTAACTATAACTGCAGGTATTTTTATCAGTCTGAATAAGATACGACTTATTTGATTTGCAATTTTGAGATAAATCATAAATTTTAGATATTCTATAGTTCCTTATCATATTTCCAATTCTTGGTCATTGAGATTCATGGTCAATATAAATTCATATTTAAGGATCGATATTACCCCCACCTTTTTTACTTTCAACCAAACTCAAATGATTGAAGTTTTTCTATTTGGAATCGTGTTAGGTCTAATTCCTATTACTTTGGCTAGATTATTTGTAACATCCTATTTACAATCCCGACGTGGCGATCAGTTGGATATTTGATTTAGTACTGTCTCTTTTGTTTATTGACTTCCTATTTTTTGTTTGAATCCTAATTCACAGGAGATCAAATTAACACTTTTTATTAGACTTAGATTGTTATCCATTATTTTAGTCTCATTATCAGAATAATGGTATCACGCTCTGTAGGATTTGAACCTACGACATCGGGTTTTGGACACCCGCGTTCTACCAAACTGAACTAAGAGTGCTTTC
The DNA here is from genome assembly GCA_948472305.1 of Vicia faba. Taxonomy (NCBI): domain Eukaryota; kingdom Viridiplantae; phylum Streptophyta; class Magnoliopsida; order Fabales; family Fabaceae; genus Vicia; species Vicia faba. The sequence continues at coordinate 597,031,838 of OX451737.1, forward strand.
TTTTCCTAAATAATTTTATGTGATGGTAGTACATCTTGCATGCATGCATACAAACTAAATATGGAGAACTATTCATATTGAGTATGTATGTCCAATTTAAATTGCTCAAAATTGATCTCTTGTTATTGCTGATATGATATTAGGGATAAGGATGACAGGATTTGAACCCGTGACATTTTGTACCCAAAACAAACGCGCTACCACGCTGCGCTACATCCCTTTACATCAGTTTCCAGTGCCATTCTAAAGAATTTTTGTCTTATTTTCCACATTTTTCCATTATCTATATCCTGCCATTTTGTTTGTTTTTTTACTTTCTTATATCGATCGTAGAAATAAGATATCGAATCAAATATTCTTATGGAATATTTATATTCAATTAATGAAAAATAGAGAATATATAGAATATATAAATAATAAGATAGAAAAAGTATAATAACAAGAACAAAGAATATACAAATAATATAGAAAATAGAATTGATATATGAAAAATAGAATAATTTAAAATATTATTTAATATTTCATAGAATTCATAATTTCAAAAAATATATAATATTATAGTTATTAGAAGATAACAATTTGAATAAATAAAATAAGAATATAAAAATAGTACTCTATAATAAAGATCTAATTCATTGTTGTACAATTCGAATTGGATTCAAACTTCCCCCGAGAAATCCAAGTGGTTTTATTAAGAAAAAAAACATTGGATCATATTCCTATATGTAATTATGTATTATTATGTATTACAAATTACAAGAAAAAACGAAGGAGGATTTGAAATGAGAGATCTAAAAACATATCTCTCTGTGGCACCAGTGGCAAGTACTTTATGATTCACGGCTCTAGCAGGTCTCTTGATAGAAATCAATCGTTTATTCTCGGATGCATTGACATTCCCTTTTTTTAATTCTAGTCATTGGCACGGGAAAGGGTGATGAAGATTAGAGATCCAATAAAATATCTGTAATTAAATCCCTCTTCGTTCATTTTTTTTCTTCCGAATTATACAAGAATAAGTTCAAAAAAAGAGTAAATTAAGAAAGGTGGATTTGGCCTCAGTGAAATTTGGAATTTTTCCCACCAATGGAATTGAATTAATACTTCAATTCCATTGTTATTCTTAATTATTAAGAGTAATACCATAAATGGAATTGTTAGGGTATGGGCGATAATATCATACAAGATATTTAAATAAAAATTGAAATACTAGACCATGGATTTGAAATCTATTTAGAAAGCATTGTAGTAGTGAATTGTTATTGTATTATATAAAATTAATTGGAACAAAATATTTCATAATTTGATTTTGAATTATCAACTTATCGTTTTTTTCGTTCCTTTTTTCTTCTTCCCTTTGAATCTTAAAATCGAAGAGTTAAGTGACTAAAAAAACCAAAGAAGGTTTATGGCTAAGGGTAAAGATATCTGAATAACTGTTATTTTAGAATGTACTGTTGTGATAAAAAAGAGTGTTAATAAGGAATCTAGAGGTATTTCTCGACATATTACTCAAGAATCGACACAATACGCCTAGTAGATTGGAAATGAGAAAATTATGTCCCTTTTGTTGCAAACATATGATTCACACAGAGATCAAGAAATAGAGAAAATGGATTACTTGTGTGTCACCCTTAAGGAGGTAAATTGAATAAATACATAAAAAATAATTATATTGATACCAGATAAATTATCTTATCTATATTATATAAATAACATTCTATAACATAAAATATATACATATATCATTATATAGCATATATTTTCCAAATATATTACAAAAAAAAAACTAAAACAAATCCTTTTTTTATAAAACAAGCGGGATTTTCGATATAGGAATAAACAAACCATGGATAAATCTAAGCGACTGTTTGTTAAATCGAAGCAATCAATTCGTAGGAGTTCACCCCTAATCCAATCTAGAGATCAAATTGATTATAAAAACTTGAGATTACTTTTCGAATTTATCGCGCTACAAGGAAAAATTTTACATAGACGTGTGAATAAATTGACCTTAAAACAACAATGATTAATTACGATTGCTATAAAACAAGCTCGTATTTTATCTTTGTTACCTTTTGTAAATTCGTCACCTTTTGTTAAAAATGCAAAAAAAAAATGAAATAATCAAGTCGATTACTAGAGCTACTCCTCTTGTTCTTAGAAAAAAAATAGAGTTACGTTACTTAAATTAATTTAATAGTTAATTGAATCTAAACTCAAAGTTTATGCGGATTGGTAGTTTTTTTTGTTTTTTGAGCGTGGTTGATTACTTATTTTTCTAATTCATATGAATTCTATTTTATCATACAGATCTATTTTATTCTACCACCTTCCCGGAGTTAAGTCTCTGGGGAATTTTTATTTTTGAATGATATCGTTGGCAATCATAAAAAGACAATTCCCCTTTAATATAGCTATTTGTGCAACTATTTTACGATTAAGAAGAAATTGATTCTTGTACAGATTATACATTAAATTACTATAGTGATAGTATTTTTTTATTCTTTATTCTGGCTTATTATTGCATTTATTCGACTGATCCACAAACTGCAAAAGTCCCTTTTTTCTTATCTATATCCCACTGAGATTAAACCAAAGCTTTTATTCTCTGTTGCAAAATAATTCGAATAAGTTTTGAATGAGCTCTGCGAAAGCCTGATGTAAAGGAACTGAATTTTGTCCTCCATTTTCTCGCGATAGATCCTCGTTTAATTCTGGTCATTGGATAAATGAGACTTTGATAAATAACTATTTTATTTTTTCTTTCAGTTATTCTTTTATCCTTTCTAGTCTATTACGAACAACATGGATTCTTCCAATGTAGAAAATATAAATTCCAATGGCTTTTGCTACTATAACCTTCCAAACCACTTTTTTTTCTTCGTTTTTTCTAAGTATAAGTATTTTAACTCTTAATAATAACTTCTATTGATACTAGGTATTCAAAAAGACATAGTAAATAAAATAGAAATAAACAAAGAAATGGTGGGTTCCATCGTTTCTATGATTAGTTGTTAAACAGTGAGGTCCCCTCTATACACCGGAGCCCCTTCCTTCATTAATCTTGATTCAATCAATGTTATTGTGAACTTGTACATTTCAAACTTCTTAGATCTACCCATTTAATATATAGTAATAGGTTTTTCACAATAAAATCTAGCTATACAGTAACGGTATTTAAGTATGAAGATTAGTTGGGTAGTTGACCCTCTTAGTCTGTTATTGCTAAAATTAGGGCATAATTTGTCTTTATTTCAGAGAGGATTTTTCCCGCTTAATGGATCACTTTTTGTTACCGATGGGAAAGTATATTTCTTCTTAAATTAAAAATTAAGGTGATTTGGTTTGCACCAATTGAGAAAGCATAAATTTTATACATAATAGAATTATATATATATATATATATATATATATATATATATATATATATATATATATATATATATATATATATATATATATATATATATATATATATATATATATATACAATTCTTATTAATAGAATATATTTTTAAATTTCAGTATATGATCTAAACGAGTCGCACATACACCCTAGTACATGTTCCTCGGCGTTGAGGGCATCCTCGAAGAGCAGGAGATTTTGTTACAATCTGGATTGGCTGTCTTGTATTTCTAATAAGTTGGTTTATAGTTGGCATGGTGAGTCATATACATAATGAGCTGGTCTGGATCAATCCTAACCTGAGAATTTTAAAATTTATTAGGACTCTATAAAGTCGGGTTGTTAAGAGGATTAAAAAGATAAAAGACAACATCAAATTATGATTATGAATTTAGTCGGTACATTAGGAAAGAAACATCATACATAGTAGAAAGAAAATCTTCTTATTGCATTTATCAGGATAAAAAAGGGAATAAAGATTTTATGAAAATTTTGGATTTACAAAGAATCCGCTATTGTATCAATTATTCCGTAGGCTTGGGCTTCTTCTGCTGACATAAAAAAATCCCTTTCCATGTCTTTAGTCATCTGCTAGTAAGGTTTTCATGTTCTTTGTCAATAAATATTTATCATAGTTGTTTGCATTTTCATTATTTTTGTCGCTTCCAGCATAGATTCTCCCGTGTGTCCTCATAAAAAGAACTAGCAGGTTGATGCATCATTACCCTGAGAGTATACTAGAATAAGGTTTATTTCTCTTAATCTTACAGTAAAAAAGAAGAAGAGATAGAAAAAATAAATTCAAATTCTTTTTCTCCGTACAGGCAAGCCTTTTTTTCTTGATTTTTTACATAGAATACGACTCTACTTTCAATTTTTCATATTTTTGACCCTTCATTGAAAAAATACAAAAAAAAATACCAGATCTATCAGACCCAAATCAGTAAAGAATCTAATAACCACCCTTCTTTTTTTTGAGAATCTTTTTTAAAGACTATAATGATTCCGTTGCTATCTTATTTCGTCTAATTTTATTCAGCAATCCCAAAGTTTCTTTTTTTCAAATAAGTCCAAAAAATTGTAACACTAAAAGAGGCTATGATAGATCAGATAAAATAGAAAATACCCCTTTTTCATACTACTCTTTCGATATATAATCTAATGGTTTTGAAAAAAATTATTTTTGCATATCGAACTCACAGTGTCATGCTTTTTTTACTTAATACTGGCGTAGACATAATCTTCTTTTTTTTCTTTTACAAATAAGAATCAGTGGCGCCAAGAATGAGGGAATGCTAGACGTTTTGTAATTTCTCCTCCTAAAAAAATAGGAGATCCCATTGAAGCGGCTAATTCTACGCATATTGTCTGTACTTCTGCTTCTACAAATTGCATAGTATCAAAAATTGACATTCCAGATATAACCCCTCCACCTGGAGAATTTATAAACATGTACAAATCTTTATTCTTGTTCTCTAAACTTAGATATACCATTAGACCGACAACTTGATTTGATATTTCACTGCTAACCTCTTTACCTAAAAAAGTAGTCTTTCGTGAAAAAGTCGATAGTATAAGTCAATCCAAGAAGCTCCATCCTCGCCTGGAACTAAAAAGGCTACTTTGGGAACACCTATCGGCATAAACTGGAATGGAAATTGTCGACCAAATTTTGCTTTGGTGTGAGAACATACGGAGACAGAATGAGTTGATTTTGTTTAAAATCATTTTTATTTCGCCAAATAACATCAAAAAAGATGACTAAAGGAAAGTTTTGATGAATAGGTCATTCTTGGATATGTCTCTACTGCTATTCTTGTTACATGTTACTGGACGACTAATGAATTGAATTCTTTAAAATGAAATGAAAGAGGCGATTCTAACAAAAAGGATCTCCGACAACCAAAAAAAGTATATTTCTATATTTCCTATCGAATTGAATTATAGAAATATTCTTCTTTGCTTCGTGAAATATATTATTTGAAACCAATTAATCCTATTCACATTTTCATTGATCCTCAGTTTATGGTCCGAAGCTAATAATGAATGTAAAGAACCCTCGGCTTCTAGTATAAGAAAGTCTTCTATATATATAGAAAGCTTTATCTTTGTAATTAAACCAAGAAAGATCCATAGACATTTTTTGTGTGTCTAATACACGAACAACGAATCTTTATTTTGATAAAAAAGGGATTTGTTGTTCTTGTATTAGTATCCAGTGTCTGCATTCACTGATATAAACACGCATATAAAATAAACTAAACCCCACCACCATTGCCATTGCGTATTGTTACTTATCGGATATAAAGTAGATCTGCTTCTTGTTGTTCCAACAAATAGAATGTTCCTTTGTTTCTAAAAAACTAGAACAAGTATAAATTATTTCATGCGATATAATTTACTAATAAGGGGAAGGTCCATAGCATAGTTTTTTACAGTGCAATAAAGTTACATATTGTCTATTTTTTATTTTATATAAGGGGTATTTTCATGGGTTTTCCTTGGTATCATGTTCATACCATTGTATTAAATGATCCCGCATGTTTACTTTCTATCCATATAATGCATACAACTTTGGTTGCTGGTTGGGCCGGTTTGATGGCTTTATATGAATTAGCAGTATTTGATCCCTCTGACCTGGTTCTTGACCCAATGTGGAGACAGGGTATGTTCATTATACCCTTCATGACTCGTTTAGTAATAACCAATTCATGGGGTGGTTGGAATATCACAGGAGGCACATATTATGTTTTTGGTCTTGAGGTATATTAGGATCTAGAAATCTTTTGTTATGAACGTACTAGAAAACCTTCTTTGGATTTACCAAAAATATTTGGAATTCATTTATTTCTTACAGGGGTGGCGTGTTTTAGTTTTGGAACCTTTCATGTAACAGGATTATTTGGTCCTGGAATATGGATATCCGATCCTTATGGACTAATTGGAAGGGTACAATCTGTAAATCCTGCATGGGGTGTGGACGGTTTTGATCCTTTTGTTCCGGGGGGAGTAGCCTCTCATCATATTATAGCAGGGACATTGGGCATATTAGCGGGTATTTTCCATCTTAGTGTGCGTCCACCTCAACGTTTATACAAAGGATTTCGTATGGCAAATATTGAAACTGTCCTTTCAAGTAGTATCGTTGTCGTATTTTTGCAGCTTTTGTTGTTGCTGGAACTATGTGGTATGGTTCAGCAACTACCCCAATTGAATTATTTGGTCCCACTCGTTATCAATGGGATCCAGGATACTTCCAACAAGAAATATATCAAATAGTTGGTGCTGGGCTAGTCATAAATCAAAGTTTATCAGAAGCTTGGTCTAAAATTCCTAAAAAATTAGCTTTTACGATTACATCGGTAATAATCCGGAAAAAGGGGGTTTGTTTAGAGAGGGTTCAATGAAAAATGGAGATGGAATAGCGGTTGGCTGGTTAGGGCATCTTATCTTTAGAGACAAAGAGGGGCGTGAACTTTTTGTACGTCGTATGCCTACTTTTTTTGAAACATTTTTGGTTGTTTTGGTAGACGGAGACGGAATTGTTAGAGCGGATGTTCCTTTTCGAAGAGAAAAATTGTAGTATAGTGTCGAACAAGTCGATGTAATTGTTGAATTCTAAGGTGGTGAACTCAATGGAGTCAGTTATAGTGATCCTGCTACTGTGAAAAAATATGCTCGACGTGCTCAATTGGGTGAAAATTTTGAATTAGATCGTGCTACTTTAAAATCAGATGGTGTTTTTCGTAGCAATCCAAGGGGTTAGCTTACTTTTGGACATGCTTCATTTTCTTTGCTCTTCTTTTTCGGGCACATTTGTCATGGTGCTAGAACCTTGTTCAGAGATGTTTTTGTTGGTATTGATCCAGATTTAAATGTGCAAGTAGAATTTGGAGCGTTCCAAAAACTTAGAGATCCAATTACAAAAAAACAGGGAGTCTGATAGAAATAAGTTTGTTCCTTTTCGATTCAACTTTTTTGTTGTTATTTGAATTTGATATAGGGAACTAGATAAATATTGATTTCAATCATTCCATTTTTTATACGCTGGTTCTTTCTTTTTCTTTATCCAGAAGATATCCCCCCCAAAATAGGTATGAAAGCTATAATTGTAAACCACAATCAAATCTATGGAAGCATTGGTTTATACATTCCTCTTAGTCTCGACTTTAGGAATCACTTTTTTCGCTATTTTTTTAGAGAACCCCCTCAAGTTCCAACTAAAAACATAAAATGGTTTTTAATTATCTCAATTAAAGTAACGAGCCTCCAATATTACGATATTGGGGGCTCATTACTTCAACTAGTCCCCGTATTCTTCGAATGGATCTCTTAGTTGTTGAGAGGGTTGCCCAAAAGCAATATATAAGGCATACCCAGTAAAACTTACAATTAAACCAAATATAGAGATGGCAATTATGGTTGTTGTTTCCATGATTATAGAATATCATGAATACAATGGATCTATAGGGTACGATCCTTTATGTACAGCGGAATGGTATACAAAGTCAACCAATCTTAATAAAAAAAAGATATATGGGATTTATGGCTACACAAACCGTTGAGGGTAGTTCTAGATCTGGTTCAAGACGAACTATTGTAGGAGATTTATTGAAACCATTGAATTCAGAACATGGTAAAGTAGCTACGGGGTGGGGAACTACCCCTTTGATGGGGATTGTAATGGCCCTATTTGCGTTATTTCTCTCTATTATTTTAGAGATTTATAATTTGTCCCTTTTACTGGACCAAGTTTCTATGAATTAGAGAATTAGATTCACAAGAACCAACTAACTAGCTTTTCAATCAAAAAGTAAAGTTTAACATTTAAATAATTAATTTTTATCCCGTTCCATTTTGATTTGGTAGTTCGACCACAAAACTTCTTTGTTTCTGTATTTCCGGAATATGAGTGTGTGACTTGTTATAACGTATCATATTGATGGTACATAACAGAAAATGGATACGTCATCTTATATTGATAGATGGCTTTCCCCCGTCAGATATTTAATTTGGTATATGGAGCACTTAATATAGAAAATAAATAGATTCTAAAGTGTTAGAACTATGATTCATACTTCATATTTATATTTATATTTAGACCTCGCAACCGGACGAAGAAAAATTAAAGAATTATAAGAATTCATTTAGAAAAATAAATGGAATTTTATTCTTTAAAACTGCCACCGCTTATCATTTCTTTGTCTTTTTTTTCATTCTATCTATTAATTGAGAAAGTGAGAAAGTTTAAGACTTTCTATTACACGTATTCGTTTTCCAAATAACCAATATTTGAGTATTTTTGTTTGAGCCGTACGAGATGAAATTCTCATATACGGTTCTCAGGGGGGTCCCTTGGTTTACTAATCTCAATAAAGTTTATGATTGGTTTGAAGAACATCTTGAGATTCAGGCGATTGCCGATGATATAACTAGTAAATATGTACCTCCCCATGTCAATATATTTTATTATTTAGGAGGAATTACACTTACTTGTTTTTTAGTCCAAGTAGCGACGAGTTTCACTATGACTTTTTATTATCGTCCAACCGTTACAGAGGCTTTTGCTTCTATTCAATATATAATGACTGAGGCTAACTTTGATTGGTTAATTCGATCAGTTCATCGATGGTCAGCAAGTATGATTGTCTTAATGATGATTTTTCACGTATTTCACGTGTATCTCACTGGTGGTTTTAAAAAACCTCGCGAATTGACTTGGGTTACAGGTGTAGTTTTGGGTGTATTGACTGCATCCTTTGGTGTAACAGGTTATTCCTTACCTTGCGACCAAATCGGTTATTGGGCAGTCAAAATTGTAATGGGTGTACCAGACGCTATTCCTGTAATAGGATCCTCGGTGGTAGAGTTATTGCGCGGCAGTGCTAGTGTGGGACACTCTACCTTGACTCATTTTTATAGTTTACATACTTTTGTATTACCTCTTCTTACTTCCGTATTCATGTTAATGCACTTTCCAATGATGTGTAAGCTAGGAATTTCTGGTCCTTTATAGAGAATATGAATCATAGAGATTTGTAATCAATCATTTTGGAGAAGAGTAATAGTATTTCATTGCTACAAATATGAATTATTTTTTTTAATAAGACATGTATTTAGATATTTTCCTTTAACTTAACAAAATAAATTGGATTCTTTATTTTAAATACACAAATAGTTGAAGGGAACTCTCCGAAAAAGAATGGATTATGGGAGTGTGTGACTTGAACTATTCATTGGGCCATGCAGATATATGACTTGATCTTATCTTCCATATTTGAATTCACAATGAAATGTGTCTTTGTTCCAACCACCGCGTCAGTCCTCTACAGAGGATAGTTTGGTTCGCTTGAAGGTAATCTTTTCTATGATCAGACTCGATCATATCCTGCATGAACAGGCTCCGTAATATCCAGTAAAAAAAGGAATATGATATAATCTAGATTATGTTGTATGTATTTCATTATACTTACATAGTATGGAAATGCATTCATTTCCTATGCATTGACTCAATTTATGATACTATCAGAGTTAAACAAGTAGATCTAAAGAAAAAAGGGGTTTGTATTCTATTAGTAACAAGTAAATCCTTTCTATGTCAAAAATTCCAAAATTCATTTTTCGAGGTATAATAGGCGAAAGGTTTGAGATCACCCAGAAAGAACTTTTGATTTTTATTTTCACACTTACTTGGGTGAAAAGCATTTACTTAAAAATAAGAACTGAATTTTTTGCAATGAATAGTTGTAACTTCAGAAGAAAAAAAATTCAACCCGTTTTATTACATAGAATCATGATATATGAGTGACTCATATCTACAAAAAAATTTATGTCTACATTCAGTTGGTTTGATTCGTGTTCGAGCCGGATGATGAAAAATTATCATGTTCGGTTCTTCCAGAGGATGGATCTATAAGAATTCACCTATCCCAATAACAAAAAAAATGTGACTTGAATGATCCTGTTTTAAGAGGAAAATTGGCCAAAGGGATGGGTCATAATTATTATAGCGAACCCGCATGGCCTAATGATCTTTTATATATTTTTCCAGTAGTTATTCTGGGTACTATTGCCTGTAACATAGGATTAGAGGTTCTCGAACCATCAATGATTGGGAAACCCGCAGATCCGTTTGCAACTCATTTGGAAATATTTCCCGAATGGTATTTTTTTCCCGCATTTCAAATACTTTGTACCGTACCCAATAAATTGTTGGGCGTTCTTTTAATGGTTTCAGTACCAGAGAGATTATTAACAGTACCTTTTTTGGAGAATGTTAATAAGTTCCAAAACCCATTTTGACGTCCAGTAGCAACAACCGTCTTTTTTATTGGTATTGTCGTGGATCTTTGGTTGGGTATTGGAGCAACATTACCTATTGAAAAATCCCTAACGTTACGTCTTTTTTAAATTGATTCTATTGTAAAATATCATGACAAGTGTATTGTGTTGTGTATCTAGGGAAAATTCACTTTGAAATGACTAATCCCTAGATACATCTATTTCATTTTAGACCTATTTTGAATATATTGATTTGTGCTAAAGATTCAAATTTCATATTTGAACCTTTCTTTTTATAAAAATGAAAGATTAAAAAAAATCCAATAGATTTTCAATTTATACAAAATGCTTTTTGATTTGTAAAATTTTTAATATATTTTTTAAATCTTCTACGCAAAAGTGTTCAATTTTCATAAGGTCTTCTTGACTGTTATTCAAAAGTTCCAATACTGTATGTATATTGGAATTTTTAAGACAATTATAGATCCGGGGAGGAAATTCTAATTGGTCAATAAAAATAGATTTCAATGTAATTTCTTTTTTATTTTTCCTTAGTTTATCCTTAACCAATCTATCATGAAAAGTAATAAGGGGAAAAGTAATTTTGTGTTGATTGTTTTCAAAATTTAAGTTTTCTTCTTCTGCATGTAAAAAAGGAATAAATAAATCAATCAAATTCCGGGAGGATTCATAAAGTGCTTCCTTAGGAGTTAAACTTCCATTTGTCCATATTTCGAGAAATAATATCTCTTGCTTTTCATTTACATTCACATAAGAATGAATACTATGATTTTCATTGCATTTCTAACAGGCGTGAATACAACATCTATAGTATAACTTCCATCTTGAATGTTGTTTAGTAATTTTATACGATAACCCCGCTTTCTATCAATATGTAATTCAATACACAAATTAATAGGTTGTGTTAGGTTAGCTATATGTTGTGTATCATCAATGACTTCCACCGAAGGTGGTAAAATGATGTCTTGAGCAGTTACATATCCAGGATCTTTGAAACAAATAGACGCATCTCGAGTTCCATACAGATTACTTCTCAGTACAACTTATTTTAAATTCATTAAAATTTCATGTATTGATTCTTGAATACCTATTATGGTATAATATTCATGTGGTATTTTCTCAAATTTTGCACGTGTGATACATGTTCCCTCTATTTCTCCGAGCAAAATTATTTGCAATGCAATGCCTATTGTATCAACTTGACCTTTCATAAGTGGAGACATAATAAAGCATCCATAATAAAGACGCTTATTGTCTACCCTTGATTCAACACACTTCCACTGTAGTGTCTGAGTAGATACTTTTAGTTTTTCTCGAATCATAGTAATATGTTTTTATGAAACTCTTGATTTAATTGTTTATTTCTCTTAAAATCTTTTTCTTTAATATTTATTGTTAGTTTTACACACGCCTTTTTTAGAAGCCCTACATCCATTATGTGGCATAGGGGTTACATCCTATATAACCCTTAATCATATCCCACTTCTATAAATACCTCTTAATGCCGCCTCTCTTCCTAGACCGGGACCTTTTATCATGATGTCTGCTTGTTGCATGCCTTGATCGACTATTGTTTGAATAGAATTTCCCGCTGCGGTTAGAGCGACAAATGTTGTCCCCCTTCGTGTACCCTTGAATCCATATGAACCGGCAGAGGACCAAGAAATCACCCGACCTCTTACATCTGTAACAGTCAAAATGGTATTGTTGAAACTATCTTTAATATAAATAACCCCCTTTGGTATTTTACGAGGATGCTTACGTGAACCAATACGTCCAGTTTTACGTGAACCAATTTTTGGTATAGATTTTTCCATGTTTTATTATTTTTAAAAATATAAGTCTGAAATATATGGATATATCCATTTCCTGTCAAAAAAACTATTCTTAACTATTTTCCATCTAGTTATTCTATTGTATTCTATAATTCAATTAATATAGAATACCATTTTCAAATATCAAGCAATAAGCAATTATATTTATAAGAATACTTATAACTATAGACTATATTCGAATATAGAATCTATATTTTTAGATTTCGTATTTAATAAAATGGAATATTCATAAGATTTTTTATTTGAATTGTAATAGAATTCAAATAAAAAATATTATGAATAGAAAGCCCTTTTTTATTTTAATATTATCCTTGTCTTTGTTTATATTTTAGATTGAAACATATTACTGTAAGTCGACCTCGCCTACGGATCAATCGACATTTTTCACAAATTTTACGAATAGAGGCCGCCACTTTCATATTTTTCACTCCTTAAGTTAAATTGAATACCAATTTTATAGATTGCAAGAAAATAGAGATTCCTTACATTTTTAACTTCAAATTGTTCCTCCTAAAAATTATGTTGAAGTTATAAAATAGTCTAATCGAATGGAGTCAGCTATACTTCCTTTTTTGGTCGCATCTAGTGGAAACATAACCTAGAATCTGATTTGAATTTTATTTCTCTAAAGCAACCTGCAACATACCCTCAGAAGTTGTTGATTAATTTAATCTTCATTTCTGTTCTAGTTAAAACCTCTTCCCATATTCACTAATGTATCATGAATAATATTAGAAATCTGTTTTTTCTCTACTCCCTCCATTCACAATATTGTTGGCTCTAAGTTTTTTTTCATATAATTCAAATATCAGCAAAATTAGCATTACCATATATAACATAAAACTTCTCCCCCAATTTTTTCTAATCGAGCCTCTCGATCTGTCATTATACCCCTAGAAGTAGAAAAAATTACAATCCCCATCCCTCCTAAAACTTTCGGAATTTTTTTATACTTAGAATATATTTGTAGACCAGGTGTACTGACCCTTTTTAAATTTAAAAAAGTTTTATAGGATCCTTTCCTATTTCTTCTATACCTTAGAGTTAAAACTAAAAAGTATTTGTTGGTTTCTCGATGTTTTTTGACGTTTTCAACAAAACCCTCTCGTAAAAGAATTTTTATAGTGTTTTCGGTGATATTAGTAAGTGATATTTTAACAGTTATTTTTCTATTCATGTCAGCATTGCGTATCAAGGTTAGTATATCAGCGATAGTATCTTTACCCACGATAGATTTTTGCTCCTGACTTTTGATATAATCAACGTACTCCAATTTTTTGATTTTTGATTTTTTGATTCAATCAAATCTTTCATATTGAATATGAGAACAGAATAATACTCTATATGTATAGAAAATTTGATTGTAATTAGGATAATCTAAATATAGAATATAGAATATTCTAAAACTAAAAAAAGATAGAAACAAAATGAACGAGTGACCTATTCGAAACTATATAAATAATCTTATATTGAATTCGAATTCTATTTTTTTATATAAATAGAATTCGAATTTTCATTTTAAATATATTGAATTGAATATATAATATATATTTCATTCGTATTCTAATATATTTCTTATTCATTCAAGTCATAAATAATATATCTATATCATGATCTCTTGTTATAATACCTTAGGTGCTAATGAAACTATTTTAGTGAAATTTAACTGTCTCAATTCTCGAGCTATTGGGGAAAAAACTCGAGTACCTTTTGGAGTTCCTTCTTTCTCAATGAGAACCGCCGCATTATCATCATACTTTATTATTATTACATTATGACGTTTTAGTTCTTTACAAGTATGTACAATTACAACTCTGATGACTTGTGATCTTTTAAAGATGAATTTGGCACTGCTTTTTTGATTACAACAACAAAAATGTCACCAATATAAGCATACCTTCGATTACTAGCTCCTATGATTCAAATACACATCAATTCGCGTTCTCCGCTATTATCGGCTACATTTAAATAGGTTTGAGGTTGAATATTATCCTTTTTTCTTATCTTTCAGTTTCAGACAAAAAGTTGAAGTAAAAAAAATATTTTTTGTTAAAAAAAATGGAGAATTGCCTTTTTTCATAATAAAGATCTATTTCGCTCTAATGATTATTCGAAAAGAATGAATTGAGTTCGTATATGAATTTTGGATGCCGCTATTAAAATCACCTTTCTAGCGATATTTTCTAGAACACCTCCCATTTCATAAAGTATTTTGTCGGGTTTAACAACAGCTACCCAATATTTGGGCGATCCTTTTCCCGAACACATACGCATTTCGGTAGGTCTTACTGTATCAGGTTTGTCTGGAAATATGTGTACCCATATTTGTCCACCCCGGCAAACATTTCGTGATATTTCCTGTCGACCCGCTTCTATTTGTCTAGATGTGATCCAAGCGGGCTCAAGTGCCTGAAGAGCATATTTTTTAAAGCAAATTTGACTACCACAAGAGGATTTTCCTTTCATTCTTCTTCTATGATGTTTGTGAAATCTCGTTCTTTTTGGGTTATAGTTGATGTTTATTTCTCAATTTCATCTCTATTACAGAACCGTACATGAAATTTTCACCTCATACGGCTCCTCGCGAATAAATCGATTGAAAAATATTGAATCGAGAAAATAATAATAATTACTACAGTAAGATACATATGTTTAATAAAATTAAATAGAATATAATCGCGTGATTTTTTTTACTTTTAATAGAATCTATTGATCTATTAGAAATTTTTTAATCTTGCTTTGATATATAACGAAATATGTATTCTTATAGACCATTTTTGCTATCCGTATCTAACTAAATAATATTTTTGGATATAAAGTTCTAACAAATCAGTATTTTTCTTTTATTATCATCATATTGGATTGGCAAAAATTTATCAATTCCAAAAAAATCCACATTTTCGCGGGCGAATATTTACTCTCATTATAAATTAATTAAATTGAAGATTTAACGTAGGGTTAGTCCACAACTCCTCAAAAAAGAATAAATTCTTAGTTCCTTCCGCCACCCCATCTAATGAATCAGTAAGATTTAAAATTTTAATATAATTTTTTGTATTCACAGGTTCCGTTGTTCCCATCGCTTTTCAATTTATGGTTAGGTCTAAATTTTACAATGGAGCCTTTTTAATAAGATTCAATTTTTTTTTAAATTTTCTTATTTTATTCTCTTTTTTTTTTGAATCAACCTTCTCAGTTTTCTTGATTCATGGCTCTTGATTTGTTTATTCTAGAAATATATTCATCAATATATGGATGAATTTTGAAGATTGATGCTTTATTACACTACTTTTAAAGCGTACGACTATGTATCATTGGATCACTTACATGCAAGCTTTATTACCAAAGTCGAAATTTCAAAAGGTTCAATCAACTTATTCTGATGGCAAGGGATGAGATATTCAAAGGCATAGGGGAAATAGTGGAGTTGGAACCCAATGAGATCACTTCCACATGGCTATATATATGTTTTCACTTTGTACTCTTCCATTTCACTACGACTTCCTCTTACAAGGATTTCTATCTCTTTGTACAAACTCGCCTGTTTATAGGCAAATTATCAATACAAATATACTTTAAAGTTCAAACTTTTTGTTTTTTATGTTTTGCTTGCAAAAAGGTCCAATGACTAAAATTGAATGAGCATATGCATATGAACATGATTAAATGTTAACAAATATACACAAGAATATGATTAAACATTTACTCAAAACCCTAGGAACTGGGATGCCACTCAAGCTGTCCATAAATCCCCAGAGTCCATGTCATAAGATTATCCCCAGTGAAGTCGCCAGAGCCACTTCTATGAAATTATCCCCCCATTGATTAGTATTCAAAAATAAGGGTACATTCCCCACAATCTCCCTGGCAGACTGCATCAAAAAATAAAGGAATATAATCTCCTCCCCGTGAAATTTCCCCACGGAGTCCTAATTAGTACATTTCATGGAAATTCTCATCCCCAACCGAGTTTGTTCCTCCAAAACTGAAGAAAGAGACCCTGCAGAGTTTCGTCTCTTTAGAAAATTCAATCTCCCCAAGATATTTAGTTTCTTCAACATAACACTTCTCCATGAACAAGGGTTTATTTCCCTAACAACCTACAAAGTCCCCAGCTAATCACTGACAAAATTCTTCTCCCTAGTAAAGTTGCCACTATCCCTAGAGACTTGCTGCAAAACCTAGAATCGAACCCGATGTTAGTTAAGAATTATCCTCCCCAGACGAGTTAGAAGTTTAACCATCTCTTTTATCCACGGTCAGGATATATAAGAAATAAACTCCCCAATAGAGCAACATACGACCAATGTTCCTTAACTCTACTTCCCAAACAAAAATCAATACATCCCTTGCAGATACACATACTCTTCATCCCCAACAATAGTCAGGGATTTGTTTTCCTAGACAAAGATACACTTCAACAACATAACACATTCATACATCATAGCATATGAATACGAAACACATATAGCACAATCTCATTTATTTCGAGAACATCACT
The DNA here is from genome assembly GCA_948472305.1 of Vicia faba. Lineage (NCBI taxonomy): Eukaryota > Viridiplantae > Streptophyta > Magnoliopsida > Fabales > Fabaceae > Vicia > Vicia faba. The sequence goes on from OX451737.1 coordinate 597,048,885, forward strand.
ACGCAATGCATTTCATACATTATGACATTGCATACAACTAACTCTTAACCCTTTCAGGAAAGAATCAATTGACAGACCGATATCATAAACAAATCCTCAAAAAAACAAATTGTAGGTCACTCCCTGAAACAAAACAAGGCAAATATCTATATGATGGATACTCCTTTCAAACATATGCTGGCTCAGATTAAATCGACCAAAGATTTGTTCTGATAACTCTCTCAATAGACCTTTTTCTGGCTCGGGTTAAATTGACCAAATATTTGTTCTGATACTTCTCTCAGTTAAATATTTTCAAGAAATCTGCTATCTTATATTAAATCAAATAAAGATTTATTCTGATACTTCTCTCAATAAACCTTTTTTTGGCTCAGATTAAATCGACCAAAGATTTATTCCTATACTTCTCTCAGTAAAAGATTTTCAAACATCTGCTAGCTCAGATTAAATCAACCAAAAATTTATTCTAATACTTCTCTCAGTAAACCATTTTTTGGCTCAGATTAAATTGACCAAAGATTTATTCCGATACTTCTCTCAGTAAAATATTTTCAAACATATGCTAGCTCAGATTAAATCAACCAAAGGTTTATTCTGATACTTCTCTCGATAAACCTTTTTCTGGCTCAGATTAAATCGACCAAAGATTTATTTCGATACTTCTCTCAATAAAAGATTTTCAAACATTTGCTGACTTAGATTAAATCAACCAAAGATTTATTATGATACTTCTCTCAGTAGACCTTTTTCTGGCTCAGATTAAATCGACCAAAGATTTATTCTGATACTTCTCCCAGTTAAAGATTTTCAAACATCTGTTGGCTCATATTAAATCGACCAAAGATTTGTTCTGATACTTCTCTCAATAGACCCTTTTTCTAACTAGGATTAAATCGACCAAAGATTTATTCTGATACTCCTCAGATACAGTCAAGCGTAGACTCAATCTGATATTTCTATCAACAGTTACTTTGGATGGCATCTTTAAGCCCATCTCTGACAACTCTCCATCATCTTTCCATATTGCATCTGTAAGCCCATTCCAGGTATAATCAACAAACAATTTTACTTCATGCACGAACGAGTGCAAATTTCTGGGAACTTAAGTGTTCAATCATCTTCCACCTTCAAGTTACGAATGGCGGACAAGACAATCTAACTCTTCAGGTTTAAGAAGATTGAACAGGGGAACAACCCATAGATTAGAAGAGGCAAGATCTCCTTGAAAGCCTGAAAACTCATAGCATCCAGAAATAGTTGAGCCTTCTCTATCAGAACTTTAGCCAGAAAACCTTTGACTCCACTTCTTGTTTCCCATTTGGATATAATGTCAGACCGCTTCAGATGTAAGGCTCCTGCAATAACTTCTAGTTTCAGAGTTTCCTCAAAACCAGTGAAGGGTGTCTGATCAAGAACATGTACCCCCAGTAACTGAGAGAACTCCTCCATTGTAGGTACTAGCTGATAATCTAGAAAGATGAAGCAGTGATGCGCAGGGTCAAAGAACTGGAATAGGACACTCATCATGTCTTTGTCAAAACCTGGGGTAACAAGACTGAGTAGTCAACCATGCCTTTTGATGAATGGAGAACTTTAGGGAACCCTTGTGACTAACTTCGTAAGATGAGGAGGCACTCTTACAAAATTGATCAAGAGAGTATTTCTGCGAGCGAAGGCCATAGCCTGCAAAACATAACTGTGATCGGTGGGAATGAGAACTGACTGTTTTGGAATGCTGGTTCGCGTTTGCGTTTGTTTTCGCAAAATGTCGCTGTAAGCAAGAGTCGCCACCGTCTTTTATTTTATCCAACAAGGAAATGACAAAAGCACAGAAAAATTCCTTTTTGAGATATTTCTCGGGTTCGGGAGGTAGATTATAGAAAGGGAAGGTGTTAGCACCCTTTCTATCCGTGGTTATCCACGGGCTGTTAGGTACTTGCTCATTGTGTTTTCAAAAGTTTGCTTTTCTTTTAATTTGTGGGTTTGAAAAGAGTTTTTGTTTTGAAGAGAGTGTAAGTGCGAAAAAGTTTTGTTTTGTTTTAAAAGGAGCATGTACTTAAGAACCATCTACCTACTCGAAAAAGGAATTAAACTGTGCTAATGTCCTTTAGACAATGCTATCCCACTATTGAGGAGTAGGTAGCATCGTTGTTGGAGTTTTCGGGTCAATTCGATTAAGGGACGTGTGGTCACTAAAGCAATGTTAGGACGCTTTAGTGGTAACCCTAATGTCTTAGATCATTTTTTCCGAGGCAACTTATGATCTTTGGACAAGAGGACGACCTCTAAAACTTCCTATACTCAATGACCACGTTCGAGGCAACCAAGTGAGGTGTACCCTAAGAGTGGCATTTGCAAGTGTGTTACTTTGGTTAATTTTATCTGTACATGTCATGGGTGAGCTACATTGATTTTAGGTTAAAGATTGATCTTGTCATGCATTGCCTAGTTATCAAACATCTAACAGTTAATATTGTGTGGAAATTAAATTGCGGGAAATTAAATCTAAGCTATTACAAGGAGTCGGGTATTTACATCGCCAAAAACAAACCCTTTAATTTAAATTGCGGAAAATAAAAGAAAGCGATAAATAATTAAAGTACTAATTAAAAGCTATTACATACCGGAAGCAATTATAATAATATGGAAATATGGATCGCGTGCGAGAAAATTAAATCGGCGTATTTTTTAGGGTTTTGACCCTTTTTATTAGAAAGCATGTTTTTTTTGAAATTATGGAATTAAATTAAATCTAATTTAATTAATTAATTAAATAGAAAATATATTTTTGGGTTTTTTATATTTAAGGAAATAAAATAAAAATGATTAAAATTATTAAAAGCCTAATTCTACATTAATTTTAATTTATTGCAAAAAATGTTAAAAGTTAAACCTATCTAAAACTAAATTAATTGGTTAATATTTATTTACAAAAATAAAATAATGAAATTAGTTTTAATGAATAAGAATAATATTTTGTTTTCTGATTTTATTAGGAAAATTATTAATTAGTTAATTAACAATAAAATTAAAATTAGAACAAAATAAATAAATGAAAATATAAAGAGTAAAAGAAATAACCCAGGGGGTGTGGGCCTAATTTGAAGGTGTGACTTGCAATTTCCAGGCCCAATAATTGTCAGCCTTGTTTGACTTTCAGGATCACTCACGCGCCTGTTGACTTGGACATATGATAGTCCTTCATTCCTGGCCACCAGATTTGCCCTGGAGGCCATCTGGCACGTTGAGATTGCAAGCGTATGGTAGACCATGCTTTGGAGATCACATGCAATTCCCTGAAGAAAAAATACACAAATGTTTTGGGGGACCTGGGATTCGAACCCAGGTCCTATGAGACAATCCACTAGCGCCTCCACCAACTGAGCTGTGTGTTCTTTTTGTTAATAGAATAAGCATTGAATATTATATGCACAACAAACAATTATGCCTGAATAAAAAATAAAATAAGCGCGAATTTTCAAAACTGGCCAATCAGGGGAAGACACCTAGTCGTCTTCTCCAATGGCCCTGGTATATTTTCCTGCGGATTTGGATCCGCAACAAAATCCGTGGCATCATCCTATAATCAATTCTAGGTCACAAAAATGCAAACCAAACCCATCATCCTGTTCGCCTCGTTCTCTTAAGTCCATCCATGGCCATAGCTTGTCTTGATTTTACCTATAATCAAAACTCCTAAAAACAAAGAACCAAAACCCTAGCTTCGGGCATGGCTATACAGACTACAAGAATGAAATTAAACATTGCAAAAAGGTTGGAAATTATGCAAAGATCAAGATTATGTCAATATTTTGGAAAAAAAATGCAAGAACATGGATTCACGATTCCATGTTCAGAGCTATGTTCGTGGGCACTTACAGCTCTATTCAGGAGGTCTCAAGGCTTGGTTTTGATTGCTTTAGCTCCACTGGATGTCAGGCAAGGAAGCTACGTTGAGATCTTGGGTTGAATCGTGCTCTAACCAAGGTTTTGATCTCACACTTTTGTAAGCTTTTTTCAATTCTGGTTTCGCCGTTTCTGCAGTGCTTAGGTCCTTTTCTTGATGTGTATGGCTTGTGTGTGTATATGGGATTGCATTAGGTCAAGAATTGGGCTTTAATCCATATCCATTGAAGATTTTGAGATTTGATATGATCACCATTGATAAAGTTTCCAAAATTGTACCAAATCGAAGATTTTGTTCACAACAATGCTTGATACGAATTTGACTGAGTGTATAATGTTAATTGAAAGCTGTAATGATCAAAAAGATACCATTCCATCAATATTTGGATTTTATTTGAATTATTATTGATTTAAAATGAATTAATTCAATAAAAATTAAATAAAATAGAAAATTTAATGAATGGACATGAAACTGAAGATGGGACACGTGTGTGGTGTGATAAGACCATATCAAGTGGAAAAAAGTGGGCCCTTTTGTCAAAAATTGGAGTTTTGAGGATAGTTGACTTTTGGCAATTTTAGAAAAATGCCCAACTTCAACAATGCATAACTTCCTCAATTTTGAACTTTTGGAAGTGTTCTTTGACTTTTTAGAAACCTTGAGATGTCCGATAACCAACCCTTTTTGTCTCATCTCATTTTGATATTCCATGCTCAAGTTATAAGCTTTGGAAAAAAAGGTGTTTTGTTGACTTTCAAAAATGACCTATAATGTCCAAATTTGTAACTTTTTGTGAGAGCATTTCTAGATCTTGGGGTGTGAAGATGGATTGTAGGAAATTTAATACTCTTCAAAATGAGCTTTGGATGGGTCATTGCTCATAAATTATGAGAAAGTTATGCTTGGTCAAAGTGGAGTTGACTTTTCCTACAAAATCCTAATTTAGCAACTTTTGAATCTTGATGAATCTTGACCAATCCTTGATGAATCATGATAAACCCTTGATCAAATGATGAATTATCCTTCAAAATGATAATGTTGACAAAAAATCTTGAGATTTAACTATTTGTAGGTCACAGTTGACTTTTGCCCTAGCACAATCGATTTTTGGACCTCTTGAGCAATTGACTGACCAAACTTTCTCTGCAAGGCTTGAAATTTGACATGGATGAACTTGAGAACATATTAGGACATTGTGGAGAATTTTAGACCATTTGTATGTAATGACCTTGATGAAACACAAAACCTTAATTTTGAATTGACTGCCTTAGGAGGTGATTTGACTGTCCAACTCTTGAGCCATCTTGAACAACTTGGAGATGATTCTTGACATGTCTTGAGAAATATGGGAGGGAAAATTTTGGGGTTCAACAGTTTCCCCTGTTCAATCTTCTTAAACCTGAGGATATAGATTGGCGTTCGGGCCTTTCGTGATCCGAAGGTGGAAGATGATTGAACACTAGAGTGCCCAGAAATTTGCACTCGCATGAAGTAATATCAGCATTGTGATGTCGGGAATGGGCTTACAGATGCCATTTGGAGATTGTGGATAGGTGATTTTGTCTTCGTTGACGGGTTGCCTTTTTTGACGGGGTGTCTCCTTTGACGAGTTGTCTCTATTGACGGGTTGTCTCCATTGACATGTTGTCTCTATTGACGGGTTATCTCCATTGACGAGTTGTCTCCATTGACGGGTTGTCTCCATTGACAGGTTGTCTCCATTGACAGGTTGTCTCTATTGACGGGTTGTCTCCATTGACAAGTTGTCTCTATTGACGGGTTGTCTCCATTGACGGGTTGTCTCCATTGACGGGTTGTCTCCATTGACAGGTTGTCTCCATTGACGGGTTGTCTCCATTGACGGGTTGTCTCCATTGACAGGTTGTCTCCATTGACAGGTTGTCTCCATTGACAGGTTGTCTCTATTAACGGGTTATCTCCATTGACAGGTTATCTCCATTGACAGGTTGTCTCTATTGACTGGTTGTCTCCATTAACGGGTTGTCTCCATTGACAGGTTGTCTCCATTGACAGGTTGTCTCTATTGACGGGTTGTCTCCATTGACAGGTTGTCTCTATTGACGGGTTGTCTCCATTGACGGGTTGGCCTCAGCAAAATCTTTAGGAATCGATTTAACTGATGTTGTCTCCATTTACTGAATTAGCCTCAGAAAAATCTTTAGGAATCGATTTAACTGATGTTGTCTCCATTGACTGGCTTTGCCTCAGAAAAATCTTTAGGAATCGATTTAACTGATTTTGTCTCCATTGACATAATTGAGAATTTAACTGCATCTTTCCTGAAAGGTAAAGGTCAGTCATATGCAATGCATGATATGGATCAAGCAATGATATTCTCAACTTAAATGAGATTGTATTATATGATGCGTTTATGAATGTATCATTATGTATGGAAATGTGATGTTTTAGCTGAGGAAAATAAATCCCGGAGCTGCTGGAGAGAGAGTTGAATTCTTTGTTTCCGCTGGGGATGATGAACTAAGGTGATAAACTTGCAGGAGAGGATAACTCCGTTGGGAAATAAACTGATGAGGAGATTACTCCGAGTGGAATTACTCTGTGGGTAAGAGATGTTCTGCTGAGGATTTTAACGATAAACACCATTGGGGATTCCGCTGATAAGCTCTGCTGGGGATTTCAATGATAAACTCCGCTGGGGATGGATTATCGTTGCTGGTGACACCAAATCTGTTGAGGATTAAACTCATGCTTGGGGAAAGGAAAGAACTTCGCTGGCGAAGATCTTTCCGTTGCAACTTGCTGGAGATAACCCTGTTAGACTTCTATGGGGATAATCCTTTGAATTTGGCTGGGAAGATTTATTTTGTACTCCGCTGGGGATAAACTTCCAGAGTCTACTGGGGATGATGATTCAACTCCGTTGGGGAAGCTTTTTTAGACTGTGCTGGGGAAATATTGACTCCACTTGGGGTATCTTGTATTCTGCCGGGGATACTCTTATACTTGCTGAGGAATATCTTTATACTCCGCTGAGGAATATTAAGACCTTCTGGGGGTACCAAACCTTTTTAGCGCTGATGATGGATGAACTCTACTTGGGGAGAGTATTGCTGATTTGTTCATAGCTACAAGTCTCAGCTGGGAGAGCTACCATTACTGCCTTATTCTGCGGGGAGTGAAGGTATCTTATCCATATTCTTCAGCTGAATGTACCTTGGTACCTGGTGGACAGAGCAACTTGCACAGTTCGGACAATTCTTATTTTCCCATGTTCCTATTATTACCAGTAATTCATCTTTCGTTTTTGCATGTAAATATTTATGATCAGCAATTAATGTCAAATTCATATATCAAAAATGAACATTGGACGTTCTTTGCAAAACAAAACAGATAAAGGAAAAATAGCTTGAAATTTCTGAAAATGAATTTGTATTGATTTTGAAGTTTGGCCTGAAAATAGGCGTTTTTGTACAAGAGGTTGACGTCCTAGTAAGAGAACGCCGCCGAACAAATAGAATTTATACAATTTGTGAAAAGGAAACCAAACAACTATGTGAATAATCCCACTGGGTTCCAACTCTGCTATTGCCTTTATATCTTCAAGCATCTCATCACTTTGCTGCTTAGTTGAAGATGAATCTGATTGATTAGTGTCGTCCGAGCTTGATAGTCGATACCGAAGTCTGGATGCAGGGTGATCCAATGAGACATAGTGTTATGCTTTAATCTCTAACTTTTGCCTGGACCGCCCTTTCAGGTTTTTAGTCCATCGGGATACCCATTTTTGCCCAAACCGCCTTTTCAGGTTTTCGACTTGCCGGGTGTACAGATTTTTTTATTTTCATCCCTTATTTTTGCCCGAACCCTTTTGGTTCGCCGGGAAGCCCTTATTTTTGCCTAGGCCAGTCAACCTAGCAGGTCTTTGATTATGCGTAGTATCTTTTTACTATGTCTGCATTGACGGGGTGAGGAAGGTCGTCACCATCCATGGTGGTTAGAATCATAGCTCCTCTTGAGAAAATGTTCTTAACCATAAATGGCCCTTCGTAAGTAGGGATCCATTTTCCCCTGGGATCAACTTGAGGTAGAATAATGCACTTGATTACCAGATCCCCAACTTGATACTCTTGTCATCTGACTTTCTTGTTAAATGCTTTGGTCATCCGTTTTTGATACGTTTGACCATGACAAATAGCAGTAAGTCTCTTTTCGTCGATTAGGTTCAGTTGATCAAGCCGGGTCTGAATCCAGTCATCTTCGCTCAAACCTGCATCTTTCATGATCCTAAGAGAGGGTATCTGAACTTCAATGGGAAAGACTGCCTCCATGCCATAAACCAAGGAATAGGGTGTTACCCCTATTGACGTCCGTGCTGAGGTACGGTACCCATGAAGAGCAAATGGTAACAACTCGTGCCAATCTTTATATGTCACTGTCATCTTCTGCACAATCTTCTTAATGTTCTTATTTGCTGCTTCGATAGCCCCATTCATCTTTGGCTGATAGGGAGAAGAGTTATGATGTTGTATCTTGAATTGCTCACAGCGCTCAGTGATCATCTTGTTATTAAGATTGGTACCATTTTCCGTAATGATCCTCTCTGGTACACAGTATCGGCAGATCAGATTATGCCGAATGAACCGTGCCACGACGTTCTTGGTTACGGTAGCAAAGGAAGCTGCTTCAACCCACTTTGTAAAGTAATCAATCCCTACCAGGATGAAACGATGCCCATTGGATGCCGTAGGTCTGATCTCGCCGATCATATCAATGCCCCACATTGCAAAGGACCAAGGCGCTGTCAAAACATTCAGATGAACTGGAGGTATGTGCACCTTATCAGCATAGACCTGGAACTTGTGACATGTCCGAGAATGCTGATAACAGTCAGCTTCCATTGTGGACCAGTAATATCCTTCCCGGAGGATTTTCTTTGCCATGGTATGTCCACTGTAATGAGTTCCGAAAATACCTTCATGCAGCTATGCCATGATTCTTTCTGCTTCAATCTTATCCACACAATGCAGTAAGGTCGAATCATGGTTACGCTTGTAAAGAATGCCATTGCTGATGAAAAACTTCTCTGCGAACATCCTCAGAAACTTCTTATCATTAACAGATGCACCCTCGGGGTATTCTTGAGCTTCAAGGTACCTCTTCACCTCATAATACCAGGGCTTTCCTGTTACTTCTTCAGTCTCAAGATCACAGCAATGTGCAGGTTCCCCCAATCTTCCAATGATAATCTGGGGAGCCTCGTTGTCCCAATTGACCTTGAACATAGAAGACATCGTAGCCAGCGTGTCCGCCAACTGGTTTTCCTCTCTAGGGAAGTGTTCGAAGGTTATCTCCTCGAAATAGGGAAGCAACGTCAATACATACTCCTTGTAAGGAATAAGATTCGGGTGTTTCGTATCCCACTCACCTTTGATCGGACTGATCACGAGAGCGGAATCTCCGAAGACACTCAAGAACTTAATCCTTAGGTCAATTGCAGCTCGAAGACCCATGATGCACGCTTCATACTCCGCCATGTTGTTGGTGCAGTTGAAACATAGTCGGGCGGTAAATGGAGTATGAGAGCCTTTAGGAGATATGATCACATCGTCAATGCCATTACCCAAAGTATTCGAAGCTCCATCAAAGTACATAGACCATCAGGATCCTTCCTCAGGTCCTTCATCCGGTCCAGGTATCTCACAATCAGTTACTAACATGATATTCTCGTCCGAAAATTCAAAGTTCATAGACTGGTAATCATCCACTGCCTGATGTGCCAAATGGTCTTCCAACACACTTCCCTTGATTTCCTTTTGGGTCGTATATTAGATGTCATACTCAGTCAATATCATCTTCCATCTTGCTATTCTTCCGGACAAAGCAGGCTTTTCGAAGATATACTTGATTGGATCCATCTTTGATATCAATAGAGTGGTGTGAGTCAGCATATACTGTCTCAGCCGGCGAGCAGCCCATGCGAAAGTGCAGCAAGTTTTCTCGAGCAGTGAGTATCGGGTCTCGCAGTCGGTAAACTTTTTGCTAAGGTAATAAATAGCATGCTCTTTTCGGCCAGACTCGTCATGCTGCCCTAGCACACACCCCATTGAGTTATCAAGCACTGTCAAGTATAAGATCAAAGGTCTCCCTTCAAATGGTGGCATCAGGATGGGTGGATCTTGGAGATACTCTTTGATCCTTTCGAAAGCGGCATGGCATTCATCGTTCCAACGTACTACCTGATCTTTCTTCAGAAGCTTGAAGATTGGTTCACAAGTAGCAGTTAGGTGCGAGATGAATCGGGCAATATAATTCAGTCGTCCCAGAAAGCCTCTGACTTCTTTCTCTGTTCTGGGAGCTGGCATCTCTCGTATAGCTTTCACTTTTTCTGGATCCACTTGAATACCTTTGTCGCTTACGACGAAACCCAGTAGCTTACCAGATCTCACCCCGAAGGTGCACTTGTTCGGGTTTAACCTCAACTTGTACAACTTCAGTCTGTCAAATAGCTTCTGCAGATGGTCAAGGTGTTCTTCCTCAGTCTGGGACCTTGTAATCATGTCGTCGACGTATACTTCAATCTCATGATGGATCATGTCATGAAACAAAGCAACCATGGCACGCTGGTATGTTGCCCCATCATTTTTCAACCCAAAAGGAATGACCTTGTAGCAAAAAGTACCCCACTGAGTAACAAAGGTCATCTTTTCCATGTCTTCGGGAGCCATCTTGATCTGATTATAACCGGAGAAACCGTCCATAAAGGAGAAGACCTTGTGCTGAGCAGTGTTATCAACCAGAACATCGATATGAGGTAGAGGGAAGTCATCCTTGGGGCTTGCCCTGTTCAGATCCCTGTAGTCAACACACATTTGAACCTTGCCATCCTTCTTCGGTATAGGAACCACATTGGCCACCCACTGAGGGTAAGAAGTAACTGCTAGAAAACCGGCGTCAAACTATTTCATAACTTCAGCCTTGATTTTCTCAGACATCTCTGGGCGCATACGGCGAACCTTCTGTTTCACTGAAGGACAGTCTTCCTTGGTAGGCAGGCGATGAACCACAATATCGGTATCCAAACCAGGCATATCTTTGTAAGACCAGGCAAATATTTCAACACAGTCATGCAGCATTTGAATCAACCGTTGTTTCACACTAGCTTCCAGATTTGCACAGATCTTGACCTCCTTCTTGTCTGTCTCAGTACCCAGATTCACTGATTCCACTGGATCTTCATGTGGCTGAATGGCCCTCTCTTCCTGGAGTAGCAGTCTTGCAAGTTCACCAGGCACTTCACAATCCTCTTCACCTTCATCTTCGGCTAAGTTGATCGGATTTTCGAAGTCATAACTGGCAGTAGTAGTGTCGTTACCAGTGGGATCCAGAGTGGATGTGGACCTGTATATGTAAGTGTGTGTAAAATAGATGTTTTGCAATATATAATAAAGAAAGACAAGGAGATCAAGATTTGAAATGCAAGAACGTCCAATGCTTTTATTAATGATATATGAAAATGACACACAAAAAGCCCCCACAAATGAAGCCACAGTGCCCCGGGTAAGACACCGGGCCATAAAGTTTCAAAACATTGTTTATTACAAATTTAAAACAAAAAGTTTCATTACTGGGTGATAACAGAAATGGGCATAGAATCCTTCGTTGTCCAGTTTCTTAATCCACCATTGGCAGTCGGGTAGATCCAACTGTCGATATCAAACTCTTCATCATCATCATCCCTGATAGCATTTACCCCTGCCTCTTGTTTAGGCTTCTCTGGTGCTCCGAACTCGATCTCTTTCGCATCAATCAAGTCTTGTACCCTACTTCTCAAAGTCCAATTTTCATTTGTATCATGCCCCGGGCTATCAGAGTGATAAGCACAGCGGGCATTAGGGTTATACTTTGGTGACGTTGTATTTGAATTCTTTGGGGCTTCCCTTAGAGTCACCAGATTAGTCTTCAGCAACTGTGGCAGAATCTGAGATAAGGTCATGCTGAGACGAGTGAATTTCCTCTTAGGTCTCTCGTCCTTTTGTTGATTATTGTACTGAGGAGCACCAACAGGTTTTGAAATAACAACCGCATTGACATCTTGGTGGTGTTCAGGTCTATTCTGTCTTCTTGCACTGTAGATAGCATTGGACTCTTTCTTAAACAGCTTTTTCTCGGTGCTTGATGAAGCACCCTTCTGTATCTTACCAGCCCTAATACCAACCTCAATCCTCTTAGCAGTCAAAATAAGATCTGTAAACCCAGATGAAGAGCTTCCAATCAAGTGGTTGAAAAATGGACCAGACAGGGTCCCCAGAAACATATCAACAAGTTCCCGATCAGCTAAGGGTGGTTGTACTCTTCTGGCGAGGTCCCTCCACTTCTGAGCATAATCTTTAAATCCTTCACCTGTTCCCATTGACATACCCTGGAGTTGGGTACGCGTAGGAGCGAGGTTGGAGTTGTACTAATACTGCTTGTAGAATGCAGTAGCCAAATCTTCCCAGCTGCGGATAATGGCTTCGTCCAATTGATAGAACCACTCAAGCTGAGTCCCTAAAGACTGTCTTGAAAGAAATGGATCCATAAGTTTTTATCAGCAGTGTAAGGCTGGATCTTCCTCACATATGACCGGAGGTGCAGCTTCGGACAGGAAACTCCGTCATACTTGGCAAAGGCTGGTGCCTTGAATTTATGGGGAATCACCACCCCAGATGATAGACCTAGATCTCCGAAGTCCAGACCAGGCACCTTCTGAATTTCCATAGCGCTCAAACGGTCTTCCAGTTGTTTGTACTTATCCTCAGCAGGAGGATACTGTTCTTCACCGTAGTCCGTCTCGTTGTCGGAGACCACAGGGCTAGGAGCCCTCCTTTCTTGTGGACTATCTTTCCCTCCAGATGAGGTGGTCAGATCAACTTCATTCTGTAGCCTGTTCCCAAACCTGTGCCCTGTGTTAAACAGGATGGTCCTCTTCTTCTTCTTCTCTTTCAGAATTAAGGTCTTCAGGTCCTGCTGACCTTTGGCTAGACTCATGAACAGCTCTTGAAATTGGGCATTCTGGGCCTGGAGGGCCTTGATAGCTTGCACAGTTGAAGATTCAGTAGACATGATGATCGCTGAAATAAACAGCGAAGAAGATAAGAGACCTGTAAAGGGTACCTGTTTATGAAGTGCATGAGATGAAATGCGTATGATTTATGATTTCAAAGACAATCGGGATTCAAATTTGTAAACAAGAAAGGAAACACACTTTATTAGATTTAAACTTCAAAATTTAAATTGTTCAACAAATTACCCTTAAGGCGTTACAAGAATGGAAATACTGAAAAGTAAACAAAAAACTGGAAAGGAAATCATCAAAGGTCCATCAATGCTCCCACGGTCTCTTCTTATCAGTGCGGACATAGTCGTTGAGAATCCGCTCGTTCTCCAACTGCCTAGTCAACCTCTGGATCTTCTGCTCCTGCTCGTTGAACTTCTCCCGATAAGAATCCCGTTCTTCCCGCAGTTGCATCCAAGATCTCTTCAGTGCCCCAATGTCAGTGGGTATATAAGGATGGAGAATGGTTGGAAGAACCCCTTCTTCATTAGAAACTTCAAGAGTGACAGGCCGGACAACTTCATATGGCATACCTAGCTTCTAGGCACGGATGTGGACCCACCTGAGATATGGCTCCATTGGCAGAGAAGTCTTAGGGCCCAGCTCATGTGGATCATATTGGTGAACTCTATCCCAAGCCCTTATGAATCTGCGATGCTACTCGTCGCTATCCCCCTGAAAATCAAAGATGATATGAGGCATCAGTATCTCATGAGGTCCTTCTCTTCTGGCTCTTCCAAACTGACGGAGAGCTAAGCATGGGTGTTAAGAAATTCCTCCATGGGTTCCTAGCAGGGGAACATTGGGGTACTCCCCACAGTGATCAATGATAGTCACCTCATCCATACCCTTGAGAGTCCAGATAATGTCATTATGAGAGAGAGACATCACCCTATAAGCCCAACCCGTTCCTTCTTTGTTCTTCAACACTGACTTGGGAAGGTGCAAAATAAACCACCTTGCCAATAAGGGAGCACAACACATCAAGGTTCCCCGCTTTCGGGCCGTACGAGCATAGAGATGATGAAGAATTTCACCCAAGAGAGTGGGTACAGGGTTCTGAGAGATGAAGATCTTTATCGCATTCACATCAACAAAAGTGTCAGGATTCGGAAACAATACCAAGCCATAAATCAGAAGAGCCAGAATATCCTCGAACGCCTTAAAGTTTAGGCTATCCCAGAAGTAGTTAGCCTTGCCAACCAAGAACTTAGTCAGAAATCCTTTTGCTCCACTCCTAGTCTCCTAATTAGCCATTACTTCCTCTTTGGTCAAATGAAGGGCTGCAACAATTTCTTCGGGCCTAAGAGTCTTCTCCCATCCAGTAAACGGAGTCTACTCCAGAACAGAGATACCGAGCAGCTCAGAGAACTCTTCTAGGGTAGGAACCAGCTGGAAGTCCTGGAAAGTGAAACAATGGTACAACGGATCATAGAATTGGACCAGGACACTCATCATTTTCTCGTCCAATTTGGAGGTGACCAAACTGAGAAGAGAACCATGCCTCCTGGTGAAGGAAGTAGTTCCAGGCATCTTGGCAACCAACTCTTTAAGCAAGGTAGGGACTTGGACAAAGTTGATCCGGATGGTATTCTTACGCATAGGCATCATGATGACCTATAAATCAGAGCAAAGATGAAACCCTCTTGTCTTTGAAATAGGTTAGTCAAATGCAAGATGTATGCAATGTTATGATGTCATGATGTCATGATAGTAAGAACACCACAAGTATCCACAAAAAGAAAACATGGTAAAGGCACACAAGTCACACTGAGAGCCCTTAGATTTCAGGCTGGCAAGGAGCTTAGGTACTACCCTCTTTCAGTTCAGTTAGTTTAAACCTGTCCTAAAAATAGTAATCGGGTTCTAGAGGATCTCAATATCACTGACTACCCTCAATCGGTCATAATTCCAGTTTAGCAACCTTTTCTTGCGGACGGAATCATCGCGAGAGTTTAGTCTCAATGAGTGTAGCATACTGCTACTGTTCTATGGCCAAGTTGGTCAATTTAAGGTTCTAAGGTCAGTTGGTACTTAATGACCCCTTAGAAGACCCATATTCTCCTCGTTCCAACACAAGGGATATCAGTACAGACTAAAGTGCCACACCAACGTAGCTACTGCTTCAACCGTGTCGGTCTACGCCGGACAGTTCCCTCACAGTTTATTGCTACTTACCTAAAGGGTATCCCCAGATCCGGGTTAGGATCTATAGAAACTCCGATACAAGCCCACAAAATTAAAGCATACAAAGCATACAATTGAAAACACAATGATCTAATCCTAAGGCACACCTCACTTTATAATATTTCCCCAGCAGAGTCGCCAGTTCTGTGATCGGTGGGAATGAGAACTGACTGTTTTGGAATGCTGGTTCGCGTTTGCGTTTGTTTTTGCAAAATGTCGCGGTAAGCAAGAGTCGCCACCGTCTTTTATTTTATCCACCAAGGAAAGGACAAAAGCACAGAAAAATTCCTTTTTGAGATATTTCTCGGGTTCAGGAGGTAGATTATAGAAAGGGAAGGTGTTAGCACCCTTTCTATCCGTGGTTATCCACGGGCTCTTAGGTACTTGCTCATTGTGTTTTCAAAAGTTTGCTTTTCTTTGTGTTTGTGGGTTTGAAAAGAGTTTTTTTTTTGAAGAGAGTGTAAGTGCGAAAAAGTTTTGTTTTGTTTTAAAAGGAGAAAGTACTTAAGAACCATCTACCTACTCGAAAAAGGAATTAAACTGTGCTAATGTCCTTTAGACAATGCTATCCCACTATTGAGGAGTAGGTAGCATCGTTGTTAGAGTTTTCTGGTCAATTCGATTAAGGGACGTGTGGTCACTAAAGCAATGTTAGGACGCTTTAGTGGTAACCCTAATGTCTTAGATCATTTTTTCCGAGGCAACCGTTTCGAGGCAACTTATGATCTTTGGACAAGAGGACGACCTCTAAAACTTCCTATACTCAATGACCACGTTCGAGGCAACCAAGTGAGGTGTACCCTAAGAGTGGCATTTGCAAGTGTGTTACTTTGGTTAATTTTATCTGTACATGTCATGGGTGAGCTACATTGATTTTAGGTTAAATATTGATCTTGTCATGCATTGCCTAGTTATCAAACATATAACAGTTAATATTGTGTGGAAATTAAATTGCGGGAAATTAAATCTAAGTTATTACAAGGAGTCGGGTATTTACATCGCCAAAAACAAACCCTTTAACTTAAATTGCGGAAAATAAAAGAAAGCGATAAATAATTAAAGTCCTAATTAAAAGCTATTACATACCGAAAGCAATTATAATAATATGGAAATATGGATCGCGTGCGAGAAAATTAAATCGGCGTATTTTTTAGGGTTTTGACCCTTTTTATTACAAAGCATGTTTTTTTTTGTTATTTTTGAAATTATGGAATTAAATTAAATCTAAGTTAATTAATTAATTAAATAGAAAATATATTTTTGGGTTTTTTATATTTAAGGAAATAAAATAAAAATGATTAAAATTATTAAAAGCCTAATTCTACATTAATTTTAATTTATTGCAAAAAATGTTAAAAGTTAAACCTATTTAAAACTAAATTAATTGGTTAATATTTATTTACAAAAATAAAATAATGAAATTAGTTTTAATGAATAAAAATAATATTTTGTTTTCTGATTTTATTAGGAAAATTATTAATTAGTTAATTAACAATAAAATTAAAATTAGAACAAAATAAATAAATGAAAATATAAAGAGTAAAGGAAATAACCCAGGGGGTGTGGGCCTAATTTGAAGGTGTGACTTACAATTTCCAGGCCCAATAATTGTCAGCCTTGTTTGACTTTCAGGATCACCCACGTGCCTGTTGACTTGGACATATGATAGTCCTTCATTCCTGGCCACCAGATTTGGCCTGGAGGCCATCTGGCACGTTGAGATTGCAAGTGTATGGTAGACCATGCTTTGGAGATCACATGCAATTCCCTGTAGAAAAAATACACAAATGTTTTGGGGGACCTAGGATTCGAACTCAGGTCTTATGAGACAATCCACTAGCGCCTCCACCAACTGAGTTGTGTGTTCTTTTTGTTAATAGAATAAGCACTGAATATTATATGCACAACAAACAATTATGCCTGAATAAAAAAAACAAGCACGGATTTTCAAAACTGGCCAATCAGGGGAGGACACCTAGTCGTCTTCTCCAATGGCCCTGGTATATTTTCCTGCGAATTTGGATCCGCAACAAAATCCGTGGCATCATCCTATAATCAATTCTAGGTCACAAAAATGCAAACCAAACCCATCATCCTGTTCGCCTCGTTCTCCTAAGTCCATCCATGGCCATAGCTTGTCTTGATTTTACCTATAATCAAAACGCCTAAAAACAAAGAACCAAAACCCTAGCTTCGGGCATGGCTATACAGACTACAAGAATGAAATTAAACATTGCAAAAAGGTTAGAAATTATGCAAAGATCAAGATTATGTCAATATTTAGGCAAAAAAATGCAAGAACATGGATTCACGATTCCATGTTCAGAGCTATGTTCGTGGGCACTTACAGCTCTATTCAGGAGGTCTCAAGGCCTGGTTTTGATTGCTTTAGCTCCACTGGATGTCAGGCAAGGAAGCTACGTTGAGATCTTGGGTTGAATCGTACTCTAACCAAGGTTTTGATCTCACACTTTTGCAAGCTTTTTTCAATTCTGGTTTGGCCGTTTATGTAGTGCTTAGGTCCTGTTCTTGATGTGTATGGCTTGTGTGTCTATATGGAATTGCATTAGGTCAAGAATTGGGCTTTAATCCATATGCATTGAAGATTTTGAGATTTGATATGATCACCATTGATAAAGTTTCCAAAATTGTACCAAATCCAAGATTTTGTTCACAACAATGCTTGATACGAATTTGACTGAGTGTATAACGTTAATTGAAAGCTGTAATGATCAAAAAGATATCATTCTATCAATTTTTGGATTTTATTTGAATTAATATTGATTTAAAATGAATTAATTCAATAAAACTTAAATAAAATATAAAATTTATTGAATGGACATGAAACTGAAGATGGGACACGTGTGTGGTGTGATAAGACCATATCAAGTGGAAAAAAGTGGGCCCTTTTGCCAAAAATTGGAGTTTTGAGGATAGGTGACTTTTGGCAATTTTGAAAAATTGCCCAACTTCAACAATGCATAACTTCCTCAATTATGAACTTTTGGAAGTGTTATTGGACTTTTTAGAAACCTTGAGATGTCCTTTAACCAACCCTTTTGGTCTCATCACATTTTGATATTCCATGCTCAAGTTATAAGCTTTGGCAAAAAAGGTCTTTTTGTTGACTTTCAAAAATGACCTATAATGTCCAAATTTGTAACTTTTTATGAGAGAATTTATTGATCTTGGGGTGTGAAGATGGATTGTAGGAAATTGCATCCTCTTAAAAATGAGATTTGTATGGGTCATTTCGCATAAAGTATGAGAAAGTTATTCTTGGTCAAAGTTGAGTAGACTTTTCCTACAAAACCCTAATTTAGCAACTTTTGAATCTTGATGAATCTTGAGCAATCCTTGATGAATCATGATAAACACTTGATAAAATGATGAATTATCCTTCAAAAATAGAATGTTTACAAAAAATCTTGAGATTTGACTATTTGTAGGTCACAGTTGACTTTTGCCCTAGCATAGTCGATTTTTGGACTTCTTGAGCAATTGACTGACCAAACTTTCTCTGCAAGGCTTGAAATTTGACATGGATGAACTTGAGAACATATTAGGACATTGTGGAGCATTTGAGACCATTTTGATGTAAGGACCTTGATGCAACACAAAACCCTAATTTTGAATTGACTACCTTAGGAGGTGGTTTGACTGTCCAACTCTTGAGCCATCTTGAACAACTTGGAGATGATTCTTGACATGTCTTGAGAAATATGGGAGGGAAAATTTTGGGGTTCAACAATAACAAAGATAAATCCCTTGGTCCTTGAAATGGTTAGTGAAAATGATATGGCATGATGTCATGATGCTTATGATGTCATGTTCGAACAATTAATCATATACATACAAAACACACAAGACCTTAGGTTTAAGCTTGCATGGAGTTTGTAGGTAAGTACCCTATTGAAGTTTTAGTTAGCTCAACCTGTCCTAAAAGAAGTAACTGGGTTCTAGGAGTCCCAATATCACTGATCTTTCTCCCAAGCATTGTTTCAGCACAAGCATCTGATTTACGACTGAAATATCCCAAGAGTCTGATCTCAATGAGTGTAGCATCGAGTATCAAACAACTTCAGTCTGCACCAAAGCCAGCTATCTCACTAATTTCTAATGGCTAAGTTGTGTTAACTAAGTTTCTACGTCAGTTAGTACTTTATGACACCACGCGACAACCCATCATTCTCCTTGACTTAACTCAAGGGACACTGGCACCAAGCAATGTGTCTCACTAACGTAGCCATATTTTTAACTGTATCGGTATACGCCATACAATTTTCACGATCTATTGCTACTTACCTAAAATGCCTCAGATTCGAGTATAGGATCTTTACAAGAATAACCTAAACAACCCTTAAAAATAAATCAGGAAAATCAAATTAGGAAAGCAAATTAAAGGTGATCTAGCTCTAAGGTAACCCCACTTTTAGTATATTCCCCAGCAGAGTCGCCAGTTCTGTAATACGGTGGGAGAACTGACTTTTGGTTTTATGTTTTATCGTAAATGTTGCGGATAGCAAGAGCCACCACCAGCTTTTCTTTTATCCAATCAAGGAAAGGGTGAAAAGAACAGGAAAAACCTTTTGAGAATTTTTCTGAGTAAGGGGGGTAGGTTATGAAAAGGGAAGGTGTTAGCACCCTTTTCATCCGTAGTTATCTACGGGCTCTTAATCGCTAGCTCACTTTGAAAATGCTTTTGGTGTATGTGTTTGAAAATATTTTGAACTGATGTGTCGGCTGTTTGAACAACTCCTATAAGATGTATGTGGAGTGTTTGGATGGTTTGTTTGGATAGGACTTTGCAAGGTGTGAGAGGTTCAAAGTTTTTGACTTCAAAACTCAAGAATGGGGTTTTGTGGACAGTTATGGATTTTTAAGAGTATGAGATTTTGAGGGCTTGTCTACACAACAAGACTTCTGGGATTTTATCTTGAAAATTCCCTCTCTATTTATAGAGAAGGTTTGAGAGGATGAGAGAGTTTTTTTCAGAAGCTGTCAAAATTCTGGTTTGGTTGAGATGAAACAACCAAGTTATGTGAAATTTGATGTCCCAATGCATGGTACATAAGGGATCTGAAGTGGCTAAAAGCTTTTTGGGCATGTTACTTCTTTCTTTGACATTTATTGTGCAAAAAAAACAGTTGAGAGGCTCAAGGAGAGGTGACTTTGTATAAAGCATGCTTTATGTGAATGGCAATGGTGCCTTTGTGCCATAAATGGAATGATGCAATGGACAATACTTGAATCACTTGGATAATGGTTCAATAAATTGTGTAAACATCTGATTATTGATAGATTTTTAAGTCAAAAGGCCTGCAAAGTAAGATTATGCAGCATGGCTATTGATTTGGTTCTTGTTCATCACAAAATCTGCCTTGTAATTCAAGAATGAAATCCTAACTTCTTGGATTTGATTCTCTTAGATTAAGTATGATCTCAATAAGTTATTTGACATTTTGGAAAGCTTTTAACATCCTCTAAAACCTTCATGTTTTCTATTTTTGAAGAATCCAGTTGTAACTTGATGAAAATTGGCCAAGAAGTTGGGATAAAATCCTGACCAAACCTGTTGAAAATTTCTCTAAGTGTTTATACAAAAATACCATGACTTCATGAATTTATAACTCAAAATACAAGCACTTCTAGGACTTGATTAGAAAAGCAAAGTTGTAGACATCATCAACATATACAAATTTCATGTTGAAAGTTTTCTTTGAATTATCTTACATCTTGGTGAAAGAATGGCAGGAAGTAATGAAATTATCATGTATAAAAAAACACTTAGAAAAATTTCTAAGTCTTGAAAAGTTTGACTTTTCACATTGACTTTTGACTTTCTTGACTTCTTGATGATCGAGCTTTTTATTTTGAATATCTTAATGAATTGTTATCTTTGAAACCAAATTTTGACCGAAAAGTCAAAGTTTGACTTTTGGTGTATCAGTTGACCAAATTTCAACTATCAATCCACTAATCTTGAGAATTGATTTTAGCCATGAAATTAGGTCAACATGTTATATTTGAGCATTTGAGATTATTCTTCAAGCCATTAGGTCATGTATTAGGTCAAAGGTCAATGATTAGTCGTTCTTAGTCAAAACCCTAATTTGTGGTCTCGGTGTTTCGGAAGTGATTTTGTCTGATCAATTCCTTGATAATCATTGAGCATTAGAGGTCCTTTGTGAAATGTATTTGAGAAAAAAGAGGATAAATTTTGGGGTACAATAGTTGCCCCTGTTCAATCTTCTTAAACCTGAAGAGGTATATTGGCAAGTCCGCCATATATTTGCACTCACTTGTGCATGAGGTGAACTGTTTGTTGATTATCGGGAATGGGCTTAGATATGCCATTTGGAGAAGTGATGAAGAGTTCGTCGGAGGTAGGCTTACAGATGCCATCCGGAGTGACTGTCGAGGGAGAAGTATTAGAATAAATCTTTTGTCAATTTATACTGAAACTGTGGATGTCTTTTTCCTGTTTTTAATTGGAAGAGATAAATCTAACCAGAAGAGGTATGTTGTTTGGTAACTTCACTGGTGAAAATATTCCTAAACAGAAGAGGTATGTTGATTGCCTGTCTTTAATCTGGAGGAAATAAATCTAACCAGAAGAGGTCTTCGGTCGTCTGTCTTTAATCCGAAAGAAATAAATCTAACCAAAAGAGGTCTTCGTTCGTCTGTCTTTAATCCGGAAGAAATAAATCTAACCAGAAGAGATCTTCGTTCGCCTGTCTTTAATATGGAAGAAATAAATCTAACCAGAAGAGGTCATTGTTCACATGTCTTTAATCCGGAAGAAATAAATCTAACCAGAAGAGGTCTTTGTTCGGTTGTCTTTAATCTGGAAGAAATAAATCTAACCAGAAGAGGTCTTTGTTCGCCTGTCTTTAATATAGAAGAAATAAATCTAACCATAAGAGGTATTTGTTTGTATGTCTTTAATCTAGAAGAAATAAATCTAACTAGAAGAGGTCTTTGTTCGCCTGTCTTTAATCTGGAAGAAATAAATCTGACCAGAAGAAGTCTTTGTTCACATGTCATTAATCTGGAAGAAATAAATCTAACCAGAAGAGGTCTTTGTTCGCCTGTCTTTAATCTGGAAGAAATAAATCTAACTAGAAGAGGTCTTTGTTCGCTTGTCTTTAAACTGGAAGAAATAAATCTAACCAAAAGAGGTCTTTGTTTGCCTGTCTTTAATTCGGAGGAAATAAATCTAACCAGAAGAGGTCTTTGTTCTCCTGTCTTTAATCTGGAAGAAATAAATCTAACTATAAGAGGTCTTTGTTCGCCTGTCTTTAATCTGGAGGAAATAAATCTAACCAGAAGAGGTCTTCGTTCATCTGTCTTTAATCCGGAAGAAATAAATCTAACCAGAAGAGGTCTTTGTTCGCCTGTCTTTAATCTGGAAGAAATAAATCTAACCAGAAGAGGTCTTTGTTTGCCTGTCTTTAATACGAAAGAAATAAATGTAACCAGAAGAAGTCTTTGTTCTCCCGTCTTTAATCTGGAAGAAATAAATCTAACCAGAAGAGGTCTTGATTGATCGCCTATCATTAACTAGAAGAAGTGAATACATCCAGAAGAGGACTGTTGATTGCATATCATTAACTGGAAGAAGTGAATCCAGCCAGAAGAGGACTGTAGATTGATGATTTATTTTTCCTGCAAGGAAGAGGGTTAGTTACATGCATATATATGCATGGTGTAATAATATTCTCAAAATAAATGATATTATGCCATATGCATTTGTTATGTATGTGATATGTTTTAATGAAGTGTATCTTTGACGAATGTTGGGGAGCTTTGGGAAGTTAAATCCCAGATTGCTTGTTGGAGATGAAGAGTATGTGTATCTTTGAACTTTGTTTTAGAATGCTTCCGCTAGGGGATTCCTGTTTTAGTAAGGAGAACTCCTCCGGGGAACATTGACTTTGACTCTTTTATTGAGGAAACTCTGCGAGGAATGTTAATCTCTGCTTGGGGAATAGAGTTCATGAGTTTTAGTTGTCCATTTCTCTACTGGGGAGCTATATCTTGATTGGAGAGTGTGATAAGATGGGAGAACTGACTTGGGATGTTTTGCATTTTATCGCAATTGTTGCGGTTAGCAAGAGTCACCATCGACTTTTCTTTTATCCAAAAGGAAAGGCTGAAAAGAACAGGAAAGACCTTTGAGATTATTTCTTGTGTTCGGGGGGTATCTTATGAAAAGGGAATGTATTAGCACCCTTTTCATTCATATTTATCTATGGGCTCTTAGTTGCTTGCTAGATCTCTTGATTTGTTTGAAAATGTGCTTTGTGGTGGTTTTGAAAGTAATTTGAAAAAGGCGCCTTCGTTTAGGCAAACTTTGTAATAGTTCTCGTTTTTAAGAACGTATACAAAGTGTTGGACTTTTGAAAAATATTTCACGTTTGGAAAGTGTTTTGAAAATGTTTGTTTTGAAAGTGTTTGGTGTTTGTTTTGAAAGTGAGCAAGAAACTAGGAACAATCTATCTACCCGAAAGTCTTTTGTTTATTTCTTCCTTCCTTTGATATTGCTATCTTACCATTGATTTGGTAAGAAGCCTTATCTTTGGATGTAAAGGGACGGGAATGGGTCATCGTATAGTCATGATAGCAATGTTGTGAGATATCTTAGCATTTCTCTTTGAGGGACTAAGATCATTTTGAAAGGCAACATTTGTAGCGTCATCGAGGGACTATGATCTTGTATTTTTTGATTGTTTTTGCTAAGATACCCCACATGCGTATCATGACCATTTTTGTAAGGCAACAAAGTGGAATTACCCTAAGGGTGCAAGTGTACAAGTGTGTTTGATTTACATGCATTGTTTATCTTGAATTAAGGTTTGCTACTTATTGATTTTGTCTTTCCATACAAACCCTAATTACTAACATTTATATGAAAGCGATAAATTACGGAAAGTAAAATTACTATGCTATTACATCATTAGGGGAGGGGGTATACAAATTTACAAATGGGGATTGCAAGAAAATTAAACCTAATTATCTATTACAACCATATTGACTAATGTACAAGAATTTAATAAATGTGCAAGAAAATAAATGGGAAGGAAATGATTTTTTTGTGAAAGGGTTTAGTTTTGACCTAACTAAGAAACATGATTAATTAAAATTAAATAAAATTAAACTTAAACTAGAAAAGAAATTAAGTTTGAAGGCATTTTTAGGGTTTTTTTTATGAAAAGGTTTTAAGTTTAATAAAAATAATATGGAAATTAATTAATTAAAAGAACCTAAATTCTAAGTAAATTTTAAATAAAAGGAAAAAATAAATAAGCCTAAATCTAATTATTAATTTATTAAGAAAAAGAAATTAATTTTGTTAAGAAAATGTTTTTGTCTTTTTAGTTTTATAAAGAAAATAAAAATAAGTGTGAAAATAATAAATAAAAATATTTTTGAATTTTTTTAATAATAATAATAATAATAATAATAATAATAATAATAATAATAATAATAATAATAATAATAAATAATAAAGAAAAATGAAATAAAATAAAAAAAGAAAAAGAAAATAAAATGAATTAAAATGAGAAAAGAGTTTGGGCCAGTATGCAAAAGTAAATGGAGGGGTGATAAGTTAGCAAAAATGGAAGGCCCACTGCAGGAGGCCCAGCGTGCTAGTTGCTGGCAAAAAAGAAGGAAAGTATTGAAAATTAAAATAAAAGGTAGCGCTGGGACTTGAACCCATGACCCTTACCATACACGTGCGCTACCTTTGCCACTGGGGTGGCTGTACATCCTTTAACATAAGTGAAATGATAAATACATAACACAAAACAAGTCCTAAAAATGACTTCATCTTCAATCTCCAGCCATGGTTCCTGTAACTTGCTCATTTCTCAACAAAAATGAAAGATGCAAACATGAAAGTTGCTCCATTTTTCCATACGAACCCAACCATATAAATATCATAAGCTATAAATCAAAGATGAATGAGAATTTCTAAAAGTACCAAATTCCGACCTAACTTTTTTCAGAGATTCAAACCTAAAATTCTATAAGCTCAATCAATATAAATGAAATATATAGATATGTACAGTTTCAGGGCAATGATATCTACATTTTATCTTCACAAATGCAAGCTTAACAATGCCTAAATGAAAAGATAGAAGTTCAGAAAAGATACCTCAAAATTGGAAATTGTGAAATGCAAATGAGCTTGATTCAAGGTGCTGCGATGATCAGGTTAGCTTCCTCAAGTTCCCAGGAAGCTAATGCAATGATTAGCTTGAGCAATGGGTGGCTGGAATGGCCTAGAGAAGTCAACTTTCAGTGCTCTATTTTTGGTTATGGAGAATGATGGAGATGGAGTTACAGTTATGAAACAGGGACATGGATGGACTATACTTGATATATAGGAGCTTTGTGATTGATTAGGAAGGAAAACGCACGCGGGAATTGTGAGTTACAAGTTCAAAGTCAGAATGTGCATATAAATGGAGTTTTGATGCAAGTTATGATTTGAGGGAGTTTGAGACTTGTAGTTGATCAGAATTCAAAATCAAATGTTTAAGCTCAACATGTGATTTTCTTGAAAAATCAAGTTTCCATGCTTTGTACTTGCTATTGTAGAGTGGTTATGCTTTAAACAAACTTGCTTCTGACTTTGTAGATGGAGTGTGATCAGAGGGAACAAGTGAGAGGCTCAAGAATTGACTTTGTGCATAAAGCTTGCTTTTCAAGAATGGCAATGTTAGCTTTCTTCCCAAAATGGCAAATGGACTTGGACAATGCTTAAACCACTTGGATTATAGCTCAAAAGTTTATGTAATCCATTAATTATGTATAGATACACAAGTTAGAAGACCTACAAAGAAAGATTATGCAACCTAACATTGAGATTGGATTATGTGCTCATCAAGAAATGACTTGTAATTCAAGTTTGAAACCCTAACTTCTTGCCTTCGATTCTCCTACCTCAAGTATGATCTCAATAAGTTATTGGACATTTTGAAAAGCTTGTAACATTCTCTAAAACCTCTATGTTTTACATTTTTTAAGATTCATCTTGTAACTATGTGAAAAATTTCCATGAAGTTAGGTCATAATTCTTCCTAAACTAGGGCCAAATTTCACTAAGTTTTTTAAGTTTCATGAGCATGTCTTCACAAAATCATAACTTGAAATCCAAGCATTTCTAGAAAAAGTTATGCTCTAAAATGTTTTAAATATCATTTATATCTACAACTTTCATGTTGGAAGTTTCCTTTGAATTATCTTGCATCATGATGTAAATTTGGCACAGCGTTATGAGAAAAACATGAATTTTCAACACTTAGAAAAATTCTAAGTCTTGGAATTTTGACTTTTCAAAATGAAATCTTGAATTTTTGATTTCTTGATGAACAAGTTTCATATTTTGACATGTCTTGATGAATTGTAATATTTGAAACTTGATTTTGATCAAAAAGTCAAAGTTTGACTTTTTAGTGTACATTTGACTTTTCATCAGTTGACTGAAATTCAACTATCAATCAATTAATCTTGGAAAATGTTTTGAGCCATTCCATTAGGTAAAAATGATGTATGTGAATCCTTGAGATCATGTCTTAAACCAATAAATCATTTTCTAGGTCAAAAATCAAAGATTGCACTTTCCCAGTTAAAACCCTAATTTTGACCATTTTGCCCTTTTGATAATCTGATCAAATTTCTAGAGGAATTGTGATACAAAATTGATCAAATGACATATATGAGTTCATGATGTTTATATGGATAAAAAATTATGAAGTTTGACTATAAATTGACCACAATTGACTTTTTCCCCAATACAACTGATTTTAAGTCAACTGATCAATTGACTAAGAAAAAATGTGATCCAAGACTTGAAACTTGACATGAGAAATCTTGAGGGTCCAAAATGATCCATGAAATTAATATGGGGGATTAAAAGTCCAATTGTCCTTGTGCAAACTCAAACCCTAATTTTCAGTTATCAGTGCTTGAGGAGGTGTCTTGAATTGATCAAACCTTGTGTGGTCTTGAACCAAAGGAGATATTTATGAGGGATTACTTGAGAAATGAGAGGGAAAATTTTGGGGTACAGCAGAGAGGAATAAAGTTTAGTTGTTATCTGGTTGGATTCTAGACTTCACAACAACTTGTTGGGGATAAAGACGTTAATTGTTATCTGGTCAGATTCCATGCTTTGTAGCAACTTATTGGGGATAGTGGCAAACTCTACTAGGGAAGAGGAGTTTTGTTAGTGATTTGAAGAGGTTAAACTACTATCTGGTCGGGTCCAGGTTTCATAGAAACTTAGCCTTGAGTTTAACTGTTATCTGTTCGGGTCCAAGTTTCGCAGTAACTTCCCAGAAAGATGAAGTTTGCAGTAACTTGCTTGGAGAAACAGAGTCAACTATTATTTGGTCGGTTTCCATGCTCCACAGGAACTTTCGGGGATAGCAACGACTCTGTTAGGGATTTCAATGACCTTACCAGAGATTAAGGGGTTTTGTCCATTGATTTTTAATAGTCTGAGAGGCTAACTCAAGCTGGGGAATTTGCAGTTTGTTTGGGAAATAAACTCGGTTAAAGAGAAAATTTTGACGACCTTCTGGGGGAATGAATTTTTAGGAAGAAACTCCACAAGGCTTCTTTCTTAAGACCAACTCAGTTGGGGAGAGGGTTTTCAAGGGATTGGAACTCTGGATGGAGATTACATGAATCTGACTTTATGGGGATAATCTTATTGAAGTATCTCTGCGGGGATATCCCAAATCCTTAAGGGGATGCGTATTACTATTTTTATGTATACATTTGTTAATTGTTTAATCATGTTCATACGCATATGTTCAATCAATTTTAGTCATTGGACCCTTTTTCACTCAAAACAGAAAAAACAAAAAGTTTGCACTTCAAAGTATATTTGTATCGATGTTTGCCTATAAACAGGCGTTTTTGTACAAGGAGACAGACATCCTAGTAAGAGGAAATCGTCAAAAGAGTGAAAGGAATACAAAATGAAACCCAAATAATAGCCATGTGCAAGTGATCTCATTGGGTTCCAACTCTGCTATTGCCCCCCATGTCTTCGAACATCATCCCTTGTCGTCGAAAGAAGTTGATTGAATTGATCTTGGACCATTGAACTTAGACCTTGGTATTAAAAACTGGCCGTAGAGATTTCACGAGACATAGTCATACGCTTTTATCCTTAACTTTTTCCTGGACCGCCTTTTCGGGTTTTCAGCCCACCGGGATACTCATTTTTGCCCAAGCTTCCCTTTTGGGTTTTCGACTTTTCGGGTTTACAATCTTTTGTATATATCCTTAACTTTGCCCGAACCTTTTTGGTTCGCCGAGATGCCCTTATTTTTGCCTAGGTGTGTCAACCTAGCGGGTCATCTTATGCATAGTATTTTTTAACTATGTTCGCTGTAACGCAGTGGGAGAACTGACTTGGTGTTTCGCGTTTGATCGCAATTGTTGCGGATAGCAAGAGTCACCACCTACTTTTCTTTTATCCAAAAGGAAAGGTTGAAAATAACAGGAAATACCTTTCAGGATATTTCTTGAGTTCGGGGGGTAGGTTATGAAAAGGGAAGGTGTTAGCACCCTTTTCATCCATAGTTATCTACGGGCTCTTAGTTGCTTGCTAGATCACTTGCTTTTGTTTGAAAATGTGCTTGTGGTGTGTTTTTTGAAAGAATTTTGAAAAACGTCTTTGTAATGGTTCTTGTTTCTATAAGAACACGTACAAAGGGTTGGTTTTTGAAAATAGTTCAAAGAGGTGTTTATGGAATGTGTTTTTTGAAAGTGATTTTGAAAAGGTGTCTTTGTAATGGTTCTCGTTTCTATAAGAATGCGTACAAAGTGTTTTAACTTTTGAAAATGTCTCAAATGAAAGTGTTGGTGTATAAAATGTTTTTGTTGTAAGCAAGCGAGCAACTAGGAGTATCCTACCTACTTAAAACGTATAATGTTCTTTTCCTCCTCCTTTAGATGTTGCTATCTTACCATTGATTTGGTAAGAAGCCCCATCATTGGATGTGAAGGGACATGCGTGGGACATTTGTATAGTCATAGAAGGCAACTTATGGGACGTTCTAGCAATATAGCTTAGGGGCTAGATCATTTACCAAAGGCAACATTGAGGGTTATCGAGAGACTACGATCTTTTATCGAGGGTCTTTGATAAAATGCCCAAGTTCGAGGGACATGACTATTTTTCCGAGGCAACAAGTGGGATTACCCTAAGGGTTCATGTGTGAATAGTGTGTTTGATTTGCATGCATTTAGTCTTTGATTAGGGGTTGCCTACTAGTTGCTTTTGTCTTGCCATACATGCCCTATTTTACAAGTAATCATACAAAAGTAATAAAAAGCAGAAAGATAAAATCCTACACTATTACAACCATATTGAATTGCATGAAAATATAAAGGCAAAAATAAAATAAAAGCAAGAAAAATGAGGGTCTTTCAATTGAGGCAGAAAACCCTTCAATTCTGCACTTTCTGGCTCTCTTCGATTTGGCCTGAAAGGGGTGAAGGCGTGGATTTTGACTGAGGCCTGGGGGTCAGCATGTTGTGCCTTTTGATTTGGGCATAGAGGCCAGCATGTTGTGCCTTTCGACTGGGCCTGGAACCAGTGCAAGATGTAATCTTCCTTTCTGCCTCCTTCGACTGGGCCTAGAAGTCAGCATGTTGTGCCTTTCATCTAGGCCTGGAATTAGTGAGGAAGCCTGAGGCTTCGTTTCATATTCATGTCTCATATTTTTTTTAGTTTGAGATATTAAATAGCAACATGTTCCAAGGCTATGCCAGCATTATCTTAGGGCTAGGTTAGTTCTTAAAACATTTGTAAGAAACCAAACAACAAAACCAAAAGGAAAGACAATAAAGAAAAACCAAAATGGTGTAAACGAATGGGGAACAAATGCTATGTATATATTTGAAATGAAAAGTAATTTTATTTACATGGGTAAAGGTCTTGAATATTATTTAACTGGAAAGAATAATAATAAATCTTGGAGAAATTTATCTGAACTAGAGAAAATGTCTACAGGAAAGAATCAGGATAAAACATTGAGAGATTTAAACTGAACCAGTAGAGGTATTGAATATTCTTTAACTGGAAATAATCAGAATAAATCTTTGGAGCGATTTATCTGTACCAGAGAAGGAGTTTACCAGAAAGGAATCGGGATAAACCATTGATCGATTTAAACTGAACCAGCAGAAGTCTGAAGGAAGTATTTGTCATGTAGATAGTCACCTTGTCTTGTCCCGAGAATTTATCTGCAATTGATTTATTCATAGATATTTATCATGTCTGGTTTCAGGTATTAAACTTGATGATGATAGGTGATGAAGGAAGCCTAGATGATTACTACTCCAAAAGGCAATGAAGTAATCTTGGACGATTACGACTTCGTCAAACGATGAAGGAATCTTTGATGATTTCTACCTCAGCTGATGATGAAGGAATCTGGGACGATTACTACCTCAACGGATGATGAAGGAATCTGGGACGATTATTACCTCAATGGATGACGAAGGAATATGAGACGATTACTACCTCAGCAGGTAATGAAGGAATATGGATGATTACTACCTCAGAAGGTAATGAAGGAATCTTGGACGATTACTACCTTAGCGGATGATGAAGGAATCTGGGAAAATTACTACCTCAACAGACAATGAAGGAATCTTGGATGATTACTACCTCAGCAGATGATGAAGGAATCTTGGACGATTTCTACTCCAAAAGATGATGAAGGAATCTGGGACGATTACTACCTCAGCGGATAATGAAGGAATCTTGGATGATTGCTACTCCAAATGATGATGAAGGAATCTGGGACAATTACTATCTCAACAGATAATGAAGGAATCTTGGATGATTTCTACTCCAACAGATAATGAAGTAATCTTGGATTATTACTACCTCAGCGGATGATGAAGGAATCTGAAATGATGACTACCTCAACAGATAATGAAGGAACCTTAGACGATTACTACCTTAGTGGATGATGAAGGAGTCTTGGAAGATTACTACCTCAACGGATGATGAAGGAATCTGAGATGATTACTACCTCAACAGATAATGAAGGAATCTTGGATGATTACTACCTCAGCGGGTGATGAAGAAATCTGGGACGAATACTACCTCAATAGATAATGAATGAATCCAAGCTTGATTTTGTCTTGGAGAAGTTTACAGATAATTAATGACACTTATCCGTTGATCTTTTCCTGAAAAGGTAAAGAATTAGTTGTATGCAATGTCATGATGGATGAAATGCATGACGTAATGATGTTTCTCAAAGTAAATGAGATTATGAAATGTTGTTGGAATGTAATTTTGTCTTTGGAAAATAAATCCTTGACAAATGTTGGGGAGCTTTGGGAAACCAAACTTTCGGGCGGCGGTTGGGGATGAAGTGCATGCACATCTTCAAACCTTGATTAGAATGTTTCCACTGGGGAATCTTGTTTTATTTTTTGAAGAGAACTCCGTTGGGGAATGCTGATTTCGCTTGAGGAAAAAAATTTGTGGAGAGTGTTGATTTCCGTTTAGGGAAGAAAGTTCAAGAGTTTCGGTTGTCCGCTGCTCTATTGGAGAGTTATCTCTTGTTGGAAGAGAAAGGAAATTAACAACTTATTAGGGATGAAGAAGTTAATTGTTATCTGGTTGTATCCCAGGTTTTACCGCAACTCACTGGGGATTGTAGAGCAGTCTACTGGGGAAGAGGAGTTGTGGTCCCTTGATTTGTGATAGTCTGGGGAATCTTGTCGTTTGTTAGGGAAATAAACCTTGTCACCAACCTGCTGAAGAGGCGTTTCCTTTTTGTAGAACTCCTCGAAGATTCTTGAGATTAAACCCAATTGGGGAGAAGTTTTCAAAGATTGAAACTCTAGTTGGGGATCGCCCTACGAAAAGGACTTTGTGGGAGATTTGTCACTACCCCTAGTAGCAAGTGTTTGTAGTATTACTAGGAAATGTTTTATTGAATGTATACAACCCTTTGTTAGAGTTCATATTAAATGCCCTAAGTGACTCGGATGAAAATCTGCCCCTAGTTTTTCAGCACTTCTTGAGAGATTTCTTGGAATCTGGACTTGACTGCCCCAAATGTGTTGGATAGTGATCACGCTGTACCCCCCTGTTTATAGGAGATTCGTCATTGGAAGTGTCATCCCATTTAAAGTGATTTTTCTCACTGAGAGAGCTTCCGTTTGCTGGATATTCATTGTGTGAATTTCTCTGTTGTCAAACAATTAGTCATATTTAAACAACGATATTCAAATAATGCAAAGTTTATGCTTGTATTGAAGTTTTAAAAATGAGTTTTAGCAGATAAAAGAATTTTGCAAGTATGTGAATTCAAATCAGGATTTAGAGTAAAGCCTTACAGGAGTCATGATACCTTTTGTAACAATATGCTTTTGAACTAACCCATGCTTCAATTAGGACTTTGAAAGGATGTATCATGGTCTGGTTCATGGTTTAAGAAACAAATGATAAAGGCTCAAAGTTTATTTGTACCTGCCGGTTCTTCGTGATGTTCTTCAGTCCTAAACTCAGTTAATTGTACGTTTGAATTCCACTGGGGTCTGGAATGGCGTTCTGGTGATGGTTCAAACAAGTTGAGTTTGTTGGAAGGCAGTCATTTTCACAAAATTTTTCATGTTGTTGAGGATTTTTAGTGACCTATTTTTTGATTTATTATCCCTGATTTTGCCTGACTGTTATTGTTTTTGACATTATGGTCAGCAGGATGTCCTAGTTTTTCTTAAGTCTCCTTCGTAGGTTTTGACTGAGTGGGCTTTTCTTTTAAGAGATGATGACTGCCTATTTTATAGGGAACCATCACCATCTTTTGGTTCATAAGGGATGTTTTTGATGTCATTCATTGTGTACGAAGTGAAAACTTGCGACTGAACGCGCACTTGAATTATTTGAGAGACTACCATGCCCGAGGTTTTGATTAAAGGTTTCAATTTGTGTAAAAAGGAAACTCTTACTTCTTTAGATCAAAGAGGTTGACTAGGGATTATCCTCATTATAACTCCAATGTTTAGGAATTTAAAGAACACATGTACATCGTCAGCAAGGTCTTTCCAAAAGTATATTGTATGAGATTATGGCATTGTTTTCGTCATCCTCCCTCTAAATACTTGCAACTTTTAAAACAAGTGTTGAATATCATAAAGGGACTAAAAATCATAGTTTAAATATAATGAAAATGAATGGATTAATTCAAGAAAAACATATGCAATGCATTAATGAAAGAAAGTTTGACATTAATAGAAAAGTGTTTGAACAATTAGGATCAAACTCAATCTCCTTGGCATCAATCATGTCTTGAATCTTGTTCTTCAAAGTTAAACAGTTGTCAGTGTCGTGTCCAGGGCTATCAGAATGGCAGGCGAATCTTACATTTGCATTATACTTGGGAGAGGAGGTATCGGGTTTTTGAGGAGGATCCTTTAGTGTGATCAGTTTCACTTTCAGCAAATGTTGTAGCGCTTGAGACAACGTGTGATCGGTGGGAATAGAACTGACTGTTTTTTAAGCTGGTTCACGAAATGTCGCGGTAAGCAAGAGTCGCCACCGTCTTTTATGTTCTCCAACATGGAAAGGACAAAAGCACAGCAAAATTCCTTATTGAGAATGGTTCTCGGTTCGGGAGGTAGATTTATAGAAAGGGAAGGTGTTAGCACCCTTTCTATCCATGGTTATCCATGGGCTCTTAGGTACATGCTCTTACGTTTTCAAAATTTGTTTGCTTTTCAAGTGTGTGTGGGTTTTGAAAAAGTTTCGTTTGAAAAATTTCTAAGTAACTCTTGTATCGGTCCTCAAGAGTGTATGAAAAATTTGTTTGAAAACTTTTGAAAGTGTAGGTGTGAAAAAAAAATTTTTGTTTGTTTTGAAAAGAGCAAGTACTTAAGAGAATCTTCCTACTCTAAGGAATTAAGTTGTGTAAGAGTCCTTTAGATAGTGCTATCCCACCATTGAGAGGTAGGTAGCACCATCGTTGGAGGTGTTCGGGTCAATTCGATTATCGGGACAGTGTGGTCATCGAAGCCACGGTAGGACACCTTAGAAGTAACCCTAATGTCCTAGATCCTTTTATCCGAGGCAACCGTTTCGAGGCAACTGGATCTTAAGACAAAGGGTGACCTCTAAGATGTCCTATACTTGATGACCACGTTTCGAGGCAACGAGTGAAGCGTACCCTAGGAGTGGCATGTGCTTTGTGTGTTGTTTTTCAGTTAATGTTTTTGTACATGTTATTTGTGAGCTACGAGTTGTTTTTATTTACATACATTCTTTTATGCATTGTTAACAGTTAGGAGTGCGGAAAATAAATTGCGGAAAGATAAATTCTACGCTATTACAAGGCGCGGGTCTATACATCGCCAAAAATACAAAGACCCGTTTTGGTAAATAAGTACGAAAAGTTTAAATAAAGCGGTAAACCTAATTACTATTACATCCGGAGGCAGATACATAAATAATCAAAAATAAAGAATTAAAACTAAAAGGCGCGCGAAAGAATGAATCGGGAATGTCTTAAAGGTGTTGACCCTTTTAAGAAAAGAATTGAATTTTTTTTGTCTTTTTTGTGATTAAATGAAATTAAAAACTAATTGTTAAACTAATTAATTAATTTATTAAAAGAAAAGATTTTTTTGTGTTTTTTATGTTTTTATGAAATAAAATAAAAGAATTAAAATTCTAAGTTAACCTAATTCTAAATTATTTTAGTTATTTAAAAAAGTTAAAATGGCCTAATTAAAGCTAATTCAATTATTTAATATTTATTTACAAAAATAAAATAATAATAATAATAATAATGTTAGTTCTTTTTTTGGATTTTTTTTTTATAAAAAAAAGTTAATTAAGTTAATAGTTGATAAAAGGGAAAAATAAAATAAAGACAAATAAAATATAAAAAGGAAAATTGCAAACCCAATGAGGGGGTTTTAGGCCAAATAGGAGGTGTATTGTTGAATTCTGGCCCATTAAGAAGCCACGTTTGACTTTCCTTGATTGCCTGCGCCTGTGTTGACCTGAGAACTTGATGCTCCTTCCCTTGTGGCCATTGGATTTGCACTTGGAGACACTTGGCGCTTTGGATTTGTGAGGCGCATGATAAGCCTTCTTTGAAGCCTGCACACAAGTATGTAAGAAAAAAATAATATGGGATTTTGAGGGGACCTTAGGACGTGGCAAGGGTTGCTTTAGCTTCAGGGTATGGCAAAGAAGAGAGTCACGTTCTCCTCTTGGCCTGAAAATGCTTGCAAAAACTCCTTTTGATCTCACACTTTTTTTGACAAATTTTGAACTTTGCTCTGGCCGTTTGTGCACTTTTTTTAGGTTGTGAATGAGGCTTGCAAGGATTCTATATATAGTAATGAGTGAGAATCAGTCACTATTATGAGCTCTTAACCATTGCAATTAAACTTTGGATTTCTCCATAACCACCATTAAAGCAACTTGCCAATTTTGTTCAAATTTGAATTTTATGCTTAAAATGGACCTTACACGAATTTGGTAGGTGCATTATGCTTCATCAAGGTCATTCAAACCACAAGATATCATTGAATTAATTTTTTTGATTTTTATTTGAATTTTATGGATTTAAAATGAATTAAATCAATAAAATAAAATAAAAAATAGAAAAATTAATGTTTAATCTTGAAATTAATCATGGGACACGTGGGTGGCATGACAAGGCTGAACCAAGTGGAAAAAAGTGGGCCCTTTTGTCTAAAATTGAAGTTTCAAGGATAATTGACTTTGGCCATTTCACAAAAATTTCCCAATTTCTCCAATGCATATCTTGCTCAATTTTGATCATATGAACATGTTCTTGGACATTTTGGAAAGGTCTTGAAGTCCTCTAACCAATGCCTTTGGTACCATGTCACTTTGATTTACCAATCACAAGTTATGGTCTTTGACTTAAAATGCCTTTTTGTTGACTTTTGAAAATGACCTATAATGTTGAAATTGATAACTTTTTGTGAGAGTATTTCTTGGACTTGGAATGTGAAGATGAGTTGTAGGAAATGTCATCCCCTTCAAAATTAGCATTGGATGGGATTTTTCTGATGAACCATGAAAAAGTTATGCCTTAGTCAAGGTACAGTTGACTTTTCAGCTGTCCAAAAATAGAAACTTTTGACACCTTGATGATTTTTGAGCCATGCTTGAGGAATCATGATCAAGACTTGATCAAATGATGATTGTGGCCTCAAAATAAGATGTTGACCAAAAATTTTGACTTTTGAATGCCAAATGACCATTTTGCCCCTACAGTTGATTGTGAAGCAATTATGGGTTTTGACTGTGCAACTTGACCTTGTGAGCCTTGAAACTTGACATGTAGGTGCTTGACAATGTATATGGGCACATGTGACTTGATTGAGCCCTTGAAAACCTCAACTTCCTTGCAAGAACCAAAACCCTAATTTGACTGGCTTAGGAGGATGGTTTGACTGTGCAACCCTCTGAGAGATCTTGAACCATTTGTGGATGATTCTTGTCAAAACTTTGAAGAATATGGGAGGGAAAATTTTGGGGTACAACAGTTTCCCCTGTTCAATCTTCTTAGACCTGAGGATGTAGATTGGCTTGTGTGCCTTTCGTGATCCGAAGGTGGAAGATGATTGAACACTAGAGTGCCCAGAAATTTGCACTCACATAGTAGAGTATCAGCAATGTGATAGCGGAAATGGGCTTACAGATACCATTTGGAGGGATGGTGGATAGGAGGATGGGCTTATAGATGCCATCTGGAAGTGTGACAGAACCTTGTCGGGAATGGGCTTATAGATGCCATTTGGAACTGTGATGGGAGGATGGGCTTATAGATGCCATCTAGGTGTCGATCGCGTAAGAGATTCCTTAGCGAGAACTTGCGTACCTGAGAAAGAAAGATAATTACCTGGCCTGTTACAGAGGTTGATCTTCACTCAGTCGCTCACAGACATGCCCTGGCTAGATACAGGTATCGAATTTGGAACTTCAAAAGGTTGATGGGTTGTCTCTACTAACAGGTTATCTCAGAAAAATCTTTAGGATTTA
The DNA here is from genome assembly GCA_948472305.1 of Vicia faba. NCBI lineage: Eukaryota > Viridiplantae > Streptophyta > Magnoliopsida > Fabales > Fabaceae > Vicia > Vicia faba. The sequence continues at coordinate 597,086,133 of OX451737.1, forward strand.
ACTGAACCAGAGGAGGTTTTGTCTTTCTTGACGAGTTGTCTCTTTGGACGGGTTTTCTTCATGGACGGGTTGTCTTCAATGACGAGTTGTCTTCAATGAAGGGTGTCTATACTGACGGGTTGTCTTCAATGACGAGTTGTCTTAAATGATGAGTTGTCTTCAATGACGAGTTGTCTTCAATGACGAGTTGTCTTTAATGACGAGTTGTCTTCAATGACGAGTTGTCTTCAATGACGGGTTGTCTTCAATGACGGGTTGTCTTCAATGACGGGTTGTCTTAAATGACGAGTTGTCTATAATGACGGGTTGTCTTCAATGACGAGTTGTCTTTAATGACGAGTTGTCTTCAATGACGAGTTGTCTTCAATGACGGGTTGTCTTCAATGACGGGTTGTCTTCAATGACGGGTTGTCTTCAATGACGAGTTGTCTATAATGACGAGTTGTCTTTAATGACGAGTTGTCTTTAATGACGAGTTGTCTTCAATGACGGGTTGTCTATAATGACGGGTTGTCTTCAATGACGGGTTGTCTTCAATGACGAGTTGTCTTCAATGACGGGTTGTCTTCAATGACGAGTTGTCTATAATGACGGGTTGTCTTCAATGACGAGTTGTCTTTAATGACGAGTTGTCTTCAATGACGGGTTGTCTTCAATGACGAGTTGTCTTCAATGACGAGTTGTCTTAAATGACGAGTTGTCTTCTTTGACTTTAGTAAGTAATTTAACTGGACCTGTCTTCTTTGACTGGATGAGCATCAGAAAAACCTTTGGGATTTAACTGGACTTGTCTTCTTTGACTGGATTAGCATCAGAAAAACCTTTGGGATTTAACTGGATTTGTCTTCTTTGACTGGATTTGTCTTCTTTGACTGGATTTGTCTTTTTTGACTGGATTTGTCTTCTTTGACTGGATTTGTCTTTTTTAACTGGATTGGTCTCTTTTGACTGTATTTGTCTACTTTGACATATCGGATTATTTAACCGTATCCTTCCTGAAAGGGAAAGGTCAGTCGTATGCAATGCATGATATGGATCAAGCAATGATGTTCTTGACATAAATGAGAATGTATGACATGATACGTATATGCATGTATCATGATGTGATGTTTATGAATGTATTTTTGTCTAGGAACGTAAATCCTTGACGCATGCCGGGAAGTTGAATCCTGGGCTAATGTTGAAGAACAGAGTTCTTCATTTCCGCTGGGGATGATGGTTGCAAGAATAAACCGGTAGGAGAAGATGACTCCGTTGGGGAATAAACTTGTTGGAGAGATTACTCTGCGGGGAATACTCTGTGGGAAGAGATACTTCGCTGAGGTTTTGAAGATAACTCCGCCGAGGATTCCGTTGATAAGTTTTGTTGGTGAATTTGATGAATTCCGCTGGGGATAGGAAGAACTTCGCCGAGGACGATCTTTCCGTGGTTTTTAGCTGAGGATAACCCAGTTATAAGCTCTGGTGGAGAATAACCTTTGAATAAAGTCCGGGAGACGTGTTCGTGCTCTGCAGGGGTAATCCTCCAGAATCTACTGGGGATAAGCTTCCTACTGGGGAGATAGATTCAACTCTCCTGGGGAGACTATTGGATTGTACTGTGGAATAGCTCCACTGGGGTGTCTTGTATTCCGCCGGGGAACAATCTTATCTTAAGACTGTCGGGGATGCTTGCTTAGGAACATCTGTATACTCCGCTGGGGAATGCTGAGATTTGCTGGGGGTACCCAATCTCCTTAAGACTGATTGTAGATTAACTCTGCTTGGGGAGAGTATTGTTGATTTGCTGGAGATACAGTGTCTTGTTAGGGCTGACGGGAGACCAACTCTGCTTGGGGAGAGTATTGTGGAACCTTGTCTTACTCCCGGGGGGTGGAGGTATCTTGGTCAAATTGTTCAACTGAATCTAACTTGTACCTGGAGGAAAGCAGCTGTACAGTTTGGGCAACTCTTATTGCCCCAGCTTCTGTGGGAGAAGGTACCTATAGAGGTGTTGGAGGACTGCCGATTTGACAAATCTTCTTCTGGTAGACAAGTGACGAGATGACAGAACATAGTCGTACACTTTTGATCCCTAACTTTTGCCTGGACCGCCCTTTCGGGTTTTCAGTCCACCGGGATACCCATTTTTGCCCAAGCCGCCTTTTTAGGTTTTCGACTTGCCGGGTGTACAGATTTTTCATTTTCATCCCTTATTTTTGCCCGAACCCTTTTGGTTCGCCGGGAAGCCCTTATTTTTGCCTAGGTATGTCAACCTAGCGGGTCTTTGATCATGCGTAGTATTTTTTTTCCGACTATGTCCATGCTCTCAGGATGTAGGGAGGTGCCCCTGTTGTAGTATTGTGTTGCCATGCTACCAGAAGATGTTCGTTTGATCGTCCAATTCCCCAAGTGATTCAGAGGGAGGTTTGCCCCTGGCTACTTGGCATTTGAGAGATTCCCTGAATCTTGACTGGACTGCCCCAGATGATGGACAATGATCATGTCTGCCCCTTGGTTGGAAGTACTTTTGTTCACTTAGATATTCGTCGTGCGAATTTCTCTGCTGTTCGAACAAAAAGTCATATGCAAACAATGTTATTTAAAGATGCAAAGCTTATGTCTGTCTTGAAGTTTTCAAAAATGTGTTTTTTCAGTAAAACAAGCAAATTTTGTAAGATGTCAACTCAGGATTTTACAGCTAGCCTTAAGGAGTCAGGATACCTTTGTAACAGTATGCTTTCGAACTAACCCATGCCTCAGCTAGGACTTTTAAGGATTGCAACGTGGCCTGGTTCACGGTTTAAGAAACAAAGGATAAAGGCTCAAAATGTAATTGTATCCACCCGCTCTTCGTGATGTTCTTCAAACCTAAACTCAGCTAATCGTGCATTAGACCTTGTTTGAGTCTTTGCTCTGACATTCCGGTGATGGTTCGGATATTGACAATTTATTTTGAATAGGCAGTCATTTCTTTTTGTGTTGAGGGTTTGTAGGACCTCTTTCTTATTTTGATTTTGTTATCCCTGTTTTTGCTTGAACTGTTTCTTTTGTGATTACAGTCAGCGGGATGCCCCAATTTTGTAAGTCTCCTTCATAGGTTCTGACTTATTGGGCTTTAGTTTTTTTTTGGTAATGACTGCATGTCTTTATGATTATTCAGGACCATCACTGTCTTTTGTTTTGTAAGGACTTCTTTGGTGCCACTCGTTGTGCACCTGGATCAAACTGAGAACTACCCTGCCCCAGGTTATGATTAAGGGTTTTGATTTTTGAAAAGAAAAACTCCTACTTCTTTGGCTTAGAGGGGTTGACGAGGGATTATCTTCCTTATAACTCCGGTGTTTAGGAATTGAAACAATGCCTGTACCTCATCAGCGGGGGTCTGTTTAAAAGCATATTGTAAAGATCGTGGTATCGTTTTCGTCATCCTCCCTCAAGAGGCTTAGAATTATTAACCGAGCGTTGAACATCACACAAAAATATGAAAGCAATTTGCAATATAGTGAATACGAAATAATTACTTCAAAACAGACATGTGTAATGCATTAATGAAATAACATCGTTTGACATGAATACAATGTTTGAACAATCAAAGAAAAATACAACTTGAACATTCGAATGAACAAAAAATTTCTAATCCTAGCCATGTTTTGGCAAGGGAGCAGTGATCACATTAGGAGTCTCTGGAGAGTCGAACTGGACTTCCTTTGCGTCGATCAGATCCTGAACCTTATTTCTTAAAGTCCAACAATCATCTGTAGCATGCCCCGGGCTGTTAGAATGATAAGCGCAGCGAACGTTGGGGTTATACCTTGAAGGTGTCCTGTTGGGATTCTTAGGAGGGTCCCTTAGAGTTACCAACTTGGTCTCCAGCAGCTGTGGCAATATCTGGGACAAGGTCACGCCGATGGGAGTGAATTTCCTTTTAGGTCTCTCTTCCCTTTGTTGGTTGCGATGTTGAGGAGCACCGGCCGGTTTTGAAATAACCACCGCGTTGACAGCACTAGATTCCTTCTTGGATGGTCTCTTCTCAGTGTTCAAGGAGTCACCAGTTTGTATCTTTCCAGACTTGATACCAGTTTCTATCCTCTCCCCGGTCAAGATCAAATCTGTAAACCCAGCAGAAGAATTCCCAATCAGATGGTTGAAGAAGGGACCAGACAGGGTCCCCAAGAACATGTCAACGAGCTCACGGTCAGTCAAAGGCGGCTGCACCCTTCCAGCCAGATCTCTCCATCTTTGCGCATACTCCTTAAAACCTTCACTCGTCCCAAGTGACATACCCTGGAGTTGGGTACGCGTAGGAGCGAGGTCGGCATTATACTGATACTGCTTATAAAAAACAGTTGCCAAGTCCTCCCAGTTACGAATACTGGTTCCATCCAACTGATAGAACCAATCGAGCTGAGTCCCTGAAAGACTCTCCTGGAAGAAATGGACCCATAGATTCTTGTCTGCCGTGTAGGGTTGGATCTTCCTCGCGTATGAACGGAGGTGCAGCTTAGGGCAGGAAGCCCCGTCGTATTTTACAAAGGCAGGTGCCTTGAACTTGTGAGGGATCACCACCCCAGAAGATAAACCTAGGTCCCCAAAGTCCAACCCAGGCACACGTTGAATCTCCATAGCATTCAGTCGGTCCTCCAGTTGTTTGTACCTGTCTTCAGCAGGGGGGCACTGTTCATCATTGAAATCTGTCTCGGTGTCAGAGACTACGGGACTAGGAACCCTTCCCTCTTGGTGACTGCCTTCCCCAACAGATGGAGTAGTCCGCTCAACTTCATTCTGCAGTGTATTCCCAGATCTGCGTCTAGGGTTGAACAAAACAGTCCTCTTCTTCTTTTTCTTCAAAAGCAGAGTCTTCAATTCCTGTTGTCCTTGGGCTAAGCTCATGACCAGCTCCTGGAACTGGGCGTTCTGGGCCTGGAGGGCCTTGATAGCTTGTCCATTGGATGATTCAGGATTCATGATGACTGCTGAAATAAACAGCGGAGAAGGTAAGTGACATGCAACAAGTGTACATGTAATGCAATGATATGTATGAATGCATGCAATGCTTTCAAGGATCTCGTGGGGTAAACAAGAAAATTGTTAGAATTTGAATTTCGTAGCTTGATTGAAGGAACTTCGTGTTGTTGAGAGTCCTTCTTTCGGAGTCAAGGCTCACCATATCTAGTGGGTCATAGCCCCTGACAACTTTGGCTAGAGGAAAATAAATCCCCTTTGCCCCTTGCTAGACACTTTGATTCATCATGACCTGCATCACAAGCCCTTGAGATCCTTGAAATGGATTAGTCTTTATGCAGGATGCATGCAATGGTATGATGTTATGCTATGCATGGAGTGATGTAAGTAGGCCCTGTAATGAGTCCCAATTAAGGACTGTAAACAAAACCTGCAAGGAACCCATGTTGTTAGATAACAAGTATGTACAAGTAATCAAGTTTGAAGGCACACAAGTCACACAAAGAACCCTTAGAGTTTAGGCCAGCATGAAGTTTGGGGTACTACCCTCTTGAAGTTGGTGGGCTCAAAAACCTGTCCTATCAAAAGTAACCGGATTCTAAGGAGCTCAATATCATTGGGTTGTTTTCTATGTTCATTGTTTTGATTTAGCCACTGAACTGGCGATCAAAATATTCCAATAAAACAACCCTCAATGAGTGTAGTATCGAGTATCAACCAACTTTGGACTGCACCAAAGTCAGTTATCTCACTACCCCTAAAGAGGCCAGGATGGTCAAGTAAGGTTCCTAAGGTCAGTTGATGCTTCACGACACCACGCGGCGGCCCCGTACTCTCCTTGACTTAAATCAAGGGTTACCGGTACTCACCAAAGTGCCACATCAACGTAGCAAACTGCTTCAACCGTGTCGGTATACCCCGCACAGTTCCCTCACAGTTTGTTGCTACATTCTAAGAGGTATCCCCCAGATCCGGGTTAGGATCTATGAAACTCCCAAAACAGGCCCACAATTTAAAGCAAACAAAACAAGCAATTGAAAACATGATGATGAACTATTCCTAAGGTACACCTCACTTATAATTGTCCCCAACAAAGTCGCCAGTTCTGTGATCGGTGGGAATAGAACTGACTGTTTTTTAAGCTGGTTCGCGAAATGTCGCGGTAAGCAAGAGTCGCCACCGTCTTTTATGTTCTCCAACATGGAAAGGACAAAAGCACAGCAAAATTCCTTATTGAGAATGGTTCTCGGTTCGGGAGGTAGATTTATAGAAAGGGAAGGTGTTAGCACCCTTTCTATCCATGGTTATCCATGGGCTCTTAGGTACTTGCTCTTACGTTTTCAAAATTTGTTTGCTTTTCAAGTGTGTGTGGGTTTTGAAAAAGTTTCGTTGGAAAAATTTCTAAGTAACTCTTGTATCGGTCCTCAAGAGTGTATGAAAAATTTGTTTGAAAACTTTTGAAAGTGTAGGTGTGAAAAGTTGTTTTTTTGTTTGTTTTGAAAAGAGCAAGTACTTAAGAGAATCTACCTACTCTAAGGAATTAAGCTGTGTAAGAGTCCTTTAGATAGTGCTATCCCACCATTGAGAGGTAGGTAGCACCATCGTTGAAGGTGTTCGGGTCAATTCGATTATCGGGACAGTGTGGTCACCGAAGCAACGGTAGGACACCTTAGAAGTAACCCTAATGTCCTAGATCCTTTTATCCGAGGCAACCGTTTCGAGGCAACTGGATCTTGAGACAAAGGGTGACCTCTAATACGTCCTATACTTGATGACCACGTTTCGAGGCAACGAGTGAAGCGTACCCTAGGAGTGACATGTGCTTTGTGTGTTGTTTTTCAGTTAATGTTTTTGTACATGTTATTTGTGAGCTACGAGTTGTTTTTATTTACATACATTCTTTCATGCATTGTTAACAGTTAGGAGTGCGGAAAATAAATTGCGGAAAGATAAATTCTACGCTATTACAAGGCGCGGGTCTATACATCGCCAAAAATACAAAGACCCGTTTTGGTAAATAAGTACGGAAAGTTTAAATAAAGCGGTAAACCTAATTACTATTACATCCTGAGGCAGTTACAGAAATAATCAAAAATAAAGAATTAAAACTAAAAGGCGCGCGAAAGAATGAATCGGGAATGTCTTAAAGGTGTTGACCCTTTTAAGAAAAGAATTGAATTTTTTGTCTTTTTTGTGATTAAATGAAATTAAAAACTAATTGTTAAACTAATTAATTAATTTATTAAAAGAAAAGATTTTTTTGTGTTTTTTATGTTTTTATGAAATAAAATAAAAGAATTAAAATTCTAAGTTAACCTAATTCTAAATTATTTTAGTTATTTAAAAAAGTTAAAATGGCCTAATTAAAGCTAATTCAATTATTTAATATTTATTTACAAAAATATAATAATAATAATAATAATAATAATGTTAGTTCTTTTTTTGGATTTTTTTTTTATAAAAAAAAAAGTTAATTAAGTTAATAGTTGATAAAAGGGAAAAATAAAATAAAGACAAATAAAATATAAAAAGGAAAATTGCAAACCCAAGGAGGGGGTTTTGGGCCAAATAGGAGGTGTATTGTTGAATTCTGGCCCATTAAGAAGCCACGTTTGACTTTCCTTGATTGCCTGCGCCTGTGTTGACCTGAGAACATGATGCTCCTTCCCTTGTGGCCATTGGATTTGCACTTGGAGACACTTGGCGCTTTGGATTTGTGAGGCGCATGATAAGCCTTCTTTGAAGCCTGCACACAAGTATGTAAGAAAAAAATAATATGGGATTTTGAGGGGACCTGGGAATACTTAATGTGCTTGATAATGGACCTTAGGACGTGTCAAGGGTTGCTTTAGCTTCAGGGTATGGCAAAGAAGAGAGTCACGTTCTCCTCTTGGCCTGAAAATGCTTGCAAAAACTCCTTTTGATCTCACACTTTTTTTGACAAATTTTGAACTTTGCTCTGGCCGTTTGTGCACTTTTCTAGGTTGTGAATGAGGCTTGCAAGGCTTGTATATATAGTAATGAGTGAGAATCAGTCACTATTATGAGCTCTTAACCATTGCAATTAAACTTTGGATTTCTCCATAACCACCATTAAAGCAACTTGCCAATTTTGTTCAAATTTGAATTTTATGCTTAAAATGGACCTTACACGAATTTGGTAGGTGCATTATGCTTCATCAAGGTCATTCAAACCACAAGATATCATTGAATTAATTTTTTTGATTTTTATTTGAATTTTATGGATTTAAAATGAATTAAATCAATAAAATTAAATAAAAAATAGAAAAATTAATGTTTAATCTTGAAATTAATCATGGGACACGTGGGTGGCATGACAAGGCTGAACCAAGTGGAAAAAAGTGGGCCCTTTTGTCAAAAATTGAAGTTTCAAGGATAGTTGACTTTGGCCATTTCACAAAAATTTCCCAACTTCTCCAATGCATATCTTGCTCAATTTTGATCATATGAACATGTTCTTGGACATTTTGGAAAGGTCTTGAAGTCCTCTAACCAATGCCTTTGGTACCATGTCATTTTGATTTACCAATCTCAATTTATGGTCTTTGACTTAAAGTGCCTTTTTGTTGACTTTTGAAAATGACCTATAATGTTGAAATTGATAACTTTTTGTGAGAGTATTTCTTGGACTTGGAATGTGAAGATGAGTTGTAGTAAATGTCATCCCCTTCAAAATGAGCATTGGATGGGATTTTTCTGATGAACCATGAACAAGTTATGCCTTGGTCAAGGTACAATTGACTTTTCAGCTGTCCAAAAATAGAAACTTTTGACACCTTGATGATTTTTGAGCCATGCTTGAGGAATGATGATCAAGACTTGATCAAATGATGATTGTGGCCTCACAATAAGATGTTGACCAAAATTTTTGACTTTTGACTGCCAAATGACCATTTTGCCCCTACAGTTGATTGTGAAGCAATTATGGGTTTTGACTGTGCAACTTGACCTTGTGAGCCTTGAAACTTGACATGTAGGTGCTTGACAATGTATATGGGCACATGTGACTTGATTGAGCCCTTGAAAACCTCAACTTCCTTGCAAGAACCAAAACCATAATTTGACTGGCTTAGGAGGATGGTTTGACTATGCAACCCTCTGAGAGATCTTGAACCATTTGTGGATGATTCTTGTCAAAACTTTGAAGAATATGGGAGGGCAAATTTTGGGGTACAACACAACGGAATTTTTATATTAGCATACTTCCTTTCTTGGTATTTCATCCTACGCCTATTGCCATGTCTTTGTTGAACACGTGCATGATTAGAGATCAAGATTTCCCCCACGTGTTGATCGTGGTTGCTCTTGTTATGACCCTTGTGGCTGTAAACAACATTGGACTCTTTCTTCCCATTGTATGGCCTTTTATGAGTATTAGAGGATGTAGCTCCTTGGATTTTTCCAATTTTCATGCCAACTTTTACCCTTTTGCCAGTCATTATTAGCTCGATGAACCCGACTGAGGAGCTTCCGATTAGGTGATTGAAGAAAGGTCCCGTCAAAGTTCCCATGAAGATATCATCTCCCTATCAGTTAAGGGTTGTTGCACTCTTCCTGCCAAGTCTCTCCATTTTTGGGCATACTCTTTGAAGCCCTCATTGGAATGCATGGTTATATTTTGCAATTGCACACGAGTTGGTGCAAGATCAATGTTGTATTGGTACTACTTGTAGAAAGGAGCAAACAAGTCCTCCCAGGTGTGAATGTCGGTTATTTATAACTGATAGAACCACTCTATTTGTGTGCCAGCCAAACTTTTTTGGAAGAAATGGACCCATAACTTTCGGTCAGCAGTGTGAGGCTGAATCTTGCAGACATATGACCTCAGATGCATTTTAGGACAAGAGATCCCATCATACTTGGAAAAGGTATGGATTTTGAACTTTTGTGGGATGACCACTCCAGAAACCAAACCTAACTCTTCAAAGTCCAAGCCTGGTATCTGCTGAATCTCCATAGCATTGAGGCGATCCTCCAACTGTTTGTATTTATCATTAGCGGAAGGATATTGTTCCTCAGAGTAGTCAGCTTCAACTTCATCAATCCCCAGACTGTTATCTTCTTCATGACTATTCCCCTTATTGGATGGAGTTGAGAGATCTACGGCTCTCTTTACTGGTCCTTTAAGTCTTCTTCCCAAATTCAGGACGCCTACTGACTTCTTTGACTTTTTCTTCTTGTCTTTGAGAAGAAGAGTCTTCAGGTCTTCTTGCCCCTTAGCCATGGCCAGGAACATTTATTGGAATTGGGCATTTTGCGCTTGGAGATCCTTCACCGTTTGTTCCATATCCATCTTACTGAAATAAACAGTAGGAAGATAAGGAGACCTGTGTGGGAGAAACCATTCATGATATGATGCATGATATGTGGGTGCATGTTTTCAAGGATCTCACAGGGTAAACACAAGAAGGTGTTAGAAGTTACTTACATCTTTGATTGGAGATCTTCGTATCGATGGATGTCCTTCCACGAGAATTAAGTTCACCATGTCAAGTGGGTCATAGCTCCTGACTCAAGTTGTTGTACTTTGATCTTTGACGGTGTTTGGTTAGAGGAAAATAAATCCTCTTGCCCCTTGATAGGCGTCTGGTTTAACAGGACCCTGCATCATAGGCCCTTGAGATCCTTGAAATGGTTATTGAAAATGCTATGGTATGATGTCATGATGTTATGTACAAGTATGCAAAGCAAGCAAGTTTTTATGTACAAAAAATACACACACAAGAAGACAAGTCCTTAGGTTTAGGCTTGCATGGAGTTTGTAGGTAAGTACCCTCTTGAAGTTTAATTGGCTCAACCTATACTAGAAATAGTAATTGGGTTCTAGGGTATCTCAATATCACCAATCTTTCTTTTAAGCATTGTCTCGGCATAATCAATCTTTTCTTGTGGCTGAGATATCCCAAAAGTCCGACCTTAATGAGTGTAGTATCAAGTATCAACCAATTTTCAGCTTTCCACCAAAACCGGCTATCTCACTACTTCCTAATGGCCAAGTTGTTCAATTAAGGTTCTAAAGTCAGTTAGTGCTTTATGACGCCGCTCAGCGGCCCCGTATTCTCCTCGATTCAACACAAGGGATACTGGTACCAACAAATGCGCCACACTAACGTAGCCATTTCTTCAACCATATCGGTTTACGCCGTATAGTTTCCACAATCTATTGCTACTTACCTAAAAAGGTGCCCCAGATTCGGGTAGAGGATCAAAACAAATCCCAAACAAGGAACCAAAAATGTAAATCAAATAAGTCAAACAAAGAAAGCATTATAAATGTGATCTAGCCATAAGGTAACCCCACTTTTAAATTTATTCCCAGTAGAGTTTCCAGTTATGTAACACGGTGGGAGAACTGACTTGGTGTTCTGCATTTGATTGCAATTGTTACGGATATCAAGAGTTTCCACCAAGTTTTCTTTTAACCAAAAGGAAAGGTTGAAAAGAACAGGAAAGACCTTTCGAGATATTTCTTGAGCTCGGGGCGTAGGTTATGAAAAGGGAAGGTGTTAGCACCCTTTTCATCCGTAGTTATCTACGGGCTCTTAGTTACTTTCTAGATCACTTGCTTTTGTTTGAAAATGTGCTTGTGGTGTATTTTTTGAAAGTATTTTGAAAAACGTCTTTGTAATGGTTCTCGTTTCTATAAGAACACGTACAAAGTGTTGGTTTTTAAAATAGTTCAAAGAGGTGTTTGTGGAATGTGTTTTTTGAAAGTTATTTTGAAAAGTGTCTTTGTAATTGTTTTTGTTTCTATAAGAACGCGTACAAAGTGTTTTAACTTTTGAAAATGTCTAAAATGAAAGTGTTGGTATATAAAATATTTTTGTTGTGAGCAAGCGAACAACTAAGAGTATCCCACCTACTCAAAAGGTCTTATGTTCTTTTCCTCCTCCTTTAGATGTTCCTATCTTACCATTAGTTTGGTAAGAAGCCCCATCATTGGATGTGAAGGGACGAGCGTGGCACGTTTGTATAGTCATAGAAGGCAACCTATGGGACGTTTTAGCAATGTTATTTAGGGACTAGATCTTTTACCGAAGGCAACATTGAGGGTCATCGAGGGTCTACGATCTTTTATTGAGGGTCTTTGCTAAAATGCCCATGTTCGAGCGACATGACTATTTTTCCGAGGCAACAAGTGGGATTACCCTAAGGGTGCATGTGTGAATAGTGTGTTTGATTTGCATGCATTAAGTCTTTGATTAGGGGTTGTCTACTTGTTGTTTTTATCTTGCCATACATGCCCTATTTTACTAGCAATCATACAAAAGTTATAAAATGCAGAAAGATAAAATCCTACACTATTACAAGAATATTGAATTGCATGAAAATATAAAGGCAAAAATAAAATAAAAGCAAGAAAAATGAGGGTCTTTCAATTGAGGCAGAAAACCCTTCGATTCTGCACTTTCTGGCTCTCATTGATTTGTCCTGAAAGGGGTGAAGGCGTGGCTTTCGACTGAGGCCCGGGGGTCATCATGTTGTGCCTTTCGATTGGGGCCTGGAGGCCAGCATGTTGTTCCTTTCGACTGGGCTTGGAAATAGTGCAAGATGTAATCTGCCTTTCTGCCTCCTTCGACTGGGGGTTGAAAGTAGTGAGGAATTTCCTTTTGTCTGGGCCTGGAAGTTAGAATGTTGTGCCTTTCATCTGGGCCTAGAATCAGTGAGGAAGCCTGAGGCTTCATTTCATACTCCTGTCTCCTGTTTCTTTAGTTTGAGATATTAAATAGTAACATGGCCTAAGGCCATGCCAGCATTACCTTAGGGCCAGGTTAGTTCTTAAAACATTTGTAAGAAAACAAAGAACAAAACCAAAAGGAAAGGCAATAAAGACAAACCAAAAGAGTGTAAACGAAAGGGGAACAAATTATATGTATATGTATGAAACAAAAAGGAATTTTACTTACATGTTATGCAAGAAACAAAAAGTTCAAGGTTTAGAGTTACTTACCTTGCTTAAGGCTGGAGCGTGTGCTGGACCTTGAGAGGTTGCCTTGAGTGTCCCTGGATTCGAAGGGAAGGAGCGAAGGCAACGTTTCTACTACTTGATTCGAAGGGGAAAGACAAATGAGATGTCTTTTCTACTAGATTCAAAAGGGAATAAAATGTGCGAGACTTTTCAGATTCGAAAGAGGTAAATGTTAGATTCTAGGTTTCTTGTTTTCACAAGTGTTTAAGTGTTTGAGAACTTTTGAGAAATTTGAAGATTCGTTCCTCCGGCCAAAAAGTACCCCTTAAACATGTGTTGGAGCCTCTTATTTATAGGCAAGGCTTCCTGACGATTTTGGAGGGAAAACAAAAGTTTTAAACAAATTGAGTAACCTGCTCCTTGTAGCTTTCGAGAGACAGTGCCTTGTTTGCTATTTTGGTGTAAGAAGGGGGCAGTGTTTCAGGACTGTTGTACAACTGTTTTGGCCAGTGTACCAGGCCTGAACTTGACAGCAAGCATCTTTGAATATCATCCTTTCGTTTTTACCCTTCTTCGACCAGACTCTTCTCCAAACAATATTATTTGATTTCCTCCAACAAGTTCCTTTCGATTGAGTCAGTTTTATGCATCCTTCAAAGGATCCAAAAGTGTGACCCTTGGATGGGTCACCAAAAACATGCCTTAAAGTGGGCTTGTAAATCCTTCGAATGGACCATCAAGCATGTCCTTCGAATGGGATGCCAAGAGTTGGATTCGAAAGATGCTGATTTGAAGGGGATACATTTATAAATGAAACATTGTGAAGGTGGTTATGTCCAGTCGAAGGCTTTACTGCAAAAGGTCCAAGTGGCCAAATGAAGGAGTATACATAGGGGGTCTTATTGACTTCATGCAAACATGCAAAATATCTTTGTTCAAACGAAAGCTTGCATGAAGAGAAACATATGTCCAAACGAAAGGTGTGACCAAAAGCTTGTACGAACGGATTCATATGCCCAAATGAAGAAAGAATGAAGGGAGTCAAATGCCCAAATGAAGCTTTCAACAAAGGAACCACATGCCCAAACGAAAGGTGCATGCAGGAGGCTAAAATGTCCAGATTCGAAAGAGGCATATAGGAGGCAAAAAGTGCAAATTGAAGGATGCCAAAAGGGATCCTTTTTCCTTGGAATCGGAGGAGGCTACAAGAGGCTTTGTGCCTTGTGAATCCAAGCTAGCGTGACAGAGGCCCACGCCCAATCGAAGGATGCAAGCCAAGCTTGCATCGAAAGAGGCCAAAAGGGCAATCGAAGGAGCTGAATCGAAAAACACTTGTTTTTCTCCAAATTTGTCAAAATATTATTTTTATCTGTTTTCCCCCTTTTTGACAGTTTGCTTTTAATCTTGGTACTAGAAAATCCCAATGTAATTGTGCAAGCTTGAACCTTGAGAATCCTTGTGAGAAATTCCTTGAAAAATAAGAGGGAAAATTTTGGGGTAAAACATTCGCGTTCACAGTATATGGGAATTCTTCGCCATCCATAGTAGTCAGCATCATGGCCCCACCAGAGAAATTTTTTTGACAACAAATGGCCTTTCGTAAGTGGGAGTCTATTTTCCCCTGAGGTCGCCTTGTGGTAAAATGATGCGTTTTATTATCAAATCGCTAGTATGATACGCTCGAGGATTGATCTTCTTGTTGAAAGCCTTGATCATATGTTTTTGATACATTTGACCATGACAAACATCAGCCAGTCTCTTCTCATCAATCAAGTTTTGCTGATCCAACCTAGTCTGCACCCATTTGTCTTCACCCAAATACGCCTCTTTCATAATCCTTAGGGAAGGGATTTGAACTTCTATAGGCAAGACAACTTCCATTCCATAGACCAAAGAGAAAGGTGTTGCCTCAGTTGAAGTTCGAGCCGAAGTACGATAGCCGTGAAGAGAAAATGGTAGCATCTCATTCCAGTCTTTGTATGTCACCACCATCTTTGCATAATCTTCATTATGTTTTTATTGGCGGCTTCCACTGCGCCATTCATCTTATGTCTGTATGGAGAAGAGTTGTGATGCTTGATTTTGAACTGTGTGCAGAGTTCAGCAATCATAACATTGTTGAGATTGGTTCCATTGTTAGTGATGATCCTTTCGGGGATACCGTAATGGCAGATGAGGTTATGCTTGACAAACCTGGCTACAACGTTCTTGGTAACTGAGGCATATGATGCAGGTTCGACCCACTTGGTAATGTAATCAATGGAAACAAGGATGAAATGGTGTCCATTGGAAGCAGTAGGTTTGATCTCTCCAATCATGTCAATGCCCCACATTGCAAACAACCACGGAGCGGTCATGAAATTCACAGGAATTGGGGGTACATGGACCTTGTCAGCGTAGATTTGACACTTTTGACAAGTCCTTGAGTGATGATGACAATCAGTTTCCATTGTGGACCAATAGTAACCAGCCCTCAGGATTTTCTTGGCCATAGTGTGCCCACTAGAGTGAGTCCCAAAGATTTCATCATGCATGTGTTCCATAATTTTCTATTCCTCCTTCTTGTCCACACAACAGAGTAGAGTAGAATCGTGATTTCGCTTATACATGATTCCATTTCTTAGGAAGAATTTGGCTGAGAATCTTCGCAAGAATTTCTTATCATTGATAGAAGCTCCTTAAGGATACTCTTGTGCTTCAAGATATCTCCTTACTTCATGGTGTCCTGGTTTCTCTTTGTCAATGTAAAGCTCATAGTAGTGTACAGGTTTATCAAATCTTTCGATTGTAATCATAGGATATTCGTTGTCCCATTTGACCTTGAACATGGAAGACATTGTTGCTAAGGCATCAGCCAACTGATTTTCTTCTCTAGGGAAATGTTCAAAGGGGATCTCCTCGAAGTATGGTATCATGGTTAACACAAGCTCCTTGTAAGGAATAAGGTTAGGATTCTTAGTGTTCCATTCTCCCTTGACTTGACTGATCACTAGGAAAGAATCTCCGAATACGTTCAAGAACTTGATCCTTAAGTCAATGGCAGCCTTTAGACCCAAGATGCACGCTTCGTACTCAGCCATGTTGTTCGTATAATCGAAGCAAAGTCTAGAAGTGAAAGGTGTATGGAAACCTTCGGGAGAAACAATCACAACACCAATTCCATTACCAAAGTGTTGGAAGCCCCATTGAAAACCATAGTCCATCGGGATCCTTGTTCAGGTCCGTCATACGGTCCATGTTTTTCATAGTCAGTTATCAGCATAATATTCTCGTCCGGGAATTCAAAGATCATGGATTGGTAATCATTAACAGCTTTATGTGCCAAATGATCCACCAGCACACTTCCTTTGATTGCTTTTTGTGTAGTGTACTGAATGTCGTATTCAGTCAAAATCATTTGCCATCTAGCTATTCATCCAGAGAGAGTTGGCTTCTCGAAGATGTACTTGATAGGGTCCATCTTAGTAATCAAAAGTGGTATGAGTCAACATATATTGTCTTAGTCAGTGAGCAGCCCATGCCAGAGCGCATAAAGTTTTCTCGAGCAGTGAATATCTTGTTTCATAGTAGGTAAACGTTTTGCTCAGGTAGTATATTGCATGCCCTTTTCGGCCAGACTCGTTATATTGGCCCAACACACACCCCATAGAATTCTATAGCATAGTCAAATATATAATCAGAGGTCTTCCTTCAATTGGAGGCATAAGGATAGGAGGCTCTTGCAAATATTCCTTGATTTTGTCGAAGAAAGCTTGGCAGTCGTCGTTCCATTTGACTACTTGATCTTTCTTCAAGAGTTTGAAGATTGGCTTACAAGTAGCAATTAGGTGAGATATGAAGCGGGAAATGTAGTTAAGACGACCCAAGAATCCTCGAACTTCTTTCTCAGAGTGGGAAACATGCATTTATTGAATGGCTTTAACCTTTTTAGGATCAACTTCAATGCCTTTATCACTGACCACAAAACCTAGAAGTTTTCCAGACCTTACTCTGAAATTGGACTTGTTAGGATTCAACCTTAACTTGTACTTCTTCAACCTTTCAAACAGCTTGTGTAGGTGATCGAGGTGCTCTTCTTCAGTTTGCGACCTTGCAATCATATCATCCACATAGACCTCTATTTCATGATGGATCATATCATGAAATAAAGCTATCATAGCTCTTTGATATGTTGCCCCTGCATTCTTCAATCCGAACGACACGACTTTGTAACAAAAGGTGTCCCATTGTGTAACAAAGGTGGTCTTCTCCATGTCTTCGGGAGCCATCTTGATTTGGTTGTAGCCAGAAAATCTATCCATGAAGGAGAAGACTTTATGTTGAGCGGTGTTGTCAACCAAGACGTCGATATGAGGTAGAAGGATATTATCTTTGGGGATTTCCCTATTTAAATCCCTATAGTCTACACACATACAAACTTTTCCATTCTTCTTCAGCACGGGGACCACATTTGCAACCCATTGAGGATAAGATGTCACAGCTAGGAATCTTGCATCGAATTGCTTTATCACTTCCGCTTTTATCTTTTCAGACATGTCAGGCCGCATCCGACGAACCTTTTGTTTGACAGGAGGGCAATCTTCCTTTGTCGATAGACGATGAACCACAATGTCAGTATCCAACCCTAGCATGTCTTCATACGACCAAGAAAACACTTTAACGTAGTCATGTAGCATCTGGACCAACCTGCTCTTAGTACCGTCTTCTAAGTTGGCGCCGATCTTGACCTCTTTCTTGTCTGTCTCAGTACCTAGGTTGATAATTTTGAATGGCTCTTCATGAGGTTGAATAGCTTTCTCCTCTTGCATTAGAAGTCTTCCTAGTTCATAATATTTCTCACCTTTTTCTCCGGCTTAGTTAATTGGATGTTCGAAGTCATAACTGGAAATAATAAAGTCGTTGGAAATGAGATCCGGAGTGTATGAGGATCTGCAAGTATGTGTGTGTGTGTGTGCATGTAAGATACATGGCTATTTTAAAAATGAAATAAAGAAAAAGAAAGACAATGAGCACAAAATTTGAATGCAAAGGTCCAATGTTTTTTCATTAAATGATCATATGATAAATGAACATGAACAAAACCCTTGACAAATGGCCAATGGTGCCTCGGGCAAGGCACATGGCTTAAAATTCATTGTGTGGAATTAAGATTACAGACAAAAGTTCTTGAATTGACAGAAAACAGTAAACAATAATTACTCCTCATTGAAGGAGATGAGAGTGAAGTTCTTTGCATGCCAGTTGTTGAGCTTTCCTCCGGCAGTAGGATAGATCCATTCTTCAAAAGCACATTCATCGTCAGATTCTTCCACAACATTTACATCGTGATTTCTGATGTGAATAGGTGGCTTTCCCACGCGAGCGCGCCTGACCTCTTTCTGAGCTTTGCTGGTGAAACTCAACCCAAATTTGTCTGCTTTAAACGGAATGTTGGGGAGTTACCCCCAGATAGTACAACTTCCATCTTCGACCACGACACGAGCATCTTTAAGTGAAACCATTCTTGGTACAACTTCATTGACTTTTGATATGTCAGAGGAGACTTTGGTGGCGACAACCATAGGAGGAACAATTTCGAAAGCCTGGCACGAAGTTTTTATAAATTCACCATCCATTTCCACATACTTGAAGGAATTGAGGTGGCTCACCATGAATTCTTCTTCACCACAAACAGTAACAATCTTTTCTTTGACTGGATATTTCAATTTCTGGTGAAGGGTGGATGCCATTGCTGCTGCGCTATGTTTCTAAGGGCGCCCAAGTAAACAAGAGTAAGCGGGATGGATGTCCGTTATATAAAAGGTGGAGTTAAAAATTTGTGATCCTGTTTTAATGGGGAGATCCACCTCTTTATGCACCATCCTTTTAGACCCATCAAAAGCCCTAACAACTATATCACTTGGTTTCAACACCAGGCCTTCGCAATCTAGCCGGTCCAAAGCACCTTTGGGTAACACATTTAGAGATGAGCCGGTATCAACTAAGACATGAGCCATGGTAGCTCCCTTGCATTTAATAGAGACATGCAGAGCCTTGTTATGATTCCTTTTTATGAGATGACCCATAGACCTTTACATAGGAGAATTCTATATCATTGATATCCCTTTTCTATATTTCTTTCACCCCTTCATTTAAATGTATATTCATATTGCTTTACAACTAATAAACTTATTATTTTTATTTCAGTTACTATAATTATATCACCACATAGATCCTTATTTTGATTTTAGATTTTCGGCGGTTCTTTATATCCAGTTAATGGGAAGCGATGAGTAGGTTATTTATTCTTTAGTAATTAATTCGACGAATTTTTGTAGAAAATTAACCACTCTAAAAAAAACCAACGAGTCACACACTAAGCATAACAACTCCTTCATTATAAAATGATTAATTAATTTTTTTATTCAATCTTATAAAAATTTTCATTTCTTCTTTGAGAATAAGAACGTAGTAAGAATTCGTCATTTTTTGTTTTCTCAAAAGATGGAACGTTATAAGGAAAAGGTTATTAGTCGTTGTTTATAAATATCCAAACTTTGATTCCTAAGACCCCATAAATAGTTCAAACTGGATAGGAACAATAATCAATTTTAGCTCGAATGGTTTGTAGAGAAACCCTACCTTCTCTGATCCATTCGACATGTGCAATTTAGTTTCCATCGATGCGTCCCGCAATTTGTATTTGAACTCCTTTTGTACCTTCTTGTTCAGCTAATCCAATAGCTTCTTTCATTGCTTTACGAAACGAAATTCTATTCTTTAATTGTCCGGCTAGAAATTCTGCAAGAATATTCGAGTCTCTATAAACATTTGGAATTCTTGTAATTCCAATGTTGATTTGTCGGTTCACACAATTCATTTTTTTGTGCACATTAGTATGTACTTCTTCGATTTTTTCAGGCTTATCCTCCATTAATAAGTTCGGAAGTCCCATATTGACTATCACGTGAATCCGATCGCTTTTTTTTAATATTTATTCGTCCAATTCCCTCGCCATCGACAATGGTTCTTGTTTTTTGTATATAATTCTTGATACAATCTATTATTATTTTATCTTATTTTACATTCTCGGAATAAATTCTTGGTTGTGCAAACCAAATAGAATCATGACTTTGAGTTTTACCAAGTTTGAAACCAAGCGGATGTATTTTTTGTCCCATAATCCCTCACTACTCTATATAAAATAATACGTCTGATTTGTCTACTTATATATATATATATATATATATATATATATATATATATATATATATATATATATATATATATATATATATATATATATATATATATATATATATATATATATATATATATATATATATATATATATATATATTAAAATATCTTGATATATCTTTTTTTCTACAAATCATTAGTTCTATTATAATAACCCTTTCAATTTTTGAATATTATTAATTACCATTCACGCTTTGTGTTGTGAATAGACAAAAATATTTTTTGAACAAATGGTTATATTTCTCTGTATTGGTTCTATTTTCACGAAAAAATAAAATCTGTTTTTTTATTGCAGAATAATACAATTATTGTTGAGTAATTTATTAATTAATATTTATTAATGACTATTACTAAATTTATGTTAAAATGAATGTTAACAACGAGATCTATTATCATTTTTCACAAAGCCTAGAAAGTTTCGAATAGGTGAAAATTCTCTCAATTTATGGCCTACCATACGATCTGTTATATAAATAGGTATTGTAGGTAGAATGGTAGATCTTCTGGATCAAGTTATTATTATTTCATTTTCTCCTTTTGTGTTAAGCTTATTTATTTTTCTTAATAAATGATTCGCTACAAAAGGATTTTTTTAGTGAACGTGTCATAGTTAATTATTACACTTATAATTTCTAAAAAAATGAAGTTTTTCTCTTATATTTTTTATTTTATTTCCAGTTTTAAAATATATAATCTCTTTTTAAAATATAGAATCTCTCGAAAAATAAAATCATATAATGTCATAGTAAATCGCTCTTTTCTTTTGTAAAGACGAAGAAACAAATTATATTTTCTCTACTATCCACTATTTACTATGGCGATGACGAATCAAATTATCACTATATTTATTCCTTTTTCTAGTTCTTCGTCCAAGTGCAGGATAACCCCAAGGAGTTGAGGGTTTTTTTCTACCAGTTAGGGTCATCCCTTCACCATCCCCATGTGGATGGTCTACAGGGTTCATAACTACCCCTCTTACTACAGGACGCTTTTCTCGCCAACGTTTAGCTCTGGCTCTACCCAAACTTTTCTGGTTCACCGCAACATTCCCCACTTGTCCGACTGTTGCTGAGCAGTTTTTTGATATCAAACGGACCTCTCCAAAAGGTAATTTTAATGTTACTGATTTACCCTCTTTTGCAATCAGTTTCGCTACAGCACTCGCTGCTCTAGCTAATTGTCCACCCTTTCCAAGTGTTATTTCTATGTTATGTATGGTTGTGCCTAAGTTCATATCGGTTGAAGTAGATTCGTCTTTTTGATCAACCAAAACCCCTTCCTAAACTATACAAGCTTCTTCCAAAGCATACGGCTTTCTAGATGTAGAGTAGAATATCTATACAGATACATCTTATATATAGTTTATTTTGTATATTATATATGACATGATGAAGTACCATACCTTTTGTACCCCAAAATTTTCCCTCTCATATTTCTCATTACATTTCAAGTGAGACCTTCAAATTGCTCAAGGAAGTCCATGGGTTGACCAGACAAACTCTCTCCTAAGGCAGTCTACCACAAATTAGGGTTTCATGTTGCATCAAGATACTTGAGTCCAAGGGATCCCAAATTCTCACCATTGTTCTAATATATTCTCAAGATCATCCATGTCAAGTTTCAAGCCTTGCAGAGGAAGTTTGCTCAATCAATTGCTCATAGGCCTGAAAATCGACTGTGCTAGGGCAAAAGTCAACTGTGGCCCACATACAGTCAAACTTCAAGATTTTTGGTCAAAATCCTCATTTTGAAGTATTATTCAACATTTTATCAAGGGTTGATCATGATTCATCAAGGATTTCTCACAATTCATCAAAACCCAAAAGTTGCTAAATTAGGGTTTTGTAGAAAAAGTCAACTCATTTTTGACCAAGCATAACTTTCTCATACTTTATGAGAAATGACCCATCCAAAGCTCATTTTTAAGAGGATGCAATTCCCTACAATACATCTTCATCTCCCAATTTCAAAATATGCACTCACAAGAAGTTATGAATTTGGACATTATAGATCATTTTGAAAAGTCAACAAAAACACCTTTTTTTCAAAGCTTCATACATGAACATGGAATACCAAATTGAGATGATACTAAAAGGGTTGCTTAGAGGACATCTCAGGATTTCTAAAAAGTCCAATAACACCTTCAAAGAGTCAAAATTGAGGAAGTTATGTATTGGTGAAGTTGACCCTTTTTGCAAAATTGTCAAAAGTCAAAAGTGCCTCAAATTGCAATTTTTGCTAAATGGGCCTGACTTTTGCACTTGTTTTGAGTTGGTAGAATGGTTCACTAGCCCTAGCTCTTCCCATTTGTCTTTATCTTTTTTTTATATTTATTTTGATTTTTATTTCAATTAAATCAATTTAAATTAAAACAAATCATGAAAAAAATCCAAAACACTCAAACTTCAAGATCTTGTACATATTTCAGGTCCTATATCCAGCTAGCAAAAGAATGAATTCGTGCAAGGCATAGGTGGGCACAAAAAGATTGGTTTTGGCCTATTTTGGAAATATTTTCAAGTGAATCAAATCAAGATCAAAAGCCATAATTGATAAAGATTGAATGGACTTTTGTAAACCTAATTCATTCCTTAGTATATAGTGAACATTTATAGCCAGAAAGAACAACGTTTTGAGGCGCACAAGGGGAGAACCAAACTTGAAAAAAACCAAAGAAAGTGGTGATCTGTTTTCGTATTTGCAGGTGCTTTCAAACCTTTCCAAGTATCCCTTTCGCTTCCTGAACACTCAAGGAACCTATACCAATCAAGAACAAGGATTTTCCTGCGCTAAAACCCAATGTAAGTGGTTCACGACTTTGAGTTTTTCTTGAAATCAAATTACATGATTTTGGTATTTATAGCATGAAATACTTATATGTTCTTGTTCCTTGAAACATTTGCAAGCTATCTATAACATTTAATTGCATTATTGTTAGCTGTACTGGAATCCACCATTGTTAGGGTTCCTTGTTGTGTTTTGGGTTTTTCTTATGCAGGCAAAATTGGCCCACGAGAAGGGCACCATAATGCTCAGTTGGCCAAGACGAATCCATCCACAGCATTAGAATTCATTTACCATGCTTGTATATGATTTTGCAATGCGCAAGGGTTGTAGCTACGGACATATGTCTGTAGGTAAAAGTCTATGACTTTTACCAACGGAGAGAGGACAGGGACGACATGCGTGGCTCCGTCTCATTCGTCCATTTGATTCTGGCACGTTTTTTTTCTTTTTCTTCACTAACTCCCTTTATTACATATTATTGTTTGTTATTATTTCATATACAACGCGCGCATGTAGCTCTGTTGGTGTCGAGGTGAGTGGAGAAGGCCACAGGACCTGGGTTCGAATCCCAGGTCCCCCAATATTTCATGTTATTTTTCTTTAATTGATCAGGCGTGCACACAAGGCAGGGAAATCACCATGTACCCTCAAGGCTCCACCATTGGATCTCCAGGTGGCCAGATCTAAAGGCCATCACATGAAGGACCATGATACACTCCAGTCAACAGGCATCATGGAATCTTGGAAAGTCAAACGTGGACCATTTGGTTTGGGCCTAGAATTGCTAAAGAAACCTCTCTAAATTGCTGATTGCAGGCCCATATTCTTTTCCTTTTCATTTATAATTTCTTTTATTTAATTTATATAATTATTTTTACTAACACCAAATTAATTCTTTTTATAAAAAAATCACAAAAATAATATTTTCATCCAATTAGATTTAGAATTTATTTTTTGTACAAATATAATTTAATTTGTTTATTTAATTTTAGGGTAACTTAAATTCTTTTGTAAATAAATTAAAAACAATTAGAAAATTAGGGTTTTAGTTTAATTTAATTCTATTTTCTTTTTCTTAAAAAAAATAACAAAATACAAAAATAGGTCATGTAAATTATTTTCTTTAATTTAATTTAATTGGTAATTTTGTACATATTTAATTCAAACTTTATTTTTCTTAAAAATAATCAAAACAACCACAAATAATTTTTTTTCTTTTAATTAGGTTAGACGGGGTCAAAACCCTAATTTCCCTTCGTCTCTATTCGCGTGCGCTTTATTTATTTTTACAATATTGATGTAATTTCTCACAAGTTGTAATAGATTAATTAGGATTTTTCTCCTTTTCATTTATCGTTTTGACGGGTTGTTTTTGGCTATGTAATTAATACCCGAAGCCTTGTAATAGCGTAGCTTTACTTTCCGCACTTTAAATTCCGCAAACATTAAACTGTTAGATGTATGAATAATAGGGATGCATGATAAGAATGTATGTAAACTTTAAAACGGTTAGCTAACCCTAAATTTACAAAGATAATAAACTTGAAATTGAATCACTCGCACATGCACACTCCTAGGTTATACTCTCACTTCGGTTGCCTTCGGTAAACGATCATTAAGTATAGGGTATTTTAGTGGTAGCCCTCTTGTCTAAACAAAAGATCAAAGTCCCGTTCGGAAAAGTTTCCTCGGATATGTTGCCTCGAATATTGATCTTAGGATATTAGGGTTATTACTAAGACGTCCTAACATTGCTTTAGTGATCATATGTCCCTTTCGAATTGACCCTTATAACTCCAACGACAATGCTACCTACTCACTAATAGTAGGATAGCACTGTCTAAAGGAAACGAACATAGAACAATTCTTTTTTTCGAGTAGGTAGATAACTGTTAGGTACTTGCTCAAAACAATCAAACTCTTTTCACACTTACACTCTTTTTTCAAACAAAGTTTTCAAAACAACTTTGTAACACTCTTGAAGACAAAAGCAAGGGTTAAATCGAAGTCAAACAAAAACTTTTTCAAATCAAACACACACAAGCAATTTTTAAAATGATGAGCAAGTACCTAAGAGCCCGTGGAAACCCACGGATAGAAAGGGTGCTAATACCTTCCCTTTCTATAATCTACCCCCCGTACTCAAAATCTCGAAAAAGGAATTTTTCTGTGCTTTTTTCCTTTCCTTGTTGGATAAAATGAAAGTCGGTGACGACTCTTGCTTACCGCGATATTTTGCGAACAAAAACGCAAAACACAAACCAACATTTTCCTACAACAGTCGGTTCTGCCACCGTATCACACAACTGGCGACTCTGCTGGGGAATTAATAAGTGGGGTATACCTTAGGAATAGTTCATCATATTGCTTCTATTGTTTGATTTTATTGCTTTATTTTTGTGGGCTTTGTATTGGAGTTACTATAGATTCTAACCCAGATCTGGGGAACACCTTTTAGGTAAGTAGCAATAAACTGTGAAGGAACTATACGGCATAGACCGATACGGTTGAAGCAATAGCTACGTTGATGTGGCACATTGGTTGGTATTGGTAACCCTTATGGAGAAACAAGGAGAATACATGGCTTCTATATGGGTCGTTAAGCATCAACTAACCTTAGAACCTATAATTGACCAACTTGGCCATAGGAAGTAGTGAGATAGCCGGCCTCGGTGTAAAGCTGAGAACTGGTTGATACTCGATGCTACACTCATTGAGACCATACTCTCGAGATAGTTCCGGCCGCAAGAAAAGATTGTGTGAGCTGAAACCATGACCGATGGAGGATGGTAAGTGATATTGAGAACCTCTAGAACCCGGTTACTATTATTAGGACAAGTTGAAACCAACTGAACTTCAAGAGGGTAGTACCTAGACCCCATGCAAGCCTGAAACTTAAGGGCTCTTGTGTGACTTGTTTACCTTTACCATGTCTGTTATCTGCTATACATGTTGTGTCTTTTTATCATGACATCATGCATCATAACATAGCATGCATACTTCATCACGCTAACCATTTCAAAGACCGAGGGGATTTATCTTTGTTCTATTTTGCAGATTATGGCTTCTATGCATAGAAATACCATTCGGGTTAACTTCGTGCAAATACCTGCTCAACTCAGAGAGTTAGTCTCAAAAGTTCCTGATACTTCTTCATTCGTTAGAAGACATGGTCATCTCCTTAGTTTGGTCACTTCAAAGTTGGATGAGCAGATGATGAGCGTGTTTTTCTAGTTTTTTGATCCGGTACATCATTGTTTTACCTTCCCGGATTATCAGCTAGTTCCCACTTTGGAGGAGACTCCTAGGCCAGAGGATATTGCTTCAGCCTTACATCTAAAAAGGGCTGATGTAGTGTCTAGTAGGGAGACACGGAGCGGGGTTAAAGGTTTCTTGGCCAAGTTTCTGATTGATCAAGCTCAACTGTTCTGGGATAATTTGGACTTTCAAGCTTTTGAAGACATCCTGGCTCTCCTCATCTACAACTTGGTTCTTTTCCCAAATCCAGATTCCTTCATAGATGTGAATGCGGTCAAGATCTTCTTGTCTCGTAATCCTGTACCTACTCTTATGGGTGATATCCTACATGCCCTTTATACTCGTATTGTGCGAAGAAAAGGGACCCTTATGTGTTGCATGCCACTGCTGGTGAGGTGGTTTATTTCGCACCTCCCCAAGTCTGTATTGAAGAATAAAGAAGGGTTAGGTTAGGCTTACAAAATCATGTCCCTTGCTCATACGGACATTCTTTGGAGTTTTAAGGATATGGAAAGGGTAGCTATCATTGATCGATGTGGGGAATACCCTAATGTCCCGTTTCTTGGAATTAGAGGGGGAATAACCTACAGTCCTTGCTTGGCTCTACGACAGTTTGGCCATGCTCGGAGAGATGGTCCTCATGAGCTACTTCTTACAGACATTGCCTTTGACTACAAGGAGGATGTTGACGAGCATCGCTGAAGGTTTATACAGGCCTGGGGCATGGTGAACAAGTCTGACCCTCACGAGCTAGGACCAAAGACTTCTCTCCCAATGCAACCTTATCTCCTGTGGGTTCGAGCCCGTACTCAAAAGCTGGGGATGCCTTATGAAGCTATTTTGTCGGTGGTTGTGGAGCATACTAATGAAGAAGGTGATCCTTATACATTCCTCTATCCCTATATACCTACTGATCTTGGGGCATTGAAGAGATCTTGGATCCAGTTAAAGGAAGAAAGGGATACTTACAGAGAGAAGTATCATGAGCAGGAAAGGAAGATCTTGAAGCTCACGAGGCAGCTTGAGAATGAAAGGACAATCAATGATTATGTTAGCACGAAGGGGAAATGACCATGGGATTTCTGATGTCTTTTATTGTTTCTAGTTTAGATTTTCTTTTTAGTTTATTTCTTTTGTAATGCCTTGAACGCATTGTTAAACATTGTTACAAGTTTAATCTAATAAAGTGTATTTTATTTTGTTTTAAAAATTTGAATCTCCCAAAGTCTTTGAAATCATTTAATACGCATTCCATTACCATGCACCTCATTATAGGTACCATTACAGGTTTCTTATCTTCTTCACTGTTTATTTCAATCACAGAATGTCTTCTAAAATGCCTACCGATCAAGCCATCAAAGCTCTTCAAGCACAAAATGCTCAATTCTAGGAGATGTTCTTGAACTTGGCCAAAGGAAAACAGGATTTGAAGACTCTCATCCTGAAGGAGAAGAAGAAGAAGAAAAAGAAGAAGGTGGTTCTGCTGAATATGGGTCACAGATTTGGGAATAGGTTGCGACAGGAAGCTGATATGTATCATTCATCTGGAGGAGGAGAGAATAAAGAGGAAGGAAAGGGTCCTAGCCCTGTGGTCTCTGATAATGACATTGATTTTGATGATGAACAGTACCCTCCTGCTGAGGATAGGTACAAACAACTTGAAGCTTCGGTTTTTGCTAAGTACGATGGAGTATCCTGTCCAAAACTCCATCTCCGCTCATACGTCATAAAAATTCAACCTTACACTGCTGATAGGAACCTGTGGGTCCATTTCTTTCAAGATAGTCTGTCAGGGACTCAACTTGAATGGTTTTATCAATTGGAAGGAGTTAATGTCTGCAACTGGGAGGACCTTGCTGCTGCTTTCTACAAGCAGTATCAATATAATTCCGACCTTGCTCCCACTCGTACTCAGCTTCAGAGTATGTCCATGAGTGCAAGCGAAGGCTTCAAAGATTATGCTCAGAAGTAGAGAGATCTGGCCGGAAGAGTCCAACCCCCTATGTCCGATAGGGAGTTAGTTGATATGTTTCTGGGGACCTTGTCTGGTCCGTTTTTCAATCATCTGATTGGTAGTTCATCATCTGGGTTTACTGAATTGATTATGACTGGGGAGAGAGTAGAAGTTGGTATCATAAGTGGTAATATATAGAAGGGTGCTTCATCAAGTACAAAAAATAAGCCTTTCAGGAAAGAAGATAGTGCAGTTTACGGCTCGAGGAGCCAAAGCAAACCTGAGCGCCGCTAAGAAGTAAATGCGGTAGTGATATCAAGACCTACAGTTGCCCCGCAACGTATAAATCAGCAAAGAATGGAGAGGCCGCAGAGACAGTCGGCTTAATATGACCTTGTCACAAATTCTACCCCAATTGTTAAAGACCAAACTGGTTACTCTGAGGGAAGCCCCAAAGAATCCCAGCACCACATCTCCGTTGTATAATCCAAACGCCCGTTGTGCCTATCACTCTGATAGCCCGGGTCATGATACGAACAACTGCTGAGCTTTGAAGAATAAGATGCAGGATTTGATTGAAGCTAAAGAGATTGAGTTTGACGCTCCGGAGAAACCCAACGTCATAACTGCTCCTATGCCCAAGCACGGTCATGGAGTAAATGATGTGGACGATGATTTATTTGTGACCTCCGTGGAAGACATTTCTACTCCGTTAATGACAATTAAGAAGAATCTATTATTGGCCGGTTTATTTCCGAGCTGTGGCAAAGGTTGCCACCTATGTTCCATCCTGCCTGCTGGTTGCTATTTACTGAAATCAGGTGTTCAGCGCCTGATGGATAACAAAGAGATCTTGTTCGAGAAAACTTTGATTCCTTTGATTCATGTTGAAGATATTTCCATCATAATCATTTCCGCCAATCCTTCCAAGGTTTCCTCGAGAAATCATGTTAGGATTACATCTGTTCCAAGAGTTGCTCCATTAATCATTATTATTCCTAGTCCTATCCCATACACCTCGGATAAGGCTGTCTTGTGGCACTATGGGGCCGATGTGTATCATCAAGGGGTCAAACAAGACTTGAAGATTGAAGAGGCTGATGCTAATGTCAGCAATATTGTCAGGTCTAGCAAGGTCACCAGAAGTGGAAGACTCTTCTCTCCTGAGATTTCCCCTCCGAATATTCAAAATCCTGTTGTCACTCCATCTACCAGTACATCAGCTACTGTTCCAATCCTTACTCCAGTTATCACCCCTGTCGCTGAGTCAACTGACACTCGGGGCAAAGAGGTTACAGGTGAGCCTTCCCGGATGGAGGCACCTAATAAAATTATTGTAGAAACCTCTAAGCAGGAGATAGAGGAAATTCTTGAGATTATCAAGAAAAGCGACTACAACATAGTCGAACAGCTGGAGAAAACCCCATCGAAGATCTCCATATTATCTTTATTGTTGTGCTCGGAAGCCCATGCAAAGGCTTTAATTGCTTTCCTTAAAACTGCGCATGTGCCGCAGGAAACATCTGCTGATCAATTCAAAGACTGTGTAGCTAGTTTGACCATTGATAATAGGTTGGGTTTCTCCGACGCAGATCTGACAGCCAAAGGAAGAAATCACAATGATGCTCTGCACGTCTTGATCGAGTGTAGGGGCACTACTTTGGCCCATGTGCTGGTGGATACTGGGTTCTCTTGGAATGTTTTACCAAAGAAAGCACTGGACCGTCTGGACTGTGAAGGTTTGGTTCTGAAGCCGAGTAATATTGTGGTTAGAGATTTTGACGGGTCTAAAAGGATGGTGCACGGGGAGGTGGACGTCCCTATTAAAGTTGGATCTCTGACTTTTTCATCTAAGTTCTATGTGATGGATATCCGACCATCTTATTCTTGCTTGTTGGGTCGCCCTTGGATTCATAAGGCTGGGGCAGTGACTTCTACGCTCCATCAGATGTTGAAATATACAGTAAAAGGGGAGATTGTTACGGTGCAGGGTGAGGAGGAGTACATGGTAAGTCATCTTAATTCCTTTCGCTATGTGGAGATGGATGGGGAGTTCATCGAAACCCCGTGTCAGAACTTTGAAGAGGTTCCCCAGACTTTGGTGTCGACTGAAATTGCTGCTAACGAACCTCCGATGAAGATGGCTTCCCTCAAGGATGTCAGGGTTGTTATTAGTCAAGGTGGGTGTGCAAATTGGGGATAACTCCTTGACTTCGCACACAAAACTGACAAGTTTGGTTTAGGCTTTACTGTAGAAGCTCAAAGGGATGTTCGACGCGCACGGATTGGAATACCTCCTCTGTGCATCAGTAATCCGGGAGTGAATTCAATTGAAGATGATGAAGAAGAGTCAGATATCGACAGTTGGATTTACCCGACTACCAACGGTGGATTGAACAATTGGACGGCGAAGGACTTCGTGCCCGTTTCTTTTATTACACAGTAATTGATTTTTGTTTTTAGATTTGTAACAGACAGTTTGAAACTTTACAGCCCAGTGCCTTGCCCGAGCAACCTTGGCTTTTGTTTGTGAGGGCTTATTATCTGTCATTTTCATATATCATCAATAAAGCATTGGACGTTTTCTTGCATTACAAATTTTGCGCTCTTTGTTTTTTCTTTTCTTTTCTATCTTGCACTTTATCAAAAAATAGTTATTGTCTTACACACACTCACATATCATAATGTAGATCCACATCCACTCTGGATCCCATTGATAACGACTCTGTTACTGCCTGTTATGACTTTGAAAATCCGATCAACCAAGCCGAGGACGAAGGTGAGGATGATTGTGAAGTGATTGAGGAACTTGCTAGACTGTTACTACAGGAAGAGAGGGCCATACATCCCAATGAAGAGCCAGTGGAATCAGTGAATTTGGGTACAGAGGAAGACAGGAAAGAGGTCAAAATAAGTGCCAAGTCTATGCTTACAAGGTGCATGTGCCTCTAGTTCCTCTGAATTCCTTAGCAGCTCCTTGGCCTTTTGTAATGTGGGACATTGACATGTTCGGAGAGATCAGACCTACTGCGTCTAACGGGCATCGTTTCATTCTGGTAGCTATTGATTATTTTACGAAGTGGGTTGAAGCAGCTTCCTTTGCTACAGTAACCAAGAACGTAGTGGCACGGTTTATCCGACATAAACTGATTTGTCGATATGGTGTGCTAGAGAGGATCATTACGGACAATGGTACAAATCTCAATAATACAATGATTACCGAGCTCTGCAAACAGTTTAAGATACAACATCACAACTCTTCTCCTTACCGGCCGAAGATGAATGAGGCTGTTGAAGCGGCTAATAAGAACATCAAGAAGATTGTGCAAAAGATGACAATGACATGCAAAGACTGGCATGAGATGTTACCATTTGCTCTTCATAGGTACCGTACCTCAGCACGGACTTCAACAAGGGAAACACCCTACTCTTTGGTGTATGGTATGGAGTCAGTCCTACCTATTGAAGTCCAAATACCCTCTCTTCGGATTATGAAGGATGCAGGTTTGAGCGAGGACGACTGGATCCAGACCCGGCTTGATTAGCTAAATTTAATTGATGAAAAGAGACTTACTGCTATTTTTCATGGTCAGGCGTATCAAAAGCGAATGATCAAGGCATTTAACAAGAAAGTTATACGATAAGAATATCAAGTCGGGGATCTGGTAATCAAGCGCATCATACTGCCACAAGGTGATCCCAGGGGCAAATGGTCCCCTACGTATGAAGGGCCATTTGTGGTTAACATTTTCTCGAGAGGAGCTATGATTCTAACCACCATGGATGGTAACGACCTTCCTCACCCCGTCAATGCAGACATAGTGAAAAAATACTACGCATAATCAAAGACCCGCTAGGTCGACTGGCCTACGCAAAAATAAGGGCTTCCCGACGAACCAAAAGGGTCTGGGCAAAAATAAGGGATGAAAATGAAAAAAAAACTGTAGACCCGGCAAGTCGAAAACCTAAAAAGGCGGCTTGGGCAAAAAAGGGTATCCCGGTGGACTGAAAACCCTAAAGGGCTGTCCAGGAAAAAATTAGGGATCAAAGCGTAACACTATGTCTCCTTGGATCATCTTACGATCAAACTTTAGTATCGACTGTCAAGCTGGGACGGCACCAATCAATATGATCTACCTTCAACCAAGTAGCAAAGTGATGAGATGCTCGAAGACATAAAGGCAATAGCAGAGTTGGAACCTAGTGGGATTGTTCACATAGCTATTTTTCTTTGTTTTTCACAGATTGTATAAATTCTATCATTCGGCGGCGTTCTCTTACTAGGACGTCGGCCTCTTGTACAAAATGCCTATTACAGGCCAACTTCAAAATCAATATAATTCATTTTGCAAAGAAATTTCAAATTGTTTTTCTTTTTCTGTTTTGTTTTACAAGAAAGTCCAATGGTTCATTTTTGATATATGCATTTGATAATAATTGCTGCTCATAAATATTTACATACAAAACAAAAGACGATTACTCGTAATTCCAGAAACAGGGGAAAACAAGAAATGTCCAAGCCTTACAGTTGCTCTATTCACCAGGTACAGGGACAAACCCAACTTAAGAATATGACTAAAGATACATATGCTCCCTGCTGAGCAAGAGGTACCAGAAAACAGTGGTGTCAACTCTCCCCAACTGAGGTTCGCAATCACGAATGAGTCGGTAAGATTCTCCCCAAGAAGAGTTCATCTATCACCAATGAGGGAAGACCATCCCCAGTGGAGTTTATTTCTTCCACAAACAGAAACTTTATCCCCGACAGAGTTTATCATCGCCAGCAACGGTAACTTATCCAGCCGAGGTTATTTCTCCAAGTCAGCAAATCTTCTAGCAGAGTATCTCTTCCCCACAGAGTCATTTTCTCGCCAGTTTATTCTCCAACAGAATTACTCTCCTGCCAATATATTCTCATTTCATCTTCGATCGTCATACCCAGCAGGCGAAACTCTTTATATTCTCCAGTAGCAGTCCGGGATTTATTTTCCCCAACTAGAGAACATCATAAAAACATCGCATATCCATACATCATGACATGCATATACACATCATACAGCACAATCTCATTTATTTTGAGAACATCATTGCTCAATACATTTCATACATCATGACATTACATACGACTAACCCTTTACCTTTCAGGAAAATATACAATCAAATTCTCACAAAGATCAAGCTATGAAGCTCGGGTACGACCGAATAGTATCTTGATTTCTCCATCATATTGTGAAGCCTGAAGAACGACCAGATAACAGTATCAGAATGCCGTGAAGCCTGGATTACGACCAGATAGTAGTATCTCTTAAAAGCAAGCTATGAAGCCCGGATTCGACCGGATAATAGTTTAATCCCCAGCAAGTTATTGTGAAGCCTGGATTACGACCAAATAGCAATGCAAGTTTTTGTGAAGCCTGGATTACGACCAGATAGCAGCCAAGAATACTACGAAGCCTGGATTCGACCAGATAGTGGTATATCTTTAATGCAAGTTATGAAGCCCGAATTCGACCGGATAATATCTTGATTTCCCCGAACACCATGAAGCTTGGATTCAACCGGATAATGGTATAAGACATCGTGAAGCCTGGATTACGACCAGATAGCGGTATAATACATCGTGAAGCCTGGATTACAACTAGATAGCAATAAAAGACACTGAAGCCTGGGATTACGACTAGATAACAGTAAGGGACACTATGAAGCTTGGATTTCGACCAAATAGCAGTTTACCTGGCCAATTACTATGAAGCCCGGAGTCGACCGGATATTAGTAGGCCTTAAAATCAAATGGAAGCCCAGATGCGACTGGATAACCACTTGATTTCTTCTGAAGCCTGGATTTCGACCAGATAAGAAGTGAGGTATTGTGAAGCCTGGATTCGACCAGATAGCAGTACAAGACACCATGAAGCCTGGATTCGACCAAATAATGGTATGAAATATTGTGAACCCTGGATTACGACCAGATAGTGGTACAAGACATTGCGAAGCTTGGATTTCGACCAAATAGCATTTTTACCTGGACAATTACTGAGAAGCCCGGAGTCGACCGGATATTAGTGTGCCCTAAATTCAAGTTAAAGCCCGGATACGACCGGATAACAACTGAATTCCTTCTGAAGCCTGGATTACGACCAGATAAGAATTGAGAAATTGTGAAGCCTGGATTAAAACCAAATAGCAAGTTTAATCTCATCTCCCTAGTAGATCATTGTAAAGCCTGGATTACGACCAGATAGCAGTCGATCTTATCACTATGAAGCCTGGATCACGACCAGATAGTAGTTCATTTTCGCCTCTTCAACCAAGAGACTATTCCCCAGTAGAATAACGGACGACTGAAACTCCTAAAATTCAACTTTCTCTCAAGACGGAGACCAACATTCCCCAGCGGAATCCTCCTCAACAACAGGTATACAAGCTCTCACTAAGGAATCTCTTATGCGATCGACACTTCTTCTGATGGCATCTTTAAGCCCATCTCCCATCATCAATCTCCAAATGGCATCTATAAGCCCATTCCCGACATCACAATATAAATACCACTTCATGCGAGTGCAAATTTCTGGGCACTCTAGTGTTCAATCATCTTCAACCTTCAGATCACGAAAGGCAAGCAAGCCAATCAACATCCTCAGGTTTAAGAAGATTGAACAGGGGAAGCTGTTGTACCCCAAAATTTTCCCTCTCATATTTCTCATTACATTTCAAGTGAGACCTTCAAATTGCTCAAGGAAGTCCAAGGGTTGACCAGACAAACTCTCTCCTAAGGCAGTCTACCACAAATTAGGGTTTCATGTTGCATCAAGATACTTGAGTCCAAGGGATCCCAAATTCTCACCATTGTCCTAATATATTCTCAAGATCATCCATGTCAAGTTTCAAGCCTTATAGAGGAAGTTTGCTCAGTCAATTGCTCAAAGGCCTAAAAATCGACTGTGCTAGGGCAAAAGTCAACAGTGGCCCACATACAGTCAAACTTCAAGATTTTTGATCAACATCCTCATTTTGGAGTATTATTCATCATTTTATCAAGGTTTGATCATGATTCATCAAGGATTGCTCACAATTCATCAAAACCCAAAACTTGCTAAATTAGGGTTTTGCAGGAAAAGTCAATTCAACTTTGACCAAGCATAAATTTCTCATACTTTATGAGAAATGACCCATCCAAAGCTCATTTTTAAGAGGATGCAATTCCCTACAATCCATCTTCAGCTCCCAAGTTCAAAATATGCACTCACAAGAAGTTATGAATTTGGATATTATAGGTCATTTTGAAAAGTCAACAAAAACACTTTTTTTTCAAAGCTTCATACATGAACATGGAATACCAAATTGAGATGACACCAAAAGGGTTGCTTGTAGGACATTTAAAGCTTTCTAAAAAGTCAAAGAACACCTTCAAAGAGTCAAAATTAAGGAAGTTAGGCATTGGTGAAGTTGACCCTTTTTGCGAAATTGCCAAAAGTCAAAAGTGCCTCAAATTGCAATTTTTGCTAAATGGGCCTGAATGTTTGCACTTGTTTTGAGTTGGTAGCATGGTCCACGAGCCCTAGCTCTTCCCATTTATCTTTATCTTTTTTTTTGCTATTTATTTTGATTTTTATTTCAATTAAATCAATTTAAATCAAAACAAATCATGAAAAAATCCAAAACATTCAAACTTCAAGATCTTGTGCATATTTCAGGTCCTATATCCAGCTAGCAAAAGAATGAATTCGTGCAAGGCATAGGTGGGCACAAAAAGATTGATTTTGGCCTATTTTGGAAATATTTTCAAGTGAATCAAATCAAGATCAAAAGCCATAATTGATAAAGATTGAATGGACTTTTGTAAACCTAATCCATTCCTTAGTATATAGTGAACATTTGCAGCCAGAAAGAACAAGGTTTTGAGGCGCACAAGGGGAGAACCAAACTTGAAAAAAACCAAAGAAAGTGGTGATCTGTTTTCGTATTTGCATGTGCTTTAAAATCGTTCCAAGTATCCCTTTCGCTTCCTGAGCACTCAAGGAACCTATACCAATCAAGAACAAGGATTTTCCTGCGCTAAAACCCAACGTAAGTGGTTCACGACTTTGAGTTTTTCTTGAAATCGAATTACATGATTTTGGCATTTATAGCATGAAATACTTATATATTCTTGTTCCTTGAAACATTTGCAAGCTATCTATAACATTTAAATGCATTATTGTTAGCTGTATAGGAATCCACCATTATTAGGGTTCCTTGTTGTGTTTTGGGTTTTTCTTATGCAGGCAAAATTGGCCCACGAGAAGGGCACCAAAATGCTCAGCTGGCCAAGACGAATCCATCCACAACATTAGAATTCATTTACCATGCCTGTATATGATTTTTCAATGTGCAAGAGTTGTAGCTACGGATATATGTCCGTAGGTAAAAGTCTATGACTTTTACCAACGGAGAGAGGACAGGGTGGACATGCGTGGCTCCGTCTCATTCGTCCATTTGAATTCTGGCGCGTTTTTTTATTATTTTTCTTTAATAATTCCCTTTATTACATATTATTGTTTGTTATTATTTCATATTCAATGCGCGCATGTAGCTCAATTGGTGTCGAGGTGAGTGGTGAAGGCCATAGGACCTGGGTTCGAATCCCAGGTCCCCCCATATTTCATGTTATTTTTCTTTAATTGATCAGGCATGCACACAAGGCAGTGAGATCACCATGTACCCTCAAGGCTCCACCATTGGATCTCCAGGTGGCCAGATCTAAAGGCCATCACATGAAAGACCATGATACACTCCAGTCAACAGGCAGCATGTAATCTTGGAAAGTCAAACGTTGACCATTTGGTTTGGGCCTAGAATTGCTAAAGACACCTCTCTAAATTGCTGATTGCAGGCCCATATTCTTTTCCTTTTCGTTTATAATTTCTTTTATTTAATTTATTTAATTATTTTTACTAACACCAAATTTATTCTTTTTATCAAAAAAAATCACAAAAATAATATTTTCATCCAATTAGATTTAGAATTTATTTTTTATACAAATATTAATTTAATTAGTTTATTTAATTTTAGGGTAACTTAAATTCTTTTGTAAATAAATTGAAAACAATTAGAAAATTAGGGTTTTAGTTTAATTTAATTCTATTTCTTTTTCTTAAAACAATAACAAAATACAAAAATAGGTCATGTAAATTATTTTCTTTAATTTAATTTAATTGGTAATTTTGTACATATTAAATTCAAACTTTATTTTTCTTAAAAATAATCAAAACAACCAAAAATAATTTTTTCTTTTAATTAGGTTAGACGTGGTCAAAACCCTAATTTCCCTTCATCTCTATTCGTGTGCGCTTTATTTATTTTTACAATATTGATGTAATTGCTCACAAGTTGTAATAGATTAATTAGGATTTTTCTCCTTTTCATTTATCGTTTTAACGGGTTGTTTTTGGCTATGCAATTAATACCCGAAGCCTTGTAATAGCGTAGCTTTACTTTCCGCACTTTAAATTCCGCAAACATTAAACTGTTAGATGTATGAATAATAGGGATGCATGACAAGAATGTATGTAAACTTTAAAATGGTTAGCAAACCCTAAATGTACAAAGATAATAAACTTGAAATTGAATCACTCGCACATGCGCACTCCTAGGGTATACTCTCACTTTGGTTGCCTTCGGTAAACGGTCATTAAGTATAGGGTATTTTAGTGGTAGCCCTCTTGTCTAAACAAAAGATCAAAGTCCCGTTCGGAAAAGATGCCTCAGATATGTTACCTCGAATATTGACCTTAGGATATTAGGGTTATTACTAAGACGTACTAACATTGCTTTAGTGATCGTATGTCCTTTTCGAATTGACCCTTAAAACCCCAACGACGGTGCTACCTACTCACTAATAGTAGGATAGCACTGTCTAAAGGAAACGAACATAGAACAATTCTGTTTTCGAGTAGGTAGATAATTGTTAGGTACTTGCTCAAAACAATCAAACTCTTTTCACACTTACACTCTTTTTTAAAACAAGGTTTTCAAAACAACTTCGTAACACTCTTGAAACTTAAGGGCTCTTGTGTGACTTGTTTGCCTTTACCATGTCTGTTATCTGCTATACCTGTTGTGTGTTTTTATCATGACATCATGCATCATAACATAGCATGCATACTTCATCATGCTAACCATTTCAAAGACCGAGGGGATTTATCTTTGTTCTGTTTTGCAGATTATGGCTTCTATGCGCAGAAACACCATTCGGGTTAACTTCGTGCAAATACCTGCTCAACTCAGAGAGTTAGTCTCAAAAGTTCCTGATACTTCTTCATTCGTTAGAAGACATGGTCAGCTCCTTAGTTTGGTTACTTCAAAGTTGGATGAGCAGATGATGAGCGTGTTTTTCCAGTTTTTTGATCCGTTACATCATTGTTTTACCTTCCCAGATTATCAGCTAGTTCCCACTTTGGAGGAGTTTTCTTACTTACTGGGCATATCCATCCTCGGGAAGACACCCTTCACAGGTTTGGAGGAGACTCCTAGGCCAGAGGATATTGCTTCATCCTTACATCTAAAAAGGGATGATGTAGTGTCTAACTGGGAGACACGGAGCGGGGTTAAAGGTTTCTTGGCCAAGTTTCTGATTGATCAAGCTCAACTGTTCTGAGATAATTTGGACTTTCAAGCTTTTGAAGACATCCTGGCTCTCCTCATCTACAACTTGGTTCTTTTCCCAAATCCAGATTCCTTCATAGATGTGAATGCGGTTAAGATCTTCTTGTCTCGTAATCCTGTACCTACTCTTCTGGGTGATATCCTACATGCCCTTTATACTCGTACTGTGCGAAGAAAAGGGACCCTTATGTGTTGCATGCCGCTGCTGGCGAGGTGGTTTATTTCGCACCTCCCCAAGTCTGTATTGAAGAATGAAGAAGGGTTTGGTTGGGCTTACAGAATCATGTCCCTTTCTCATACGGACATTCTTTGGAGTTTTAAGGATATGGAAAGGGTAGCTATCATTGATCGATGTGGGGAATACCCTAATGTCCCGTTTCTTGGAATTAGAGGGGGGAATAACCTACAATCCTTGCTTGGGTCTACGACAGTTTGGCCATGCTCAGATAGATGGTCCTCATGAGCTACTTCTTACAGACATTGCCTTTGACTACAAGGAGGATGTTGACGAGCATCGCTGAAGGTTTATACGGGCCTGGGGCATGGTGAACAAGTCTGACCCTCACGAGCTAGGACCAAAGACTTCTCTCCCAATGCAACCTTATCTCCAGTGGGTTCGAGCCCGTGCTCAAAAGCTGGGGATACCTTATGAAGCTGTTTTGTCGGTGGTTGTGGAGCATACTAATGAAGAAGGTGTTCCTTATACATTCCTCTATCCCTATATACCTACTGATCTTGGGGCATTGAAGAGATCTTAGATCCAGTTAAAGGAAGAAAGGGATACTTACAGAGAGAAGTATCATGAGCAAGAAAGGAAGATCTTGAAGCTCACAAGGCAGCTTGAGAATGAAAGGACAATCAATGATTATGTCAGCACGAAGGGGAAACGACCATGGGATTTCTGATGTCTTTTATTGTTTCTAGTTTAGATTTTCTTTTCAGTTTATTTCTTTTGTAATGCCTTGAACGCATTGTTAAACATTGTTACAAGTTTAATCTAATAAAGTGTATTTTATTTTGTTTTACAAATTTGAATCTCCCAAAGTCTTTGAAATCATTTCATACGCATTCCATTACCATGCACCTCATTACAGGTACCATTACAGGTTTCTTATCTTCTTCGCTGTTTATTTCAATCACAAAATGTCTTCTGAAATGCCTACTGATCAAGCCATCAAAGCTCTTCAAGCATAAAATGCTCAATTCTAGGAGATGTTCTTGAACTTGGCCAAAGGACAACAGGATTTGAAGACTCTCATCCTGAAGGAGAAGAAGAAGAAGAAAAAGAAGAAGGTGGTTCTGGTGAATATGGGTCACAGATTTGGGAATAGGTTGCGACAGGAAGCTGATCTGTCTCATTCATCTGGAGGAGGAGAGAATCAGGAGGAAGGAAAGGGTCCTAGCCTTGTGGTCTCTGATAATGACACTGATTTTGATGATGAACAGTACCCTCCTGCTGAGGATAGGTACAAACAACTTGAAGACCGTCTGAGTGCTATGGAGATTCAGAAGGTCCTGGGTTTGGATTTTGGAGATTTGGGGTTAGCATCAGGGGTGGTGATCCCTCACAAGTTTAAAGCTCTGGTTTTTGCTAAGTACGATGGAGTATCCTGTCCAAAACTCCATCTTCTCTCATACGTCAGAAAAATTCAACCTTACACTGCTGATAGGAACCTGTGGGTCCATTTCTTTCAAGATAGTCTGTCAGAGACTCAACTTGAATGGTTTTATCAATTGGAAGGAGTTTATGTCTGCAACTGGGAGGACCTTGGTTCTGCTTTCTACAAGAAGTATCAATATAATTCCGACCTTGCTCCCACTCGTACTCAGCTTCAGAGTATGTCCATGAGTGCAAGCGAAGGCTTCAAAGATTATGCTCAGAAGTGGAGAGATCTGGCCGGAAGAGTCCAACCCCCTCTTTCCGATAGGGAGTTAGTTGATATGTTTTTGGGGACCTTGTCTGGTCCGTTTTTCAATCATCTGATCGGTAGTTCATCATCTGGGTTTACTGATTTGATTATGACTGGGGAGAGAGTAGAAGTTGGTATCATAAGTGGTAAGATATAGAAGGGTGCTTCATCAAGTACAAAAAATAAGCCTTTCAGGAAAGAAGATAATGCAGTTTACGGCTCGAGGAGCCAAAGCAGACCTGAGCGCCGCCAAGCAGTAAATGCGGTAGTGATATCAAGACCTACAGTTGCCTCGCAATTCAATAATCAGCAAAGAATGGAGAGGCCATAGAGACAGTATACTCGGCTTAATATGACCTTGTCACAAATTCTACCCCAATTGTTGAAGACCAACCTGGTAACTCTGAGGGAAGCCCCGAATAATCCCAGCACCACATCTCCGTTGTATAATCCAAACGCTCGTTGTGCCTATCACTCTGATAGCCCGGGTCATGATACGAACAACTGCTGGGCTTTGCAGAATAAGATGCGGGATTTGATTGAAGCTAAAGAGATTGAGTTTGACGCTCCGGAGAAACCCAACGGCATAACTGCTCCTATGCCCAAGCACGGTCATGGAGTAAATGCTGTGGACGATGATTTATTTATGACCTCCTTGGAAGACATTTCTACTCCGTTAATGACAATTAAGAAGAATCTATTATTAGCCGGTTTATTTTCGGGTTGTGGCGAAGGTTGCCACCTATGTTCCATCCTGCCTGCTGGTTGCTATTTATTGAAATCAGGTGTTCAGCGCCTGGTGGATAACAAAGAGATCTTGTTCGAGAAAACATTGATTCCTTTGATTCATGTTGAAGATATTTCCATCATAATCATTTCCGCCAATCCTTACAAGGCTTCCTCGAGAAAGCCTGTTAGGATTACATCTGTTCCAAGAGTTTCTCCATTAATCATTACTATTCCTGGTCCTATCCCATACACCTAGGATAAGGTTGTCCCGTGGCACTATGGGGCCGATGTGTATTATCATGGGGTCAAACAAGACTTGAAGATTGAAGAGGATGATGCTAATGTAAGCAATATTGTCGGGTCTAGCAAGGTCACCAGAAGTGGAAGACTCTTCTCTCCTGAGATTTCCCCTCCGAATATTCAAAAGCTTGTTGTCACTCCATCTACCAGTACATCAGCTACTGTTCCAATCCTTACTCCAGTTATCACCCCCTGTCGCCAAGTCATCTGACACTCGGGGCAAAGAGGTTACAGGTGAGCCTTCCCGGATGGAGGCACCTAAGAAGATTATTGTAGAAACCTCTAAGTAGGAGATAGAGGAAATTCTGAAGATTATCAAGAAAAGCGACTACAACATAGTCGAACAGCTGGGGCAAACCCCATCGAAGATCTCCATATTATCTTTATTGTTGTGCTTGGAAGCCCATGCAAAGGCTTTAATTTCTTTCCTTAAAACCGCGCATGTTCCGCAGGAAACATCTGCTGATCAATTCAAAGACTGTGTAGCTAGTTTGACCATTGATAACGGGTTGGGTTTCTTCGACGCAGATCTGACGGCCAAAGGAAGAAATCACAATGATGCTCTGCACGTCTCGATCGAGTGCAGGGGCACTACTTTGGCCCATGTGTTGGTGGATACTGGGTCCTCTTGGAATGTTTTACCAAAGAAAGCACTGGACCGTCTGGACTGTGAAGGTTTGGTTCTGAAGCCGAGTAATATTGTGGTTAGAGCTTTTGACGGGTCCAAAAGGATGGTGCACGGGGAGGTGGACGTCCCTATTAAAGTTGGATATTTGACTTTTGCATCTACGTTCTATGTTATGGATATCTGACCATCTTATTCTTGCTTGTTGGGTCGCCCTTGGATTCATAAGGCTGGGGAAGTGACTTCTACGCTCCATCAGATGTTAAAATATACAATAAAAGGGAAGATTGTTACGGTGCAGGGTGAGGAGGAGTACATGGTAAGTCATCTTAATTCCTTTCGCTATGTGGTGATGGATGGGGAGTTCATCGAAACCCCGTGTCAGAACTTTGAAGAGGTTCCCCAGACTTTGGCGTCGACTGAAATTGCTGCTAACGAACCTC
The DNA here is from genome assembly GCA_948472305.1 of Vicia faba. NCBI lineage: Eukaryota > Viridiplantae > Streptophyta > Magnoliopsida > Fabales > Fabaceae > Vicia > Vicia faba. The sequence goes on from OX451737.1 coordinate 597,128,896, forward strand.
CGATGAAGATGGCTTCCCTCAAGGATGTCAGGGTTGTTATTAGTCAAGGTGGGTGTGCAAATTGGGGATAACTCCTTGACTTCGCACACAAAACTGACAAGTTTGGTTTAGGATTTACTGTAGAAGCTCAAAGGGATGTTCGGTGCGCATGGATTGGAAGACCTCCTCTGTGCATCAGTAATCCGGGAGTGAATGCAATTGAAGATGATGAAGAAGAGTCAGATATCGACAGTTGGATTTACCCGACTACCAACAGTGGATTGAACAATTGGACGGCGAAGGACTTCGTGCCCATTTCTTTTATTACACAGTAATTGATTTTTGTTTTCAGATTTGTAACAGACAGTTTGAAACTTTACGGCCCGGTGCCTTGCCCGAGCAACCTTGGCTTTTGTTTGTGAGGGCTTATTATCTTGTCATTTTAATATATCATCAATAAAGCATTGGAAGTTTTCTTGCATTACAAATTTTGCGCTCTTTGTTTTTTCTTTTCTTTTCTATCTTGCACTTTATCAAAAAATAGTTATTGTCTTACACACACTCACATATCATAATGTAGATCCACATCCAATCTGGATCCCATTGATTACGACTCTGCTACTGCCTGTTATGACTTTGAAAATCCGATCAACCAAGTCGAGGACAAAGGTGAGGATGATTGTGAAGTGCCTGGGGAACTTGCTAGACTATTACTACAGGAAGAGAGGGCCATACATCCCCATGAAGAGCCAGTGGAATCAGTGAATTTGGGTACAGAGGAAGACAGGAAAGAGGTCAAAATAAGTGCCAAGTCTATGCTGACAAGGTGTATGTACCTCCAGTTCCTCTGAATGCCTTAGCAGCTCCTTGGCCTTTTGCAATATGGGACATTGACATGATCGGAGAGATCAGACCTACTGCGTCTAATGGGCATCATTTCATTCTGGTAGATATTGATTATTTTACAAAGTGGGTTGAAGCAGCTTCCTTTGCTACAGTAACCAAGAATGTAGTGGCGCGGTTTATCCGACATAATCTGATCTGTCGATATGGTGTGCTAGAGAGGATCATTACGGACAATGGTACAAATCTCAACAATACAATGATCACCGAGCTATGCAAATAGTTTAAGATACAACATCACAACTCTTCTCCTTACCGGCCGAAGATGAATGAGGCTGTTGAAGCGGCTAATAAGAATATCAAGAAGATTGTGCAGAAGATGACAGTGACATACAAAGATTGGCATGAGATGTTACCATTTGCTCTTCATGGGTACCGTACCTCAGCACGGACTTCAACAAGGGAAACACCCTACTCTTTGGTGTATGGTATGGAGTCAGTCCTACCTATTGAAGTCCAAATACCCTCTCTTCGGATTATGAAGGATGCAGGTTTGAGCGAGGACGACTGGATCCAGACCCGGCTTGATTAGCTAAATTTAATCGATGAAAAGAGACTTACTGCTATTTGTCATGGTCAAACGTATCAAAAGCGAATGATCAAGGCATTTAACAAGAAAGTTAGACGACAAGAATATCAAGTCGGGGATCTGGTAATCAAGCGCATCATACTTCCACAAGGTGATCCCAGGGGCAAATGGTCCCCTACGTACGAAGGGCCATTTGTGGTTAAGAACATTTTCTCGAGAGGAGCTATGATTCTAACCACCATGGATGGTAACGACCTTCCTCACCCCGTCAATGCAGACATGGTGAAAAAATACTACGCATAATCAAAGACCCGCTAGGTCGACTGGCCTAGGCAAAAATAAGGGCTTCCCGGCGAGCCAAAAGGGTTCGGGAAAAAATAAGGGATGAAAATGAAAAAAAACTGTACACCCGACAAGTCGAAAACCTGAAAAGGCGGCTTGGGCAAAAAAGAGTATCCCGGTGGACTGAAAACCCGAAAGGGCGGTCCAGGAAAAAATTAGGGATCAAAGCGTAACACTATGTCTCCTTGGATCATCTTACGATCAGACTTTAGTATCGACTGTCAAGCTGGGACGGCGCCAATCAATCTGATCTACCTTCAACCAAGTAGCAAAGTGATGAGATGCTCGAAGACATAAAGGCAATAGCAGAGTTGGAACCCAGTGGGATTGTTCATATAGCTGTTTTTCTTTGTTTTTCACAGATTGTATAAATTCTATCATTCGGCGGCGTTCTCTTACTAGGACGTCGGCCTCTTGTACAAAATGCCTATTACAGGCCAACTTCAAAATCAATATAATTCATTTTGCAAAGAAATTTCAATTTTTTTTTCTTTTTCTGTTTTGTTTTACAAGAACGTCCAATGGTTCATTTTTGATATATGCATTTGATAATAATGGCTGCTCATAAATATTTACATACGAAACAAAAGACGATTACTCGTAATTCCAGAAACAGGGGAAAACAAGAAATGTCCAAGCCTTACAGTTGCTCTATTCACCAGGTACAGGGACAAACCCAGCTTAAGAATATGACTAAAGATAGATACGCTCCCCGCTGAGCAAGAGGTACCAGAAAACAGTGGTGTCAACTCTCCCCAGCTGAGGTTCGCAATCGCGAATGAGTCGGTAAGATTCTCCCCAAGCAGAGTTCATCTATCAACAACGAGGGAAGACCATCCCCAGTGGAGTTTATTTCTTCCACAAACAGAAACTTTATCCCCGACAGAGTTTATCATCGCCAGCAATGGTAACTTATCCAGCCGAGGTTATTTCTCCAAGTCAGCAAATCTTCTAGCCGAGTATCTCTTCCCCACATAGTCACTTTCTCGCCAGTTTATTCTCCAGCAGAATTACTCTCCTGCCAATATATTCTCAGTTCATCTTCGATCGTCATACCCAGCGGGCGAAACTCTTTATATTCTCCAGTAGCAGTCCGGGATTTATTTTCCCCAACTAGAGAACATCATAAAAACATTGCATATCCATACATCATGACATGCATATACACATCATACAGCACAATCTCATTTATTTTGAGAACATCATTGCTCAATACATTTCATACATCATTACATTACATACGACTAACCCTTTACCTTTCAGGAAAAGATACAATCAAATTCTCACAAAGATCAAGCTATGAAGCCCGGGTACGACCGGATAGTATCTTGATTTCTCCATCATATTGTGAAGCCCAGAGAACGACCAGATAACAGTATCAGAATTCCGCGAAGCCTGGATTACGACCAGATAGTGGTATCTCTTAAAATCAAGCTATGAAGCCCGGATTCGACCGGATAATAGTTTAATCCCCAGCAAGTTATTGTGAAGCCTGGATTACGACCAGATAGCAATGCAAGTTTCTGTGAAGCCTGGATTACGACCAGATAGCAGCCAAGAATACTACGAAGCCTGGATTCGACCAGATAGTGGTATATCTTTAATGCAAGTTATGAAGCCCGGATTCGACCAGATAATATCTTGATTTCCCCGAACACCATGAAGCCTGCATTCGACCGGATAATGGTATAAGACATCGTGAAGCCTGGATTATGACCAGCTAGCGGTATAATACATCGGGAATCCTGGATTATGACCAGATAGCGATAAAAGACACTGAAGCCTGGGATTACGACCAGATAACAGTAAGGGACACTGTGAAGCTTGGATTTCGACCAAATAGCAGTTTACCCGGCCAATTACTATGAAGCTCGGAGTTGACCGGATATTAGTAGGCCTTAAAATCAAATGGAAGCCCAGATGCGACTGGATAACCACTTGATTTTTTCTGAAGCCTGGATTTCAACCAGATAAGAAGTGAGGTATTGTGAAGCCTAGATTCGACCAGATAGTAGTACAAGACACCACGAAGCCTGGATTAGACCAAATAATGGTATGAAACATCGTGAAGCCTAGATTACGACCAGATAGCGGTACAAGACATTGCGAAGCTTGGATTTCGACCAAATAGCATTTTTACCTGGATAATTACTAAGAAGCCCGGAGTCGACCGGATATTAGTGTGCCCTAAATTCAAGTTAAAGCCCGGATGCGACCGGATAACAACTGAATTCCTTCTGAAGCATGGATTACGACCAGATAAGAATTGAGAAATTGTGAAGCCTAGATTACGACCAGATAGCAAGTTTAATCTCAACTCCCCAGTAGATCATTGTAAAGCCTGGATTACGACCAGATAGCAGTCGATCTTATCACTATGAAGCCTGGATCATGACCAGATAGTAGTTCATTTTCGCCTCTTCAACCAAGAGACTATTCCCCAGTAGAATAACGGACGACTGAAGCTCCTAAAATTCAACTTTCTCTCAAGACGGAGACCAGCATTCCCCAGCGGAATCCTCCTCAATAACAGGTATACAAGCTCACGCTAAGGAATCTCTTATGCGATCGACACTTCTTCTGATGGCATCTTTAAGCCCATCTCCCATCATCAATCTCCAAATGGCATCTATAAGCCCATTCCCAACATCACAAGACAAATACCACTTCATGCGAGTGCAAATTTCTGGGTACTCTAGTGTTCAATCATCTTCAACCTTCAGATCACGAAACGCAAGCAAGCCAATCTACATCCTCAGGTTTAAAAAGATTGAACAGGGGTAGATGCTGTACCCCAAAATTTCCCCTCTCATATTTCTCATTACATTTCAAGTGAGACCTTCAAATTGCTTAAGGAAGTCCAAGGGTTGACCAGACAAACTCTCTCCTAAGGCAGTCTACCACAAATTGGGGTTTCATGTTGCATCAAGATACTTGAGTCCAAGGGATCCCAAATGCTCACCATTGTCCTAATATATTCTCAAGATAATCCATGTCAAGTTTCAAGCCTTGCAGAGGAAGTTTGCTCAGTCAATTGCTCAAAGGCCTAAAAATCGATTGTGTTATGGCAAAAGTCAACAGCGGCCCACATACACTCAAACTTCAATATTTTTTATTAACATCCTCATTTTGAAGTATTATTCATCATTTGAACAAGGTTTGATCATGATTCATCAAGGATTGCTCACAATTCATCAAAATCCAAAAGTTGCTAAATTAGGGTTTTGCAGGAAAAGTCAACTCAACTTTGACCAAGCATAAATATCTCATACTTTATGAGAAATGACCCATCCGAAGCTCATTTTTAAGAGGATGCAATGCCCTACAATCCATCTTCATCTCCCAATTTCAAAATATGCACTCATAAGAAGTTATGAATTTGGATATTATAGGTCATTTTGAAAAGTCAACAAAAACACCTTTTTTTTTAAAGCTTCCTACATGAACATGGAATACCAAATTGAGATGAGACCAAAAGGGTTGCTTGTAGGACATATCAAGCTTTCTAAAAAGTCCAACAAAACCTTCAAAGAGTCAAAATTGAGGAAGTTATGCATTGGTGAAGTAGCCCCTTTTTGCGAAATTGCCAAAAGTCAAAAGTGCCTCAAATTGCAATTTTTGCTAAATGGGCCTGACTTTTTGCACTTGTTTTGAGTTGGTAGCATGGTCCATGAGCCCTAGCTCTTCCCATTTGTATTTATCTTTTTTTTCTATTTATTTTTATTTTTATTTCAATTAAATCAATTTAAATCAAAACAAATCATGAAAAAATCCAAATCATTCAAACTTCAAGATCTTGTGCATATTTCAGGTCCTATATCCAGGTAGCAAAAGAATGAATTCGTGCAAGGGATAGGTGGGCACAAAAAGATTGCTTTTGGCCTATTTTGGAAATATTTTCAAGTGAATTAAATCAAGAACAAAAGCCATAATTGATAAAGATTGAATGGACTTTTGTAAACCTAATCCATTCCTTAGTATATAGTGAACATTTGCAGCCAGAAAGAACAAGGTTTTGAGGCGCACAAGGGGAGAACCAAACTTGAAAAAAACCAAAGAAAGTGGTGATTTGTTTTCGTATTTGCAGGTGCTTTCAAACCGTTCCAAGTATCCCTTTCGCTTCCTGAGCACTCAAGGAACCTATACCAATCAAGAACAAGGATTTTCCTGCGCTAAAACCCAACGTAAGTGGTTCACGACTTTGAGTTTTTCTTGAAATCGAATTACATGATTTTGGCATTTATAGCATGAAATACTTATATATTCTTGTTCCTTGAAACATTTTCAAGCTATCTATAACATTTAAATGCATTATTGTTAGCTGTATAGGAATCCACCGTTGTTAGGGTTCCTTGTTGTGTTTTGGGTTTTTCTTATGCAGGCAAAATTGGCCCACGAGAAGGGCACCATAATGCTCAGCTGGCCAAGACGAATCCATCCACAGCATTAGAATTCATTTACCATGCCTGTATATGATTTTGCAATGTGCAAGAGTTGTAGCTACGGACATATGTCCGTAGGTAAAAGTCTATGACTTTTACCAACGGAGAGAGGACAGGGACGACATGTGTGGCTCCGTCTCATTCGTCCATTTGAATTCTGGTGCATTTTTTAATTATTTTTCTTCACTAATTCCCTTTATTACATATTATTGTCTGTTATTATTTCATATTCAATGCGCGCATGTAGCTCAGTTGGTGTCGAGGTGAGTGGAGAAGGCCACATGACTTGGGTTCGAATCTCAGGTCCCCCCATATTTCATGTTATTTTTCTTTAATTGATCAGGCGTGCACACAAGGCAGGGAGGTCACCATGTACCCTCAAGGCTCCACCATTGGATCTCCAGGTGGCCAGATCTAAAGGCCATCACATGAAGGACCATGATACACTCCAGTCAATAGGCAGCATGGAATCTTGGAAAGTCAAACGTGGACCATTTGGTTTGGGCCTAGAATTGCTAAAGACACCTCTCTAAATTGCTGATTGCAGGCCCATATTCTTTTCCTTTTCATTTATAATTTCTTTTATTTAATTTATTTAATTATTTTTACTAACACCAAATTTATTCTTTTTATCAAAAAAAATCACAAAAATAATATTTTCATCCAATTAGATTTAGAATTTATTTTTTATACAAATATTAATTTAATTAGTTTATTTAATTTTAGGGTAACTTAAATTCTTTTGTAAATAAATTGAAAACAATTAGAAAATTAGGGTTTTAGTTTAATTTAATTCTATTTCTTTTTCTTAAAACAATAACAAAATATAAAAATAGGTCATGTAAATTATTTTCTTTAATTTAACTTAATTGGTAATTTTGTACATATTTAATTCAAACTTTATTTTTCTTAAAAATAATCAAAACAACCAAAAATAATTTTTTTCTTTTAATTAGGTTAGACGTGGTCAAAACCCTAATTTCCCTTCATCTCTATTCGTGTGCGCTTTATTTATTTTTACAATATTGATGTAATTGCTCATAAGTTGTAATAGATTAATTAGGATTTTTCTCCTTTTCATTTATCATTTTGACGGGTTGTTTTTGGCTATGTAATTAATACCCGAAGCCTTGTAATAGCGTAGCTTTACTTTCCGCACTTTAAATTCCGCAAACATTAAACTGTTAGATGTATGAATAATAGGGATGCATGACAAGAATGTATGTAAACTTTAAAACGGTTAGCAAACCCTAAATGTACAAAGATAATAAACTTGAAATTGAATCACTCGCACATGCGCACTCCTAGGGTATACTCTCACTTTGGTTGCCTTCGGTAAATGGTCATTAAGTATAGGGTATTTTAGTGGTAGCCCTCTTGTCTAAACAAAAGATCAAAGTCCCGTTCGGAAAAGATGCCTCGGATATGTTACCTCGAATATTGATCTTAGGACATTAGGGTTATTACTAAGACGTACTAACATTGCTTTAGTGATTGTATGTCCTTTTCGAATTGACCCTTAAAACTCCAACGACGGTGCTACCTACTCACTAATAGTAGGATAGCACTGTCTAAAGGAAATGAACATAGAACAATTCTTTTTTTCGAGTAGGTACATAATTGTTAGGTACTTGCTCAAAACAATCAAACTCTTTTCACACTTACACTCTTTTTTCAAACAAAGTTTTCAAAACAACTTCGTAACACTCTTGAGGACAGAAGCAAGGGTTAAATAGAAGTCAAACAAAAACTTTTTCAAATCAAACACACACAAGCAATTTTGAAAACGATGAGCAAGTACCTAAGAGCCCGTGGAAAACCACAGATGGAAAGGGTGCTAATACCTTCCCTTTCTATAATCTACCTCCCGTACTCAAAATCTCGAAAAAGGAATTTTTCTGTGATTTTTTCCTTTCCTTGTTGTATAAAATAAAAGTTGGTGCCGACTCTTGCTTACCGCGACATTTTGAAAACACAAACGCAAAACGCAAACCAACATTTTCCTAAAACAGTCGGTTCTGCCACCGTATCACAATACCACATGAGTGGATATATAATATACGAATCCAAATATTTTGATTGACTCATGTTATGATCTTCTACATCCTAGGTCTTTTTGTTCCTTCATTTGGCTTTTTTTCTTCATGTAGCATTCAAACCGAAATATATTTTTCTATTTTTCCCTGGGGGAATCCTTAGAATTACCACAACTTAGGTTTCAATTTGCCTTTGACCATCAAGTGAAATGTGAATAATCTGTGTCTTCCCCCCCTTTTTTTTGAAATGAGGAGCACTTCGTGTTCTGTCGGTGCTTGAAACAATTTTGTCTTCTCCATATTATTATATCTGTAGGGTTAATAATTTTATATTAGGAACTACTGAACTCAATCACTTGCTATTGTTACTCTTTAGTTTTCTGTTGAATTCTATCCTGTAGAGGTACTCAAATAGGATTAGTGATCAATTTCTAGGTTTCGCCTTAAACCTAATTGGTTACTTCCAATTATGTAAATCTATAGTTTAAACCGCACTCAAAGGTAGGGCATTTCCCATTTTTATAGGAACTTTTGTACCATAAATAATGGTATCTCCAATTATAGCCCCTCTGGGGTGTAAAATATATCTTTTCTCACCATCCCCATAGTGTATGAGACAAATGTGTGCATTTCATCATACTTGAGCTAAGAGAATCAAAGCCAAGAAGTTAGGGTTTCATTCTTGAATTACAAGGAAGATTTTATGATGAACAAGAACCAAATCCATAGCCATGCTGCATAATCTTACTTTGCATGCCTTTTGACTTGCAAATATATCCATAATCAGATGTTTACACAATTGATTGAACCATTATCCAAGTGATTCAAGTATTGCCCATTGCGTCATTCCATTTATGGCACAAAGGCACTATTGCCATTCACATAAAGCATGATTTATACATAGTCAGCTCTCCTTGAGCCTCTCAACTATTTTTCTGCACACACAATGTCAAAGAAAGAAGCAACATTCCTAAAAATCTCCTAGCCACTTCAGATCCCTTTTGTACCACGCATTGGGACATCAAATTTCACATAATTTGGTTGTTTCATCTCAACCAAACCAGAATTTTGACAGCTTGTGAAACAAACTCTCTCATCCTCTCAAACCTTCCTAATAAGTAGAGAAGCCATTTGCAAGATAAAAGCTTAGAAGTTTTATTGTGTAGACAAGCCCTCAAAATCTCATACTCTCAAAAAGCCATGTTTGTCTGTAAAACCCCACTCTTGAGTTTTAAAGTCAAAAACTTTGAACCTCTCACACCTTGCAAAGTCCTGTCCAAACAAACCATCCAAACACTCCACATATATCTCATAGGAGTTGTTCAAACACAAGAACAACTTCTGTAACATCACTACTACCATTTCCTAAGCTCAAAAATAGCCGACACAGCAGTTTAAAACTCAAAAACACAAATTTCAACTCCAAGGTAAATTTCTTGACTTTGAACTCTTCATATAAAGCATCATTAATGGTTCATTTGTGAAGATAAAATATAGATATCTTTGTCATTGAAGATAATCACATGCTTACTGTGATACGGTGGGAGAACTGACTGTGTGTTTTGCGTTTGTTTTCGCAAATGTTTCGGTTGAGCAAGAGTCGCCACCGACTTTTTATTTTATCCTAAGGGAAAGGTTTAAAAAGCACAGCAAAAACCTTTGAGATTTTTCTTGGGTTCGGGGAGTAGATTATAGAAAGGGAAGGTATTAGCACCCTTTCTATCCATGGTTATCCATGGGCTCTTAGGTACTTGCTTAGATCAACTTGCCTTGGTTTTCAATTATTTGAAATGGTGCTTTATATGTGGTTTTTGAAAAGGTTTTGAAAAAGATGCCTTGTATAGGCTACCCTTGTAACAATTCTTTACTCGAATGTTTTACAAAGGTGTTTGTCTTTTTGAAAAGATGTTTCAAGGTTTTTGAAAGTTTGTTTTGAAAGTGTTTGTGAAATGTGGTTTGAAAAATAGGCAAGTGTTTTTGTTTTGTAAGTTGACAAGTACTTAAGAGCTATCTACCCTAAAGTTCTCAAAGATTTTTGTTATGTTTTAACCCTTTTAACAATTTTGTTCCACCATTGTAGTTGGTGGACAATCTTGTGTTAGGAGGTGAAAGGGACGGGCGCGGGTCATCGTTTAGACCATAATTGCAAGAGTGCTAAGTATCCTTGGGCAATTTTTCTTTGAAAGGGACTTGATCATTTTAGGCAACTTTTTGAAAGCGTCATCGAGGGACTATGATCAATTGATTTGTATTGCTTTGCCCAAAGAGACCTAACATGCAATATGGCCTAATTTTGAAAGGCAACAAGTGGATGTAATCCTAGGGGTGTTAGTGTGCAAGTGTGTTTTATTGCATACAAGAGTTTCTTCTTTGAATTAGGTTTTTCTATTTCATTGATTTTATCTTTCCATACACGTCCTAATTACTAGCAATAAGAAGCGGAAATGTAAAATCCTACGCTATTACAACAATTAGGGGAGGGGGATACACATTTGTACATGGGGGGTTCAACGAGAAAAATAGACAAAAAAGAAAATAGCAAAAAAACAAGATATATAGAGAGAGAGAGGGAGCCCGCGCGCTGCTGGGAGGTCATCAGAAGTTCTGACTCAGATCCGCTGCCAGATGATCAACCTCTTGGTTAAACTGTATGAGTCAGAACTTCTGACTCTGGCACCTGCAAAACAGAACCCTGTTAGTGGGGAAATCAGAAGTTCTGATTCCCCTGCGCTGCAAGACAGAAGTTTGTTAGTGGAGAAACCAGAAGTTCTGATTATGCTGAAAAGGCAATAACTCTCAGAGGTTCTGATATCATTGACAGCAAAACAGGCTTCAGATGTGCTAACGTCAAAGTCAGTACTTGGCTTTTTCCTGTACTAATCAGAACATCTGCAATTCTGTTGTTATTCCACAAAACAGGAAACATATTTGGAACAGATCCAGCAAACACAAAAATGTTTCAGAGGTCAGAACCAACAAGGTCACAGGCAAGTCCTATACTGGCTCAGAACGTTCTGAGGTATGAAAATCCTCAGAACATAAACAGCAACAACATGATATTTACATTATGTTTATTTGAGTATGTACAGCTGATGATGCTTAACAGCGTGATGAGGGTCATCAGGTGCTTACCTGACTGTTGTAAAAGTTTGTGGGTGAAAGCTAGCTTTTGGCTCTGGTGGTGTTCTGAACAGATTTTCTTTGAAAGGGTAGGTAAAGGTGTATACGTATGTAGGGTCAGAAGTTTGGAAAGGGTGTTTTTGGTTCACAAAGAAAACTGGATATTTGATGAAGTTTGAAGGTGAGGAACTCAAAGTTATGAAACAAACTGGAGATTTTGGCAGAGTTTCAGAACGCTATGTTGCTAAGAGTTCTGTTTCTCACTTAGCAATTTTTCTGTTTCTTTTTTTGAACGCCTTTTGCAGTGGTGAAGACTCTCTATTTATAGGCAAAGTTCTTGTGGGTGCCTTGAACATTAAAGCGCCAACAGAGTTTGAATTTGTTCTTTGACAGAAATTCCTGGGAAGTTGTGATAACAGATAGCCTTCAGCCTAGACTGCAGCAGTAGGCATAGATTGGGGAGAAGTGACCTCTGAAGTGGGCGGTGGCGTGTAGACCCATGCCAGAATCTGTACAAAAGCGTTTTCCAAGCCACACGTGAATGTTCAGGAGTGGTTGGAAGCATTAATGGGCATTAAATGGTGATAAGACCTATCATCATCAATATTCTGGTAATGGAAACCAACGTTGAATCAGCAGCGTAACCCATGCTCTGGCCTTGGCTTCCTGTTGTCTTAGTAAGCTCTGGAGATTCTCCTGATTTTCTGGTACGTTCCTTGGATTTACCTCTGGGTCTCCTGGGCTTAGAGGTTCTGTATCAGTGTAACACCCACTCTTCTGACCTTTCATCTTCTGATTTCAGCATGTTCTGAAAGAGCTTTCAGACTTCCCTGCTTCTCTTGCATTCCTTTAGCAAATTCTGACTGAGCTTGTGTAACTGCTGAAGGGGCATGTTCTGTCTGAGGCTTACATACTGAACCACGTTTACAACTTCTGATTGAACTGATGTAGCTGCTGAAAAGCCAACTTCTGACCACGCTGAGCCAAGCTTGCAACTTATGACCATTTTTATCTGGAACGGGTCCAGAAGTTCTGAAGCGCTGATTTTTTTCTTAAACACTCATTTTTAGAGAAACGTTCTAAGTACTTAGAATTTGATTTTTCTCAAGATAAAAGCGTTGTTTTTGGAGTTCGTGAGATCATCTTGCTCTTGTAAGTGGCTTGCTTGGGCAAAAAGATAACTCAGGACTTGGATTTGTTTCAGAGGGACCTTGAAAATCCAAGATGGTTTCCTGCAGAAAGAGAGGGCAAATTTTGGGGTACAACAGTTGCCCCTGTTCAATCTTCTTGAACCTGAAGAGTTAGATTGGCAATCTTGCCTTTCGCGACTCGAAGGTAAAAGGAGATTGGACACTAGAGTGCCCTTAAATTTGCACTCGTCAAAGCAATGGATGGGGAAATGGGCTTAAAGATGCCATTTGGAGATGGGCTTAAAGATGCCATCTGGAAGGGTGGCAGAATCTTGTCGGGGATGGGCTTAAAGATGCCATCTGGAATGAAAATCAGAAAGGTGTCCATGTTTTGAACCATCTCTGAACTGTGGCTTGAATAAGCAATAGATTGACATCCGTTGTTGGGAAGAACCCGTAAACTGTTTTCAAAAGTTGCATCTGAACAAGCGATAGATTAACATTCGTTGTTGGGAAGAATCCATAAACTGTTTTCAGAAGTCTTGAGGTTGAATAAGCAATAGAGCAGCATCCGTTGTTGGGAAGCGTCTGTAAACTGTTTTCAAAAGGTTGCATCTGAACAAGTTGGTAGATTAACATCCGTTGTTGGGAAGAATCCATAAACTGTTTTCAGAAGTCTTGAAAAGAAACTGAACAAGCGATAGATTAACATCCGTTGTTGGGAAGAATCCATAAACTGTTTTCAGAAGTCTTGAGGTTGAATAAGCAATAGAGCAGCATCCGTTGTTGGGAAGCGTCCGTAAACTATTTTCAAAAGGTTGCATCTGAACAAGTTGGTAGATTAACATCCGTTGTTGGGAAGAATCCATAAACTGTTTTCAGAAGTCTTGAAAAGAAACTGAACAAGCGATAGGTTAACATTCGTTACTTGGAGAACCCGTAAACTGTTTTCAGAAATCTTGAAGTTGAATAAGCAATAGAGCAGCATCCGTTGTTGGGAAGCGTCCGTAAACTGTTTTCAAAAGGTTGCATCTGAACAAGTTGGTAGATTAACATCCGTTGTTGGGAAGAATCCATAAACTGTTTTCAGAAGTCTTGAAAAGAAATTGAACAGGCGATAGGTTAACATCCGTTACTTGGAGAACCCGTAAACTGTTTTCAGAAATCTTGAAGTTTTGAGGAGGAGCCGGTGTAGGGTTTCCTGATGATGAGCTCGTGTGAAACTGCATCTGAATGAATCTGGAATAAGAATCAGAATATTGTCATGTCTGGGTCACATCTGAACTATTCATGGAAAGAATTTCGGGAGATAATGATTTTTGTCTGTCGACTGATCTTACCTGAAAAGGTAAAGGGTTAGTTATATGCAATGTCATTATGCATGATGCAATGTATGTTATATGATATGAATGTAAATGGACGTGCATGTAAGCTGGAGAGCTGTCTTGCACAGGATAGATGAATCCGAGATGGCTGAAGATAAAAGTATCTTGAATGCGGCCGGGAAGAATATTCCTTGGCTGTTGCTGGGGAAGAGAGTTCCTGATGACTTCTACTGGGGAGTTTCGATCTAATAGACTCATGTTGGGGAAGAAGGACTGAGAAACTTCAGTTTGGCAGGAAGTATTTCTGGCGACTTTACTGGGGAACTCAAGATTTGTCCTTCCAAAATTCCTTGGGGAGAAGGTTTATTAGTCTGGCTCCGCTGGGGATTGATAATTTTGAAGCCTTAGCTCAGCTGGGGATTGAAACTTAAACTCTGAGGGGAATTGAATTCCGGAGGATCCTCTGGCTGGGGATAATAAGGATAAGCTCCTCTGGGGGATTGTTTTGATAAGTTATGTTGGGGAACTTTGATGAACTCCGCTGGGGATAGGAATAAATTTGGCGAGTGCGATCTTCCATGGCACTAAGATGAGGATAACCCAGTTATAAGTCCTTGGGAGGAATAACTTTGAATAAAACTCGGGAGAGACGTCCGTACTCTGCAGGGGATAAGCTTCCAGAATCTACTAGGGATAAGCTTCAAGCCTTGCTGGGGATATGGATTCCAAATCTCCTAGGGGTTTCCTTTGAAAGGGTATCAAGATATCCAACTGCATTTTCAACCTATCAGTAATCCTCTTTCTTGATTCATAAGGAAATGATCATGTTCAAATGCATATGCCTATTTAACAAAACGTTGGACGTTTCTCAAAATAAAACAGATAGTGCAAGAGAAAAAGTGAAAGGAAATGACACAAATTTTTGGGAAAAGTATTTGTATTAACTTTCTCTGAGTATATTTGTACAACGGAGGCAATCATCCTAGTAAGAGGATTTTGTCGTAAATATTGAAATATTTATATAAAATAAAGATGGCTATGTGAAATAATTCCATGGGATTCCATTCCGCTATAGCCTTCACAACTCTGAATATCTGTCCATTCAATGCTTCGTTTGCCGATGACTGGATTGATCAGAAACCTGGAACTGGTAGATGAAGAGATTGTCTTTGAAGTGATCCGACGAGACATAGTCATACGCTTTAATTCCCTAACTTTTTCCTGAATCGCCCTTTCGGGTTTTCGATCCACCGGGAATCCCCTTTTTGCCCAAGCCGCCCTTTCGGGTTTTCAACTTGCCGGGTGTACAGAATTTTTTTATTTTTATCCCTAACTTTTGCCTGAACCGCCCTTTCGGGTTTTCGGTTCACCGGGATGCCCATTTTTGCCCAAGCCGCCCTTTCGGGTTTTCGACCTGTCGGGTTATTTTATGCGTAGTATCTTTTGACTATGTCCGCGTTTGCAGGGTGCGGCAAATCGTCACCGTCCATGGTGGTTAGAATCATCGCACCACCAGAAAATATGCTCTTGATCACAAATGGTCCTTCATATGTAGGAGTCCATTTGCCCCTGGGATCACCTTGCGGCAAGATAATCCGCTTGATTACGAGATCTCTGACTTGATACACTTGACGTCTGACTTTCTTATTGAAGGCCTTGATCATCCGTTTTTGATACGTTTGACCATGGCATATAGCAGCGAGTCGCTTCTCGTCGATCAAATTGAGTTGATCAAGTCAGGTCTGCATCCAATCATCTTCATTTAAACCTGCGTCCTTCATAATCCTTAGAGAAGGAATCTGAACTTCCATAGGCAAGACAGCTTCCATGCCATATACCAAAGAAAATGGGGTTGCCCCGGTTGAAGTACGTGCCGTCGTACGGTATCCATGTAGAGAAAACGGTAACATCTCGTGCCAGTCTTTGTAAGTGACTGTCATTTTCTGAATGATCTTCTTAATGTTTTTGTTCGCAGCTTCAACAGCACCGTTCATCTTTGGCCGATAGGGAGATGAATTGTGATGATAAATCTTGAACTGTTCGCACAAGGCGGTGATCATCGTGTTGTTCAAATTCATACCATTGTCTGTGATGATCCTGTCCGGAACACCATACCGACATATGATATTTTGCTTGATGAAGCGGGCAACCACATTTTTAGTAACAGAGGCGAAGGAAGCTGCTTCGACCCATTTGGTGAAATAGTCAATGGCAACTAGGATGAAGCGATGTCCATTGGAAGCCGTGGGCTTGATCTATCCAATCATGTCAATGCCCCACATTGCAAAGGGCCACGGAGTGGTCAGAACGTTGAGAGGGACCGGAGGGATATGAACCTTGTCAGCATAGACTTGACATTTGTGGCAAGTACGGGAATGTTGATGGCAGTCAGCTTCCATGGTGGACCAGTAATAGCCTGCCCTTAGGATCTTCTTAGCCATTGTATGCCCGCTCAAGTGAGTGCCAAATGTGCCGCTGTGTATCTCAGTCATGATCAACTCTGCTTCAGCTTTGTCTACGCATCGGAGTAATACACAATCATGGCTTCATTTGTAAAGGATGTCGTTGCTCAGGAAGAATTTAGCAGCGAATTTCCTTAAGAACTTCTTGTCATTTACGGAAGCTCCTTCGGGATAATCTCTAGTCTCGAGATACCTTTTGATTTCATGGAACCAAGGTTGTTCCACTACTTCTTCGGTATTAATCTCATGACAATGCGCAGGTTCATCCATTCGCTCGATGGTGATTTGGGGAGCCTCGTTATCCCAGTTGAGTTTAAACATGGAGGACATTGTGGCTAGAGCATCTGCTAGCTGATTCTCTTCTCGCGGGAAATGCTCGAAGGTAATTTGCTCGAAATGAGGCAACAACGTCAAGGCATGTTCTTTGTATGGGATAAGATTAGGATGCTCGGTATCCCACTCTCCTTTGATTTGATTGATAACCAAAGCCGAGTCCCCAAATACGATCAACGATTTGATCCCCAAGTCTATGGCAGCCTGGAGACCAAAGATGCAAGCTTCATATTCAGCCATGTTGTTTGTGCAGCTAAAGCAAAGTCGGGCCGTAAAAGGTGTGTGACAACCTTCCGGAGAAATGAGTACCGCGCCGATACCGTTTCCAAGTGCATTTGAAGCACCATCGAAGTACAGGGTCCATCGGGATCCCTTTTCGGGTCCGTCATACGGTCTGTCACCTTCAATGTTGTCCAAATTCATGATGTCCTCGTCTGGGAAGTCGAATCTCATGGGTTGATAATCTTCGATAGCTTGATGAGCCAGATGGTCAGCCAGTACACTCCCTTTTATAGCTTTTTGGGTGGTGTACCGGATGTCATACTCAGTTAGGATCATTTGCCATCTAGCTATCCTTCCAGATAAGGCGGGCTTTTCGAAGATATACTTGATAGGATCCATTTTGGAAATCAACAAGGTAGTATGAGTCAACATATACTGTCTTAGTCGGCGAGCAGCCCATACCAAAGCGCAGCAAGTTTTCCCGAGCAGTGAGTAGCGAGTCTCACAGTCGGTAAACTTTTTGCTAAGGTAATAAATGGCATGCTCTTTTCGACCAGACTCGTCATGCTGGCCCAAAACACACCCCATTGAGTTATCCAAAACGGTCAAATACATGATCAGTGGTCTTCCTTCGACGGGTGGCATCAGAATAGGAGGTTCTAGCAAATACTCCTTGATTTTATCAAAAGCAGCTTGGCAATCGTTGTTCCATTTGACTACCTGATCTTTCTTCAAGAGTTTGAAAATGGGCTCGCAGGTAGAAGTCATATGAGAAATGAATCTGGAAATATAGTTCAAGCGCCCCAAGAACCCTCTAACCTCCTTTTCAGTACGGGGAGCAGGCATTTCTTGTATTGCTTTCACTTTTGCTGGATCGACTTCAATGCCTTTGTTGCTTACAATGAATCCCAGAAGTTTACCAGACCTAATTCCAAAAGTGCACTTACTTGGATTCAGCCTGAGTTTGTATTCTTTCAACCTGGCAAATAGCTTTTCTAGATGTTCAAGGTGCTCTTCCTCTGTTTGTGACCGAGCTATCATATCGTCTACGTAAACTTCAATCTCATGATGTATCATATCATGAAACAAAGCTACCATGGCGCGTTGATAAGTTGCCCCTGCGTTCTTCAGCCCGAACGGCATCACCTTGTAACAGAAAGTGCCCCATTGTGTGACAAAAGTTGTTTTCTCCATATCCTCGGGGGCCATTTTGATTTGATTGTAGCCCGAGAATCCATCCATGAAGGAAAACACTTTGTGCTGAGCTGTGTTGTCGATCAAAATGTCAATGTGTGGAAGTGGAAAATCATCTTTGGGGATGGCCCTATTCAAATCCCGGTAGTCTACACACATCCTGACTTTGCCATCTTTCTTAGGTACTGGCACGATGTTAGCGACCCATTGAGGATAGGACGTAACAGCCAGAAAGCCAGCATCGAATTGCTTCATTACTTCTGCTTTGATCTTTTCAGACATATCAGGCCTCATTCGGCGAACTTTTTGCTTGATCGGTGGACAGTCTTCTCTTGTGGGGAGACGGTGAACCACGATGTCGGTGTCTAAACCCGGCATGTCTTCATAAGACCAAGCGAAGATTTCAACATACTCATTCAACAACTGTATCAGGCGTTCCTTGATATTTGGTTCCAGATTGGCACCCACTTGCACTTCCTTCCGGTCTTCCTCGGTTCCCAAGTTGATAGTTAACAATGACTCTTCATGCGGTAAGATGGCCCTTTCCTCTTGCTGTAGAAGTCTGGATAATTCCCCTGGTACTTCACAACCTTCGTCATCTTCATACTCGGCTTGATTGACCAGATCTCCAGAGTTATTGAAGGATATAGCAGAATTGCTACCCATGGAATCCGGAGTGGATGGGTACCTGCATTGGTGAGTGTGGGTGTGTGTAAGGGATAGCCATCCTTAAACAAAAAATGCAAAAGGAAAGAAAATGAACACAAGAAGTTTATCAAATGAAAAACGTCCAATGAATCATTAAACATGGCATATGGATATGAAAAATAATCAAAACCCTTACAAATGGACCTGCATGCCCCGGGCAAGGCATGAGGTGAAAGGATAGTGTACGGATTGTTGGAAGATAAATATTACAGACCAAATAGGAAATGTTTGACAGATAAATTACTGATGAACAAAAGTGATGGGGACAAAGTCTTTTGCCTCCCAGTTGCACAATCCTCCATTGACAGTTGGGTAAATCCACTCTTCGATGTTGCTCTCTTTGTCTTCATCCTCCAAAGCGTTGATTCCGTAGGGAGAAATTTTGACTGGCGCTCTTTCAATCTTCGAACGGCGCGTAGCTTTCTGGCCTGCGGTAGTGAACCCTAAACCGAATTTGTCTGTCTTATGCGGAATATCAGGTAACTGCCCCCATGCTGAATTCTTCCCTTTCTTTATGGCGGCCCTTGCATCTTCTAGAGATGCCATCCTGGCCATCTGCCTCGGTGTCTCAGCTGCCAACTTTGCTACTGTTATTTCAGGAAGGACTTCTTCGAGATGCTGAAAAGGCGTTTCAATGAACTCCCCTTCTACCTCCACGTACCGGAAATAATTCAAGTGGCTAATCATGTACTCCTCTTCACCATGGACAGTAATGATATTTCCCTTGACAGGATACTTCAACATCTGATGTAAGGAGGAGGTGACTGCCCCAGCATGGTGTATCCAAGGTCTACCCAGCAAGCAAGAGTATGATGGACGGATGTCCATCACATAGAAAGTAGATTTAAACACCTCAGTGCCTATCTTGATGCGAATTTCAACCTCTCCATGGACCATTCTCTTCGAACCATCGAAAGCTCTGACAACAATATCACTTGGCTTCAATTCCAACCCTTCACAATCTAGTCGATCCAAGGCCTTCTTAGGCAATACATTCAGCGACGAACCAGTATCGACCAAGACATGTGCGAGAGTGGTTCCTCGACACTCGACTGAAATGTGCAAAGCATCATTGTGGTTTCTACCTTTAGGAGTTAGGTCGGCATCAGAAAAACCTAATCCATTGTCCGCAGTCAGGCTAGCCACGCAATTTTGAAATTGATTTGCAGAGGTCTCCTGGGGAACATGGGCTGCCTTCAGGAATTTTATCAGGGCTTTAGCGTGCGCTTCTGAGCAAAGTAGTAGTGCCAACATGGAGATCTTTGAGGGGGTTTTCCCCAGCTGTTCTACCACATCGTAATCACTTCTTTTGATTATCCTCAAAATCTCATCCATTTCCTTCTTGGAGGTTTTCGGGATTACCAAGGGTTGAGCCCTCGTCCTGACGAGCTCATCTTGGATTCCCTTACCTTTGTCAGCAGCGGTAGGAGAGACAGTACTAGGAACAACAACGTCTTCAATCAAGGGAGTTCTAGCAGAAAGTTTTATTGGTGCCGGGATGACTTTATCGGCAGACGAGGGTCCAAAGATTGCTCTTGGAGGGGCAATCTCTGGAGAAAATATTCTCCCGCTCCGGGTGATTTTGCTCGTGCCTGCAATGTTACCAATGTTGGCTTCTTCATCATCCGAACTTTCTTCAATTATCTCGATTTGTTTAATACCATGGTAGTAGACGTCACCGCCATAGTTCCATGGTATTGACTTCTCAGAAACATAGGGAACGGGCCCTGGCATTGTTATCTTCAAAGGAACAGATTTCGTAGCTGGTGTAATCTTAACAGGCTTTTTGACGGCTTTGGAAAGATTGGCGTGAATGGTTATGATCGAGACATCTTCAGTATGGGTTGGAGTAGCAGAAAATTTTTCAAACAAAATTTGTCGACTATCCACAAGGCCTTGGATGCCTTTCTTCAGCAACGGACAATCAAACGGCAGAGAATAACAACAATAGCAGTCTTCTTTACATCTCGGGAAGATCCCGGCCCTTAACAGATTCAACTTGATGGTTAACAATGGAGTTATCAGATCATTGACATCAGCAACATACAAATCTTCTTCAATGGCATTGACATTTTGGCCGTGCTTCGGCATGGGTGCAGATATCACATTAGGCTTCTCCGGAGCGTCAAACTCTACCTCCTTCGCCTCTATCAGGTCTTGGATTTTATGCTTGAGTGCCCCACAATCATTGGTGTCGTGCCCGACACTTTCAGAATGGTAGGCGCATTTAGCATGAGGATGATAATGCGGAGAAGATGTATTCACATTCTTTGGTGCCTCCTTGATAGTGGCAAGATTCAACTTCAACAGATGGGGAAGCACTTGCGCTGGAGTCATATTAATATGGGTGAACTGCCGTTGTGGCCGTTCCACTCGTTGTTGATTTGGTCTGGACTGGTTATAGCGAGGCTGCTCACCTGAAGAGTTTTGAATCATTACGGCCCCCACAGTTGCCCGACGCTCCGTCTTCCCTGCTCTTCTCTGAGAATATACCACAGACGTCTCCTTCTTAAAAGGTTTCTTCTTAACACTTGTAACACCCTTTTGAATCTTTCCTGACTTGATGCCAGCTTCTATTCTTTCGCCCGTTAAGATCAAATCGGTAAACCCCGCGGAAGAGTTACCAATCAGATGATTGAAAAATGGCCCAGATAGGGTCCCTAGAAACATATCAACAAGTTCACGGTCGGTTAAAGGGGGCTGCACCCTGCCAGCCAAATCCCTCCATTTTTGTGCATATTCTTTGAATCCTTCGCCTGTTCCCAATGACATACCCTGAAGTTGGGTACGAGTAGGGGCAAGGTCAGAATTGTACTGATATTGTTTGTAAAAAGCGGTGGCCAAGTCTTCCCAATTGCGGACGCTGGTTCCCTCTAGCTGATAAAACCACTCCAATTGAGCTCCAGAAAGGTTGTCTTGGAAGAAATGAATCCAAAGGTTTTTATCTGTCGTATAGGGTTGAATCTTTCTCACGTAGGATCTGAGATGCATTTTTGGACAAGACAACCCATCATACCTCACAAACACTGGCACTTTGAATTTTGGGGGAATCACAATCCCGGCGACCAAACCCAAGTCTTCAAAATCCAAACCCGGTACTCTTTGTAACTCCATGGCAGCCAACCTGTCTTCTAAACCCTTGTATTTATCATCGGCTGGAGGGTACTGCTGATCAGAATAATCTTCATCCTCTTCGACCTCTTCTTCTTCCACATCGGACTCGGAAGGTACCGCAGCCCCACCTCCTTTGCTAGTCCCTTCATCAGAAATAGGAGGAAATTCAAGCACTCTCCGAGCTTCTCCGTCAAATCTTCTCCCTAAAGTAGCCACCCCGAGTCTCTTTTTCTTCTTCTTCACTGGGTCTTTGTTCCCCAGTTGGGTCTTGATATCCTCCTGACCCTTAGCTAAGGTCATCAGGAGTTGCTGGAACTGTGCATTTTGAGCTTGTAGGTCTTTGACTGTTTGCTCGAGATCCATCCTACTGACATAAACAGCAGACAGATAAGGAAACCTGGAGTGAGACCTGCTTATGCACATGATGAATGATATGCTTATGTATGAAATGCATTCAAGGATTTAGAACATTCAAAATTGTTGCAGACAAAGAAGAACGCACGTCATATTAATAAGAAGAAATTTGTTAGTACATAAATGCCCCATGGGCCAAATATTACAAAATAACTTCTCAAGGCAAAAAGACATTGCGCATCCTCTTTGGTGTGATGTAGGTGTTGAGGGCCTCTTGCTCATGGAGTCGGCGGGTAAGCTCTAGAACCTTCTTCTCACTGGCGTAGAAGCTAGCTTCAAAAGTGTTCCGTTCTTCCTTGAGCTGAATCCAACTTTTCTGCATTTCCTCCCACGATGTAGGCATGTCAGGATGTAGGATGGTGTAGGGAACCTCTCCTTCATTGATGGGCTCTTTAATCACATGGAGTACATGAGGATAAGGCATCATTAGACTTTGGGCTCGGGCTCGTACCCACTTGAGATAAGGCTCAAGAGGGATGGAGTTCTTGTGTCCCAGAGTCTTGCTATCAACCTTGTTGGGCCTCCCCCAAGCTCTGATTAATCTTTGGCGAAGTCCTTGCGCATCGTTGTCGAAGTCAAAAACTAGGTCAGGAATCAACATATCATGAGGGCCATCCCTCCGTGCATATCCAAATTGCCTGAAAGCTAGGCAAGGGTTGTAGGTGATACCTCCTCTGATTCCAAGTAAAGGAACATTAGGAAACTCTCCACAATGATCGATGATGATGACATTTTCTCTGGACCGAGAACACCAATGTACATCAGAATGAGTAAGAGTCATCAACCGTTGGGACCACCTTGAGCCTTGGTCGTTCTTCAAGACAGATTGTGGAAGGTGCGAAATAAACCACCTTGCAAGGAGAGGAGTACAGCACATGAGAACACCCCTCTTTCTCATTGTTCGTGTGTAAAATGAGTGAAGAATGTCCCCAAGCAATGTTGGTATTGGATTTCTGGACAAGAAGATTTTGACGGCGTTGACATCTACCAATTGGTCAGGATTTGGGAACAAGACCAACCCATAGATAAGGAGTGCCACAATCTCTTCAAAGGCTTGTAGGTCCAATGAGTTCCAACATTCTTGTGCCTTCTCAAACAAGAATTTTGCTAAGAATCCTTTGACGCCGCTTCTGGTTTCCCAATGCCCCTTGATGTCGGATGGTTGTAGATGTAATGCTCGAGCAACATCTTCCGGCTTTGGTTCCTTTTCCGTACCATTGAAGGGTAGTTGATTAAGGATAGGAATTCTTAGGAGTTGGGAAAACTCCTCCAAAGTGGGAACCAACTGGTAATCAGGGAAAGTGAAACAGTGGTGAAGAGGGTCAAAGAACTGGAATAGCACTTTCATCATGTCTTCTTCAATGTTAGTGTTGACTAGGCTGAGCAGTCCACCATGTCTTTCACTGAAGGATGAGTTTTCCGGAATTCTTGAGGTGAGCTCCTTGAGTTGAGGAGATATTCTCACAAGGTTAACTTGAATGGTGTTTCTGCGAGGAATTTCCATGACCTACAAAATAAGAACAAAGATGAAGATCCAAATCCTTGAAATGGTTAGTGAATGCATATGATGTTTTATGATGTTTATGATGTATGCACAAAACATATGTACAAGCAAATCACACCAAACCCTAGTTTCAGGCTTGCATGGGGTTTCATAGGTAAGTACCCTCTTGAGTGTAGTTGGCTTAAAAACCTGTCCTATAAATAGTAACTGGGTTCTAAGGAGCTCAATATCACGGGATTGTTTTCATTGTTCATTGTTTTGGTTTAGCCACTTAACTAGCGACCAAAATATTCCAAGAAAACAACCCTCAATGAGTATAGTATCGAGTATCTACCAACTTCGGACTGCACCAAAGCCGGTCATCTCACTACCCCTAATAAAAGGCCAAGATGGTCAAGTAAGGTTCTAGGTCATTAGTGCTTAGTGACATCACTCAGCGGCCCCGTACTCTCCTTGATTGAACTCAAGGGTTACCGGTACTCACAAATATGTCGCACTAATATAGCTATTACTTCGACCGTGTCGGTATACCCCGCACAGTTTCTACAACGTATTGCTATCTATGAATGTTTCCCAAAATCCGGGTGTAGGATTGCAAACCCAAACAAAAGAGCCAAGATATAAAGCAATCAAATCAAACAATTAGTCATGCAAGAGGGTGATCTAAGCCCTAAGGTTACTCCACTTTTAAAATTATCCCCAGCAGAGTCGCCAGTTCTGTGATACGGTGGGAGAACTGACTGTGTGTTTTGTGTTTGTTTTCGCAAATGTTTCGGTTGAGCAAGAGTCGCCACCAACTTTTTATTTTATCCTAAGGGAAAGGTTTAAAAAGCACAGCAAAAACCTTTGAGATTTTTCTTGGGTTCGGGGAGTAGATTATAGAAAGGGAAGGTATTAGCACCCTTTCTATCCATGGTTATCCATGGCCTCTTAGGTACTTGCTTAGATCAACTTGCCTTGGTTTTCAATTGTTTGAAATGGTGCTTTATATGTGGTTTTTGAAAAGGTTTTGAAAAAGATGCCTTGTATAGGCTACCCTTGTAACAATTCTTTACTCGAATGTTTTACAAAGGTGTTTGTCTTTTTGAAAAGATGTTTCAAGGTTTTTGAAAGTTTGTTTTGAAAGTGTTTGTGAAGTGTGGTTTGAAAAATAGGCAAGTGTTTTTTTTTTGTAAGTTGACAAGTACTTAAGAGCTATCTACCCTAAAGTTCTCAAAGATTTTTGTTATGTTTTAACCCTTTTAACAATTTTGTTCCACCATTGTACTTGGTGGACAATCTTGTGTTAGGAGGTGAAAGGGACGGGCGCGGGTCATCGTTTAGACCATAATTGTAATAGTGCTAAGTATCCTTGGGCAATTTTTCTTTGAAAGGGACTTGATCATTTTAGGCAACTTTTTGAAAGCGTCATCGAGGGACTATGATCAATTGATTTGTATTGCTTTGCCCAAAGAGACCTAACATGCAATATGGCCTAATTTTGAAAGGCAACAAGTGGATGTAATCCTAGGGGTGTTAGTGTGCAAGTGTGTTTTATTGCATACAAGAGTTTCTTCTTTGAATTAGGTTTTTCTATTTCATTGATTTTATCTTGCCATACACGTCCTAATTACTAGCAATAAGAAGCGGAAATGCAAATTCCTACGCTATTACAACAATTAGGGGAGGGGGATACACATTTGTACATGGGGGGTTCAACGAGAAAAATAGACAAAAAAGAAAATAGCAAAAAAACAAGATATATATAGAGAGAGAGAGAGGGAGCCCGCGCGCTGCTGGGAGGTCATCAGAAGTTCTGACTCAGATCCGCTGCCAGATGATCAACCTCTTGGTTAAAATGTATGAGTCAGAACTTCTGACTCTGGCACCTGCAAAGCAGAACCCTGTTAGTGGGGAAATCAGAAGTTCTGATTCCCCTGCGCTGCAAGACAGAAGTTTGTTAGTGGAGAAACCAGAAGTTCTGATTCTGCTGAAAAGGCAATAACTCTCAGAGGTTCTGATATCATTGACAGCAAAACAGGCTTCAGATGTGCTAACGTCAAAGTCAGTACTTGGCTTTTTCCTGTACTAATCAAAACATCTGCAATTCTGTTGTTATTCCATAAAACAGGAAACATATTTGGAACAGATCCAGCAAACACAAAAATGTTTCAGAGGTCAGAACCAACAAGGTCACAGGCAAGTCCTATACTGGCTCAGAACGTTCTGAGGTATGAAAATCCTCAGAACATAAACAGCAACAACATGATATTTACATTATGTTTATTTGAGTATGTACAGCTGATGATGCTTAACAGCGTGATGAGGGTCAGCAGGTGCTTACCTGACTGTTGGAAAAGTTTGTGGGTGAAAGCTAGCTTTTGGCTCTGGTGGTGTTATGAACAAATTTTCTTTGAAAGGGTAGGTAAAGGTGTATACGTATGTAGGGTCAGAAGTTTGGAAAGGGTGTTTTTGGTTCACAAAGAAAACTGGATATTTGATGAAGTTTGAAGGTGAGGAACTCAAAGTTATGAAACAAACTGGAGATTTTGGCAGAGTTTCAGAACGCTATGTTGCTAAGAGTTCTGTTTCTCACTTAGCAATTTTTCTGTTTCTTTTTTTGAACGCCTTTTGCAGTGGTGAAGACTCTCTATTTATAGGCAAAGTTCTTGTGGGTGCCTTGAACATTAAAGCGCCAACAGAGTTTGAATTTGTTCTTTGACAGAAATTCCTGGGAAGTTGTGATAACAGATAGCCTTCAGCCTAGACTGCAGCAGCAGGCGTAGATTGGGGAGAAGTGACCTCTGAAGTGGGCGGTGGCGTGTTGACCCATGCCAGAATCTGTACAAAAGCGTTTTCCAAGCCACACGTGAATGTTCAGGAGTGGTTGGAAGCATTAATGGGCATTAAATGGTGATAAGACCTATCATCATCAATATTCTGGTAATGGAAACCAACGTTGAATCAGCAGCGTAACCCATGCTCTGGCCTTGGCTTCCTGTTGTCTTAGTAAGCTCTGCACGTTCCTTGGATTTACCTCTGGGTCTCCTGGGCTTAGAGGTTCTGTATCAGTGTAACACCCACTCTTCTGACCTTTCATCTTCTGATTTCAGCATGTTCTGAAAGAGCTTTTAGACTTCCCTGCTTCTCTTGCATTCATTTAGCAAATTCTGACTGAGCTTGTGTAACTGCTGAAGGGGCATGTTCTGTCTGAGGCTTACATACTGAACCACGTTTACAACTTCTGATTGAACTGATGTAGCTGCTGAAAAGCCAACTTCTGACCACGCTGAGCCAAGCTTGCAACTTCTGACCGTTTTTATCTGGAACGGGTCCAGAAGTTCTGAAGTGCTGATTTTTTTCTTAAACACTCATTTTTAGAGAAACGTTCTAAGTACTTAGAATTTGATTTTTCTCAAGATAAAAGCGTTGTTTTTGGAGTTCGTGAGATCATCTTGCTCTTGTAAGTGGCTTGCTTGGGCAAAAAGATAACTCAGGACTTGGATTCGTTTCAGAGGGACCTTGAAAATCCAAGATGGTTTCCTGCAGAAAGAGAGGGAAAATTTTGGGGTACAACACTTACTATTTATTTTTATCAATTATATGTTAATAACTGACTTGTACAGACAATAGAATAACGTTCAAGGAAAAAAATTATAGCATGAGTTGACACATACTCACATGAGCGACTCATTTAAGTGACAGAACAGGGTATGAGTCGACACAAGACATTATGAGTCGATACATATTGCTATCCAGACCCAAAAACAGAAATACCAAAGGTGTATGAGTCGACACAAAACACGAATGTGTTGACACAAACAAGAAATAAGTCTACACATACCATTATGTATCGACTCATACTAAGCTGATTTTGGTTTTAGAGGAGCAGGAAAGGTTATGTGTCGATGTAAAGATGCATGTGTCGACACATAATGGTTAAAAATATTTTTTCCTTACTTTTACACTGCTTTTATATTTTCTATATGCTTTCTTCATTGATATTCAATATGGTTGTAATAATTAGGACCTTTATTTCTTTCCACCCCCATTTGTAAATTTGTATACCCCATCCCCAAATGATGTAATAACGTAGGACATTTATTTTCCGCAATTTACCACTTTTATCTAAAATGCTAGTAATTAGGGTGTGTATGGCAAGATTTAAAATCAACAAGTAGACAACCCTAATTCAAAACAAAAATTCATGGAATGAATACACTTGCACACATGCACCTCTAGCGTAAACTCCACTTGTTGCCTTAAGAAAATGGTCATGTTATGCATGCGAGACACCTTAGCAAAAACAATCAAAATACAATATCATAGTCCCTCGATGACGCTTCGAATGTTGCCTTCAAAATGATATTAGACCCTTAAGAAAAATGCTAAGGTATATCACAACATTGGATTTTATGATTATACGATGACCCACGCACGTCCCTTCACATCCAATGATAGGGCTTAGTATCAATCAATGGTAAGATAGTGTTATCTAAAGGAGGAGGAAAAGAACAAAGACTTCTTTTGAGTAGGTATAACGTTCATAGTTTCTTGCTCACAATCAATCTTTAAAACATATTTCAAAAATACACCAACACTTTTCCTTAAAATATTTTTAAAAGTCAACACTTTGTATGCATTATTATAGAGACGAGAATCATTACAAAGTTCGTCGAAACGAAGGCACTTTCAAAAATACATTCAAAAACCATCACAAACACATTTCAAACAAAGTATTTCAAAGTGAGCTAGAAACTAAGATCCCGTAGATAACTACGGATGAAAAGGGTGCTAACACCTTACCTTTTCATTACCTACCCCCCGAACTCAAGAAAATATCTCAAAAGGTCTTTCTTGTTCTTTTCACCCTTTCCTTTATTGGATAAAAGAAAATTTGGTGGCAACTCTTGCTATCCGCAACAATTGCGATAAAATGCAAAACACCCAAGTCAGTTCTCCCACCGTATCACAGAACTGGAGACTCTGTCAGGGATAGTGCATTAAAGTGAGGTTACCTTAGAGACTAGATCACCTTTAAATGCTTTCATTGTTTGATTTGTTTGCTTTACATTTATGGGTCCTTGTTTGGGTTTTTATTGATCCTCAACCCGGATCGGGGAACATTATTAGGTAAGTAGCAATAAATTGTGGGGACTGTGTGGGGTATACCAACATGGTTGAAGCGATGGCTACATTAGTGTGACACGTTTGTTGGTACCGGTAGCCCTTGAGTCCAGTCAAGGAGAATACGGGGCCGATGTGTGGTGTCATGAAGCACTAACTGACCTTAGAACCTTTAATTGAAAAACTTGTCCATTAGGAAGTAGTGAGGTAGCCGGCTTTGGTGCAGTCCAAAGTTGGTTGATACTCGAAACTGCGCTCATTGAGATTGTACTTTTGGGATATTTCGGTCGCCAATAAAGAGGCTTATGCTGAAACATTGTCCGGTGAAGAAAGATCAGTGATATTGAGATTCTCTAGAACCCGATTACTTTATAGGACAAGTTAAACCAACCAAAATTCAAGAGGGTACTTACCTTTGAACCTCATGCAATCCTAAACCTAAGTACTTTCTTGCTTTGTGTGTATATGTTTACTTGTACATAAAATCATGACATCATACCATGGCATTTTGCACTAACCATTTCAAGTATTTTTGGGATTTATCTTTGTGCTGTTTTGTAGGACATGGTTTCCACTCGCAGGAATACTATCCAAATCAACCTCGTAAGAGTGCCTCCTCAACTGAAAGAGTTAGCGCCAAGGGTTCCTGAGAATTATCCGTTCACCAAGAGACATGGTCAACTTCTTAATCTAGTTACCTTAAGCCTTGAGGAAGACATGATGAAGGTGCTCTTTCAGTTATTTGACCATTTACACCATTGCTTTACTTTTCCTGATTACCAACTTGTGCCTACTATAGAAGAATTCTCTCAACTCTTGGGAATTCATATTATTGATCAAATACCCTTCAACAGTATTGAAAGAGACCCAAGACCCGAGGAGATTGCTCGAGCTCTACATTTGCAACGATCCGACGTTGTGGCAAATTGGGAAACAAGAAGTGGTGTCAAAGGGTTTCTAGCCAAGTTTTTGTTGGAGAAGGCTCAAGATTTTTGGGATGCTCTGGATTTATAATCCTTTGAAGAAGTGTTGGCTCTTCTCATCTATAGGATGATACTGTTTCCCAAACCTGACCAACTCATAGATGTGAACACAATCAAGAATTTTCTATCCCACAATCCGGTGCCTACTTTACTTGGGGATATATTGCATTCTCTTCACTCTCGTATCATGAAGAGAAGAGGACTTCTTATGTGTTTCACTCCTCTGTTGGCTAGGTGGTTTATTTTTCACCTACCTCAATCTATTGTGAAGAATGAGCAAGGTGTGAGATGGTCTAATATATTGATGTCACTCACGCATTCTGATATTCATTGGTGTTCTCGATCCTTGGAGGACATTACTATTATTGACTGTTGTAGGGAATTCCCTAATGTCCCTCTACTTGGCGTTAGGGGAGGTATCACCTATAAACCTTGTTTAGCTTTATGACAGTTTGGGTATGCTAGGAGGGATGGCCCTCATGATGCACTTGTCCAAGGAATTGCATTTGACTATGAGAACAATGTCCAAGGTTATTGTCCAAGATTCATACCAGCTTAGGCATGGTGAACAAAGTTGATAGAAAGACATTGGGGCATAAAAATTCCATCCCCCTTGAGCCTTACCTTAAGTGGGTATGAACTCGTGCTCAAAGTCTCGTGATGCCTTATCCCGCCATCCTACCTGTGATTATGGAGCCTGTTGCTGAGGGAGACACCCCTTACACTCTTCTTCATCCTAACATGCCAACTACTCTTGAGTAATTTCAAAGATCATGGATTCAACTCAAAGGAGAGTGAGACACCTTTGAAACCCAGTTCTACGCAAGCAAGAAGAAGGTTTTGGAGCTCATGAGACAACTTCATGAAGAGCGGAGTTTGAATGCCTACATTGCACCGAAGAGGATGCGCTCATGGGAAGCTTGAGTCTTTTTTGTATTTTTGGAGTTTATTTTGCATTATCTTTGTTTCTTCCATTGTATGCCCAAGAGGCATCTTGTAACCGTTTGAACTTGTTAATGCAATTAATGTTTGTTCCCTCTTTGTCTAAACAAATTTAAATCTTAAAAATCATTGAAATCATTTGCATACGCTTTCCATGCATCATGACATAAGAAGGCTTTCTGACACAGGTTCCCTCATCTTTGTACTATTTTTTTTCTTCAGTGAGATGGATATTGAGCATACTGTGAGAGATATGCAAGCACATAATTCCCAATTCCAAGAGACCTTATTGACCCTGGCCAACAGACAACAAGAGCTGATGACACTGCTGGCAGCCAAAAAGAAGACTAAGAAGAAAGCCCTGATCAACATGGGGAAAAGGTTTAAAGGCTCAGTCTGTCAGGTGCAGATAGTTGAAGATTCTTCTGAGGAAGACAAGAACCGGGATGAAGAAGCAAGGAGTACTCACGCTGGGGGTGCAAAAAATCAAGTTTCTGAGGATGAAGACTACTTTGATGAACAATATCCACCAGCTAAGGATAAATATAAGCAGTTAAAGGATAGATTGAAAGCTTTTGAAATTCAAGTTGTACCAGGTTTGGATTTTGGTGATTTGGGCTTAGTACCTGAGGTCGTCATTCCCCATAAGTTCAAAATACTAGTTTTTTCTAAGCATGACGGAGTTTCATGCCCAAAACTTCATCTGAGGTTCTACGTCTGCAAGATACAACCACATACTACTGACAAGAAGCTCTGGGTCCATTTCTACCAAGAGAGTCTGGCTGGGACTCAGCTAGAATGGTTTTACCAATTGGAGGGTTCCCGCATTCACACATGGGAAGATCTGGCCACTGCTTTTTATCATCAATATCAGTACAACATTGATTTGGCACTGAATAGAGTTCAACTTCAAGGAATGACAATGGGTACTAATGGAGGGTTTAAAGAGTACGCGTAAAAATGGAGGGATCTTGATGGTAGGGTCCAACCACCACTAACTGACAAAGAACAAGTTGATATGTTCATGGGTACATTAACTGACCCATTTTTTAACTTGTTAATTGGGAGTTCTTCTTCTGGTTTCACCGAGTTAATCCTAACTGGTGAAAGGGTCGAAAGTGGCATTAAGAGTGGAAAAATCCCCATGACATCAGCTTCTGCATCCAACTCTGTAAAGAACCCCTTTACTGGGAAGAAAGAAACCAATGATGTGTACGGGGCAAGGGCCCATACCAAGAAGGATCACCGACCCTCTGTTAATGTTGTGTTAATCTCTAACCTTCCATCTGCTCAAAGACAATCATCCAACCATCAACAATATGAAATTCCTCGAAGACAGTTCACGTGAATTAACATGTCACTGTCCCAAGCCTTGCAACACCTGTTGAAGGCCAACTTAGTGACATTGCGTGATCCGCCATCAAATCCAAATATTTCATCACTAAAGTACAATCCTAACGCCAAATGCGCATATCATTCCAACAACCCTGTGCATGAAATTGATCATTGTTGGGCTTTGAAATGCATAATTTAAGATTTTATCGATAACAAAACTATTGAGTTTGATCTACCTACAACTCCAAATGTGATAACTGCACCAATTCCAAATCATGGCAAAGGTGTCAATGCAATTGAAGACACTGTTTTTATTTCCTCCATTGAAGACATGACTACTCCACTGACCATTGGGGTGTTCCTTGGCTATTTGAAAGACTGTAGTTGTTGCGCCGAACAAGTAAATGGATGAAAATGCATGAAAGAAGGTGTTCAACGCCTGATAAATAGTCATGAGATCTTGTTTGAAAGAACTTCGTCCATCAAAAGTTTGACCGATAAAGCTGAAGATGTTTCTATCATAACAATTTCCAACAAGCCTCTTAGGATCTCCTCAAAGGGTCCTATTAGGATTTCAAATGAATCAAAAATTTCTCCTTTAATAATCACTGCCCCTGGGCCGATTCCTTACTCCTTCGACAAAGCAGTTCCATGGAACTATGGTGCCGAAGTTTACTATCATGTAATAAAGCAAGATTCATGGATCAATGAAGACAAGACCAACGATGTTACAAATATTGCGGGTTCTAGTAAGGTAACAAGAACAGGGAGGATCTTCTCCCCTGATATTTCACCTCTAACTACTACAATAACTCTTGTTCACATAACCAATAACAAGCATAATGCCAACACTAGAGGCAAAGAAAAAGTAAGTAAGCCTGCTTGGATAGAGGCACCTTCCAAAGATGTTGATGCTGAAGAGCCCTCCACTCGAGAAATGGTGGAAATCCTGAAAATTATAAAGAAGAGTGACTTCAAAATAGTTGAATAGCTGGGGCAAACCCCCTCCAAAATCTCCATGCTGTCATTACTACTCTGTTCTGATGCTCATGCCCAAGCTTTAATCAAGTTTTTGAAGAAAGCTCATGTTCCCTAAGAGACTACAATTGAACAGTTCGAGAATTGTGTGGCGAGTTTAACGAATGACAACGGATTAGGTTTCTCTGACGTTGATTTGACTCTTGTTGGAAGGAATCATAACAAGGCTCTGCATGTCTCTATTAAATGAAAGGGAACTACCCTGGCTCATGTCTTAGTTGATACTGGATCATCTCTAAACGTGTTACCCAAAGGTGCTTTGGACCGGCTAGATTACGAAGGTCTGGTGTTGAAACCAAGTGATATA
The DNA here is from genome assembly GCA_948472305.1 of Vicia faba. Lineage (NCBI taxonomy): Eukaryota > Viridiplantae > Streptophyta > Magnoliopsida > Fabales > Fabaceae > Vicia > Vicia faba. Next base: position 597,162,364 of record OX451737.1, read on the forward strand.
GTTGTAAGGGATTTTGATGGGTCTAAAAGTATGGTTCATAGAGAGGTGGATCTCCCCATTAAAACAGGATCACAAATTTTCAACTCCACCTTTCATATAATGTACATCTGTCCCGCTTACCCCTGTTTACTTGGGCGCCCTTGGATACATAGCGCAGGAGCAATGACATCCACCCTTCACCAGAAATTGAAATATACAGTCAAAGGAAAGATTGTTATTGTTTGTGGTGAAGAAGTGTTCATGGTGAGCCATCTCAATTCCTTTAAGTATGTGGAAATGGATGGTGAATTTATAAAAACTCCGTTCCAGGCTTTTGAAATTGTTCCTCCTATGGTTGCTACCACCAAAGTCTCCTCTGACATATCAAAAGTCAATAAAGTTGTACCAAGAATGGTTTCACTTAAAGATGCTCGTGTCGTGGTCGAAGATGGAATTTGTACTATCTGGGGGTAACTCCCCAACATTCCGTTTAAAGCAGACAAATTTGGGTTGAGTTTCACCATCAAAGCTCAAAAAGAGGTCAGGCGCGCTCGCGTGGGAAAGCCACTTATTCACATCAGAAATCACGATGTAAATGTTGTGGAAGAATCTGACGATGAATGTGATTTTGAAGAATGGATCTATCCTACTGCCGGAGGAAAACTCAACAACTGGCATGCAAAGAACTTCACTCTCATCTCCTTCAATGAGGAGTAATTATTGTTTACTGTTTTCTGTCAATTCAAGAACTTTTGTCTGTAATCTTAATTCCAAACAATGAATTTTAAGCCATGTGCCTTGCCCGGGGCACCATTGGCCATTTGTTAAGGGTTTTGTTCATGTTCATTTATCATATGATCATTTAATGGAAAAAAATTGGACCTTTGCATTCAAATTTTGTGCTCATTGTCTTTCTTTTTCTTTATTGAATTTTCCAGATAGCCATGTATCTTACATGCACACACACACACACATACTTGCAGATCCTCATACACTCCGGATCTCATTGCCAATGACTTTATTATTTCCAGTTATGACTTTGAACATCGAATTAACCAAGCCAAAGATGAAGGTGAGGAAGATTGTGAACTAGCCAGACTTCTAATGCAATAGGAGAAAGCTATTCAACCTCATGAAGATCCAGTCAAAATTATCAACCTAGGTACTGAGACAGACAAGAAAGAGGTCAAGATCGGCGCCAACTTAGAAGACGGTATAAAGAGAAGGTTGGTCCAGATGCTACATGACTATGTTGAAGTGTTTTCTTGGTCGTATGAAGACATGCCAGGGTTGGATACTGACATTGTGGTTCATCGTCTATCGACAAAGGAAGATTGCCCTCCTGTCAAACAAAAGGTTTGTCGGATGCGGCCTGACATGTCTGAAAAGATAAAAACGGAAGTGATGAAGCAATTCGATGCATGATTCCTAGTTGTGACATCCTATCCTCAATGGGTTGCAAACGTGGTCCCCGTGCTGAAGAAGAATGGAAAAGTTTGTATGTGTGTAGACTATAGGGATTTAAATAGGGAAAGCCCCAAAGATAATTTTCCTCTACCTCTTATCGACGTCTTGGTTGACAACACCACTCAACATAAAGTCTTCTCCTTCATGGATAGATTTTCTGGCTACAACCAAATCAAGATGGCTCCCGAAGACATGGAGAATACCACCTTTGTTACACAATGGGGCACCTTTTGTTACAAAGTCATGTCGTTCAGATTCAAGAATGTAGGGGCAACATATCAAAGAGTTATGGTAGCTTTATTTCATGATATGATCCATCATGAAAAAGAGGTCTATGTGGATGATATGATTGCAAGGTCTCAAACTAAATAAGAGCACCTCGATCACCTACACAAGTTGTTTGAAAGGTTGAAGAAGTACAAGTTAAGGTTGAATCCTAACAAGTGCACTTTCAGAGTAACGTCTAGAAAACTTCTAGGTTTTGTGGTCATTGATAAAGGCATCGATGTTGATCCTAAAAAGGTTAAAGCCATTCAATAAATACATGTTCCTCATTCTGAGAAAGAAGTTTGAGGATTCTTGGGTCGTCTTAACTACATTTCCCGCTTCATATCTCACCTAACTGCTACTTCTGAGCCAATCTTCAAACTCTTGAAGAAAGATCAAGTAGTCAAATGGAACGATGACTTCCCAGCTTCCTTCGACAAAATCGAGGAATATTTGCAAGAGCCTTATATCCTTATGCCTCTAATTCAAGGAAGACCTCTGATCATGTATTTGACTATGCTATAGAATTCTATGGGGTGTGTGTTGGGCCAACATGACGAGTCTGGCCGAAAAGGGCATGTAATATACTACCTGAGCATAAAGTTTACCGACTATGAAACAAGATATTCACTGCTCGAGAAAACTTTCTGCGTTTTGGCATGGGCTGCTCGCCGACTAAGATAGTATATGTTGACTCATACCACTTTTGATTACTAAGATGGACCCTATCAAGTACATCTTTGAGAAGCCAATTCTCTCTGGACGAATAGCTAGATGGAAAATGATTTTTACTGAATACGACATCCAGTACACTACACAAAAAGCAATCAAAGGAAGTGTGTTGGCGGATCATTTGGCACATCAAGCTGTTAATGATTACCAATCCATGAACTTTGAATTCTCGGACGAGAATATCATGCTGATAACTGACTATGAAAAACCTGGACCGTATGACGGACCTGAACAAGGATCCCGATGGACTGTGGTTTTCAATGGGGCTTCCAATGCTTTGGGTAATGGAATTGGTTTTCTGATTGTTTCTCCCGAAGGTTGCCATACACCTTTCACTGCTAGACTTTGCTTCGATTATACGAACAACATGGCTGAGTACGAAGCGTGCATCTTGCGTCTAAAGGCTTCCATTGACTTAAGGATCAATTTCTTGAACATATTTCGAGATTCTTTCTCAGTGATCAGTCAAGTCAAAGGAGAATGGGACACTAAGAATCCTAACCTTATTCCTTATAAGGAGCTTGTGTTAACCATGATACCATACTTCGAGGAGATCGCCTTTGAACATTTCCCTAGAGAAGAAAATCAGTTGGATGACGCCTTGGAAACAATGTCTTCCATGTTCAAGGTAAAATGGGACAATGAAGCTCCTATGATTACAATCGAAATATTTGATGAACCTGTACACTACTATGAGCTTTACACTGACAAAGAGAAACTAAGATACCATGAAGTAAGGAGATATCTTGAAGCACAAGAGTATCCTGAAGGAGCTTCTATCAATGATAAGAAATTCTTGCAAAGATTCTCAGCCAAATTCTTCCTAAGCAATGGAATCATGTATAAGTGAAATCACGATTCTACTCTACTCTGGTGTGTGGACAAGAAAAAGGCAGAGAAAATTATGGAAGACATGCATGATGGAATCTTTGGGACTCACTCTAGTGGGCACACTATGGCCAAGAAAATCCTGAGGGCTGGTTACTATTGGTCCACAATGGAAACTGATTGTCATCATCACTCAAGGACTTGTCAAAAGTGTTAAATCTATGCTGACAAGGTCCATGTACCCACAATTCCTCTGAATGTCATGACCGCTCAGTGGTTGTTTGTAATGTGGGGTATTGACATGATTGTAGAGATCAAACCTACTGCTTCCAATGGACACCGTTTCATCCTTGTTGCCATTGATTACTTTACCAAGTGGGTCAAAGCTGCCTCATATGCCTCAGTTACCAAGAACGTTGTAGCCAGGTTTTTCAAGCATAACCTCATCTGCCATTACGGTATCCCCGAAAGGATTACCACTGACAATGGAACCAATCTCAACAATGCTATGATTACTGAACTCTGCACGCAGTTCAAAATCAAGCATCACAACTCTTCTCCATACAGACCTAAGATGAATGGCACAGTGGAAGCCGCCAATAAAAACATAAAGAAGATTATGCAAAAGATGGTGGTGACATACAAAGACTGGCATGAGATGCTACCATTTTCTCTTCACGACTATTGTATTTCGGCTAGAACTTCAACTGGGGCAACCCCTTTCTCTTTGGTCTATGGCATGGAAGTTTTCTTGCCTATAGAAGTTCAAATCCCTTCCCTAAGGATTATGAAAGAGGAAGATTTGGGAAAAGACAAATTGGTGCAGACTAGGTTGGATCAACTAAACTTGATTGATGAGAAGAGACTGGTTGTTGTTTGTCATGGTCAAATGTATAAAAAATGTATGATCAAGGCTTTCAACAAAAAGATCAAACCTCAAGCGTATCATACTGGCTATTTAATAATAAAACACATCATTTTACCACAAGGCGACCCCAGGGGCAAATAGACTCCAACTTACGAAGGGCCATTTGTTGTCAAAAAAAATTTTCTCTGATGGGGCCATGATGCAGACTACTATGGATGGAAAAGAATTCCCATATCCTGTGAACGCGGATGTTGTACCCCAAAATTTTTCCTCTCATTTTTCAAGGAATTTCTCACAAGGATTCTCAAGGTTCAAGCTTGCACAGTTACATTGGGATTTTCTAGTACCAAGATTAAAAGGAAACTGTCAAAAAGGGGGAAAATAGATAAAAATAATATTTTGACAAATTTGGAGAAAAACAAGTGTTTTTCGATTCAGCTCCTTCGATTGGCCTTTTGGCCTCTTTCAATGGAAGCTTGGCTTGCATCCTTCGAATGGGCGTGGGCCTCTGGCATGCTGGCTTGGATTCACAAGGCACAAAGCCTCTTGTACCCTCCTTCGATTCCAAGGCAAAAGGCTCCCTTTTGGCATCCTTCGATTTTCACTTTTTGCCTCCTATATGCCTCTTTCGAATCTGGACATTTTGGCCTTCTGCATGCACCTTTCGTTTGCGCATGTGGTTCCTTTGTTGAAAGCGTCATTTGGGCATTTGACTCCCTTCATGCTTTCTTCATTTGGGCACATGAATCCTTCCGTACAAGCTTTTGGTCACACCTTTCGTTTGGACATATCTTTCCCTTCATGCAAGCTTCCGTTTGAACAAATATCTTTTGCATGTTTCCATGAAGTCACAAAGACCCCCTATGTATACTCCTTCGTTTGGCCACTTGGACCTTTGGGAGGAAATCCTTCGACTAGACAGAACCACCTTCACAAGGTTTCGTTTATAACTGTATCCCCTTCAAAACAACATCTTTCGAATCCAACTTTGGGCATCTCATTCGAAAGACATGCTTGATGGTCCATTCGAAGAATTTACAAGTCCACTTTAAGGCATGTTTTTGGTGACCCATCCAAGGGTCACACTTTTGGATCCTTTGAAGGATGCACAAAAATGACTCAATCGAAAGGCACTTGTTGGAGGAAAATCAAATAGTATTGTTTGGAGAAGAGTCTGGTCGAAGAAGGGTCAAAATGAAAGGATTTTATTCAAAGATACTTGCTGTCAAGTTCAGGCCTGGTACACTGGCCAAAACAACTGTATAGCAGTCCTGAAACACTGCCCCCTTCTTACACCAAAATAGCAAACAAGGCACTGTCTCTCGAAAGCTACAAGGAGCAGGTTACTCAATTTGTTTAAAACTTTTATTTTCCCTCCAAAATCTTCAGGAAGCCTTGCCTATAAATAAGAGGCTCCAACACATGTTTAAGGGGGACTTTTTGGCGGGAGGAACAAATCTTCAAATTTCTCAAAAGTTCTCAAACACTTAAACACTTGGGAAAATGAGAAACCCATAATCTAACATTTACCTCTTTCGAATCTGAATAGTCCCTCACATTTTATTCCCTTTCGAATCCAGTAGAAAAGACATCTCATTTGTTTTTCCCCTTCGAATCAAGCAGTAGAAACGTTGTCTTCGCTCCTTCCCTTCGAATCCAGGGACACTCAAGGCAACCACTCAAGGTCTAGCACACGCTCCAGCCTCAAGCAAGGTAAGTAACTCTAAACCTTGAACTTTTTGTTTCTTTCATAACATGTAAATAAAATTCCTTTTCGTTTCAAACATATACATAGAACTTTTCCCCCTTTCATTTACACCCTTTTGGTTTGTCTTTATTTCCTTTCCTTTTGGTTTTGTTCTTTGTTTTCTTACAAATGTTTTAAGAACTATCCTGGCCCTAAGGTAATGCTGGCATGGCCTTAGGCCATGTTGCTATTTAATATCTCAAACTAAAGAAACATGAGACAGGAGTATGAAACGAAGCCTCAGGCTTCCTCACTGATCCAGGCCCAGACGAAAGGCACAACATTCTGACTTTCAGGCCCAAACGAAAGGAAATCCCTCACTACTTTCAACCCCTAGTCGAAGGAGGCAGAAAGGCAGATTACATATTGCACTGGTTTCAAGCCCAGTCAAAAGGCACAACATGCTAGCCTCCAGACCACAATCGAAAGGCACAACATGATGACCCCCAAGCCTCAGTCGAAAGCCATGCCTTCACCCCTTTCAGGCCAAATCAAAGAGAGTCAGAAAGTGAAGAATCGAAGGGTTTTCTGCCTCAATTGAAAGACCCCCATTTTTCTTGCTTTTATTTTATTTTTTCCTTTATATTTTCATGCAATTCAATATGCTTGTAATAGTGTAGGATTTTATCTTTATGCATTTTATTACTTTTGTATGATTGCTAATAAAATAGGGCATGTATGGCAAGATAAAAACCACAAGTAGACAACCCCTAATCAAAGACTAAATGAATGCAAATCAAACACACTATTCACACATGCACCCTTAGGGTAATCCCACTTGTTGCCTCGGAAAAATAGTCATGTCCCTTGAACATGGGCATTTTAGAAAAGACCCTCGATAAAAGATCGTAGTCCCTCGATGACCCTCAATGTTGCCTTTGGTAAAAGATCTAGTCCCTAAATAACATTGCTAAAACGTCCCATAGGTTGCCTTCTGTGACTATACAAACGTCCCACACTCGTCCCTTCACATCCAATGATGGGGCTTCTTACCAAACCAATGGTAAGATAGCAACATCTAAAGGAGGAGGAAAAGAACATAAGATCTTTTGAGTAGGTAGGATACTCTTAGTTTCTCGCTTGCTCACAACAAAAATATTTTATACACCAACACTTTCATTTTAGAAATTTTCAAAATTTAAAACACTTTGTACGTGTTCTTATAGAAAGGAGAACCATTACAAAGACACTTTTTCAAAATAACTTTCAAAAAACACATTCCACAAACACCTCTTTGAACTATTTTCAAAACCAACACTTTGTACGTGTTCTTCTAGAAACGAGAACCATTACAAAGACGTTTTTCAAATACATTCAAAAAATATACCACAAGCACATTTTCAAACAAAAGCAAGTGATCTAGCAAGAAACTAAGAGCCCGTAGATAACTACGGATGAAAAGGGTGCTAACACCTTCCCTTTTCATAACCTACCCCCCGAAATCAAGAAATATCTTGAAAGGTCTTTCCTGTTCTTTTCAACCTTTCCTTTTGGATAAAAGAAAAGTCGGTGGAGACTCTTGCTATCTGCAACAATTGCAATCAAACGCATAACACCAAGTCAGTTCTCGCACCGCGTTACAGAACTGGAAACTCTACTGGGAATAAATTTAAAAGTGGGGTTACCTTAGGGCTAGATCACCTTTATAATGCTTTCTTTGTTTGACTTGTTTGATTTACATTTTTGGTTCCTTGTTTGGGATTTGTTTTGATCCTCTACCCGGATCTGGGGCACCTTTTTAGGTAAGTAGCAATAGATTGTGGAAACTATACGGCTTAAACCGATATGGTTGAAGCAATGTCTATGTTAGTGTGGCGCATTTGTTGGTACCAGTATCCTTTGTGTTGAATCGAGGAGAATACGGGGTTGGTGAGCGGCGTCATGAAGCACTAACTGAATTTAGAACCTTAATTGAACAAATTGGCCACTAGGAAGTAGTGAGATAGCCGATTTCGGTGGAAAGCTTAAAATTGGTTGATACTTGATACTACACTCATTGAGGTCGGACTTTTGGGATATCTCGGCCACAAGAAAAGATTGATTGTGCTGAGACAATTCCTAAAAGAAAGATTGGTGATATTGAGATCCCCTAGAACCCAATTACTATTTCTAGTACAGGTTGAGCCAACTAAACTTCAAGAGGGTACTTACCTACAAACTCCATGCAAGCCTAAACCTAAGGACTTGTCTTCTTTGTGTGTGTATTTTTTGTACATAAAAAATTGCTTGCTTTGCATACTTGTACATAACATCATGACATCATACCATAGAATTTTCAATAACCATTTCAAGGATCTCAAGGGCCTATGATGCAGGGTCATGTTGAACCATACGCCTGTCAAGGGGCAAGAGGATTTATTTTCCTCTAACCAAACGCCGTCAAAGATCAAAGTACAACAACTTGAGTCAGGAGCTATGACCCATTGACATGGTGAACTTAATTCTCGTGGAAGGACATCCACCGTTACGAAGTTCTCCAATCAAAGATGTAAGTAACTTCTAACATATTCTTGTGTTTACCCTGTGAGATCCTTGAAAACATGCATCCACATATCATGCATCATATCATGACAGGTTTCTCCCACACAGGTCTCCTTATCTTCCTACTGTTTATTTCAGTAAGATGGATATGGAACAAACGGTGAAGGATCTCCAAGCGCAAAATTCCCAATTCCAACAAATGTTCCTAGCCATGGCTAAGGGGCAAGAGGACCTGAAGACTCTTCTTCTCAAAGATAAGAAGAAAAAGTCAAAGAAGTCAGTAGGCGTCCTGAATTTGGGAAGAAGACTTAAAGGACCAGTCAAGAGAGCCCTAGATCTCTCAACTCCATCCAATAAGGGGAATAGTCATGAAGAAGATAACAGTATGGGGATTGATGAAGTTGAAGCTGACTACTCTGAGGAACAATATCCTCCCGCTGATGATAAATACAAACAGTTGGAGGATCGCCTCAACGCTATGGAGATTCAGCAGATACCAGGCTTAGACTTTGAAGAGTTTGGTTTCCGGAGTGGTCATCCCACCAAAGTTCAAAATCCATACCTTTTCCAAGTATGATGGGATCTCTTGTCCTAAAATGCATCCGAGGTCATATGTCCGCAAGATTCAGCCTCACACTACTGACCAGAAGCTATGGGTCCATTTCTTCTAAAAAAGTTTGGCTGGCACTCAACTGGAGTGGTTCTATCAGTTAGAAAGAACCGACATTGACATTCACACCTGGGAGGACTTGGTTGCTTCTTTCTACAAGAAGTACCAATACAACGCTGATCTTGCACCAACTCGTGTGCAATTGCAAAATATGACCATGCATTCCAACGAGGGCTTCAAAGAGTATGCCCAAAAATGGAGAGACTTGGCAGGAAGAGTGCAACAACCCTTAACTGATAGGGAGATGATATCTTTATGGGAACTTTAACGGGAGCTTTCTTCAATCATCTAATCGGAAGCTCCTCGGCCGGGTTCATCGAGCTAATACTAACTGGCAAAAGGGTAAAAGTTGGCATCAAAAGTGGAAAAATCCAAGGAGCTACATCCTCTAATACTCAGAAAAGGCCATACAATGGGAAGAAAGAGTACAATGTTGTTTACAGCCACAAGGGTCATAACAAGAGCAACCACGATCAACACATGGGGGAAATCCTAATCTATAATCATGCACATGTTCAACAAAGACAGGGAAATAGGCGTAGGATAAAATACCAAGAAAGGAAGTACGCTAATATCAACATGCCGTTGTCTCAAGCACTACAACATTTGCTGAAAGTGAAACTGATCACACTAAAGGATCCTCCTCAAAAACCCGATACCTCCTCTCCCAAGTATAATCCAAATGTAAGATGTGCCTACCATTCTGATAGCCCTGGACACGATACTGACAACTGTTAGACTTTGAAGAACAAGATTCAAGACATGATTAATGCCAAGGAGATTGAGTTCGACCCTCCAGAGGCTCCTAACGTGATCACTGCTCCTATGCCAAACCATTGAGAGCGTCATGTTCATTTTAAATTTTCAATGGTAATCTCTTATGTTGTTCAAACACTTATCTATTAGTGTCAAACTTTGTTTCATTAATGCATTGCATATGTTTGTCTTGAATTAATCCATTTATTTTCATTATATTTAAACTATGATTTTTACTCCCTTTATGATATTCAACACTTGTTTTAAAATTTGCAAGTATTTAGAGGGAGGATGACGAAAACAATGCCATAATCTCATACAGTATGCTTTTGGACAGACCTTGCTGACGATGTATAGACGTTCTTTCAATTCCTAAACACTGGAGTTATAAGGAGGATAATCCCTAGTCAACCCCTTTGAGCCGAATAAGTAAGAGTTTCCTTTTTACATAAATTGAAACCTTTAATTAAAACCTGGGGCAGGGTAGTCTCTCAGTTAATTCAAGTGCGCGTTCAGTCGCAAGTTTTCACTTAGTACACAATGAATGACATCAAAAACATCCCTTCTGAACCAAAAGATGGTGATGGTTCCCTATCAAATAAGCAATCATCATCTCTCAAAAGAAAAGCCCACTAAGTCAAAACCTACAAAGGAGACTTAAGAAAAACTGGGACATCCCGCTGACCGTAATCTCAAAAACAAGAACAGTCTGGCAAGATCAGGGATGATAAATCAAAAAATAGGTCACTAAAAATCCTCGACAACTTGAAAAATGTTGCGAAAATGATTTCCTTCCAACAAACTTAACTTGTTTGAACCATCACCAAAACGCCATTCCAGACCCCAGTGGAATTCAAACATACAATTAATTGAGTTTAGGACTGAAGAACATCACGAAGAACCGGCGGGTACAAATACACTTTGAGCCTTTATCCTTTGTTTCTTAAACCATGAACCAGACCATGATACAAGCTTTCAAAGTCCTAACTGAAGCATGGGTTAGTTCAAAATCATATTGTTACAAAAGGTATCTTGACTCCTGTAAGGCTTTACTCTAAATTCTGATTTGAATTCACATACTTGCAAAATTCTTTTATCTGCTAAAACGCATTTTCAAAACTTCAAGACAAGCATAAACTTTGCATTATTTGAATATCGTTGTTTGCATATGACTAATTGTTTGACAATAGGGAAATTCACACGATGAATATCAAGCAAACAAAAGCTCTCTCTGAGAAAAATCACTTCAAATGGGATGACACTTCCAATGACGAATCTCCTTTAAACAGGGGGTACATCGTGATCACTATCCAACACATCTGGGGCAGTCAAGTCCATATTCCAAGAAATCTCTCAAGAAGTGCTGAAAAAACAGGGGCATATTTTCATTCGATTCACTTGGGGCATTGAATATGAACTTCAACAAAGGGTTGTATACAGTCAAGCAAACATTTCCTAGTAATACTACAAACACTTGTTACTAGGGGTAGTGACAAATCTCCCACAAAGTCCTTTTCATAGGGCAATCCCCTACTAGAGTTTCGATCTCTAAAAACTTCTCCCCAACTAGGCTTGATCTCAAGAATCTTCTAGGAGTTCTACAAAAAGGAAACGTCTCTTCAGCAAGTTGGTGATAGGGTTTATTTCCCCAACAAACGGCAAGATTCCCCAGACTATCACAAATCAAGGGACCACAACTCCTCTTCCCCAGTAGAATGCTCTACAATCCCCAGTGAGTTGTGGTAAAACCTGCGATACAACCAGATAACAATTAACTTCTTCATCCCCAACAAGTTGTTAATTTCCTTTCTCTTCCAACAAGAGATAACTCTCCAATAGAGCAGCGAACAGCCGAAACTCTTGAACTCTCTTCCCCAAATGGAAATCAACACTCTCCATAGAATTTTTCTTCTCAAGCGAAATCAGAATTCCCCGATGGAGTTCTCCTCAAACAATAAAACATGATTCCCCAGTGGAAACATTCTAAGAAAGGATTGAAGATGTGCATGCACTTCATCCCCAACGGTCGCCCGAAAGTTTGGTTTCCCAAAGCTCCCCAGTATTTGTCAAGGATTTATTTTCCAAAGACAAAATTACATTCCAACAACATTTCATAATCTCATTTACTTTGAGAAACATCATTACACCATGCATTTCATCCATCATGACATTGCATACAACTAGTTCTTTACCTTTTCAGGAAAAGATCAACGGATAAGTGTCATTAATTATCTGTAAACTTCTCCAAGACAAAATCAAGCTTGGATTCCTTCATTACTTGTTGAGGTAGTATTCATCCCAGATTTCTTCATCATCCGCTGAGGTAGTAATCATCAAAGATTCCTTTATTATCTGTTGAGGTAGTAATCATCTCAGATTCCTTCATCATCCGCTGAGGTAGTAATAATCCAAGATTCCTTCATCATCCATTGAGGTAGTAATCGTCCAAGATTCCTTCATTATCTGTTGAGGTGGTAATCATTTCAGATTCCTTCATCATCTGCTGAGGTAGTAATCATCCAAGATTACTTCATTATCTGTTGGAGTAGAAATCATCCAAGATTCCTTCATTATCTGCTGAGATAGTAATTGTCCCAGATTACTTCATCATCTTTTGGAGTAGCAATCATCCAAGATTCCTTCATTATCTGCTGAGGTAGTAATCGTCCCAGATTCCTTCATCATCTTTTGGAGTAGCAATCATCCAAGATTCCTTCATCATCTGCTGAGGTAGTAATCGTCCAAGATTCCTTCATTGTCTGTTGAGGTAGTAACCGTCCCAGATTCCTTCATCATTCGCTGAGGTAGTAATCGTCCAAGATTCCTTCATTACCTTCTGAGGTAGTAATCATCCAGATTCCTTCATTACCTACTGAGGTAGTAATCGTCTCATATTCCTTCATCATCTATTGAGGTAGTAATCGTCCCAGATTCCTTCATCATCTGCTGAGGTAGTAATCGTCCCAGATTCCTTCATCATCAACTGAGGTAGAAATCATCCAAGATTCCTTCATCGTTTGAAGAAGTCGTAATCGTCCAAGATTACTTCATTGCCTTTTGGAGTAGTAATCGTCCAGGCTTCCTTCATCACCTATCATCATCAATTTTAATACCTGAAACCAGACAGGATAAATATCTATGAACAAATAAATTGAAGATCAATTCTCGTGACAGGACAGGGTGACTATCTACGTGACAAATACTTCCTTCAGACTTCTGCTGGTTCAGTTTAAATCGATCAATGGTTTATCCCGATTCCTTTCCCGTAGACTCCTTCTCTGGTTCAGATAAATCGGTCCAAAGATTTATTCTGATTCTTTCCAGTTAAAGAATATTCAAGACCTCTACTGGTTCAGTTTAAATCTCTCAATGGTGTATCCTGATTCTTTCCTGTAGACATTTTCTCTGGTTCAGATAAATCGCTCCAAGATTTATTCTGATTATTTCCAGTTAAATAATATTTAAGACCTCTACTGGTTCAGTTTAAATCTCTCAATGATATATCCTGATTCTTTCCCGTAGACATCTTCTCTGGTTCAGATAAACCGCTCCAAGATTTATTCTGATTCTTTCTAGTTAAAGAATATTCAAGACCTCTGTTGGTTCAGTTTAAATCTCTCAATGGTTTATTCTGATTCTTTCCCGTACACAATTTTCTATGGTTCAGATAAATTTCCCTAAGATTTATTCTGATTCTTTCCAGACCTCTGTTGGTTCAGTTTAAATCTCTCAATGGTTTATATTGATTCTTTATCATAGACATTTTCTCGGGTTCAGATAAATCACTCCAAAGATTTATTCTGATTCTTTTCTAGTTGAAGTCAAATTTAGACTTAGTCTAATTTCTGTCAACAATCACCTTTGGATGGCATCTATAAGCCCATCTCCGACAACTCTCCATCATGCCTCCAAATGGAATTTGTAAGCCCATTCCCCACACAATCAACCACCACATAATCAAGTGCAAATTTCTGGGCACTATAGTGTTCAATCATCTTCCACCTTCAAGTCACGAATGGAAGACTCGCCAATCTAACTCTTCAGGTTTAAGAAGATTGAACAGGGGCAGTTGTTGTTCCCCAAAATTTGCCCTCTCATTTTTCAAGGCTTTTCTCACAAGGATTCTTAAGGTTCAAGCTTGCGCAATTACATTGGGATTTTCCAGTACCAAGATTAAAAGAAAAATGTCAAAAAGGGGGGAAAACAAATAAAAATAATATTTTGACAAATTTGGAGAAAAACAAGGGTTTTTCGATTCATCTCCTTCGATTGGCCTTTTGGCCTCTTTCGATGCAAGCTTGGCTTACATCCTTCGACTGGGCATGGGCCTCTAGAACACTGGCTTGGATTCACAAGGCACAAAGCCTCCTGTAGCCTCCTTCGATTCCAAGGAAAAAGGCTCCCTTTTGGCATCCTTCAATTTTTGCTTTATTCCTCCTATAGGCCTCTTTCGAATCTGGACATTTTGGCCTCCTGCATACACCTTTATTTTGGGCATGTGGTTCCTTTGTTGCAAGCTTCGTTTGGGAATTTGACTCCCTTCATGCTTTCTTCGTTTGGGCACATGAATCCTTCACTACAAGCTTTTGGTCACACCTTTCGTTTGGACATATGTTTCCCTTCATGCAAGCTTTCGTTTGAACAAAGATCTTTTGCATGTTTGCATGAAGTCACAAAGAACCCCTATGTACACTCCTTCGTTTGACCACTTAGACCTTTGGCAGGAAAGTCTTCGACTGGATAGAACCACCTTCACAAGGTTTCGTTTATAACTGTATCCCCTTCAAATCAGCATCTTTCGAATCCAACTCTAGGCATCCCATTCGAAGGACATGCTTGATGGTCCATTTGAAGGATTTACAAGCCCACTTTAAGGCATGTTTTTGGTGACCCGTTCAAGGGTCACACTTTTGGATCCTTTGAAGGATGCACAAAAGCTACTCAATCGAAACGCACTTGTTGGAGGAAAATAAAATAGTATTGTTTGGAGAAGAGTCTGGTCGAAGAAAGGTCAAAATGAAAGGATGATATTCAAAAATGCTTCCTGCCAAATTCAGGCCTAGTACACTAGCCAAAACTGCTGCACACTAGTCCTGAAACACTGCCCCCTTCTTACACGAAAATAGCATACAAGGCACTGTCTCTCGAAAGCAAAAAGGAGCAGGTTACTCAATTTGTTTAAACCTTTTGTTTTCCCTCCAAAAGCTTCAGGCAACCTTTCCTATAAATAAGAGGCTCCAACACATGTTTAAGGGGGACTTTTTGGCTGGAAGAACGAATCTTCAAATTTCTCAAAAGTTCTCAAACACTTAAACACTTGTGAAAACAAGAAACCCAGGATTTAACATTTACCTCTTTAGAATTTGAAAAGTCCCTCACATTTTATTCCCTTTCGAATCCAGTAGAAAAGACATCTCATTTGTTTTTCCCCTTCGAATCAAGCAGTAGAAACACTGTCTTCGCTCCTTCCCTTCGAATCCAGGGACACTCAAGGCAACCACTCAAGGTCTAGCACACGCTCCAGCCTTAAGCAAGGTAAGTAACTCTAAACCTTGAACTTTTTGTTTCTTGCATAACATGTAAATAAAATTCCTTTTCGTTTCAAATATATACATAGCATTTTTCCCCATTCGTTTACACCATTTTGGTTTGCCTTTATTGCCTTTCCTTTTGGTTTTGTTCTTTGGTTTCTTACAAATGTTTTAAGAACTAACCTAGCCCTAAGGTAATGCTGGCATGGCCTTAGGTCATGTTGCTATTTAATATCTCAAACTAAAGAAACATGAGACATGAATATGAAGCGAACCCTCAGGCTTCCTCACTGATTCCAGGCCCAGACGAAAGGCACAACATGCTGACTTCCAGTCCCAGACAAAAGGAAATCCCTAACTGCTTTCAACCCTTAGTCGAAGGAGGCAGAAAGGTAGATTAAATCTTGCACTGGTTCCAGGCCCAGTCGAAGGAGGCACAACATGCTGGCCTCCAGGCCCCAATCGAAAGACACAATGTGCTGACCCCAGGCCTCAGTCGAAAGCCACGCCTTCACCCCTTTCAGGCCAAATCGAAGAGAGCCAGAAAGTGCAAAATTGAAGGGTTTTCTGCCTCAATCGAAAGACCCTCATTTTTCTTGCTTTTATTTTATTTTTGCCTTTATTTTTTCATGCAATTCAATATGGTTGTAATAGTGTAGGATTTTATCTTTCTGCGTTTTATTACTTTTGTATGATTGCTAGTAAAATAGGGCATGTATGGCAAGATAAAAACAACAAGTATGGAACCCCTAATCAAAGACTAAATGCATGCAAATCAAACACACTATTCACACATGCACCCTTAGGGTAATCCCACTTGTTTCCTCGGAAAAATAGTTATGTCCCTCGAACATGGGCATTTTAGAAAAGACCCTCGATAAAAGATCGTAGTCCCTCGATGACCCTCAATGTTGCCTTCGGTAAATGATCTAGTCCCTAAACTAAATTACTAAAACGTCCGATATGTTGCCTTCTATGACTATACAAACGTCCCACGCCCGTCCCTTCACATCCAATGATGGGGCTTCTTACCAAATCAATGGTAAGATAGCAACATCTAAAGGAGGAGAAAAAGAACATTATACCTTTTGAGTAGGTAGGATACTCGTAGTTGCTCGCTTTCTCACCAAAAAAAACATTGTATACACCAACACTTTCATTTGAGACATTTTCAAAAGTTAAAACACTTTGTACGCGTTCTTATAGAAACGAGAACCATTACAAAGACACCTTTTCAAACTTTCAAAAAACACATTTCACAAGAACCTCTTTGAACTATTTTCAAAAATCAACACTTTGTACGCGTTTTTATAGAAACGAGAACCATTAAAAAGAAGTTTTCCAAAATTCTTGCAAAAACACACCACAAGCACATTTTCAAACCAAAGCAAGTGATCTAGAAAGAAACTAAGAGCCTGTAGATAACTACGGATGAAAAGGGTGCTAACACCTTCCCTTTTCATAACCTACCTCCCGAACTCAAGAAATATCTCGAAAGGTCTTTCCTGTTCTTTTCAACCTTTCCTTTTGGATAAAAGAAAAGTAGGTGGTGACTCTTGCTATCTGCAACAATTGCGATAAAATGCAAAACACCAAGTTAGTTCTCTCACTGTGTTACAGCGGACATAGTTAAAAAATACTACGCATAAGATGATCCGCTAGGTTGACACACCTAGGAAAAAATAAGGGCATCTCGGTGAACCAAAAAGGTTCGGTAAAAGTTAAGTATATATACAAAAGATTGTACACCCGAAAAGTCGAAATTCCGAAAGGGCGGCTTGGGAAAAAATGAGTATCCTAGTGGGCTGAAAACCCGAAAGGGCGGTCCAGCAAAAAATTAAGGATAAAAGTGTATGACTATGTCCCATGAAATCTCTACGGCCAGTTTTTATTACCAAGGTCTAAGTTCAATGGTCCAAGATCAATTCAATCAACTTCTTTCGACGGCAGAGGATGATGTTCGAAAACATGGGGGGCAATAGCGGAGTTGGAACCCAATGAGATCACTTACACATGGCTATTATTTGTGTTTTCATTTTGTATTCCTTTCACTCTTTTGACGATTTCCTCTTACTAGGATCTATGTCTCCTTGTACAAAAATGCCTGTTTATAGGCAAACATCAATACAAATATACTTTGAAGTGCAAACTTTTTGTTTTTTATGTTTTGAGTGCAAAAGGGTCCAATGACTAAAATTGAATGAACATATGCGTATGAACATGATTAAACAATTAACAAATGTATACATAAAAATAGTAATAAGCATCCCCTTAAGGATTTGAGATATCCCCACAGAGATACTTCAATAAGATTATCCCCATAAAGTCGGATTCATGTAATCTCCATCCAGAGTTTCAACCCTTGAAAACCCTCTCCCCAACTGAGTTGGTCTTAAGAAAGAAGCCTTGTGGAGTTTCTTCCTAAAAATTCATTCCCCCAGAAGGTTGTCAAAATTTTCTCTTTAACCGAGTTTATTTCCCAAACAAACTGAAATTCCCCAGCTTGAGTTGGCCTCTCAAACTATTACAAATCAATGGACAAAACCCCTTAATCTCTGGTAAGGTCATTGAAATCCCTAACATAGTCGTTGCTATCCTCGAAAGTTCCTGTGGAGCCTGGAAACCGACCAAATAACAGTTGACTCTGTTTCTCCAAGCAAGTTACTGCAAAGCCTAGAATCCGACCAGATAACAGTTTAACTTCATCTTTCTAGCAAGTTATTGTGAAACCTGGACCCGACCAGATAACAGTTAACCTCAAGGCTAAGTTGCTATGAAACCTGGACCCAACAAGATAATAGTTTAACCTCTTCAAATCACTAACAAAACTCCTCTTCCCTAGTAGAGTTTGCCACTATCCCTAGTAAGTTGCTACAAAGCATGGAATCTGACCAGATAATAGTTAACTTCTTTATCCCCAACAAGTTGTTGTGTAGCCTAGAATCTGACCAGATAATAGCTAAACTGTATTCCTCTCTGCTGTACCCCACAATTTTGCCTTTCATTTCTCAAGTAATCCTTCATAAAGATCTCCTTTGGTTCAAGACTACACAAGGTTTGATCAGCTCAAGACACCTCCTCAAGCACTGATAACTGAAAATTAGGGTTTGAGTTTGCACAAGGACAATTGGACTTTTAATGCCCCATATTACTTTCATGGATCATTTTTGAACCTCAAGTTTTCTCATGTCAAGTTTCAAGTCTTAGATCACATTTTTTCTCAGTCACTTGATCAATAAACTTAAAATCAACTGTATTGGGGAAAAAGTTAATTGTGGTCAATTTATAGTCAAACTTCATAATTTTTTATCCATGTCAACATCATGAACTCATATATGTCATTTGATCAAGTTTGTATCACAATTCCTCAAGAAATTTGATCAGATCATCAAAAGGGAAAAATGGTCAAAATTGGGTTTTGACTGGGAACGTGCAATCTGATTTTTGACCTAGAAAATGATTTATTGGTTTAAGAAATGATCTCAAGGATTCACATACATCATTTTTACCTAATGGCATGTCTCAAAACATTTCTCAAGATTAATTGATTGATAGTTGAATTTCAGTCAACTGATGAAAAGTCAATTGTACACTAAAAAGTCAAACTTTGACTTTTTGATCAAAATCAAGTTTCAAATATTACAATTTATAAAGACATGTCAAAATATGAAAATTGTTCATCAAGAAATAAAAAAGTCAAGATTTCATTTTGAAAAGTCAAAATTCCCAAGACTTAGAATTTTTCTAAGTGTTGAAAATTCATGTTTTTCTCATAACGTTGTGCCAAATTTACATCATGATGCAAGATGATTCAAAGGAAACTTCCAACATGAAAGTTGTAGATCTCAATGAGATTTAAAACATTGTAGAGCAGAACCTTTTCTAGAAATGCTTGGATTTCAAGTTATGATTTTATGAAGACATGCTCATGAAACTTAAAAAACTTAGTGAAATTTGGCCCTTGTTTAGGTAGAATTTTGACCTAACTTCATGGAAATTTTTCACATGGTTCCAAGATGAATCTTCAAAAATTTCCAACATAGAGTTTGTAGAGAATGTTACAAGCTTTTCAAAATTTCCAATAACTCATTGAGATCATACTTGAGGTAGGAGAATCGAAGGCAAGAAGTTAGGGTTTCAAACTTGAATTACAAGACATTTCTTGATGAACACATAATCCAATCTCAATGTTAGGCTGCATAATCTTTCTTTACAGGTCTTCTAACTTGTGTATATATACATAATTAATGGATTACACAAACTTTTGAGCTATAATCCAAGTGGTTTAATCATTGTCCAAGTCCATTTACCATTTTGGGAAGAAAGCTAACATTGCCTTTCTTGAAAAGCAAGCTTTATGCACAAAGTCAATTCTTGAGCCTCTCACTTGTTCCCTCTGACCACACTCCATCTACAAAGTCAGAAGCAAGTTTGTTTAAAGCATAACCACTCTACAATAGTAAGTACAAAGCATTGAAACTTGATTTTTCAAGAAAATCACATGTTGAGCTTAAACATTTGCTTTTGAATTCTGATCAACTACAAGTCTCAAAGCTTGTTGCTTATAAATAGAGGCACTACTTGTGAGCTAAGGGACGAGCTTAAGCACCCTGAAACTCTCCCAAACTCCCTCAAATCAGAACTTGCATCAAAACTCCATTTATATGCACATTATGACTTTGAACTTGTAACTCACAATTCCCTCGTGTGTTTTCCTTCCTAATCAATCACAAAGCTCCTATATATCAAGTATAATCCATCCCTGTCCCTGTTTCATAACTGTAACTCCATCTCCATCATCCTCCATAACCAAAAACAGAGCACTGCAAGTTGACTTCTCCAGACCATTCCAACCATCCATTTCTCAAGCTAATCATTGCATTAGCTTCCTGGGAACTTGAGGAAGCTAACTTGATCATTGCAGCACCTTGAATCAAGCTCATTTGTATTTCACGATTTCCAGTTTTGAGGTATCTTTTCTGAACTTCTATCTTTTCATTTAGGCATTGTTAAGCTTGCATCTGTGAAGATAAAATGTAGATATCATTGCACTGAAACTGAACATGTCTATATATTTCATTTATATTGATTGAGCTAGAGAATTTTAGGTTTGAATCTCTGAAAAAAGTTAGGTCAGAATTTGGTACTTTTAGAAATTCTCATTCATCTTTGATTTATAGCTTATGATATTTATATGGTTGGATTCGTATGGAAAAATGGAGCAACTTTCATGTTTGCATCTTTCATTTTTGTTGAGAAATGAGCAAGTTACAGGAACCATGGCTGGAGGTTGAAGATGAAGTCATTTTTAGGACTTGTTTTGTGTTATGTATTTATCATTTCACTTATGTTAACAGCTGTACAGCCACCCTAGTGGCAAAGATAGCGCGCGTGTATGGTAAGGGTCATGGGTTCAAGTCTCAGCGCTACCTTTTGTTTTAATTTTCAATACTTTCCTTCTTTTTTTCCAGCAACTAGCGCGCTGGGCCTCCTGCAGTGGGCCTTCCATTTTTGCTAACTTATCACCCCTCCATTTACTTTTGCATACTGGCCCAAACTCTTTTATCATTTTAATTCATTTTATTTTCTTTTTCTTATTTTATTTTATTTTATTTCATTTTTCTTTATTATTTTTTATTACTATTATTATTATTATTATTATTTTTATTAAAAAAAATTCAAAAATATTTTTATTTATTATTTTCACACTTATTTTTATTTTCTTTATAAAACTAAAACAACAAAAACATTTTCTTAACAAAATTAATTTCTTTTTCTTAATAAATTAATAATTAGATTTAGGCTTATTTATTTTTTCCTTTTATTTAAAATTAACTTAGAATTTAGGTTTCTTTTAATTAATTAATTTCCATATTATTTTTATTAAACTTAAAACCATTTCATAAAAAAAAACCCTAAAAATGCCTTCAAACTTAATTTCTTTTCTAGTTTAAGTTTAATTTTATTTAATTTTAATTAATCATTTTTCTTAGTCAGGTCAAAACTAAACCCTTTCACAAAAAAATCATTTCCTTTCCATTTATTTTCTTGCACATTTATTAAATTCTTGTACATTATTCAATTGGTTGTAATAGATAATTAGGTTTAATTTTCTTGCAATCCCCATTTGTAAATTTGTATACCCCATCCCCTAATGATGTAATAGCGTAGTAATTTTACTTTCCGCAATTTATCGCTTTCATATAAATGTTAGTAATTAGGGTTTGTATGGAAAGACAAAATCAACAAGTAGCAAACCTTAATTCAAGATAAACAATGCATGTAAATCAAACACACTTGCACCCTTAGGGTAATTCCACTTTGTTGCCTTACAAAAATGGTCATGATACGCATGTGGAGTATCTTATCAAAAACAATAAAAAAATACAAGATCATAGTCCCTCGATGACGCTACAAATGTTGCCTTTCAAAATGATATTAGTCCCTCAAAGAGAAATGCTAAGATATCTCACAACATTGCTATCATGACTATACGATGACCCACGCCCGTCCCTTTACATACAAAGACAAGGCTTCTTACCAAATCAATGGTAAGATAGCAATATCAAAGGAAGGAAGAAATAAAAAAGACTTTTGAGTAGGTAGATTGTTCCTAGTTTCTTGCTCACTTTCAAAACAAACATCCTTGCTAATTTTCAAAACAAACACCAAACACTTTCAAAACAAACATTTTCAAAACACTTTCCAAACGTGAAATATTTTTCAAAAGTACAACACTTTGTATACATTCTTACGAACGAGAACTATTACAAAGATTTCCTAAACGAAGGCGCCTTTTTCAAAATACTTTCAAAACCACCACAAAGCACATTTTCAAACAAATCAAGTGATCTAGCAAGCAACTAAGAGCCCATAGATAACTATGAATGAAAATGGTGTTAATACCTCCCATTTTCATAATCTACCCCCCGAACTCAAGAAATAATCTCAAAGATCTTTCCTGTTCTTTTTAGCCTTTCCTTTTGGATAAAAGAAAAGTCGGTGGTGACTCTTGCTAACTGCAATAATTGCGATAAAACGCAAAACATCCCAAGTCATTTCTACCACCTTATGACACTCTCAAATCAAGAGATATCTTCCCAGTAGAGAAATGGACAACTAAAACTCCTGAACGCTATTCCCCAATAAGAGATCAACATTCCTCGTAGAGTTTCCTCAAGAAAAGAGTCAAAGTCAATGTTCCCCAGAGGAGTTCTCCTTAACGAAACAGGAATCCCCTAGCGGAAGCATTCTAAAATAAAGTTCGAAGATACGCATACTCTTCATCTCCAACAAGCAGTTTGGGATTTAACTTCCCAAAGCCCCCCAGCATTTGTCAAAGATACACTTCATTAAAACATATCACATACATAACAAATGCATATGGAATAATCTCATTTATTTTGAGAACATCATTACACTATGCATACATCTGCATGAAACTAACCCTCTTCCTTGCAGGAAAAATAAATCATCAACCAACAGTCCTCTTCTGGCTAGATTCACTTCTTCCAGTTAATGATAGGCAATCAACAGTCCTCTTCTGGATGTATTCACTTCTTCTAGTTAATGATAGGCGATCGATCAAGACCTCTTCTGGTTAGATTTATTTCTTCCAGATTAAAGACAAACGAACAAAGACCTCTTCTGGTTAGATTTATTTCTTTCGGATTAAAGACAGACGAACAAAGACCTCTTCTGGTTAGATTTATTTCTTCCAGATTAAAGACAGGCGAACAAAGACCTCTTCTGGTTAGATTTATTTCTTCCGGATTAAAGACAGGCGAACGAAGACCTCTTCTGGTTAGATTTATTTCCTCCGGATTAAAGACAGACGAACAAAGACCTCTTCTAGTTAGATTTATTTCTTCCTGATTAAAGACAGGCGAACAAAGACCTCTTCTGGTTAGATTTATTTCCTCCGGATTAAATACAGGCAAACAAAGACCTCTTCTGGTTATATTTATTTCTTCTGGATTAAAGACAGGCGACCGAAGACCTATTTTGGTTAGATTTATTTCCTCCATATTAAAGACAGGCAATCAACAGACCTCTTCTATTTAGGAATATTTTCCCTAGTGAAGTTACCAAACAACATACCTCTTCTGGTTAGATTTATCTCTTCCAGTTAAAAACAGGAAATAGACATCCACAATTTCAGTATAAATTGACCAAAGATTTATTCTAATACTTCTCCCTCGACATTCACTCTGGATGGCATTTGTAAGCCTACCTCCGACAAACTCTTCATCACTTCTCCAAATGTCATATCTAAGCACATTCCTGATAATCAACAAACAGTTCACCTCATGCACAAGTGAGTGCAAATTTATGGGCATTTAAATGTTCAATCATCTTCCACCTTCAAGTCACGAATGGCGGACTTGCCAATCTACCTCTTCAGGTTTAAGAAGATTGAACAGGGGCATCTATTGTACCCAAAAATTTTCCCTCTCTTTTCTCAAAGACATTTCACAAAGGACCTCCAATGCTCAAGGATTCTCAAGGAATTGATCAGACAAAATCACTTCTGAGACACCGAGACCACAAATTAGGGTTTTGACTAAGAACAATTGATCATTGATCTTTGACCTAATACATGACCTAATGGCTTGAAGAATAATCTCAAAGAATCAAATATAACATGTTGACATAATTTCATGGCTAAAATCATTTCTCAAGATCAGTGGATTGATAGTTGAAATTTGGTCAACTGATGAAAAATCAACTGATACACCAAAAGTCAAACTTTGACTTTTCGGTCAAAATTTGGTTTCAAAGATCACAATTCATTAAGATATTCAAAATACAAAGATTGATCATCAAGAAGTCAAGAAAGTCAAAAGTCAATGTGAAAAGTCAAACTTTTCAAGACTTAGAAATTTTTCTAAGTGTTTTTTTAGACATGATAATTTCATTACTTCATGCCATTCTTTCACCAAGATGCAAGATAATTCAAAGAAAACTTTCAACATGAAATTTGTATATCTTGATGATGTCTACAAATTTTCTCTTTTGATCAAGTCCTAGAATTTCTTGGATTTTGAGTTATAAATTCATGAAGTCATGGTATATTTGTATAAACACAAAGAAATTTTCAGCAGCTTTGGTCAGGATTTTATCCCAACTTCTTGGCCAATTTTCATCAAGTTACAACTGGATTATTCAAAAATAGAAAACATGAAGGTTGTAGAAGATGTTAAAATATTTCCAAAATGTCAAAGAACTTATTGAGATCATACTTGAGCTAATAGAATCAAATCCAAGAAGTTAGGGTTTCATTCTTGAATTACAAGGCAGATTTTGTGATGAACAAGAACCAAATACATAGCCATGCTGCATAATCTTACTTTGCATGCCTTTTGACTTGAAAATCTATCAATAATCAGATTTTTACACAATTGATTGAACCATTATCCAAGTGATTCAAGTATTGTCCGTTGCATCATTCCATTTATGGCACAAAGGCACCACTGCCATTCACATAAACATGCTTTATACAAAGTCAGCTCTCCTTGAGCCTCTCAACTATTTTTTCTGCACAAACAATGTCAAAGAAAGAAGCACATGCCTAAAAAGCTCTTAGACACTTCAGATCCCTTTTGTACCATGCATTGGGACATCAAATTTCACATAACTTGGTTGTTTCATCTCAACCAAACCAGAATTTTGACAGCTTGTGAAACAAACTCTCTCATCCTCTCAAACCTTCTCTATAAATAGAGAGGGACTTTTCAAGATAAAATCCCAGAAGTCTTGTTGTGTAGAGAAACCCTCCAAATCTCATACTCTTAAAAATCCATAATTGTCCATAAAACCCCACTCTTGAGTTTTGAAGTCAAAAACTTTGAACCTCTCACACCTTGCAAAGTCTTGTCCAAACAAACCATCCAAACACTCCACATACATCTTATAGAAGTTGTTCAAACACAAGAACAACTTCTGTAACATCACTACTACCATTTCCTAAGCTCAAAAACAGCCAACACAGCAGTTCAAAACTCAAAAGCACAAATTCTAGCTCCAAGGTAAGTTTCTTGACTTTGAACTCTTCATATAAAGCATCATTAATGGTTCATTTGTGAAGATAAAATGTAGATATATTTGTCATTGAAGCTAATCACATGCTTATTGTTTATTTTTATCAATTATATGTTGAGAACTGACTTGTACAAACAATAGAACAATGTTCAAGGCAAAAAATTCCAGCATGAGTCGACACATACTCACATGAGTCGACTCATTTTAGTGGCAGAACAGGGTATGAGTCGACACAAGACATTATGAGTCGATACATACTATTATCCAGACCCAAAAACAGAAATACCAAAGGTGTGTGAGTCGACAAAAACATGAATCTGTCGACACAAACAAGAAATGAGTCGACACATACCATTATCTATCGACTCATACTGAGCTGATTTTGGTTTTACAAGAGCAGGAAAGGTTATGTGTCGATGCAAAGATGCATGTGTCCACACATAATGGGTAAAAATATTTGTTTCCTTTCTTTTACACAGTTTTTATATTTTCTATATGCTTTGTTCATTGATATTCAATATGGTTGTAATAATTAGGACCTTTATTGCTTTCCACCCCCCATTTGTAAATTTGTATACCCCATCCCCAAATGATGTAATAGATTAGGACATTTATTTTACACAATTTACTGCTTTTATATAAAATTCTAGTAATTAGGGTGTGTATAGCAAGATTTAAAATCAACAAGTAGACAAACCTAATTCAAGACAAAAATGCATGAAATCGATACACTTGCCCACTTGCACCTCTAGAGTAAACTCCACTTGTTGCCTTAAGAAAATGGTCATGTTATGCATGTGAGACACCTTAGCAAAAACAATCAAAATACAAGATCATAGTCCCTCGATGATGTTTCGAATGTTGCCTTCAAAATGATCTTAGACCCTTAAGAAAAATTCTAAGGTATCTCACAACATTGCATTTTATGACTATACGATGACCCACGCCCGTCCCTTCACATCCAATGATAGGGATTTTTATCAATCAATGGTAAGATAGCGTTATCTAAAGGAGGAGAAAAAGAACAAAGACTTCATTTGAGTAGGTAGAACGTTCATAGTTTCTTGATCACAATCAATCTTAAAAACATCTTTCAAAAATACACCAACACTTTTCCATGAAATATTTTTCAAAAGTCAACACTTTATATGTATTCTTATACAGATGAGAATCATTACAAAGTTCGCCAAAATGAAGGCACTTTCAAAAATACTTTCAAAAACCATCACAAACACATTTCAAACAAAGCATTTCAAAGTCAGCTAGCAACTAAGAGCCCGTAGGTAACTACGGATGAAAAGGGTGTTAACACCTTCCCTTTTCATAACCGACCCCCGAACTCAAGAAAATATCTCAAAAGTTTTTTCCTGTTATTTTCACCCTTTCCTTTATTAGATAAAATAAAATTCGGTGGCGAATCTTTCTATCCGCAACAATTGCGATAAAACGTAAAACACCCAAGTCAGTTCTCCCACCGTATCATAGGTGCTAATCTAGAGGACAGTGTCAAGAACAGATTAATCCAGATGTTGCATGACCATGTTGAGATATTTTCTTGGTTGTACGAAGACATGCTAGGGATCGATACTGATATTGTGGTTCATCGTCTGTCTATGAAAGAAGGTTGTTCTCCAATAAAGAATAAAGTTCGTCTATTGCGTCCTGAGATGTCCGAAAAGGTCAAGGCTGAGGTTATGAAGTAATTCAATGCAGGTTTATTGGTTGTTACATCCTATCATTAGTGGTTTGAAAATGTGGTTCTGGGACCTAAAAAAGATGGTAAAGTGCGTATATGTGTAGACTATAGGGATTTGAACAGGGCAAGCCCCAAAGAAGACTTTCCACTATCACATATTGATGTTCTGGTTGGTAAAACTGCTCAGCATATAGTATTCTCCTTCACGGACGGATTCTCAGGTTATAATCAGATCAAGATGGCACCTGAAGACATGGAGAAAACGACCTTCGTCACACAGACGGGCACTTTTTCATACAAGGTTATGCCTTTCGGTTTGAAGAACGCCTGTGCAACATATCAACGTGTTATGGTAGCCTTGTTCCATGACATCATACATCACAAGCTAGAGGTTTACATCGATGACATGATAGCCAGATTTTAGACTAAATATGAACATCTTGACCATCTACACAAGCTATTTGAGAGACTGAAGAAATACAAGCTAAGGTTAAATCCGAACAAGTTCCCTTTTAGGGTGAGATCCGGTAAACTCCTGGATTTCATTGTTAGTGGTAAAGGTATTGAACTTGATCCCGCCAAGGTCAAAGCTATTCAAGAAATGCCCGCTCCCTGTACTGAGAAGGAAGTCATAGGTTTCCTAGGACGACTGAATTATATTGCCAGATTTATTTCTCATTTGACCGCTACTTGTGAACCAATTTTCAAATTGCTGAAGAAAGATCAAGTGGTGAAGTGGGACGACAATTGTCAGACAGATTTTGACAATATCAAGGATTACCTTAAAGAACCCTGATTCTGATGCCACCAGCTGAAGAAAGACCTCTGATCATGTGCCTAACAGTGTTAGAGAACTCAATTGGGTGCGTACTAGGCCAACATGACGAGTCTGGTCGAAAAGATCATGCAATATACTACCTTGCTCGAGGAAAAAGATACTCATTGCTCCAGGAAACTTGCTACGCTTTGGCATGGGCTGCTTTCTAACTAGGACAATATATGTTGACTCATACCACTTTGTTGATCTCTATGATGGATGCGATAAAGTACATATTTGAGAAGCCCGCTCTCTCCGGAAGAATAGCCAGATGGCAAATGGTCTTGACAGAATATGACATGCAGTACACCACTCAGAAAGAAATCAAAGGGAGTGTACTGGCAGATCATTTGGCTCATCAAGCCATAGACGACTATTAGTCTATGAATTTCGAGTTCCCATATGAGAATATCATGCAGATTACAGATTATGAAGAACCTGGACCGTATGAAGGACCTGCGCCAGGATCCCAATGGACTATGGTTTTTAATGGAGCTTCCAATGCACTTGGTAATGGAATAGGTGTTATGATTATGTCTCCTAAGAGTTGTTATACGCCTTTCACCGCCAGATTATGCTTTGACTGTACCAATAATATGGTTGAATATGAAGCGTGCATCATGGGTATCAAAGATGTTATTGACCTGAGAATAAAATTATTGAATGTCTACAGGGACTCAGCCCTAGTCATTAGTCAAATCAAGGGAGAATGAGATATGAAGCACCCTAATCTCACCCCTTATCGAGAGCATGTGTTGACGTTAATTTCGTACTTCGAGGAAATCACTTTTGAGCATATCCTACAAGAAGAGAACCAACTGGAATATGCATTGGCTACCATGTCATCAATATTCAGAGTCAGGTGAGACAATGAATCTCCTCGAATTACTATCGAAACACTAGATGAACCAGCACATTACTACAAAGTTGACACTGACGGAGTATAGGAAAAGCCTTGGTTTTACGAAGTAAAGAGATATCTTGAGGTTCAAGAGTACCTTAAAGGGGCATCTATCAATGACAAGAAATTCCTACGGAGGTTCTCTACCAAGTTCTTTCTAAGTAATGGAATTCTGTACAAGCATAATCACGATTCAACTCTGCTTCGTTGCATAGACAAGAAGGATGCCGAGAAGATCATAGAAAATATGCACGAAGGTATCTTTGGTACTCACTCTAGTGGACATACTATGGCTAAGAATATTTTGAGAGCAGGTTATTATTGGTCGACTATGGAAACTGATTTCCATCACCACTCCAGAACTTGTTACAAATGCCAGATCTATGCTGACAAGTACATGGGCCACTGGTTCCTCAGAATGTCTTGACTGCTCCTTGGCCATTTGCAATGTGAGACATTGATATGATTGAAGAGATAAAGCTAATTGCTTCTAACAAACATCATTTAATCTTGGTCGGCATTGATTACTTTACGAAGTGGGTTGAAGCAGCCTCATTTTCCTCTGTCACCAAAAATGGTGTTGTCCGGTTCATTAAGCATAATCTTATATGTCGATATGGAATCCTGAAAGGATTATCACGGACACTGGTACCAATCTTAACAACACTATGATCCTAGAACTTTGCACGCAGTTCAATATCAAGCACCACCATTCTTCTCCGCATCGACTGAAGATGAATGGCACAGTGGAAGCCACTAATAAGAATATCAAGAAGTTTATACACAAGATGACAGTGACATATAAATATTGGTATGAGATGTTACCATTTTCTCTTCATGGCTATCACACTTCAGTATGAACATCAACTAGGGAAACCCCCATTCTCTCTAGTCAACCCGAAAGGGCAGCGTTGTACCCCAAAATGTGCCCTCCTATTTTCTTCAAGACACTCTTTTAAAGGCCTCAAGTAATCAAAGCTACTCAAGAGTTGACTGGTCAAACCTCTTCCTAAGAAATGAGTCTACAACTAGGGTTTTGAGTTCCACAAGCAAGTTTGGGTTGAAAAGGACTCAAATGAGTTCCATGGTTCTCCATAGGTATTCAAAAATGTTCATGTCAAGTTTCAAGTCTTGCATCACAAGTTTGCTTAGTCAATGGCTCAAATGATTGAAAATCAATTGTATTGGGTAAAAAGTCAACTATGGTTAACATACAGTCAAACTTCAAGATTTTTTGGTCAACATCAACATTTTGAAGTTATATTAATCATTTGATCAAGGGTTGATCATGATTTCTCAAGGAAAGCCCTCAAATCATCAAAAGTCAAAAATTGCCAAATTAAGGTTTCCTTATGAGAAGTCAACTGGATTTTGACCAAGCATAACTTTCACATGCTTCATCAAATTTTCCCTAACCAAAGCCCAATTGGAAGGAAATTCAGTTTTCTACAACTTTATATTTAAACTCAAGTCCAAAAAATGCTTCATTTGAAAGATATGAGCTAATACATTACAGGTCATTTTCAAAAGTCAACAAAAGACACTTTTTGTCAAGGCAACTTACATCAAGATAAAGTCTCCAAATGCAAAAAAATATCAAATTATAAATTGTAGAGTACATCTTGAGATTTAAAAAAAGTCAAAGATCACCTTCAAAAGATAAAAATTGAGTAAGTTATGATTTGCACAAGTTGGGAAATTTTGAGGAAATACATGAAATGCAAAATGTGCAAACTTGAAATTTTGGACTTGTGACCTAACTTTTTGGCTTCAAACATGTCCATGATCTTATGAAATACTCCTAAGCTCACTCATATCCTGCCTTGTGTTTTATTATCATTTTATTTATATTTATTTTGTTTTTATTCAAATAAACACAAAATAAATAAATAAAATGGAAAACCATTGGGCCAAGCACATGATGGGTTTTCTTAAGTCCCAATACAACTCATGACAGCATGGTTTAACATGCCAAAACCGTGCAAATCTCAAAATGGAAAGGAAAATATCAAAAGTGGAAATTTTTCAATATGCTTGATTTTGGTTTTTATCATGGCTTAATTGCTTGATTCCTTTCCATGTATATTGAAACATTATCTCCCTCTATATAAGTGCAAGCATCAGATCAAGAAGAGACACACATAGCTGCCTCCAAAGCCACTGATTGTTCACAAAATTTTCAAAAAAAAGCCAAGCATCGAATCCTAACTTCCAGGAGTTTTCAGCCTGAACCAGTGATCAAACATCACTCCTGAGATCCCAAGGATTCTCCCCAGGTCTATAAACATGCTCAACTGTGCTTAGAAGGTCCCTCGCGAATTCACCGGTGGTAAGGTTTTGGTTTGTTTGTTTATATTCGATTGCAAACATATTTAACATCCTTTTATGACACAGATGCATTCATAATAGAGTTCAGGGCATGAGTAAACGGTCGCATGGTGTTTCTGACGTCAGGATCATACACCACCATGTTTTAACTGTGCTAGGGTTTTCTCTTTGTATCTCACCCTACAGGCCATTTCAGCCTAAACTAGTGATCACAATGAACTCGTAGGTCATGATTTAAGGGTTATAGTCCCGCTTGAACCTTGTTTTGCAGGTCTGCACAGATTTGGAAGAATTGGCTCACCGGAGAAGACAACTGGAGCTAGGGCTCCGGTGCTTCTCCAGCCATATATTTCATTCTATGTTTTTATTATTTTTGTTTAATTTAGGTACGAATACAGTGGCCGCCCCAGCGGAAAGTGTGTGTGTGTGTCTTAAGGCGTTAGTGTGGCAGGGCAGGGGGTTCGATCCCTGCCCCTGGCATGTTATTTTTCAAATTTTACCTTGAAGATTCCATACAGGTCATGTCCAACACGTGCACGATGTACATCATATCATGACCATCAGATCTCAAGATTCCAGATCTAACGCCTCAGATGTATGCCCCTCACCATGAGCCTTCGTGGATCATCCTCACCAGATCCAACGCAACAATCTGGGTTCATTGATTGGGCCTAGGGATTTTTGATTTCTCACCCCTCTATTTACTTACATAGTAGGCCCATTCTTTTTCTTTGTTTTAATTATTTTTTTAATCAATTTCAATTTTATTTAATCAATAAAAATCACAAAAATAATTAAAAAATTAGATTTAGGTTTTAATTAAGTAATTTAATTTTTGACAAATAAAAATTGATTAATTTAATCACATTTTGGTTTTATTTTATTAATTAATTAGAACTAGGTTTATAAATTCTTTTACATTATAAACTCATTTTTCTAAACAAAAAAACACCAAAAATATTTTCTTAAATGCTTAGAAATTTTTTAGGTTTTAAATATCTTTCCCTTTTTTCACAATCTCCGCGTGTTTTTTTATTTTTGCATTATTATAATCATGTAATTGTTAAGGGATGTAATAGTTTAAAATTAGGGTTTACTTAACTTTTCCCCCGTTTTATGGTTTGTACTCCCCATCCCCGCAGCATTGTAATAGCGTAGATTATTTCTCGCATTTTTACTTTCTGCAATTATGTATGAATGTATGTATATATTTAACTGCTAGTCTAATGGGATTGTATGGAAAAGACTAAAAGCAAATGCTAGATAACCATAAATCCAAGACAAAATAGTTGAATCTCAACACACTTCACACACGCGCACCTCTAGGGTGACCCTCACTTGATGCCTCGGATAAAAAACAGTCATGTCCCTCGACCGTGAGGATGCTTTAGCAAAGACCTCCGGTTAAAAAGATCGTAGTCCCTCGATGACCCTTCGATGCTTCCTCGGTAAATGATCTTAGTCCCTTACAACAATTACTAAAGTATCCTACGAGTTGCCTTCGTGACTGTATGATGACCCGTACCCTTCCCTCAAACATCCAACGATAGGGCTTCATACTAACTAATGGTGGGATAACACTATATAAAGGAGGAAGAAAATAACGTGAAAGACTTTTGAGTAGGTAGATAGCTCGTATTCGCTTGCTCACAAACAAAAACTTTTCTCACACATACACTCTTTTCTAAAATATTTTCAAAAAGACAAACACTTTGTATGCGTTCTCAATGATACGAGAATCATTACAAAGTTTTCTGCACTTAGGCATCTTTTCAAAATATTTTCAAACACATACACCAAAAGCATTTTCAAAGTGAGCTAGCGATTAAGAGCCTGTAGATAACTATGGATGAAAAGGGTGCTAACACCTTCCCTTTTCATAACCTACCCCCTTACTCAGAAAAATTATTTAAATGTTTTTCCTGTTCTTTTCACCCTTTCCTTGATTGGATAAAAGAAAAGTCAGTGGCGACTCTTGCTATCCACAACATTTACGATAAAACATAAAACCAAAAGTCAGATCTCCCACTGTATTACAAAACTGGCGACTCTGCTGGGGAATATACTAAAAGTGGGGTTACCTTAGAGCTAGATCACCTTTAATTTTCTTTCCTTATTTGATTTTCCTGATTTATTTTTAAGGGTTATTTAGGTTATTCTTGTAAAGATCCTATACCCGAATCTGAGGCATTTTAGGTAAGTAGCAATAGATCGTGAAGATTGTATGGCGTATATCGATACAGTTAAAAATATGGCTATGTTAGTGCGACACATTGGTTGGTGCCAGTGTCCCTTGAGCTAAGTTAAGGAGAATGATGGGTTATCGCGTGGTGTCATAAATTACTAACTGACGTAGAACCTTAGTTAACACAACTTATCCATTAGAAGTTAGTGAGATAGTCTGCTTTGGTGCAGATTGAAGTTGGTTGATACTCGATGCTACACTCATTGAGATCGGACTCTCGGGATATTTCAGTCGTAAATCAGATGCTTGTGCTGAAACAATGCTTGGGAGAAAGATCAGTGATATTGGGACTCCTAGAACCCAGTTACTTCTTTTAGGATAGGTTGAGCCAACTAAAACTTCAATAGGGTACTTACCTACAAACTCCATGCAAGCTTAAACCTAAGGTCTTGTGTGTTTTGTTTGTATATGATTAATTGTTCGAACATGACATCATAAGCAACATGACATCATGCCATATCATTTTCACTAACCATTTCAAGGACCAAGGGATTTATCTTTATTATGTTTTGCAGGCTATGGCCTTCGCTCGCAGAAATACTATCTTGATCAACTTTGTAAGAGTTCCTCCTCATCTTAAGGAGTTAGTCACAAGGGTTCCATAAAGTTCTCCATTCATCAAAAATAATGGTTGACTACTCAGTCTTATTACCCCAGGTTTTGACAAAGACATGATGAGTGTCCTATTCCAGTTCTTTGACCCTGCACATCACTGCTTCACCTTTCTAGATTATCATCTAGTACCTACAATGGAGGAGTTCTCTCAGTTACTAGGGGTACATGTTCTTGATCAGACACCCTTCACTGTTTTTGAGGAAACTCTAAAACTAGAAGTTATTTCAGGAGCCTTACATCTGAAGCGGTCTGACATTATATACAATTGGGAAACAAGAAGTGGAGTCAAAGGTTTTCTGGTTAAAATTCTGATAGAGAAGGCTCAACTATTTCTGGATACTATGAGCTTTCAGGCTTTCAAGGAGATCTTGCCTCTTCTAATCTATGGGTTGTGCCCCTGTTCAATCTTCTTAAACCTAAAGAGTTAGATTGTCTTGTCCTCCATTCGTAACTTGAAGGTGGAAGATGATTGAACACTTAACTTCCCAGAAATTTGCACTTGTTCGTGCATGAAGTAAAATTGTTTGTTGATTATACCTGGAATGGGCTTAAAGATTCCATTTGGAAAGATGATGGAGAGTTGTCAGAGATGGGCTTAAAGATGCCATCCAAAGTAACTGTTGATAGAAATATCAGATTGAGTCTACGCTTGACTGTATCTGAGGAGTATCAGAATAAATCTTTTGTTGATTTAATCTGAGTTAGAAAAAGGGTCTATTGAAAGAAGTATCAGAACAAATATTTGGTCGATTTAATATGAGCCAACAGATGTTTGAAAATATTTAACTAGGAGAAGTATCAGAATAAATCTTTGGTCGATTTAATCTGAGCCAGAAAAAGGTCTACTGAGAGAAGTATCATAATAAATCTTTGGTTGATTTAATCTGAGTCAGCAGATGTTTGAAAATCTTTTACTGAGAGAAGTATCGAAATAAATCTTTTGTCAATTTAATCTGATCCAGAAAAAGGTTTATCGAGAGAAGTATCAGAATAAACCTTTGGTTGATTTAATCTGAGCTAGCCTATGTTTGAAAATCTTTTACTGAGAGAAATATCGGAATAAATCTTTGGTCGATTTAATCTGAGCCAAAAAAAAGGTTTACTGAGAGAAGTATCAGAATAAATCTTTGGTTGATTTAATCTGAGCTAGTAGATGTTTGAAAATATTTTACTGAGAGAAGTATCGAAATAAATCTTTGGTCGATTTAATTTGAGCCTGAAAAAGGTTTACTGAGAGAAGTATCAGAATAAATCTTTAGTTGATTTAATCTAAGACAGCAGATGTCTTGAAAATCTTTAACTGAGTGAAGTATCAGAATAAATCTTTGTTCGATTTAACCCGGGCCAGAAAAAGGTCTATTGAGAGAATTATCAGAACAAATCTTTGGTCGATTTAATCTGAGCCAGCATATGTTTGAAAGGAGTATCCATCATATAGATATTTTCCTTGTCTTGTTTCAGGGAGTGACCTACAATTTGGTTTTTTGAGGATTTGTTGATGATATCGGTCTGTCGATTGATTCTTTCCTGAAAAGGTTAGGAGTTAGTTATATGCAATGTCATAATGTATGAAATGCATTGCGTAATGATGTTCTCGAAATAAATGAGATTGTGTTATATGTGTTTCGTATGCATATGCTATGATGTATGAATGTGTTATGTTGTTGAAGTGTATCTTTGTCTGGGAAAATAAATCCCTGACTATTGTTGGGGATGAAAAGTATGTGTATCTGCAAGGGATGTATTGATTTCTGTTTGGGAAGTAGAGTTAAGGAACATTGGTCGTATGTTGCTCTACTGGGGAGTTTATTTCTTATATACCCTGACTGTGGATAAAAGAGATGGTTAAACTTCTACCTCGTCTGGGGAGGATAATTCTTAACTAACATCGAGTTCGATTCCAGGTTTTGCAGCAAGTCTCTGGGGATAGTGGCAACTTTATTGGGGAGAAGAATTTTGTCAGTGATTAGCTGGGGACTTTATAGGTTGTTGGGGGAATAAACCCTTGTTCATGGAGAAGTGCTCTGTTGAAGAAACTAACTCTCTTGGGGAGATTGAATTTGCTAAAGATACGAAACCTTGCAGGGTCTCTTTCTTCAGTTTCGGAGGAGCAAACTCGGTTGGGGACGAGAATTTCCACGAATTGTACTAATTGGGACTCTGTGGGGAAATTTCACGGGGAGGAGATTATATTCCTTTATTTGTTGAAGCGGTCTGCTATGGAGATTGTGGGGAATTTACCCTTATTTGTGAATACTAATCAATGGGGGATAATTTCATAGAAGTGACCCTGGCGACTTCACTGGGGATAATCTTATGATAGGGACTCTAGGGATTTACGGACAGCTTGAGTGGCATCCTAGTACCTAGGGTTTTGAGTAAATGATTAATCATATTCTTATGTGTATATTTGTTAACATTTAATCATGTTCATATGCATATGCTCATTCAATTTTAGTCATTGGACCTTTTTGCAAGCAAAACAGAAAAAACAAAAAGTTTGAACTTTAAAGTATATTTGTATTGATAATTTGCCTATAAACAGGCGAGTTTGTACAAAGAGATAGAAATCCTTGTAAGAGGAAGTCGTCCTGAAATGGAAGTGTACAAAGTGAAAACATATATATAGCCATGTGGAAGTGATCTCACTGGGTTCCAACTCCGCTATTGCCCCTATGCCTTTGAATATCTCATCCCTTGCCATCGGAATAAGTTGATTGAACCTTTTGAAATTTCAACTTTGGTAATAAAGCTTGCATGTAAGTGATCCAACGGGACATAGTCGTACGCTTTTAATCCTTAATTTTTTCCTGGACCGCCCTTTCATGTTTTCAGTCCACCAGGATACCCTTTTGGTTCATCGGGATGCCCTTATTTTTGCCTAGGCATGTCATCCTAGCGGGTCATTCTTATGCGTAGTATTTTGACTATGTCTGCGTTCACAGGGTGTGGTAAATCTTCGCCATCCATAGTGGTTAACATCATAGTGCCGCCCGAGAATGCTTTTTTAACAACAAATGTCCCTTCATAAGTGGGAGTCCATTTGCCCCTGGGATCACTTTGTGGCAGAATGATGCACTTTATTATCAAGTCACCGGCCTTATACACCCGATGCTTGATCTTTTTATTGAAAGCTCTGATCATGCGCTTCTGGTACATTTGACCATAACAGCCAGCAGCCAGCCTCTTCTCGTCAATCAACTTCAACTAATCCAACCTAGTCTGAATCCATTCGTCTTCGTCCAAGTTTTCTTCTTTCATAATCCTTAGAGAAGGAATCTGAACTTCGATAGGTAGGACAAATTCCATGCCATAGACTAGGGAGAATGGAGTTGCCCCAGTTGTGTTTGCACCGAAGTATGATAACCATGAAGAGAAAATGGTAACATCTTATGCCAATCTTTATAGGTGACCACCATCTTTTTTACAATCTTCTTTATATTCTTGTTGATAGCTTCCGTTGTGCCATTCATCTTAGGTCTGTATGGAGAAAAAATATGATGCTTGATCTTGAACTGCGTGTAGAGTTCAGTGGTCATGGCATTATTAAGGTTGGTGCTATTCTCAGTGATGATCCTTTCAGGGATACCATAACAGTAAATGAGGTTATGCTTGATAAATCGAGCTACGACATTCTTGGCAACTGAGGTAAATGAAGTTGCTTCAACCCACTTGGTAAAGTAGTCAATGGCAACGAGAATGAAACGATGTCCATTAGAGGTATTAGGCTTGATCTCTCTAATCATGTCAATGCCCCACATTGAAAATGTCCAAGGAGAAGTCATGATGTTCAAAGGAATTGGAGGCACATGGACCTTATCAGCATAAATTTGGCACTTATGACAAGTCCTCGAGTGGCGATGACAATCGGTTTACATGGTCGACCAATAGTAACCAGCTCTCAGGATCTTTTTTCCCATAGTATATCCGCTAGAATGAGTACCAAAGATACATTCATGCATATCCTCCATGATCTTCTCTTCTTCCTTCTTGTCTATACAACGGAGCACAATAGAATCATAGTTGTGCATGTATATGATCGCATTGCTTAGGAAGAACTTGGCTAAGAACCTCCACACGAATTTCTTGTTGTTGACTAACGCCCCTTCAGGATACTCTTGAGCTTCGAGATATCTTTTCACCTCATGAAACCAATTCTTCTCCTTTACACCATCAGTGTCAATCTCATAGCAGTATGCTGGTTCGTCAAACCTTTCGACAGTAATTCGGGGATCTTCGTTGTCCCACCTGACCTTAAACATAGAAGACATCGTATCCAAAGCATCCGCCAATTGATTCTCTTCCCTCAGAATGTGCTCAAAGGTAACCTCTTCAAAGTATGGGGTGAAGGTTAGCACAAGTTCTTTGTAAGGGATAAGATTTGGATGTTTTGTATCCCACTCTCCTTTAACTTAATGGATGATCAAAGCTGAGTCTCCATATATGCTTAAGAATTTGATTCTTAGGTCAATAACATCTTTAAGACCTAAGATGCACGCCTCGTACTCAGCCATGTTGTTGGTACAGTCGAAGCAAAGTCTAGCAGTGAAAGGAGTATGGCAACCTTCAAGAGAAATAATCACAACACCAATTCTGTTACCAAAAGTGTTGGAAGCTCCATCAAAAACCATAGTCCATTGGGATCCTTGCTCAGTTCCTTCATATAGTCCACGCTTTTCACAATCTGTAATCATCATGATATTCTCGTCCGAGAACTCAAAGTTCATAGATTGGTAGTCATCTACAACTTGATGCATTAAATGATCTGCCAACACATTTTCTTTGATTACTTTTTGTGTAGTATATTGGATATCATATTCAGTTCAGATCATTTTCCATCAAGCTATCCTTCCGGAGAGATCTGGCTTCTCAAATATGTACTTAATGGGATCCATCTTAGAGATTAATAAAGTGGTATGAGTCAACATATATTGTCATAGTCGGCAAGCAACCCATGCCAAAGCGCAACAAATTTTCTCGAGCAGTGAATATCTTGTTTCACAATCGGTAAACTTTTTTCTAAGGTAGTATATTGCATTCTCTTTACGACCAGACTCGTCATGCTGCCCTAGCACACACCCCATTGAATTCTCTAAAATGGTTAAGTACATGATCAGAGGTCTTCCTTCAACTGGTGGCATCAGAATTGGAGGTTCTTGCAAATACTCTTTGATTTTGTCAAAAGATATTTGGTTGTCGTCGTTTCATCTGGCTACCTGATCTTTCTTCAATAACTTGAAGAGTGGCTCAAAAGTAGAAGTCAAGTGAGAGATGAATCGGGAAATGTAGTTTAGTTGTCCTAGAAAACCTCTGACCTCCTTCTCAGTACGAGGAGTTGGCATTTCTTGGATAGTTGTGACTTTGGCGGGATCAACCTCAATTCCTTTGCCACTAACAAAGAATCTTAAGAGCTTTCTAGACCTTACCCCGAAGATGCATTTGTTGGGATTCAACCTCATCTTTTATTTCTTCAACCTCTCAAACAGCTTTTTTGTATGACCAAGGTGCTCTTCCTCAGTTTGGGATCTTGCTATCATGTCATTAACATAGACTTTTATCTTGTGATAAATCATATCATGAAATAAACCACCATAGCTCGTTGATAAGTTGCGCCTGCGTTCTTCATCCCAAAAGGCATGACCTTATAACAGAAGGCACCCTGTTGTGTGACAAAAGTAGTCTTTTACATGTCTTCGGGCGCCATTTTATTTGGTTGCAACCCGAGAATCCATCCACGAAGGAAAACACTTTGTGTTGAGCAGTGTTGTCAACTAAGACATCAATATGCGGTAGTGTGAAGTCGTCTTTGGGGCTTTCCCTATTCAGATCTTTGTAGTCTACACACATACGGACCTTACCTTCTTTCTTTGGCACTGGAACAACATTTGAAATCCATTGGGAATATAATGT
Organism: Vicia faba; assembly: GCA_948472305.1. Classification (NCBI taxonomy): domain Eukaryota; kingdom Viridiplantae; phylum Streptophyta; class Magnoliopsida; order Fabales; family Fabaceae; genus Vicia; species Vicia faba. The sequence continues at coordinate 597,202,243 of OX451737.1, forward strand.
TACTTCCAAGAAACCAGCATTTAAATGCTTCATTACCTCAGCCTTGATCTTCTCAGACATATCAGGACGCATGCGATGAACCTTTTGTTTGATCAGAGAGAAACCCTCTTTCATTGGTAAATGATGAACTACGATATCAGTATCGAGCCCCGACATATCTTCATATGACCAAGCGAATACCTCAACATAGTCATGCAACATCTGAACCAATCTGCTCTTGACATTGTGTTCCAAGTTAGCACCGATCTTGACTTCTTTCTTATCTGCCTCAGTTCCCAAGTTTATCACTTTGACCGGTTCTTCATGCGTTTGGATATCATTTTCCTCTTGTATCAGGAGTCTGGCGAGTTCTCCAGGTATCCCACAATCTTTTACACCTTTTTCTTCGGCTTGATAGATTGGATTATCGAAGTCATATATGGCAATAAAAGATTTATTGTCAATGAGATTCAGAGTGGATGTGGATCTGCAAATGTGTGTGTGTGGATGTAAGTTCACGTGAATATTGGAAAATGCAGTAAAATAAAAGAAATACAAGGAGCGCAAAATTTGAATGCAAGATCATCCAATGTTTTCATTAAATGAGCATATGATACATGAAATTACAAACCCTTAACAAATGGACCATTGTGCCCTGGGAAAGGCACATGGTTTAAAGTCATTATTTTGAAGGAAATTATACAGACAAAGTTCTTAAAGCAATAAAACAGGAAATAGCAATTACTCCTGGTTAAAGGAGATTGAGATGAAGTCTTTGGCCCTCCAGTTGTTGAGTCTGCCATCAGCAGTTGGGAATATCCAGTCGCCCAAGTCACCATCACTATCAGTGTCTTCCAGTGCATTTACTTCATTGTTTCTAATATGGAGAGGTGGTCCACCAGCACGAGCACGTCGAACCTCTTTCTGAGCCTTTGAAGTAAAACCAAACCCAAATTTGTCAGATTTGCAGGGGATGTCGGGAAGTTGTCCCCAGATAGTTCAACCTCCATCTTCTACAATAGCCTTAGCATCCTTCAGAGATGCCAATCTTGGTGTATCCTTGACAATCTTGGGAACAGCAGGAGTAGCATTAGCAACAACAATCATTGGAGGGATTGCTTCAAAAGCTTGGTAGGGGGTTTCAATGAATTTTCCATCAATTTCAACGTATTTGAAAGAATTCAAATGGCTGACCATAAATTCTTCCTCTCTGCAGACTGTGACAACCTTCCCTTTCACTGGGTATTTTAGCATTTGATGTAATGTAGAGGTAACCGCGCCTTCCCCATAAATCCCTAGGCGCCCGAGCAAGCAAGAATAGGTCGGGCGGATATCCATTACATAAAAAGTTGAGTTAAAGACTTGAGATCCCACCTTGATCGGGAGATCAAGTACTCCATGGACCATCCTTTTTGAACAAGCGAATGCTCTTACCATAATATCGCTGGGCTTCAGAACCAGCCCATCACAGTCCAGTCTATCCAAAGCACCTTTAGGTAAAACATTGAGGGAGGATCCAATATCTATTAACAAATGCGCCAGAGTGGTGCCTTTGCACTCAATAGAGGTGTGGAGGGCCTTGTTATGATTCTTCCTCGTTGGAGTTAAATCTGCATCAGAAAATCCCAAGTCATTATTAGCACTTAGGCTTACAACACAATTCTCAAATTGATCATCTGTAGTTTCTTGTGGAACATGGGCGTTTTTAAGGAATTTCAACATGGCTTGGGCATGTGTGCCAGAGCATAACAATAAGGACAACATGGACATCTTTGAGGGTGTCTACCCCAGTTGTTCCACTATTTTGTAATCACTTTTCCGGATGATCTTTAGGATTTCTTCCATCTCTTGTCTAGATGGGTCTTCAATTAACTTCTTTTAGGGGTGCCTCCGTCGGGGCAGGCTCAGTAACTTTCTCTTTACCTCAGGCGTTGGTAGCTAGCCCAATAGTAGTAATACGAACATGTGTTGTAGTAGTCGTTGGAGGAGAAATCTTCGGAGAGAAGATCCTTCCTGTGGTAGTGACCTTACTAGTTCCAGCAATGTTTGTAATTTCAGGCTCTTCAGTTTTAGTAATCCATGGCTCTTTCTTGACACCATAATAATAAACTTCGGCCCCATGATTCCAAGGCACTTCTTTGCCAGATGAATAGGGGACTGACCACAGTGTATTGATGATTAAGGGAGCCACTCTTGGATCAGTAGGGATCCTTATAGGGGCTTTAGAGGTTATCCTAATAGGAGTGTTTGAAATTGTGATTATGGAAACATCTTCAAGTGTACTTCCAGGAAAACTTTTTACGGACGGAGTTTTCTCAAACAAAATTTCACGGCTATCAATCAGACATTAAATACCTTTCTTCAGCCACATACATACATTGGTCTGAGAAGCACAATGGTAACAATTTTCAAGACAATTGGGAAATAAATTGGCTCTCAGCAGATTCTTCTTAACAATCAATAATGGAGTTGTCAAATCATCGATGGAGGAGACAAAGGAGACATCGTCAATGGAATTGATACCTTTACCATGACTGGTCATGGGAGAAGTAATGACATTAGGGGTTTGTGGAAGGTCAAACTCAATCACCTTGTTATTAATCAAATCTTGGATCTTGCTCTTTAAGGCCCAATAATCATTGGTATCATGCCCAGGGCTATTGGAATGATAGGAACATTTTGCATTTGGGTTGTATTTTGGGGATGAAGTATTGGGGTTTATAGTACGATTCCTCGGTGTCACCAAATTTGCCTTCAACATGTGTTATAAAGCTTGAGATAGTGGCATGTTGATTCTATTAAATTGCCTCCTCGGGGCATCAAGCCTTTGTTGATTGTTTGATTGTTATGATCGTTGAACTGGGGTTGGATTTGAAATCAATAAAGCTCCTACTGACTGTTAACGGTCGTTCTTGGAATAACTCCTTTGTCCATAAATAGAATTAGTTTCTTTCTTTTAAATAAATGGTTTCTTTACAGCATTAGAGGTTGAGGTCATTGGGATCTTTCCACTTTTGATTCCGCTTTCCACTCACTCGCTAGTCAAAATCAATTCAGTGAACCCAAATGATAACCTCCCAATCAGCAAATTGAAGAATGGACCAGTCAAGGTACCCATGAACATGTCCATTAATTCTATGTCGGTCAACGAGGGTTACACCCTTCCATCCAGGTCCCTCCATTTTTGAGCATACTCCTTAAAGCCTTCATTTGAACCCATTGTCATATTTTGTAATTGCATGCGAGTTGGTGCAAGATCAGCGTTGTATTGGTATTGTTTTTAGAAGGCAGCAGCTAGATCCTCCCAGGTGTGGATATTAGTCCCCTCGAGTTGATAGAACCATTCCAAATGTGTCCCGGATAATCTTTCTTGGAAGAAGTGTACTTATAACTTTCTATCAGCGGTGTGGTTGAATCTTGCGGACATAAGACCTCAGATGCATCTTTGGACTGGAGAACCCATCGTATTTGGCGAAGACATGGACCTTGAATTTGTGGGGAATGACCACCCCAGGAACTAGACCTAAATATCCAAAGTCCAAACAAGGCACTTTTTGGATCTCCACAACCTTAAGTCAGTCTTTGAGCTATTTGTACTTATCATCTGCTGGTGGGTATTTCTCCTCGGAATAGTCTTTGCCCACAGTAGATTGGTTATTTCATCCCCCCAGTTCTAGTTCTTCTAGCTTCCTCTTATTGATTGTCTTCCCCCTCAGAAGAAGCCTCTTCTATTTGATCTAGTCGGGTTGGCCCCTTGAACCATCTTCCCATGTTGAGAATAACAACCCTCTTCTTGGTCTTCTTCTTGGTGGCAAGGAGTGCCATCATTTATTGCTGACCTTTGGCTAGGTTGAGGAGAGTCTCTTGGAACTGTGTGTGTTGAGTCTGTAGATCTTTGACGGTTTGCTCTAGAGCCATCTTATACTGAAATAAACAGTAAAAAGATGAGGAAACCTATATCGGAAAACCTGCTTATGATATGATGCATGCTATGTGGATGTAATGTTTTCAAAGACCTCAAGAGATTTAAATTTGCTAGCCAAAAAGGAAACAAACACAACAATTTTATTAATAAGTTCAAAGATTACAACTGCCCCTTGGGGTTACAATGAAAAAGAAAAAAGGTCTCAAAGAGACAACATAATAGACTCCTAAAACAAAAGACTCAAGTCTCCTACAAGCGCTTCTTCTTTGGTGCAATGTAGGCATTCAGGATTTTCTCCTTGTGAAGTTGCCTTATGATCTCCGACACTTTCTTCTCGCTTACATAGAATCGAGCTTCAAAGGTATCTCGTTCCCCCTTGAGTTGAATCCATGATCTCTGCAATTCTTCGAGGTCCATAGGCATGTCAGGATGGAGAATGGTATAAGTAGTATCTCCCTCGGCAACAAGCTCTATAACTATTGGTAAGATAGTTGGATATGGCATCATGAGACTTTGAGCACGAGCTTGTACCCATTTGAGATAAGGCTCAAGAGGGATGGAATTCTTATGCCCAAAGTCTTGCTATCAACCTTGCTTACCATGCTCCAAGCATGTACAAACCTTTGATAATAACCTTTGACATCATTCTCATAGTCGAATATAATACCTTGAATGAGTGCATCATGAGGACCATTTCTGCGAGCGTAGCCAAACTATCATAGAGCCAGAGAAGGGTTATAAGTAATATCTCCCCTAATACCCAAGAGTGGAACATTAGGGAACTCCCCACAACGGTCAATGATAGTAATGTCTTCTAGAGATCGGGAACACCAACGAATATCCGAATGAGAAAGTGATATCAACCTTTGAGACCATGTCAAGCCTTGTTCATTCTTCAATACTGATCGTGGAAGGTGTGAAATAAATCACCTAGGCAGCAACGGTATGCAACACATAAGAGATCCTCGCTTCCTCATAGTGTGAGTGTGAAGACAATGTAGAATGTCTCCAAGCAAAGTAGGCACGGGGTTACGAGAAAGAAAAACCTTGACAGCATTCTCATCTATGAGTTCGTCCGGATTAGGGAACAAAACCAAACCATAGATTAGAAGAGCCAAGACATCTTTAAAATCTTGGAAATCCATATCTTCCTAAAATATTTGAGCCTTCTCTAACAGGAACTTGGCTAGAAAACCCTCGACTCTACTCCTTGTTTCCCAATTAGCTACAATTTCAGATTTCTTCAAATGTGAGGCCTTGGCAATAAATTCAAGCTTTGGAGTTTCCTCTGCACCGGTGAATGATATTTGATCAATCACATACACTCGTAATAGTTAAGAGAATTATTCCAATGTGGGCACCAATTGATAATCGGGAAAGGTGAAACAATGATGTTTAGGATCAAAGAATTGAAAGAGCACACACACCATTTCTTCTTTAAAGCTTGAGGTAACCAAGTTGAGAAGTCGACTATGTCTTTTGGTGAACGGAGAATTCTCAGGAACCCTTGATGCTAACTCTTGGAGTTGAGGAGGCACTTTTACAAAGCTAATTCGGATGGTATTTCTATGGGTGGAAGCCATATCCTATAAAACAGAACAAAGATAAATCCCTAGATCCTTGAAATGGTTAGTGAAAATGTTATGGCATGATGTCATGATGTTTATGATGTCATGAATAATTATAAACAAAGCACACAATTACCTTAGGTTTAGGATTGCATGGGGTTTATAGGTAAGTACCCTCTTGAAGTTTAGTTGGTTCAATCTGTCCTAAAAACAGTAATCGGGTTCTAAGGAATCTCAATATCATTGATCTTTCTTCATCGGCATTGTTTTAGCACAATCAATATTTTCTTCAGCCAAAATATCCTGAAAGTATGATCTTCATAAATGTAGTATCGAGTATCAACCAATCTTCATTTTTTCAGCAAAGGCATCTATCTCACTACTTTCTAATGGCCAAGTTGTTTAACTAAGGTTCTACGATCAATTAGTGCTTCATGACACCACATTGCGGCCCTGTATTCTCCTTGATTCAACACAAGGGACACCGGTACCTACAAATGTGTCACACTAACATAGTTGTCGCTTTAACCATGTCAGTCTATGATGTACAATTTCCATGATCTATTGCTACTTACCTAGTATGCCCCAGATCCGGGTATAGGATCTATACAAGAAATAAACCCAAGCATAACCCACAAATGTAAAGCAAACAAGGCAAACATGTAAAGCAAATAAAGGTGATCTAGATCTTAAGGTAACCCCGCTTTAAAGGAGATCCTCAGCAGAGTATCCAGTTCTGTAATACGATGGGAGAACTGACTTGGGTGTTTTAAATTTTATCGCAAATGTTACGGATAGCAAGTTTCGCCACCGACTTTTCTTTTATCCAATAAAGGAAAGGGTGAAAATAACAGGAAAGACCTTTTGAAAATTTTCTTGAGTTCGAGGGGTAGGTTATGAAAAGGGAAGGTATTAGCACCCTTTTCATCTGTAGTTATCTACGGGATCTTAATTGCTTGATCACTTTGAAAATGCTTCGTGTTTGTGTAAGTTTAAAAATATTTTGAAAATGCTTTAGTTCGGAAAACTTTGCAATAACTCTCGTATCGTTGAGAATGTATACAAAGTGTTGATTTTGAAAATATTTGTTTGAAAGGATGTTTTTGGAAAGATGTTTGAAAATGCAAATGTAAGACCATTTTGTAATGATTCTCGTATCGTTGAGAATGTATACAAAAAAATGTTTATTTTGACAAATGTTTTGAAAGTGTGAGGTGCAAATGGTTTTGTTTATGAGCAAGAAATTACGAGCAATCTACTTACTCAAAAAAGTATTAGTTCTTTTCCTCCTCCTTTAGATAGTACTTATCTACCATTAATTGGTAGTGAGCCATATCATTGGATGTGAGGGACAGGCGTGGGTTGTCGTATAATCATTGAAGGCAACTTGTAAGATATTCTAGCAATTGTCGTAAGGGACTAAGATCATTTACCGAAGGAAACATTGAAGGATCATCTAGGGACTATGACCATATAATCGAGGGTCTTTTCTAAAACATCCCACGTCCGAGGGACATGACTATTTTCATCTGAGGCAACATGTGTGGGTTACCCTAGAGGTGCAAGTGTGCAAAGTGTTCTGTTTTCAAGTATATTGTATTTGAATTATGGTTGTCTAATGCTTATTTTAAATCTTGTCATACAAACCCTAATTACTAGCAATAATAAGGAAAGCAATAAATTACGGAATTTAAATGTCCTACGTTATTACAACGCTTTGGGAATAAGGGGTACAATTTTGTGAATAGGGGGAAGAAAAAGAAATAAAGCCCTAATTACTATTACAAACCATTGACTATGAATAATAATTGAATGTACAAAATGTAAAGAGGAAGAAAGAATTTGTTTTTTAGGGTTTTTTGATAGAAAACAAAGTTTGATCATTAACCTAAGAAAATTAATTAGTTTTAATTAAAAGGGAGGTTAACTAATTATTTTAAAAGAAACCTAAAAAAAATTAAGTTAATTAATATTAAAATAAAACCTATGTCTAATTATTTTTAATTGCTTAGAAAATAATTTGGATGTTAATGTTAATTTCCATCAATGCAAAATGTCCAATGTACCCAAAATTATAACAAAAATCTCAAAAATCAGGATTTCTAATGCTTAGGCTGACACGGGCCGTGTCACCGGACACGGGCACCCGTGTCAGAAACTGTCCAATGCTTTCTGCATATTCTCCTCGTCCTAGTTGAATTGACACGGGCTATGTCATGTGACACGGGCACCCATGTTAGCTCCTGCCTTGCCCTTTTGCACATTTTCAGTCCCCAGTTATATTGACACAGGTCATGTCGTGTGACACGGGCACCCGTGTCAGCTCCTGCCTTGCCCTTTTGTCATATCTTCTCCCTGACACGGCCCGTTTCAGGTGACATGACCACCCGTGTCAGAGCTCCTAAAGTATTTTTCTAGGATTTTGAGTATTTTCACTTCCCCGGTCTGTCCTGTTTTATTATTTTGCAAAAAAATGAAAATAAATGATGTATGGATAAGGATATGGCAGTTTGAGAAAACTTACCTCTCTTGGAGAAAAGTCTGAAGCCTCTCCTATATGTTCTAGGTGCAATATTTTGATTGATTAAGCTCCCTTGGACCTTCTTGAAGCTATGTCAATCCTCACTTTATGCTGAAATTTGCTGAATCACCCCCAACCAAGTCAGGTTACAAGGTACTATTTTTGAGTTTGGAAGATGGTGATGATGATGTTACAGAATTTGTTCTTGTGTTTGAACAACTTATATATGATGTATGTGAAGTATTTGGGTGGGTAGTGTATTGAATATCGTATTCAGTCAGAATCATCTGCCATCTTGTTATTCTCCCAGAGAGGGCAGGTTTCTCGAATATGTATTTAATTGGATCCATCTTGGATATCAATAAGGTAGTATGGGTCAGCATATACTGTCTTAGCCGACGAGCAGCCCATGCCAGAGTGCAGCAAGTTTTCTCGAGCTGTGAATATCTTGTTTCACAGTTGGTAAACTTTTTGCTCGGGTAGTAAATAACATGTTCTTTTCGGCCAGACTCGTCATGCTGCCCCAGCACACACCCCATTGAATTTTTCAAGACAGTTAGATACATGATCAAAGTTATTCCCTCAATTGGCATCATCAAAATAGGAGGCTCTTGTAGGTACTCTTTGATCTCGTCGAAGGCAGCTTGGCACTCATCATTCCATTTGACTACTTGATCTTTCTTCATTAACTTGAAGATTGGTTCACAAGTAGCGGTCAAGTGAGAAATGAATCTGGAAATGTAGTTAAGTCGTCCTAAGAATCCTCTGACTTCCTTCTCGGTGCGAGGAGCAAGCATTTCTTGTATTTCTTTCACCTTGGCAGGGTCCACTTCAATACTTTTACCGTTGACGATGAAGCCTAGGAGTTTACCGGACCTCACCCCACATGTGTATTTATTAGGGTTCAACCTTAGCTTGTATTTCTTTAGCCTTTCAAACAGTTTATGCAAATGGTCAAGATGTTCCTCTTCAGTTTGAGATCTGGCTATCATGTCATCCATATAGACCTCTATTTCGTGATGGATCATATCGTGAAATAGAGCTACCATGGCGCGCTGATAAGTTTCCCCAGTGTTCTTCAACCCGAATGGCATAACCTTATAACAGAAAGTTCCCCACTGTGTGACGAAGGTCATTTTCTCCATGTCCTTAGGTGCCATTTTGATTTGATAGTAACCTGAGAAACCATCCATAAATGAGAAAATTTTATGATGTGTGGTATTTTCAACCAAAATATCGATATGGGGAAGTGGGAAGTCATCCTTAGGGCTTTCCCTATTCAAATCTCTGTAGTCTATACACATGCGTACTTTGTCGTCCTTTTTAGGCACTGGAACAACATTGGCGACCCATTATGGATAGGAGTTGATGGCTAAGAATCCGGTTTTGAATTGTTTCATGACTTGAGTCTTGATCTTCTCTAACATGTCTGGTCGTATGCGACGGACTTTCTGTTTTACCGGAGGGCAGTCTTCTTTTGTCGGTGGACGATGGACCACGACATCATCGTCAAGTCCTGGCATGTCTTCGTATGACCTGGCAAAGACATCAACATAGTCATGTAGTAACTGAATTAAGCGCTTCTTGACACTGGGTTCCATATTGGATCTTATCTTGACCTCTTTCTTGTCCTCTTCGGTACCTAAATTAAATATGCCCACTGGTTCTTCGTGGGGCTGTATAGTCCTTTATTCCTGTTGTAGTAACCTGGCTAGTTCCACTGGCACTTCACAATCTTTCTCACCTTCGTCTTCAGTTTGGTAGATTAGATTTTCAAAGTCACAAAAGGCCAAAGCAGAATTGTTACCCATGGGATCCTGAGCGGATGTAGATCTACATTTTAATATGTGAGTGTGTGTAAGAGCATAGCTACTTTTTTTGAAAGAAATAAAAATGTAGAAAAAGAAAGACAAAGAGCACAAAATTTGCATGCAAAAACGTCCATGATTCATTGATGACATATTAAAATGAAGTAACAACTCTTACAAATGGATCGTTGTGCCTCGGGTAAGACAAAAGGTTTTAAAAGTCTGAATTGTTTAGTTATTACATGTCCGACAAAAATTTAAAGACAATTATTGTTGGATAAAAGTAATTGGGACAAAATCTTTAGCTTCCCAGGTGCTGAGTCCTCCGTTTATAGTTGGGAAAATCCATTCTTCCAGGTCACAGCCGTCATCACTATCCTCCACTACATTGACTCTATGGTTACTGATCTTCAAAGGTGATCCCCCGGAACGAGCACGACGAACAGCTTTTTGTGCTCCTAAAGTGAAATCCAAACAAAATTTGTCAGATTTGTAAGGGATATCCGGGAGTTGGCCCCAAATAGTACACCCACCTTCTTCGATTACTGCCTTGGAATCTTTCAGAGAAGATATCTTTAGCGGAGGTCTTGTAATCTTTGGCTCTTGGGACACAGTTTTGGTAGCTGCCACACTTTGTGGGACTTCCTCAAAATGCTGAAACGGAGTTTCAATGAATTCACCATCCAATTTTGTGTATCTGAAGGAGTTCAAGTGACTGACCATATATTCCTCCTCTCCATGGACAGTAATGATTTTTCCCTTGGTTGGGTATTTCAGCATATGATGTAATGTAGAGGTGATGGCACCAACGTCATGAATCCATGGTCGGCCCAATAAACAAGAATAGGAAGGGTGAATGTCCATCACGTAGAAAGTTGAATCAAAGGTTTGAGTTCTAACTTTAATGGGGATGTCCACCTCCCCATGCACCATTCTCTTCGATCCGTCGAAGGCCCTTACCACTATGTTGCTGGGTTTTAAGGTCAAACCTTCACAGTCGAGTCTATTCAAAGCTTTCTTAGGAAGCACATTCAAAGATGAACCAGTATCAACCAGGACATGGGCCAAAGTTGTGCCCCTTCATTCGACAGAGACATGTAACGCCTCATTGTGTTTCCTCCCTCTAGGTGTCAGGTCAGCATCAGAAAAGCCTAAACCGTTGTCAGCTGTTAAACTGGCCACACAGTCTTGGAATTAGTCAGCAGAGGTTTCTTGTGGCACGTGGGAAGTTTTAAGAAATTTCACCAAGGCCTTCGCATGAGCCTCGGAGCACAATAGTAAAGCTAGCATAGAGATCTTTGACGGAGTTTACCCTAGTTGTTCGACTATGTTGTAGTCACTTCTCTTTATAGTTTTCAGAATTTCTTCAATCTCCTTTTTGGAGGCTTCTGGGATAGGTACTGATTGCGCCTTCATCCGGACAGGCTCAACCAAAATTCCTTTTCCCCAAGTCTCGGTCGACTCAGTGGTAGGGGTGTCAATAGGGGTAACCATAGGGATTGTAGTAGTAGTGTCAACAGGAACAAAAGCAGGGATGATCACAGGACAGGTAACAGTCTTCGGAGGATAAATCTCAGGAGAGAACACTCTTCCACTTCAGGTTATTTTGTTGGTTCCCGTAATGTTGCCGATGTCAGGGTCAACCTTCTCAAAAATGGAGTCTTCATCAGCCAGCCAATCCTGCTTGATGCCATGATAGTAGACGTCACCCCCATAGTTCCAAGGGACAGTTTTATCTAAGGAGTACGGGATTGGCCCTGGCATAGTAATTATCAGCGGAGTCACCTTAGGAACAGATGTAATCCTAACGGGTCTTTTGGTGGAGACCCTTGAAGGATTGGAGGAAATGGTTACTATTGAAACATCCTTGTAAGAAATGGTTAGAATGGGAGTCTTCTCAAACAAAATCTCTTTGTCATCCATTAGGCGTTGGACACCTGCTTTCACTAAATGACAATCGATTGGTAGGGATAAATAGAGGTGACAGCCTTCGCCACAGCCTGAAAATAAACCGGCCTTAAACAGGTTCCTCTTGATGGTCAGGAGAGGAGTAACAAGTTCATCAACAATAGTAACAAATATATCATCTTCAACAGCATTAACATCACGGCCATGCTTGGGCATAGGAGCGGTGATAACATTTGGGATCTCAGGAGCATCAAATTCAATTTCTTTTGCTTCGAGAAGGTCTTGTACCTTGTTTTTCAAAGCCCAACAGTTGTTGGTATCATGGCCTGAACTTTCTGAATGGTAAGCACAGCGAGCATTAGGGTGGTAATGAGGAGAGGCGGTGTTGGGGTTTTTCGGGGCTTCCTTCAAAGTTACCATATTAGATCTTAATAAATGTGGCAGGACTTGAGACAGCGTCATATTTATCCGGGTAAATTGTCTTACCGGTCTTTCTGTTCTAATTTGGTTGCTCCTTTGGTGAGTAGGTGCAGGCTTAGGGATCATGACGGCCCCTACCGTTGAACGGAATTCAAATCTTATCTTGATTCCTTTGAGGATACACAACACCAACTTCTTTCTTCCCAATAAATAGTTTTCTCATGACACTGGAGGATGCGTCCTTTTGGATCTTCCCACTCTTAATCCCAGCTTCCACTCTTTCCCCGGTCAAGATTAATTCAGTGAAGCCTATTGAGGAGCTTCCAATTAGATGATTGAAGAAAGGACCGGACAGGGTACCTAAAAACATGTCTACTAGTTCTCTTTCAGACAGGGAAGGTTGGACTCTTCCTGCTAAGTCCCTCCATTTCTGAGCGTAGTCTTTGAAACCTTCGCTTGAAACCATAGCCATACTTTAGAGTTGAGTATGGGTGGGAGCGAGGTCTGTGATGTATTGATACTGTTTATAAAAAGCGGCGGCAAGGTCTTCCCAATTATGGATATTGACCCTTTCCAGTTGATAGAACCAATCTAGCTGAGTCTCGGATAGACTATCCTGAAAGAAGTGGACCCGTAAATCTCTGTCAGCAGTGTGAGGCTGTATCTTCCTCACATAATATCGGAGATGCATCTTGGGACACGAAACCCCGTCGTACTTAGAAAACACTGGTGCCTTGAACTTTGGTGGAATAACAATCCTAGACACCAAACCTAGCTCTTCAAAGTCCAGCCCGAGCACTTTTTGAATCTCCATTGCACTCAGACGTTCTTCCAGTTGTTTGTATTTGTCGTCAGTCGGAGGATATTGTTCTTCATAGTAATCCTCTTCTTCTTCCTCTTCAGATTCTGGATGGGCAATTACTTCTTTGTTTTTCCCTTCTTGATTATCCTTTTCACCAGATGATGTTGCAAAGTCTAGAGTCTGTCTGGCTGGCCCTGGGAACCTTCTTCCTAGATTCAGAACACCGATTGCTTTCTTTGCTTTCTTCTTCTTTTCTTCGATCAGCAAAGTTTTCAAATCCTCTTGTCCTTTGGCCAGAGTCAAGAACATCTATTGAAATTGAGCATTTTGCACCTGGAGGTCTTTTACAGTCTTCTCGAGATCCATCTTACTGAAATAAACAGTAGAAAGATAAGGAGACCTGTTATAAGAAACATGTTTATGTGATGATGAATGAAGATGCATATGCAATGATTTCAAGGAAATTAGAGATTTAAATTTTCTTTAGACAAAAAAGGAACACACGTTATATTAATAAATCAGAGTTTGAGTACATCATGCCTCTTTGGGCTTACAAAGAAATACAAAAACTCCAAGATAAAAAAGTTGAACGCATCCTCTTTGGTGTGATGTAGGCGTTCAGACTCTGGCCCTCATGAAGCTGCTTGGTGAGTTCCAGGACCTTCTTCTTGCTGGCGTATAATTGGGCCTTGAAAGTGTCTAGCTCCCCCTTAAGCTCTATCCAATCCCTTTCCAAGTCTTCGAGAGAGGTGGGCATGTCAAGATGAAGGATAGTGTATGGAACATCTCCTTCCATAAAAGGCTCTTTGATAACTGGGAGAATGGAGGGGTAAGGCATCATAAGACTTTAAGCACGGGCTCGTACCCATTTGAGGTAAGGCACGAGAGGGATAGAATTGTTGTGCCCCAATGTCTTGCAATCTACCTTGTTCAACATCCTCTAAGCTCGGATAAACCTCTGGCGGTGACCTTGATCGTCATTCTCGTAGTCAAATACCAACCCTTAAATAAGCATCTCATGTGGACCATCCCTTCGAGCATAACCAAATTGTCTTAAGGCTAAGAAGAGGTTGTAGGTGATACCTCCTCTAATTCCAAGTAAGGGGACATTAAGGAATTCTCCACAACGGTCTACGATAGTAACATTCTCTTTAGATCAGGAACACCAATGAATTTCTGAATGTTTGAGCGTCATCAACCTATGTGACACCCTTTAACCTTGCTCGTTATTTAATACAGATTGGGGAAGATGTGAAATAAACCATCTTGCTAAAAGAGGAGTACAACACATAAGGATACCTCTTTTCCTCATAGTGCGAGTGTGAAAAGAATGTAGGATGTCTCCTAACAAAGTAGGCACCGGGTTATGAGACATGAAGATCTTTACGGTGTTTACCTCTATGAGTTGGTCAGGATTTGGAAACAAAACCATCCCATAGATGAGGAGAGCCAAAATTTCCTCAAAAGCTTGCAGGTTTAAGGAGTTCCAATAGTTTTGAGCTTTCTCAAACAAGAACTTGGCTAAGAAACCTTTGACACCACTCCTCTTTTCCCAATTAATTGTGACATGAGATGATTGCAAGTGTAGGGCTTGAGCAATCTCTTCTGGTTTTGGATCTCTTTCCAAACCGTTGAAGGGTAGTTGATTGAGAATGGGAATCCTTAAGAGTTGGGAGAATTCTTCCAAAGTTGGCACAAGTTGATAATCGGGAAATGTGAAGCAATGGTGTACAGGATCAAAGAACTGGAAGAGCACCTTCATCATGTCCTCATCAGTGTTGGAGGTAACCAAGTTTAGGAGGCGGCCATGTCTTTCGGTAAATGGAGAATTTTCGGGAACCCTTGATGCTAACTCTTTAAGTTGAGGAGGGATTCTTACAAGATTGACTTGAATGGTTTTCCTGTGAATAGAATCCATATCCTACAAAATAGAACAAAGATAAATCCCAAAATCCTTGAAATGGTTAGTGTAATGCGGTGGGAGAACTGACTTGGTTGTTTTGCGTTTGTACTCGCAAATGTTGCGGTTTAGCAAGAGTCGCCATCAACTTTTCTTTTATCCAATAAGGAAAGGCTGAAAAGAACAGGAAAGATCTTTATAGATGTTTTTCTTGAGTTCGGAGGGTAGATTATGAAAAGGGAAGGTATTAGCACCCTTTTCATCCATGGTTTTCCATGGGATCTTAGTTGCTTGCTAGATCACTTGCTTTGTTTGAAAATATGCTTTGTGTTGTGGGTTTGAAAATATTTTGAAAAATGTCTTTGTAATGGTTCTCGTTTCTATAAGGACGCGTACAAAGTGTTGTTTCGAAAATAGTTCAAATAGGTGTTTGTGGAATGTGTTTTTTGAAAGTGTTCTTGAAAATATGTTTTTGTAATGGTTCTCGTCTCTATAAGAACGTATACAAAAAGCTTTTGTCTTTTAAAAAAAGGTTTTAATGTGAAAATATTGGTTTAAAATATTTGGTTGTGAGCAAGCGAGCAACTAGGAGCGAATCTACCTACTCAAAATGTCTTAAATGTTCTTTTCCTCCTCCTTTAGATGTTGCTATCTTACCATTGATTTGGTAAGAAGCCCCATTGTTGGATGTGAAGGGGCAAGCGTAGGACGTTTGTACAGTCATAAAAGGCAACTTATGAGACGCTTTAGCAATTTTTCATAAGGGACTAGATCATTTTATCGAAGGAAACATCGATGGACATCGAGGGACTACGATCTTTTTTATCGGAGGGTCTTTGCTAAAGCATCCCATATTCGAGGGACATGACTGTGTTTCTGAGGCAACGAGCGAGATTACCCTAGGGGTGCATGTGTGAGTAGTGTGTTTGATTGCATGCATTTTAGTCTTTGATCTTTAAGTTGTCTATTTGTTGTTTTTATCTTGCCATGAACACCCTAATTACTAACAATATATGAAAGCAATAAAAGTGCAGGAAAAGTAAAGTCCTACACTATTACATCATTAAGGGGTAGGGGTACAAATTTACAAATGGGGGGTTGCAAGAAAATAAATCATAATTAACTATTACAACCATATTGAAATGTATAATACGAGAAAGAAACAGGACTTGTTTAGAAAATGGTTTTTGTGTCTTGATGAATTAAAGAAAAGAAATAAGTTAATTAATAAAATAAAATATTTTTATGTCTTTTTTATATTAAAAAAAAGATATTAATATTGAAAATGATGAAAAAAGGGAAATAATGAGAGATGGAATTAGCATGCTGCTGGAAGCAAAACAAAGGGGATCAAAAATTCTGAGGCCAGGTGCGCTGTGACTCATAAAGAAACGTCAAGGGAATCAGAAGTTCTGGATTGATACACTCTGAGGTTCTGCAAGAAACGTTACAGGGAAAGAAAACAGAAGTTCTGGGTGGGGTTTAGACAGTGAGCAAAATGCCAGAAGTTCTGTGTCGTGTTAAACAGTGGGTGATAAGTCAGAAGTTCTGTTACCGCATCATAACAGTGTAAAAACCTAGGAATTCTGGTGTGTTAAAACAGTGAGAAGAACTCAGAAGTTCTGTGTTGTGCTAAAGAGATGAGTGAAAATCTGAAGTTCTATATTGTGTTAAACAATAAGTGAAAATCATAGAAGTTATGTGTGTTAAAATAGTGAAGAGAACTTAGAAGTTCTGTGTTGTACTAAAATCATGAGTTAAAATCAGAAGTTCTGTGCCACATTTCTACTCTTTCCTCATATTAATCAGCACAACAACAATTTATAGTTCTTAACAAACAGTACATCAGAAGGGTAAAAGCACAACAGTTTATAGAAGTTCTAATCCTAATTCTGAGCCTAGCCTTATTCAAGAAGTTCTAATCCCTAGTTTTTCTACTTATGCAATGATATGGACAGCATCAATACTATGATATTTACATATTTAATGATGTTCTAAATGAAAATATGCAAAATTAGAAAGACTTACCTTGAATCTGAAGTGTGTGCCTGGGACATGAGTTGCTGCCTTCATATGTTCTAGAGTCAACAAGAGCAACGGAAGAGAAAACACCAAGTTCTTTGACTCAAAGGGAAGAACAGAGGTTTAATTTTTTAGTTTGGGGATTATGGATTTTTATGAAGGTTTCTCAGTTTTGTTTTCTTTCTTTTGACAATTCTATCTCTCCCTTCAAAAGCCAGCCCCTTGAACGTGTGATGTAGCAAATTATTTATAGATGGGTTTGCTGTGGTTTTAGGGGGAAAACAAATGGGATTCAAACCTTTTTGGTATATTGTTCCATTTCTTTTTAATCATAGTTTTTGTATGCTAATTTGGTGCAAATATAGGGTTTGAGAAAAAATGCAGGCGTGGACTAGATCAGCAGCAATTTGGAGTGTTGTGGCAGCTGGTTGCAGGTTTGTGCTATACCAGTGCAGCAGGCTGCTCAAACAAGGTTTTGGGGTTTTGTGATGTTCTGATCGAATAAGACCAGAGTGAAACTCGAAGGGTGATGCTCTGATCGAAGCATATGTTGAAGAGTCATGTTCTGATTGAAGAATCATGTTCTGAACCATGTTTGCAAATTCTGACTGCACTTGCGTGGAGGTTGGCTCAGAAGTTCTGAAGCATCATATTCTCTTAACACATAGAAAATTTTCTAGATGTTTAGAAATTTGATTTTTTTCAAATTAATTTCTGACTTCTGATTTTTGACGAACCAATTTCATGTCTTGATTAAATATAATTGTTGAAACTTGATTTTTTATCTAAAAGTCAAAGTTTGACTTTTCAGTGTGCTTTTAACCATTTTTCCCTTGTGAATGATTTTCTTGAAAAGTTGTAATTCAAGACTTGAAACATTGTAATTCAAGACTTGAAACTTGATAGAAGCAAACATGAGGGTCCAGGATGATCCTTTGAGAAATGAGAGGGCAAATTTTTGGGTACAACAGCTGCCCTAGTTCAATCTTCTTAGACATGAGGATGTAGATTGGCTGGTCTGCCTTTTGTGATCTGAAGGTGGACGATGTTTGAACACTAGAGTGCCCATAAATTTGCACTCGCATGAATTAATATTGATTGGTGATATCGGAATGGGCTTACATATTCCATTTGGAAGGCGACGGAGAATCGTCGGAGATGAGCTTAAAGATGCCATCCAGAAAAGATCGGTTGCATAAGAGATTCCTTGGCGAGAATTCTTGTACCTGCTATTGAGGAGGACTTCGTTGGGGAATGTTGATTTATGTCCTGGGAAGTAGAGTCTAAGATCTTTGGTTATCCATCACTCTTTTGGGGAATTAACTCTTGATTGAGGAGGTGAAAGTAGAATGCATATCTGGTCAGGGTCAAGGTTGTACAGTGACTTACTGGGGAAATGTGAAATCAACGTTATCTGGTCGGGTCCGGGCCTTACAGTGTTATAAGCTATTGTTTGGAGATAAGGGAGAAGGAACCTGGATAGTAGGGTTACTTCGAGATGAGTGCTTGGATAGTAGGGCCGTGAGAAGGAACCTGGGTCGTAGGGTTACTTCGAAATGAAAGCCTGGATAGTAGGGCTATAAGAAGGAACCTGGATAGTAGGTTTGATACGGTGGAAGAACTGACTGTTAATACTGGTTTGCATTTTGCATTTTTCATTCGCAAAATGTTGCGGTAAGCAAGAGTCTCCACCGACTTTTATGTTATCCAACAAGGAAAAGGAAAAAGAACAGAAAAAACCTTTTTCGAGAATATTTTTGAGTACGGGGGGTAGATTATAGAAAGGGAAGGTGTTAGCACCCTTTCTACCCATGGTTTTCCATGGGCTCTTAGGTACTTGCTCATTTTAAAATTGCTTATGTGCTTTCTTTGAAAAGGAGTTTACTTCATGATAACCCTTGTATCAGTCCTCAAGGATGTGACGAAGTCATTTTCAAAAGTGTTTGAAAAGTGTTGGTGTGAAATTTGTTTTGTTTGAGCAAGTACCTAGGAATTATCTACCTACTCGAAAAAGACTATTCTTTTATTTTAGAGCGCTATCCCATTATTAAGGAATAGGTAGCACTGTGGTTAGAGTTTTTAGGGACGTTCGAAGGGACAGATACGATCACAAAAGCAATGTTATGAGGTGTTAGTAATCATCCTAAAGCCTTAAAGATCTTTTTCCGAGGCAACATCAGAATGGGTCATTTGAGATCTTTCGGGACTAGAGGACGACCACTAACAAACCCTATACTTCATGACCGCTTAATCGAAGGCAACCGAAGTGAAGTAAACCCTAGGAGTGAGCACGTGCGAGTGAATTTTTTCAGTTAATTTGTCTTTGCACATTTAGGTTATCTACTATTTTAATTTTCAAATATTCTTGACATACAATCCTATTAGCATACATCTAACAGTTTATAATTGCGGAAATTAAAGCGCGGAAATAGAAATCCTAACTATTACATGGCTTTCGCAGATACAGAACTATTTTGACTGAAAATAAAATGCGAAATTAAAACCTAATTAAAGTTATTACAACCTAGGAGCAATTACAAAAAAAAAGTAATTAAAGCGCGCGACAAATTAAATGCGGGGACGATTAGAAAACCTAAAATCTATTTGAGGAAAAAATATTTAAGTTATTTTTAAAATAAGAAATTAATTATTTACAAAAATCAAATCCTAATTTCTAATTGATTTTAATTATAAAAAGGAGGTAAATTAACCTAATTTTTAATTAAATTAATTAATTAAAGAAAATAAATATTTTTATGAAAAAATGATTTTTTGGTGTTTTTGTGATTTTTTTGGTTTTTTGTAATTAATTAAAAAAGAATTAAGTTGTGAAAACCAATAATTAAACAAACAAAATAAATAAATAAATTAAATTGGGCTTGTATAGCAATTGCAGGGGGTGTGTTGTTGAATTATTCCAAACCCATTATGGATGAGCCCAATCCTGCACTAGGTTCAGTGGTGACCATGCTGGGAGGGTGTACCATGGACCTTGTTGTATGGGACGTTGGATTGGTGATGGAGATGATCCATTGGCTGGATGTTGTGGTGCACGGTGGACGCCTGGCAATTTGGAGTATAGGATATATAATCAAATGTGAAGAAAATAATAAAATGCTTGGACCTGGGATCGAACACAGGTCCTCCCATTCTCAAACACACGTCCTTTCCAGCTGCATTGCGTTGCTTAGTTGTTAACATAATAACAACAATACATATTATATGTTAAAACGTGAATAAACTGGAAATAAAATGCGCATATAATTCAAACGAGCCAGTGGTTATCAGCCACCTCATCACCTTCTTCCTCAGTCCGTCGTTTTAGGTATAATATTTTTACCTACGGACATCTTCCACAGCTACAAACCTGCAATCTTCCAAAATTAATATCAAGCATGATAAATTAATTCTAAGCACATGGATCAACTCGTTTTGATCTCACGAGTATGATAGCACTCTTTTCTTGGCCCAATTTCACCTGTACAAAGAAACCCTAAAATGGAACCTCAAACCCTAGCAATGGTAATCATTAATATATGCACTGAAACATCAATTAAACCATTCAAATATGTTGCAAATATGTCAACAAACACAAATATATCATTAAAACATGTTTATGTTGCAAGAATCATTGTAATCGGATTTTGAAAAAGAAGCAAACCGTAAGAGTATTATGCGATGATTTTGGGCGTGAAAGGACCTGCAATCGATTGGGTTAGCTTCTGGGAAGGTCTAGGAATCGTTTGGAAGCTTTAGAATGGTTAGAATTGACCTCTACGTGAGAAACCGAAGCACCACTTTTTGTCAATTTTTTTGAGTTTTGTTCTTCCTTTCTCACGACTGCAACCTCTCTTTTTGTGTCTGCTCTTGCTCTCTATATATCCTTGAACGAATTAGGGTTATAAAAACCACTAGTATCTTTGCAATTTTTGAAGATTTGATTTGGTTTTCATGTGGTATGATATCTTTCCAAATTTGGCCTAATCATGCCATTCTTGTGCCAATTAACCTTGATTCGATTTGATTCTAATATGCCAGCATAATGAGCTTATGATTCTGTCCAAAAATCCAATCAAAACAAATCTTGGCTATTATTTACCATTTATTTGATTTAACTCAATTTTTAATTAATAAAAAATCAAAATAAAATAAATAATGAAGCAAATAACATGTGAGTGAATATTTGGGTTGTGGACCATGTTATAAGTGACGTGCAAGCATAAAAGGTTAGGCCCATTTGGCAAAAAATGCAATTTTGAGCATCTTTGACTTTTGGCAATTTTGCAAAAATGGTCAACTTTGACAAGGAATATCTCTTCCAATTTTAACCCTAGAGAGGTTTCTTGGACTTTTTAGAAATCTTAGGATGTCCCCTAAACAACCCTTTTGGTCTCATCTCAATTGGGTCTTCCATGTTCATGTAAGAAGCTTTGACCCAAAAAGTGTTTTTGTTGACTTTTCAAAAGGACCTATAATGTGGAAATTCATATCTTTTTGTGAGTTCATATGTTGGATTTGAGGGCTGAAGATGAATTGTAGGGAATTGTACCCTCCTTAAAATGAGCCTTGGATGGAAAAAATTTGATAAAGTATGAGGAAGTTATGCTTGGTCAAAGTTTGGTTGACTTTTCCTAAGAAACCCTAATTTAGAAACTTTTGGGTTTTGAGGAATTTGGGGAATTCCTTGAGGAGAGAGTTTAAGATCTTGATGAAACTGGAAACCCTAGTTCAAGATACATTGCCTTAGGAGATATTTTGTCTAGTCAACTCTTGGGCAACCTTGAGAAAATTGAGGACCTCTAGGAGTATGTTTTGAGTAAAATGAGAGGGAAAATTTTGGGGTACAACAGTAGGGTTACTTCGAAATGAAAGCCTGGATAGTAGGGCTTATAGGAAGGACCTGGATAATAGGGTTACTTCGAAATGAAAGCCTGGATAGTAGGGCTATCAAAAGGAACCTGGATAGTAAGGTTACTTCGAAATGAAAGCCTGGATAGCAGGGCTTATAGGAATGGACCTGGATAGTAGGGTTTCTTCAAGATGAAAGCCTGGATAGTAGGGCCATGAGAAGGAACCTGGATAGTATGGTTACTTCGAGATGAAAGCCTTGATAGTAGGGCCATTAGAAGGAACCTAGATAGTAGGGTTACTTCAAGATTAAAGCCTGGATAATAGGGCCATGAGAAGGAACCTGGATAGTAGAGTTACTTCGAGATGAAAGCCTGCATAGTAGGGCCATTAGAAGGAACCTGGATAGTAGGATTACTTCGAGATTAAAGCCTGGATAGTAGGGCCATTATAAGGAACCTGGATAGTAGGGTTACTTCGAGATTAAAGCCTGGATAGTAGGGCCATGAGAAGGAACCTGGATAGTAGGCTTACTTCAAGATGAATGTCTGGGTAGTAGGGCTATGAGAAGGAACCTGGATAGTAGGGTTACTTCGAGATGAAAGCCTGGATAGTAGGGCCATAAGAAGGAACCTGGATAGTAGGGTTACTTCGAGATGAAAGCCTGGATAGTAGGGCCGTGAGAAGGAACCTGAGTCGTAGGGGTTATGACATGTATAGCTTCATGGGTTTAATTTTGAACTGTTAGAATTGTTGATGATAACCATCTTTCCTGAAAAGGTACAGGGTTAATTATATGTGATGCATGAAATGCATTGTGTGATGATATTCTCAAAATAAATGAGATTATGATGTATGCAATATGTATGCGCACATTATGATGTATGAACATGAAATGCTATTGTGACATATCCGAGTCTAGGAAAATAAATCCTTGACTGATGCTGGAGAGTATAGCATTCCTGACTGTTGTAGAGAACTGTGATTCTTCTACTTCCGTTGGGGATGGTGAACGGAAATGACTGTGCCGGAGATTTGCTCTTTGTTGTTTGTGAATATTATGCCAGGGAGAGACTCGTTATGAGAATAGCTCTGCGAGGGAATGACTCTGTTGGAAGGTGGACTTTCGTAGCTGAAGTAATAAGCTTTGTTGGGGATTGAGCTTCTGTATCCAGAGAAATAAACTCTGCTAGGGGAGATAAAAATTTATGATTATCCGCTCGCGATTATGAAATTTGGTGGGGGGATATATATGCCAGGTTTCTAGACGACCCTGGCTAGGGAGGTTACTTCCTGTTCTGAGAGAACTGATATCAATGCTTTGATTACCTTTACTCTATGGGGAATATAGATGCTACGAGGTTGTATGCGCTAATGATTATGTTTCAAAGTTGTCTCTGCCCCGGTACCGGCTGGACAGAGTAACTGTTGGGTTTTGACATTTCTTGTTTTTTGCCCCTGTTTCTTAAGTTATGAGCAATTGTCTTTCGGTTTCTTATGTAAATATTTATGAGCAGTAACCATATTCAATGCATATGTCAAGAATAAATCATTGGACATTTTTGCAAAACAAAACAGACAAGGAAAAAAACTCATAGTTTTTTTTGTAAAAATGATTTGTATTGATTTTTCGAAGTTGGCCTGTAATAGGCGTTTTTGTACAAGGAGACTGAAGCTCTAGTAAGAGAACGCCGCCGTAAAAATAGAAGCTATACAATATTGTGTAAAAGGAAAACAGCTATGTGTAACAATCCTATTGGGTTCCAACTCTGCTATTGCCCTTATGTCTTCGAGCGTCTCATCACTTTGCTGTTTGTCCAAAGTTGATTAGGTTGATCGATGTCGTTCGAGATTGACAGTTGATACTGAGGTCTGATCGCAGGGTGATCCAATGGGACATAGTGATACGCTTTTCATCCCTAACTTTTTCTTGGACTGCCCTTTCGGGTTTTCAGTCCACCGGGATACCTTTTTTTGCCCAAGCCGCCTTTTCAGGTTTTCGGCTTGCCGGGTGTACAGATTTTTTCATTTTCATCCCTTATTTTTGCCTGAACCCTTTTGGTTCGCCGGGAAGCCCTTATTTTTTCCTAGGCCAGTCAACCTAGCGGGTCTTTTATCATGCGTATTATATTTTCACTGTCTGCATTGACAGGGTGAGGGAGGTCGTCACCGTCCATGGTGGTTAAAATCATGGCTCCACCCGAGAAAATGTTTTTGATCACAAATGGCCCTTCGTATGTGGGAGTCCATTTTCCCTTGGGATCACCTTGCGGCAGTATGATGCGCTTGATCACCAAATCCGCGACTTGATATTCCTGACGTCTGACTTTTTTGTTGAAAGCCTTGATCATCCGCTTTTGATACGTCTAACCATGACAGACAACAGTAAGCCTCTTTTCGTCTATCAGATTTAGTTGATCAAGTTGAGTCTGGATCTAATCGTCTTCGTTTAAACTTGCATCTTTCACACTCCTTAAAGAAGGAATTTGGACCTCGATGGGTAGGACTGCCTCCATGCCATATACCAGAAAGTAAGGTGTTGCCCCTATCGACGTCCATGCTGAGGTATGGTATCCATGAAGAGCGAATGGTAACATCTCATGCCAGTCTTTGTATGTCACCGTCATCTTCTGTATGATCTTTTTTATGTTCTTGTTAGCCGATTCAACAGCGCCATTCATCTTCGGTCGATAGGGAGAAGAGTTATGATGTTGTATCTTGAATTGTTTACAGAGCTCGGTGATCATCACGTTGTTGATATTCGTACCGTTGTCGGTGATAATTCTCTCTGGCACACCATACCGACAGATCAGGTTATGCTTGATAAACCGCGCCACAACATTCTTGGTAACGGTAGCAAAGGAGGCCGCCTCAACCCATTTCGTGAAGTAATCGATGGCCACTAGGATGAATCGATGGCACGTGCACCTTATCAGCATAAATTTGGCACTTATGACAAGTTCGGGAGTGCTGATAACAATCTGCTTCCATAGTGGACCAGTAGTATCCTGCCTGTAGGATCTTCTTAGCCATGGTATGTCCACTGGAATGGGTTCTGAAGGTACCTTCATGTAGATCTGTCATGATCCTCTCTGCTTCGCTCTTGTCTACACATCGCAGTAAGGTATGGTCATGGTTGCGCTTGTAGAGGATTCCATTACTGAGGAAGAATTTCGCAACGAACCTTCTTAGAAACTTCTTATCATTGACAGAAGCCCCTTCAGGATACTCTTGAGTCTCGAGGTACTTCTTCACTTCATGAAACCAGGTTTTATCTGTTACCTCTTTAATATCAATCTCACAGCAGTGTGTTGGTTCATCTAACCTTTCAATGGTGATTCGGGGAGCTTCGTTGTCCCACCTGACTTTAAACATAGAAGACATGGTAGCTAGTGCGTCTGCTAATTGATTCTCCTCTTGTGGGAAATGTTCAAAGGTTACCAACTCAAAGTGTGGGAGCAATGTCAGTACGTGCTCTTTGTATGGGATGAGATTTAGATGCTTCGTATCCCATTCAGCTTTGATCTGACTTATCACCAAGGCTGAATCCCCGAAGACATTTAAGAACTTGATTCTGAGGTCAATAGCGGCTTTGAGTCCCATGATGCAGGCTTCATACTCTGCCATATTGTTAGTGCAGTTGAAACATAGTCGGGAAGTAAAAGGAGTATGACAGCCTTCAGGAGATATGATTACGGCGCCAATGCCATTACTGAGTGCGTTTGAAGCTCCGTCAAAAACCATAGTCCATCGGGATCCCTCCTCGGGTCCTTCATCTGATCCAGGTCCTCCTTAATCAGTCACTAGCATGATATTCTAGTCCGGGAACTCAAAATTCATGGACTGGTAGTCATCCACAGCCTTATGAGCCAAATGATCAGCCAATACTCTTCCCTTGATTGCTTTCTGGGTTTTATATTGTATATCATATTCAGTTAAGATCATATGCCATCTCGCTATTCTTTTGAAGAGAGCGGGCTTCTCGAAGATGTACTTGATTGGATCCATCTTAGATATCAACAGAGTAGTGTGAGTCAACATGTACTGTCTTAGTCGGCGAGCAGCCCATGCCAGAGCACAACAAGTTTTCTCGAGCAGTGAGTATCGTGTCTCACAATCGGTAAACTTTTTTCTAAGGTAGTATATTGCGTGCTCTTTTCGACCAGACTCGTCATGCTTCCCCAGCACATGCCCCATTGAATTGTCTAGCACTGTTAAGTATAATATCAAAGGTCTTCCTTCAATCGGAGGCATCAGAACTGGTGGTTCCTGAAGGTATTCCTTTATTCTTTCTAAAGTATTTTGGCATTCGTCATTCCACTTTACCACTTGATCTTTCTTTATAAGCTTGAAGATGGGCTCATAAGTAGCAGTTAGATGTGAAATGAACCTGGCTATATAATTTAGGCGTCCCAAGAAACCTCTAACCTCCTTCTCTATGCGGGAAGCCGGCATCTCTTGTATGGCCTTTACCTTTGCAGGGTCTACCTGAATACCCGTGTCACTGATGAGGAACCCCAGAAGTTTACCAGACCTTACCCCGAAGGTGCACTTATTCGGATTCAACCTCAACTTGTATTTCTTCAACCTTTCGAACAACCTTTGTAGATGATCCAGGTGTTCCTCTTCAGTTTGAGACCTAGCTATCATGTCGTCAACATAAACCTCGATCTCATGTTGAATCATATCATGGAACAAAGCGACCATGGCTCCCTGATAGGTCTCCCCGGCATTCTTCGACCCAAAAGGCATCACCTTGTAATAGAAGGTGACCCACTATGTGTCGAAGGTTGTCTTCTCCATGTCTTCAGGAGCCATCTTGATCTGGTTGTAGCCAGAGAAACCATCCATGAAGGAGAAGATTTTATGTTGCACGGTGTTGTCAACCAGAACATCAATGTGGGGACGCGGGAAGTCATCCTTGGGGCTTGCCTTGTTCAGGTCTATGTAATCCACACACATTTGTACCTTGTCGTCCTTCTTAGGTACCGGAACAACGTTAGCAACCCACTGCGGATAGGAGGTGACAGCTAAGAACCCTGTATCGAATTGCTTCATGACCTCTGTCTTGATCTTCTCTGACATTTCAGGGCGCATACGGCGGACCTTCTATTTAACCGGAGGACAATCTTATTTAGTCGGTAGACGGTGTACCACGATATCAGTGTCTAAACCAGGCATGTCTTCATATGACCAAGTGAAGATCTCAACGTAGTCGTGTAACATCTGTATCAGTCGCTGTTTGATCTTAGTCTCCAGATTTGCGCCAATCTTGACTTCTTTTTTGTCCACCTCCATGCCCAAGTTTAACGTCTCAACTGGCTCTTCGTGAGGCTATATAGCCCTTTCTTCCTGTTGTAATAGTCTAGCAAGTTCTCCAGGCACCTCACCTTCGTCCTCACCTTCGTCCTCGGCTTGGTTGATCGGAATTTCGAAGTCATAACTGGAAATAGCAGGATTGTTATCAATGGGATTCAGAGTGGATATGGATCTGCAGTTTGATACGTGAGTGTGTGTAAGAGCATAGCTGTATTGATAAAGTAAAGGCAGAAAAGAAAAATAGAGAGCGCAAAATTTGTATGCAAGGAACGTCCAATGCTTTATTGATGACATATGAAATGACATATAATAACCCCCGCAGATAGAAACATTGTGCCTCGGGTAAGACAGAAGGCCATAAAGTTTAAATTATTTATTACAAATTCAGAACACAAGTAAGACAATTACTGTGGAATAAAATAAACTGGTATGAAATCTCTAGCCGTTCAGTTACTCGATCCACCATTGGTAGTCGGATATATCCAACTATCAATGTCAGAGTCTTCCTCACTGTCTTCAATAGCATTAACCCCATGATTGTTGATGCGTAGGGGAGGCCCTCCAGCTCGAGCGCGTCGAACAGCCCTTTGAGATCCTGAAGTAAAGCCCAAACCAAATTTGTCAGTTTTGTGAGTAAAATCAGGGAGTTGTCCCCAGTTGGTACACCCACCTTCTTCAACCACTGCTCTTGCGTCTTTGAGAGAAACCATCTTCAGAGGAGGTTTGATGTCGGTAGTAGTCTCAGTTGACGCCAAAACTTGGGGAACTTCTTCAAAGTTTTGAAAATGGGTCTCTATGAATTCCCGGTCCATCTCCACGTACCTGAAGGAGTTCAGGTGGCTCACCATATACTCCTCTTCTCCATGTACAGTGACAATCTTCCCCTTCACCGGATACTTCAACATTTGGTGTAGTGTAGAAGTAACAGCCCCAGCTTCATGGATCCAAGGACAACCCAGCAAACAAGAGTATGATGGCCTGATGTCCATCCCATAGAAGGTGGATACAAAGGTCTGAAATCCTACCTTGACAGGGATATCCACCTCTCCATGCACCATTCTCTTTGACCCGTCAAAAGCCCTTACCACAATGTTACTGGGCTTTAGGGTCAAGCCTTCACAATCCAGCCGATCAAGAGCCTTCTTAGGCAGAACATTTATTGAAGACCCAATATCCACTAGCACATGAGCCATAGTGGTACCTCTGCATTTGATCAAGACATGCAGAGCATCATTGTGCTTTCTCCCTTTCGGAGTTAAGTCAGCATCTAAAAAACCCAGCCCATTGTCAGCAGTCAAGTTGGCCACACAGTCTTTGAATTAATCGGCTGACATTTCCTGCGGCACATGCGTAGTCTTGAGGAATGCAATCAAAGCCTTTTCATGGGCCTCAGAACATAATAGAAAAGACAACATCAATATCTTCGAGGGGGTCTGCCTCAACTGCTCGACCACATTGTAGTCGCTCTTTTTGATTATTTTTAATATTTCCTCTATATCTTGCTTAGAGGCTTCTACGACAATATTTCTAGGTGCCTCCGTCCGGGAAGGCTCACCTATAGCTTCTTTGTCTCGGGTCCCAGATGACTCGATGGCAGGAGTAACAAATGGAGTAGGAACATGAGTAGTAGTTGAAGTACCGGTAGGAATAGCAGGTGAAATAACAACAGGCTTATTGATAGTCTTCGGGGAAATCTTGGGAGAGAAAACCCTTCCACTTCTGGTAATCTTACTGGTCCTGACAATGTTACTGACATCAGGATCAGCTTCTTCATTCTTCAGATATTGTTTAACGCCATAATAGTAAACATCGGTGCCATAATGCAAAGGGACAGCTTTGTCCGAGGCGTACGGGACAAAACCAGGAAAGGTGATTATTAACGGAGCAACTCTCAGAGCGGGTGTAATCCTAACAGGTCTTCTCGAGGAGGCCTTAGAAGAATTGGCGGAAATGGTTATAATAGCAATATCTTCACACAGAACAGTTGGAATCAAAGTTTTCTTGAACAAAATTTCTCTGTTGTCCATCAGGCGCTAGACACCTGTCTTCAGCAAATAGCAACAAGAAGGCAAAGATGAATACATGTGTAAACCTTCACCATAACCCGGAAATAAACCGGCCAGCAACAAATTCCTCTTAACAGTCATAAGGGGAGTAAAAACTTCATCAACTGAGGTCACAAACAGATCGATATCAACGGCATTAACTCCACGGTTGTGCTTAGGCATGGGAGCAGTTATGATATTGGGCTTCTCCGGAGCATCAAACTCAATCTCCTTGGCTTTAATCAGATCTTGTACTTTATTTCTTAGAGCCCAACAGTCATTTGTATCATGACCAGGACTCTCGGAATGGTGGCACACCGAGCGTTTGGATTGTACCGAGGAGAGGTGGTATTAGGATTCTTGGGAGCCTCTTTCAAGGTTGCCAAGTTAGATCTCAGTAGATGGAGTAGAACCTCTGTCAATGTCATGTTAATCCGGTTAAACTGCCTTTGTGGTCTTTCTACCCTTTGTTGATTGTTGCATTGTGAAGCAGCCGCATGCCTAGGTATCATTACAGCATTTACCGTCGGACGGTGCTCAGCTCTGCTCTGACCTCTTGGGCTATAGATAGCAATGGGTTCCTTCTAACCAGTGAAGGGCTTCTTTACTGAACTCGGGGAGGTGTCTTTCTGTATTTTGCTGCTCCGAATCCCGACTTCTACCCTTTCTCCAGTTAATATCAGCTCAGTGAAACCAGTTGACGAGCTGCCAATCAAATGATTAAAGAATGGACCAGACAGTGTCCCAAGAAACATGTCGACCAACTCCCTATCAGACAAAGGGGGTTGGACTCTCCCAGCTAAATCTCTCCACTTCTTCCCATAGTCCTTAAAGCCTTCACCTGCACCCATGGACATACTCTGAAGTTGAGTACGGGTAGGGGCAAGGTCGGCGTTGTATTGATACTACTTATAAAAAGTAGCAGCCAAATCCTCCCAGTTTCGGACATTGGTTCCCTCAAATTGGTAGAACCATTCAAGCCGAGTCCCTGATAGACTGTCTTGGAAGAAGTGAACCCACAAGTTCCTATCAGCAGTGTGAGGCTGGATCTTCCTCACATAGGAACAGAGATGAAGCTTGGGACAAGACACCCCATCATACCTTGCGAAAACCGGAGCTTTAAATTTTTGTTGGATGACTACCCCAGACACCAATCCCAGCTCTTCGAAATTCAGCCCTGGTATTCTCTATATCTCCATAGCGCTTAACCGATCCACTAACTTCTTGTACCTATCCTCAATAGGAGGATACTTCTCATTATTGTAGTCTGTATCATTGTTAGAGACTTCAGGACTAGGGTTCTCCTCCCTTGTTTCTCTCTCTTGATTTCCCCTTCTTTGGACGAGGAGGTCAGATCGACTGGTTTCCTTAGCGGCCCCCCAAATCTTCTGCCCATATTGAGGGCACCGGCGGGCTTCTTCTTCTTCTTCTTCTTATTTTTCAGGATGAGGGCCTCCAGATCCTGCTTCCCTTTTGCCATAGTTATGAACATCTATTGAAATTGGGCATTTTGTGCCTGAAGATCTTTGATGCTTTGTTCAGAAGACATTTTAGCTTAAATAAACAGTGAAGAAGATGAGAAACCTATAGTGGTACTTGCTTATGCAATGTTATGGATAATATGTATATGCAATGATTTCAAGGAAATTAGAGATTCAAATTTGCTTTAGACAAAAAGGGAACACACGTTATATTAATAAATCAAAGCTTGAGTACATCATGCCTTTTTAGGCTTACAAAGAAATACAAAAACTCTAAGATAAAAAGGTTGTACGCATCCTCTTTGGTGTGATGTAGGCGTTTAGAGTCTGCTCCTCATGAATATGTTTGGTGAGCTCCAGATTCTTCTTCTTGCTGGCATAGAATTGGGCCTCGAAGGTGTCTCGTTCCCCCTTAAGCTGTATCCCATCCCTTTGTAAGTCTTCAAGAGAGGTGGGCATGTCAGGATGTAGGATAGTGTATGGAACATCTCCTTTTACAACAGGCTCTATGATCACCGGGAGAATGGAGGGGTAAGGCATCATAAGACTTTGAGCATGATCTCGTACCCATTTGAGGTAAGGCTCAAGAGAGATGGAATTCTTGTGCCCCAATGTCTTTCTATCTACCTTGTTCAACATCCTCCAGGCTCGGATAAACCTCTGGCGATGACCTTGATTGTCACTCCCGTAGTCAAATACTAACCCTTGAATCAGCATCTCATGTGGACCATCCCTTCAGGCATAACCAAACTATCTTAAAGCTAAGCATGGGTTATAGGTGATACCTCCCCTAATTCCAAGTAAGGGGACATTAGGGAATTCTCCACAATGGTCGACGATAATAACATTCTCTATAGATCGGGAACACCAATGGATGTCTAAATGTTTGAGCGTCATCAACCTTTGTGACCACCTTGAACCTTGCTCGTTCTTTAATACAGATTGAGGAAGATGCGAAATAAACCATCTTGCCAAGAGAGGAGTGCAACACATAAGGATACCTCTTTTCCTCATAGTGTGAGTGTGAAAGGAATGTAGGATATCTCCATGCAAAGTAGGCATCGGGTTACGAGACATGAAGATTTTGACGGCGTTCACATCTATGAGTTGGTCAGGATTGGGGAACAAAACCATCCCATATATGAGGAGAGCCACAATTTCCTCAAAAGCTTGCAAATCTAAAGAGTTCCAGCAGTTTTGGGCTTTCTCAAACAAGAACTTTGCTAGGAAACCCTTGACACCACTCTTTGTCTCCCAATTAGTTGTGATATCAGATGGTTGCAAGTGTAGAGCTTGAGCAATCTCTTCGGGCTTTGGATATATTTCCGTACCGTTGAAAGGTAGTTGATTGAGAATGGGAATCCTCAAGATTTGGGAGAATTCTTCCAAAGTTGACACAAGTCGATAATCGGGAAATGTGAAGCAATGGTGTAGAGGATCAAATAATTGGAAGAGCGCCTTCATCATATCTTCATCAGTTTTAGAGGTAACCAAGTTTAGGAGGCGACCATGTCTTTTGGTAAATGGAGAATTCTCAGGAATCCTTGATGCTAACTCTTTGAGTTGAGGAGGAATTCTTACGAGATTGACTTGAATGGTTTTTCTGTGAATAGAATCCATGTCCTACAAAATAGAAACAAAGATAAATCCCAAAAATCCTTGAAATGGTTAGTGAGTATGAGTATGATGTTATGATGTTCATGATGTTTGGGATGTTATGTACAAGTATATACAAACAAGGCAAACAATTCCTTAGGTTTAGGCTTGCATGGAGTCTTATAGGTAAGTACCCTCTTGAAGTTTAGTTGGCTCAACTTGTCCGAGCAATAGTAATCGGGTTCTAAGGGAGCTCAATATCACTGGTTTGTTTCCTCGAGAATTGTTTCAGCGCAAGTGTGATACGGTGGGAGAACTGACTTTGAGGTTTTTGTGTTTTGTATTCGCAAATGTTGCGGTTTAGCAAGAGTCGCCACCGACTTTTCTTTTATCCAATAAAGAAAGGTGAAAAAGCACAGGAAAGACCTTTCGAGATGTTTTCTTGAGTTCGGGGGGTAGATTATGAAAAGGGAAGGTATTAACACCCTTTCCATCCATGATTTTCCATGGGCTCTTAGTTACTTGCTAGATAACTTGCTTTTGTTTTGAAAATTGTGTTTTTGTGTCGTTTTGAAAGTACTTTGAAAAGATGCCATCGTTTAGGCGAACTTTGCAATGATTCCTGTTCGTAAGAATGTATGCAAAGTGTTGAGATTTTGAAAATATTTCAAGTTTTGAAAATATGTTAGGAAAGTGTATGTGAATGTTTTAAAAATAGCAAGGATATTTGTTTCGAAAGTGAGCAAGTAACTAAAAGTAGTCTACCTACTCGAAAGGTATTAGATGTGCTTTTCCTCTTCCATTAGATGTTGATATCTTATCATTAATTCGATAAGAAGCCCCATCGTTGAATATGAAGGGACGGGCGTAGGGTCATCGTATGACCATTGTGATACGGTGGGAGAACTGACTTGAGATTTTGCGCTTGTGTTCGCAAATGTTTCGGTTTAGCAAGAGTCACCACCGACTTTTATTTTATCCAAAAGGAAAGGTTAAAAAGCACAGGAAAGACCTTTGAGATGTTTTCTTGAGTTCGGGGGGTAGATTATGAAAAGGGAAGGTGCTAGCACCCTTTTCATCCATGGTTTTCCATGGGCTCTTAGTTACTTGTTTTAGATCACTTTATTTTGCTTTTTAATTGTTTGAAATGGTGCTTTGTATGGTTTTGAAAGTATTTTGAAAAGAGGCATTTGTTTAGGCAATCTTTGTAATGATTCTCATTCGTAAAAATGTATACAAAGATGTTTGTCTTTTGAAAAATGTTTCAATGTTTTGAAAGTTGTTTGAAATGTTTTGAAAGTTGTTTGGAAATGTTTTGAAATTGTGTGTGCATTTTTGAAAATAGCAAGGATGGTTTGCAAATTGATCAAGTAACTAGGAGCATCTACCTACTCAAAAGTCTTTCCTACACATTTTTATTCCTTTGACATTGTTGTTTTACCATTGTATTTGGTAAACAACCCTATCTTTGGATGTTAAACGGGATGGGCGTGGGTCATCGTATGACCATGATAACAATATTGCCAAGTATCTTAGCAAGTTTTTGAGGGACTAGATCATTTTGTTTTTAGGCAACCACGATAGCATCATCGGGGGACTATGATCTTTTGTTTTGGTTGATTTTGTTTTGCCAAGATACCTAGCATGCATACCATGGCCATTTTAAGGCAACAAAGTGGATGAAACCCTAGGGGTGCTTGTGTGTAATGTGTTGTCATTTTTTCATGCATTTTTGTCTTGTATTTAGGTCATGCTATTTGTTTAATTTTTTGTCTTTGCATACAAAACCCTAGTTTACTATTGTGGTATATGAAAGCAATAAAATGCGTAAAATAAATCTAGACTATTACAACTATATTATGGGGAGGGGGATACAAGTTTTGAATAGGGGGATATTTCTCAAAATAAAACCCTAAAACTATTACAACCAAATTGAATTTATTGTGCAAATAAATAAATAAGCAAATATTTAAATATGCAACAAAATGTAAATATGCAAGAAATGTTATTGTATTAATTTTATGTATGAGAAAATAAATTTATTTATGTCTTAAAATAAGAAAATAAAATGATTATTTTTGAAAGGGTGAAAACCCAAATTTTGCTTTTTAAGAAAATATGTTTTATATTATTTATTTATTTCATTTATGTACAAGGAAATAATAAAAATATATACAAAATGTTAAAAAAAATTAAAATATGCATTAAAATAAAATTTTAAGTGTATAAATAATAAAAATAAAAATGTAGGATATTTATATATTATTTGCAAGTTTTATTTAAGAAAATAAAGTATATTATTAATAAACTATTTTTATATGTAAAAAATAAAATAAAATAAAATAAAAATGCAAAAAATTAAGAAAATATTTTTGGGATATTTTTATGTTTAGAAAAAAAATGATAAAGTCAAAAATATAAAGGAAATGGAAAATATGCAAAAATATAGAAAATGGGCCAAGGGGGTGCAAAAAGGAAACAGGGGGGTGCAAAAAGTAGGACAAACAGGCCCAAGGCGCGCTAGGTCCAGGACTTGTCGTCCATATCCTCCAGCCAGAATAAAACACGCGCTTCTTCCTTCAAAACCTGTTCTTGCTCATGCTTGCATAAAATCCAAAACTCATAACACAAAAGTTATAGCTTATGAACTCACGATTCTAATGATATAAAAAACATGACCTAACTCTAAAAGATCAAGGAGAATTTTATCACCCCTAATTTCTGACCTAAAATTTTCAGTAACTTCAACAATCAAGTACTCCTAGCTCAGTTAATATAAATGGAATCTATGCATATGTACAACTCGAGCAACTTAAAGACTACATTTTTGCTTCACAAACCTAAGCTTAATGATGCCTAAATAGAGAGATAGAAACTTGACAAATACCTTGTTCAGTTGAGTTTGGATATGGCAATGTGGGCACTTTGAATGAGGCCTGAAGTACTTGTGAGCTTGCTTGAAGTTCCCTCAACCTTTCCCAATGCTCAGCTTATCTTATAGATTGCTAGAACTCCTTGCACGAGTCAACCTGCAAAGCTTCAAAATGAAAATGGTGAAGTGTGAAAATGAGCTCACAGTTGCTGGACAGGGGCCTGGATAGCTTGGATGGGATGTATGTAATGTGTTTGAAATGGTTCAAGGAAAACCGCACGAGGCAATATGGAAATGGCTTGTGATTTGCAGATATTGCCCTGTTTTGGGTAGAAATGGTGTTTTTGGTGTATTTGAGTGTTTGAGAAGTTGTAAATTCGTGCTTTAGGCTTGCTACAATATTCTGAGCTTGTTTCAAATGAAGCCAGAGTTTGTTTTTATCATATGGAAGAGTTATGTGGACTTTTGCAAGTTACTTGCTTTTGAAGAAAAGTTGGGAAGTGACAATGCCACAGCCTGTATAGGCTAGTTTGAGGTCTTGTGAGAGTTGGTACAAGTTTCTTGATGTTTGTGGATATTGTTTGTAGCCAAATATCAGGTTCAATGCTCAAGGAATACAAAGTTGCAAAAAAGCAAGCTTTATGGAAATGGTATTGTTACCTTTATGCCATAAATAGATTAATTCAATGTACAAAGCTCCAAAGCTCAGAACAAAGTCATTGTCTAATGTGTTTGAATTAAATTAATGAGTGTATAAGGGATTAGGACCTGTAAAACCAAGTACAAGCATGCTTAGGACATATTTGCAACTTGCACCATTGTGAAAAATGCCTTGGACAAAAGTGATAAAATGCCATTTTCATTCCTTCGATTCTCCCTAACCATAAAGGATCTTGGAGATTTCTTTGACATTTTGGAAAGCTTATAACATGCTCTACAATCCATATTTGAAATGCATTTTAAGATTCCACTTGGAACTATGTGAAAAGTTGCCATGAAGTTAGGTCAAAAATCTGCCTAAACTAGGGCAAAATTTCACTAAGTTAAAAGTTTTATGGACCCCTATTCACAAAATCATAACTTGAGATCCAAGAATCATTTGGGGAAACTTTGTGAAAAAAAGTTGTATATTTTGTGGAGGACTACAACTTTAATGTTGGAAGTTTTCTTTGAATCCAATTGCATCATGGTGAAAAAGTTGGGAAAAGTTGGGGAAAAATAAGAAATTTTCATAACTTAGAAAAATTCTAAGTTATGAAAAATTTCAAACTTAAACCCTAATTTCCAAAATTAAGTTTCTTGGTGAACAAGTTTCATGTTTTGACACATCTTGATGAATTATGACCCTTGGCACTTGATTTTGACCAAAAAGTCAAAGTTTGACTTTGCAGTGTATAGTTGATTTTTGATCAGTTGACTGGAAAATTCATATGTCAATCCAATGCACTTGAGATCTTTTGAACCTTGTGATTAGGTCAAGGTGATTCCATTGAGTCCTTGAAACCATGCTTGAACCCAATTTACCATTGGCTAGGTGAAAAATCAGAAATTGCCCTTCTATAGTCAAAACCCTAATTTTGACCATTTTGCCCTTTTGATGATCTGATCAAATTTCTTGAGGATTTGTGGTCCAAACTTGATCAAATGGTTCATGTGAGTCTATAATGTTGATGTGGATCAAAAATTATGAGGTTTAACTGTAAATTGGCCACAGTTGACTTTTTCCCCAATACAGCTGATTTTTAGGTCAATTGTCCAATTGATTGGGCAAAAAAGTGATTCAATGCTTGAAACTTGGTATGAGAAATCTTAGAGGTCCAACATGATGTATGAAAGTCATATGAGGCATTGGAAGTCCAAAAATCCTTGTGCAAACTCAAACCATAATTTCAGGATATCAGTGCAAGGAGATGCCTTGAGCTGAGCAAACCCTAATCTGGTCTTGAATCCAAGAAGTTTTGTGAGAAGAAATCTTGATAATATGAGAGGGAAAATTTTGGGGTACAACAGCTGCCCCTGTTCAATCTTCTTGAACCTGAAGAGTTAGATTGGCGAGTTTTCCGTTCGTGACTCGAAGGTAAAAGATGATTGGACACTAGAGTGCCCGTAAATTTGCACTCGTCAAAATGTAGTTTAGGGAATGGGCTTAAAGATGCCATTTGGAGATGTGATAGAATCTTGTTGGAGATGGGCTTGTAGATGCCATCCAAGACTGTTTGTTGTAAATCAGGAGAATAAACTTCAGAATGGTATCCGTATCTGGAACGTATCTGAGTTGTATCTGGAGGTTTGAATCTGAATAAGTGACAGAATGGCTTCCGTGTCTGGAGCGTATCTGGACTGTATCTTGAATAGGTGCCAGAATGACTTCCATGTTTGGAGTGTATCTGAGCTGGGGAAAATCAGAATGAGTGACAGAATGGCAATCGTGTCTGGGGCGTATCTGGACTGTATCTTGATTGAGGTCTGAATGAGTAACAGAATTACTTTCGTGTTTGGAGTGTATCTGTACTGTATCTTGACCTTGAATTCGGAATGAGTAATAGAATGACTTCCGTGTCTGGAGTGTATCTTTACTATATCTGAAGTTGAAATTTGAATGAGTAACAGAATGAATTCCGTGTCTGGATTGTATTCATACTATATCTTGACTTTGAATTCTGAATGAGTAACAGAATGTGTTGTACCCCAAAATTTGCCCTCGTATTTTTCCTCAAGAAATCACATCTTCGGGCTTTTCCTGATTTTTCAGACTGGCTCAAGAATCGGTCAAACAGACTCTTCTCATCAGTCAGACAAAATTAGGGTTTTCATGGGTCTGGAACAGTTCATACAGTTTGTTTAAGGTTTGGTTGATTTCGGCTCAGGTTTTGATCAGGCGGACGCTTCTTTGACTTTTAATCAAGAACTAGGGTTTGTGCGCAGATTTCTCAGAAAGATTTAATTCTACAGTGCTTGTCAAGTTATTCTGAGATGTGGACTGAGGCATTTGGATTGAGTTTGCAATGTTTGACTAAATCAATGAAAAGAGTCATTTGGATTGGGTTTGCAGTGTTGGATTTAATCAAGTGAGAAAGAAAAGGGCATGTGGACGTTTTGTTTGTTTAGCTGTGCAGTGCTCTGATTATTCAAGATGCCGGACGTTTATGAATTATTTATTATTCTGAGTTAAATGGTTGGAATTTATTTTCAATTATTATAATTTTAGGAATTATAAATAATAAGATAAACAATTGAAAAGAAGAAAGAGAATTAACTGATAAAAAAAATAGATTTTATTCATCTTTAATTTATTTGTTACAATTATTATTTAAATACAAGTATTTATTTACAAAGTATTTATAATAATAATAGTTACAATAATTAAAATTGAAATAAACTATGTCCTAAATTTCCTAATCTTCATTCTTCTATCCAATGCCTCCTCTTTCGCTCCATTTGACTTTTTATCTGCAAAACAAAGAAAGGAAGAAAAAGTCAGAAGCAGATAAATCGAAATTTAGAGCAGACAGTTAATTCGGGTTCATCATTAAAGGCAACTGATTGGAATCAGTTAGCCCTCTCTGCAAATCATGGGGTTTCTCCCGGTTCACAAAAAGGGATGAATATTGCTTGCTAAACATGAAATGCACAAAGTTGTAAAATGCACAAATTCAAAAGGGGTCAAACAAAGCTGCATAGTTCAAAACAAACAGCATGTGCAAATACAAAGTCCAAATCCAAATTGAACCACTAAGTCCAAACTGAGTTCACATTCAAACTAAGCCAAAAGCTGTCAAAATGTCCAAAATATGGAAAGATATCAAGATATCAAACAAAAGGCTACTCAGTACTGTCACAAAGAAGCAGGCAGTATGGAAAAGAGATAAAGTATGCAGGTTAAAACTAACATTGCAAGCAAGCATAGTCAAATGCATCATTTTCTAGCAGTGCCTTTTCAGCTAAAGTACATGATAAACATTATTTAAATGCTTAAAAATGTACTAGAGAGAGGAGAGAGAGTAAAGGAAGTACATGTTTGCAGGCTTAGGCTTGAGAAACAAAATATAAAACAAACTGATCAAGACAGTAAAAGGGGCAGAAATCACAAGCGAAATATAACTCAGAAGATAAAGCACCCAAGGCCTTACCCTTCAAAAGACATAACCTGTCCAAACCTCAACGGGCTTGGAATCTGTAACACAAACCTGAACCATCAAAAAGCCAAGACCTAACAAGCGAAAGCCTAAACTGATATCCAAACAACCATTCAAACCTTACTTGTCCAATAGCCTGCTGAAGCCATCAAACATAAACAGAAGCCATGCCTTAACCATCAAAAAACCTGCAGTCAAAACTTAAAGCTAAAACCTGTAAGCCTTCACTTGTCAAAAAACCTGCATTCAAGGTCTCAAGCCTGAACCTGTCAAACGATAAAAACATAAACAGATCCACACAAAGCTAAAACTGATATCCAGTGTGCCCAAAAAGACCATAACCTGCAAAGCCCTCAACCAGAAGCAATATATTCAAGACCAAACACATCAAGCTAAAGCATTCAAAGGCAACACAAAGAAACCCTCAGAGTATTGTCATCACAGGGCATACAGAAAAGGCAACTAGGGTCAACAGAAGAATAAGAAAGGAAGCATCTCAGCTAAGCATCTTTGGAAGGGTCAAGCAAATATATCAAAGATATACTCAGATAAAAATCATCAAAAGCCATCATACAGAAGCATACGAATCAAACTAGGTTTTCAGGGATATCATCACAAAACACGAAAGGGCAAAGAAAGACACAGAGTACCGTGGATACCGGAGCTAACTCAACACCGCTTCCTCGCCGTCAAGCCGCCACCGCGCCTCCCAAATCCGCCTCCTTCTCCTCCGTCCCCAAGGGTCAAGGTGGCATTTCTTTTCCTTTCCTTCCTTTCCATAACCTCGACAATAACAAACAATAATGGCACTTAATCAAAACACGGAATCAAAAAAGGGCTAAAGCATGAAAGAGATTCATTCTTACCGTTTCTTGGCGCCACTCTGTTCATCCATGGAGGAAGAAAGGCGGACGGTAGCGTTGGTGGCTGGGCAAGGAAGGGATTCGCTCAGCTCAAAAATGAAGGAAACAAACAAAGACGAACGAAAACGGCGCTGTATCTCAAACCCTAAGCTGATCCCAAATAATACAAAACTAAGGGAACCCTAAGAAATGTTGTCACGAAGCTTGGGCCTTGCCCGTGTCAGCGCCTAAAGCCCATTTGCAAAAACCAGCGCGTACCCCCCCCCCCCCCCCCCCTTTTCTGATTACCTCTTTAAGCTTTGTATGGGCCCAAAACCCCCTAAGGCCCATTCCTCTTTTACTAAAAATATTATTCTAATACTTTTTTTTGTATAATTTACTTAACACTAATTTTAAACAATACTTTTTTTATATATAACACAATTAAGATTTCGTATATAATATATTAAAAAAAGGATAGAATTCCTAAAACATTTTTTTCTTTTCTTAAAATTTTTTTTTTTTTACATAACTAATTAAAATACATAAATACATAAAACATTAAAACATTTTCTTAAACTTAAAACATTTTATTTGTACATAAAACAATACTAACATAAATACTCAAAACATTATTACATAATATAATTAAAACTTAAAACATTCTTTTCTTTTTTTTAATATCTTGTTTGTACATAATTAATTAAAATACATGAATGTTAATACATAATAAAAATAGATTTTTAAAGATAAATACTTTTTCTTAAAACGTTTTCTTTTCTTTTGTCAAAATCTTCTGTTTGTAAATATTAACAAATATTCAAAGAATTAAATAAATAAATACTAAAATAATACATTAAGTTCACATCTCAACCTGTAAATAAATTACAAATACAACACACATACATTGACACATACATTTGCTATTCTTATACATTGCTATACATTATATTTTACATTGCGATCGATTCGATTTGGTTGTAATCATTTAAGTCTCATCCCCATTTGTGTATACTTGTACCCCCACTCCCGGATACTATTTGTAATAGCGTAGACTTTAAATTCCCGCAATTTATCGCTTTCGAATTATACCATGGTTAGACCTAGGGTTTGTATGTACATAAAATCAAATGCTAGATAACCTAATACAAAGACAAATACATGAAATCAATACACAAATTCACACTTGCACCCCTAGGGTAATCCCACATGTTGCCTTCCAAAATGGGCCATGCTTGCACGTCGAGTTTCTTTGGCAAAACAATTCAAATGATCATAAGTCCCTCGATGAC
The DNA here is from genome assembly GCA_948472305.1 of Vicia faba. NCBI lineage: Eukaryota > Viridiplantae > Streptophyta > Magnoliopsida > Fabales > Fabaceae > Vicia > Vicia faba. The sequence continues at coordinate 597,243,527 of OX451737.1, forward strand.
GCTTTCGAAAGTTTCCTATCAAAATGATCATAGTCCCTTCAAGCAAAATTGCCAAAGACACTTGGCACCATTGCATTCATGGTCCATACGATGACCCGCGCCTGTCCCGTTAAACATCCTAAACGCAAGATTGCCCATCAAATTCAATGGTGGAACAAAATTGCCAAAAAGGGGTTAAAACATAAGAAAAAACATTTGAGTAAATTTAGGGGTAGACAAACTCTTAGTTACTTGATCAACTTGCAAAAACACTTGCCTACTTTTCAAAACCATATTCCACAAACACTTTCAAAACAAACTCTCAAAAACATTTGAAACATCTTTTCGAAAAGATACACACCTTTGTGAAACACTCAAACACGAGTCATTGCATTGGTTGCCTAAGACAAGGCATCTTCTTCCAAAACATTTTCAAAACACACACACACACCATAATTTCAAGCAATCAAAAATCAAGGAAAGTGATCTAAAACCAAGTAACTAAGAGCCCATGGATAACCATGGATGAAAAGGGTGCTAATACCTTCCCTTTTCATAATCTACCCCCCGAACCCACGAAACATCTCAAAAGGTTTTTTCCTGTGCTTTTTTTAACCATTCCTTTAGGATAAAAAAAAAGTCGGTGGCGACTCTTGCTAAACCGAACAAGTGCGAAAACAAACGTAAAACCTCTAGTCAGTTCTCCCACCGTATCACAGAACTGGCGACTCTGTTGGGGATTTTATTTAAAAGTGGGGTTACCTTAGGGTTTAGATCACCTTTACTTTCTTGCTTTGATTGCCTTGATTGCTTTACTCTTTGGGTCCTTGTTTGGGTTTGTTGTAAATCCTACACCCGGATTTGGGGCACCTTTTTAGGTAAATAGCAATAAAACTGTGAGGGTACTGTGCGGGGTATACCGACACGGTTGAAGCAGTAAGCTATGTTAGTGTGACATATTTGTGAGTACCGGTAACCCTTGAGTTCAATCAAGGAGAGTACGGGGCCGCTGAGTGATGTCGTGAAGCACTAACGAACTCTTAGAACCTTAATTGACCATCCTAGCCTTTTTAGGGGTAGTGAGATGACCGATTTTGGTGCAGTCTGAAGTTGGTAGATACTCGATGCTACACTCAGGGAGGGTTGTTTTCTTGGAATATTTCGGTCGCCAGTTAAGTGGCTAAACCGAAACAATGAACACAGAAAACAATCCAATGATATTGAGCTCCTTAAAACCCGGTTTCTATTTTTAGGACAGGATGAGCCAACTAACTTCAAGAGGGTACTTACCTCCAACCCCATGCAAGCCTGAACCTAAGGACTTGTTTTGCTTTGTGTGAATATGATTGCCTGTATATACACTCATTTGATTTTGCATGCATGAACATAACATCATGACATCATATCATAGCATTTTCAATAACCATTTCAAGGATCTCGAGGGTTCTTTTGATGCAGGGTTACGTTGAACCAGACGTCTACCAAAGGACAAGAGGTTTCTCCTCTAAGCAAATGCCATCAAAGATCAAGTACAACAACTTGAATCAGGGGCTATGACCCACTTGACATGCTGAGCTTGATTCTCGTGGAAAGACATCCACCGATACAAAGTTCTCCAATCAGAGATCAAGTGCAACAACTTGAATCAAGGGCTATGACCCACTTGACATGGTGAGCTTGATTCTCGTGGAAAGACATCCACCGATACAAAGTTCTCCAATCAGAGATCAAGTACAACAACTTGAATCAGGGGCTATGACCCACTTGACATGGTGAGCTTGATTCTCGTGGAAAGACATCCATCGGTGCGAAGATCTCCAATCCAAGATCAAAGTTCAACCTCTAACATTTTCTTGTGTTTACCCCAAGAGATCCTTGAAAGAATGCATCCACATATCATGCATTGCATTTTGACAGTTTTTCCCTTTTTCAGGTTTCCTTACTCTCATACTGTTTATTTTAGTAAGAGATGGCTCTAGAAAGGACTGTCAAGGATATCCAGGACCAGACTGCTCAACTGCAGGAAATGTTCTTGAACTTGTCTCTGGGGCAAGAAGAAATGAAAGCTCTCCTCACAAAGGGCTTGGAGAATTCAAACAATGCCAGGAGCGATCAGCTTGCGGAGCTGCAGTTTGATTTGGCAACATTGAGGATCCAAGTGATGGGACAGTTGGTGGGCTAGATGGCTCTCATCCAAGATCTGTCTCAAAGACAAGAGGAACTCAGAGTTCTCGTCCGCCAACTGCTTCAAAACAACCAATTGGGGCAAACATATGAGGTTGAAGAGCAAGTCACCACTCAGCCTCCATCCACTCAAGAAGACAAAGGGAAGGCTTCTTTGCTTGCTTCAGGGTCACAAGCCCACCAACAACCTCGCCAGCGTCAACGGGGTAATCGGCGTAAGCAAGAAACGTCGGGAAGACAGTTCACGGAGACTGAGATACCATCATCCTTCATACTGAAGCGCCTGTTGGAGGTCAACCTGCTTACTTTAAGGGATCCTCCTCGGAAGCCCAATACCTCGCTCCTAACTATCGTCCTGATGCATTTTGTGCTTACCACTCCTACAGCCCGGGACACAACACCGACGACTGTTGGGCCTTAAAGAACAAGATTCAAGATCTGATCGACATTGGAGTGCTGGAATTCATGCCAGACGGCGAGATGAAAATCTTCCGTTAAGGAGTTCTCCACCTGAAGTGACAAAGCTCAAGCTGAGAGACTTTTGCTTCATTTGAATTTTTAAAGTTGTAATTTCTTTTGTTATTCAAACAATTACCTGTTGATGTCAAAACTCTGTTTTCATTAATGCATTGCATATGTTTGTCTTGAATTCATCCATTCGTTTTCACTACTCTTATGCTTTCTTTATGATATTTAACTCTTGATAAAAAGCTGCAAGCCTTTAGAGGGAGGATGACGAAACAATACCATAATCTCATACAGTATGCTTTTGAACGGACCTTGCTGATGATGTACAGGCATTTCTTTCAATTCCCAAACACTGGAGTTATAAGGAAGTTAATCCCTAGTCAACCCCTTAGAGCCAAAGAAGTAGGAGTTTTCTGTTCTAAACAATCAAAACCTTTGATATAAACCTGGGGAAGGGTAGTATCTCAGTTAATTCAAAAGAAAATGCGCATTGAAGTCGCAAACTCTCAGTTCGTAACACAACGAACGACGTCAAAAAAGAAAAGCATTCCCTTGGAATCAAAAGACAGTGATGGTTCCTTATCATATAGACAGTCATTATCTCTCAAAAAAGAAAAAGCCCACTGAGCCAAAACCTGTAAAGGAGGCTTAAGAAAGCTAGGACATCCCGATGACTATAATCTCAAAAAACGGGAACAGTCAGGCAAAAGTTAGGGATAACAAATCAAAATCAAAATAGTGAGGTCAGTACAAATCCTCAACAACATGAAAAATGTTGCAAAGAAAAAAGGAGATGATGATTGTCTCCCAAAATTCAACTGGTGAACCATCACCCAAAGGTCATTCCAAACTCAAAACAGAGTGCGACGCACAATTAACTGAGCTTAAGGTTGAAGAACATCATGAAGAGCGGGTGGGTACAAATACACTTTGAGCCTTGATCCTTTGTTTCTTAAACCGTGAACCAGGCCACGTTACAACCCTTTAAAAGTCCTAATTGAAGCATGGGTTAGTTCGAAAGCATACTGTTCAAAAGGTATCCTGACTCCTGTAAGGCTTTGCTCTAAATCATATGTTGATCTGTCTTATAAAAAGTTTTCTGCTAAAAAACGCATTTCTCAAAACTTTGAGACAAACATAAACTTTGCATTGCTTGAATATCACTGTTTGCATTTGACTATTTGTTTGACAGTGAAGAAATTCATACAGCGAATGTTCGGAGGAACGGAAACTCTCTCAATGAGTAAAATCACTTCAAGAAGGATGACACTTCCAACGACAAGTCTCCTATCAACAAGAGGCATCACATGTCACTATTCAGTTAACCTGGGGCAGTCCAGTCAAGGTTTCAACAGATCTTTCAAAGTTCAGTTAACCTGGGGCAGTCCAGTCAAGGTTTCAACAGATCTTTCAAAGTTCAGTTAACCTGGGGCAGTCCAGTCAAGGTTTCAACAGATCTTTCAAAGTTCAGTTAACCTGGGGCAGTCCAGTCAAGATTTCAAGAAATCTCTCAATTTGCAGAGTAATCTGATTCAAGACTCCTACATCACCACTTGGGGCAATCGAATGTCAAAAGTGTTCAACAATTCCTTCATCACCTGTTGGAAGATACGGTCCAGATACGCTCCAAACACGGTTGCCATTCTGTCACCTTTCTTAAGTTCCAGATCAACACCTGTAACAAGCCAGGAAAACATCTGTGGACGACTGATTATGGATTAACACCTGTAACAAGCCAGGAAATTATCTACATCACCACTTGGGGCATTCGAATTTCAAAAGTGTTCAGCATTTCCTTCATCACCTATTGGAAGAGGTCTGAATGAGTATCAGAATGACTTCCGTGTCTGGAGTGTATCCGTACTGTATCTGAAATCTTTGAATATTTGTTAAAGATAGTTGTTAATCTTATCCTGAAGAGGGTAAAATGTTAGCTGAAACACAAGGTTATGTTGCATGAAATGTATGATGCAATAAATGTGTTTTATCAATGTTTATGATATATGAATGTAATGTATGTGCATGTAAGCTGGTTTGCTGTATTGCTGAGGAAAATAAATCCTTGACGGTTGGAGATAATAAAACCCTTGACTGCTGCCGGGGAAAATAAATCCTTGACCGCTGCTGGAGATTCAAAATCTTTGATTGCTGAGGATGAGAAATCCTTGGTGACTGTTGGGGATGGAAATCCCTGACAACTTCTATGGGGATATGAGGATCCTTCATGTCTTGAAGTTGGAGTATTGACAAAATCTGTTGTGAGAGTAATGTCAAACTGCTTGAGAAATTTGCTTGGGAAATCCATAGAACTTTGATGACTTCTACTGGGGGTTACACAAAGGAAATCCTTACTTGGATAGGGAATAGGGAAAACTCTTGGTGATTTCTGCGGGGAACTAAGAATGAGAATCTTCATTCTTTTGAGGATTAATAAAAACTTTGGTGACTTCATGCTGAGGAGTGGTGAAGATTTTAGCAACTTCACTGGGGAATCAAAAATGAGAATCTTCATTCTGTTGGGGAGTAAAACTCTGTGGGGAAGAAGGCTTACTGCTGGAGAGTAAGTTCAGGATTCTGGGGGAAAAAGTTTATTCCTGTTTGGAAAAAGTTCAGGAGTTTGGGTTGTATGCCTCTCTACTGGGGAGTTATCCTAGGTTGGGGATAAAATTTAACTGTTATCTGGTTGATTCTCAGACTTTTAAGACAACTTGCTAGGGAATTTGGGGAAAACTGAATGGTTCCCGCTGGGGATTGATAGTTGGAATTTTGACTCGACTGGGGAAGAAGGTTTCATCTCCGCTGAGGGTCTGTATATCAAAGTTTTTACTCCGCTGTGGATTGGGAGTTTGAAGTTTTAACTCTGATGGGAATTAAGGATTTGAAGTTATAACTCCGTTGGGGATATGTATTTCAAGGTTTTAGCTCCGCTGGGGACCTAGATGATGTACTGCAGGGGATTTCTCCTGGAATAGCCTAAAGACGTTTTCCTATACTTTCAACCTGTCAGTGATTATTCTTTCCCATTTCGTTTATTTGTAAACATTGATTATATTCAAATGCATATGCTCATTAATAAATCATTGGACGTTTTCAAATAAAACACAAGTGTAAAAAAGAAGAAAAGGCAAATAGTTTTATGCACTTTGAAGTATCTTTGTATTAACTTTGTGTAAGTATTTTGTACAAAGGAGACAGACATCCAAGTAAGAGAACGTTGTCATAAAAAATGAGAAGAATTTAAACAAAGAAAGATGGCTATGTGTGAAAATTCCATGGGGTTCCCATTCTGCTATAGCCTTCGTAACTCTGAATATCTTTTCCATTCGTTGCTTCGTCCGAAGATGATTGAGTTGATCAGAAGCCCGGAGCTTGTCTGTGAAGAGATTATCCTTAAAGTGATCCGACGAGACATAGTCATACGCTTTAATTCCCTAACTTTTTCCTGGACCGCCCTTTCGGGTTTTCAGTCCACCGGGAAACTATTTTTTGCCCAAGTCGCCCTTTCGGGTTTTCAACTTGTCGGGTGTACAGATTTTTTTTTTATCCCTAACTTTTGCCTGAACCGCCCTTTCGAGTTTTCGATTCACTAGGATGCCCTTTTTTGCCTAGGTGTGTCAACCTAGCGAGTCATTTATGCATAGTATCTTTTGACTATGTCTGTGTTCGCAAGGTGCGGCAGGTCGTCGCCGTCCATGGTGGTTAAGATCATTGCCCCACCAGAAAAGATATTTTTTATCACAAATGATCCTTCGTAGGTAGGAGTCCATTTTCCCCTGGGATCACTTTGTAGCAAGATGATCTGCTTGATCACAAGATCTCCGACTTGATATATCTGGCGTCTGACTTTTTGTTGAAAGCCTTGATCATCTGTTTTTGATACGTCTGACCATGGCAAACAGCAGTGAGTCGCTTTTCGTCAATTAAGGTAAGTTGATCAAGTCGGGTCTGGATCCAATCGTCTTCACTCAAACAAGCATCCTTCATGATTCTCAAGGAGGTAATCTGAACCTCAATTGGCAAAACAGCTTCCATGTTGTATACCAAAGAATAGGGTGTTGCCCTAGTTGATGTGTGCGCCGTGGTGCGGTATCCGTGGAGAGCAAACAGTAACATCTCATGCCAGTCCTTGTAGGTGACTGTCATCTTTTGTATGTTCTTCTTGATATTTTTGTTTGCAGCTTCGACAGCACCGTTCATCTTTGTCCGATAGGGAGATGAATTGTGATGTTGAATCTGGAACTGCTCGCACAAGGCAGTGATTATAGTGTTGTTAAGGTTTGTACCGTTGTCAGTGATGATCCTTTCGGGGATGCCGTACCGGCAAATGAGGTTCTGCTTGACGAAGCGGGCCACAACATTCTTTGTGACGGATGCGAAGGAAGCTGCTTCGACCCACTCGGTGAAGTAGTCAATGGCCACCAAAATGAAACGGTGTCCATTTGATGATGTAGGCTTGATCTCTCCAATCATGTTGATTCCCCACATAGCAAAGGGCCAAGGATCTGTTAATACATTGAGAGGAACTGGAGGTATATGTACCTTGTCCGCATAGATTTGACATTTGTGACAAGTCCTGGCATGTTGATAGCAGTCAGCTTCCATGGTAGACCAGTAATAGCCTGCCCGCAGGATCTTCCTAGCCATCGTATGCCCGCTAGAGTGAGTGCCAAAGGTACCATTGTGCAGTTCAGCCATGATCTATTCAGCTTCAATCTTACCCACACAACGGAGCAGAATGCAATCATGATTGCGCTTGTACAGGATACCATTGCTCAGGAAGAACTTGGCAGAGAATCTCCTTAAGAACTTTTTGTCGTTGACTGAAGCTCCTTCAGGATATTCTTGAGCCTCGAGATACCTTTTGACTTCATGAAACCAAGGTCGGTCCACTACTTCTTCGGCATTAATCTCGTGACAATGTGCAGGTTCGTCCATCCGTTCAATGGTGATTTGGGGAGCCTCATTATCCCAGTTAAGTTTAAACATGGATGACATTGTAGCTAGAGCATCTGCTAGCTGATTTTCTTCTCGCGGGAAGTGCTCGAAGGTAATCTGCTCGAAATGTGGTAACAATGTCAAGACATGTTCTTTGTAAGGGATGAGGTTTGGATGCTTAGTGTCTCACTCTCCTTTGATCTGACTGATGACCAAAGCTGAGTCCCCAAACACAATCAAAGATTTGATTCCCAGGTCTATTGCAGCCTTGAGACCAAAGATACAAGCTTCATAATCGGCCATGTTGTTGGTACAGTTGAAGCAAAGTCTAGTTGTTAAAGGTGTATGGCAACCTTCTAGGGAGATGAGTACCACGCCGATACCGTTTCCAAGTGCATTGGAGGCCCCATCAAAGTACAGGGTCCATCGGGATCCTTGTTCAGGTCCATCATATGGTTTGGAATCTTCAATGTTGTCCAACGTCATGATGTCCTCGTCATGGAAGTCAAACCTCATGGATTTGTAATCTTTGACAGCTTGATGGGCTAGATGGTCAGCTAGCACACTCCCCTTTATAGCTTTTTGGGTCGTGTACTGTATATCGTATTCCGTTAGGATCATCTTCCATCTAGCTATTATTCCAGATAAAGCAGGCTTCTCAAAGATGTACTTGATCAGATCCATCTTAGATATCAGCAAAGTTATATGAGTCAACATATACTGCCTTAGTCGGCGAGCAGCCCATACCAAAGCGCAGCAAGTTTTCTCGAGCAGTGAGTATCGGGTCTCACAGTCGGTAAACTGTTTGCTAAGGTAATAAATGGCATGCTCTTTTCGGCTTGACTCGTCATGTTTGCCCAGTACGCACCCCATTGAATTCTCTAGGACGGTTAGATACATGATTAGCGGTCTTCCTTCGACGGGAGGCATCAAGATAGGAGGTTCTAGTAAATACTCCTTGATTTTATCAAAAGCAACTTGACAGTCATCATTCCATTTAACTACCTGATCTTTCTTCAACAGCTTGAAGATTGGCTCACAGGTAGATGTTAGGTGAGAAATGAACCTTGCAATGTAGTTTAGGCGTCCCAAGAAACCTCTGACCTCCTTCTCAGTGCGGGGAGCAGGCATTTCTTGTATAGCTTTGACTTTGACAGGATCAACCTCAATGCCTTTGTTGCTGACAATGAAACCCAAGAGTTTACCAGACCGGACTCCGAAAGTGAACTTGTTAGGGTTTAGCCTGAGCTTGTACTCCTTCAACCTGAAAAACAACTTTTGCAAGTGGTCGAGGTGTTCTTCTTCAGTTTGTGAACGGGCTATCATGTCATCTACGTAGACCTCTATCTCATGATGTATCATATCATGAAACAAAGCTACCATGGCGCGTTGATAGGTTGCCCTGGCATTCTTCAGTCCGAATGGCATCACTTTGTAACAGAACGTACCCCACTGTGTAACAAAAGTAGTTTTCTCCATGTCTTCAGGTGCCATTTTAATCTGGTTGTAACCCGAAAATCCGTCCATGAAAGAAAATACCTTGTGTTGAGTTGTGTTGTCAACCAAGATGTCAATGTGCGGTAGTGGAAAGTCATCTTTACGGCTGGCCCTGTTTAAGTCTCTTTAATCCATGCACATTCTCACTTTGCCGTCCTTCTTAGGCACGGGCACAATGTTAGCAACCCATTGTGGATAGGAAGTAACAGCAAGAAATCCAGCATTGAACTGCTTCATAACTTCTGCTTTGATCTTTTCTGACATGTCGGGCCTCATGCGGTGGACTTTTTGTTTGACTGGTGGACAGTCTTCTCTTGTGGGTAGACGGTGTACCACAATGTCTGTATCGAGTCCCGGCATGTCTTCGTATGACCAGGCGAAGATCTCAACATATTCATGCAACAGTTGAATTAAGCGCTCTTTGACACTTGGTTCTAGGTTGGCACCCACTCTGATTTCTTTTCTGTCTTCATCAGTACCCAAGTTGATTGTCTCTAACAGCTCCTCATGAGGTAGAATATCCCTTTCTTCCTGTTGTAGAAGTCTAGCCAATTCTCCCGGCACCTCACAAACTTCCTCACATTCGTATTCGGCATGGTAGACCAGATCTTCAGAGTCACTAAAGGCCATAGCAGAATTGTTACCCATGGAATCCGGAATGGAAGGGTACCTGCATTTATGAGTGTGGGTGTGTGTAAGGGATAGCCATCTTTAAATAAATAAAATGCAAAAAGAAAGACAATGAACACAAAATTTTATATGTGAAAACGCCCATGATTCATTAAAATGGCATATGAAGATGAAAAATCAAACCCTTACAAATGGACCTATGTGCCTCGGGTAAGGCACAAGGTTAAGAGTGTACGAATTGTTTGAGAATTATTACAAACCAACAGAAATGTTTGAAAGATGAATTACTGCATTATGAAAGTAATCGGAACAAAATCCTTTGCTTCCCAGTTGCACAGTCCTCCGTCAACAGTAGGGAAAATCCAGTCTTCCAAGTTGCTCTCCTCTTCACTATCCTCCAAAGCATTGACTCCATGATGGGTGATCTTCACTGGTGGCCCTCCAGACCGGGTGCGGCGTACAGCCTTTTGAGCAGAAGAAGTGAACCCCAAGCCGAATTTATCTGATTTGAAAGGAAAATCTGGAAGCTGCCCCCAGATTGTGCTTTCTCCTTCTTCAATCACGGCCTTTGCATCTTTGAGAGACGACATCCGAGGCGGAGGTCTGGTAATCATGGATACAGAAGACATTGTCTTGGTTGCCGCAATCTCCTGAGCTACCTCTTCAAAATGCTGAAAAGGGGTTTCGATGAATTCACCATCCAATTCTACATAGCGGAAAGAATTTAGATGGCTTATCATGTATTCCTCTTCGCCGTGAACAGTTATGATTTTCCCCTGGACTGGGTACTTAAGCATTTCATGCAGAGTATAAGTGACGGCTCCAGCATTGTGAATCCAAGGTCTTCCCAACAAGCAAGAATAGGAAGGACGGATGTCCATCACATAGAATGTGGAGTTGAAGATTTCAGTTCCCACTTTAATCGGGATGTCCACCTCCCCGTGGACCATCCTTTTAGAACCATCAAAGGATCTGACAATTAGATTGCTGGGCTTCAAGGTTAAACCTTCACAATCCAGTCTATCCAAGGCTTTCTTCAGCAAGACGTTCAGCGATGAACCAGTGTCTACCAGTACGTGTGCTAGAGTAGTCCCTATGCATTCCACCGAGACATGCAAAGCATCATTATGTTTTCTTCCTTTGGATGTTAAATTAGCATCAGAGAATCCTGGACCATTGTCAGCTGTTAAGCTAGCTACACATTCCTGGAATTGATCCGCGGAGGTTTCCTGTGGCACGTGGGTCGTCTTCAAGAATCTTATCAAAGCTTTAGCATGAGCTTCTGAACAGAGCAGCAGGGCCAACATAGAGATCTTTGAGGGGGTTTTCCCCAGTTGTTCCACAACATTATAATCGCTTTTCTTGATTATTTTCAAAATCTCTTCCATTTCTTTTTGAGAGGTTTCAGGGATGACCAATGGTTGAGCCCTCGTCTTGACGGGCTCTTCTTGGATCCCTTTCCCTCTATCATCAGCAGCAGCAGAGGGGACAACCACAAGAGTTACAACTTCTTCAATAATCAGAGTTCTCGCAGATATGTTGACCGGTATAGGGGTAACCTTAGGAGCAGCTGAGGGTCCAAAGATTGTCTTTGGAGGCGTAATCTTTGGAGAGAAAATTCTTCCACTGAGGGTGATTTTGCTCGTTCCGGAAATGTTTCCAATGTCGGAAGTCTCTTCATCGGAACTCTCTTCAATTGATTCAATTTGTTTAATATCGTGGTAGTAGATTTCTCCACCATAGTTCCACGGTATTGATTTGTCGGACTTGTACGGGACGGGCCCGGGCATGGTTATCTTCAAAGGTACAGTCTTCGGAGTGGATGTAATCTTAACAGGTCTTTTGGAGACCTTGGAAAGATTGGCAGATATGGTTATTATTGAAAAATCATTGACAGGAGTCGGTGTAACAGGAGTCTTTTCAAAAAGGATCTCTTGGTTATCCATTAGGTGCTGGATGCCTAACTTCAACAATGGACAGTCGGTTGGTAAGGATGAACAAAGGCAGCAATCTTCTTCACAACCTGGGAAAATCCTAGCCTTCAGCAAATTCGACTTGATTATCGGTAGCGGAGTTATCAAATCTTCAACAGTAGCAACAAACAAATCCTCTTCAACAGCATGGGCATTGTGGCCATGCTTTGGCATTAGAGCAGAGATTACATTCAGCTTTTCAGGGGCGTCAAATTCAACTTTTTTAGCGTCTATCAAATCCTGAATCTTATTCTTGAGGGGCCAACAATTATTGGTGTCGTGCCCCAGGCTGTCTGAATGATAAGCACACTTGGCGTTCGAATGATAGTATGGAGAAGCAGTATTCGGATTCTTCGGGGCCTCTTTCAAACTTGTAAGGTTTAACTTCAAGAGATGGGGTAGAACCTGATCAGGAGTCATATTTATCCGGGTGAATTGTCGTACAAGCCTTTCCACCCTTACTTGGTTGGTTCTTGGTTGATTGTTTCTGGGCTGATCACCTGCAGACTTCTGAATCATTACGGCCCCCACCGCTGGTCGGCGCTCAACTCTTCCTTGACCTCTTTTGGAGTAGACAGTTGATACCTCCTTCTTTGTTGGAAAAGTCTTTTTGATGGCAGCGGAAGTAGATGCATCTTTTTGAATTTCCCACTTTTTATGTCGGCTTCAACTCTCTCACCAGTTAGAATCAACTCAGTGAACCCCGCGGAGGAGATTCCAATTAGGTGATTAAAGAAAGGCCCTGACAGAGTTCCCAAGAACATGTCTACTAGCTCCCTCTCAGATAGAGGTGGTTGTACTCGTCCCGCCAAGTCTCTCCATTTCTGGGCATACTCTTTGAAGCCTTCATTTGAGACCATGCCCATACTCTGTAATTGAGTACGGGTTGGTGCTAAGTCCGCATTGTATTGATACTGTTTGTAGAAGGCGGACGCCAAATCTTCCCAATTATGCACATCAGACCTCTCCAACTGGTAGAACCAATCTAGTTGCGTCCCCGACAAACTCTCCTGGAAAAAGTGGACCCACAGGTCTTTGTCAGAAGAATGTGGTTGAATTTTCTTGACATAAGATCACAGGTGCATCTTGGGACAAGACAACCCATCGTACTTAGCAAAAAGAGGCACCTTAAACTTGGGAGGGATTACAATTCCAGATACCAACCCTAACTCTTCAAAGTCCAGCCCAGGTACTCTTTGCACTTCCATAGCTGCCAGACGTTCTTCCAAGTTCTTGTATTTGTCATCGGCCGAAGGATACTTTTGTTCAGAATAGTCCTTATCCTCTTCTTCCTCAGCCTCAGAATCATATGGCACTGCAGTTCCTTTACCCTTTCCTTCTCCTTCCTCAGAGGTTGATGGAAAATCTAGGACCCTTCTTGTTTGACCTTCAAATCTTCTACCCAAGGTAGCCACACCAGCTCTCTTCTTCTTCTTTTTCTCTTTTTCCTTTTCTAGTTGAGTCTTGAGCTCCTCCTGCCCCTTTTCCAAGGTCAGAAGTAGCTGTTGAAATTAGGAATTCTGAGCTTGTAAGTCTTTGACCGTTTATTCAATATCCATCTTGCTGAATTAAACAGCAGAGAGATGAGGAAACTTGGTGTGAAGACTTGTTTATGCATATGATGAATGATATGTATTCATGTAATGCATTCAAGGATTCAGAAATTCAAATTTGTTTTAAACAAAAAAGAAACACACGTCATATTAATAAGATAGAATTGTTAGTACATCAATGCCCCATGGGCAAAATAATACAAAATTCTAAGGTAAAAAGACGTTGTGCATCCTCTTTGGTGCAATGTAGGTGTTGAGAGTCTGCTCTTTGTGAAGTTGACGAGTGAGTTCTAAAACCTTCTTCTCGCTGGCATAGAATTGGGCTTCAAAAGTATCGTGTTCTCCCTTGAGTTGTATCCAACTCCTTTGCAGATCTTCGAGTGATGTTGGCATGTCAGGATGTAGGAGGGTGTATGGAACCTCTCCTTCCATAACAGGCTCTATAATCACAGGGAGAATGTAGGGGTAAGGCATCATAAGACTTTGGGTGCGGCTTCGTACCCACTTGAGGTAAGGCTCAAGGGGGATGGAATTCTTGTGTCCCAAGGTCTTACTGTCTATCTTGTTAGGCATCCTCCAAGCTCGGATAAACCTTTGTTGAAGTCCTTGATCGTCGCTGTCGAAGTCAAAAACCAAGTCTGGAATCAGCATGGCATGTGGGCCATCCCTTCGAGCATACCCAAACTGTCTCAGAGCCAAGTAGGGGTTATAGGTAATGCCTCTCCTAATTCCAAGTAGAGGGACATTAGGGAATTCTCCATAACGGTCTATGATGATAACATTCTCTTTTGATCGAGAACACCAATGGATATCTGAATATGTAAGGGTCACCAACCATTGTGACCACCTCAAACCTTGCTCATTCTTCAAGACTGATTGGGGAATATGAGAAATAAACCATCTTGCTAGTAAAGGAGTGCAACACATGAGAACACCTCTTTTCCTCATTGTTCGAGTGTGAAAAGAGTGCAAGATATCCCCAAGCAATGTAGGCACCGGGTTGCGAGCCATGAAGATTTTGACAGCATTCACATCTATAAGCTGGTCAGGGTTTGGGAACAAGACCAACCCATAGATGAGAAGAGCTACAATATCCTCAAAAGCTTGCAGGTCTAGAGAATTCCAGCATTCTTGAGCTTTCTCAAACAGGAACTTTGCCAAGAAACCCTTGACACCACTTCTGGTTTCCCAGTGACCTGTGACATTTGATGGTTGCAAGTGCAGGGCTTGAGCAACATCTTCAGGCTTTGGATCTCTTTCCGTACCATTGAAAGGTAGTTGATGGAGAATAGGAATCCTCAAGAGCTGAGAAAATTCCTCCAAAGTAGGCACCAGTTGGTAATCAGGAAATGTGAAGCAGTGGTGCAAAGGGTCAAAGAACTGGAAGAGAACTTTCAGCATATCCTCCTCAGTGTTGGCAGTGACTAAGTTGAGAAGACGACCATGCCTCTTGGTGAATGGATAATTCTAAGGAATCCTTGAAGCTATCTCCTTTAGTTGAGGAGGAAATCTTATAAGGTTGACTTGGATAGTTTTCCTGCGAAGTGAATCCATTACCTACAAAACAGGAACAAAGATGAAAAATCCAAATCCTTGAAATGGTTAGTGGATGCATATGATGCTTCATGATGTCCATGATGTTATGCACAAGTATAAATGTACAAGAAAATCACACAAGATCCTAGTTTAGGCTTGCATGGGGTTTCATAGGTAAGTACCCTCTTGAAGTTTAGTTGGCTCAACCTGTCCTATAAATAGTAACCGGGTTCTAAGGAGCTCAATATCACTGGATTGTTTTCTGTGTTCATTGTTTCAGTTTAGCCACTTTACTGGCGACCGAAATATTCCAAGAAAATAACCCTCAATGAGTGTAGTATCGAGTATCTACCAACTTCGGACTGCACCAAAGCCGGTCATCTCACTACATCCTAAAAGGCCAAGTTGGTCAAGTAAAGGTTCTAAAAGTCCATTAGTGTTTCATGACATCACTCAGCGGCCCCGTATTCTCTTTGATTGACTCAAAGGCTACCGGTACCCACAAATATGTCGCACTAATATAGCTATTGCTTAGACCATGTCGATATACCCCGCACAGTTTCCACAACGTATTGCTATTTACCTATGAATGTTTCCCAAATCCGGGTAGAGGATTCAAACCCAAACAATATAACCAAAGTGTAAAGCAATCAAGTCAAACAAGATAAGCATGTAAAGGTGATCTAAAACCCTAAGGTAACCCCACTTTTATATTGTGCCTAGCAGAGTCGCCAGTTCTGTGATACGGTGAGAGAACTGACTTGAGGTTTTGCGTTTGTGTTCGCAAATGTTTCGGTTTAGCAAGAGTCGCCACCGACTTTTATTTTATCCAAAAGGAAAGGTCAAAAAGCACAGGAAAGACCTTTGAGATGTTTTCTTGAGTTCGGGGGGTAGATTATGAAAAAGGAATGTGCTATCACCCTTTTCATCCATGGTTTTCCATGCGCTCTTAGTTACTTGTTTTAGATCAACTGCTTTTACTTTTCAATTGTTTGAAATGGTGCTTTGTGTGGTTTTGAAAGTATTTTGAAAAGAGGCCTTTGTTTAGTCAATCTTTGTAATGATTCTCGTTCGTAAGAATGTATACAAAGATGTTTGTCTTTTGAAAAATGTTTCAATGTTTTGAAAGTTGTTTGAAATGTTTTGAAAGTTGTTTGGAAATGTTTTGAATTTGTGTGTGTGTTTTTGAAAATAGCAAGGATGGTTTGCAAATTGATCAAGTAACTAGGAGCATCTACCTACTCAAAAGTCTTTCCTACACATTTTTATTCCTTTGACATTGTTGTTTTACCATCGTATTTGGTAAACAACCCTATCTTTGGATGTTAAACGCGATGGACGTGGGTCATCGTATGACCATGATAACAATATTGCCAAGTATCTTAGCAAGTTTTTGAGGGACTAGATCATTTTGTTTTTAGGCAACCAAGATAGCGTCATCGGGGGACTATGATCTTTTGTTTTGATTGATTTTGTTTTGCCAAGATACCTAGCATGCATACCATGGCCATTTTAAGGCAACAAAGTGGATGAAACCCTAGGGGTGCTTGTGTGCAATGTGTTGTCATTTTTTCATGCATTTTTGTCTTGTATTTAGGTCATGCTATTTGTTTGATTTTTTGTCTTTGCATACAAAACCCTAGTTTACTATCGTGGTATATGAAAGCAATAAAATGTGTAAAGTAAATCTAGACTATTACAACAATATTATGGGGAGGGGGATACAAGTTTTGAATAGGGGGATATTGCTCAAAATAAAACCCTAAAACTATTACAACCAAATTGAATTTATTGTGCAAATAAATAAATAAGCAAATATTTAAATATGCAACAAAATGTAAATATGCAATAAATGTTTTTGTATTAATTTTATGTATGACAAAATAAATTTATTTATGTCTTAAAAATAAGAAAATAAAATGATTATTTTTGAAAGGGTGAAAACCCTAATTTTTGTTTTTTAAGAAAATATGTTTTATATTATTTATTTATTTCATTTATGTACAAGAAAATAACAAAAATATATACAAAATGTTAAAAAAAATTAAAATATGCATGAAAATAAAATTTTATGTGTATAAATAATAAAAATAAAAATGTAGGATATTTATATATTTTTTGCAAGTTTTATTTAAGAAAATAAAGTATATTATTATTAATAAACTATTTTTATATGTAAAAAATAAAATAAAATAAAATAAAATAAAAATGCAAAAAATTAAGAAAATATTTTTGGGATATTTTTATGTTTAGAAAAAAATGATAAAGTCAAAAATATAAAGGAAATGAAAAATATGCAAAAATATAGAAAATGGGCCAAGGGGGTGCAAAAAGGAAATAGGGGGGTGCAAAAAGTAGGACAAACAGGCCCAAGGCGCGCCAGGTCCAGGACCTGTCGTCCCTATCCTCCAGCCAGAACAAAACGCGCGCTTCTTCCTTCAAAACCTGTTCTTGCTCATGCTTGCATAAAATCCAAAACTCATAACACAAAAGTTATGGCTTATGAACTCACGATTCTAATGATATAAAAAACATGACCTAACTCTAAAAGATCAAGGAGAATTTTATCACCCCTAATTTCTGACCTAAAATTTTCAGTAACTTCAACAATCAAGTACTCCTAGCTCAGTTAATATAAATGGAATTTATGCATATGTACAGCTCAAGCAACTTAAAGACTACATTTTTGCTTCACAAACCTAAGCTTAATGATGCCTAAATAGAGAGATAGAAACTTGACAAATACCTTGTTCAGTTGAGTTTGGATATGGCAATGTGGGCACTTTGAGTGAGGCCTGAAGTACTTGTGAGCTTGCTTGAAGTTCCCTCAACATTTCCCAATGCTCAGCTTATCTTATAGATTGCTAGAACTCCTTGCACGAGTCAACCTGCAAAGCTTCAAAATGAAAATGGTGAAGTGTGAAAATGAGCTCACAGTTGCTGGACAGGGGCCTGGATAGCTTGGATGGGATGTATGTAATGTGTTTGAAATGGTTCAAGGCAAAACGCATGAGGCAATATGGAAATGGCTTGTGATTTGCATATATTGCCCTGTTTTGGGAAGAAATTGTGTTTTTGGTGTATTTGAGTGTTTGAGAAGTTGTAAATTCGTGCTTTAGGCTTGCTACAATATTCTGAGCTTGTTTCAAATGAAGCCAAAGTTTGTTTTTATCAGATGGAAGAGTTGTGTGGACTTTTGCAAGTTTCTTGCTTTTGAAGAAAAGTTGGGAAGTGACAATGCCACAGCCTGTACATGCTAGTTTGAGGTCTGGTGAGAGTTGGTACAAGTTTCCTGATGTTTGTGGATATTGTTTGTAGCCAAAGATCAGGTTCAATGCTCAAGGAATACAAAGTTACAAAAAAGCAAGCTTTATGGAAATGGTATTGCTACCTTTATGCCATAAATAGATTAATTCAATGTACAAAGCTCATAACAAAGCCATTGTACAATGTGTTTGCATTAAATTAATGACTGTGGAAGGGATTAGGACCTGTAAAACCAAGTACAAGCATGCTTAGGACAGATTTGCAACTTGCACCATTGTGAAAAATGCGTTGGACAAAAGTGATAAAATGCCATTTTCATTCCTTCGATTCTCCCTAACCATAAATGATCTTGGAGAGTTCTTTGACATTTTGGAAATATTGTAACATGCTCTACAATCCATCTTTGAAATGAATTTTGATATTCCACTTGTAACTAGGTGAAAAGTTGCCATGAAGTTAGGTCAAAAATCGGCCTAAACTAGGGCAAAATTTCACTAAGTTAAAAGTTTTATGGACCCCTATTCACAAAATCATAACTTAAGATCCAAGCATCATTTGGGGAACTTTGTGAAACAAAGTTGTAGATTTTGTGGAGGACTACAACTTTCATGTTGGAAGTTTTCTTTGAATCCAATTGCATCATGGTAAAAAAGTTGGGAAAATTTGGGAAAAAATAAGAAATTTTCATAACTTAGAAAAATTCTAAGTTATGAAAATTTTCAAACTTAAACCCTAATTTCCAAAATTAATTTTCTTGGTGAACAAGTTTCATGTTTTGACACATCTTGATGAATTATGACCCTTGGCACTTGATTTTGACCAAAAAGTCAAAGTTTGACTTTTCAGTGTACAGTTGATTTTTGATCAGTTGACTGGAAAATTCATCTGTCAATCCAATGCACTTGAGATATTTTGAACCTTGTGATTAGGTCAAGGTGATTCCATTTAGTCCTTGAAACCATGCTTGAACCCAATTTGCCATTGTCTAGGTGAAAAATCAGAAATTTCCCTTCTACAGTCAAAACCCTAATTTTGACCATTTTGCCCTTTTGATGATCTGATCAAATTTCTTGAGGAGTTGTGGTCCAAACTTGATCAAATGGTTCATGTGAGTCTATAATGTTTATGTGGATCAAAAAATATGAGGTTTGACTGTAAATTGGCCACAATTGACTTTTTCCCAATATAGTTGATTTTTAGGTCAACTGTCCAATTGACTGGGCAAAAAAGTGATTCAAGGCTTGAAACTTGGTATGAGAAATCTTAAAGGTCCAACATGATGTATAAAAGTCATATGAGGCATTGGAAGTCCAAAAATCCTTGTGCAAACTCAAACCCTAATTTCAGGTTATCAGTGCAAGGAGACGCCTTGAGTTGAGCAAACCCTAATCTGGTCTTGGATCCAAGAAGTTTTATGAGAAGAAATCTTGATAATATGAAAGGGTAAATTTTGGGGTACAACAACCATGATAGCAATGTAGTTAGATGACTTAGCACTTCTTCTTTAGGGACTAAGATCATTTTGAAAGGGCAACTTTGATAACATCATCGAGGGACTATGATCTTTTTTCGATTCGTTTGTGCTAAGACATCCCACATGCATAACATGGCCATTTTTGTAAGGAAACAAGTGGAATTACCCTAAGGGTGTAAATGTGCGAGTGTGTTTGATTGCATGCATAATTTGTCTTGATTAGGGTGATCTATTTATCAATTTGCATATCTTGTTATACACCCTAATTACTCGCATATATTGAAAGCAATAACAGTGCAGAAATGTAAAATCCTACGTTATTACAGTATTTAAGGGGATGGGGGTACATTTTTGTGAATAGGGGTTGCAAGTTACAATTCTAGGTTACTATTACAACCATATTGAAATAAATAAGAATGTACAGGAAATGTAAAATGTTTGTCTGTAAAAAAGAAAATAACTTTTGTTTAAGAAAATATTTTGTCTTTTTATATTAAAAGAAAATATATCATGCAAGTGTAAAATATTTTTGATGTTTTTTTTATTAATAATAAAATAATATGATGGGAAAATAATAAAAGAAAGAAAACATAATCAACACAAAGTGCTGAAAATAGGAGAGGTTAGAAGTTCTGACTCTGACTTGGCTGCACAAACAGAAACAGGTTAGCAAAAATATGGAAGTTCAGAAGTTCTGGATCTTCTGAGAACTCAAAAGTTTTCAAAAGTTCTGATGCAACTGTCAGAACTTTGTCTCTCTCCATGCCAGTCAGAACATCTGCAGCTTGGTTATTTACAGAACATAAGTTGCATGTATAACAGTTATGATAAATTTCATGAAATATTAGAAGCATGAATCAGCAGCAACATGTATTTGCTAGTTCTAATTCTGAGTCATATTTTCTTTATGAAGCTCTGAACTGGGATTTCCTCCACTTAGGCAAGCAGGTGCATGAATTTCATAATATGTACATCCTTAGAATCAGGATATCTACATTGTGCTAAATATGCAAACTCTGACAATGCTTAACCAGTATGATGAGAGTCAGTAGAGAAACTTACCTTGCAGCTGGAAAGGATTTTTTGAACTGGAGATTGGTCTTGAATTCTGGTGAAGTTCTGAGAAACTTCTTCACGTACTCAGCAGGATGGAAGTTTGCAACTTCTGAGGCAGCCAAGGGGTGATATTCTGACTCCTTTGAGGTGGAAATGAATTGAGAGCATATGGCAATAGGAATACAGAAGTTAAGGTAGATTCTAATGTATGAATCAGCAGCTACGTGGATAGCTTTTAGTCAAGAACACTTAAGGAAAAATGGAGTTTAAATATAAGGAATCAATGCTAAGATTTTGTTATTTTGTGTTTATAATTTTCTGGGTTCTTGGAAATTTTGCAATGGTTCAAAGCTAGTTCTCAATTTTCTCGTCTCTTTCACAAATTTTTCTGGTCAAGGGGAGAGAGTCCATTTAGTGTGCAAATGATATTCTATTTATAGGCAAAGTTTTGCAGTTGGGGTGGTCAAGTGGCACAAACATTATGTGTTAGATGTTGACTTACTCTTGAAGTAAGCTTAACAAGTGGGGGTTTAATGCATTCAAGTTGGATGGTTAACAGCGCCTCAGCTAGATTTGGCAGCGTGAATTAAGGAAAAGTAGAAACAACGTGTGGGTCTAGCATACTTTTGCACAGAAGTTTGTCTTCCCAAGGCAGTAGGGGTACACGTGCGGAAAATACCTTGAATACAAACTCAGAGACGGTTGTGAACATTAAATGAGTTCCCATGTGAGATTCTGCACCCTTGCTTGACTCTAGATTAGTATTTTTGCTTTAGCGTAGCATCTCATCTTCTGATCCTCTTATCTTCTGACTTCAGCATGTTCTAAATAATCATTCAGAACTTCTAGTATACTTACAGCATGCTTTGTTACCTTCTTTGACTTAACCTCTGCAAACTCTGACTGGACCTTTGTGAATACTGGCTCAGAAGTTCTTACTAAACTTTGTCTTGAGAACATCCAGAATTTGCTGATTGTGCACACTGGCTCAGAAGTTCTGAAATTGTCATATTTCTTAAATACTTAGAAAATTTCTAAGTATTTAGAATTTTATTCTTCCAAAGTAAAATATGACTTTTGAAACTCTTGATGAAGCAAACTTCATATTCTAACATGTCTTGATGAAATATGATGATTTTTTTTATTTGATTTTGATCCAAAAGTCAAAGTTAGACTTCTTCAGTGTGCAAATGACCATTTTTCCCTTGTGAGTGATTTTCTTTGAAAAATTGATAATTCAAGGCTTGGATTTAGATGAGAGACAATTTGAGGATCCAGGGTGATTCCTTGGAACATAAGAGAGCAAATTTTAGGGTGCAACAGCTGCCCCTGTTCAAACTTCTTGAACCTGAAGAGTTTAGATTGGCGAATCTGCCATTCGTGACTTGAAGGTGAAACATGATTGAACACTAGAGTGCCCAGAAATTTGCACTCGAAGATGGATGGTGAATGGGCTTATAGATGCCACTTGGAGGAGTGTTGGTAAAAGCTGGAAGAAGTATTTAGCATAAATCTCTTGTTGATTCATGCTAGACTTGTTGTTTTACCTGTGAGAAAAGAGATTAGAAAAATGCAGATGCTTGCATGATGTTCACCAGATGCGGTATCATGCTAAATGCATATGGTATGTACATGCTTTTATGTATAATATGTGAGATGTTCATTTTTGTCCGGGAAAATAAATCTCTGACCACTACTGAGGAAATCCAGGGAGGTTGAATCCCTGATTGCCTGTTGAAAATAAAGAACATGTATGTCTTCAAATTTTGTTGAAAGGGATGCTTTTGCTGGGGAATATCACTCAGATGTCAGCTATTATCTGGTCGGATCCAGGCTTCACAGTTGCTGAGGATGAGGTAGTCGGTTTCTATCTGGTCGGATCCAGGCTTAGTGGCAACTTATTGAGGGGAGATGAATTAACTGTTATCTGGTCGGATCCAGGCTTTGCAGAAAATTCCTTGAAATTGAATATTCATTTGGTCGGGTCCAAGTTTCATAACAACTTGTTGGGGATGCGGTGGTTAACTGTCATTTGGTCGGATCCAGGCTTCAAATTAACTTGTTGGAGGTAAGGATGAATTAACTGTTATCTGGTCGGGTCCAGGCTTCACAGAAAACTTTAAAAACTGTTATCTGGTCGGGTCCAGGCTTTATGGTCTTTTTGGAAAGTTGTACTATTATCTGGTCGAATCCGGGCTTCATAGTGTCTTTCTGGGGATCATGGTTAATTGTTATTTGGTCGGGTCCAAGCTTCATAATATACCGTTCGAAAACTGTTATCTGGTCGGGTCCAGGCTTTGCAGATTTCTGAGGTTTGATGAGGTCAATTGCTATCTAGTCGGGTCCAGGCTTCACAATAAACTGCTTTGAAAATTGTTATTTGGTCGGGTCCAGGCTTCGCAGATTTGTGATGAAGTTAAGTGTTATCTGGTCGGGTACAACCTTCACAATGAACTAGTTGAAAACTGTTATCTGGTCGGGTCCAGGCTTCGCAGATTCCTGATGAAGTTAATTGTTATCTGGTCGGGTCCAGGCTTCACAATAAATTGCTTGAGGATTTAGTTGTTATTTGGTCGGTTTCTAGGTTTCGCAATGAATCTCTGAGGATGATTGCTATCTGGTCGGATCCAGGCTTCGCAATGGCTTTCTTGAAAAGATGGAAATAAGGAATGATATCTTGTCGGATCCAGGTTTCTCGGTCCTTTGTTGGGGATAGAGAGACAACTTTACTGGGGAAAAGAAGTTAAAATCTTCGTCGGATTGAGTTCAGGTTCTTCTATATATTTTAAGAGTTAGGCTATTATCTGGTCGGGTCTAGGTTTCATAGCGTTTTGAGAAATGAGATCAACTGTTATCTGGTCGGGTCCAGGCTTCAGCAACTCAAGAAGTCAAACTGTTATCTATTCGGGTCCAGGCTTCAGTAATTGAAGAAGTCAAACTGTTATCTGGTCGGGTCCAGGCTTCGGTAATAAATTGAAAATTTGTGCTAATATCTGGTCGGATCCAAGCTTCATAGCATTTCTTGGTAATAATAAAGACTTTGTTGAAGCCTTCACTGGGGATTAGGGGTTGTGGCCCTGTGATTTGCAGTCTTTTGAAAGGGACATTTAAACTGAAGAGTATAGACTCAGTCGGGTGAGACAAACTCAGTTTGGGGAGGATGGGCTCAGCCGGGGATGAAGGGCTCATCAGGGGAGGATAGATTCTGTTTGGAGAAAATAGCCTTGGTCAGAGAAGATGTACTCATCTGGGTAATTTGGACTCAACTGGGGAATTTGGGGTCAACTGGAGAAGATATACTCAGTTGAGGAAGATGGACTCAGCTTGGGGAATAAAATCTTGATATACTCCGTTGGGGATGAAAACCTCGGTTGGGAGATATACTCTGCTGGGGAAGATGGACTCAGTGGGGAGTGTTTATTCAGCTGGGGATGATGGACTCAGCTTGGAGAATAAAATCTTGGTTGGAAGATATACTCCACTGGGAACGATGGGCTCAGCTGGGCAATTTTGGACTCACTGGGGAGTGCTTACTCAGCTGGGGAATTCGGGGTGTCTTGTATGTTGAGAAATGTTCACTTGGCCGGGGGAAATAACTCTGTTGGGGAAATAAACCCTATTGAGGAGATGAATTTCCTTTAGACAGAGACCCATAGGCTTCAATTTTGTAGAAATTGACTTAGCTGGAGAAAGTTGCCAAGAGATTGAGACTCTGGCCGGGGATTTATCCTTTGTGAAGAAATTTTTTGTAGGAAACTCTGTTGGGGAAAGGTTGCACTGGGGTTGTCCCTATAGGGATAATGATGATGAGATAACTCTGTGGGGGAATAAAACCTGTTGAGGAGGTGAATTCCCTTTAGGAAGAGATCTCCTAGGCTTTAGCTGGGGAGAAAGCTGTCAAGAGGTTGAAACTCTGGCTGGGGATCATCCTGTGTAAGGAGATTTTGTGGGCGACTCCGTTGGGGAAAGGTTTGTTGTCGCAGTCTTGGTGGGGATAATGATGATGAGATAACTCTGTGGGGCTATTTCACATACATTAAAGGGATGCTTATTGTTGTTGTGCACTGATGCCTTGTTGAGGCTGTTGCTTGGCAGGACACATGTGCCAAATGGTTTTAATTATGTTCATATGCATATGTTCATTCAATTTTAGTCATTGGACAAATTTTCATTCAAAACAAAAAAATAGGAAATTTTGCACTTCAATGTGTATTGGTATTGACATTTTGCCCATGAATAGGCATTTTTGTACATAGATACGGAAATCCTAGTAAGAGGAAATCGCCAAAAAGGAAAACAAAATTGAGAAATAAAAACAAATAGCCATGTGAAATGATCTCATTGCCTTCCAGCTCTATTATTGCTTCAATGTCTTTGAACGTCCCTTGTCGTTGATCGAAGTTGATTGGATTGATCCTGGACCATTTGAACTTGGACCTTGGTGATAGAATTGACTGTGTTGATTTCACAAGACATAGTCATACGCTTTAAATCCTTAATTTTTGCCTGGACCGCCCTTTCGGGTTTTCGGTCTACCAGGATACCTTTTTTTGCTCAAGTCTCCCTTTCGGGTTTTCAACTTGTCGGGTGTACAATATTTTGTATATATCCCTAATTTTTGCTCAAACCTTTTGGTTTGTCGGGATGCCCTTTTTTGCTTAGGTGTGTCAACCTAACGGGTCTCTTACGCGTAGTATTTTTTTTACTATGTCCGCATTTATAGGATGGGGGAAATCTTCACCCTCTATGGTGGTCAGTATCATGGCGTCGCCAGAGAAAACTCTCTTGACAACAAACGGCCCTTCATAGGTGGGAGTCCATTTTCCTCTGGGGTCACCTTGTGGTAAAATGATGTGTTTTATCACCAAGTCACCAACTTGATATACTCGAGGCTTGACCTTTTTGTTGAAAGCCTTGACCATCCATTTTTGATACGTCTGACTATGGCAAATAGTAGCTAATCATTTTTCATCGATCAAGTTCAGCTGATCCAATCTTGTTTGAATCCACTCGTCTTCGCTTAGGCCTGCCTCAATCATAATCCTCAGCGAGGGAATTTGAACTTCCACTGGCAAAACAGCTTCCATGCCATAGACTAGAGAGAAAGGAGTTGCCCCAGTTGATGTTCTAGCTGAAGTACGGTAGCCATGTAGAGCAAATGGTAACATTTCATTCCAATCTTTATATGTCACTACCATTTTCTGCACAATCTTCTTGATATTTTTGTTGGTCGCTTCGACTGCGCCATTCATTTTAGGTCTATACGGAGAAGAATTGCGATGCTTGATCTTAAATTGAGTGTACAACTCCTTGATCATGGCATTGATGAGGTTAGTCCCATTGTCGGTGATAATCCTTTCGGGGATACCATAACGGCAGATGAGGTTGTGTCTGATGAATCTGGCTACCACATTCTTGTTGACCGAGGCAGCTTCGACCCATTTGGTGAAATAGTCGATAGTAACAAGAATGAAACGATGTCCGTTGGAAGCTGTGGGCTTGATCTCTCCGATCATGTCAATACCCCACATTGCAAATGGCCATGGAGAGGTCATGACATTCAGAGGGATTGGAGGTATATGGACCTTGTCAGCGTAGATTTGGCATTTGTGACAAGTTCTTGAATGTTGATGACAATCGGTCTCCATCGTTGACCAATAGTAACATGCTCTTAAAATTTTCTTAGCCATCATGTGTCCACTTAAGTGAGTACCAAAAAGGCCATCGTGCATGTCTTCCATGATTTCCTCTGCCTCCTTCTTATCCACACATCGGAGTAGAGTTGAATCATGGTTGCGCTTGTACAATGTCCCGTTACTTAGGAAGAATTTGGCTGCAAATCTTCGTAAGAACTTTCTGTCATTGATAGATGCTCCCTCTGGATACTCTTGTGTTTCAAGGTATCTCATTACCTCATGGTACCATGGCTTTTACGCATCGGTGTAAAGCTCATAGAAATGTGCAGGTTTATCGAATCTTTCAATGGTAATCATAGGGGCTTCATTATCCCATCTGACTTTGAACATTGAAGACATGGTTGCTAAAGTGTCAGCCAACTGGTTTTCTTCTCTGGGGAAATGTTCAAAAGTGATCTCTTCAAAGTGAGGAATTAGGGATAGCACAAAATCCTTGTAAGGGATAAGATTAGGGTGTTTAGTGTCCCAATCTCCTTTTACTTGGCTGATCACTAAGGCGGAATCTCCAAACACATCCAAACGCTTGATCCTTAAGTCAATGGCAGCTTTCAGACCTAAGATGCATGCCTCATACTCAGCCATATTATTTGTGCAATCGAAGCATAGTTTGGTAGTGAAAGGAGTGTGGCAACCTTCAGGAGAGATGATCACAGCACCAATTCCGTTACCTAAGGCATTGGAAGCCCCATCGAATACCATAGTCCATCGGGATCCTTGTCCAGGTCTATCATACGGCTTAGTTTCGTACAGTCGGTTACCAGCATAATATTCTCGTCAGGGAAGTCAAAGTTCATTGACTGATAATCATCCACCACTTGATGGGTCAAATGATCTGGTAGTACACTTCCTTTGATGGCTTTTTGAGTTGTGTATTGAATGTCGTACTTAGTCAAGATCATTTTCCATCTGGCTATTCATTCGGAAAGGGCAGGTTTTTCGAAGATGTACTTAATCGGATCCATCTTAGAAATCAACAAAGTGGTATGAGTCAACATGTACTTCCTTAGCCGGTGGGCAGCCCACGCTAAAGCACAGCAAGTTTTCTCGAGCAGTGAATATCTAGTTTCACAGTCGGTAAACTTTTTGCTTAGGTAGTAAATTGCATGCTCTTTTCGGTCAGACTCGCCATATTGGCCCAAAATGCACCCCATAGAATTCTCTAGTACTGTCAAGTACATGATCAAGGGTCTTCCTTCAACCGAAGGCATGAGAATAGGAGGTTCTTGTAGGTATTCCTTGATCTTGTCAAAGACAACCTGGCATTCATCGTTTCATGTGACTACCTGATATTTCTTCAAGAGTTTGACGAGTGGCTCACAAGTAGCAGTTAAGTGTGATATGAAACGGGCAATGTAATTGAGATGACCCAAGAATCCTCTGATTTCTTTTTCAGAACGAGGGACTGGCATTTCTTGGATGGCCTTTATCTTGGCAGGATCAACTTCAATGCCTTTATTGCTGACAACAAAACCTAGAAGCTTTCCAGAGCGTACTCCAAACATGCACTTGTTA
The DNA here is from genome assembly GCA_948472305.1 of Vicia faba. Lineage (NCBI taxonomy): Eukaryota > Viridiplantae > Streptophyta > Magnoliopsida > Fabales > Fabaceae > Vicia > Vicia faba. The sequence goes on from OX451737.1 coordinate 597,271,287, forward strand.
GGGTTTAACCTCAGCTTGTACTTTTGTAGTCTTTCGAATAGCTTGTGCAGGTGCCCGAGATGTTCTTCTTCAGTTTGCGATCTGGCGATCATATCATCCATATATACTTCTATCTCATGATGAATCATGTCATGAAATAAAGTAACCATAGCCCTTTGATATGTTGTCCCTGCATTCTTTAACCCGAACGACATGACCTTGTAGGAGAAGGTGCCCCATTGTGTAACGAAAGTAGTTTTTCCATATCTTCGGGAGCCATCTTTATTTGATTATAGCCTGAGAAGCCATCCATGAATGGGAAGACTTTATGTTGGGCGGTATTATCGACTAAGACGTCAATGTGTGGTAGAGGGAAATCATCCTTGGGGCTTGCCCTATTCAGATCCCTATAGTCTACGCACATGCGAACTTTCCCGTCTTTCTTTGGCACTGCAACTATATTGGCCACCCATTGAGGATAGGATGTTACAGCTAGGAATCCTGCATCAAACTGTTTCATTACTTCGGCTTTGATCTTTTCAGACATGTCAGATCTCATGTGACGAACTTTTTGTTTAACAGGAGGGCAGTCTTTTTTAGTTGACAGACGATGAACCATAATGTCGGTATCCAACCCGGGCATATCTTCATACGACCAAGCAAATACTGCCATATAATCACGCAACATCTGAACCAAACGTCTCTTGACACTGCTTTCCAAATTAGCGTCGATCCTGATTTCCTTCTTATCTTACTCAGTGCCCAAGTTGATAATCTCAAGTGACTCTTCATGTGGTTGAATAGATTTTTCCTCTTGTAACAGAAGTCTGGCTAGTTCTCCTGGTATGTCACAATCTTCTTCACTTTCGTCTTCGACTTGGTTGATAGGACATTCAAAGTCATAATTGGCGATAGTAGAGTTGTTGACAATAGGATTCAGAGTGGATGCAGACCTTCAAGAGTGTGTGTGTGCATGTAAGATACATGGCTATCTTTTTGGAAATGTATTTGAAAGACAATGAGCACAAATATTTGAATGCAAAAGATTCCAATGTACTGAATGATCATATGATTAGATGAACAAAATATAAAGCCTTTGACAAAAGGACCAAAGTGCCCCGGGCTAGGCACATGGCTTAAAAGTCAATATCAAAATATTACAGACAATGAGTTCTTGAATTGATTAAAAGCAAAAACAAGTAGATTACTCCTCAATGAAGGAGATGGGCACAAAGTCCTTTGCATGCCAATTGTTGGGCTTCCCTTTGGTTGTTGGGTAGATCCAGTCTTCAAAAGCACACTCATCATCGGAATCCTCTACAGTGTTCACTTCATGACTCTTGAGATGGAGAGGCGGCTTTCTAGTACGAGAACCTCTAATTTCTTTCTGAGCTTTGGAGGTGAAACTTATCCCAAACTTATATGTCTTGAGTGGGTTGTCGAGGAGTTGACCCCATATCTCATTGTTTCCTTCTTCTACCACAGCATGGGCATCCTCAAGAGAAACCATCTTTGGAATAACTTTATCGGTTCTTGGAGTGTCGGAAGAGATTTTGGTGGTGGCCACAACTTCAAAAGTCTGGCAAGGAGTATCTATGAATTCGCCATCCATTTCTACGTACTTGAAAGAATTGAGATGGCTTACCACAAATTCTTCTTCCCTACAAACAGTGACAACCTTCCCTTGAACTGGGTATTTTAACTTCTGGTGGAGAGTAGAAGTGACTGCCCCTGCCCCATGGATCCATGGGCGCCCAAGCAAGAATACGCAGGCCGTATGTCCATTATATAGAATGTGGAGTTGAAATATGTGAACCAACCTTAATTGGGAGATCCACCTCTTCATGAACCATCCTTTTCGACCCATCAAATGCCCTCACAACAATATCACTTGGCTTCAAAACCAAACCTTCACAGTCTAGCCGATCTAAAGCGCCTTTAGGTAACATGTTTAAAGATGAGCATGTGTCCACCAAAACATGTGCCAGAGTGGTCCCCTTACATTCCACAGAAACATGTAAGGCTTTATTGTGATTCTTTCCCATAGGAGTTAAGTCTGCTTCAGAGAACCCTAGACCATTGTCAGCTGTCAGACTTGCTACGCAGTTTTCAAATTGGTCGGCTGTGGTTTCTTGAGGCACATGAGCCTTTTTTAAGAACTTAATCAAAGCTTGTGCATGGGCGTCGGAACATAGCAATAAGGACAACATTGATATTTTTGAAGGGGTTTTCCCCAACTGTTCTACTATTTTGAAGTCGCTTTTCTTGATGATCTTCAAAATTTCCTCCATCTCTTGAGTGGATGGTTCTTCCATAACAGACTTTTCAGCAGGTACCTCTTCCCTGGAAGGCTCTCCTTCTTTCTCTTTCCCTTTAGTACTGGCACCAGAATTGCCGTTGGTTATGCATATTGGAACCGTGGTAGGGGTTGGTGGTGAGATATCAGGGGAAAAGACCCTTTCTGTTCTTGTGACCTTACTAGAGCCAGCAATATTAGTGACACCAGCTTCATTATCACCAATCCAAGAATCTTGTTTTACCCCATGGTAATAAACCTCGGCACCGTAATTCCATGGTACCGCTTTATCAGAGGTGTATGGAACAGGTCCGGCAACAGTGATTATGAGAGGAGCAATGATTGGATTGTTCGAAATCCTGATAGGACCTTTGGATGAGATCCTAAGAGGTTTGTTTGAAATTTTTATGATGGACAAATCTTCAACTTTGTCGATTGAATTTTTTATGGCGGGAATCTTTTCGAATAGAATTTCGCGGCTATCCATTAGGCGTTGTATTCCTTTCTTCAGTTCTTCACACCCATCAGATTGTCTCATACAGCTCACACAGTCTTTTTCACAACCGAGGAAAGTCCCAGCTTTCAACAGATTTCTCTTGATTACATTCAATGGAGTAGTTAATTCTTCAACAGAGGCAATGTAACTTGTATTTTTGACGGCATTAACACCTTTATCGTGCTTCGGCATTGGAGCGGTAATTACATTTGGCATCGTAGGAGGATCAAATTCAATAGTCTTGTTGTCAATTAAGTCCTGGATTTTGTTCTTCAAAGCCCAGCACTGATCAGTCTCATGTCCGAAGCTGTTTGAATGGTAAGCGCACTTTGTATTTGGATTATGTCTCGGCGACGAGGTGTCAGAGTTGGCGGGAGGATCCTGCAATGTCACTAAATTGGCCCTGAGAAGATGTTGAAGGGCTTGAGATAATGACATGCCTAACATTGTAAACTGTCTTCTTGGAGCTTCAACCCGTTGATGATTGGTAGATGGTCTTGGAGTAGCAGTCAGAATGGAGATTCGAACAGTATTGATAGACGGGTGATTATTCAATTTGGTATGGGCCTTTGCTCTATACACGGCATTAACTTCTTTCTTCGCGGCAAATGGTTTCTTGATAGGATTTGGAGTGGAAGTAGATGCCACAGAGATCTTTCCCCTTTTAATGCCACTTTCAACTCTTTCACCGGTTAGGATTAATTTGGTGAAACCAGAAGAAGAGCAGCCAACCAATAGATTAAATAAAGGACCAGATAATTTGCTCATGAACATGTTAATGTGTTCCCTATCAGTCAAGGGAGGTTGGACCTTACTAGCAAGGTCTCTCCACTTCTGCGCATATTCCTTAAATCCCTCATTCTTCCCCATGGTCATACCTTGCAATTGAACCCTCGTCGGTGCCAAGTCGGTGTTGTATTGATATTGATGGTAGAAGGCCGTAGCTAGGCCCTCCCAAGTATTGATGCGATAGCCATCCAACTGATAAAACCATTCAAGTTATGTTCCAGCCAGACTCTCCTGGAAAAAGTGAATCCAGAGTTTTTTATCTGCAGTGTGCGGTTGTATCTTGCGCACATGGGACTTCAAATGGAGCTTTGGGCAAGAAACCCCATCGTATTTTGCAAAGGTTGGTATTTTGAACTTGTGGGGAATGACTACCCCAGAGATTAAGCCCAAATCGTCAAAATTCAAACCGGGAATAGCTTGGATTTCAACCGCTTTCAACCTGTCTTCTAGCTGCTTGTATTTGATGTCTGCGGGTGGATATTGTTCATTGCAATAATCATCATCAGATTCTTGGTCATTGATACAGTCGTCCTAAGTACTCTTGACCTCACCAATTTGGTTCTCGTCCTCTTCGGATGAATCTTCCTCTATTGGAATTTGACGGATTGTCTCCTTGAACCTTTTACCCATGTTGAGTAGAGCTTTCTTCTTTTTCTTTTTCTTAGCGGTCAGCAGGGCCATCATATCTTGCTGCCCCTTGGCCAGGGCGAGTAAAGCTTCCTGAAATTGAGAATTATGGGCCTAGAGTTCCGTCACAGTTTTCTCTAAATCCATCTTGCTGAAATAAACATCGGAGAGATAAGGAAACCTGTTATGCGGACACCTATCATGTCATGATGCATGAATATGCAATATGCAAATGATTTCAAGGATTTAAAGAATTTAAATTTGTATAGACAAAGAGTGAACAAACGTTACTTGCATTAAAGAATTCTTTATTTGAATACAAACATGCCTCTTGGGCTTACAACAACAGAAATAAGCATAAAGTAAACTCCTAAGACAAAAAGGTTGTGTGCATCCTCTTTGGCGCAATGTAGGCGTTTAAACTCCTTTCTTCATGAAGTTCCCTTGTGATCTCCAATACCTTCTTCTCGCTCTCATAGAACTTAGCTTCGAAGATGTCTCACTCTCCTCGTAACTGAATCCAAGCGTTTTGCAAATCATAAAGAGTAGTATGCATATCAGGATAGAGGATAGTATGTGGAACGTCTCCCTCAACTACTGGCTCCATGATAATAGGTAAAACGGATTCATAAGGAATCTTGAGACTTTGAGCGCGAGCCCTCACCCATTTAAGATAAGGCTCCAAAGGAATGGAATTCTTACGCCCCAACGTCTTGCTATCAACTTTGTTAACCATACCTCGGGCTCGTATAAATCTTTGACGGTAACCTTGGGTATCACTTTCGTAGTCAAATGCAATTCCTTGGACGAGTACCTTATGAGGACCATCTCTCCTAGCGCATCCAAATTTTCGCAAAGCTAAACAAGGATTGTAAGTAATGCCTCCCCTAATGCCAAGTAGAGAGACATTGGGGAATTCTTCACAGCGATCAATGATGGTAATGTCTTCCAAAGAGCGAAAATACCATCGGATATCAGCATGTGAAAGTGACATCAATATTTTAGACCATCTCATACCTTGTTCATTCTTCACCACAGATCGAGGTAGGTGCGAAATAAACCACCTAGCCAACAGAGGAGTGCAATATATCAAAGTCCCCCTTTTCTTCAAAGTGCGAGCGTGAAGAGAATGCAAGATGTCTCCAAGTAATGTAGGCATCGGATTACGAGATATGAAAACCTTGATCGCATTTACATCTATGAATTGGTCAGGATTTGGAAATAATACCAACCCATAGATGAGAAGAGCCAAAATTTCCTCGAAGGCTTGTAGATCCAAAGTATTCCAGCACTCTTGAGCCTTCTCCAACAAAAACTTTGCTTGGAACCCTTTGACATCGCTCCTTGTTACCCGATTTGCTACTATGTCAGATGGTTGCAGATGTAGAGCTCGAGCAATTTCCTCGGGTTTAGGGTCTCTTTCAATATTGTTGAAAGGTAACTGATTAAGAATAGGGATCCCCATGAGTTGAGAAAAATCTTCTAAAGTGGGCACAAGTTGGTAATCAGGAAAAGTGAAGCAATGATGCAAAGGGTCGAAGAATTGGATAAGCACTTTTACCATATCTTCTTCAATACTTGAGGTAACCAGACTAAGGAGTCGGCCATGTATTTTAGTGAACGAGAAATCTTTAGGGACCCTTGATACTAAATCCTTGAGTTGTGGAGGTATCCTCATAAGACTGACTTGGATAGTGTTCCTACGAGCGGAGGCCATGTCCTACAAAACAGAACAAAGATAAATCCAAAATTCCTTGAAATGGTTAGTGATGTTTATGATGCTTATGATATGATGTTTATGATGCTTATGATGTTTATGTAAAAACATGTGAAGTAAGAAAATTTATATTCACACAAAGAAAACAAACCCTTAGTTTTAGGCTTGCATGGGGTTTGTAGGTAAGTATCCTTTTGAAGTTTAGTTGGCTCATCCTGTCCTAGTTAATAGTAACCGGGTTCTAAGGGATCTTAATATCACTGATCTTTCCCCCAAGTTTAGTTCAATAAGTGATTGACTCACAACCAAACAAAACTCAAGAGTCAAACCTCAATGAGTGTAGCATTGAGTATCAACCAACTTCGGACTGCACCAAAGCCAGTTATCTCGCTACTTTCTAATGGCCAAGTTGGTCAAGTAAGGTTCTAAAGTCAGTTGATGCTTTACGACACCACGCGGAGGCCCCGTACTCTCCTTGACTGACTCAAGGGTTACCGGTACCAACCAAAGTGTCACATCAACATAGCTATTGCTTCAACCGTGTCGGTATACCCTGCACAGTTCCCTCACAGTTTATTGCTACTTACCTAAAAGGTATCCCCAAATCCAGGTGTAGGATTTAAAACAAACCCAAACAAGGAATCAAAATATAAAGCAAGCAAATCAAACAATGTAAACAAGTAAATGTGATCTAACCCTAAGGTAACCCCACTTTTAATATCATCCCCAGCAGAGTCGCCAGTTCTGTGATACGGTGGGAGAACTGACTTTAAGGTTTTGGCATTTTGTGTTCGCAAATGTTGCGGTTTAGCAAGAGTCGCCACTGACTTTTCTTTTATCCAATAAGGAAAGGTGAAAAAGCACAGGAAAGACCTTTCTAGATGTTTTCTTGAGTTCGGGGGGTAGATTATGAAAAGGGAAGGTATTAGCACCCTTTCCATCCATGATTTTCCATGGGCTCTTAGTTACTTGCTAGATCACTTGCTTTTGTTTTGAAAATTGTGTTTTTGTGTGGTTTTGAAAGTAATTTGAAAAGGTGTCATCGTTTAGGCGAACTTTGCAATGATTCCTGTTCGTAAGAATGTATGCAAAGTGTTGAGCTTTTGAAAATATTTCAAGTTTTAAAAAGATGTTTGGAAAGTGTATGTGAATGTTTTGAAAATAGAAAGGATATTTGTTTCGAAAGTGATCAAGTAACTAAAAGTAGTCTACCTACTCGAAAGGTCTTAGATGTGCTTTTCCTCTTCCATCAGATGTTGCTATCTTATCATTAATTCAATAAGAAGCCTCATCGTTAGATGTGAAGGGACAGGCGTAGGGTCATCGTATGACCATGATAGCAATGTAGTGAGATGACTTAGCACTTCTTCTTTAGGGACTAAGATCATTTTGAAAGGGCAACTTTGATAGCATCATCGAGGGACTATGATCTTTTTTCGATTCATTTGTACTAAGACATCCCACATGCATAACATGGTCATTTTTGTAAGGCAACAAGTGGAATTACCCTAAGGGTGTAAATGTGCGAGTGTGTTTGATTGCATGCATAATTTGTCTTGATTAGGGTGATCTATTTATCAATTTTCATATCTTGTCATACACCCTAACTACTAGCATATATTGAAAGCAATAACAGTGCAGAAATGTAAAATCCTGCGCTATTATAATATTTAAGGGGATGGGGGTACATTTTTGTGAATGGGGGTTGCAAGTTATAATTCTAGGTTACTATTACAACCATATTTAAATAGATAAGAATGTACAGGAAATGTAAAATGTTTGTCTGTAAAATAGAAAATAACTTTTGTTTAAGAAAATATTTTTTGTCTTTTTATATTAAAAGAAAATATATCATGCAAGTGTAAAATATTTTTGATGTTTTTTTTTTAATAATAAAATAATATTATGGCAAAATAATAAAAGAAAGAAAACATAATCAACGCAAAGTTCTGAAAATAGGAGAGGTCAGAAGTTCTGACTCTGACTTGGCTGCACAAACAGAAACAGGTTAGCAAAAATATGGAAGTTCAGAAGTTCTGGATCTTCTGAGAACTCAGAAGTTTTCAGAAATTCTGATGCAACTGTCAGAACTTTGTCTCTCTCCATGCCAGTCAAAGCATCTTCAGCTTGGTTATTTACATAACAGAAGTTGCATGTATAACAGTTATGATAAATTTCATGAAATATTAGAAGCATGAATCAGCAGCAACATGTATTTGCTAGTTCTAATTCTTAGTCATATTTTCTTTATGAAGCTCTGAACTGGGATTTCCTCCACTTAGGAAAGCAGGTGCATGAATTTAAGAATATGTACATCCTTAGAATCAAGATATCTACATTGTGCTAAATATGCAAAATCTGACAATGCTTAACCAGTATGATGAGAGTCAGCTGAGAAACTTACCTTGCAGTTGGAAAGGATTTTGTGAACTGGAGATTGGTCTTGAATTCTGGTGAAGTTCTGAGCAACTTCTTCATATACTCAGCAGGATGGAAGTTTGCAACTTCTGAGGCAGCCAAGGGGTGATATTCTGACTCCTTTGAGGTGGAAATGAATGGAGAGTGTATGGCAATAGGAATACATAAGTTAAGGTAGCTTCTAATGTATGAATCAGCAGCTACATGGATAGCTTTTAGTCAAGAACACTTGAGGAAAAATGGAGTTTGAATATAAGGAATCAATGCTAAGATTTTGGTATTTTATGTTTATAATTTCCTGGGTTCTTGGAAATTTTGCAATAGTTCAAAGCTAGTTCTCAATTTTCTCGTCTCTTTCCCAAATTTTTCTGGTCAAGGGGAGAGAGTCCATTCAGTGTGCAAATGATATTCTATTTATAGGCAAAGTTTTGCAGTTGGGGCGGTCAAGTGGCACCAACATTATGTGCTAGATGCTGACTTACTCTTGAAGTAAGCTTAACAAGTGGGGGTTAAATGCATTCAAGTTGGATGGTTAACAGCGCCTCAGCTGGATTTGGCAACGTGAATTAAGGAAAAGTAGAAACAACGCATGGGTCTAGCATACTTTTGCACAGAAGTTTGTCTTCCCAAGGCAGTAGGGGTACACGTGGGGAATATCCCTTGAATACAAACTCAGAGGAGGTTGTGAACATTAAATGAGTCCCCATGTGAGATTCTGCACCCTTGCTTGACTCTGGATTTGAAGTTCTGCTTCAGCGTAGAATCTCATCTTCTGATCCTCTTATCTTCTGACTTCAGCATGTTCTAAATAATCCTTCAGAACTTCCAGTATACTTACAGCACGCTTTGTTACCTTCTTTGACTTAACCTCTGCAAACTCTGACTGGACCTTTGTGAATACTGGCTCATAAGTTCTAACTAAACTTTGTCTTGAGAACAACAAGAATTTGCTGACTGTGCACACTGGCTCAGAAGTTATGAAATTGTCATATTTCTTAAATACTTAGAAAATTTCTAAGTATTTAGAATTTGATTCTTCCAAAGTAAAATTTGACTTTTGAAACTCTTGATGAAGAAAACTTCATATTCCAACATGTCTTGATGAAATATTATGATTTTTTTTATTTGATTTTGATCCAAAAGTCAAAGTTAGACTTCTTCAGTATGCAAATGACCATTCAGGATTGTGCTATTGCAGTGCAGCAGGCTGCTCAAACAAGGTTTTGGGGTTTTGTGATGTTCTGATCGAAGAAGACCATAGTGAAACTCGAAGGGTGATGCTCTGATCGAAGCATATCCTGAAGAGTCATGTTCTGATTGAAGAATCATGTTCTGAACTATGTTTACAAATTCTGACTGCACTTGCATGGAGGTTGGCTCAGAAGTTCTGAAGTATCATATTCTCTTAACACTTATAAAACTTTCTAGATGTTTAGAAATTTGATTTTTTCAAAGTAATTTCTTACTTCTGATTTTTGATGAACCAATTTCATGTCTTGATGAAATATAATTGTTGAAACTTGATTTTTGATCTAAAAGTCAAAGTTTGACTTTTCTGTGTGCTTTTGACCATTTTGCCCTTGTGAATGATTTTCTTGAAAAGTTGTAATTCAAGACTTGAAACGTTGTAATTCAAGACTTGTAACTTAATAGAAGCAAACCTGAGGGTTCAGGATGATACTTTGAGAAATGAGAGGAAAAATTTTGGGGTACAATAGTTAGTGAGTATGAGTATGATGTTATGATGTTTATGATGTTATGTACAAGTAAATATATACAAACAAAACAAACAAGTCCTTAGGTTTAGGCTTGCATGGAGTCTCATAGGTAAGTACCCTCTTGAAGTTTAGTTGGCTCAAACCTGTCCTAGCAATAGTAATCGGGTTCTAAGGGAGCTCAATATCACTGGTTTGTTTCCTTGGGCATTGTTTCAGCACAAGCCTCTTTAATGGCGAATGAAATATCCCAAAAAACCAAACCTCAATGAGTGTAGTATCGAGTATCTACCAACTTCGGACTGCACCAAAGTCGATCATCTCACTACATCTTAATGGCCAAGTTGATCAAGTAAAGGTTCTAGAAGTTAGTCAGTGCTTCATGACATCACTCAGCGGCCCCGTATTCTCCTTGACTACTAAAGGGCTACCGGTACCCACAAATATGTCACACTAACGTAGCTATTGCTTAGACCATGTCGATATACCCCGCACAGTTTTCACAATGTATTGCTACTTACCTATAAGGTATCCCAAATCCGGGTAGAGGATTCAAACCCAAACAAAGAACCAAAATGTAAAACATACAAGTCAAACAATGAAAGCAAGTAAATGTGATCTAACCCTAAGGTAACCCCACTTTAAAATAATTATCCCCAGCAGAGTCGCCAGTTCTGCAACTCGGTAGGAGAACTGACTTGGTTGTTTTGAGTTTGATTGCAAATGTAACGGTTAGCAAGAGTCGCCATTGAATTTTCTTTTATCCAAAAGGAAAGCCTGAAAAGAACAGGAAAGACCTTTGAGATGATTTCTTGAGTTCGGGGGATAGATTATGAAAAGGGAAGGTATCAGCACCCTTTTCATCCATGGTTTTCCATGGGCTCTTAGTTACTTGCTAGATCACTTGCTTTTGTTTGAAAATATGCTTTGTGTGGTTTTTGAAATTATTTTGAAAAGGCGCCATCGTTTAGGCAAACTTTGTAATGATTCTCGTTCGTAAGAATGTATACAAAGTGTTGATCTTTTGAAAATGTTTTCAAGTTTGAAAGATGTTTTTAAAAGTGCTTGGTGTTTGTTTTTAAAAATAGCAAGGATGTTTTTGGTTTTGAATTTGAGCAAGCAACTAGGAAAAATCTACCTACTCAAAATTCTTTCATGTTTATTTCCTCTTTCCTTTGACATTGTTGTCTTACCATTGATTTTGTAAGTAACCCTGTCTTTGGATGTAAAAGGGATGGGCGAGGGTCATCGTATAGCCATGATTAGCAATATTGTAAGATACCTTAGCATTTTCTTTAGGGACTAAGATCATTTTGAAAGGCAACACGGATAGTGTCATCGAGGGACTATGATCTTGTATTTTTTTGCTTGTTTTTACTAAGATACCTCACATGCATAATATGGTCATTTTTTGTAAGGAAACAAAGTGGATTTACCCTAAGGGTGTATGTGTGCAAGTGTATTGCTTTTCATGCTTGATTTGTCTTTGAATTAGGGTTTTCTATTTGTTGATTTTAATCTTTCCATACAAACCCTAATTACTAGCATTTGTATATAAAGCGATAAATTGCAGAAATTAAAATTACTACGCTATTACATCATTTAGGGGAGGGGTGTACAAATTTACAAATGGGGAATTGCAAGAAATTAAATCTAAATTATCTATTACAACCATATTGAATTTGAATAAATATACAAAAATGAATAAGTAAAAATGCAAGAATGTAAATGTAAAAAGAAATGTGATTTTTGTTTGGTTTTCATGAAAAGGTTTTTTGACCTAATTAATTAAAATAAAATAATTAACTAAAAATAAGAAAATTAAGATTAAGTTAGTAAGATAAATTAATTTATTAAAGAAAACAAATTTTTAGGATTTTTGTGAATTTAATTAAACTAGTAAATAAAATAAAAGTCCTAAGTTCTAAATTGATTATAGTTTACAAGAAAATAATAATATAATAATTAAGACTAATCATCTAAGTATTAAAAAAAGGAAATTAATTTATTAAAGGAAATGTTTTTTTGTTCTTTTAGTTTTATGAAGAAAAATAAACTAAATAAATATAAATAATAAAATATAAATATTTTTGGATTTTTTTATTAATAATAATAATAATAATAATAATAATAATAATAATAATAATAATATTAATAATAATAATAAAAGATAAAAATAAAATAAAATAAAAAAATAAAGTCAGGGTGGTTAGAAAGTGAAACAGAGGGTAATGTTAAGAAAAAGTCAGGCCCAAGGTTTTGTTGGCCCAAGCGCTACCTGAAAGGAAAAATGACAAACAAAATGTGGAAAAATGCAAAAGGCAACGTTGAGGTTCGAACCCATGACCTCTACCAATAACGCGCGCTGCCTTACCACTGGGGTGGCTGTACATCCGTTAACTTAACTGAAAGAATAAATACATAATGTAAAACGTCTCCATAACCTGTACTTCGTCTTCAACCTTCAGCCAGCCAGACCACATGTATCTCATTCATTTCTCAATAAAAATGGGCAATGCAAACATGAAAGTTGTGCAATTTTTCATCGCGAATCTAACCATGTAAACAACTAAAGCTATAGATCAAAGATGAATGAGAATTTCTATGGCCCTAATTTGAACCCTAATTTTTTCAGAAACTTGAAACTTAAAATTCTCTAAGCTCAAGCCATGTAAATGAAAACTAAGGATATGTACAGTTTCAGGGCAATGAGGTCTACATTTTATCTTCACAAATAAATTAATAATGATGCTTGTAGAGAGAGTTCAAAGTTAAGGAAACTTACCTTAAAACTGGAAATCGTATTCTGAGTTTGAGCACTTCTCAAGGTGTTGTGATGATCAGAATAGCTTCAGTGACCCTCTAGGATGCTAATGCAATGTTTAGTTTGTACTGGAGATGGTTGAATCGTGCTGGAGAAGTCCAAGTGCAAAGCTCTGTTTTTGAAAATGGAAGATGGTGCAAATGGTGTTACATTCGTGTAACAGGGTCAGGGATGAGTTGTATTTGATGTTTAGAAGCTTTAGGAACCAAAAGGCTTGAAAGCGCACGAGAGAGATGTGAGTTTTAAGTTTTTGGTCAGAATGTGCAACAATGGTGATTTTTGATTCAGTTATGAGTTCTTATATGTTTTAGGGCTTGTGTATGCGTGTGTTTTCTTGCAAACAACTTGTGTATATGTATGGAAAAGGTTTGGATGCTTGAGGTGGTCAGAAGTACAAGATCACATGTTTTGGCTTCTTGGCTTGTTTTTGAAGTAAGGTTGACAAACATTGTTTCAATGCATAGTACAAAGCTATCTAGAGTGGTTACAAACTTTAAACATGCTTATATAACTTTGTAGAGGAAGTTTGGGCAAAAGGAACAAGTGCAAAGCTCAATGCAAGTTGACTTTGCATAAATCTTGCTTTATGTAAATGGCAATGATGCCTTTGTGCCATTAATGGAAAATTATATTGGATAAAGCTTGAATTAAATGGATAATAGCTCAAAAGCAAGTGTAATCTTCGATTAGGGATAGATCTTGAGGTTTAGAGGCCTGCAAAGCAAGATTGTGCAACATAGGCTTGAGATTTGAATTCTTGTTCATCACAAAATGACCTATAATTTTAGTTTGAAACCCTAACTTCCTCTCTTCGATTATCCTTGCTCAAGAATGATCTCAAGGAGTTATTTAATATTTTGGAAATATTGTAATGTGCTCTACAACCCCTCTTTGAATCACTTTTGAAAATTCCCCTTGGAACTATGTGAAAAATTGCCATGAAGTTAGGTCAAAATCCTGCCTAAACTAGGGCAAAATTTTCACTAAGTGTTTAGTTTCATGACCATGACTTCATGGATTAATAACTTGAGATCCAAGAATTTCTAGGAGAATCTGTGTAAATAAAAATTTTAGATCTCATGGAGATCTACAACTTTCATGTTGAAAGTTTCCTTTGAATCATCTTGCATCATGGTGAAAAATTGGCTCAAAGTTGTTAAAAAATATGAAGTTTTCAACACTTAGAAAATTTTCTAAATTTGGAAACTTTGACTTTTCAAAATGAAATCTTGACTTTTTGATTTCTTGATGAACAAGTTTCATATTTTAACATGTTTTGATGAATTGTGATCTTTGACACTTGATTTTCACCAAAAAGTCAAAGTTTGACTTTTCAGTATACAGTTGACTTTTGATCAGTTGACTGAAAATCAACTATCAATAAATTGATCTTGAGGGATGTTTTGAGTCATGCCATTAGGTAAAAATGATGCAGTTGAACTCTTGATATCATGACTCCAACCAATTAACCATTTTCTAGGTCAAAAATCAGAAATTGCCCTTTCTCAGTCAAAAACCTAATTTTGACCATTTTGCCCTTTTGATGATCTGGTCAAATTTCTTGAGGAATTGTGGTCCAAACTTGATCAAATGATACATATGAGTTTATAATGTTGATATGGATCAAAATTTATGAAGTTTGACTGTAAATTGGCCACAATTGACTTTTCTTAATACAATTGATTTTTAGGTCAACTGCTCAATTGACTGAGCAAAAATGTGATCCAAGACTTGAAACTTGACATCAGAAATCTTGGGGGTCCATAATGATCCATGAAAGTCATATGAGGCATTAAAATCTCAATTATCCTTGTGCAATCTCAAACCCTAATTTCAGTCATCAGTGCTTAAGGAGGTGTCTTGAGCTGATCAACCCTTGTGCAGTCTTGAACAAAATGAGATCTTGTGAGAAAATACTTGATAAATGTGAGGGAAAATTTTGGGGTAAAACACCTTCCCTAGGATAAAAACTAATAGTGGCGACTCTTGATTTAAAAACCAGTCGCGGCAGCAAGTAAAAGAAACCAAAGCCATTGCGCTCATTCAGAAGTATGAAGCCTTCAAGATGGAAGAAAGTGAAACCATTGAAGCAATATTCTCAAGATTCCAAATTCTGGTTACTGGGCTGAAAATTCTAGACAATGGGTATTCAACTACTGATCATGTAAGAAGATCATCAGAAGTCTACCAAAGCAATGGAGGCCCATGGTAACTTCTCTCAAACTGGCTAAAGATCTTAACAAGATATCTCTAAAAGAACTTGTCAGCTCACTCAAAAGTCATGAGATAGAGTTAGAAGATGATGAGCCTCATAAGCAAGGTAAGCCGTTAGCTCTTAAATCTAACAAAAAGTGTGATTCTAAAGTTTTGCAGGCTATGGAAGAAACCTCTGGTGGATCCTTATTAGAAGAAGACGAATTGTCTCTTCTCTCCAGAAGAGTCAATCAGTTATGGAAGAAAAGGCAAAGGAAGTTCAGAAATTCCAAAAGAACGAGGAATCAGAATGAATCATCTTCTGGATACAGAAAGTCTGAATCATCTTCTGGACACAAAGTCTGAATCTTCTTCTGGTCACAGAAATTCAAGCAACAGGGACATTGTTTGCTACGAGTGCAATGAACAAGGGCACTACAAAAGCGATTGTCCAAGCCTTCAGAAAGAGAAACACAAAAAGAAGTTCTTCAAGGAGAAGAAGAAAAGTCTCATGGAAACATGGGATGACTTAGATACTTCTGATGTAGACACAGAATCAGAAGATGAAAGAGCCAACATTGCTCTTATGGCCAACGTGACAGAAGATACTGAATCATCTGGGTCAGAATCAGAATCAGACACAGAAGAGGTATTTCCTGACTTTACTGTAAACTTTACTAAAGATGAATTAGGAGAATGTCTGAGTGAAATTATTGAAAGATATCAGCAGCTTCGAGTCAAATTCAAGAACTTGAAAAAGGATCTAGTTTCTGACTCTGAAAAAACTGAGAATCTGAGATTAGAAAATTCTGAGCTAAAAGAAAAAATTTCAAAACTTGAAAATGATTTACAAAACACTCAGAAGGAAACAATCTCAGAGGTTCCCAATAACTCTGATAAGATCATAAAGGAATATGATCATAGCTTTCAGAAGTTCCTTGCTAAAAACATAGATAGAAGCAAGATGGCTTCAATGATCTATCGAGTTAGAAGAAATGGCAGAAAAGGTATAGGATACAAAGGTAAAGTATCCCAATCTAAGAAAGTCATGGACTTAGTTATTAAACGCACTCCTTTAAAATATCACTTCACCTATGGGCACACACATGACTTAAAATATACCAGTAATGATTTTTCTGCTAAACCAAAATTCAAACAGAATTTTGGTAACACTAACAAACAAGGACTCAAAAAGATATGGGTACCTAAGGATAAAATTATATATGTAGCGGATATCTTTGACAACAAGACTAAAACACCAATCATGGTACCTGCACTCTGGATGCTCTCGACACATGATGGGAAGAAAGCATATATTCCAAAGTTTGGAACTTAAATCTGGAAGCTACGTAGGTTTTGGAGGCAATCAGAAAGGGAAGATCATTGGCTTTGGAACTGTTGGTAACGGTAACCTCCCTTCTATTAATAATGTTATGTTAGTAGATGGATTAATGCATAACTTGTTATCCATAAGTCAATTAAGTGATAACGGTTATCATATAATCTTTAATCAAAATTCCTGTAAAGATGTTAGTCAGAAAGATGGATCTATCCTATTTAATGGAAAGAGAAAGAACAACATTTACAAAATAAAACTTTCTGAACTAAAAAGTCAGAACATAAAATGCCTATTGTCTGTCAACAACGAGCAATGGATCTGGCACAGAAGATTGGGGTATGTTAGTATGAGAAGAATATCTCAGATTAACAAACTCAATCTGGTAAGAGGACTTCCTAATCTGAAGTTCAGCTCAGATGCTCTGTGTGAAGCATGTCAGAAAGGAAAGTTTGCAAAACCTCCTTTTAAAGTAAAAAATGTTGTTTCTACCTCTATACCATTAGAACTTCTGCATATAGATCTATTTGGACTAGTGAAAACTGCATCTATTAGTGGCAAGAAGTATGGGTTAGTGATCGTAGATGACTATAGCAGATTGACATGGGTAAAGTTCTTAAGACACAAGGACGAGTCACACTCTGTGTTCGTTGCTTTCTGTAACCAAATCCAAAATGAGAAAGATCTTAGAATTGTCAAAGTCAGAAGTGATCATGGTGGCGAATTTGAAAACAAAAAATTTGAAATATTTTTTAATGAGAATGGCATTTATAATGATTTCTCTTGTCCTAGAACTCCCCAACAAAATGGAGTTGTAGAATGAAAGAATAGAACTTTACAAGAAATGGCTAGAACCATGATCAACGAGACTAACATTGCTAAGAACTTATGGGCAGAAGCAATTAACACATCATGTTACATTCAGAATAGAATCTCCATAAGACCTATTCTGGACAAGACTCCATATGAACTGTGGAAGAACAGAAAGCCCAGCATTTCATATTTCCATCCATTTGGATGTATTTGTTTTATGCTTAACACCAAAGAACATCTGAACAAGTTTGACTCTAAAGCATAGAAGTGTATAATGTTAGGATACTCTGAACTCTCAAGAGGCTACAGAGTATACAACACAGAAACACAGATTGTAGAAGAGTCAATCAGTGTTAGATTTGATGACAAGCTTGGCTCTCAAAATTCAAAGCAAAATGAATCTCTTGCAGATATAGAAGTTCAGTTCACAGGTACTGAAGGCAATACATCAGAAGTTCCCAACAAATACTCACAAACAACACCAGAAGGAAATGTCACAAACACTACAGCAACATCTGAAGAACTTCTCCAGAAAAGACTATCCAGAAGCAGCCTAGCTCACTCTGAAGACAAAATTCTGGGAAAGAAGGAAGATCCAATCAGAACAAGATCCACATTCAGAAATTCTGAAGAATCTCTCATGGGATTGGTATCTCTGATTGAGCCAATTACCATTGATGAAGCTCTTCTGGACAACGACTGGATACTGGCTATGCAGGAGGAATTAAATCAATTCACCAGAAATGACGTATGGGATCTCGTTCCCAAACCAAAAGGGTTCAACGTCATTGGAACAAAATGGGTATTTGGAAACAAACTGAATGAACAAGGAGAAGTTATCAGAAACAAGGCACGACTGGTCGCACAAGGTTATAGTCAGCAAGAGGGGATAGACTATACAGAAACCTTTACTCCAGTCGCCAGGTTAGAATCTATCAGACTCTTAATCTCTTTTGCTGTGAATAATGGCATCACTCTCTATCAGATGGATATCAAAAGTGAATTTTTAAATGGATACATTGATGAAGAAGTTTATATGCACCAACCCCATGGGTTTGAAAATTCCAAACATCCCGAATATGTTTTCAAACTAAAGAAATCACTATAATGTCTGAAACAAGCTCCCAAAGCTTGGTATGAAAGACTAAGTAGTTTTCTGTTAGAAAAGGAATTCACCAGAGGGAAAGCGGACAAAACTTTATTTTGTAAGTCATTTAAGAATGACATTTTAGTTTGTCAAATTTATATAGATGATATAATATTTGGATCTACTAAATCTTCTCTGGGAAGAGAATTTGCTAAGTCTATGCAGGCAGAGTTTGAAATGAGCTTGATGGGAGAACTCAAATTCTTTATGGGCATTCAGATCAATCAAACTCCAGAAGGAACCTACATACACCAGAGCAAATACGTCAAAGAACTTCTGAAGAAAATTGACCTATCAGAGTGTAAGCCATCTAAGACTCCAATGCATCCCACATGCATTCTGGAAAAGTAAGAGGTAAGTAAAACAGTAGAATAGAAGATCTACAGAGGTATGATTGGTTCTCTCTTATATCTTACAGCTTCAAGACCTGACATTCTATACAGTGTATGGTTATGTGCGAGATTCCAATCAGATCCTAGAGAATCTCACTTAACAGCTGTTAAGCGAATTTTCAAGTATCTGAAAGGTACTACTAGTCTTGGTTTGTTTTATAGAAAAACTAGTGAATACAATTTAGTAGGGTACTGTCAAGCTGACTTCGCTGGAGACAGAGTAGAAAGAAAAAGCACTTCTTAAAGCTGCCAGTTTCTGGGAGAAAATCTGATATCATGGACCAGCAAGAGGCAATCCACAATTGCTTTGTCAACAACTGAAGCTGGATACATAGCAGCTGCTGGATGCAGCACACAGATTCTCTGGATGAAAAGTCAACTTGAAGACTTCAACATATTTGAGAGTAACATTCCTATATTCTATGATAATACTTCTGCAGTATTTTTATCTAGGAATCATATTTTTCACCCTAGGGCTAAGCATATAGAAATAAAACATCACTTTATTAGGGACTATATTCATAAAGGAACCATTTCCTTAAAATTTATTGACACAGACCATCAATGGGCTGATGTCTTTACTAAACCACTTTCTGAAGATAGGTTTAATTTCATTCTGAAACATCTCAGTATAAAATTATGTCCAGAATAAGAGTTTTATTTATATACATTAACCCTCAAAATTTTATGTTTTCTTTGTGAACATCTGATCAACAAGTCTTCAGAAGTTAGAAGGACAGTTGCATCAGAATCTATCTAAGAAGATCTGAACGGTTCATTTTAAAGATAGAGGCGTGTAGTTCACATTATCAACATTTGTCATCCTCTCACAAGTGTCCTTCTAAGGCTGAACACGCATTCAAATTCTGAAGGGTCTAAGGCTTTGATTGGGTGCATTGAGACGCATGTCATTGGTAACTGTTTCTTATCTCCACGCCATCCCTTATTTTCAGGATTCATAATTGTTGTGTAATCATTAATATTTTTCTCTTTCTTATTGATTAAGTTTTCAAATTGATTATAAATACACATTCACTATCACTTTCACTTCTTCTCGCTTCTATTTCCTCTCTAGTTTTAGTTTGCAAAAACCCTTTTTCTCAGAAATCTCAATCAGTTATGTGAACAATAGCTTCATCTTCAAGCGCTAAAAATATTCAATGTGCTCCTGGTTCATCTTCATCAAAAGCATAACAGTACGAAGAACCATCAAGAACCTTACTCACTCCAATTGATTCTCTTGAGGTTCTCTGCGAGCATATCATCGACTTTTAAAGCATGAAGGAGAATGGGTTTGATCTTACTACAGATGTAGCTATTCAAGGTTGGAACGGGTATTTCGATCGTCTTCTAGGTCTAGTGTTCCCAATATTGATAAAGGAATTCTGGATTCATGCAACCTCCTCTAATCACCAAGTAACGTCTTATGTAATAGGGAAGAAAATTGCAATCACTGGAGATTTGATTGCAAAGCTGATTGGTTATAATGGCGGAGGAATCCGTTGCAGCGAGATGGCTGAGAAATGTTCTGAACTAAGAGCCATATCAAGAGTAATCTTCACTTCTAGGAAGCCATCCAATAAGATTAAAGATCTGAAGGACTACTTCAGAATCTGGGCAAAGATCATTATGGGTTGTATCAACCACAGGAAGCCAACAAGCTCCTGACTACATAAATATTGATCAACGGTTTCTGTTATACTTCATTGCAAAGAAGATAAAAATAAACCTTCCTCACTTGCTTTTCAATCATCTGAGAACAAGCGTGAGGGAAACAAGAGAAGATGAAAGAACCAAGAGGGATTGGATACCTATGGGCGGGTTAATTTCAGATATTCTGACTGAGAATAGGTTAATATAGTATCTGACTGAAGCTCAGCAGATAAGCACGCTGGAGTCATGTGCTGGAAAACCCCTTAATGCCAAGAACCTTAAAAAGATGAAGATTATTGACAAAATTAAGAAGGATCCAACCATTTCTACAAAGGAAGTCGTCACATCAAGGAGAATCCCTCTGAAAGATTTTCCTCTATTTTCTGAAATTGATACTTCACCAGAAATAGTGGTCAGATATTTAGAAGCATGCAAGAAGGATGGAACTGCTCCAGAGCTAAACATTCATGATCTGCGTCAGCAAGCTCTAGATGTTGTCCTAAAGAAGTCCAGAAAAAGAAAAGTTGCAGGAGAAGAATCTTCTCACAAAACTCCAAAAGTTGCTAAAAATAAAGGTAACTCTTCTTTTATTTCTGTTGTAGAATCAGTAGTTTTTCCAACATCTGAAATACCCTCCTCTCCAAAACCAATAGAAGATCCCTCACCTCAAACTTTTGAAGATTTTGATATAGAGTTTGACCCCTCAGTAACTCTAGAAAACATATTAAACGAACCTCTCTCTCCCAATCCACATTTTAAACAAAATCAGCCAGAACTTGCTAGAGTTCTTTCTGATATTGATCAATTTAAACCAGATTTTCAAACTCCTCAAATAGAAAATCCAAACTTCCAAACCACTCACCTTGAAAATCCAAACGCTACCGCTTCCCAATAAGAAAATTCATACACAAACTCTGATACCACCACACCAATTCTTGGAATAACAGAACCTCTCATGGTTTGACAACCTCTCTCCATCCAAGACATTCCAGAAATTCCATCACCTTACATTCCACTCCACCAAACACACCTTCATCACCAATCATCATTTTTTATTCTCCTACTCCCTCTCTTATTAACCCTCCAGATGATCACCTTAGAACAGTCATAGACTTAGAAGCGCTGGATCACCTTGCCTCAACCTCTCACAAAATTTCCATTCCCAAACCAAAACCAACTATAACCAAAGCAGATGCTGGTAGAAATTTATTGATTTTTGAAACAGAAATAATGGAATGGGTTAACTCTTTGAAGCAAGCAAGCTTAGAAAATCCAAATCCTGCTGCTTCTGATTCTTATTGGAATCAGTTCAGAAGATGGTTCAACTCAGAATCCCAGAAACTCAAGGAATTAAGTTATGAGCTGGCCTAACAGAACTTTTGTGATCAGCTGAAAGTTTTCAAGGATCAAGTTTTGAGTCACTAGGAAAGGAAATATATTCTTCTGATGGACAATGCTCCCTAGAAAGAGCACCAACCTTCATAAGTTATTGAACTATGCTCTGAAAGTCTTCCTCTGGCTATTATTCAAGGCAAAGGCAAAGCAACTGAAGAAGCCACTGAATCAGAAACTGCTAGAGTGTTCTGAGAAACTTGCATCTTCTGTGGATACACCAGCTTCATCTTTGGTTATGCAAACTCTATAAGAGTTAAAGAAATAGAATGCAGTAATCAAAGAAAGATTGGACAAGCAAGAAGACACGAGCAAAGAAATCAAGGAAATGCTAGGAAAACAGGAGAAATCAAGCACTCAGATTAAGAGCTTGCTGGAAGCGTTGTTCACACGACTTCCCCCTCCTCAATCTTAGTTTTCTTTTAACTTGTTTTCTGCATTCATTTATCTTGTTTTATTTGGCTTTGAAAGTGTTATGGAAATCATGTTTTAATATAACTCATCTTTTTGACTCTGAATATTAGTGTTTATATTGCTTTTTGATTCCTGAAAAAAGGGGGAGAACGTAAGATATTTTCAATAACATTATATCGAGACAAAGTCTCAAACATTTTGAATATCATAACTTCTCGTTTTTTTTCTGAAAGAAAAACAGGAACAAAGCTTTGATAAAGACAGAAGGAGATGCATCAAAAGCTCTTATCAGAATGAACTTCGGGGAAGTAATTCATCTTTATCTGAGTACTCAACTCAGGGGGGAGACTCTCTAATTCTTTATGTTCTGTCTATTTTAATTGAAATATCCTAGTTTTTGTAATCATAAAAAAGGGGGAGATTGTTAGAACATAGTTTGATTCTACAACCCTCGTAAGAGTTTTGATGATAACAAACACAAAGAACAATTATGCACTCTAAAATTATATTTTGTTTTGTAGAGAAGTTCTGATGGAAGTAGATCAGAAATTAAACTACAAGGTTGTTCCTGCTGTGAACGTAGACTACTCTTAGAAAGTTTTGATGAATGAAGATCAGAAGTTGCGCTAATAGAAAGACGTTTTAACTCTGAAAGAAAGTCTAACGCTGCAAACAGGACCTTATGATTATGACCTTCCAAAGTTCTGAAGCAAGCAGCAGACAGATTCCTTAATGTTCTGAAGTGTTACTATTCATCAAAGTTATATCAATTGCAACGGCTATAAACAGACAGGGATCTTTTATTTGAGGAAAGTGCATTAACTGACATTTATCAGGTTTCAAAATACTCAAGTTGCGCTTATTTAAACAAGGGATGAGGATAAATCATTCACGATTTACACACTAAAATTGACATATTCTTCAACGCTGCTACTCCTCATTCATACTACTCTTTAAACTATACATCACAAGTCTGTGATACTATTTTTGTAAAGAAAACATATTGTACACTTCTTTACTCATACTTTGTTTAGTGCAATTCCTTGAGATATATCGGGTTGTGGTTATACTCAAGAAGACTTTGGAAGTAGTCAGAGTAGTTGTGTAATCAAGTTTGATTAGTGAATTAATACCTCGTTGGAGAGAGGTGAAATCACCTTGGCGGGTGGACTGGAGTAGTTTGAGTTCAAACGAAACAGGATAAAAATCATCGTGTTATTTGCATTAATTTTTTAAGATCCCAATTCAACCCCCCCCCCCCCCCCCCCCTCTTGTGTTTTTCAATTCTTCACAAAGGATCCAGTCCATCTCGACCGCAGTTTACCTGGGAAATTCGCAATTGGGAGTTGAATGGGAGTATTGTGTCCCCTACTCAAAAATATTTTCTCGCAATGTGTTTATCATGCCATGCTTTAGTTCGTTCTTTGTATATTATGGCATTCTCGTAGGCATATTGTCTTAGCTCATCTAGTTCTTGGATATCTATCATTCTCTTGTTACCTACTTCAAGATAGTCCATATTTAGCGTTTTAATGGGACAATAGGCTTTATGTTCTAATTTGAAAGGTAGATGGCAAGATTTTCTATATACGGGGTTAAAGGGGGTTACTCTAATGAGGGTTTTATAGGCAGTTCTATAAGCCCATAATGTGTCAGTCAGTTTATAGGACCAATCCTTTCTAGAGGTCGATATAATCTTTTCTAAGATTTTCTTTATCTCTCTGTTTGAAACTTCTACTTGACCATTGGTTTTCGGATGATATGGTGTAGCTACTTTATGTCTTATGCCATATTTGTTCAGGAGTTTCTCATAAACTCTAGAAATGAAGTGTGATCCTTCATCGCTTATTACTAAACGGGGGGTACTGAACCTAGGAAATATGTAGTTCTTAAACATCCTAATCACTACTCGTGTATCATTGGTAGGAGAAGTTATAGCTTCGATCCATTTAGACATGTAGTCTATTACGACGGGTATATATTTGTTTCCTATATACGAGGGAAAAGGTCCCATAAAATTAATTCCCAAAACGTAAAATATTTCTACTTCTTAGATGTTTCTAAGGGGCATATCATCGCGCCTCGATATTTTCCCAGTGCATTGGCACCTGTCAAAATTAATTATAAATGCATGCGCATCTCGCCATAGGGTTGGCCAGTATAGGCCTGCTTGAAGAATTTTAGTGCAAGTTTTATGTGTGATCGCATGTCCTCCACATGGGGAAGAATGGAAATGAGTTATGGTACTTAGTATCTCCTCTTAGGGTACACAACAACGATGTATATGGTTGGTTCCTCTTTTGAAAATGAGGGGTTCATCCCAATAGAAATGATTCACATCATTGAAGAATTTCTTCCTTTTTTGGTAAGTCAGATCTGGAGGTAAAATGTTTGCTGCCAAGTAGTTAACGAAATCAGCGTACCAAGGTACTCTGGTTATTACTTGAGCAATTTCAATGATAAACTCTTCCCTATTTGAGTCATGGTTCTTATCCATAGGATTGTTGATCGATGTTATTAATCTCTCATATGTGAAATCATCATTGATAGGGACATGATCAGGTTTAAGGTATTCTAATCTAGAGAGGTGGTCGGCAAACCATGTTCTCTATTACTTTCTTATTGCAGATCTCTAAATAAAATTCTTGTAGTAAAAGAATCCAGCGGAGTAGTCTAGGTTTTACATCTTTCTTACTTAGTAGATAACGTATGGCAGCATGGTCAATGTAAACTATGATTTTTGCTCTAACTAAATAGGAACGGAATTTGTCGATTGCAAATACCACAGCTAAGAGTTCATTTTCTGTTGTGGCATAATTTAGTTGTGTTGTGTCTAAAGTCATCCTGGCATAGTATATCACGTGTAATCTTTTATATTTTCGTTGTCCTAGGACAACGCCTACTACAAAATTTCTAGCATCACACATAATCTCGAATGGTATGTTCCAATCAGGTGGTTGCATGATGGGTGCAGAGATTAGTGCTTCTTTGAGAAGTTTAAATGCCTCAAGGCATTTCTTATTGAATATGAATTTGGCATCCTTCATTATAAGGCCAGTTAAAGGTTTGGTTATTTTGGAAAAATCTTTAATAAAATGTCGGTAAAAACCGGTGTGTCCAAGAAAACTTCGGATTTCTCTAATCAATTTTGGAGGTTGCAGGTTTTCTATAATTTCAATTTTTGCATTGCCAACCTCAACGCCTCTTTCTGATACTATGTGTCCTAGGACTATGCCTTTTGTGGCCATGAAGTGACATTTTTCCCAGTTTAGTACAAGACTGAATTGCACTTATCTTTCTAAGATTTTCTCCAAATTTTCAAGGCAATTCTTGAAATCAGATCCGCATATAGAGAATTCATCCATGAATACTTCCATGATCTCACCCAAAAAATCAGCAAATATTGACATCATACATCGTCGGAAGCTCGCGGGTGCGTTACATGATCCAAAGGGCATTCTTCGATAGGCAAATGTTCCATAGGGGCATGTGAATGTTGTTTTCTCCTGATCATCAGGGTGGATAAGGAATTAGAAGAAACTGGAATATCCATCTAAATAACAAAAATATGAGTGTCTCGCTAAACGTTCTAACATTTGGTCTATGAAGGGAAAAGGAAAATGTTCTTTCATAGTTGCTTTGTGTTGTACCCTAAAATTTTCCCTCTCATTCATCAATAATTTTCTCACAAGATCACCTTGACTCAAGACTGCACTAGGGTTTGATCAGCTCAAGACACCTCCTTAAGCATTGATGACCAAAATTAGGGTTTGAATTTGCACAAGGATTTTTTAACTTCCAATGACCCATATTAATTTCATGGATCATTATGGAACCCCAAGATTACTCATGTCAAGTTTCAAACCTTGGATCACACTTTTGCTCAGTCAATTGAGCAGTTGACCTAAAAATCAGCTGTATTGGGGAAAAAGTCAACTATGGCCAATTCACAGTCAAACTTCATAATTTTTTGTCCACATCAACATTTTAGACTCATATGTATCATTTGATCAAGTTTGGACCAAAATTCCTCAAGAAAATTGATCAAATCTCCAAAAGGGCAAAATGGTCAAAATTAGGGTTTTGACTAGGAAAGGGCAATTTCTGATTTTTTGACCTAGAAAATGGTCAATTGGTTTAAGGAATGATATCAAGATTCCAATTGCATCATTTTCACCTAATGACATGGTTCAAAACATTGCAAGTCCATTGGATTGGCAGATAAATTTTTCAGTTAACTGATCAAAAGTCAACTTTATACTAAAAAAGTAAAACTTTGACTTTTTGGTCAAACTCAAGTGCCAAAGATAATAAGTCATCAAAACATGTCAAAATATGAAATTTATTCATCAAGAAATCAAAAAGTCAAGATTTCATTTTGAAAAGTCAAAATTTCTAAACTTATAAATTTTTCTAAGTGTTGGAAATTTCATGTTTTTTCATAACTTTGAACAAATGTTTCACTATGATGCAAGATGATTCAAGAGAAACTTCCAACATGAAATTTGTAGATCTCCATGAAATCTAAAACTTTTCTTTAAACAACTCCTTCCAAAAATGCTTGGATCTCAAGTTATAATTTTATGAACATGTGGTCATGAAACTAAACACTTAGTGAAATTTTGCCATAATTTGGTCAGGATTTTGACCCAACTTCATGGCACTTTTTCATATAGTTCCAAGGGGAATCTTCAAAAGAAATTCAAATATGGGTTGAAGAGCACATTTCAAGCTTTTAAAAATATCCAATAACTCCTTGAGATCATTCTTGAGTAGGGAGAATCGAAGAGATGAAATTAGGGTTTTATCACTTTAATTACAAGTCATTTTAGTGATGAACAAAATTCAAATTCAAAGCTATGTTGCATAAACACTACTTTGCAGGACTCAAACTTGTTAGGCACTCCATAATTAATGGTTTACACAGTTGTTAGAGGCCTCACTTCAAGCATTCAATGCATGGACATGCTTTTTATCCATTTTGGAAGAAAGGTCACATTGCCATTTTGATAAAGTGAATTTTTTGTACAAAACTTGTTCTTGAGTCTTGCACTTGTTCTTTTATAATCAAACAGGTCCTATAACTCATGAGAAATGTTTCAAACACTTACAATCACCCATCCCATGCTTGTACCTCTCCTTGAAACTTGCTTCCCTCTTTTCTTCAAAATCAAGTAACCTAGCCAAAAGCTAAGAACTTGTACTTCTGACTTGCCAATGCACTCAAACACTTTTGTTTATACATACACAAACAATTTGACACATAACACACGAATTCTCAAGCCTGGAAATAACCTAGAACTCAAAAACACACTACGCACTTCCATTTCATACAAACTGACCAAAAACTTGAAACTCATAATCTACTCGTGCGTTTCTTGGCCTTTTGGTTTCTAAAGTTTCTAAACCTCACATAGAATCAATCCCACGCCCTGTTTTAGAACTGTAACACCATTAACACCATCCTCCATTTTCAAAAACTCAACTTTGCACATTGACTTCTCCAGACCATTTCAGCCATCCATTGTTTAAGCTAATCATTGCATTAGCTTCCTAGGACCTCAAGGAAGCTAACATGATCATCACCATCACTTGAAACAAGCTCAAACTCAAAACACGATTTCCAGTTTTGAGGTAAGTTTTCTCAACTTGGAACTCTTCATACAGGCATCATCAATGATTTATTTGTGAATAAAACATGTAGATATCATTGCCCTGAAGCTAACCATGTCCATAGTTTCCATTAATTTTGCTTGAGCTTAGAGAATTTTGAAACTGAAATTTCAGAGACTTTTAGGGTTCAGATTAGGGCCATTAAAATTCATGCTTATCTTTGATCTATAGTTTTAATGCTTTACATTTCTGAAACTGTGAGAAAATTTGCTACAAGTTTCATGTTTACAATTTTCATTTTTGATGAGAAACGAGCAAGTTAGAGTTGGTCTAGCTGGAGGTTAAAGATGAAGTTATCAGGGCGTGTTTTGCCTTGTATATTTATTGTTTTGCTTATGTTAACGGGTGTATAGCCACCCCAGTGGCAGAAGCGGGCTCCTGTAACCTTTGGGACCTGTGTTAAAGCCCCAGTGGTACCTTTTTGTGTTTTTACATGTTTTTACATGTTTTTGCATTTTTTGACCTTTTTTCCAGGGCGCCTGGACCTTTGGGATTTTTGTTGTCTCTTTTTTATTTTTACTAGCTAACCCCCCTGTGGACTACTTGCACCCCTGGCCCAGGTTTTTTATTTTTATTTTTATTTTTTATTCATTTCATTTTTATTCTCTTAAATATTTTTCCTAATATTGAAAAATCACAACAAAAAAATTCATTTTAACTTAGTTTATTTTATTTTTTCTCACAAAAAATATTTTATTTAACTACACATTATTTATTTTATGTACTAGTCTTGTAAATTAAATTAAAACTAGGTTAATATTTATTTTCTCTTTACACCTATTAAAATATATTATTTTAATGTAAAAAAGGCTAAAAAAATTTTATAATACTATAAATATTTTCAAGACAAAAATACCAAAAAACACTTTTCTCATAAACTTATTTTCTTTTATTTTAACTAATAGATTTAGGGTTTTGTTAAAAAATCTTTTCTTAAACAAATTTAGGGTTTACTTTTTTTTATTAATTATTTTCTTTAATTAATTAGGTTAAGACAAAATCTTTTTCTCTAAAAATCCAAACAAATATCCATTTACTTCACATTTTATATTTTTTTGTACATTTATTCACTTTTGTACATTGTATCCATTTAATTCCTTGTATATTGATACCCATTCAATATGGTTGTAATAGACTAACTAGGTTTCCTCCCCATAAATGTTGTAATAGCGTAGTTACTTTAAATTTCGCAATTTATCGCTTTTATATATAACATGCAAGTAATTAGGGTTTGTATGGAAAGACTAAAACTAATACTTAGAAAACCCTAATTCAAGACAAAAACAAGCATGAAAATAATACATTTGTACACAAGCACCCCTAGGGTTATCCCACTTGGTTGCCTTATACAAAATGGTCATATTACGCATGTAAAGTATCTTAGCAAAAACAAAGCAAATACAAGATCATAGTCCCTCGATGACACTATCTAAGTTGCCTTTCAAATTATCTTAGTCCCTCAAAAAGCATGCTAATATACCTTGCAACATTGCTAATCATGGTTATACGATGACCCATGCTCGTCCCATTTACATCTAAAGATAGGGTTACTTACCATATCAATGGTGAGGTAACAATGTCAAAGGAAAAAGGAAATGAACATGAAAGACTTTTTGAGTAGGTAGAATGCTACTAATTACTTGCTCAATTTCAAAACAAAACATCGTTTCTATTTTCAAAACAAACACCTACACTTTCAAAACATCTTACAAAACTTGAAAACATTTTCAAAAAATCAACATCTTTGTATACATTCTTACGAACGAGAATCATTACAAAGTTTGCCTGAACAATGGCCTCTTTATAAAATACTTTCAAAAACCACACCAAGCACAATTTCAAACAAAAAGCAAGTGATCTAGCAAGTAACTAAGAGCTCATGGAAAACCATGGATGAAAAGGGTGCTAATACCTTCCCTTTTCATAATCTACCCCCCGAACTCAAGAAATAATCTCAAAGGTCTTTCCTGTGCTTTTTCACCTTTCCTTTTGGATAAAAGAAAAGTCGGTGGCGACTCTTGCTAACTGCAACATTTGCAATCAAACGCAAAACCTTCAAGTCAGTTCTCCCACCGTATCACAGAACTGGCGACTCTGTTGGGGAATGTTCTAAAAAGTCGGGTTACCTTAGGGTTAGATCACATTTATTTGCTTGCATTGTTTAACTTATATGCTTTACATTATGGTTCTTTGTTTGGGTTTGAATCCTCTACCCGGGTTTAGGATACATTATAGGTAAGTAGCAATACATTGTGGAAACTGTGCGGGGTATGTCGACATGGTCTAAGCAATAGCTACGTTAGTGCGACATATTTGTGGGTACCGGTAGCCTTTGAGTTCTTCAAAGAGAATACGGGGCCGCTGAGTGATGTTGTGAAGCACTAATGAACTTTTAGAACCATTACTTGATCAACTTGGCCTTTAGGACGTAGTGAGATGACCGGCTTTGGTGCAGTTCGAAGTTGGTAGATACTCGATACTACACTCGTTGAGGTTTGGTTTCTTGGGATATTTAAGTCGCCATTAAAGAGGATTGTGTTGAAACAATGACCAAGGAAACAGACCAGTGATATTGAGCTCCTTAGAACCCGGTTACTATTACTAGGACAGGTTGAGCCAACTAAACTTTAAGAGGGTACTTACCTATGAGACTCCATGCAAGCATAAACCTAAGGACTTGTTTGCTTTGTTTATATATGCATACTTGTACATAAAATCATGAACATCATACACATTCACTAACCATTTCAAGGATTTTTGGATGTATCTTTGTTTTATTTTATAGGATATGGATTCTCTTCGCAGGAAAACTATTCAAGTCAACCTTGTAAGGATCCCTCCACAACTTAAGGAGCTAGCTTCAAGGATTCCTGAAAACTCACCATTCACCGAGAGACATGGTCGCCTACTCAACATGGTCACCTCTAACACATATGAGGACCTGATGAAGGTGCTCTTTCAGTTCTTTTACCCCTTACACCATTGCTTCACATTTCCCGACTATCAACTTGTGCCTACTTTAGAAGAATTCTCCCGACTATTGAGAATTCCCATTCTCAATCAACTACCTTTCAACGGTACGGAAAGAGACCCAAAGCTAGAAGATATTGCTCAAGCTCTACACTTGCACTCATCTGATGTCATAACTCATTGGGAAACTAGGAGTGGTGTCAAGGGTTTCCTAGCAAAGTTCTTGTTTGAGAAAGCCCAAAACTGTTGGAACTCCTTGGATTTACAAGCTTTTGAGGAAATAGTGGCTCTCCTCATCTATGGGATGGTTTTGTTTCCAAATCCTGACCAACTCATAGACGTGAACGTCGTTAAAATCTTCATATCCCGCAACCCGGTGCCTACTTTTCTAGGAGACATCCTACACTCCTTTCGCACTCTCACTATTATGAAAAGAGGTGTCCTTATGTGTTGCACTCCTCTCTTGGCAAGATGGTTTATTTCGTATCTTCCCCAATCTGTATTAAGGAACGAGCAAGGTTCAAGGTGGTCACAAAGGTTGATGACGCTCAAACATTAAGAAATTCATTGGTGCTCCCGATCCATAGAGAATGTTACTATTGTTGACCATTGTGGAGAGTTCCCTAATGTCCCCTTACTTGGAATTATGGGAGGTATCACCTACAACCCCTGTTTATCTTTAAGACAGTTTGGTTACGCCCGAAGGGATGGCCCACATGAGATGCTGATTCAAGGTTTGGTATTTGACTACGACAACGACGATCAAGGTCTTCGCCAGAGATTTATCCGAGCTTGGAGGATGTTGAACAAGGTAGATAGAAAGACTTTGGGGCATAAAAACTCCATCCCTCTTGAGCCTTACCTCAAATTGGTACGAACTCGTGCTCAGAGTCTTATGATGCCTTATCCCTCCATTCTCCCGGTAATCATTGAGCCTGTCATGGAAGGAGATGTTCCATACACTATCCTACATCCTGACATGCCCACCTCTCTTGAAGACTTACAAAGAGATTAGATACAACTCAAGGGGGGAGAGATACTTTAGAAGCCCAATTATGTGCAAGAGAGAAGAAGGTTTTGGAACTCACTAGACTACTTCATGAGGAGCAGACTCTGAATGCCTACATTGCACCAAAGAGGATGCGTACTACCTTTTTATCTTAGAGTTTTTGTATTATTTTTATCCAAGAAGGCATTAATGTACTCGAGCTTTAATCTATTAATATAATGTGTGTTTCCTTTTTGTATAAAACAAATTTGAATCTTAAAATCCTTGAAATCATTGCATACGCATTTACCATTCAT
Source organism: Vicia faba (assembly GCA_948472305.1). Classification (NCBI taxonomy): domain Eukaryota; kingdom Viridiplantae; phylum Streptophyta; class Magnoliopsida; order Fabales; family Fabaceae; genus Vicia; species Vicia faba. The sequence continues at coordinate 597,303,436 of OX451737.1, forward strand.
CATAACATAAGAAGGTTTCTTGCAACAAGTCTCCTCATCTCTCTATTGCTTATTTCAGTAAGATGGATCTCGAGCAGACATTGAAGGACCTCCAAGCTCAGAATGCACAGTTTCAACAGTTGTTCTTAACTCTAGCCAAAGGACATGAAGAGTTGAAGACCTTGCTGGTTGAAGAGAAAAAGAAGAAAAAGAAAATAACCGGAGTTCTAAACATGGGAAGAAGATTACAAGGACAAACAAGAAGGGCCTTAGACTTTGCAACGACATCCAGTGAGAAAGACAATCAAGATGGGAGAGGCAAGGAAACAGTTGTTCAGTCTGATTTAGAAGAAGAAGAGGAAGAAGAAGACTATTCTGAAGAACAATGCCCTCCAGCCGACAACAAGTATAAGCATCTAGAAGAACGGTTGAGTGCAATGAAAATCCAAAAAGTGACTGGCTTGGACTTTGAGGAGTTGGGCTTAGGTCAGGGATTGTCATTCCTCCCAAATTCAAAGCACCTGTGTTCGCCAAATATGACGGAGTCTCATGCCCTAAAATGCATCTCCGGTCCTATGTGAGGAAAATCCAGCCTCATACCGCTGACAAAGATTTATGGGTACACTTCTTCCAAGACAGTCTATCTGGAACTCAACTTGATTTGTTTTATCAGTTAGAAAGAGCCAATGTTCATAACTGGGAGGATCTTGCCACAGCCTTTTATAAACAATACCAATACAATGCTGATCTTGCCCCTACCCGTACTCAACTCCAGAGTATGGCCATGGTTTCAAGTGAAGGCTTCAAGGACTATACGCAAAATTGGAGGGACTTGGCCGGAAGAGTTCAACCCCCCTATCTGAAAGAGAGTTGGTAGACATGTTTTTAGGCACCTTGTCTGGTCCCTTCTTCAATCATTTAATTGGGAGTTCATTGGCAGTTTTTACTGAATTGATATTGACCGGAGAAAGGGTAGAAGCCGGGATAAAGAATGGAAAGATTCAAAAAGATACATCCCTTCGCTTTTGTAAGGAAGCCATTCATCGGAAAGAAAGAAGTGGTTGTTGTATATCCTTAGAGAAATCAAGATAGGGCCGAACGCCGTCCAATGGTGGGGGTTGTTATGATTTCTAAACCTGCACATGATCAGCAAAGAAACAACCAACCAAGAATGGAAAGACCAATCAGACAGTTCACCAGAATTAACATGACCCTATCTCAAGTATTTCCACATCTGTTAAGATCCAACCTAGTGACTTTGAAAGAAGCTCCAAAGAACCCTAACACAACCTCTCCTCACTATCGTCCTAATGCCCGTTGTGCATACCACTCTGAGAGTCCCGGCCATGACACTAATAACTGTTGGGCTCTAAAGAACAAAGTACAAAACCTCATTGAAGCCAAAGAGATTGAATTCAATGTGCCAAAAAATCCCAATGTCATTTCTGCCCCTATGCCCAAGCACGACCATAATGCCAAGGCCATTGAGGAAGATATGTTTATTACTTCAGTTGATGAGCTTGTGACCCCACTCTTGACTATCAAAAATAACTTGTTGATTTCCGGTGTATTCCTGGGCTGTGATGAAAGTTGTCATTTCTGTTTGGCCTCACCAACCAGTTGTCCTTTATTGAAAGCAGGTGTTCAATACCTAATAGATAACAAGGAAATATTGTTCGAAACAACTTCTGTTCCAACTGTTTCTTATAATGATGTTTCCATCGTGACCATTTCCGACAATTCTTCCAGGGTCTCCACCAAAAGACCCGTTAGAATTACATCAGTTCCAAAAGTAGCTCCTTTGATAATTACAATGCCTGGACCAGTCTCGTATTCGTCAGACAAAACCTTACCATGGAATTATGGAGGGGATGTCTACTACCACGGTATCAAGCAAGATTGGCCAGCTGCTGAAGATTCAAGTTTTGAGAAGGATGACTCTAATATCAGTGATATTGCATGGACTAGCAAGATTACCCGAAGCGGAAGGATATTCTCTCCAGAAATTGCTCCCCTAAAAGCAGTTTATGGACCCGTAATCATTCTTGTTGTTGTTGCTCCTCCAAAGGTTGTTCCCAGTCCTATGATAATCTCTGCTAATACTCCTGCTGACAAAGCTATTACAATCCCCACTATCACCCCTACTAATATTCTTGTTGTCGAATCAACTGAGACTCAAGGTAAAAGCATTCTGATTGAGCCTGTCTGGACGAAGGCATAATCATTGGCTATCCCTGAGACCTCCCGGAAAGAGATGAAGGAAATTCTAAAGATCATAAAAAGGAGCGACTACAATGTCGTTGAGAACCTGGGGCAAACTCCATCTAAAATTTCCATGCTAGCTTTACTACTATGTTCCGAGGCGCATGCAAAGGCCTTGGTAAAATTCCTGAAAACTGCCCATGTACCCCAAGAAACGTCTGTCGATCAGTTCCAAGACTGCGTAGCCAGCTTGACTGCAGATAATGGTTTAGGTTTTTCGGATGTTGATTTAACGCCAAGAGGGAGGAAGCATAATGAGGCATTACATGTCTCAGTGGAATGCAGGGGCATGACTCTAGCTCGTGTCTTGGTTGACACTGGTTCATCTCTAAATGTGTTGCCTAAAAAGGCTCTTGATAGGTTGATTGTGAGGGATTGACATTGAAACCAAGCAGCATAGTAGTGAGGGCCTTTGACGGCTCAAAAAGGATGGTGCATGGGGAAGTGGATATCCCCATAAAGGTTGGAACCCAAACTTTTGATTCAACTTTTTATGTAATGGATATTCGCCCTTCATATTCCTGCTTGCTAGGCTGACCATGGATTCACAATGTCGGCGCTGTTACTTCTACGTTGCACCAAATGTTGAAGTATCTGATTCAAGGGAAAATCATCATCGTTCATGGAGAAGAAGAGTATATGATCATCCATCTCAATTCCTTCAGATATGTGGAATTAGATGGTGAATTTATTGAAACTCCATTCCAGCACTTTGAAGAAGTCCCGCAAGATGTGGCAGTGACCAAGGCCGTATCTCAAGTTCCCAGGATCATAAGGCCTTCACTTAGGATGTCATCTTTGAAGGAGGCCAAGGCAGTAATAGAAGAAGGTGGGTGCATTATTTAGGGACAACTCCCAGATATCCCATACAAGTCTGACAAGTTTGGCCTAGGTTTCACTTCAGGTGCCCAGAAGGCTGTACGCCGTGCTCTTTTTGGAGGACCACCCTTGAAGATCAGCAATCGCGAAGTCAATACGATGGAAGATGATGAAGACAGCTACAACCTGGAGGATTGGATTTTCCCAACTGTCAGTGGAGGGCTCAACAATTGGGAGGCGAGAGATTTCGTCCCGATCACTTTTATCCCACAGTAATTTATCTTTACATTTTGTTGGATCTGTAATATTAAAACAATTCAGACTCTTAAAACCTTGTGTATTACCCGAGGCACCATGGTCCATTTGTAAGGGTTATTATCTCATTTCCATATGACATCAATGAATCATGGACGTTTTTGCATACAAACTTTGTGCTCATTGTTTTTATTTTTTACATTTTCATTTCTTTCAAAGATAGCTATACTCTTACACACACTCACACTCACAATGCAGGTCTACATCCATTCGGGATCCCATGGGTAACGGTTCTGCTATGGCCTTCTGTGACTCCAAAAATCTAATATACCAAGCCGAAGACGAAGGTGAGGAAGATTGTGAAGTACCAGGAGAACTTGTCAGGTTACTACTACAAGAAGAGAGAACCATTCAGCCCCACGAGGAACCAATAGACACCATCAACCTAGGTACCTAAGAAGACAAAATGGAAGTCAAGGTGGGTGCCAATCTGGAACCCAGTGTCAAGAAGCGTTTGATTCAGTTGATACACGAGTATGTTGAGGTCTTTTCCTGGTCGTATGAAGACATGCCAGGACTTGATGTAGATATTGTGGTACATCGTCTACCTACAAAAGAGGATTTCCCGCCATTAAAACAAAACGTCCATCGAATGCGACCAGATATGTCAGAGAAGATTAAAGCTGAAGTCGTGAAGCAATTCAACGCTGGATTCTTGGCCGTCACCTCTTATCCGCAATGGGTTACCAATGTTGTTCCCGTGCCCAAAAAGGACGGCAAGGTACGAATGTGCATGGACTACAGAGATTTGAATAGGGCCAGCCCTAAGGATGATTTCCCACTTCCACACATTGATATTCTAGTTGACAATACGGCGCAGCATAAAGTGTTTTCCTTCATGGATGATTTCTCAGGCTACAACCAAATCAAAATGGCGCCTGAGGACATGGAGAAGACAACCTTTGTCACATAATGGGGGACATTTTGCTACAAGGTTATGCCATTCGGACTGAAGAATGCTGGGGAAACCTATCAGCGTGCCATGGTAGCTCTATTTCACGACATGATACATCACGAAATAGAGGTCTATGTGGATGACATGATAGCTAAATCTCAAACAGAAGAAGAGCATCTTGATCATTTACAGAAACAGTTTGAGAGACCGAAGAAGTACAAGCTGAGGTTGAACCCAAATAAATGCACGTTTGGGGTGAGGTCTGGTAAACTCCTAGGCTTTGTCGTCAACAATGGTATTGAAGTGGATCCTCCAAGGTTAAAGTGATACAAGAGATTCCTGCTCATCGTACCGAGAAGGAAGTCAGAGGATTATTGGGACGTTTGAACTACATTGCCAGATTCATTTCTCATTTGACAGCTACTTGTGAACCAATCTTCAAACTACTGAAGAAAGATCAAGTAGTCAAATGGAATAATGAGTGTCAAACTGCTTTTGACAAGATCAAAGAGTACTTACAAGAGCCTCTTGTTTTAATGCCACCAGTCGAGGGAATACCATTGATCATGTATCTGACTGTTTTGGAAAATTCAATGGGGTGTGTGTTGGGGCAGCATGACGAGTCTGGCCGAAAAGAGCATGATATTAATTACCTGAGCAAAAAGTTTACCGACTGTGAAACAAGATATTCACTGCTCGAGAAAACTTATTGCGCTCTGGCATGGGCTGCTCGCCGGCTAAGACAGTATATGATGACCCATACTACCTTGTTTATATCTAAAATGGATCCAATAAAATACATCTTCGAGAAGCCTGCACTCTCTGGGAGAATAGCGAGATGGCAGATGATCCTGACAGAATATGACATACAGTACACTACCCAGAAAGAAATAAAGGGCAGTGTACTAGCTGATCACCTTGCTCACCAAGCTGTAGATGACTACCAATCCATGAAGTTCGAATTCCCAGATGAAGACATCATGATGGTAAACAACTGAGAAGAATTTAGACCATATGACGGACCTGAACAAGGATCCCGATGGACCTTGGTTTTTGATGGGGCGTCCAACGCACTCGACAATGGTATAGGTGTTGTACTCATATCTCCGGACGGATGTCACACTCCCTTTACGGCAAGACTCTGCTTCAATTATACAAATAACATGGCAGAATACGAAGCGTGCATCTTTGGTCTCAAAGCTGCCATAGACTTGGGGATTAAATCTTTGAATGTATTCGGAGATTCAGCTTTGGTTATTAGCCATATCAAAGGGGAATGGGACACCAAACACCCTAACCTTATCCCTTACAAAGAACATGTTTTGACATTGCTCCCACATTTTTAGAAGATTACCTTCGAGCATTTCCCGCGAGAAGAAAATCAGCTAGCAGACGCACTAGCCATGATGTCATTTATGTTTAAACATAAATGGGATAACGAGGCTCCCTAGATCACCATTGAACGAAGGGAAGAACCAGCACACTGTCACGAGATTAATACTGAAGAAGTAGTGGACCAGCCTTGGTTTCACGAAGTCAAGAGGTATCTCGATACTCAGGAATATCCAGAAGGATCTTCAGTAAACAATAAGAAGTTCTTAAGGAGATTCTCTGCTAAATTCTTCCTTAGTAATGGCATTCTTTACAAATGCAACCATGAATCTGTGTTACTTTGGTGCGTAGATAAGGTTGAAGCTGAAAGTATCATAGCTGAGTTACATGAAGGCACTCTTGGCACCAATTCTAGTGGGCATACAATGGCAAAGAAAATCCTGCGGGCAGGCTATTACTGGTCTACCATGGAAGCATATTGCTATCAACACTCTTGAACTTGCCGCAAGTGTCAAATTTATGCTGAGAAAGTGCACGTACCTCCGATTCCTCTGAATGTCTTGATGGCTCCTTGGTCCTTTTCTATGTGGGGAGTTGATATGATTAGGGATATCAAGCCAACATCCTCTAATGGACACCACTTCATCTTAGTGGCCATTGACTATTTTACCAAGTGGGTAGAGGCAGCTTCTTTCGCTTCGGTTACCAAGAATGTTGTCGCCTGTTTCATCAAGCAGAATCTCATATGTCGGTACGATATTCCGGAGAGAATCATTACAGACAATGGTACAAACCTGAACAATACTATGATCACAGCCCTGTGCGAACAGTTCAAGATCTAGCATCACAATTCTTCCCCTTAGCGGCCAAAGATGAATGGTGTTATCGAAGCTGCAAATAAGAACATTAAAAAGATCATACAGAAAATGACAGTCACATACAAACACTTGCATGAGATGCTACCATTCGCTCTCCACGGGTATCGTACCACATCTCGCACATCAATCGGAGCAACACCCTATTCTCTGGTATACGGCATTGAGGTTGTCTTGCCTATTGAGGTCTAGATCCCATCTTTGAGAATTATGAAGGATGCATGACTAAATGAAGACAATTGGATCCAGACTCGACTTGATCAACTAAACTTGATTGATGAGAAAAGACTTACTGCTATCTGTCATGGTCAAATGTATCAAACGAGGATGATTAAGGATTTCAACAAAAAGGTCAGACGCCAAGTGTATCAAGTTGGAGATCTGGTGATCAAACGTATCATACTGCCGCAAGGTGATCCCAGGGGTAAATGGACTCCTACATATGAAGGACCATTTGTAATCAAAAACATATTCTCTGGTGGAGCACTGATCTTGACCACCATGGATAGTGACGACCTACCGCACCCTGCGAATGCAGACATAGTCAAAAGATACTACGCATAAGAGACCCGCTAGGTTGACACACCTAGGCAAAACAAGGGCATCCCGGCGAACCAAAAAGGTTCGGGCAAAAATTAGGGATAAAACAAAAAAAAATTGTACACCCGGGAAGTTGAAAACTCGAAAGGGCGACTTGGGTAAAAAAAGGTTTCCCGGTGGACTGAAAACCCAAAGGGAGGTCCAGGCAAAAGTTAGGAAATTAAAGCGTGTGACTATGTCCCGTTGGATCACCTTACAGACAACCTTTGGCTTCCACTGACAAACTCATAGGTTCTGATCAATTCAATCATCTTCAGACGAGGCAACAAATGGACAAGATTCTCAGAGATACGAAGGCTATAGCAGAATGGGAACCCCATGGGATTATTGCACATAGCTATCTTCTCTTTGTATCAAAATTTTCATTTTTTACGACGGCATTCTCTTACTAGAATGTTTGTCTCATTGTACAAAAATACTTACTCAAAGTCAATACAAAGATACCCCTCTGAAAGTGCAAAACTATCTGTTTTCTTTACTTTTGTGTTTTGTTTACAAAAACGTCCAAATGATTCATTTTTGAACATATGCATTTGAACATAATTACTGTTTACAAATAAACAAAACAGAAAGACAATCACGAATGGATTTTATAGGTAGGAAAATATCTCTATGCTATTTCCATAAGTCCCCCTCAGTTAGCAGTTTAATCCCCAGCGGAACAAAGCTTCCAATTGTCAATCCCCAATAGAAGTCGTTCAAATTCTCAGGATTTCCCAACAGGGTCTTATAAGCAGCACATGGCATTTCCCTTACAACAGAGTTTATTTCTCCAAGAATAAATTCATCAACACTTAGACTTCACAACATGAAGACTTACATATCTTCGGCAGTAGTCAGGGATTTATTTTCCCCAAATCTAACAAACAGCGCAACAGATTAGCTCACATACGCACACATCGCATCCATATATCATAAACATTGATAACACGAATGCATCATACCATGCATTTCATACAACATGACTTTACATTTTGGCTAACATTTTACCCTTTTCAGGATAAGGTTAACAGATATCATTAACAATGTTCAAAGTTTTTAGATACGCTCCAGACACGGACACCATTCTGATACTCATTCAGATTCAGCTTTCAGATACAGTTCAGATACGCTCCAGACACGGACGCTATTCTAATACCCATTCAGATTCAGCCTTCAGATACAGTTCAGATACGCTCCAAGACATGGACGTTGTTCTGATACTCATTCAAATTCAACTCCCAGATACAGTTAAAATACGCTCCAAGACACGGATGTCATCCTAATACTCATTCAGACTCAAGTTTTGGTACAGTTCAGATACCCTCCAGACATGGATGTCATCCTGAAACTCGTTCATCTCTCAGATACATTTCAGATATGCTCCAGACACGGATTCCATTCTAATACTCATTCAGATTCAGCTTTCAGATACAGTTCAGATATGCTTCAAACACGGATGCCTTTTTGATACTCATTCAGATTCAGCTTTCAGATACTCATTCAGATTCAGCTTTCAGATACAGTTCAGATATGCTCCAGACACGGATGCCATTCTGATGCTCATTCAGATTCAGCTTTCAGATACAGTTCAGATATGCTCCAGACACGGATGCCATTATGATGCTCATTCAGATTCAGCTTCCAGATACAATTTAGATTTGCTCCAGACACGGATGCCATTATAATACTCATTCGGTTTCCCTCTCAGATTCAGTTCAGCAATCACTTTTGGATGGCATTTACAAGCCCATCTCTAACAACTTTCTATCATCTCTCCAAATGGCATCTTTAAGCCCATTCCCTCTACCGTCACATCACCGAGTGCAAATTTCTGGGCACTCTAGTGTCCAATCATCTTCCACCTTCGAGTCACAAATGGCAATACTCGCCAATCTAACTATTCAGGCTTAAGAATATTAAACAGGGGCAGTTGTTGTACCCTAAAATTTTCTCTCTCATTCATCAAGAATTTTCTCACAAGATCTCCTTGACTCAAGATTGCACTAGGGTTTGATCAGCTCAAGACACCTCCTTAAGCACTGATGACCAAAATTAGGGTTTGAATTTGCACAAGGATTTTTGAACTTCCAATTCCCAATATGAATTTCATGGATCATTATGTACCCCCAATATTACTCATGTCAATTTTCAAACCTTGGATCACACTTTTGCTCAGTCAATTGAGTAGTTGACCTAAAAATCAATTGTATTGGGGAAAAAGTCAACTATGGCCAATTCATAGTCAAACTTCATAATTTTTTGTCCACATCAACATTTTAGACTCATATGTATCATTTGATCAAGTTTTGACCATAATTCCTCAAGAAAATTGATCAAATCCCCAAAAGGGCAAAATGGTCAAAATTAGGGTTTTGATTGGGAAAGGGCAATTTCTGATTTTTTTGACCTAGCAAATGGTTAATTGGTTTAAGGCATGATCTCAAGATTCCAATTGCATCATTTTGACCTAATGACATGGTTCAAAACATTGCAAGTCCATTGGATTGACACATGAATTTTTCAGTCAACTGATCAAAAGTCAACTGTATACTGAAAAAGTCAAACTTTGACTTTTTGGTCAAACACAAGTGCCAAAGATCATAAGTCATCAAAACATGTCAAAATATGAAAATTATTCATCAAGAAATCAAAAAGTCAAGATTTCATTTTGAAAAGTCAAAATTTCTAAACTTAGAAATTTTTCTAAGTGTTGGAAATTTCATGTTTTTTCAAAACATTGAACAAATGTTTCACCATGATGCAAGATGATTTAAGAGAAACTTCGAACATGAAAGTTGTAGGTCGCCATGAAATATACAACTTTGCTTTACACAAATCCTTCCAAAAATGCTTGGATCTCAAGTTATAATTTTATGAACATGTGGTCATGAAACTAAACACTTAGTGAAATTTTACCCTAATTTGGTCAGGATTTTGACCCAACTTCATGGCACTTTTTCATATAGTTCCAAGGGGAATCTTCAAAAGCAACTCAAAGATGGGTTGAAGAGAAAATTGCAAGCTTTTTAAGATGTCTAAGAACTCCTTGAGATCATTCTTGAGTAGGGAGAATCGAAGAGATGAAATTAGGGTTTTATCACTTTAATTACAAGTCATTTTAGTGATGAACAAAATTCAAATTCAAAGCTATGTTGCATAAACACAACTTTTCAGACCTCAAACTTGTTAGGAACTCCATAATTAATGGTTTACACAGCTGTTAGAGGCCTCACTCAAGCATTCAATACATGGACATGCTTTTTATCCATTTTTGGAAGAAAGGTCACATTGCCATTTTGATAAAGTGACTTTTTGTACAAAACTTGTTCTTGAGCCTTGCACTTGTTCTTTTCTAATCAAACAGGTCCTATAGCTCATGAGAAATGTTTCAAACACTTACAATCATCCATCCCATGCTTGTACCTCTCCTTGAAACTTGCTTCCCTCTTTTCTTCAAAATCAAGTAACCTAGCCAAAAGCTAAGAACTTGTAATTCTGACTTGCCAATGCACTCAAACACTTTTGTTTATACATACACAAATATTTGACACAAAACACACGAATGCTCAAGCCTGGAAAGAACCTAGAACTCGGAAACACACTACACACTTCCATTTTCATACAAACTGACCAAAAACTTGAAACTCATAATCTACTCGTGCGTTTCTTGGCCTTTTAGTTTCTAAAGTTTCTAAACCTCACATAGAATCAATCCCACACCCTGTTTTAGAACTGTAACACCATTAACACCATCCTCCATTTTCAAAAACTTAGCTCTGCACATTGACTTCTTCAGACCATTTCAGTCATCCATTGTTCAAGCTAATCATTGCATTAGCTTCCTAGGACCTCAAGGAAGCTAGCCTGATCATCCCCATCACTTGAAACAAGCTCAAACTCAAAACACGATTTCCAATTTTGAGGTAAGTTTTCTCAACCTGGAACTCTTCATACATGCATCATTAATGATTTATTTTTGAACAAAACATGTAGATATCATTGTCCTGAAGCTAACCATGTCCATAGTTTCCATTAATTTTACTTGAGCTTAGAGAATTTTGAAACTGAAATTTCTGAGATTTTTAGGGTTCAGATTAGGGCCATTAAAATTCATGCTTATCTTTGATCTATAGTTTTAATGCTTTACATTTCTGAAACAGTGAGAAAATTTGCTACAAGTTTTATGTTTACAGTTTTCATTTTTGATGAGAAACGAGCAAGTTATAGTTGGTCTGGCTGTAGGTTGAAGATGAAGTCATCAGGACACGTTTTGCCTTGTATATTTATTATTTTGCTTATGTTATCGGATGTATAGACACCCAAGTGGTAGAAGCACGCGCCTATAACCTTCGGGACCTAGGTTCGAGCTCCAGTGGTACCCTTTTTGTGTTTTTGTATTTTTTGACCTTTTTTGCAGGGCGCCTGGGCCTTTGGGATTTTTGTTTTCTCTTTTTTTTTTTACTAGCTAACCCCTCTGTGGACTACTTGCACCCCTGGCCCAGGTTTTTTTATTTTTATTTTTATTTTTTATTCATTTCATTTTTATTCTCTTAAATATTTTTCCTAATATTAAAAAATCACAAAAAAAAATAGATTTTCATTTTAACTTAGTTTATTTTATTTTTTTCTCACAAAAAATATTTTATTTAACTACACATTATTTATTTTATGGACTAGTCTTGTAAATTAAAATAAAACTAAGTTAATATTTATTTTCTCTTTACACCTATTAAATTATATTATTTTAATGTAAAAAAGGCAAAAAAGTTTTTATAATACTATAAATATTTTCAAGACAAAAATACCAAAAAAACACTTTTCTCATAAACTTATTTTCTTTTATTTTAACCAGTAGATTTAGGATTTTGTTAAAAAATCTTTTCTTAAACAAATTTAGGGTTTACTTTTTTTTATTAATTATTTTCTTTAATTAATTAGGTTAAGACAAAATCCTTTTCTCTAAAAATCCATATAAATATCCATTAACTTCACATTTTATATTTTTTTGTACATTTATTCACTTTTGTACATTGTATCCATTTAATTCCTTGTACATTGATACCCATTCAATATGGTTGTAATAGACTAACTAGGTTTATATTCTTGCAATCCCCATTCAATTTGTATACCCCCCCCCCCCCCTCCCTACAAATGTTGTAATAGCGTAGTAACTTTAAATTTCGCAATTTATCGCTTTTATATATAACATGCTAGTAATTAGGGTTTGTATGGAAAGACTAAAACTAATACTTAGAAAATTCTAATTCAAGACAAAAACAAGCATGAAAATAATACATTTACACACAAGCACCCTTAGGGTTATCCCACTTGGTTGCCTTATAAAAAATGGCCATATTACGCATGTAAGGTATCTTAGCAAAAATAAAGCAAATACAAGATCATAGTCCCTCGATGACGCTATCTAAGTTTCCTTTCAAATGATCTTAGTCCCTCAAAAAGAATGCTAAGATACCTTGCAACATTGCTAATCATGGTTATACGATGACCTACGCCCATCCCGTTTACATCCAAAGATAGGGTTACTTACCAAATCAACGGTGAGGTAACAATGTTAAAGGAAAAAGGAAATGAACATGAAATACTTTTTGAGTAGGTATAATGCTCCTAATTACTTGCTCAATTTTAAAACGAAACATCCTTTCTATTTTCAAAACAAACACCTACACTTTCAAAACATCTTACAAAACTTGAAAACATTTTCAAAAGATCAACATCTTTGTATACATTCTTACGATCGAGAATCATTACAAAGTTTGCCTAAACAATGGCCTCTTTACAAAATACTTTCAAAAACCACACCAAGCACAATTTCAAACAAAAAGAAAGTTATCTAGCAAGTAACTAAGAGCCCATGGAAAACCATGGATGAAAAGGGTGCTAATACCTTCCCTTTTCATAATCTACCTCCCGAACTCAAGAAATAATCTCAAAGGTCTTTCATGTGCTTTTTCACCTTTCCTTTTGGATAAAAGAAAAGTCGGTGGCGACTCTTGCTAACCGCAACATTTTCGATCAAACGCAAAACCTTCAAGTCAGTTCTCCCACCGTATCACACTTTGTTTAGATTTATATAATTAATGCACATGCGCCATCCTCTTTCTATGCGTTTGGCTACAGATTCTGCTTTTTCATTTTGCATAATTATGACACCACCTTTCTTTGGTACTACGTGTATTGGACTAACTCACTGGCTATCTGAAATTTGGTAAATGATTCCAGCATCAAGTAATTTCAACACTTCCCGTTTTACCACATCACTCATTATTGGGTTTATCCTTCTTTGATGTTCTCTAGAAGGTTTTGAGTCTTCTTTTAGCATCATCTGGTGCATGCATATGAATGAGATTATTCCTTTCAGATCAGATATGGTGTAACCTAGAGTTGCAGAATATTTACGTAAGATATCTAAGATTTGATTATTTTCTTCATTATTTAGTCTTGCACTGACTATTACAGGTCAATTTAGTTCTTTATCAAGAAACACATATCTCAGGTTCTTAGGTAATTCCTTAAGCTCTATTGTTGTTTTCTTAAGGTCAAGCATATGATCTGGGGTAAGTGTTAAAAATTTGTAAATGTTGTCATTTATATATGGTGTATGAGACTTGAATCTATCATCTTCTATTATATGGGTAAAGGGTAGTTTGATTGTATCTACGCAGTTTTCCTTATCCAATTCTCTGATGCATTCGTCAATGATATCAACAGTACATCATGAGTCATCTAAGGCGGGTGCTTGTAGGAATTTAGATAAGATAATTCTACCATTTCATCACCTACTTTAAATGTCATTTTTCCTCTTTTGACATCTATCATAGCTCATGCAGTTGATAAGAATGGTCTACCTAAAAGTATTGGTATTTCCCTGTCCTCTTTAATGTCCATAACTACAAATTATGTAGGGATATAGAGTTGACTGATCCTAAATTAAATATATTCTAATATACCCATTGGGTATTTAACTGATCGGTCAGCTAGCTGAAGGGACATTCAGGTAGGCTGCATATCTCCTAAGTTTAATCTTTTGTATACAACTAGTGGCATCAAGCTTACGCTTGCGCCTAGGTCTAGAAGTGTTTTATCTATGACATGTTTTCCAAGAACACATGGTACAGAGAAGCTTCCAGGATCTTTCTGCTTTTTAGCTAACTTATTCTCAGTAATTGTATTACACTCTAATGGTTTTGGATTGTTAAGCTTGCACTTGTTTGTTAGGATGTCTTTCAAGAATTCGGCATATGATGGAATTTGGGTGATAGCTTCAGTAAATGGTATCTCAACATGTAGTCTTTCAATCACTTTCACAAACTTCTTGTATTGGGCATCTTGTTTGGTTTGCTTAAATCTTTGTGGAAATGGGATATGTGGTACTTAGGGTGGAGATGGTACGTAAGGTTGACTTTCTTGGTTGTCACTCTACATTCTCTTATCGCTAGTTTCTTTTTCTTTTTGCTTTTCAGTTTCTATAGGTTCCTCAGTTTGTTTCTCAAGTGTACTCAGAACTTTTTCTTTTGGTTGTTCGGATCTATTGTTCAACCTACGGTTTATAGGACCATTATATTGAGTTCCATTTTGGAGCGAAATGGCATTAGCATGATTTTTTGGGTTGGGTTGAGGTTTTCTATGAAATAATCCTCCTGGTGTATGAGTTATCACGCTAATGCCATTTCACTCCAAAATTCCATTTTGCCCCAGATCTGGGTTTCCAGCATCTTAGTATGAGTTACCATAGAATCAACCTTGGTTCCTAATTGTGTAATCATCTCATTCATATGAACATTTTGGTTCATAAATTCTTTGTTTTGTTGAGTTTGTGCGGATATGAAATTCTCCATAATCTTTTCCAGGTTTGATTTTTGTGGTATAACTTGGGTTGACTGTGTCGGTCTTTGGTTTTGGAATCCTTGTGATCTCTGAGGTAAGTAATTTTGAGGGTATGTAGATTTGTTATTTTTGTAAGAAAAGTTAGGGTGATTCATCCATCCAGGGTTATATGTATTTGAATAAGGGTTTCCTTGGGCATAGTTGATTTGGTATGAGCTAGGCTCGGCTATTAAACTATAATCAGCAGTGATATGCCCTTGGGTTCCATAGATTTCGCATTTGGGTTGCACCACAGCTACGGTAGCTGAGGGGTTTATTACTAAACTTTTGAACTTTTGGGTTAGGGGCTTCCATCTTGGCATTCATATGATCAAGGCTGCTAACTTCATATATATATATATATATATATATATATATATATATATATATATATATATATATATATATATATATATATATATATATATATATATATATATATATATATATATATATATATATATATATATATATATATATATATATATATTATATATACCTCCTTTTTCTTCTTTCTCATTTGTCTGTGTTCGTTCAGTGCCTCATTGGTAATGATTCGGAGCCATGTCCTCTATAAGTGCGCATGCCTCAGGGTAAGGTTTATTCATTAGGGCACCGTCAGCGTCGGCGGTCATCTTTGTGTTATTTAGAAGACCATTATAAAAGGTATGAATAATTAGCAATTGCTCTAATCCATGATGTGGACAAGCTCTTAATAATTCTTTGTATCTCTCCCAGGAGTCGAAAAGAGACTCGCCATCTTGTTGGTTAAATCTGGTAATTTGGTTACATAAGACAGTGGCCTTACTCGGTGGAAAGTATCTAGCAAGGAATACTTTCTTTAAATCATTCCAAGTTGTAATGGAATTAGCGGGTAAGGAATCTAGCCATGTTCTTGCTCGATCCCAGAGGGAGAAAGGGAATAAGCGTAAATGTATTGCCTCGGGGGGGGGGGGGGGGGGGGGGGGGGGGGCTCCATTGGATTTTAATGAATCAGCTAGTTCAATAAACACTTTTAAGTGTTGGTTCGGATTTTCCGTAGGAGGGCTAGCAAATTGGTTTTGTTGCTCGATTTGCAACAAAGTGGGTTTAAGCTCAAAGTTATTAGCTGGGATAGTGGGGTTTAGGATACTTGAATGAGGATCCTCGTTTGAAGGTATAGCAAAATCCTTTAATGGTTTTAGATTTTGTTCTTATACCATTGCTCTCTTAATTTTCCTAAGTAAAAGTCGCGCTCGCGCATATCTTTCTAGTTCAGCTATTGGATCTACTAAGTTTTCAGTGCTACGAGTTCTTCGCATCTACCAGAAAAGTGTCTTAGTCTAAATGATGTGACAACAAGGTAACAATAATTGACGAAATTGGTCCCTGGAAACGGTGCCAAAAACTTAATCATGGGCTACTTAGTATATATTTTCTAACTGCAGGTGCACTTCCTATCGAGGTAGTTTTAAAAACTTATCGAACCACATAGACCAATGTCAAGTCTAATGCTACTAGTTGCTATGGTATTTATATAAGACGATTGAAAATGTAATAAGAAAGAGATGAAAGTAAATAAACTTTTAATAGAAGCAGATTAATAATGATGCTGAAAATGTAATTCACATCAATCAACAATACTCTAGCGGTCTCTATAAAGATCTCATATCGGGCAATGTTTTCTACTTCGAAAAGAATTGATTTAAGGGGAACTGTCGCTTTCGGTGATTCAGAACTAAGTTTACTCTTTAAATCTACCCATTCATTTGTCACATATTAACAGTGTGCATTGTGTTAAAGTAGTGAACCTATTTTTAAGAAATCTAACTCTTAACCTAGTTGAAAAGTATTTTTAACTGGATAGTTTAACTTGAAAGGGTTATAGGATTTCACCTGGATAACCGGATCCTAACCCTATGTAAGCGTCCGCAAATAGTTTTAAAACCTCCTTCTATAAATGTTAAATAACCCTAATTAACTAGCAAAGTGCTTTCGCAGTATTTGTTAACCAAAAACAAATCAATCTTAATCTTTTTGTGTTGGACGGCTTTCTATCTTACCCAATGTTTCACTGCTTCACTTTCGTGTAAGAAGATTAAAATAAGTGCATAAAGATTGTATTTAAATTAAAAATAGCCCATTAAGCAATCCTACAAAGACCATGTGCAAAACGTTGCCTATTGATGATCCTCACATCTCAGCATTAAGAATTTAGTCGGACATGGTAATTGAAAATAAAGCGATAAAGGTTTTAAGTGTGAAAGTAAACATGAAAATAAATGGTGTGATAGAAGTAAATATGATAAATAAAGCGATAAATAATGTGGGGCTAATAAAGTATATGCGGAAATAAATTAAGAAACCTGCTTCAAACGAAGTCTGAATCTGGTACAGATAAGCTGACGTAAATGTGCAGAAATAAAACTTATACAGGTGCTCTAATCTTCAATACATACTTATCATGCAACAAGATACGCTTCGGTGTGAAGGATCTTGCTACGGTTGGATAGAGTGTGGTCTAAGTGTGCATAAAAGAAAGGATGGTCGAAAATGGTGTAGCTAGGGGGTATTTATAGGCCTCTAAAAGCCCTAAAAGTCACCTAGAACTATTTCTAGTTGTGGAGAGAAAATAGGAGGCGTGGGTGGAATCTTGGTGGCTAAGTAAGCCCATTTGTACCTGGTCATATAAAGGGTGGCAACCGCCACATCCTTCATGGAGACCGCCATGCTCACTAAGTGAATGACTTGGTCATCCATTGGAATGTGGTTGGATCACCCATGGATACCCTAGGATGGTCGCCATGGAGGTGGCCATGCTTTAATACTTGCTCTTTTTCTTTGTTTCTTGTTTGTTTCGCCTCGTTTCTTCGCTTGTGACTCTCGATTAGTCAAATTCCTGAAACAAAGGGAAAATACCAACATAAAGATAGAAATGGAAATAAAATAGCTAGAAATTGCATGCAAATCAAATCAAATAATCATTGGATTTCAGAGTCATCATGAGACCAAAAATTTTGTTTCAAAGATTTGTGATGAAGGTGATTGGGTCGCAGGTGTGTGGACGTGTGTGGTCCTTCTCCAGGATAGTATGTTAGACAATGGGACTGATGTCCAATTGCATAATCTTTTAAAAAATTAGCATTCCCTTCAGCCTTCGTTAGGGGTGTCAGATTGATACATGTGGTGGAAAAATCCTAATGGTTTCTCGGTTAAAGCTTCTTATGAGAGAATTTTAGAAGGGGTTACTTGGAATTGGGTGTTGGATCTTGGTTGTCTTATTGATTTGAATAATTTATGGAAGATGAAAGCGCCAAGTAAAGTTTTAGTCTTTGGTTGGAGATTGATTTTGAATAGAATCCCTTCTAGAAAGGAATTGGCAAAGCAGGGGGTTTTAGTAGGGGTCCTTAATTTGATTTGTTCATTGTGTTTCAATGAAGAGGATGATGTGGATCATCTTTTTATTTTTTGGCTCCAGATTGATGATTTCATGTCTGTGGGTTCCATAATTGTTCATCTTCAAGCTTTGGAGCTTTCGTGTGAGTCTTTTTTTACATTTGATTTGGGTTAGTTATTTGGTTTGGCTTTGTGTTGGGCTATTTGGGCTAGTATAAATGAGATCATTTTTAATGGAGGGATCTTGAGTAAATTTGACATCGTATGGATGACTAAGTTTTTAGTTTGGGAATGATTTATATCTATTTTTAAGGTAGGGAATTATCTTGTTTGGTTGGATTGGTGTGTCGATCTGAGGTCTTATGTTGGGATCTCGTAGGTGGTTGGTTTTAGTTGGGTATTTTTGTGATTGCTTGTTATTTTTTCTTTGTAATTTGTTTCATGGGTTTGGCACCCCTTGTGCTAGTTAATTAATTTCCTTTGCTTATCAAAAAAACTTAGCTCTTTTATTCAATGAAAATTTGTTGTTCCATTCTAGACGTAAGCTGACTCAAATTATAATCAATGTCCTATTATTTTAAAGACTTTTCACATTCATATAAATTTGAGATCAACATTTGGTATCACGTACCCATTATATAGTAGTAGACAATTTATTTTTCTATAATTGAATGTATGAAGAAAATGTCTCATTTCTTTCTGATACTTTGTCTCTTTCAATAACCATTAGCAGTTTTCTTCTTCCAACACGCGAAATCATTGTCTTCCTTTAGAACAATGTTTGTTTACCCAAATTCAAAAGGATGTAATATGAATTTCATTCTTATTATTATCAATATACTTATCAGCACAAATCACTTCTCTTTCTTTTCAATAAGATTTGGTAGATACGTGTAAGTTTCATTCATAATGAATCTAATACATTTATCTAATACAATCTCAAACAGAACTTGTGACCAACTATTTGATTCTTGTGACCAACTATTTGATTCATAAGGAAATCCAAACTTTTCAAATATCAAAACAGTTTTAAATCAATTTGGATTCCTAACTAGTATAAAAAAATATTGGGAAGTTTTACATTTCTCATTTCTTGTATTTCTTATTAAAAGAAAATATTTGAGGTTAATGATCATATGATTCTTCGTGATGACTACAAGTATGAGACATGTTATATTTAGATATTTGATGTGATCATTTTTATAAGCATCGTTCTTTGAATCTAGTTATATTTGGTTGTTATGAATTATTAATTGCTTGAGAAATACCATTTTTCTTGTGCTTGAGAATAATTCACAATTTATGTATCAACTCAAAAACTCATTTTTGGATCATATGTCTTTCATAAGAACATTTCAGAGTAAAATATAAAATGAAAATGCAATAAATTATAACTCTTTTTATGTTATAAATATTATTTTTATTTTTCATTCTGCATCTTTTTGTTTCTATGACTTTTACTGGTTCAGTGTGATTTAGAAATACATCTCTATAAGGTATAGAGAGATACATTTATAAATTCTATTCATAGAAATATATGTGGCATGACTCAAAATCAGCATAAGTTATATGTGTTTAGGTATGTTCGGAGATGTATTTCTGGAATCAAGAATATTTTGGGTTTTTCATAAGGGTGTGGTAGCAATTATTAGGGTGTCTGAAGTAATTTTCTTATAATAATTATGAATTTTTAATAAAAATGATGGACCTTCCGATTACAACACTAAACTCCAATTTGAATGTCTCTGTGCGAATCCATTTAAGCATATGATAGAAAATTCAAACTCTTGTCCATTTGTAAATTAGTTGTCAACATCTATCTCCTTCACATCAACACATTTGACATCCACATACACAACAGTTTTGAAAAAACATTGAAGTACAACATATCTAATGCAAACAGTAACATAAAATATTTAGACAGTATAAAAATGAAAACAGACAGGCTCGGAAGATATATTTCCAAATGAATTCATATAGCATCCAGACACAATGTCATTTGACTTCCGGACACAATGTAACGTTTTTTCATTAAATAAAACAAAATTTCAAAAATAAAACAAAATCACGTGAACAATGAGAAATTAAATAAAAAACATTTACCTTAAATGTTTGCGTGCTATTCGAGATCCGAAAATGGTAACGGGATTGTTGAAATATTAAATTATATTTGATTAGATTTAATATTTAAATATAATTCAAGTTGTGTTAGCCCAAGCCCAATTAGAATTGTATATAAATAGTTATAGTGTGCATCATTATTTGTACAATTCAATAATACAAATCTTTATTTCCTTTATTATTCTCTCTTTCTCTCCTCACTAAAAGTGTCTCGCACACTAACAAATTGGTATCCAGAGCTTCCGGTTATTGTTCTTGATCAAGTTTTTAAGAATTTCACGTCAGAGATTATGTTTCTAGGGCAAGTTAATCAACCGCTACGAAGATGGCTAGTGATAAGGGCATTCTGAATTCTCTTCCAATGCTTGACGGTAAAAAATAGATCTGATGGGAAAAAACAGATACAATCCTTGTTTAGCTTCCATGAAACCCTTGAAGTGGTTACCGAAGGTGTTTCTGTGTTGGCTGCAAATGCAATAGACGAAGAGAAAAAAGCCCACAACAAAGTCAAGAAGAAAGATTGTAAGGCTGCTTATTGTATTCAAACAGCTGTCGATGCTGCTAATTTCGACAGAATCTCTCATGCTGAAACGGCGAATGAGGCATGGGATATTCTGGTGAAGTATTACGAAGGAGGTGAGAATGTCAAGGTTGTTAAATTACAAACCTTGCATCGACAATATGAGTTATTGTCGATGGGAGGAGATGAAAAAGTTGCAGAATGTGTGTCGAAGGTTCAGAAACTCGTTCATCTCATGAAGGGTTGTGGTGAAACCATTACTGATAAGATGATTGTTGAGAAGGTAATAATAAAGTTGACCTTTCACTTTGATCATGTTATCGTAGCTATTCAAGAATTCAATAATCTTGAAACCACTAAAGTGGAAGACTTGGTTGGTTCGTTGGAGGCGCATGAGATGAGGATTATCGAAAGGAAAGGAGTTCAGGACTCGATACAGGCACTACAAGCTCAGTCATGGAAAAAGGATGGTGGTTCCAACAAATTCAAAGGCAAGTTCGATAAGACTCGTGGCAAGAAGTCTTGGTCGAATCCCCATAAGAATAAGGTCGAAGATAGATCTTCTGAATCCTCGAAAAGGGGAGGAGGAAACTATCGAAAAGAAAAAGAAGATAAGAAAGGTATGCAGTGTTATAACTGTGAAAAGTGGGGACACTTGGCCAAGAATTATTGGTACATGAAAGACAAGGGATCGACAGGCAAGTACGAAGGAGCGAACCTTGCACGCCAAGATTCATATGATTCTGAAGGTGGTATGATGGTTATGGATGCAGTTGCAGATAACTATGTCGAATCCAAGATCTGGTTTCTTAACTCAGACTGCTCAAACCATATGACTGGTCAAAAGGAGTGGTTGGCAAATTTTGACGAGTCGAAAAAGAGCAAGGTAAAACTTGTTGATAATATTTCGTTGCAAGCAGAAGGTACTGGAAACATAGTCTTTCAAATGAGTAATGGAAGGAAAGTTCTGCGAACAGATGGAGGTGGCGAATACACATCCAAGACGTTTGAAGATTTATGTGTAGAACATGGTGTTAATCATGAGGTAACTGCTCCTTATACACCTCAACATAATAGAATTGCTGAAAGAAGAAGCGGGACCATATTAGATATGGCAAGATGCATGCTGAAGCAAAAGAATTTGCCAAAGTATTTATGGGGAGAAGTTGTTTCGACTGCAGTTTATATTTTGAATAGGTGTCCTACTAAGATATTAAAGAACAAGGTTCCTGAAGAAGTGTGGAGTGGCAAACGACCATCAATAAGTCATTTGAAAGTGTTTGGCTTTATGTGTTACAAGCATGTTCCTGATGCAAGAAGAAGGAAGCTTGATGACAAGAGTGAAACTATGATTCTGGTAGGATATCATAAAACAGGTGCATACATACTATTAAATCCAGTTAATGAGAAGATTGTGTTGAGTCGAGATATTGTGATTAATGAAAATTCTGTCTGGGATTGGAATTCTAGAAACAACCCATTAATGAACTTTGATTTCGACAAAGAAACTTGAAGTAGAAGTCGAAGGAATTGTTGAGAATCCAGTCGAAGAAATTATTGAGAATCCAGTCGAAGTCGAAGAAGAAGCAGTTGCTGACACTCTCGACACAGTCGAAGTCGAAGAGGATGTGGCTGAAACAAGCCTGAGACCTCAAAGAAATAGAGTACTTCCAACAAGACTTCGTGATTATGAAGTGGTGGGTGATGATGAAATCACACCAGATAGAGAATTAGTTCATTTTGCTTTAATTGCAGGTGTTGAACCAATCAACTATTGCGAAGCTTTAAAGAATAACAAGTGAAAGTTAGCTACGGTCGAAGAGTTACAGGCAATTGAAAGAAATAACACATGGGAGTTAGTCGAATAGCCAGTACATACAAAAGCTATCGAAGTAAAGTGGGTGTTCAAGTTGAAACACAATGCAGATTGGTCAATAGAAAGACATAAAGCAAGATTAGTAGCTCGAAGTTTTCTTCAAAGAGCAAGACTCAACTACTCTGAAGTATTTGCTCAAATAGCAAGATTAGAGACTGTTTGACTAGTGGTAGCATTGGCATGCAACCAAGGTTGGTCGACATTCTATCTAGATGTGAAATCAACATTTTTGAATGGTCCTTTAGACAAAGAAGTTTATGTCATACAACCTCCTGAGTTTATGATTCAGAAGGAAGCGAGTAAAATATATAGATTGCACAAAGCGCTCTATAGCCTCAAGCAGACACCTAGGGCATGGAACAAGAAGAAGATCAACTCATACTTAGTCAAATTGGGATTTGTCAAATGCAAATCAGAGTATGGTGTCTATGTTCACGTTGTAGCACGAGATATAACAATTATCTGCTTGTATGTTGATGACTTGCTAGTAACTGAAAATAGTTTGGAGAACTTGTCGAAGTTCAAAAAGTTGATGACGAAGGAATTTGAAATGTCGGATCTAGAAAAAATGTCTTATTTTCTAGGCGTGGAATTTCAAATGTCGAAGCAAGGTATGGTGCTACATCAAAGAAAGTATGTCAAAGAGATACTCAAGAGATTCAGAATGGATGATTCGAATCCTGCATCCTCACTTGTCGAACTAAATGTGAAGTTGGAAAAGAATGGATAGGAAGACAAAGTCGATGCAACTTTGTTTAAGCAAATTGTGGGGTCTCTGAGGTATGTGTACAACAGTCAACGTGATATAGGTTTCGTAGTCGGATTAGTAAGCAGATATATGGGTGAACCAAGAGTGTCACATATAAAGGTTACAAGAAGAATCCTGAGATATTTGAAGGGTTCAATAAATTGTGGAATACTATTTCGACGAGATTCTGAAGACAAAGAAGCAAGAGTTAATTATTTTCCAGATGTTGATTGGTGTGGAGATAAGGAAGATCGAAGAAGCACAATTGGATATTTCTTTCAAGTATTTGGTGCCCCAATCTCATGGTGTTCGAAGAAACAACATGTGGTGGCATTGTCATCATGTGAAGCTGAATATATAGCAGGATCATATGATGCATGTCAAGCAATTTGGATAAGATCTGTACTTGAAGAAATGATTATCGAAGTGAAGAAACCTTTAGTATTGCAAATCGACAACAAGTCAGCCATAAATCTGGCGAAGAATCCAGTTCTGCGTGGAAGAAGTAAACATAAGCAAGGTTTCACTTCTTAGGGGAAAAAGTAAATCAATGTGAACTTGAAGTTAGGTATTACTCAAGTGAAGCGCAATTGACCGACATATTCCTGAATTTCGGAAAGAAATTAGGAATAGTTCAGATTCAACCCGTAGTTCAGATTCTATTTTTGAGGATGTTCAACAACTTGGATTATGGGAGTGTTAAAATATTAAATTAGATTTGATTAGATTTAATATTTAAATATAATTCAAGTTGTGTTAACACAAACCCAATTAATATTGTATATAAATAGTCATAGTGTATATCATTATTTGTACAATTCAATAATACAAATCATTATTTCCTTTATTATTCTCTCTTTCTCTTCTCACTAAAAATGGCTCACGCACTAACAAAGATTTCAAATTCTGCTTCACAACTCCATAAATGCATTTTCATAAAAGTAACTAAATTGTTAAATTAGAAATAAATTTTTTGAGTGCGTTAGAATAAATTTTAGAAAAAAATATGGAGTGATACACTATTAAGAGCATGTTTGAGTGAGGTGTATAGCATATCTGAAGATGTGTCTCCAAAAGTAAAGAGGCATTTTTGAATTTGTATAGGGTGTTTTTCAACCTCTTAGGATGGGATTAACAATTCCCTAAAACTTCAAGTAAAATAAATACCCATTGTTAATAATATTGGACAGGGCCGTATTTAAATGCTACTTCAACCCTTCAAGATTGTCAAACATAAAAAATGTTCATTCCAATTCTAAATATTATGATGATGTGACCAAAGGTGGCCAGCAAGATTTCTGGCAAAAAATAGTCATCCGCAAAAAGTGATGATAAGAGAAAATTCCCACCAATGACATGGTTACCAGATAAAAAAACACCCATAATCCATTATATATTACAAACCATTTACACCATCCTACAGTACATGACTAATTTGTCAAAAACTAATGGATATTCATTGCATTTAACATCACAACACACCAGACATATATAGTTACCACGACCATGATATGATCCCCTTTGGATTGCAATTGCATAACACACCAAGTGTATGAACAAAACTTGCTACAGTTGCTCAACATTTTTATAGAGAACTTTATTATCATAGTTTAAGTATATAAAAGCTTAAAATTGCATTTATACCCTCCATAAGTGCCTCTCCCATACTTTCCTGTATTCCATCTTAACTGCTACATTTTTATGACAAGTTAACTGCAACAACTGACAATTTGCTTCAACCATATAACACTCGAACAGCTTTAGTAAACAATTTTCATGTTATCAAAATTTACTTTACAGGTAAGAGAAGAAAAAGGCAACAGAAAAAACTCTCCCCCACCAACTGATACTTACCAAACTCTAAAACTAAAACAAGAATCAACATTTCTCACAACCCAACAAAACTCTAAATTAGAGTCCTATTGGAAATGTGAGGCACAAACTAGCAGGACCAAAACAACATAGAGCCTGCAATTGTTTCTAGTTTAATGGTCAATATCAGTTACAGAAGGACAGTACCTTCACATGCCAAGCAATCAGATCATCCTATTGGCAACTCTTCCAGCTTTATGCAGCCAATCGCCTTCACGGAACTCCACCATTATTTTTAGAGTTTCCAAAAATGTTGCCCCAGATAGGACTTCAATCTATCCTGTTTATCGGTTGTCACCGAGCCTGTTTCAGTAGTTACTTGGCCAATTTATATGTGCATGCTGAGGTTGTTGCTGATAAACATTTCCGCCGGGCCCTACCATATCAACTGCTCCAGCCATTGTCTGTGATTGTTGCAGAAGTGGATGAACTGTTCCGGCTGTCCCGGCTTGTGCAGGATGGTGATAGACGCCAGCAAAGTTGCCGTGGCCAGCCTGTGTCGGGGCAAAAGTCACATGCTGACCCTGAGGTGGAAGGTTGTAGAATGAACTAGCGGGCATACTGGAAATGTCTCGACCTGATGCAGCAACCCACATTGCCGAACCTTCGCTCTGCAGCGGAAAATAGCACATAATTATCATCAAATCTAAACATTCTGGAACCACAAATTGATAATTAACATCAACACATATTTAGTATAGCAGGAAAATCCACCGATGTATTGTTTTTATGATTGTCATGTTATCTCGCTAAATTTAAAAAGTGGTGGAACTCAAAAGGTACAGACCTGCTGTCCATTGAGGTATACATTGTTTTCCTTGAACTGTGATGAACCGAGATCCTCACTAGAGGTCGAATTTCCAGCAGTTTCTGCAGAATTAGGATTATAACCACCGGATGGGGAGGAGCCATATGCACCATAGGCAGCCGGCATTACATAATGAGCCGAGTTAGCTGCATTTGTTCCAGGTTTGTACTGTGGAAGGGGATATTTCATCCCGTTTGCGGCCACGGCGGAAGGAGGTGGATACACGGTGCTGGCCTGAGGCTGTTGAGGAAATGCACCGTTACCCAAATATTGATGGATTGCTGGAGGTTGGAGATAGAATGGTGAAATATAATGACCATAAGGGATGTAATTAGGAGAGTAATGAGGAATATGAACCCCACCCGGTCCTCGAAATACGGGGAGTGGCTGCTGAGTAGCTATTGAGTTTTGCATCAGCCCAGCAGCTTGAGTCGCATGTTGTGTCTGACCAGCTGTCGACAAGACAGCTCCCTGCATTCAAAACATAAAATACATAAATTTTGGGCAAAAGAAATCATGTCTTTGTACATCGCTCAGATTGAAAATTTCAAGTAGATACATATGTAGACCTATGACATCATATCTTCACTGGAATGAGGAATTTCTTGTGAAATTTACTAAGAAATAAAACTAAGCTTCCTAATATTTTCGTAATACATACACAATTAAAACTGTGACGAGAAAAACTTGAAAATAGTCTCAAGAAACGCAAACATATATTTAAGACACAATTCTTTACTTTTGAACATTTACAGCTAGTTGAAAATAAACTAAACTAAAAGAACACAATCACCTTAATAACCATAATTACACAGACTTCCACAATATTTTGAAAAGCATCACAAACCTCCTTTTTCCTTATTTTTACAAGCACCGCTTAATAGTTGGAGACTTCAGTTGGTTTTCAAGATAAAGATGATGTGTGGTAAAGTTTTTAAAACAAACATGAGGTGACCAACAATCCCATCTAAGTTTAAATACCAATAACCTCTTAACAGTATACAACTGTTTCATTTTATATTAGTACGCAACACAATCTTCAAAAATAAATAACTACAATTGTTACTTTAACAGTGCAAACCTCTTGAAGAGACTGAGAACTTGGTGTAGGAAGCACTGGAACACCGCCATTGTACTTGGTTGTAACTCCAGCAGAAGGTAAAGGAGAAAGACGGCCTTCACTATCAGCACCAGAGCGGTAATACTGAGCGTAGTAATTAGGATCAAATGGTTGATGAACCTATATAAGATCCAATCAAATTAAACTTTTTAAGAAAAAAATGCATAGTAAAGTAAACAGTAAATAAATGAGAAAAATAGGTCAGAGGGCTCACAACAAAGCTTGGAAGCCGAGAAATATCTCGTGCTTGAGACTCAGAATTATCAATTTGTGCAGACTGTGTTTCCAACATTGGGGGCATGAAACCTAAATTGTAGTTCGGAGAAGTATGCACCACAGGGTATTCATTACCTTCAGATGGCATACTGACGTGTTTTGACTCATTATCCTCTTGAATATTACTGGATGAGATATCCACCTCCACGGATGATGACAAATTTTCCGGTACAGTAGTGGGGAGTGGTTGTGCGTTGTCAGGATAATCACCGACCGCAGACGGAATTGAAGCATTTTGATTGCTGGAGAAAAATATTTCATTTGTCAGTGGGCAGTATAGATATCATTGGCAAAGAAATAAACAGATATACCAAATGCAAAGCAGAAAAAAGAAAAAAAAATAAGCATGTTACAGTTCTATTAGTAACAAGTGACATATGAGTAAAAGTGTAAGCATGAAAGTTCACTCACTATCTACTCATGTCAAATGTTTAAAATTTAAGCCTACCATTGACGACTTATAAGCTAATTTTTTATATACCACTTAAATCATACATATATAACCAATGACTACTTATAAGATAATCAGATTTCTAAAATGTGTACTAAACATATAGGAAATTTCTCAGAAATCAAATTCAAAAAATAGAATTTCCAAATTTTACAACTAGAATTTCCAAATTTTACAACCTTGAGTTCTTCTCCCCTGCAGTTTCTTCAATAGCCTGGGAAACTTTGGAAAGAGTTGAACTCTTTTCGCTCTCTGGGCTGGTAACATAATTTGTAGTAACCCCAAAATTGATTCCCAGGCTCCCAAAGCTAAACTTGCTCTTTTCAGATTCAGGAACCAAAATATGGTTTGGAAGAATGACATGTTGACGCGGTGGAACGCGTAAATTCTCAAGCTTCTTCTGCAGTTCAGAAGCAGCTTCCTCAGAATCAATGATTTTAGACACAGACGGCAACTGTATGGTAGCTTCAGCTGAAACGGCGGAAGAGTCGGATACGCTAGGTGGACCGGAAGCTTGGTTAATTGTATGTGTTGGCTTTGGTTTCCACTCCTTAATAGAACCAGCTGTGGTAAATAAAAACATTATAAATCTAGATAGAACCAACTCGTGATCATAAATGGTCAGCAGGGGAAAAATTAATGCAGTCACACTTAACAACCTATCAGGACAAATCTATACAAAATCTTAAAATTCAAAACAACAATGTAATAAGTGAAAGGCACATAAATACATTCAATAGAACTGGTTTATGACAAAACCTTACTGATCAATAAATAATAACTAACACAATAGATACATACTAAGCATGATGCCAAGTGCTACCAAGATCCTTTCTTTACAAAATTATCTACAGTTCTCTCAAACTTCCATATTTTCTGTACCGGTTTATTCCATATTTTCTCTCGAACATTTATGCATGATGCATATACATCATTGTTTTTCCTCTGTAAGAAACAGGTAGTAATGGAATAAAAAATATCAAATACTGAAGAATACGGACTATGGAGTGCACAAAAAGCCTCCTTCTTATGAATTACCTTTCTGAAGGCCGCTTATCTGTTGTGATCGGTTGTTGTAATTGGATGACGGCCGGCTACCTGAGGTGGTCCCATGTACTACTGTTGATGAAGATGGCACTTCAGGAACGTGGTTCTTTGCCACTGCCGGTGCTTTTCTTTGACTCTTTACTTGAAAAGAGCTACCAGTCTCAGAAGCTGTCATACAGTTAATGGATGAAAATTCTTCATTTATTACATCGGAAAATGTTAAAATGCAAAAAATATACTTATAAATGTCCTAACCAGAAGACTTGTTCTCAGAAGAAGTGTTGGCCACATTAAATTCAGCAGGAGGACGTTGACCTCCCACTTCCCGCTTAATTGCACCAACAGCACCAGGAAAACGTGAATCATTCGATGGAACCAGTACCGGGTCTGAAGAAGAGAAACAGACAGCTGATGACGACGCTGGTCTAGTCCCTAAGCCGTCACTGATGGAAGGCCCTGACTCACTTCCAATAACAACTTTGGCATCTTTGTCTAAACTATCAGAAGGAAAATCCTTAACGACAGTAATATTACCACCATCCAATGGACTAATTCTATCTACATTTCCAGTAGATGAAGGGGATGAATTCACATTAGTAGTTCCAGATGATACAGTTGTAGGCCCATTGGCAATAGCTGGAACAGTGCTGCAAATGACAGATAGTTATGTAGTTTGATCGAAATGCATCAGAACTTAAATGTGCCGCTGAAACTACTTACCTTGTTCCAGAACTTTTTTCTCTCGACTTTGTCTCTTGCGAACCTGGCAAAGAAGGATTTCCCTTTGCAGTTTCTTGGTTGGACCCGCTATCTTTGCCGGTACTAGAATTCTTGCCACCACGACCATCTGAGAGAAGGCCCATAGAATATTATTTTAGTTTCTACAGCCAAATACAATACCCTAATAGTTGCACATTAGAAATACAGCTTCATCTACTACTGTTCATTCAATTGACCAGTTATACATGTTAATGAGGACAAGGTAACAACTGATAACTTTCAAGATGAAAAGTAGTCAATGCTACTAAATTGCGTTCAAAACATGTTATAAATATAGAAAATTTGAAGTTAGCACAGCCAAAACTGTTTTAGCAGAAAAATTAAAGGGCTGTAAGCAGGAAAGAGAGAAATAGGGGATAATCAATGAGCATGATGAAGGTGGGAAAAAAATTTTAAACAGGTTGTGATTCAGAATAGCTATTTCACCGTGCACTATGCGATGAGGTGCGAAATTTCCCCGGCCACCTCTAACCCCTCGCCCCTGGGTGCCAGGTCTTGAATGTGACTCTAAAGCCTCTCTGTTGTTAACATTCTGCAGAATCATAAACAAATGAAAGGAAGAAACATGAAGAGAATTAGCCAGCTAAAACAGGGAAGAGCATTAGTAAATTACAAAAAGCATATTATATAAACAAATAAAACACATTTTCTAAAAGTCCTAAAAATCCCCCCTTTGCCTCCAGTGAGCAATTGAAATCCTTCTCCTACCAACCATTGATACATTTACACCTAACAAAATGGCGTAGTCATGCTTCAGAGCCCACGAGAAATGAACAATTAACAAAGTCAGGGGAGGGGAGGGGAAGAATCCCCTAAACAACCAGAATGAAACATCACAAAAGCAAAGCAAAAACAGCTATAGAGTCCCACATAACAAGCTCAAAAAACTAATCATATATCAGTTCAATGCGATTGATAATATATATTTTACATGTATTTAAAAATAGATATTTGGCTAGGTCTAGGTGTGGCTAAGAACAGCACGGATAGACTTTGAGCATAACAGAGACTAGGAACAATGATAAACATGATTGCTACAGTCTAGCAAAATGTGAGAACGAAATATACCTCTTTCCTTCTGTCCTTCTTTCTTTTTACCTCGTGAAATGTATCTGCAAAATAGTTACTTGGTGTTATTTTATTTGGACATGGATAGTCAGAGTCATGAATATGTAACAGCGACAGTATAATAAAGCCATGACATGCTTGAACAACTTCAAAACGTCATGGTTCATAGCAATACATGAATTGGTGTTGATAATTAAAATGCAAACTTATGAGAGCTTGAACTTCACATCCAAAACTAATAATTCACATGGGAAGAATGGAAGGATATATTAAAAGACCGTGATAGTATTTATAGAGACTCCCAACATGATATATGTCAAATTTAACAGCCATAAACCAAAAAATTTGTTGTTTGTACCAAAAACAATGATTGAAATTTACTCCAGTTAAGGGGTAAAGATGACGATAGTTTAATCAGACAGCAAAACAATCTGGCACAAACTAAGAAATTCATACTCTAACTAACAACCCATCAAACAAATGCTTTAAGAAATTCATGAAATAAAAATGCAAAAAATAAAATAATATTCAAAATTCATGAAATAATCATAAATCACAATACGAGACAGATTTAACAAACAAAGAACTGGGGAAAAAAAGTAAAAAAAACAAACAAATTTAACCATCCACATTGGAGGGATTTCGTGTCCAGCCACGAACACATGCAATATAGGCCGCTATAGCAACCACCACATCAAACTGTTCAACAAAACTGTTCCAATACAGACTTCTCTAATAGCTGACAATGGCCATTATGGCGCACAATAGACAAAATAGCCAGAATAGAGAATGAAATCCAACTTCTCCTCCTATCTATTTTGGAGGAAACATGAGGGCAATAACCAACTACAGCAAATTGAGGAACCACAACATAGAATGACCTCACAAAAATAATAAACTACGAGCCGCCAAATGAGTATCAACTGAGCTGAACATTTAGAAGCACAACAATTGTAGACCCCAAAGAAAAAACTGAGTCAAGTTTACAGCTATAATACAAGTCAACCAAACACATCTGATGTGAAACCAGACACTCAAGAAAATGACTCTTGTCTAAAGTCTAAACACAACTCACCTTTCCTTACACCAACAACTACACGGCACCTAAGAAAAATCAAAAGGGGCAAGAAAAAAACCTAAACTTAACACAAGAGAACTTCATCAACAGTAAAAAGAAGCTAACTTTCTATAGACCAAGCTACACAAAACCTCAAAAAAAAAAATCAAAAGGGGCAATTTTAAAAATTAAAAAAAAAAAAGTCCAAACCTAGCCAAAGGGTCCCCACTTCACACTCCAAAAACCCAATTCCACCGACACACTTTCAAAACACCAAACAAAACCCAGATTTTCAAAGCACACAAAAAAAAAATCAATAAGATCAAGATCGAAAAAATCAAAGAAAGCAAGATAAAAAGATGATTATACCCTGAAACAGAAGCTTCTGAGTAGTCTCGTTGGGATCCATAGAACACTCCTTAAGCATTGCATAAATCTCATCATCAGTATGATTACCCGTGATCTCCTTAATATTCTGGATCGTCTTCCTAACACCGGTCGGAATCGAAACCCTGGACCCAGTAGCGCTCATGTTTGCAGAAAATAGAAAAGACACAAACTTTGAAAGAAGAATAGAGAGAGAGAGAGAGAGAGAGAGAGAGAGAGAGAGAGAGAGAGAGATGGTATTTTTATAGAGAAAGAGAAAGAAGGGTTCAGTGATTTTGTTATGGGTGATGATGCAAAAGAGAGACTAACGAAGAAACATTTGAAGTTCGTATAACTTGGCACAAGGTGCGTGTTTTTGTGTGATCCGTTATATAATTATTTCACAATAATAATAATGTTTTCTTTTTCTTTTTCCTTTTTTAATTCATTTTACTCAAATGGAAATAAAGTGAGGAATGTGAGGGAAAATATATGGTTAGATATTTAGAGAAAATCCATGTATAATGTATTGGTGAGCAAGGAACAAGAGAGAGAGAGAAAAAACCAAACAATAATGTAGGGCTTTTAGTTTCTCTTTTTCTTGTGTTTTTTAGATTATTTATGTTTTTTTCCTCATACTTGCCTTCTCCTATCCTTGCAATTTCTTTTGCCTTTCCCAAACTTTTTTTAATTTATTGACTTTTTTTAATTTATTGACTTTTCATATTGGTTGTCTTTTCTTTTTCCTTGCATTTTTAATTAAATTCAACTCACCTCATGTCTTATGGGCTGGTTAATGGTTACCTAAAAAGAAAATGCACTTCCTCTATTTTATTTTATGCTTTTTTTATCTATTTTGTAAAATACTTTAGCACGGTGTATAAAAATAAATGGCATGTGTGTCATTTAAATAAATAAAAAAGGGTGTGTGTGTAAATTATACAATATATAAGATAGTGAATTATTTGTGTGGAAAAGCAAAAATATTATAATTTTTTAATTTAGGTGATTTATCGAATAAAAATAAAAAATAAAAAGGAGTTGAAGTAAAACCTAACTATTTCATAAAAATATTCAAAAAAAACTTTGAAAAACACAAATAAAAAGTCAATCTCATCAATTGTCGTAATCAACAAAAAAAATCATGTGTTGTGTAATCTATCTACGCGTGTATTTTTCTCTTAAAACATGTGATATATCTTGAATCTAAAAGAATTTAAAAAATTATCTTCTTTCTATTATTTTTATTAATTTATAAAGGAAAATTAAGTGTTTGATTTTTTTTGTAATTAGTTTTATAACCTATTTCAAATTGATCATTTTAGAAATTAAAATAGGGATAACTTTCACGCATTTTCTGAATTTTATTTTAAAACTATACAAAAGTGTTATGTTCAACTATAATTGAATATATTCATTGATAATTTAATCATACAAACAGGGATGGAGTTGTTAAAAGTGGGGTGGATGCGGTATTAAAAGTGAGGATTACCCAACTTAGTAGATGCAATTGCCTTTTACTACCATTTTTCATCTTTTTTATGTTGTATTATTTTCCCTCTATCAATTAAATATGATACATGAATCAATAGTATGTCATACTGTCAAGAATAAACTACTTAAAGTGTACTTCTGAAAATCGAAGACTATGGTACAAAATGTGTTACACTTGTATCCTACTCGAGATACTTAGCGTGTTCAAGTAATACCAATTTCATCAAACTTTTCTGGAGTCCCTAAACTCACTCTTTTATTCCTCCAATTCTATATACTTTCTCAGTTTTCTCATAATCAAAAGCTTTTTAGAAAAAGAAAATTAAATGGTCATAATTCATGGAAATTTAACTAGGGTACATGTAATAGAGAGACAATGCATAATAAAACGCAAAAAAAAAATTCAAAAAAAAATTAATATAGAAGGGAAATACCCCCCCCCCCCCCCCCCCCCCCCTCAAAGCTTAACCTAACATTGATCTCAATGTTCTAGTAAAAGTGAAGGGAGGTAAAGAGAAACTCTCAAAACCTCATTGTGGAGGTGGGAAGTGCAACAGAAGATCATGCAGAAACCTCAAATACTATCGACTGGGACACTTTGTCTAGCTTGTTTGATCCATTGCCTTTGTTGTTCTACTTCTTAGCTCATTTGCTCGGCCTTCAGATATTCAGTCTCTGGTGCATCCAACCTCACTAGTCTTGATTTTCACTTGATGTCTCAGTGATAGGCATGGGGTTGTGCATTGATATCATCATTTATGGCATCAACTATAATATTAGTTTCAAATTATGGAAAACCCTCATCTCCTGAAACATCATCAGATGGGATATCCCGAGTGTACAACCAGTTTCTTTTCAAATTCAATTTAACTTTCCTTCTATTTAAAAAACAGCGAATATGATTTCCCTCATACATAAAAGCATAGGATTTTCCCGAGTGATATATCATCCCCATTAATGTTAGGGAATCCATATCTTCCATGGATATTCCTACGATGGGTAGTTCTTCTACCTTATTAAATATGATGCCTAAATTATTAGTGATGGGGGTAATCAATCCCCTATCATTATGTCGTCGATGGATAAAGCAGTGATTCTTTTAAATTATTTTGCCAAAAGCACAACAACATTCACATAATATTAATGGAACATGGCATGCAAAAAATATAATTATTTCAGAGTGGTTAACCTTGTACTATCCCATATGGCTAAAATGGTATGAGCCATGAGCCTATAGATGTACTTAACACATGGTTTTAGATCCAAGATGCTTTGGCACTTTTTGCCTTATAGCACGTATCTCCTGAAATAGAGCCCCAAAATTATCCTGCATTAAACGAGTTAACGACATCGCCATTCCCATCAGTAGGCAGCTGGAGAATATCCCTAAGGGCTTCGACATACAACTCATAATTGTTATTATGAAACTAAATGTTATGGTTTATGTTGTGTACAGTCCATTTTTTCCTATTCGATTATACAGTTTGACCTTAAAGTTGCACAAAAACTCGAGAGTTAATCTCGTATATACAGGATAATCATTATAAATTATACATCCTTAGATTATGAAACAACGTATCAACATATTCTTTGAAGCCTAAGGTGTCTAATGTATTGTCACTGGCGTACCTAGTTGTGCTAATGTGCCTATAAGAGTGAAGTCCATACCTTGTATGGTGTTCTTATTTGGTGAAGATGAAACCATGCAGATTGATTATGGACGAGCTTCATTTTTTGCAACATTTTTCATGTTGTCGAGGATTTGTAGTGACCTCTTATTTGATTTACTATCCTTGATTTTTGCCTGACTGTTCTTATCTTGAGATTACAGTCAGCGGGATGCCCCAGTTTTTCTTAAGTATCCTTCGTAGGTTTTGACTTAGTGGGCTTTTCTTTTGAGAGATAACGACTGCCTAATTGATAGGGAACCATCGCCGTCTTTTGGTTTAGAAGGATGATTTTGATATTACTTGTTGTGTACGAGGTGAAAGTTTGCGACTGAACGTTGTTGTACCCCAAAATTTGCCCTCTCATTTCTCAAAGGATCACCCTGGAACCTCAGGTTTGTTCCCATACAATTTTAAGCCTTGAATTACAAATTTTCCAAGAAAGTCATTCACAAGGGCAAAATGGTCATTTGCATACTAAAAAGTTAAACTTTGACTTTTGGATCAAAAAATCAAGTTTCAAGAAACATATTTCATTAAGGCATGAAGTTTGTTTTATCAAGAAATTCAAAAGTCAGGATTACTTTGGAAAAGTCAAAATTCTAAATACTTAGAATTTTTCTAAGTGTTTAAGAAATATGACAAATTCAGAACTTCTGATCAGATTATCACCATGATGCAAGCTGATTCTTGAAGAACTTCTGGCACAAAAGTTTTAGATTTCAATAAAATCTAAAACATTGCAGAATAGAACTTCTCCTATAAATGTTGGGATTTCAAGTTAAATCCTCAAAGACACGTCCTTGAAACTGAAGCATTCAGCAAATTCTGGATACTTTCAAAACAGATTTTGGTCAGAACTTCTGGGTCAATTTTCGCATAGGTTCAGTCAGAGTTTGCAAGGGTAATTCAAAGAAGGTTACAAAGCATGCTACAAGCTTTCTGGAAAGTCTGAGAACTCCTTCAGAACATGCTGGAGTAAGGAGATACAAAGATCAGAAGTTAGATGTCTATCCTAAGTTACGTTGAATCTAAACTTCTGATTCAAAATTAAGCAATGATGCAGAATCTTACATTGCAGGATTTCTGGTTGGATAAATCTCATCATCATTTAATGCTCATAACCACTTTTGGGTCTTTATCCAAAGGACTTCCCCACGTGTGGAATAGAAGTACCATCATTGTCTTGGAAAAAGCAACTTTTGCACAAGAATGGGTTAGGCCCATGTGTTGCTTTTACTTTTGAGGTTACTTTTCCTTAATTCCCGCTTACGAATCCAGCTTAGGCACGGCTAAGAAACTGCTAACCACCATACCTATTCAAATTTGCTTCAAGAACAAGTCAGCGCCTAGCATATGATGGTTATACCCTTGATCTCTACAAGCTACAATATCCTTGCCCATAAATTGAAAGTCATTGGCAACTGTAAAGAGGTCAAATTTTTTAGAAAGAAAAAGCCTTGAACCCCTGCTAAAATTCCAAGAGTCCAAAACTGCAAATACAAAAATACAAAAACCTGTTAGCTTTTGATTCTTGCATTCAGGCTCCATTTTTTCCTCAAGTATTTTTTGACCAAAACCATCCATACAGTTTCTGATATACATTTAGAAACCATTCTAACTTATGTGTTTAGACTGTAACACATTCTCCATCCATATTCACCTCAAGGAAGTCCAAACTTTGCCCCCTTGGTTGTTCTAGAATTTTTCTAATCATTCATAGCCCAAGTTGAAAGCTTTCAGTTTGCTGAGTACATGAAGAAGATGTTCAGAACATCAGCAGAGTTCAGAACCAAACTCCAACTCACAGAGTATTTTCCAACTGCAAGGTAAGATTCAGCTGACTCTCATCATATACTTAAACATTGTCAAATTTGCATGTTCAAAAATACAATGTAGACATCATGATTCTAATGTTGTACGTATTCTGAGGTTTCACGTATTTGTATGCCTAAGTAGGGAGTAAATTAGTTCAGAACTTAAGGAAATTAGGATTAGCAAATTCATGCTTTCTTCCGATTTATAGTTATGATATCTCTTGTTTCTGAAACACTATGAAACCTGCCATAACTGTTATATGTGCATCTTCTGTTCTATTGAGAAATGACTAAGTTACAGATGTTCTGACTAGCATGGAGACGGAGACTAAGTTCTGCCAGTGACATCAGAACTTCTAAAATCTTCTTTGTTCCCAGCGGACCCATAATTTCTGACTTTACTTATTTCTACTAATATGATTTCTATTTTTGCAGCACGCCAGAGTCAGAACTTCTGATCTCTCTTAGTCAGCAATGCGTTGATTCTATTTTCTTTTTCCTTACTATTTTTGCTATCACTTCTTATTTCACTAATCAAAAACACAATAAAAACATTTTACATTTTACATGCTTTATTTTATTTCTTAAAACAAAAAGATCAAAAATATTTTCTTAAACAAAACTTATCTCTTTTCCGAAACAAAACAAGTTCATTTCACATTTTCTTATACATTCTTATCCATTCAATATGGTTGTAATAGTAACTTAGGATTTAATTTTATTTGCAATTCCCATTTGTAAATCTGTACACCCCATCCCCCTAATGATTGTAATAGCGTAGGATATTTACTTTTTGCACTTTTTATTGCTTTCATATATTGCTAGTAATTAGGGTGTGTATGGCAAGATGAAAACAACAAATAGACAACCTAAAAATCAAAGACTAAAATGCATGCAATCAGACACACTTTGCACATATGCACACCTTAGGGTAATCTCACTTGTTGCCTATCGGAAAAATAGTCATGTCCCTCGAACATGGGCGTTTTAGCAAAGACCCTCGATAAAAGATCGTAGTCCCTCGATGACCCTCGATGTTGCCTTCGGTAAATGATCTAGTCCCTAAAAAACATTGTTAAAACATCCATAGATTGCCTTCTATGACTATACGATGACACACGCCCGTCCCATTTACATCCAAAGATAGGGTTACTTACCAAATCAATGGTAAGATAACAATGTCAAAGGAAAAGGAAATGAACGAGAAAGATTTTTGAGTAGGTAGAATGCTCCTAATTACTTGCTCAATTTCAAACAAAACATCCTTGCTATTTTCCAAACAAACACTTACACTTTCAAAACATCTTACAAAACTTGAAAACATTTTCAAAAGATTAACATCTTTGTATACATTCTTACGAACGAGAATCATTATAAAGATTGCCTAAACAATGGCCTCTTTACAAAATACTTTCAAAAACCACACCAAGCACAATTTTCAAACAAAAAGCAAGTGATCTAGCAAGTAACTAAGAGCCCATGGAAAACCATGGATGAAAAGGGTGCCAATACCTTCCCTTTTTATAATCTACCCCCCTAACTCAAGAAATAATCTCAAAGTTATTTCCTGTGCTTTTTCACCTTTCCTTTTGGATAAAAGAAAAGTCGGTGGCGACTCTTGCTAAACCGCAACATTTGCGATCAAACGCAAAACACCCAAGTCAGTTCTCCCATCGTATCACATAACTGGCGACTCTGCTGGGGACTATTCTAAAAGTGGGGTTACCTTAGGGCTATATCACATTTATTTACTTTCATTGTTTGATTTGTATGCTTCACATTATGGTTCTTTGTTTGGGTTTGAATCCTCTACCTGGATTTGGGATACAATATAGGTAAGTAGTAATACATTGTGGAAACTATGCGGGGTATACCGACATTTTCTAAGCAATAGCTACGTTAGTGCGACATATTTGTGGGTACCTGTAGCCTTTGAGTTAATCAAAGAGAATACGGGGCCGCTGAGTGATGTCATGAAGCACTAATGAACTTCTAGAACCTTTACTTGACCAACTTGGCCTTTAGGATGTAGTGAGATGATCGGCTTTGGTGCAGTATGAAGTTGGTAGATACTCGATACTACACTCATTGAGATTCAGTTTCTTGGGATATTTCGGTCGCCATTAAAGAGGCTTGTGCTGAAACAATGACCAAGGAAACAAACCAGTGATATTGAGCTCCTTAGAACCCGATTACTATTATTAGGACAGGTTGAGCCAACTAAAACTTCAAGAGGGTACTTAACTATAAAACTCCATGCAAGCCTAAACCTAGGGACTTGTTTGTTTTGTTTGTATATACATACTTGTACATAACATCATGAACATCATAACATCATACATATTCACTAACCATTTCAAGGATTTTTGGATTCATCTTTGTTCTTGTTTTGTAGGATATGGATTCTATTCGCAGGAAAACTATTCAAGTCAACCTTGTAAGGATCCCTCCATAATTTAAGGAGCTAGCTTCAAGGATTCCTAAAAACTCTCCATTCACTGAGAGACATGGTCGCCTACTCAACTTGGTCACCTCCAACACAAATGAGGACATGATGAAGGTGCTCTTTCAGTTCTTTGATCCTCTACACCATTGTTTCACATTTCCTGACTATCAACTTGTGCCTACTTTGGAAGAATTCTCCCGACTCTTGAGGATTACCATTCTCAACCAACTACCTTTCAACGGTACGGAAAGAGACCCAAAGCCATAAGAGATTGCTCAAGCTCTACACTTATCTTCATCTGATGTCACAACTCATTGGGAAACAAGGAGTGGTGTCAAAGGTTTCCTAGCAAAGTTCTTGTTTGAGAAAGCCCAAAACTGTTGGAATTCTTTGGACCTGCAAGCTTTTGAGGAAATTGTGGCTCTCCTCATCTATGGGATGGTTTTGTTTCCAAACCCTGACCAACTCATAGATGTGAATACCGTTAAAATCTTCATATCCCGCAACCTAGTGCCTACATTGCTAGGGTATATCCTACGCTCTTTTCACACTCGCACAATGAGGAAAAGAGGTGTTCTTATGTGTTGCACTCCCCTATTGGAAAGATGGTTTATTTCGCATCTTCCCCAATTTGTATTGAAGAATGAGCAAGGCTCAAGGTGATCACAAAGGTTGATGACACTCAAACATTCAAACATTCATTGGTGTTCCCGATCCATAAAGAATGTTACTATTGTCGATCGTTATGGAGAATTTCCTAATGTCCCTTTACTTGGCATTAGGGGAGGTATCACCTACAACCCCTGCTTAACCTTAAGACAGTTTAGTTACGCCCGAAGGGATGGCCCGCATGAGATGCTGATTCAAGGTTTGATATTTGACTAAGAAAACGACGATTAAGGTCTTCGCTAGAGGTCTATCCGAGCTTGGAGGATGTTAAATAAGGTAGATAGCAAGACATTGGGACACAAGAATTCCATCCCTCTTGAGCCTTACCTCAAATGGGTACGAACTCGTGCTCAAAGCCTTATGATGCCTTATCTTTCCATTCTCCTAGTAATCATTGAGCTTGTCATGGAAGGAGATGTTCCATACATTATCCTACATCCTGACATGCCCACCTCTCTTGAAGACTTACAAAGAGATTAGATATAACTCAAAGGGGAGCGAGATACTTTTTAAGCCCAATTCTATGCAAGTGAGAAGAAGGTTTTGGAACTCACTAAGCAACTTCATGAGGAGAGGAACTTGAATGCCTACATTGCACCAAAGAGGATGCGTACTACCTTTTTATCTTAAAGTTTTCGTATTATTTTGCCCAAGAATGCATTGATGTACTCAAGCTTTAATCTATTAAATATAACGTGTGTTTACTTTTTGTCTAAAACAAATTTGAATCTTAAAACCCTTGAAATCATTGCATATGCATTTATCATTCATCATAACATAAGCAGGTTTCTTGCAACAAGTTTCATCATCTCTCTATTGTTTATTTCAGTGAGATGGTTCTCGAGCAAACGGTGAAAGACCTCCAAGCTTAGAATGCACAGTTTCAACAGTTGTTCTTAACTCTATCCAAATGACAAGAAGAGTTGAAGACCTTGCTGGTTGAGGAGAATAAAAAGAAGATAAAGAAAATAACCGGAGTTCTAAACAAGGGAAGAAGATTCCAAGGGCAAATAAGAAGGGCTTTAGACTTTGCAACGACATCCGGTGAAAAATACAATCAAGATGGGAAAGGCAAAGAAACAGTTATCCAGTCATAATCAGAAGAGGAAGAAGAAGATTATTTTGAAGAATAATACCCTCCAACCGATGACAAGTGTAAGTGCCTTTGTTTAGGATTGGCTCATTGCTTGTAAAACAAATAGTAACAACAATAATGTAATGTAATGTACAATAGGAACAGCCTGAAAATCCTATTGTAAATGCCTAAACATGTTGTGCTGACAACATGTCTCAAGAGATGTCATAACATCATACCAGACATCAAGCTACTGAACTGTCAAGTCTGATGCAGTTCTGTTCCTGAAGTTATGCAGAATATTCTGCCAAATAGAATGCATAACAAGTAGAGAAAATTGAAGGCATATGTGGAGCCCTAGAAGATTCAATCAGAAGCTAAGGATAAGGAGAAAAACTCGATTGAAGACCTAACTTGCAGCAGAAGTTTTCTCCTTACTTTATGCAGGTCGTTAAAGCTGCATTGCTGTCATATGAAGGCCCAAATCCAGTTGGGTAAAAAGGGTTATAAATAGAAGTATTGTAACCTAACTTAAGGATGCCGTGTATTGACAAGATGTAATGATTAGGGCTAGTTTTGTTGTGAACCACCCGGGCTGTGGGATGGTCACCATACTCCTTGAAACCTGTAGGTAAGAGGAAGTATGCATTGTACTTGATTGAAGCTTTTAAGCATGATCAAGATGTGTAATGGAAGTGTATCTTCTGAACAGTTTATGTACTGTAGAAAGTTATCACTGCGGTGATTGAGGGGGAGTGAGAGGGTTCTCATATCTAGGATTGGATCTTAGGTAAAAGTGTCATTGGGTAGTGATTAAGTGAGAAGGCTGTCAACGGGTGTGTTGGCTGTAGGGTCTTTGAATTGATACTACTAATAGTGAACTTTATCCCTGGCTTGGATGCCCCCAGATGTAGGTTGGTTGAACCGAACTGGGTGAACAATTCGGTGTGTTATTTACTTTCTGCATTGGTTATTTGATTGATGTCACAGCATTGTTCATGACATCAATGTATATGCTTAACCTTAACTGTTCTGAACTTCATTAAAACAGACCCTGCGTTTGTCAAAGGTGTTACAGGTTCTGGTACTATAGTTCAGTACCTGTTGTAGAACAGATATCAAAAGTGCAGCCTATTCTACCTGTACAGCGCTTAATGTTAGATCAGATGTCTTAATATTCCATTAGACATCCTGAGTCTGTGACATATCAGGAATTTCAATTGGTATCAGAGCAGGCATCCTGTCTGTCTCTGGATGAGATCCATGGGGGATACTTTCCTGTTGTGTACAAGGTCGAATATTGTTTGAACCAGTAGTGTTCATTGGTCCCTAGGAGTGGAGGATGGACCAATTTGGGAGAAACTAGATCAGCTATGTTGAAGGAAGATGAAAGTGTTTGAACAAATTCAAAGATCTCATGCGGGAGAGAAGATTTTGGAGTGCATTGTTCAATCTGTATTCAGCACAGAGAAGAATATTATCAAAACCTTCATGCGGGAGTGAAGATATTGATAAGACATCATATGTATTTACAAAGCTTTCTTTTAACAGGGCTGTAGAGTTGGGTCTAGAAAGTTGCTTGGTGAAGAAGCAAACAACTTGTAGGATTGATTTATTTTCTATCCTTATGTGTCATGCTTGCTATATGGAGTAAGCATTGTGTAAAGTCTGGTGAAGTACTGCTATTCCGCTGCATAGCTTCTGATACAACCCCTAAAGTGAAAGAAGAACTCTAGGGTTATTATTTTCAACAGAATTTTGTTGATGAGTATCAATTGATCAATGATTCTCATATACATCTGCAAGCTGCTTGAAGACCTTGAAGATTATCAAGGATGATATGTTCCAAGGAGATGGAACTGACCTGCTTAAGGATGTTAGAACATCATGCAACTGCCAGGTGAAGACCAGATGTTCTGGGTGCTAAACACATGTAGTGTGAGTACATATGTTTGGAACCTACTCCTGATCTGGAAGAGGAGACATCTGTTTTGAAATAATTAATCAGGACACGATCAACAGGTCATCTACTCCAGTTGTGAGTTTAAGGGAGTATATGTGCTGAGCTAAATGCATTTAAAAGGACTTTAAAGCTGTGATTTCCAGGTTTCCCCTCATGTGATGGATGATGGAACATCACTTCTGTGTCTTCAGCCAAGTAAGCATGAAGAAATAATCAGTCAGGATCCTCTGGTGTGATTAGATAATTCTAACTGAATAGATGATGGAAGCAGAATCTTTATGTGATAAATATATGGAAATCAGAATCAAAAGTTCTAAAACTTGTGATGATAAAGGATGTACAACATCACAACTATTGAAGACATCAGTTGTTGAGGAAAGACAGATAAGTTCCAGATTTAGTGAACATCCTCATGCTTGATAATGAAGTTTCTTCAAGTACAAGTTACAGAATGGGGCAACCTGAAACTTGTATAGTAAGCAAACCAAGGACTCTTAATTTGAAACCTGTGGCAAATTCCAAATAAAGAGTACTCACTATGTGCCTAAAGTAAAGAGCTCAACACGGTATCCATAAAGAGGAAGTTGGATAACATTTTGTTCAGAGGGAGTAGTGTGATCAAGCTGATGAGAAAGGGAGTTCATCTTACCTTGTTCTATAAGATGCTTGAGTTTATTTCTCATGATCTTAGTGATTTCCAAGGAGGATAGGAATAGAACAGGTTATGTCTACCAATCACATAAACTG
The DNA here is from genome assembly GCA_948472305.1 of Vicia faba. NCBI lineage: Eukaryota > Viridiplantae > Streptophyta > Magnoliopsida > Fabales > Fabaceae > Vicia > Vicia faba. Next base: position 597,347,742 of record OX451737.1, read on the forward strand.
CAGCATGTGAAGGAGAATTCACTTAACTCTCTACAAAGATCTGAGCTGAGTTTCAGGGGGAGTCGTTAACCTGAAGATCTTGAAAGACTTGACATCCTGGACCAAAGTCAAATGGTGGATATCTGCACCATGACAAGTCATCCCCATCACCTAGGATGAACTTGTTAGTTATAGCAAGGAGGAGTTATCTTCAAAAGATCATGGGAGTATGGTACTGTTCAAGGGTCAGCAGACAAGGTGAAGGTGATACATGCTAGTTACTGCATGGTTAAGAAAAGTGTGCTTTGATTGCTATGGTTGTTCATCCAAAACCATAGTATAAGCCAGGTTGAGATCAATGTCAGACCTGATGTTGCAACATCATCTCAAACGAAGGGCCTCTTCAGCAAAGGAAGCTCTTCATACATGGAGCAGAAGATTGTTAGAATAATTATCCTACTAATAATGAATACTTTGACGGGAGACTAAGTTTTCATTAGGATCTTGCATAAAGATATATAGAAGCACTTTGATGGGAGACTAAGTGTTTGTATAATATGCATGCAAGGCTGTATTCTGAACCTACTTCTCAGAACTTGGTAGAGAGCTTATTTCTCTCTAAGAGCATTCTGATGAGTGATTATTGCTGAAGATGAGAATCATACCTTTCTTATGGGGCTTCAATCCCCTGGATGTTAACTTCAGAACCCAAGCAGATAGGTTCATACTGTAACATCGTTATTGTTAAAAGTCTGTGGCAGAGACCTGGGACTGTGAATCTTAATATTCTAGTGTGGCAGTTCTATTATTGGTTTGGAATAAGTAGATTCTACTTGTGGTTAAAAAGTAGTATGCTTAACAATGCATAACTACTGTTGTGGTCTGAAGAATTTACTAGTATTAGCAACTACTAGCAAATATACTATACAGAAGGATGTAAGCACACTAAGAAGGTTGGAGGTTGGTTTCTGACTATGACTACATGATTTCTCAGCCATCCAGAGAGTCATGATAAGTGTGGAAGTGCAAGGGCATGAATCAGAGATGTCCTTACTATTCTAAGACTAGTTCAGGGTGCTTGAAGTTACCACCTCAGAGCTAGTGCTACTGGTTTCCACGCTACTGTTTTAATTGGCCTTAACAAGGGGAGTCACTGAGTGTTGCACTTTCCCCAATTACAATATACATTGAAGGGAGACTTTGTATATGTATTGTTGGACTTAATCTGAAGATCAGAAGTCAGAAGAGGACGGTGGTATGCTGATGTTTATGTGTTCTGATTATAGGTCATTTTGCACTTCTAAGTGAAGTCATGGATAATGTCTCAACATCAGGAGATTGAAGAATTGCTCTTGTTATCTGTCTGGGTTTAGGAAGAAAATCTCAGAGATTCTTTAAAGTATCATAAGTGGCAGCTTTGAGCAACTTGGAAGATTCAGATCCTATCACTAGTAGTTGTTGTCTGGAAGAAGGTAGAAAGTTATTGTGTTGGATCTCAGCAACACTTTAAAGTGTCCTTCTCTGTGCCTAACTAAGAAAAGTAAAAAGAAGGCTGCTGTTACTGAAAAATGTAAGGTAATGTCTAAGTAAGTGTCATGACATTACCAACGACATTGCAACCTTGGGGAAATCAAGAAGAACACGTGGAAAATAACTTCACCACGTAATTGTAGCTATACAGGAGCTATATTTGGTATTCTGTTTCCCAGAAGGAATAAATCTTCAGCCTTAAAAGTCGGTCAAAGGCTGCTTTTATTCAGGAATTACTTTGACCCAAACTTATGCATGTATTAAGACTGGTTCGTTTGGCAGAAACAAACAAATGTGTCTAAATTTCATGCACAGTCAGTCTGAAATATGCAACAACTTTAACAGGTATCCTTGACCAAGATTTTATATTACCATCTCCTTGAACCTGTTATCTCCTTATATAACCTCCTGTCACACATTCTTTTCTCTCACAACCATCATGGGGTTTGTACGGATCTGGGAAAACTGTTCTTGGATCTGGTTTTGTGAGGGCTTTCTTTGTCAATTTTTGGCCAAAAAGGGGGAGAAAGGAGTACTCTGTTTGACATTGTCCTCGTTGCAGCAGCTACTCAAAATTTTGATCACAAAGACTTATCACAAATTCAGCAGAAATTCAATTGGAGTGAATTTCTTTGTGACTTGTGATCTGAGTTGTGAACACAGTTGTGACCTGTGTTCTGAGTTACAAGGGAGATATTCTGGTCACTCCTTAAAGGTTCTCTGATGCCTCTGAAAGGATAGTTTATCTCCCACGGTCCTCTTTTTCCACCACCAGTGACAAGAAATGGTTCGTGGTCTAAAAGGGAATGAGGTGCATCCTCTTCCTCCTGTGTTCAAGAGGTCCGGAATGGTTAGTGTGGTTACAACCAAAGATGTCAAGATCAATGTCAAGACATTCTTCTGTGTGTATCCTGAACACTTTTATTGTTGTATTTGTTTTAGCCAAAATTTGCCAAAGGGGGAGATTGTAAGTGCCTTTGTTTAGGATTGGCTCATTGCTTGTAAAACAAATAGTAACAACAATAATGTAATGTAATGTACAATAGGAACAGCCTGAAAATCCTATTGTAAATGCCTAAACATGTTGTGCTGACAACATGTCTCAAGAGATGTCATAACATCATACCAGACATCAAGCTACTGAACTGTCAAGTCTGATGCAGTTCTGTTCCTGAAGTTATGCAGAATATTCTGCCAAATAGAATGCATAACAAGTAGAGAAAATTGAAGGCATATGTGGAGCCCTAGAAGATTCAATCAGAAGCTAAGGATAAGGAGAAAAACTCGATTGAAGACCTAACTTGCAGCAGAAGTTTTCTCCTTACTTTATGCAGGTCGTTAAAGCTGCATTGCTGTCATATGAAGGCCCAAATCCAGTTGGGTAAAAAGGGTTATAAATAGAAGTATTGTAACCTAACTTAAGGATGCCGTGTATTGACAAGATGTAATGATTAGGGCTAGTTTTGTTGTGAACCACCCGGGCTGTGGGATGGTCACCATACTCCTTGAAACCTGTAGGTAAGAGGAAGTATGCATTGTACTTGATTGAAGCTTTTAAGCATGATCAAGATGTGTAATGGAAGTGTATCTTCTGAACAGTTTATGTACTGTAGAAAGTTATCACTGCGGTGATTGAGGGGGAGTGAGAGGGTTCTCATATCTAGGATTGGATCTTAGGTAAAAGTGTCATTGGGTAGTGATTAAGTGAGAAGGCTGTCAACGGGTGTGTTGGCTGTAGGGTCTTTGAATTGATACTACTAATAGTGAACTTTATCCCTGGCTTGGATGCCCCCAGATGTAGGTTGGTTGAACCGAACTGGGTGAACAATTCGGTGTGTTATTTACTTTCTGCATTGGTTATTTGATTGATGTCACAGCATTGTTCATGACATCAATGTATATGCTTAACCTTAACTGTTCTGAACTTCATTAAAACAGACCCTGCGTTTGTCAAAGGTGTTACAGGTTCTGGTACTATAGTTCAGTACCTGTTGTAGAACAGATATCAAAAGTGCAGCCTATTCTACCTGTACAGCGCTTAATGTTAGATCAGATGTCTTAATATTCCATTAGACATCCTGAGTCTGTGACATATCAGGAATTTCAACAAGTATAAACATCTCGAAGAACGGTTGAGTGCAATGGAAATCCAAAAAGTGCCTGGCTTGGACTTTGAGGAATTGGATTTAGTGTCGGGGATTGTCATTCCTCCCAAATTCAAAGCACATGTGTTCGCCAAATATGACGGAGTTTCATGCCCTAAAATGCATCTTCGGTCCTATGTGAGGAAAATCCAGCCCCATACCACTGACAAAGATTTATGGGTACATTTCTTCCAAGACAGTCTATCTGGAACTCAACTTGATTGGTTTTATCAGTTAGAAAGAGCCAGTGTTCATAACTGGGAAGATCTTGCTGCAACCTTTTACAAATAATACCAATACAATGTTAATTTTGCGCCTACTCGTACTCAACACCAGAGTATGTCCATGAATTCAAATGAAGGCTTCAAGGACTATGCGCAAAAATGGAGAGATTTGGCCGGGAGAGTTCAACCTCCTCTATCTGAAAGAGAATTAGTAGACATGTTTTTTGGGCACCTTGTTTGGTCCCTTCTTCAATCACCTAATTGGGAGTTCATCGGCAGGTTTTACTAAACTAATATTGACCGGAGAAAGGGTAGAAGCCAGAATAAAAAGTGGAAAGATTCAAAAAGATACATCCTCTGCTACTATAAGGAAGCCATTTATCGGAAAGAAAGAAGTGGTTGCTGTGATACGGTGGCAGAACCGACTATTTGGAAAATGTTGATTTGCATTTTGTGTTTTACGTTTGTGTTCGCAAAATGTCGCGGGAAGCAAGAGTCGCCGCCGACTTTTATTTTATCCAACTGGAAAGAAAAAAAACACATAAAAATTCCTTTTTCGAGATTTTGAGTATGGGGGGTAGATTATAGAAAGGGGAGGTATTAGCACCCTTTCTATCTGTGGTTTTCCACGGGCTCTTAGGTACTTGCTCATCATTTTAAAATTGCTTGTGTGTTTGTGTTTTGAAAAGTTTTTTTTGTTTACTTTGTTTTAACCCTTGCTTATGTCTTCAAGAGAGTTACAAAGTGTTTTTGAAAACTTTGTTTGAGAAAAGTGTAAGGGTGAAAGTTTGATTTTGAGCAAGTACCTACTAGCATCTACCTACTCGAAAAAATATTGTTTCTGTTCTTGTTTCCTTTAGACAGCGATATCCTATTATTAAGGAGTAGGTAGCACCGTCGTTGGAGTTGTAAGGGTCAATTCGTAAAGGACGTACGATCACCAAAGCAATGTTAGGACGTCTTAGTAATAACCCTAATGTCTTAAGATCATATTCGAGGCAACATTTCCGAGGTAACCTTTCTGAGGCAACATTTCCAAGCAGGACTTTTGATCTTTGTTTAGACAGGAGGGCGACCACTAAAACACCCTATACTTAATGACCGTTTACCGAAGGCAACCGAAGTGAGAGTATACCCTATGAATGCGTATGTGCGAGTGATTTGATTTCAGTTATTATCTTTGCACATTAGGGTTTGCTAGCCATTTTAAATTAACATGCAATCTTGTCATACAATCCTATTAACATACATCTAACCGTTAATATTTGCGAGAAATAAAATCTACGCTATTACAAGGCTTTGGGGGAGGGATTAATTACATAGCCAAAAAAAATCGTAAAACAATAAATAAAAAGGAATTCCTAATTAAACTATTACATACCATGATCAGTTACATTAATATTGCAAAAATAATAAATGCGCAAAAATAATTAAACTATTACCTAATTAAAAAATTCATTTTTTTGTTGTTTTTGATTATTTTGAGAAAATAAGATTTGGTTGAATAAATAAAAAACCTAATTACTAATTAATTTAAATTCAAGAAAAATAATTGAATCAACCTATTTTTATATTTTTGTTTTATTGAGAAAAGAAATAAAAATTAAATCACATGATAACCTTAATTTGCTAATTGATTTTATATACAAAAAGTTAGAATTACCCTAAATTAATTATTAAGTTAATTTGATAAAATAAAAATCTAATTCTAAATTTTGTGAAAATTGATTTTATGATTTTTTGTGAAAAAAGAAATTATTTTGTTAGAAAATAAATTAAACAAATTAAATTAAATAAAAGAAAAAAGAAAGAAACAAGAATGGGCCTAGTGTCTTTGTAAGAAGGGGATGTTGATTGCAAATATCAAGCCCAACAAGCTTTGGCCCTGTTTGACTTTTCCAATCCCATGTTGCTTGCTTGACTGGGCGTATGGTGGACCCTCATGGGGTAGCCTTGGATCTGAAGCCTTGGTGATCTGATGGTGGGACATTGATGATGCATGGTAGGCTGATGGTATACATGTGTACCTGATCATGCAAGACAAAATAATAGAAAGCAAAGTTGGGGACCTGGGAATCGAACCCAGGCCCTTAAGCGTTTTTACCTTGCGTGCTTACCAGCTAGGCTAGCTTTGTTAGTTGTACAAAGAACAATAAACAAATATTATATGGAAAAAACAAAATAATAATTATCAAACGCGCGCAGATTTGAATGGGCGAGTCAGGGAGTGCCACGTTACCCTTCTTCTTCCTCCCACTGTTGCTAAAAGTTTCTTGACTTTTACCTATGGTTACTTGGGTGTAGGTATAACCCCGTGGCTTTCCAAAATCCTATACAAGCATGATAAATGCAAAACAATGGTACCAATCAACTCGTTGCAACCTCACGAGCATCATGGTACCATTATCTATGCCCAATTGTCCCTGTACAGAAAAACCCTAAAAACGAAGCAAGAACCCTAACTATGGCATCTTGTTGTACAGTTAATGAAAACACAATTAAATATGACCATTAGCTTACAAACATCATAAGGTTTAAGAATATATCAATGAATAATGCTAAATGTGCCAGAATTATGATATTCGAATTCAAGAAAACATGGGAGTCTTACAGTGCGTTTCAAGGCGTGGAGAAGCTTGCTAGCGATTGGAATAGGATCCTAGAACGTCCAGGAAAATGGTTAGAATGATTTGAGTTGATCTGAAACGTGAAAATCAGTTTAAACTTTTCTTGAGTTTTTTTGCAATTTGTTCTCTCTTTTACACGCCTCTCCTCTCCTTGTTTTTGTTCTGAACATGTTCCTTATGTACCCTAGAATGAATTAGGGTTGCAAACTTGTTTCAAATCTTCTCCAATTATGATCATTGATTCATGAATTGATCCTTTGTGCAAATCTTTCCAAATCAAGCAAAATGCAATCTTGTGTCCATGCGAGCCTTGCACGATTTGATTCCATCTCCAGCTTTATAATAGACCTAAACATGCACAAAATCTCAAACTGTGATTAGTTTTTTGATATTTTCATGATTTTATTTTGATTTTATTTGATTTAATTGAAATAAAATCAAGATAAATGATAAAAATAAAATAATGACAAATGTAAGGAATCATGGGTCGTGGGTCATGTTACAAACTCAGTGCAAGCATAAAAAGTTGGGCCCATTTGACAAAAATTGCAATTTTGGACACATTTGACTTTTGGCAATTTTGCGAAAAGGGTCAACTTTGTCAATGCATGACTCCTTAAATTTTGACCATAGAGATGTGCTTTTGGACTTTTTAGAAAGCTTAAGATGTCCTATAAGCAAACCTTTTGGTTTCATCTCAATTGAGTCTTCCATGTTCATGCATGAAGCTTTGACATAAAAGGTGTTTTTGTTGACTTTTCAAAATGACCTATAATGTCCAAATTCATATCTTCTTGTGAGTGCATATTTTGAACTTGGGAGATGAATATGGATTGTAGGGAATTGCATCCTCTTCAAAATTAGCTTTGGATGGGTCATTTTTGATAAATCATGAGAAAGTTATGCTTGGTCAAAGTTGAGTTGACTTTTCCTGCAAAACCTTAATTTAGCAACTTTTGGGCTTTGATGAATTATGAGAAATCCTTGAGGAATAACGATCAACCTTGATCAAATGATGAATAATACTTCAAAATGAGAATGTTGACCAAAAATCTTGAAGTTTGACTGTATGTGTGCCACAGTTGACTTTTGCCCTAGCACAGTCGATTTTCAGGCCTTTGAGCAATTGACTGAGCAAACTTCCTCTGCAAGGCTTGAAACTTGACATGGATGATCCTAAGAACATATTAGGACAATGGTGAGCATTTGGGATCCTTTGTACTCAACCATCTTGATGCAAAATGAAACCCTAATTTGAGGTAGACTGCCTTAGGAGAGAGTTTGTCTGGTCAACCCTTGGACTTCCTTGAGCAATTTGAGGACCTCACTTGAAATGTACTGAGAAATATGGGAGGGCAAAATTTGGGGTACAACAGCTTACCCTGTTCAATCTTCTTAAACCTGGGGATGTAGATTTGCTTATCTGTCTTTCGTGATCCGAAGGTGGAAGATGATTGAACACTAGAGTGCCCAAAAATTTGCACTCGCATGAAGTGGTACTGGCCTTGCGATATCGGGAATGGGATTATAGATGCCATCAGAAGAAGTGTCGATCGCATAAGAGATTCCTTTGCGAGAGCCCGTATACCTGTTGTTAAGGAGGACTTCACTGGGGAATGCTGGTCTATATCTTGGGAAAAGTAGAATTTTAGGAGCTTCAGTCATCCGTTATTCTACTGGGGAATCATCTCTTAGTCGAGGAGGTGAAAATGAATTGCTATCTGTTCGTGCTCCAGGCTTCACAGTGATTTGCTGAGGAAAATAAGACCAATTGCTATCTGGTCATGCTTCAGGCTTTACAGTGACTTACTGGGGAGATGAGATTAAACTTGTTATCTGGTCATTCTCCAGGCTTCACAATTTCTCAATTCTTATCTGGTCGTGCTCCAGGCTTCAGAAGGAATTAAGTTGTTATCCGGTCGCACCCGGGCTTCAACTTGAATTTAAGGCATATTGTGATACGGTGGGAGAACTGACTTGAAGGTTTTGCGTTTGTGTTTGCAAATGTTGCGGTTTAGCAAGAGTCGCCGCCGACTTTTCTTTTATCCAAAAAGGAAAGGTGAAAAAGCACAAGAAAGACCTTTAGAGATGTTTTCTTGGGTTCGGGGGGTAGATTATGAAAAGGGAAGGTGCTAGCACCCTTTTCATCCATGGTTTTCCATGGGCTCTTAGTTACTTGCTAGATCACTTGCTTTTGTTTGAATGTGCTTGTGGTGTGTGTTTTAAAAGTATTTCGAAAATGGAACTTTGTAATGGTTCTCGTTTCTATGAGAACGCCTACAAAGTGTTTGTTTAGAAAATAGTTCAAAGGTGTGTTTGTGAGATGTGTTTTTGAAAGTATTTTGAAAATGGAACTTCGTAATGGTTCTTGTTTCTATAAGAACGCCTACAAAGTGTTTGTTTCGAAAATAGTTCAAAGGTGAGAGTGTGGGTGTATAAAATGTTTTTGTCGTGAGCAAGCGAGTAACTGAGAGCGAACCTACCAACTCGAAAGGTCTTAAATGTGCTTTTCCTCCTCCTTTAGATGTTGTTATCTTACCATTGATTTGGTAACAAGCCCCATCGTTGGATGTGAAGGGACGAGCGTTGGGACATTTGTATAGTCATATAAGGCAACATATGGGACATTTTAGCAATGTCGTTTTAGGGACTAGATCATTTACCAAAGGCAACATCGAGGGTCATCGAGGGACTACGATCTTTTTATCGAGGGTCTTTGCTAAAACGCCCATGCTCGAGGGACATGACTATTTTCCGATAGGCAACAAGTGAGACTACCCTAGAGGTGCATTTGTGAATAATGTGTTTGATTTGCATGCATTTAGTCTTTGATTAGGGTGGCCTATTTTGTTATTTTTATCTTGCCACACACAGTTATTTACTAGCAATATATGAAAAGCAAATAAAAGGCGAAAAGTAAAATCTAAGCTATTACATCACTTTAGGGGGATGGGGATACAATTTAACAATGGGGATGAAGTAGGAACTAAAATATTACAACCATATCGAATGATAATGAAAAGAATGTGAAAACAGTGTAGAATAAAGGGAAAATGCACTTTTGAACTGCTATGTGTCGACCCATGCTGCTATGCATCGACACATAGCTTCTCCTGCTCATGTAAAACAAAATCAGTTCAGTGTGAGTCGACACGTAATGGGATGTGTCGACTCATGCATCTTCTTGTATCGATGCGAAACAGTATGTATCGACTCATAGGCTTTTCCAGCTTCTGTTTTGTGAAATTTGTTCAATATGAGTCGACACATAATGGGATGTATCGACTCATAAACCTTTTTGCATCGACGCGAAATGCGTATGTATCGACTCATAGTCCTTTACAGTTGCTGTTTTGTGACCTGAACTCAGTATGGGTCGATGCATGAGGGTCATGTGTCAACTCATACCCTGCATTTTCACTAAGATGGGTCGACACATGTGGATATGTGTCGATACATATTACCTTTTTCTGCCTTAAACACCATTCTTTGCATACATCAGTTAGTTTTTAACATATGAATTAATAACATGAACAACAAATAAGTGATTAACTTCAAAATAGTGATTGCTACATCCTATAACAGAAAAGTTGATGTATGGAAAAGGCAAGGTAAAGATGACTTACCTTAAAACTGCACTTTAGGTTTTGAAACCAAATATACTTCAAGATGTTGTATGAACCTTAAGGAAGCTCCAACCAGCTGCTAGACTTTCCTTTCTGTTGAAGGTTACTAAACAACCTCTGTATGGTATAAAATGTTTGGATGGTTGGGCAGAACTTGCCAGGTATGAGAGGTTCAAAGGTTTGGACTTTAAAACCCAAGAGTGGAAGTTTTGTGGACTATTATGGCTTTTGTGAATATGAGATTTTTGAGGGTTTACCAATATAACTTCTGGCTTTTCTCTCTATTTCTTCTAACCTTTTTCCCAACCTCTTTCTCTTGCAACTGGCCTCTCTATTTATAGAGAAGGTTTGAGACTTGAGAAACTCAAACCTTTTGAAAATCACATGTTATGCCCCTTTTTTCAAATTCATAAAGACAAGTTGCTTTATGATGAAGAAAGCAGTGAAATCGGGAACTTAGCCATGCTTTGCAGGTCTTGTGGATTGCTTCTGATGTTGAGAGATTTTTCTGTCATCTTTGGAACAAATTTCAAGCTTTGAAAGAAGAGAGTGGTTGGAAAGGTGAAGCTTTATGCAAATGGAAATGTTGCTTTTTGCATTTCTAACCATAAATGATATCAAGACTTGGACAAAGCTTCAAATGCTTGTGTAATACACTTAGGGTTTGTGTAATTGCTTGATTATGCATAGATTTGGAGAGAACATAACCTGAAAAGAGAGATCTTGTAGCTTTGGTTGGAATTTAGTCAAGTGTTCATCACAAATTCTGCTTTGTAATTCAAGAATGAAACCCTAATTTCATCTCTTCGATCCTCTCAGCTCAAGAATGATCTAAATGAGTTCTTGGACTTTTTGGAAAGATTGGAACATCCCCTACAACTTTCATGTTGGCCATTTTGACAAAATCATCTTGGACCTATGTGAAAAAATGCCAAGAAGTTGGGATAAAATCCTGAACAAAATCTGTTGAAAATTTCTCTAAGTGTTAAATGAAAATGTCATGAATTTATAACTCAAAATCCAAGTACTTCTAGGAGAAGTTGTGTAAAGCAATGTTGTAGATATCATGGAGATCTACAACTTTCATGTTGAAAGTTTCCCTTGAATTGTCTTGCATCTTGGTGAAAGAATGGCATAAAGTGATGGAATTATCATGTATAAAAACACTTAGAAAATTTCTAAGTCTTGGAAATCTTGACTTTTCAAGTTGACTTTTGACTTTCTCAACTTCTTAATGATCAAGCTTGATATTCTTGAATGTCTTGATGAAATTTGATCTTTGGGTTGTAATGTTGACCAAAAAGTCAAAGTTTCACTTTCTAGTATGCAATTGACCATTTTTCCCTTTTGCCAATTCCAAGCCTAAATTGATGTATTAGTGCTGCAAACTTGATGTCATAGAAGATCTTGTGAGAAAAATCCTTGAGAAATGAGAGGGCAAATTTTGGGGTACAACAGTTGCCCCTGTTCAATCTTCTTAAACCTGAAGAGTTAGATTGGCGAGTTTTGCCATTCGTGGCTCGATGGTGGAAGATGATTGGACACTAGAGTGCCCAAAAATTTGCACTCGGCGATGCGATGATAGGAGGAATGGGCTTAAAGATGCCATTTACAGAGATGATAGAATCTTGTTGGAGATGGACTTGTAGATGCCATCCAAGAATGCTTGTTGAATTGTAATTTGTAAGTTGAAAGAATGAGTATCAGAATGGCGTCCGTATCTGGAGCGTATCTGAATTGTATCTAGAAGTTGGGTCTGAATGAGTATCAGGATGGCATCTGTATCTGGTGCGTATCTGAACTGTATCTGAAATCTGAATTTGAATGAGTATCAGGATGGCATCCGTATCTGGTGCGTATCTGAACTGTATCTGAAAGCTGTCTTTGAATGAGTATCAGGATGGCATCCGTATCTGGTGCATATCTGAACTGTATCTGAAAGCTGTATTTGAATGAGTATTAGGATGGCATTCGTATCTGGTGCATATCTGAACTGTATCTAGAAGCTGGGTTTGAACGAGTATCAGGATGGCATCCGTATCTGGTGCGTATCTAAACTGTATCTAAAAGTTGTCTTTGAATGAGTATCAGGATGGCATCCGTATATGGTGTATATCTGAACTGTATCTAGAAGCTGGGTCTGAATGAGTATCAGGATGGCATCCGTATCTGGTGCGTATCTGAACTGTATCTGAAAGCTGTCTTTGAATGAGTATCAGGATGGCATCTGTATCTGGTGCGTATCTGAACTATATCTGAAATCTGAATCTGAATGAGTATCAGGATGGCATTCGTATCTGGTACGTATCTAAACTGTATCTAAAAGCTGTCTTTGAATTAGTATCAGGATGCCATCCGTATTCAGTGTGTATCTGAACTGTATCTGAAGGCTGTTTTTGAATGAGTACCAGGATGGCATCTGTATCTGGAGCGTATCTGAACTGTATCTGAAATGTATCTGAAAGCTGAATCTGAATGAGTATCAGGATGACATCCGTATCTGGTGCGTATATGAACTGTATCTGAAAGCTATCTTTGAATGAGTATCAGGATGGTGTTGTACCCCAAAATTTGCCCTCTCATATTCCTCAAAACATTGCAAGAAAGATCTCTAAGTGGCTCAAGTTTGCTCAAGAGTTGGACAAACAAGCTATCTTCTAAGGCAGTCAATCCCAAATTAGGGTTTTGTGTCGCACTAAGATCCTTGAGTCCAAATGACCTCAAGTTCTCCCCAATGTCCTAATATGTTCTCAAGATCATCCATGTCAAGTTTCAAGCCTTGCAGAGGAAGTTTGCTCAGTCAATTGCTCAAAGGGTCCAAAAATCGACTATCCTAGGGCAAAAGTCAATTGTGACCTATAAACAGTCAAACTTCAAGATTTTTTCTAAACATTCTCATTTTGAAGTATATTTCATCATTTGATCAAGGGTTGATCATGATTCATCAAGGATTGCTCAAAATTCATCAAGACTCAAAAGTTGCTAAATTAGGGTTTTGTAGGAAAAGTCAACTCAACTTTGACCAAGCATAACGTTCTCATACTTTATGAGAAATGACCCATCCAAAGCTCATTTTTAAGAGGATGCAATTTCCTACAATCCATCTTCATACCCCAAGATCAAGAAATGCACTCACAAGAAGTTATAAATTTGGACATTATAGGTCATTTTTGAAAGTCAACAAAAACACCTTTTTTGCCAAAGCTTATAACTTGAACATTGAATATAAAAATGAGATGATACCAAAAGGGTTGGTTAGAGGACATCTGAAGCTTTCTAAAAAGTCCAAGAACACTTCCAAAAGTTCAAAATTGAATAAGTTATGCATTGTTGAAGTTTGGCATTTTTGTAAAAATTGCCAAAAATCAACTATCCCCAAAACTTCAAATTTTGTCAAATGGGCCCATTATTTTCCACTTGATTTGAGATTGCATCATTGTCCACGTGTCCTAGCTTAAGCCATAAGCCCATATCTTATTTTTATTATTTAATTTGATTTTTTTTTGAATTTATTCATTTTTAATCAAATTAAATCATATAAAATCCAAACTTTGATTACATAAGATCTTTTTGGTTGTTTCAGGTCTTAATTATCATCATTAGCATCATCAAACTCGGATCACACCATATCATGTACAAAAAGATGGAGATTTTGCAAATTTGGAAAGATTTAAAGGGTGAATCAAATCAAATCCCAATGCATTGATTTAGAGAGATTCATTCCAAGTTTGTTACCCTAGCACATTGTACCATACATAAGCAAGCCACAAGGAACGAATTAAGGGCTAGAGGCTGCAAGAACAGGCAATACAAAAGTTGCAAAATTAACTAAAAAGTGTGAAATCAAAATCATACTTAGAGGCGTTTTCAGAAGCAGAGACCAATCCCAATCGATTCCTGGGTGATCACACAACCTTCTTGGATCAAAAGCACGCGTCCTCAGGCCTTTAAAAGCACTGTAAGTGTCACGATAATCACCTTGGTTCTTGAATTCGTGATTTATCATTCTTGCATCATTTGAATAAATCATTGTCATATTTATACTCCTCACAACATTCGCAAACATTTGGCAATATCCAATTGCGTTTTTCTGGCCTAAATGAGGAACCCCCATAACTAGGGTTCTTCGTTTGTATTTTGGGGTTTTCTTTTTCAGGAAAAATCAGGACTCAAGAAGGGCATAGGGTTGATCAGGGAGCCAAGGCGAATTCAACCATGATTTTGGAATTGATTTATGAGGCCTAGGGAAGATTTTAGAGCAAGCTTGCACATTTAGCTGCGGATCCAAATTTGCAGGTAAAATTACAGTAGTGGAAGGACAGGGACGAAGAGCTGGCATGCTCTGATTGGCCCGTTCAAATGTTTTTACGCGCATTTTTATTTTCTGACCAATAATTGTTTTTTTGATATATTATAATTGTTATGTAATATATTAACAAATGAAGCAAAACGGCATAGTGGCAAGGCAAGCTGGAAATCACCATCAGGACTTGGGTTCGAATCCCAGGTCCTCCACTTCTTTGATATATTTTTTTCTTCGGGTGTTCCAATGCTCATGAGGACTTGCAGTGCATCATACACCATCATCTATCCAATGGCCAGATGGCCAAAGGCCAAATCTAGTGGCCAAGAGCTGAGGGTCCATCATAGATCCAGTCAATAAGCGCTCACCTGATTCCAGAAAGTCAACAAAGGGCTGATGCAATTGGGCTTCTCATTTGCTGTTCCAATACCCTAAATCAGGCCCATACCTCTCTCTCTCTCTCTCTCTCTCTCTCTCTCTCTCTCTCTCTCTCTCTCTCTCTCTCTCTCTCTCTCTCTCTCTCTCTCTCTCTCTCTCTCTCTATCTCTCTCTCTCTCTCTACTTATTTTGTTTTAATTATTTATTTTATTATTTTTGTTTAAATACTAACCAATTAAAATTTAGTCTTTCCTAAAATAAAATCACCAAAAATATTTTTATTCAATAAAATTTTAACCTTTTTTATTTATTAATAAATACTAATTAAATTAATTTAGGTTCTTAATTAGAATAACTTTAACATATTTTTAAATAATTAAAATAAAATTAGATTTAATTAGGCTTTTACTAACATTAATTATTTTATTTTTTTCTTAAAATAACAAAAAGACCAAAAACAATTTATTTCTTTATTAACTAATTTTATTTTAATTCAACTTAGTAATTAATATAGGTAATTTTTTTTCTTAATAAAAAACCAAAAAAAGATCTTTTCCTTAACAAAAAGGGTCAAAACCCTAGAACTTTGCGCTCGATTTAATTTCCCGCATGCGATTTATTTATTCTATCCAATGATGTACTTGCTCCCGGATTGTAATAGTAAATAGGATCTTTATTTATTTTTTATCGCTTTATTTATTTTTAAAGGGTTTGTCTTTTGCGATGTAAATACCCGACGCCTTGTAATTTAAATTCCGCAATTTATTTTCCGCAAAATATAACTGTTAGATGTTTGATAGTAGGATGGCATGACAAGACTGAATGTTTTAACCTAAAATCAACTTAGATCACCCATAACATGTACAAAGATAAAATTAACTGAAAACGACACACTCGCACATGCGCACTCTTAGGGTACACCCCATTTGGTTGCCTTCGTACACGGTCATTGAGTATAGATCATTTTAGAGGTCGCCCTCCTGTCTAAAAGATCATAGTCGCCTCGAAACGGTTGCCTCGGATATTGTTGCCTCAAAACAAATGATCTCAGACATTAGGGTTACCGCTAAGGCGTCCTAACATTGCTTTAGTGACTGTAAGTCCCGCATTCGAATTGACCCTTAAACTCCAACGACGGTGCTACCTACTCATCAATAGTAGGATAGCATTGTCTAAAGGACATTAGCATAGAACGATTCCTTTTTTGAGTAGGTAGATGGTTCTTAGATACTTGCTATTTAAAAAACAAAAACTTTTCACACTTACACTTTTCGAACAAAGTTTAAAAAAAAACACTTCATACGCTCTTGAGGACAGAAGCAAGAGTTAAATCGAAGTTTCAAACAAAAACATTTTCAAACCCACAAGCACAAAGAAAACAATTTTGAAAACATTTGAGCAAGTACCTAAGAGCCCGTGGATAACCATTGATAGAAAGGGTGCTAATACCTTCCCTTTCTATAATCTACCCCCCGAACCCGAGAAATATATCGAAAAAGGAATTTTTCTGTGCTTTTTTCCTTTCCTTGTTGGATAAAATAAAAGTCGGTGGCGACTCTTGCTTACCGCGACATTTTGCGAAAACAAACGCAAAACGCAAACCATCATTCCAAAAAATAGTCATTTCTTCCCACCGTATCACAGAACTGGCGCTTCTGCTGGGGACGCTTATAAGTGGGGTGTACCTTAGGAATAGTTCATAATGTTTTCAATTGCTTGATTTGTATGATTTATCTTTGTGGGCTTGTATCGGAGTTGCTATAGATCCTAACCCATATCTGGGGGACACCCTTTAGGTAAGTAGCAATAAACTGTGAGGGAACTGTACGGCGTAGACCGATACGGTTGAAGTAGTAGCTACGTTGGTGTGGCACTTTAGTTTGTACCGATATCCCTTGTTGCGCAACGAGGAGAATATGGGTCTGCTAAGGGGTCATTAAGCACCAACTGACCTTAGAACCTATAATTGACCAACTTGGCCATAGAACAGTAGCAGTATGCTACACTCATTGAGACCAAACTCTCGCGCTGATTCCGGCTGCAAGAAAAGGTTGCTAAACTGGAATTTGAAGTGGTGAAAAACACAAGAAGGGGGGTTGAATTGTAAAACTGAAATCTAATGCAATGAACAAGATATTTTTATCCTGGTTCGTTTGATCTCAAACTACTCCAGTCCACCCGTCAAGGTGATTTCGCCTCTCTCCAACGAGGTCTTAATCCACTATATTCAACTGAATATT
Source organism: Vicia faba (assembly GCA_948472305.1). Lineage (NCBI taxonomy): Eukaryota > Viridiplantae > Streptophyta > Magnoliopsida > Fabales > Fabaceae > Vicia > Vicia faba. The sequence continues at coordinate 597,364,793 of OX451737.1, forward strand.
ACAGACTGCTTTAACAACTGCTAAAGCCTTCTTGATCCAAACCACAACCCGGTTTGTCAAGGAAACACTTTCTTACAGAGAAATCAAATCTGAGTGTGTGAATGTTTTCTACAAAACTGTATCACAACTGTGATGTATACACAAATTAAAGCTTAGAAACTAGATTGCTAAACAATGATAGAATATCAGAATGTGTGGTGTTTAGCAAAACTGAGAGAAAGAAGATTTTGATCAGCTTTTATGCGTGTAGAGATTTGGAGAGCATTAGCCATTTCAATCTTCAAAGTCTTGTTTATATAGCACTGAGATGATGAACGTTGGATGCAATATTCTTGATTCAATGCTATTAACAAACTTTCCTTATCGAGCAGATCTTGTCTGGAATGAGGCCGTTGGAATTAATTTGCTTTCAATGCACAGTATCGTTGCTTACTTAATGCAAGTTCTGGCTTGGCTTATTCTGACTCTGCTTCGCTGCTGATGAACTGTTGTGTTTCTTTATCAGAGTGTTGAGCGCAGTCTTGTTCATCAGGCTTCAGCATGTACGTGAGTTGATCATCTGATTCTGACATTCTGATATGGCAACTTCTGATGCTGGTGTCAAGAACCAAATTCTGATGCTGATTAGATGTGATCTTGCTTATATCAATCAGAGTATCTGCAAGTCAGAACATAATAATTTTAGGCAGCAGATAGTTCATACATGAATCTTATAAATAATATATCTTTCCACTTTGTTATCATCAAAACTTAAATATAGGGTAGTAGATTCAAACTTTGTTCTAACAATCTCCCCCTTTTTGATGATGACAAAAACTAGATATTTTTAAATGAAAATAACGTGAAAAGGTTTCTGAGATATGCATCAGAGTAAGAAGTAAAAAGGATAAGGAGTAAAAAGCTATCAGAGTTGAGAGATACTCCCCCTGAGTTTATTACTTCCCTTTGATTACAAGTGTTCTTCAGGATCAGATCTTTTTGCCTTTCTTTGAACATCAGAGTGTCAGAGTCTTTGACTATCAGAAGCTTTATGTCAGAGCAGAGCTTCATAGCTTTTTCTTGTCAGAGCTTTGCTTTGGATCAGAGTATCAGAGCAGATCAGAGCTTCATAGTGATCAGAGCTTCTAGTCTTCAGCGTGTTCAGGAGCTTCCTTGCACCTGTAGACTTTAAGCAAAACAAAAAAAACATTTTCAAGTAATAGAGTTAGAATGTTTGAGAATTTCTGTCTAGTTAGCCGTTATTGTTTAAAATATCATTCTTGTTCTCCCCCTTTTTGTCAGCAATCAAAAGTGTAGGTGAGTGCTAAAACAAATTACGATCAGAAAAACTAATCATATTAAAAGAGTTCAGAATCAAATCATGACAATAGTGCAAAACATATTCAAACAGTACATCAGAAAATCAAAGAAAGCATGAAAAGGACATGAATGAAAAAAGACTAAGGTTGAGGAGGCAAGCGTGTGAACAGGTTCTCCAACATGGCTTGGATCTTTTCAGCAGTCTCATTCTGCTTGTGCACCATGCTGACAACTTGTGCACCATGCTGACAACAATGTCAATCTTGCTATCCTGCACATCCATTCTTTCTTTCATCTTCTGGTCGCTTTCATCCATCCGCTACTGCAGACACATGTCATTCAGCCTTAGTTCTTCCAGAGTCTGCCTGTCCAAGGCAGCTTGAGAAGCATCAGAAGTAGGAAGCTTCTGAGAGCTTTCAGCAACATCTTCTGCTTGACTTTCTTCAGCTTGAATGGTCTTGTCTTCTTCTGATTGCACCTTTGAAGCTTGTTGTTTCTCAGACCAAGGTTCACTATCCAGAGGGAGCACGTCTTCTTTCAGAAGCTGACTTCCAACTTCATTCAGAAGCTTGCTGAAATTTTGTTGTGCCTGCTCATAGTTGATATCCTGCAACTTGAGGGCTTCAGCACGTACCCAAAGTCTGAATTGTGACCAGAGCTGATCAAAAGCAGCTGGGTCAATCATTCCAGGACAGACTTGCTTCAAAGAAGCAATCCATTGCTGTACACCTGTTTCAAAATTCATAATACCAGAGCCAACATCTGGTTGTTTTGGTTTTGGGATGGCAATTTTATGTTTCAGATCAGCAAGACGGTCAAGACTGGTTAAGTCTATGAAAGTCCTGCTGGGGTTTTCAGAGGTTTTCTTGGCAGCTGTTTGTTTTGGAGAGGGAGTATCAAAATCAGAGATTATGATTGGACTGGGTGGTGTTTTGGGAGTATTTGGTCGTGTAGATTCTGATGAGGATGGCAATTGTGCTAAGGTGATAGTTGTTCCACCTGGCAGCTGGATTGCCAAAGGTGATGGTTGAGGTGAATGAGGTTCAGATGGTTGAGGAGAGGGAGTTTCAGAGTGATGAAACTCTGGTTGAGGTGATGGTGGATTAATTTCTGGTTGAGGAGAGGGAGACGGAATTACTGGTTGAGGAGAAGTTGTTGGAATTTCTGATTGTTCTGGGATGAGGGATTCTTCTGGAATGGGTGAAAGTGGTTGTTGTTGTTGTTCTGGTTCTTCAGCAGATTGATGTTGTTCTGGTTGTGGAGGAGGGACAATTTGTGGTTCAGAGTTTGGTTGATCAGAGGTGTGTTGATCAATGTCAGACAGCACTTGGTCAATTGCTGATGTTGTTGAGATTGTTGGTTGTTTGGGATGTTTGGTTCTGGGTCTTCTGAGTTTTAATGCCTCAGAAGGGTCCTCTTCTGGTATAGTTTCATCTATGGTAGGGATGGGAATTGAGATTCTATGAGAGGTTTGAGGAGGAATAGATGCTGGAATAGTAGAAGAATTTAAAACAGAGGCAGCAGATGAATTACCTCTTTTCCTGGGTGTCTGCTGGGATGATCCTTCTGATGGTGCCTTCCTCTTCTTCGTCTTCTTCAGATTCACTTCTTGCTGAGGTTGATGCAGAGCTTTGATAATCAGATTTGGATCTGAACCATCTACCTTGCACGCATCCAAGTATCTGAGAACCACCTCTGGTTTGGATTCTATCTCAGAGAATAAGGGAAAGTCACTCAGAGGAACTCTTCTGCTGGAGATATCAGCAATAGGAGTGGCTCTGGGTTCCTTCTGAATATTCTCTATCAACTTCATCTTCTTCAAGTTCTTTGCATTCAGAGGTTTCCCAACTGTTGGTTCAATAGTGCTTAGCTCTTGAGCTTCTATCAGATGCTCTATCAGCCTATTCTCTGTCAGAATATCTGATATCAACCTTCCAAAGGGTATCCAATCCCTCTTGGTTCGTTCTTCTTCCCTGGTTTCCTTCACACTTGTTCTGAGGTGGTTGAACAGAAAATAAGCCAGATTGATTTTTACCTTCTGATCAATAAAGTAGATCAGAAACTGCTGATCCACATTTATGTAATCAGGTGAACTGGTTGGTTTCCTGTGGTTGAAGCACCCCAAAATTATCTTAGCCCAAACTCTGTAATGATCCTTCAGATCTTTGATCTTGCTGCTGGGCACCCCATGAGTGAAAATCCTTGCAGTTATCACTCCCACATCAGCACATCTTTCAGCCATGTCCACACAACGGACGCCACCGCCACTGTAACCTATTAGCCTTGCAATGTGATCCTCAGTGATCACAATCTTCTTTCCCATAACAAAGGAGGTGACTAGATGTGTTGAAGCCTTGGCGTGAATCCAGAATTCCTTGACTGGCATAGGGAATGTTGGTCCAACCAACCTGTCAAAATACCTTTCCCACTTCTGTGCCCTAACTTCTTCAGTTAGGTCAAAACCGTTCTCCTTCAAGCTTCCAAAATCAATGATTAATTCAGAAAGCACTCCAAGATTCTTCACAGGAGTGAGGAGAGTTCTGAATGGCACTTGATATTGCTCAGATGATGCTTTCTTCTGAGGACCTGCAGAAGCACTGCTGGAGGTTGCCATGTTCACACTAAATAGGTTTTGAGAAGAAACTGAGAAAAGGGTTTTGCAAGAGATGAATACAGAAATATGCAGAAAATGCTTGAGTATTAGTGAGAAAGCGTAAAGAATGAGAATGAGAGATTAATGTGTTTAAATAGATTTTCAAAAATTTTTGAAAAGATAAACGTTTTTAAGAAAGAGAAAAATCATGATTGCATTTTAAAAGCATGATTACTTTTCATTAAATGCTTGCTGATTTTGGGGGATTTGAGAAAGATACTTAAAAACGGTTACCAGACATGTGTCTCAATGCACCCAATCAGCGCTTTGCCTTCTCAGAAACGTGCACGCGTTCTGCTTCAGAGATATGCTGATGATTGAATGACACTTGTTTGATGTAGTGATCAGCACGTCTATCTTTGAGCTTAGACTCTCAGATCTTTAAACTTGCATCTGATACAATCTGCATGTTCTATCTTTCTGAAAGAAGATTGATCAGAAGTTCACAGTAAAATAATTACATTCTGAAGGTAAATATATGGAATTAAAACATTTTCACTCTGGACAAACTTTCATGCTGAGATGTTTCAGAATGAAATTAAACCTATCTTCTGAAAAGGGTTTAGTAAAGATATCAGCCCATTGATGGTCTGTATCTATAAATTTTAAGTTCAAAATACCTTTCTGAATATAGTCCCTAATGAAGTGATGTTTTATTTCTATATGCTTAGCTCTAGAATGTAAAATGGGATTCTTACTTCAGCAAATAGCAGAAGTATTATCACAAAGTATAGGAATGTTACTCTCAAAAATCTGGAAGTCTTCAAGCTGACTTTTCATCCAGAGCATTTGTGTGCTACATCCTGCTGCTGCTATGTACTCAGCTTCTGCTGTTGATAGTGCAATTGTTGATTGCCTTTTGCTGGACCAAGAGATCAGATTTTCTCCCAGAAACTGGCAGCTTCCAGAAGTACTTTTTCGTTCCACTCTGTCTCCAGCAAAATCAGCATCGCAGTAGCCTACTAAGTTGTAATCACTAGATTTTCTATAAAACAAACCCAGATTAGTAGTACCTTTCAGATACTTGAAAATTCGCTTAACAGCTGTTAAGTGAGATTCTCTAGGATCTGATTGGAATCTAGCACAGATACAAACACTGAATAATATGTCAGGTCTTGAAGCAGTCAGATAGAGGAGAGAACCAATCATACCTCTGTAGACTTTCTGTTCTACATTTTTGCTTACCTCTTCTCTTTCCAGAATGCACGTGGGATGCATTGGAATCTTTGATGGCTTACATTCTGAGAGGTCAAATTTCTTCAGAAGATCTCTGATGTATTTGCTCTGATGAATGTAAGTTCCCTCTGGAGTTTGATTGATCTGAATTCCTAGAAAGAATTTCAGTTCCCCCATGAGGCTCATCTCAAATTCAGCCTGCATACACTTAGCAAATTTTCTTCCAAGAGAAGTATTAGTAGAACCAAAAATAATATCATCAACATAAATTTGACAGACTAAGATGTCATTCTTAACTGATTTACAGAATAGAGTAGTGTCCACTTTCCCTCTGGTGAATTCATTTTCTAACAGAAAGTTACTTAGCCTTTCATACCAAGCTCTGGGAGCTTGTTTCAGACCATACAGTGACTTCTTTAGTTTGAAAACATGTTCTGGATGTTTTGTATTTTCAAAACCAGGGGGTTGGTGTACATAGACTTCTTCTTCTATATAACCATTTAAGAATGCACTTTTGACATCCATCTGATACAGAGTGATGCCTTTATTAACTGCAAATGAAATTAAAAGTCTGATAGATTCTAACCTGGCGACTGGGGCAAAGGTTTCTGTATAGTCTATCCCCTCTTGCTGACTATAACCTTGTGCAACCAGTCGTGCCTTATTTCTGATGACTTCACCTTGTTCATTTAGCTTGTTTCTGAACACCCATCTTGTTCCAATGACGTTGAATCCTTTTGGTCTGGGAACGAGATCCCATACGTCGTTTCTGGTGAATTGATTCAGCTCTTCTTGCATTTCCAGAATCCAGTCATTATCCAGAAGTGCTTCATCAATAGAAGAAGGTTCAATCAGAGACACAAGTCCCATAAGAGTTTCTTCAGAGTTTCTGAAGCTTGCTCTTGTTCTGATTGGATCTTCCTTTCTTCCTAAGATAGTCTCTTCTGGGTGATCCAAGCTGCTTCTGGGTAATCTCTTCTGAGGTTGATCAGCAGCTGTTGTAGGATTGCTAGCAGTTCTCCTTTCAGACGTTGAAGGAATGTCTGTGTTGAGAGCTTCTGATGACTTGTCTTCAGAACCTGTAAATTCAATTTCTATACCTGCAAAGACTTCATTCTGCTTTGACTTTTCAGAGTCAAGCTTATCATCAAAACGAACACTGATTGATTCTTCCACAATCTGTGTTTCTGTATTGTATACTCTGTACCCTTTTAAGCGTTCAGAGTATCCTAACATAATACACTTTTGTGCTTTAGAGTCAAACTTGTTCAAATAATTATTTGTATTTAATATAAAGCAAGTACGTCCAAATGGATGAAAATATGAAATGTTGGGCTTTCTGTTCTTCCACAATTCATATGGAGTCTTTTCCAGAATAGGTCTTATTGAGATTCTATTCTGAATGTAGCACGCTGTGTTTATTGCTTCTGCCCAGAAGGTCTTAGCAACGTTTGTCTCATTGATCATGGTTCTGGCCATTTCTTGCAATGTTCTGTTCTTTCGTTCTACAACTCCATTTTGTTAGGAGTTCTAGGACAAGAGAAATCATGCAGAATGCCTCTGTCATTAAAGAATGACTCAAAATCTTTGTTTTCAAATTCTCCACCATGATCACTTCTGACTTTAACGATTCTAAGATCCTTTTCATTCTGAACTTGGTTACAGAAGGTAACAAACACAGAGTGTGACTCGTCCTTATGTCTTAAGAACTTTACCCATGTCCATCTGCTATAGTCATCTACGATTACTAACCCATACTTCTTGCCACTGACTGAAGCAGTTTTAACTGGTCCAAATAAGTCAATGTGCAGAAGTTCTAATGGCTTAGAGGTAGAAACAACATTTTTGGATTTAAAAGAAGGTTTTGCAAATTTGCCTTTCTGACATGCTTCACACAGAGCATCTGAATTGAACTTCAAATTAGGAAGTCCTCTGACCAGATTGAGTTTGTTAATCTGAGATATTCTTCTCATACTAACATGCCCCAATCTTCTGTGCCAGATCCACTGCTCGTTGTTAACAGACAGAAGACATTTTACATTCTGACTCTTTAGTTCAGAAAGTTTGATTTTGTAAATGTTGTTTTTCCTCTTACCATTAAACAGGATAGTCCCATCTTTCTGACTAACAGCTTTACATGATTTTTGATTAAAGATTATATCATAACCGTTATCACTTAATTGACTTATGGATAACAGATTATGCATCAATCCATCTACTAGCAGAACATTATTAATAGAGGGAAGATTTCCATTACCTACAGTTCCAGAGCCAATTATCTTTCCCCTCTGATTTCCTCCAAAGCCAACGTGGCCTCCAGGCTTAAGTTCCAGGCTTTGGAACATATGCCTTCTTCCCGTCATGTGTCGTGAGCAGCCAGAGTCCAGGTACCATGATTGGTGTTTCTGACTTGCTGCTAAAGATATCTGCTACATGTATTATTTTATCCTTAGGTATCCAGATTTTCTTGGGTCCTGATTTGTTAGTTTTACCAAAACTCTGGTTGAATTTTGGTTTCACAGAGTGCTTACTGCTAGTGTATTTAATATCATGTGTGTGACCATACACAAAGTGTGAATTTAGAGGAGTGTGTTTAATGGTTAAGTCCGTGACATTATTTGGTGTAGGAACCTTACCTTGGTATCCTATTCCTTTCCTGCCGTTTCTGCTAACTCCATAGATCATTGAAGCCATTCTGCTTCTATCTATGCTTTTAGCTAGGAACTTCTGGAAACTGTGATCATACTCCTTGATGATCTCATCAGCGTTGCTGGGAGTTTCAGAAATTGGTTCCTTCTGAGAGTTTTGTAAAGTGTTTTCTAATTTTGAAATCTTATTTCTCAGCTCAGAATTTTCCAATTTGAGACTCTCAGTCTTATTAGAGTCAGATTCAAGATTCCTTTTCAGGTCTCTGAATTTAACTCTAATTTGCTGATACCGTTCCAGAATCTCATTAAGGCTTTCAGCAAGTTCAACCTTTGTAAAGTTAACAGCAAAGTTAGGAAATACCTCTTCAGTATCTGATTCTGAGTCTGATTCAGAAGCTTCACTATCTTCTGAGATGTTAGCCATGAGAGCTATGTTTGCCCTCTCATCATCTGATTCTGAGTCAGCTTCAGACGAGTCAGAGTGATCCCATGTGGCCATGAGACTTTTCTTCTTCTCTCTTCCAAACTTCCTTTTGGGCTTTTCCCTCAAAAGCTTTGGGCAGTCACTCTTATAGTGTCCTTGCTCATTGCACTCATAGCAGATGATGTCCTTGGTGTTTGGCTTTTTGCTACTGGAGGAGCCTTCAGATCTTCTGTATCCAGAGGAAGAATCTGTCCTTCTATATCTGGAAGAAGACTCGTTCTGATCAGATCTTCTGGGATTCCTGAACTTTCTTTGTCTTTGCTTCCACAATTGATTTACTCTTCTGGAAAGGAGAGAGAGTTCGTCTTCTTCTGATGAGGATCCATCAGATGTTTCTTCAACTGCCTGCAAAACTTTAGACTCAAATTTTTTGTTAGATTTTAATGCTAAAGGCTTACCTTGCTTCTGAGGCTCATCAGCTTCTAGCTCTATCTCATGACTTCTGAGGGAGCTAATAAGTTCCTCCAGAGTAATTTTGTTGAGATCTTTAGCTAGCTTCAGAGCTGTAACCATTGGTATCCACTGCTTGGGTAAACTTCTGATGATTTTCTTGACATGGTCAGCAGTAGAGTATCCTTTGTCCAGAACTTTGAGACCAGCTACCAGAATCTGGAATCTAGAGAACATGGTTTTAATGGATTCAGATTCTTCCATTTTGAACGCCTCATACTTCTGAATGAGCACCAGAGCTTTTGTTTCTTTGACCTGAACGTTGCCCTCATGCGTCATTCTGAGTGAGTCAAAGATATTCTTTGTTGTGTCTCTGTTGGAGATCTTTTCATACTCAGTATAGGAGATGGCGCCGAGGAGGATGGTTCTGGCCTTGTGGTGATTCTTGAAGTCACGCTTTTGTTGATCAGACATTGTTTTTCTATCAATCTTCTGACCGCTTGCATTCACAGGGTGCGTGTATCCATCTGTCACCATATCCCACAGATCAGCATCATGTGCCAGAAAGAAGCTTTCGATTCTGTCTTTCCAGTAATCAAAGTTTTCTCCATCAAAGACTGGAGGTTTGCCGCTGAATCTGTCTCTGTCCTCATTGTTGTCATTGCTGATGTGAGAATTGTTTCCTGCCATTGTGTTTTTCTGACGCTGGATCTTGTACTGACACGGTTAAGTGTTTTAGCTCAGAACCAGGCGCTCTGATGCCAATTGAAGTGGTGAAAAACACAAGAAGGGGGGGTTGAATTGTAAAACTGAAATCTAATTCAATGAACAAGATATTTTTATCCTGGTTCGTTTGATCTCAAACTACTCCAGTCCACCCGTCAAGGTGATTTCGCCTCTCTCCAACGAGGTCTTAATCCACTATATTCAACTGAATATTACAGACTGCTTTAACAACTGCTAAAGCCTTCTTGATCCAAACCACAACCCGGTTTGTCAAGGAAACACTTTCTTACAGAGAAATCAAATCTGAGTGTGTGAATGTTTTCTACAAAACTGTATCACAACTGTGATGTATACACCAATTAAAGCTTAGAAACTAGATTGCTAAACAATGATAGAATATCAGAATGTGTGGTGTTTAGCAAAACTGAGAGAAAGAAGATTTTGATCAGCTTTTATGCGTGTAGAGATTTGGAGAGCATTAGCCATTTCAATCTTCAAAGTCTTGTTTATATAGCACTGAGATGATGAATGTTGGATGCAATATTCTTGATTCAATGCTATTAACAAACTTTCCTTATCGAGCAGATCTTGTCTGGAATGAGGCCGTTGGAATTAATTTGCTTTCAATGCACAGTACCGTTGCTTACTTAATGCAAGTTCTGGCTTGGCTCATTCTGACTCTGCTTCGCTGCTGATGAACTGTTGTGTTTCTTTATCAGAGTGTTGAGCGCAGTCTTGTTCATCAGGCTTCAGCATGTACGTGAGTTGATCATCTGATTCTGACATTCTGATATGGCAACTTCTGATGCTGGTGTCAAGAACCAAATTCTGATGCTGATTAGATGTGATCTTGCTTATATCAATCAGAGTATCTGCAAGTCAGAACATAATAATTTTAGGCAGCAGATAGTTCATACATGAATCTTATAAATAATATATCTTTCCACTTTGTTATCATCAAAACTTAAATATAGGGTAGTAGATTCAAACTTTGTTCTAACAGAATTATGACCGATCGAGGGTGGTCAGTGATATTGAGATCCTCTAGAACCCGGTTACTATTACTAGGACAGGTTGAACCAACTAAACTGAAAGAGGGTAATACCTAAACTCCATGCCAACCTAAACTTAAGGCTGTTTGTGTGACTTGTGTGCTTTCAAAACTTGAACTATTTGCACATTCTTGTTATCTGACAACATGAGTTCCTTGCAGGTTTTGTTTACAGTCCTTATCCAATAATTTGGATTTATTGCAGGGTTTACTTACAACACCTCACACTTTTGCTTAAACGCATAGAATACACATCATAACATCATGCCTTAACATTTCCTTAACCATTTCAAGGATCTCAAGGGTCTGTGATGTAGGTTATGGTAAATCAGACGTCAAGCAAGGGGCAAAGAGGGTTTATTTTCCTCTAGCCAATGTCGTCTATAAATCAAAACACGATGACTTGAGTCGGTGGCTATGACCCACTCGATATGGTGAGCTTGACTCTTGAAGGAAGATTCTCAACGACACGAAGTTCTTCAATCAAGTTGCAATCAAATTCTAACAGTTTCTTGTTTACCCTGCGAGATCCTTGAAAACATTGCATACACATATCATACATATCATTGCATAACAGGTCTCCCAGTACAGGTCTCTCATGTTCTCACTGTTTATTTCAGCAATGGCTTTCCAACCAGACAACCAAGATCTTCAAATTCGAGAAACTCAGTTAAGAGAAATCTTCCTAAACCTATCCAAGGGGCAGGAAGAGTTGAAAACACTCCTCGTTGGAAACTTGGTCAAGAAAAGTCCTGAAGACAATAAGGACGAACGGCTGAAACATCTGCAAGCTGAGGTAGATGCAATGAGAACCCAGATGATGAGGCAGATGGCTCTTATCCAAGGCCTAACCCGAGAATAAGAAGAGTTGAGAACCATTATCAACTAGCTTCATCAAGACAGATACAACAATATGAAGCAAATAGTCGGGGCCGGAAGCCGAGTCACTGATCAGCTTTCAAGAAAACCAAGTTTAGGTTTGGTAAAGAATGTACCTCTCCAAGTTGCTGCTACCTCACGGGTCCAACAACAACCTCGCCAAAAACAACGGGTTAATCAGAGTAAGCCGGATACACCCAAGAGGCAGTTTACCAAGCTCAACATGCCGCTGTCTCAAGCTTTACAACACCTGCTGAGATTGAATCTGGTGACGTTAAGAGACCCTCCTCAGAATCCCCACATAGCCTCCCTAAGGTACAATCCTGATGCAAGGTGTGCATATCACTCCAACAGCCCGGGGCATGATACTAATAGTTGTTGGGCGTTGAGAAACAAAATTCAAGACCTGATTGATGAAGGAGCATTGGAACTCACACAAGACGATCAGATTGAATTCTTTTGCCATCCCCCAAGGTTCACCATTCGAAGTGACAAGTACTGAGACGAGAAGACTTCTGTTCATTAGAATTTTCAATTTGTAATTTTCTTTTGATTGTTCAAACATTTATTCATGTCAAACTTTGTTACTTTATCAATGCATTGCATATGTCTGTTTTGAATCAATCCATTCGTATTCACTATATTCAAATTGTTTTCATTTTTTGTGATGTTCAACTCTCGATTAAAAATTCTAAGCCTCTAGAAGGAGGATGACAAAAATGATACCAAAATCTCTATAGTATGCTTTTGAACAGACCCCGCTGACGATGTACATGCATTGTTTCAAATCCTAAACAGTGGAGTTATAAGGAAGATAATCCCTCGTCAACCCCTTTGAGCCAAAGAAGTAAGAGTTTTTCTTTTCACACAAATTAAAACCCTTAATCACAACCTGGGGCAGGGTAGTTTTCTCAGTTAATCCAGGTGCACAATGAGTGGCATCAAAAAGGTCCTTCCAAAATAAAAGATGGTGATGGTTCCTTATAATCGTCAGGACAGGCAGTCATCATCTCTCAGAAATAAAAGCCCATTAAGTCAAAACCTATGAAGGAGACTTACAAAACTGGGGCATTCCGCTGACTGTAATCACAAAAGAAACAATTCAGGCAAAAGATAGGGATAATAAAATCAAAATAAAGAGATCCTACAAACTCTCAACAAAAATGACTGCCTATTCAAAATAAACTGTCAGCATCCGAACCATCACCGAATATCAGAGCAAAGACTCAAACGGGATCTAAATGCACAATTAGCTGAGGTTAGGATCGAAGAACATCACGAAGAGCGGGTGGGTACAAATAAAATTTGAGCCTTTATCCTTTGTTTCTTAAGCCGTGAACCAGGCCATGTTATAACCCTTAAAAGTCCTAGCTGAAGCATGGGTTAGTTCGAAAGCATACTGTTACAAAAGGTATTCTGACTCCTGTAGGGCTTGCTGTAAACCCTGAGTTGGCGTCACATTTTACCAAAAAACTTGTTTTACTAAAAAATGCATTTTCAAAAATTTCAAGATAGACATAAGCTTTGCATTCTTAAAATAACATTGTTTGCATATGACTATTTGTTCAAACAGCAGAGAAATTCGCACGACGAATATCTAGTGAACAAAAAAACCTTCTCAATAAAAAAGATCACCTAAAGTGGAAAAACACTTCCAACCAAGGGGCACGGCATGATCATTGTCCATCATCTGGGGCAGTCAAGTCAAGATTCAGAGAATCTCTTAAAGATGCCAAATAGCCAGGGGCAAATCTCCATCTGAATCACTTGGGGCATTAGACATGGATTCCCGCAACGAATCTTGAATGATTAAACGGACATCTTCTAGTAGTATGGCAACACGACACTACCGACAGTGACAACTCCCTACGCTTTGAGAGCATGGACATGGTCAGAAAATACTATGCATGAACAAAGACCCGCTAGGTTGACACACCTAGACAAAAATAAGGGCATCCCGGCGAACCAAAGAGGTTCGGGCAAAATTAGGGATAAAAATGGAAAATTTATACACCCGGCAAATCGAAAACCTGAAAAGGCAGCTTGGGCAAAAAAGGGTATCCCGGTGGACTGAAAACCCGAAAGGGCGGTCCAGGCAAAAATTAGGGATCAAAGCGTACGACTATGTCCCGTCATCTCGTCACTTGCATACTAGAAGAAGATTTGTCATTTCAATCGGCAATTACCAAGCACCTCATAGGTTGGAATAATACTCGATCCACAAGGCCTCCGCAGGCACCTTCTCCCGCAGATATAGGGGCAGAAAAGTCTCGATGCAAAGTCATTGTTATATCCTCAGCCCGCGTCCCAGTAACATCTACATTCCCTGTATAGTAAGAAAAAGACAATGGTGTTAATTCTCCCCAGCCGAGGACTCGCAATTTTGAATGAATCGATAATATTCTCCCCAAGCAGAGTTTATCTACCATCAACGTTGAAAAGTCTTAATATCCTCGGCGGTCTTAATATTCCCCAACAAAGTATAAGAATATTCCCCGGCAGAGTATAAGATATCCCAGTGGAGTCTGAAATTTTTCCCAGCACAGTCTGAAAAATATTTCCCAGTAGAATTTGGAGAATCATCCCCACTAGACTTTGGAAGGTTGTCCCCAGTATAGCTCAAAAGGATTATCCCCATAAGAGTCTAAAGGGTTATCCCCAATGAAGTCGCAACTGAAGATCATCCCCAGCGAAGTTCTTTTCTTTCACGAACATGAATTCAAATCCCCAGCAGGATTCAGTATCACCAGCAACGGTAATTCATCCCCAGTGGAACTTATCAGTTGAATCCTCAGCAGAGCATCTCTTCCCCACAGAGTAATCTCCTCATCAGTTTATTCCCCAATAGAGTTTTCCTCTCCTGCAGGTTTATTCTCACAATCATCTTCGTTCGCCATCCCCAGCGGAAATGAAGAATTTAACTCTTTTCTCCAGCAGTTATCCGGGATTTATTTTCCCCAGCTAAAAACATTACATTTCCATACATCATGATACATGCATATACGCATCATACAACACAATCTCATTTATTTTGAGAACATCATTGCTTGATACATATCATGCATTATATATGGCTGACCTTTACCTTTCAGGAAGGATGCAGTTAAGTTCTCAGCAGTCGAAGACCTGACCGATTCTTAAATCTCAACTGAATATTCTCGGTTGAATTACATATAAGGTTCTCAATCTCGACAATTTTCCTCCGTCAAAGTGTGGACGAGTTCTAGAATCTCAACAGAATTATCCTCCGTTGAAGACCAGACAGTCCTAGATCTTGATGAAGATGTTTCCCTCAGTCGAAGACCTGACTGGTTCTTAAATCTCAACTGAATTATTCTCGGTTGAATTACAGATAAGGTTCTCAATCTCGATAATTCTCCTCTGCCGAAGTGTGGACGAGTTCTTAAATCTCAACAGAATTATCCCCCGTTGAAGACCAGACAGTCCTAGATCTCGATGAAGATGTTTCTCTCAGTCGAAGACCTGACCGGTTCTTAAATCTCAACTGAATTATTCTCGGTTGAATTACAGATAAGGTTCTCAATCTCGACAATTTTCCTCCGTCGAAGTGTGGACGAGTTCTAAAATCTCAACAGACTTATCCTCTGTTGAAGACCAGACAGTCCTAGATCTTGATGAAGATGTTTCCCTCAGTCGAAGACCTGGCCGGTTCTTAAATCTCAACTGAATTATTCTCGGTTGAATTACAGATAAGGTTCTCAATCTCGGCAATTTTCCTCCGTCGAAGTGTGGACGAGTTCTAAAATCTCAACATAATTATTCTCTGTTGAAGACCAGACAGTCCTAGATCTTGATGAAGATGTTTCACTTAGTTGAAGACCTGACCGATTCTTAAATCTCAACTGAATTATTCTCGGTTGAATTACAGATAAGGTTCTCAATCTCGACAATTTTCCTCCGTCAAAGTGTGGACGAGTTCTAAAATCTCAATAGAATTATCCTCCGTTGAAGACCAGACAGTCCTAGATCTTGATGAATATGTTTCCCTCAGTCGAAGACCTGACCGGTTCTTAAATCTCAACTAAATTATTCTCGGTTGAATTACAGATAAGGTTCTCAATCTCGGCAATTTTCCTCCGTTGAAGTGTGGACGAGTTCTAAAATCTCAACAAAATTATTCTCTGTTGAAGACCAGACAGTCCTAGATCTTGATGAAGATGTTTCCCTCAGTCGAAGACCTGACCGGTTCTTAAATCTCAACTAAATTATTCTCGGTTGAATTACAGATAAGGTTCTAAATCTCGACAAATTTCCTCCGTCGAAGTGTGGACGAGTTCTAAAATCTCAACAGAATTATTCTCCGTTGAAGACCAGACAGTCCTAGATCTTGACGAAGATGTTTCGCTCAGTCGAAGACCTGATCGGTTCTTAAATCTCAACTGAATTATTCTCGGTTGAATTACAGATAAGGTTCTCAATCTCGACAATTTTCCTCCGTCAAAGTGTGGACGAGTTCTAAAATCTCAACAGAATTATCCTCCGTTGAAGACCAGACAGTCCTAGATCTTGATGAAGATGTTTCCCTCAGTCGAAGACCTGACCGATTCTTAAATCTCAATTGAATTATTCTCGGTTGAATTATAGATAAGGTTCTCAATCTCGACAATTTTCCTCCGTCAAAGTGTGGACGAGTTCTAAAATCTCAACAGAATTATCCTCCGTTGAAGACCAGACAGTCCTAGATCTTGATGAAGATGTTTCCCTCAGTCGAAGACCTGAATGGTTCTTAAATCTCAATTGAATTATCCTTGGTTGAATTACAGATAAGGTTCTAAATCTCGACAAATTTCCCCCAGTTGAATTACGGACAAGTCCTTAAATCTCAGCAGAGATGTTTTCTCAGTTGAAGTACAGGCAAGTTCCTAAATCTCAGTAGGACCAAGCTTCCCCAACTGAATCTTCCACAATAACAGGTACGCAAGCTCTCGCTAAGGAATCTCTTATGCGATCGACACTCATGCAGATGGCATCTTTAAGCCCATCCTCCCTTCAGCAATCTCCAAATGGCATCTGTAAGCCCATTCCTGTCATCACCAGGCTGATACCACTTCATGCGAGTGCAAATTTCTGGGCACTCTAGTGTTCAATCATCTTCCACCTTCGGATCACGAAAGGCACGAAAGCCAATCTACATCCTCAGGTTTAAGAAGATTGAACAGGGGCAGCTGTTGTACCCTAAAATTTTCCCTCTCATATTCCTCAAAAAATTTCAAGAAAGTTCTCCAAGTGGCTCAAGTTTGCTCAAGAGTTGGACATACAAGCTATCTCCTAAGGCAGTCAATCCCAAATTAGGGTTTTGTGTCGCACTAAGATCCCTGAGTCCAAATGACCTCAAGTGCTCCCCAATGTCCTAATATGTTCTCAAGATCATCCATGTCAAGTTTCAAGCCTTGCAGAGGAAGTTTGCTCAGTCAATTGCTCAGAGGGTCCAAAAATCGACTGTGCTAGGGCAAAAAGTCAACTGTGACCTATAAACAGTCAAACTTCAATATTTTTTTGTCAACATTCTCATTTTGAAGTATTTTTCATCATTTTATCAAGGGTTTATCATGATTCATCAAGGATTGCTCAAAATTTATTAAGACTCAAAAGTTGCTAAATTAGGGTTTTGTAGGTAAAAGTCAACTCAACTTTGACCAAGCATAACTTTCTCATACTTTATGAGAAATGAAACATCCAAATCTCATTTTGAATAGGATGCAATTTCCTACAATCCATCTTCGTACCCCAAGATCAAGAAATGCACTCACAAGAATTTATAAATTTGGACATTATAGGTCATTTTTGAAAGTCAACAAAAACACCTTTTTTGCCAAAGCTTATAACTTGAACATGGAATATCAAAATTATATGAGACCAAAAGGGTTAGTTATAGGACATCTCAAGCTTTCTAAAAAGTCCAAGAACACTTCCAAAAGTTGAAAATTGAAGAAGTTATGCATTGTTGAAGTTGGGCATTTTTGCATCCGTATCTGGTGCGTATCTGAACTGTATCTGAAAGCTGAATCTGAATGAGTATCAGGATGGCATCTGTATCTGGTGCGTATCTGGAATGTATCTGAAAGTTGTCTTTGAATGAGTATCAGGATGGCATCTGTATCTGGTGCGTATCTGAACTATATCTGAAAGCTGAATCTGAATGAGTATCAGGATGGCATCCGTATCTGGAGTGTATCTAAACTATATCTGAAAGCTGAATCTGAATGAGTATCACGATGGCATCCGTATTTGGAGCGTATCTGAAATGTATCATGAAGTTGTCTTTGAATGAATATCAGGATGGCATCCGTATTTGGTGCGTATCTGAACTGTATCTAGAGGCTGTCTTTGAATGAGTATCAGGATGACATCAGTATTTGGTGCGTATCTGAACTATATCTGAAAGTTGTCTTTGAATGAGTATTAGGATGGCATCTGTATCTGGAGAGTATCTGAAACTGTATCTGAAAGTTGTCTTTGAAGGAATCTGGAATAAGTATCAAAATGTCATCCATATCTGGAGCGTATCTGAACTATCTCTAGAAGGAATCTGGAATAAGTATCAGAATGTCATCCATATCTGGAGCGTATCTGAACTATCTCTAGAAGGAATCTCAGCGGATGATAAAGGAATCTGAGACGATTGCTACTCCAAAAGATGATGACCTTTATCTATCGACTGATCTTTCCTGAAAAGGTAAAGAGTTAGTTGTATGCAATGTCATGATGTATGCATTGCGTAATGATGTTCTCAAAATAAATGAGATTGTGTTGTGTGCACTTGTCATGTATGTAATATGATATGTGAAATGTGAAATTTTAAAGAATGTATTTTTGTTTGGGAAAATAAATCCTTGACAGATGCCGGGGAACCGTTAAATCCTGGACTGCTGTTGAAGAGTTGGTGTGTCTTTAAACTTTGCTTAGAATGTTTCCATTGGGGATTCCTGTTTTGTTGTTTGAGGAGAAATCCGCTGGGGGATATTGAAAGCTCTGTGGGGAGCATGTTTATTCCTGCTTGGGAAAAGAGTTTAGGAGTCTTATTCGTCTGTTGCTCTACTGGGGAGTCGAAGTTGAACTGATATCTGGTCGGGTCCAGGTTTCGCAGTAACTTGTTGGGGATTGTAGAGTAGTCTACTGGGGAAGAGGAGTTGTGGTCCTTTGATTTGTAGTAGTCGTAAAGGCTACCTCAAGCTGGGGAGTCCTGTCGTTTGTTGGGGAAATAAACCCTGTTGTCGGTCTGCTTGAGAGGTGACAACTTCGTTGGGGAAGTCCTCGAGGATTCTTGAAGTTGTCTCAGCTGGGAAGAGGTTATCAGAGATTGAAACTCTGTCTAGGAGTCATCCTATGAGAAGGATTTTGGGGAGATTTGTCACTGCCCCTAGCAACAAGTGCTTCTGGCACTACCTGGAAATGTTTGACTGTATGTAACCCTTTGCTGAGATTTGACGTTTAATGCCCCAAGTGATGCAGATGGAGATTTTCCTCTGGTTACTCTGCACTTTGAGAGATTTCTTGAAATCTTGTCTGGACTTCCCCAGGTGTGCTGGATAGTGACATGTCATGTCCCCTTGTTGATAGGAGATTTGTCGTTGGAAGTGTCATCCCGCTTGAATTGATTTTGTTCACTGAGAGAGCTTTCGTTCACTGGATATTTGTTGTGTGAATTTCTTCGCTGTCAAACAAATAGCCATATGCAAACAATGATATTCAAATAATGCAAAGTTTATGTTTGTCTTGAAGTTTTGAAAAATGCGTTTTTAGCAAGTAAAGAAGTTTGTAATTCAACTCTGGATTTTGAGTAAAGCCTTACAGGAGTCAGGATACCTTTTGTAACAATATGCTTTCGAACTAACCCATGCTTCAATTAGGACTTTTGAAGGGTTGTAACGTGGCTTGGTTCACGGTTTAAGAAAAAAAGGATAAAGGCTCAAATGTATTTGTACCCACCCGTTCTTCGTGGCGTTCTTCAGTCCTAAACTCAGTTAATTGTGCGTTTGAACTCCAATTGAGTCTGGAATGACGTTTTGGTGATGGTTCAGACAAGTTTAGTTTATTAGAAGGCAGTCATTTTTTGCATCATTTTTGTTGTTGTTGAGGATTTGTAGTGACCTCTTTCTTTTGATTTGTTATCCCTAATTTTTGCATGACTGTTCTTGTTTTGAGATTACAGTCAGCGGGATGCCCCATTTTTCTTTAAGTCTCCTTCGTAGGTTTTGACTTAGCGGGCTTTTCTTTTTGAGAGATAATGACTGCCTATGTGATAGTGAACCATTACCGTCTTTTGATTCCAGAGGAATGTTTCTTGACGTCATTTGTTGTATTACGAGATGAGAGTTTGCGGCTTAATGCGCGTTTGAATTAACTGAGAGACTACCCTGCCCCAGGTTTTGATTAAAGGTTTCAATTTGTGTTAAAACAGAAAACTTCTACTTCTTTGGCCAGAAGGGGTTGACTAGGGATTATCTTCCTTATAACTCCAGTGTTTAGGATTTGAAAGAATGCATGTATATCTTCAGCAAGGTCTGTCCAAAAGCATTATGTATGAGATTATGGCATTTTTTTCGTCATCCTCCCTCTAAAGGCTTGTAACTTTTAGCAAGAGTTGAATGTCATAAAGTGAGTAAAAAGCATAGTTTAAATGTAATGAAAATGAGTGAATCAAATCAAGACAAACATATGCAATGCATTAATGAAACAAAGTTTGACATTAATAGATAATTGTTTGAACAAGCAAAATAAATTACAACTGAAAATTCAAATAAACAAAAGCTTCTTTGTTCGAACTTGTCATTTTAGATGGTGAGCCTTTGAAGGATGACATAAGAACTCAGTCTGACCATCTTGTGTGAACTCCAGCATTCCTTTGTCGATCAGTTTTTGAATCTTATACTTCAACGCCAAACAATCATTTGTATCATGCCCAGGGCTATTAGAATGATAAGCACACCTTGCCTCCGGATTATAATTAGGAGAGGAAGTCTTTGGGCTCGGATGAGGGTTTATCACCGTAATCAGATTCATCCTCAACATGTGTTGTAATGCTTGTGACAATGGCATGTTGATTTGGGTGAAGTGCCTTTGGCAGAAGAATTCAGTCTGGCCATCTTGTGTGAATTCTAGTATTCCTTCTTTAATCAGATCTTGAATTTTATTTCTTAATGTCCAACAGCTATTGGTGTCATGTCTAGGACTGTTGGAGTGGTACGCACATCTTGCATTTGGATTGTACTTCGGAGAGGCTGTGTTGGGATTCTGAGGGGGGTCTTTCAATGTAACCAGCTTGGCCTCCGACATGTGTTGCAGTACTTGATACAATGACATGTTGATTTTGGTAAAGCGTCTTTCAACTGTATTCCGCTTACGCTGATTACCTTGTTGTTGTTGGCGAGGTTGTTGTTGGGTTTGTGACGCTGAGGCAAATTGGGAAGGTCTTCTCTCGGCTTCTTGTCTCAAGGGAGGCTAAATGATGACTTGATCCCCAATCCTAGATGTTTTCCCCATTTGTTTACATCCATCCTAACGAAGCTTGTTGATGAGGACCCTCAACTCTTCTTGTCCTTGTGCCAGGTTTTGAATGAGAGTCATCTGGCCCACCAGCTGTCCCATCATTTGGACCCTCATTATGGCTATTTCAGTTTGTAGCCTTTCCAACTGGTCATCTCCGTCATCCCCAGGGTTTCCCATGATCATGCCCCTGGTGAGGAGCTCCTTGACCTCTTCTTGTCCCTTGGATAGGTTCAAGAACATCTCTTGAAGTTGAGCGTTTTGAGCCTGGATGTCCTTGATAGTCTGTTCTAGAGCCATCTCTACTGAAATAAATAGTAGGAAGATAAGGAGACCTGTATGGGAGAAACCTGTCATGATATGATGAATGATATGTGGATGCATGTTTTCAAGGATCTCGTGGGGTAAACACAAGAAAAAGTTAGAAGTTAAACTTCGATCAACAACTTTGATTGGAGAACTTTGTATCAGTGGATGTCCTTCCACGAGAATCAAGCTCACCATGTCGAGTGGGTCATAACCCTTGACTCAAATTGTTGTACTTGATCTTTGACGGTGTTTATTTATAGGAAAATAAATCCTCTTGCCCCTTGGTAGACGTCTGGTTCAACATGACCCTGCATCAAAGACCCTCGAGATCCTTGAAATGGTTATTGAAAATGCTATGGTATGATGTTATGATGTTATGTACAGATATGCGAGGTAAGCAAGTTTATATACAAATAATCATATTCAAACAAAGCAAACAAGTCCTTAGGTTTAGGCTTGCATGGAGTTTGTAGGTAAGTACCCTCTTGAAGTTTAGTTGGCTCAACCTGTCCTAATAATAGTAACTGGGTTCTAAGGGGCTCAATATCACTGGATTATTTCCTTTGGTCATTGTTTCAGCTCAAGCCTCTTTAATGGCGACCGAAATATCCCAAGAAACCAAACCTCAATGAGTGTAGTATCGAGTATCTACCAACTTCGGACTGCACCAAAGCCGGTCATCTCACTACATCCTAAAGGCCAAGTTGGTCAAGTAAAGGTTCTAGAAGTTCATTAGTGCTTCATGACATCACTCAGCGGCCCCATATTCTCTTTGATTAACTCAAAGGCTACCGGTACCGACAAATATGTCACACTAACATAACTATTGCTTAGACCATGTCGGAATACCCCGCACAGTTTCCACAACGTATTTATATTTACCTATAATGTATCCCAAATCCTGGTAGAGGATTTCAAACCCAAACAAAGAACCATAATGTAAAGCAAACAAGTCAAACAATGTAAGCAAATAAATATGATCTAAACCCTAAGGTAACCCCACTTTTATAAAAATCCCCAGCAGATTCGCCAGTTCTGTGATACGGTGGGAGAACTGACTTGAAGGTTTTGCATTTGTGTTTGCAAATGTTGCGGTTTAGCAAGAGTCGCCACCGACTTTTCTTTTATCTAAAAAGGAAAGGTGAAAAAGCACAGGAAAAACCTTTAGAGATGTTTTCTTGGGTTCGGGGGGTAGATTATGAAAAGGGAAGGTGTTAGCACCCTTTTCATACATGGTTTTCCATGGGCTCTTAGTTACTTGCTAGATCACTTGCTTTTGTTTGAATGTGCTTGTGGTGTGTGTTTTGAAAGTATTTTGAAAATGGAACTTCGTAATGGTTCTCGTTTATATGAGAACGCCTACAAAGTGTTTGTTTCGAAAATAGTTCAAAGGTGTGTTTGTGAGATGTGTTTTTGAAAGTATTTTGAAAATGGAACTTCGTAATGGTTCTTGTTTCTATAAGAACGCCTACAAAGTGTTTGTTTCGAAAATAGTTCAAAGGTGAGAGTGTGGGTGTATAAAATGTTTTTGTCGTGAGCAAGCGAGTAATTGAGAGTGAACCTACCTACTCTAAAGGTCTTAAATGTGATTTTCCTCCTCCTTTAGATGTTTCTATCTTACCATTGATTTGGTAAGAAGCTCCATCATTAGATGTGAAGGGACGGGCGTTGAGACGTTTGTATAGTCATAGAAGGCAACATATGGGACATTTTAGCAATGTCGTTTTAGGGACTAGATCGTTTACCGAAGGCAACATCGAGGGTCATCGAGGGACTACGATCTTTTTATCGAGGGTCTTTGCTAAAACGCCCATGCTCAAGGGACATGACTATTTTCCGATAGGCAACAAGTGAGATTACCCTAGAGGTGCATGTGTGAATAATGTGTTTGGTTTGCATGCATTTAGTCTTTGATTAGGGTGGCCTATTTAGTTGTTTTTATCTTGCCACACACACTTATTTACTAGCAATATATGAAAAGCAAGTAAAAGGCAAAAAGTAAAATATAAGCTATTACATCACTTTAGAGGGATGGGGATACAATTTAACAATGGGGATGAAGTAGGAACTAAAATATTACAACCACATCGAATGATAATGAAAAGAATGTGAAAACAGTGTAGAATAAAGGGAAGATGCACTTTTGAACTGCTATGTGTCGACCCATGCTGCTATACATAGACACATAGCTTCTCCTGCTCCTGTAAAACAAAATCAGTTCAGTGTGAGTCGACACGTAATGGGATGTGTCGACTCATACATCTTCTTGTATCGATGCGAAACGGTATGTATCGACTCATAGGCTTTTCCAGCTTCTGTTTTGTGAAATCTGTTCAGTATGAGTCGACACATAATGGGATGTATCGACTCATACACCTTTTTGCATCGATGCGAAATGCATATGTGTCGACTCATAGTCCTTTCCAGTTGCTATTTTGTGACCTGAACTCAGTATGGGTCGATGCATGAGGGTCATGTGTCGACTCATACCCTGCATTTTCACTAAGATGGGTCGACACATGTGGATATGTGTCGATACATATTGCCTTTTTCTGCCGTAAACACCATTCTTTGCATACATCAGTTAGTTTTTAACATATGAATGAATAACATGAACAAAAAATAAATGATTAACTTCAAAATAGTGATTGCTACATCCTATAACAGAAAAGTTGATGTATGGAAAAGGCAAGGTAAAGATGACTTACCTTAAAACTGCACTTTAGGTTTTGAAACCAAATATCCTTCAAGATGTGGTATGAACCTTAAGGAAGCTCCAACCAGCTGATAGACTTTCCTTTATGTTGAAGGTTACTAAACAACCTCTGTATGGTATGAAATGTTTGGATGGTTGGGAAGAACTTGCCAGGTATGAGAGGTTCAAAGGTTTGGACTTTAAAACCCAAGAGTGGAAGTTTTATGGACTGTTATGGCTTTTGTGAATATGAGATTTTTGAGGGTTTACCAATATAACTTCTGGCTTTTATCTCTATTTTTTCTAACCTTTTTTCCAACCTCTTTCTCTTGCAACTGGCCTCTCTATTTATAGAGAAGGTTTGAGACTTGAGAAACTCAGACTTTTTGAAAATCACATGTTATGCCCTTTTTTTCAAATTCATAAAGACAAGTTGCTTTATGATGAAGAAATGAGTGAAATCAGGAACTTAGCCATGCTTTACAGGTCTTGTGGATTGCTTCTGATGTTAAGAGATTTTTCTGTCATCTTTGGAACAGATTTCAAGCTTTGAAAGAAGAGAGTGGTTGGAAAGGTGAAGCTTTATGCAAATGGAAATGTTGCTTTTTGCATTTCTAACCATAAATGGTATCAAGACTTGGACAAAGCTTAAAATGCTTGTGTAATACACTTAAGGTTTGTGTAATTGCTTGATTATGCATATATTTGGAGAGAACATAGCCTGAAAAGAGAGATCTTGTAGCTTTGGTTGGAATTTAGTCAAGTGTTCATCACAAATTCTGCTTTGTAGTTCAAGAATGAAACCCTAATTTCATCTCTTCGATCCCCTCAGCTCAAGAATTATCTAAATGAGTTCTTGGACTTTTTGAAAAGATTGGAACATCCCCTACAACTTTCATGTTGGCCATTTTGACAAAATCATCTTGGAACTATGTGAAAAAATGCCAAGAAGTTGGGATAAAATCCTGAATAAAATCTGTTGAAAATTTCTCTAAATGTTAAATGAAAATGTCATGACTTCATGAATTTATAACTCAAAATCCAAGCACTTCTAGGAGAAGTTGTGTAAAGCAATGGCGTGAAGTGTCTTGCATCTTGGTGAAAGAATGGCATGAAGTGATGGAATATCATGTATAAAAACACTTAGAAAATTTCTAAGTCTTGGAAATCTTGACTTTTCAAGTTGACTTTTGACTTTCTCAACTTCTTAATGATCAAGTTTGATATTCTTGAATGTCTTGATGAAATTTGATCTTTGGGTTGTAATGTTGACCAAAAAGTCAAAGTTTGACTTTCTAGTATGCAATTGACCATTTTTCCCTTTTGCCAATTCCAAGCCTAAATTGATGTATTAGTGCTGCAAACTTGATGTCATAGAAGATCTTGTGAGAAAATCCTTGAGAAATGAGAGGGAAAATTTTGGGGTACAACACATACTAATATCCGGTCGATTTTTGGGCTTCAGAGTATTTGGCCAGGTAAACTGCTATTTAGTCGTGCTCCAAGATTTGCAGTACCTTATATTGTTATCTGTTCGCGTCCCAGGCTTCAGTATCCTTTGCCGGTATCTGGTCGTGATCCAGGATTCATAGCGTCTTATATCATTATCTGGTCGATTTCAGGCTTCATGGTATCTTGTATTGCTATGTGGTCGATTTCCAGGCTTTACAATAACTTGCTGAGGGTTAAGCTGTTTTCTGGTTGATTTTCGGGCTTCATAGCTTGTATTTATGACATACCACTATCTGGTCGATTCCAGGCTTCATAGTACTTTGAAGAAGTCAAGATATTATCCGATCGATTTCCGGGTTCATAACTTGAACTGGCATAGAAATCTTAGTATCGATTTGACTGAACCAGAGAAAACTCGTGAGAATTTGATTGCATCTTTTCCTGAAAGGTAAAGAGTTAGTCGTATGTAATGTCACGATGTATGAAATTGTATTAAGTAATGATGTTCTCAAAATAAATGAGATTGTGTTGTATGATGCACATGCGCATGCCATGATGTATGGATATGCAATGTTCTTGTGATGTTCTCTCGCTGGGGAAAATAAATCCCGGACTGCTGTTGGAGAAGAGTTGAGTTCTCCGTTCTTGCTAGGGATAGTGACCGAAGATGATCAGCCGGAGACTTGTGTCCGTTATACTTAAGAATATTCCGCCGGGAGAGACTCTTGTGGGGAAGAAAGATATTCTGCTGGATGATCTGCTGATTTGGAGAAACAACTCCGCTGGGGGATGAATTACCGTTGCTGGTGATAATGAACTCTGTCGGGGATTGAATTTCTGCCTGTGGAAGAAATAAACTCCACGGATGGTGAACTTCTATTGTTGGTGATAGATAAACTCTGCCTGGGGGGAATTTTGCCGACTTATTCGTGATTATGAACCTTGGCTGGGGAGGGCTAACACCATTGTCTTTGGATACTTCTTACTCTGCGGGGAGTGTATGTACCTTTAGTTATATTCTCAAGGTGGCTTTATCCCTGTACCTGGTGGGTAGAGCAACTGTAAGGTTTGGACACTTCTTGTTTGCCCTTGTTCCTGGAATTGCAAGTAATTTTCTTTTGTTTCTTATGTAAACACTTATGAGCAGCAATTATTTTCAAATGCATATATCAAAAATGAATCATTGGACGTTCTTACAAAACAAAACAGAAAAAGAAAAACGATTTTGAAATTTCTTGTGAAAATGAATTGTATTGATTTTAAAGTTGGCATGTAATAGGCATCTTTGTACAAAGAGGTTGATGTCCTAGTAAGAGAACGCCGTCGAGGGAACATAAATTATACAATTTGTGTAAAAGAAAGAAAAACAGCTATGTGAACAATCCCATTGGGTTCCAACTCTGATATTGCCTTTATATCTTCGAGCGTCTCATCACTTTGCTACTTGGTTGAAGGTAGATCAGATTGATTGGCGTCGTCCGAGCTTGATAGTCGATACCGAAGTCTGGTTGCAAGATGATCCAATGAGACATAGTGTTACGCTTCAATCCCTAATTTTTGCCTGGACCGCCCTTTCGGGTTTTCAGTCCACCGGGATACCCTTTTTTTGACCAAGCCGCCTTTTCAGGTTTTCGACTTGCCGGGTGTACAGATTTTTTTCTCATTTTCATCCCTTACTTTTGCCCGAACCCTTTTGGTTCACCGGGAAGCCCTTATTTTTTCCTAGGCCAGTCAACCTAGCGGGTCTTTAATTATGCATAGTATTTTTTCACTATGTCTGCATTTACGGGGTGAGGAAGGTCGTCACCATCTATGGGGGTCCATTTTCCCCTGGGATCACCTTGCGGTAGTATGATGCGTTTGATCACCAGATCCCCAACTTGATATTCTTGACGTTTGACTTTCTTTTCAAAAGCCTTGATCATTCGCTTTTGATACGTCTGACCATGACAAATGGCAGTAAGTCTCTTTTTGTCGATTAGATTCAGCTGATCAAGTCGGGTTTGGATCCAGTCGTCTTTGTTCAAACTTGCGTCCTTCATAATCCGGAGAGAGGGGTATCTGGACTTCGATGGGTAGGACTGCCTCCATGCCATACACCAAGGAGTAGGGTGTTGCCCCTGTTGATGTCTGCACTGAGGTACGGTACCCATGAAGAGCAAATGGTAACATCTCATGCCAGTCTTTGTATGTCACCGTCATCTTCTGCACAATCTTTTTGATGTTCTTATTAACTGCTTCAATAGCCCCATTCATCTTCAGCCGGTAAGGAGAAGAGTTGTGATGCTGTATCTTGAACTGTTTGCAGAGCACGGTGATCATCGTATTGTTGAGATTTGTACCATTGTCCGTAATGATCCTCTCTAGTACACCATATTGACAGATTAAATTGTGTCAGATAAACCGCGCCACGACGTTCTTGGTTACTGTAGCAAAGGAAGCTGCCTCAACCCACTTCATAAAGTAATCAATAGCCACCAGAATGAAACGATGCCCGTTAGACGCAGTAGGTCTGATCTCACCTATCATATCGATGCCCCACATTGCGAAAGGCCAAGGAGCTGTCTAAACATTCAAAGGAACTGGAGGTACATGCACCTTATCAGCATAGACTTGGCACTTATGACAGGTCCGAGAGTGCTGATAACAATCGGCTTCCATAGTGGACCAATAATATCCAGCCCGTAGGATTTTCTTCGCCATTGTATGTCCACTGGAATGAGTCCCGAAGGTACCTTCATGTAACTCTGTCATGATCATTTATGCCTCGCTTTTGTCTACACATCGCATAAAGGTTGAATCATGGTTACGCTTGTAGAGGATCCCATTACTGATGAAGAATTTTGCAGCGAACCTTCTCAGAAACTTCTTATCATTAACAGATGCACCCTCGGGGTACTCTTGAGCCTCAAGACACCTCTTCACTTCGTGGAACCAGGGTTTATCTGCTACCTCTTCCGTCTCAATGTCACAGCAATGTGCGGGTTCGTCCAACCTCTCAATGGTGATCTGGGGAGCTTCATTGTCCCACCTGACTTTGAACATAGAAGACATGGTAGCTAGCGCGTCCGCTAACTGATTCTCCTCTCTTGGGAAGTGTTCAAAGGTTATCTCCTCAAAGTGTGGGAGCAATGTCAGTATGTATTCTTTGTAAGGAATAAGATTTGGGTGCTTCGTATCCCACTCGCCTTTGATCTGACTGATCACCAAAGAGGAATCTCCGAATACACTCAAGAACTTAATCCTTAGGTCAATAGCAGCTCAGAGACCCAGGATGCATGCTTCATACTCTGCCAAATTGTTGGTGCAGTTAAAACATAATCAGGCGGTGAATGGAGTATGACAACCCTCAGGAGATATGATTATAGTGCCAATGCCATTACGCAACGCGTTTAAGGCTCCATCAAAATACATAGACCATTGGGATCCTTCCTCAGGTTCTTCACAGTCGGTTACCAACATGATGTTCTCATCCGGGAACTCGAAATTCATGGATTGGTAGTCATCTATGGCCTGATGCGCCAAATGATCCACCAGTACACTCCCCTTGATTGCTTTTTGGGTTGTGTGTTGGATGTCATACTCAATTAAGATCATATGCCATCTTGCTATTCTTTCGGACAAGGCAGGCTTTTCGAAGATATACTTGATTGGATCCATCTTTGAGATCAATAAGGTGGTGTGAGTGAGCATATACTGTCTTAGCTGGTGAGCAGCCCATGCCAAAGCGCAACAAGTTTTCTCGAGCGGTGAGTATCAGGTCCCACAGTCGGTAAACTTTTTGCTAAGGTAGTAAATGGCGTGCTCTTTTCGGCCAGACTCGTCATGCTGCCCTAGCACGCACCCCATTGATTTATCTAGTACCGTCAAGTATAAGATCAAAGGTCTTCCTTCAACTGGAGGCATCGGAATTGGCGGTTCTTTAAGATATTCTTTGATCCTTTTGAAAGCGGATTGACATTCATAATTCCATTTTACCACTTGATCTTTCTTCAGCAGCTTGAAGATTGGCTCACAAGTAGCAGTCAGATGTGAAATGAATCAGGCGATGTAATTCAGACGTCCCGAAAAGCCTCTAACTTCCTTTTCTGTACGGGGAGCTGGCATCTCATGTATGGCCTTTACCTTGGCCGGATCCACCTGAATACCCTTATCATTGACGATGAAACCCAGCAGCTTACCAGACCTTACCCCGAAGGTGCACTTGTTCGGGTTTAACCTTAGCTTGTACATCTTCAACCTATCAAACAGTTTCTGGAGATGGTCAAGGTGTTCTTCCTCAGCCTGGGACCTTGCGATCATGTCATCAACATAAAGCTCAATCTCATGGTGAATCATGTCGTGGAACAAAGCGACCATGGCGCGCTGATAAGTTGCCCCAGCGTTATTCAACCCGAAAGGCATTACCTTGTAACAAAAGGTGCCCCACTGTGTAACGAAGGTTGTCTTCTCCATGTCTTCGGGAGCCATCTTGATCTGATTGTAACCAGAAAAACCATCCATGAAGGAGAAGATCTTATGTTGCGCGGTGTTGTCGACCAGAACATCGATGTGGGGAAGTGGGAAGTCATCCTTGGGGGTCTCCCTGTTCAGATCTCTATAGTCCACACACATCTGTACCTTACTGTGGTCGGTGGATCTGGAACTGACTGTTTAACGCTGGTTCGCGAAATGTCGCGGAAGCAAGAGTCGCCACCGTCTTTTATTTTCTCCAAATGGAAAGGACAAAAGCACAGAAAAATTCCTTAAAGAGATTGCTCTCGGTTCGGGAGGTAGATTATAGAAAGGGAAGGTGTTAGCACCCTTTCTATCCATGGTTATCCATGGGCTCTTAGATACTTGCTCATTTGTGTTTTCAAAAATGGTTTGTTTGCTTTTCAATTGTGGGTTTTTAAAAAGTTTCTTTGAAAATTCCAGTTCGACTCTTGTATCGGTCCTCAAGAGTGTTTGAAAAGTTGCTTTCGAAAGCTTTTTGAAAAGGTGTTGGTGTGAAAAGTATTTTTGATTTGTTTTTGAAATTAGAGCAAGTATCTAGAGTCGTCTACCTACCCTAAGGAATTCGTCTGTGTAGATGTCCTTTACAGTAATGTCATCCCACCATTGAGAGGTAGGTAGCACCAACGTTGGAGGTGTTCGGGTCAATTCGAAGTTCGGGACATGGTGATCACCAGAGCAATGGGAAGACACCTTAGAAGCTACCCTCATGCCAGGTTCCCGGATCATGAGGACTTACTAAGACATCCTCTACTCGACGATCACCTTTCGAGGCAAGGCAACAGTGAGGCGTACCCTAGGGGTGGTGTGTGCGATTCGTATGTCGTTTTCATTTGCATTTATCTTGTCATGTTATTGGTGTTCTACGCTTGATTTTATTTTGTCCATACAGTCTTTCATGCTTTTGATTAACAGCTAAAAGGTTGCGAGAAAAGTAAATTCTAAGCTATTACAAATGGCGCGGGTCCACATCGCCAAAATTAACCAGGACCCGATTTGACAGAAAATAAATAAAGTAAAAAGTGCGAGAAGTAATTTACATGGCTTCGGGAGAGATACATAAGTATTATAATGAAATAAAATAAATATGCGAATTAGGATTGAAAACGAGGGCGTTGGACCCTTTTTTGCAAAATTAAATTAAATGAATAATTAAAAAGGGAATGTTTTTGGTATTTTATGTTTTTTAGATTTAATATGAAAAGGGAGAATTAATTAAAATCAAGATAAGATGCAAACCCTAATTCTATTTTATTTTAATTTTTTAAGAAAAAACATTAGAAATTTTTAACCTAAATTAAACCTAATTTTTACATGCAAATTTGATTATAAAAATAAATAAAATAAATATTTAATTATTGGACAGAAAAAATAAAAAGATGAAAATTAATTAAACCTGATTCTACTTCTTTTTAGATTTTTTTTTATTAAAAGAATTAAAGTTAATACCTAATTTAAAACTACATTCAATTACATGCAAATTTATTTAAGAAAATACTACAAATAAAATATTTATTATTTTAATTCTTTTTCTGATTTTTTATGATGTTTTTGTATTTTGTGAAAATATTAAATTAAATTAATAAAACAATAATAATTAAAAGCAAATAGAAAATAGGAAAAAAAAGAATAGGAAGAATTGCAAACCAAAGGGGGTTCAGATCCCAAATCAGGAGGTATCCTTTAGAAATCCAAGCCCAACAAGACATTGATCCGTTTGACTTTCCAGGTAGTATGTTGTAGCGTTGACTGGACCTTATGCTGTTCCTCCAATCTGCACCCTTGATCTGATGAACCTGGACAGATGGACGTTGATTTTTGAGCGTGTATGATGTGCTTCAATGCTGAATCTGCACGTGAATTTTTATGGAAAAATATTATGGAAATAACAAAGACCTGGGGCTCGAACCCAGGTCATGTGCTTCAACACCAATTCTGCTTGCCAGCTGAGCCAATTGCGCGTTCTGATTAATAAACAACTAATGAATATTATAAAGAAAAAACAAATGGTCAGTGGTTCAAACGCGCGAAATATTTAAACGTTCCAATCGGTGCCTCCCACGTAATCATCTTCTTCGTGGCCTTTTTTATTTTTCTGAAACAAGAACACATTGGCCACGGTTTTTCATGCGTTCTCTTAGGCATCTTTAGGGAAAATAGCGATTAGCCCTCAGACACTCATAAATTGAGCGCGAGGGTGGGCTTGTAATCGTCTGAACACGCTGGTTTGAATGGTGGTGGTTAGGGGTTCCAATTTTGCCTTGTTACAAAACCCCTAATCTGAAGCTCTGCAAACCCTAAAAATCAATCATGGCATAATCGTGTACACAGCATAAAAACACAATTGAATCACATGGTTAGCATTAGAATGGCATAAGGAATGTAAATCAACAATTAAAATGCCCTAAGAATGCCTAGATGTTAAAATACGATCATGGATTTTTCATGAAATATTTCCAGTTCAGTATACCAATTCCGGAGGTTTTGATGGATGTTCTTGATTGGGATACGTTCAATGGACTTTCAGCAAGCTAATGAAACAAAAATTATGTCTTGAATCAACCTGAAAAGTGGTTTTCAGATTTGAGTTTTTTAGCAAAATTTCCAAGTTGTGAATGGAGTTTTCTGAGCAGCCGCGTCTGTTCTATGATTAGGGTTGTCTTTAGGCTTTTGTACTGAATGCATTAGGTCAAGAAACTTGCTCAAAATCTCTTGCAATCATGGTTTGAAGATTTGATTTTTTTCACCATGATTTCCATATCTTTTTCCATGTGTTTTTGGTTCAAATCATATCCAATTGCTCCAATTCTTTCCATATTGACTTATGCACGAAATCTTGAGAATAAAACAAGTACAAAAAGATTTGTTAGGTTAAGTTAAATATTTTTCACATATTTAATTGATTTAAGTGAATTATTATAAATAAAAATTCAAATAAATAAATAAAAAATGAGAAAATACTTCCCTTTGGGCCAAGTGGTCGTGCACATGCTTGGAATGATGAATTGTGGAAGAAAAATGGGCCCATTAGCAATTTTAGGTCATTTGAATCAATGTTGACTTTTCAAAATATCCAAAAATTTCCCAACTTCTACAAGGCATAACTTGCTCAATGTTTAAGCTTTTCTCATGTTCTTGGACATTTTGGAAAGGTCTTTGAGTCCTCTAACCAATGTCTTTGGTCCCATGTCATTTTGATTTACCAATCTCAAGTTATGGCCTTTGACTTAAAGTCCCTTTTTGTTGACTTTTGAAAATGACCTATAATGTTGAAATTGATAACTCTTTGTGAGGGCATTTCTTGGACTTGAAGTATGAAGATGAGTTGTAGGAAATGTCTTTATCTTCAAAATGAGCTTTGGATGGAATTTTTCTGATAATCCATGTGAAAGTTATGCCCTGGTCAATTTACAGTTGACTTTTTCAGCTGTCCAAATAAGGAAACTTTTGCATCTTGATGATTTCTGAGCCAAATTTTGAGAATCATGATCAAGCATTGATCAAATGATGTTTGTGGCTTCAAAATGATATGTTGACCAAAAATTTGAACTTTTGACTGCCAAATGACCATTTTGCCCCTACAGTTGACTGTAGTGCAATCTAGGGTTTTGACTGTGCAATTTTGAGCTGAATGTCTTGAAACTTGATATGAGGATGCTTGACCATATTTGTAGGCATGTGGGACTTGATTGGACCTCTGAAAGCTTCATTTTCTTGACCAGGATACAAACCCTAACTTTGACTGTTCAGGAGGCCCTTGCACTGTGCAACCCTTGGGGAATTTTGAAGCTTGACTTGGTAATTTCTTGAAGAATATGGGAGGGCAAATTTTGGGGTACAACACTTACCATATTTCTTAGGCACCGGAACAACGTTGGCAACCCACTGTGGATAAGAAGTGACTGCTAAAAATCCTGCGTCGAACTGTTTCATGACCTCAACTTTGATTTTCTCAGACATCTCAGGGCGCATACGGAGAACCTTCTGCTTTACCGGAGGACAGTCTTCTTTAGTCGGCAGGCGGTGTACTACAATATCAGTGTCTAAACCAGGCATATCTTCATAAGACCAAGCAAAGATCTCAACATAGTCGCGTAGCATCTGTATCAACCGTTGCTTGACACTAGGCTCCAAATTCGCACCTATCTTGACCTCTTTCCTGTCTTCCTCTGTACCCAAATTCACTGATTCAACTTGCTCTTCATGGGGCTGTATGACCTTTTCTTCCTGTAGTAACAGTCTAGCAAGTTCTCCAGGCACCTCACAATCATCATCACCTTCGTCCTCGGCTTGGTTGATCGGATTTTCGAAGTCATAACTAGCAGTAGCAGAGTTGTTATCAATGGGATCCAGAGTGGAAAAGGATCTACATTATGATATGTGAGTGTGTGTAAGAGAATAGTTGTTTCGATAAAGTGAGAAAAAGAAAGACAAGAAGCGCAAAACTTGTAATGCAAGAAACGTCCAATGCTTTATTAATGATATATGAAAATGACAAATAATAAGCCCTCACAAGCAAAGCCAAGGTGCCTCGGGCAAGACACCGAGCCGTAAAGTTTCGAACTGTTTATTACAAATCTCAAAACAAAAGTCAATTACTGTGTAATAAAAGAAACATGTATGATGTCCTTCGCCGCCCAGTTGTTCAATCCACCATTGGTTGTTGGGTAGATCCAGTTGTCGATATCTGAATCTTCTTCGCCGTCCTCAACCGCATTAACTCCCTGATTGCTGATGTGCAGAGGAGGTCTTCCAATCCACGCGCGTCTAACAGCCCTTTGAGCCCCTATAGTAAAGCCCAAACCAAATTTGTCAGTTTTGTGCGTGAAATCAGGGAGTTGGCCCCATTTTACACACCCACATTTTTCAATTACAGCCCTGGCATCCTTGAGAGAAGCCATCTTCATCGAAGGTTTGTCAGTAGCAACTTCAGTCGACGCTAAAGTCTGGGGGACCTCTTCAAAGTTCTGACAAGGGATTTCGATGAACTCCCCATCTATCTCCATGTAGCGAAAGGAATTGAGATGACTCACCATGTACTCCTCTTCACCTTGTACCATGACAATCTTCCCCTTCACCGGATATTTCAACATTTGATGGAGCGTAGAAGTCACTGCCCCAGCCTTATGAATCCAAGGACGACCCAGCAAGCAAGAATATGATGGTCTGATATCCATCACATAGAAAGTAGCCCCAAAGGTTTGAGAGCTAACTTTGACAGGGATGTCCACCTCCCCGTGCACCATCCTTTTTGATCCGTCGAAATCCCTGACCATATTATTGCTCGGCTTCAGAATCAAATCTTCACAGTCCAGACGGTCTAACGCTTTCTTTGGCAAAACATTCAATGAGGACCCGGTATCTACCAATACATGGGCCATAGTAGTGCCCTTGCAATCGATCGAGACGTGCAGAGCATCATTGTGATTTCTTCCTTTAGCAGTCAGATTTGCGTCTGAGAAACTCAACCCATTATCGGCAGTCAAACTAGCTACGCAGTCTTTGAATTGATCGACTGAAGTTTCCTGTGGCACATGCGCAGTCTTGAGGAAAGAAATTAGAGCCTTTGCATGGGCTTTAGAATACAATAACAAGGACAACATGGAGATTTTTTACGGGGTCTTCCCCAGCCGCTCGACTACGTTGTAGTCGCTCTTCTTAATAATCTTCAGAATTTCCTCTATCTCCTGCTTAGAGGTTTCTACAATGATCTTCTTAGGTGCCTCCGTCCGGGCAGGCTCACCTATGATTTCTTTGCCTCGAGTGCCAGAAGGCTCGGCGACAGGGGTGATAATTAGAATAGGAACTGGGATAGTAGCTGGTGTACTAGTAGATGGAATGACAACATGTTTGTGAATAGTCGAAGGGGAAATCTCGGGAGAAAAGAGTCTTATGCTTCTGGTGACCTTGCTAGCTCCGATAATATTGCTGATATCAACATCAGCTTCCTCACTTTTTAAGTCTTGTTTAATTCCATGGTAATACACATCAGCCCCATAGTGCCAAGGAACAACCTTATCCGAAGTGTATGGGATATGACCAGGGACAGTAATTACTAACGGAGCAATTCTCGGGACGGATGTAATCCTAACGGTTTTTCTCGGGGAAACCTTGGAAGGATTGGCGGAAATGGTTATTATGACAACATCTTCAATTGGAACTAACAGAATCATAGTCTTTTCGAACAGGATCTCTTTGTTATCCATCAGGCGTTGAACACCTGATTTCAGTAAATGGCAACCAACAGGCAAAATTGAACACATGTGGCAACCTTTGCCACAGCCCGGAAATAAATCGTCCAATAATATATTCTTCTTAACTATCATCAAAGGAGTAGAAATTTCTTCCACGGAGGTCACAAATAAATCATCGTCCACAATATTCACTTCATGACCATGTTTGGGCATAGGAGCAGTTATGACGTTGGGCTTCTCCGGAGCGTCAAACTCAATCTCTTTGGCTTCGATCAGGTCCTGCACCTTATTCTTCAAGGCCCAACAGTTGTTTGTATCATGACCTGGGGCTTCGGAGTGATAGGCGCATCGGACATTTGGGTTATAGTGAGGAGATATGGTGTTGGGGTTCTTCGGGGTCTCCCTCAGAGTTACCAGATTGGTCTTCACTAATTGCGGTAGAATTTGAGACAAGGTCATATTGAGCCGAGTGTACTGTCTCTGTGGTCTTTCCACCCTTTGTTGATTGTTGCACTGTGGAGCAACTGTGGGTCTTGATATCACTATTGCATTTACTGCTTGACGGTGTTCAGGCCTGCTCTGGCTCCTCGGGCCATAGACTGCACTGGCTTCTTTCTTACCGCTGAAAGGCTTCTTTACTGCACTTGATGAGGTATCCTTCTGTATCTTACTGCTTTGGATACTAGCTTCTACTCTCTCTCCAGTCAAAATCAACTCAGTAAACCCAGATGACGAACTGTCGATCAGATGATTGAAAAATGGACCAGATAGCGTCCCTAGAAACATGTCAACCAACTCCCTGTCAGACAAAGGGGGTTGGACTCTCCCAGCTAAGTCTCTCCACTTTTGAGCATAGTCCTTAAAACCTTCACTTGCACCCATAGACATACCCTGAAGCTGAGTACGAGTGGGAGCAAGGTCGGTGTTATACTGATACTGCCTGTAGAAAGCAGCAACAAGGTCCTCCCAGTTTCAGACATTAGCTTCTTCCAACTGATAAAACCATTCAAGCTGAGTCCCTGACAGACTATCTTGAAATAAATGTACCCATAAATTTCTATCAGCAGTGTGGGGTTGGGTTTTCCTGACATACGAGCGGAGATGGAGTTTTGGACAGGATACTCCATCGTACTTGGCAAAAACCAGAGCTTTGAACTTATGAGGGATCACCACTCCAGATTCCAGTCCCAGTTCTCCGAAATCCAAACCAGGGATCTTTTGAATCTCCATAGCACTCAACCGGTATTCTAGTTGCTTATACCTATCCTCAGCAGGAATATATTGCTCATCATCAAAATTGGTATCATTATCAAAGATTGCAGGACTGGGGCCCTTTTCTTCTTCTTGGTTCTCCCCTTCCTTGGATGAAGAGGACATATCAGCTTTCTGTTTCAACCTATCCCCAAACCTTTTGCCCATACTCAGAAGAATGACCTTCTTCTTCTTCTTCTTCTTCTTCTTCTTCTTCTTCTTCTTCTTCTTCTTCTTCTTCTTCTTCTTCTCTTTCAGAATGAGAGCTTTTAGATCCTCTTGCCCTTTAGCCAAACTCAAGAACATCTCTTGGAATTAGGCGTTATGTGCCTGAAGATCTTTGATGGCTTGATCAGAAGACATTTCGTGCTGAAATAAACAACAAAGAAGATGAGAAACCTGTAATGATACCTGTAATGGTGTGCATGATAATGGGATGCGCATGTAATGATTTCAAAGACCTTGGGAAATTTAAATTTGCAAACCAAAAATAAACAAACTTTATTAGATTAATTTGTAAAAAGGTTCAACAATGCCTTTAAGGCGTTACAAAAGAAATAAATGGAAAACAAATCTAAACTATAAAAGCAAAATCAAAAATCCCATGGACGCTTCCTCTTTGTGCTGACGTAGTGATTGATCGTTCTTTCTTCCTCAAGCTGCCTGGTGAGCTTCAAAATCTTCCTTTCTTACTCATGGTACTTCTCTCAGTAAGTATCCCTTTCCTCTTTCAGATGAATCCAAGACCTCTGCAATGCCCCAAGATCAGTGGGCATGTAAGGATAAAGAACTATATAAGGAATACCTTCTTCATTAGTGGGCTCCACAATCACTGGCAATACTACTTCATAGGGAATCCCAAGCTTCTGGGAACGAGCTCGGACCCACTAGAGATAAGGCTGCATAGGGAGGGAAGTCCTTGGTCCCAGCTCTTGGGGATCAGATTTGTTCACCATGCCCCAAGCTCGTATAAACCTTCGGCGATGCTCGTCAACGTCTTCCTTGTAGTCAAATGCAATATCTATAAGAAGTAGCTCATGGGGACCTTCTCTCCGAGCACGACCAAACGGTCGCAAAGATAGACAAGGATTGTAGGTTATACCCCCTCTAATTCCAAGAAAAGGGACATTAGGGTATCCCCCACAATGGTCAATGACAACAGTGCTTTCCATAACCCTGGAACTCCAAAGAATGTCTGTATGGGCAAGTGAAATTATCCTGTAGGACCATCCCAAACCTTCCTCATTCTTCAGCACAGACTTAGGGAGGTGTGAAATAAACCACCTCGACAACAACAACATACAACACATAAGAGTCCCTCTTCTTCGCACAGTACGAGTGTAGAGGGCATGCAAGATATCACCCAGTAGAGTAGGCACAAGATTGTGAAACAGGAAGATCTTAACCACATTCATATCTATAAAGGAATATGGATTCAGGAAGAGAACCAAACCGCAGATAAGGAGAGCCAAGATGTCTTCGAAAGCCTGAAAGTCCAAACTATCCCAGAATAGATGAGCTTGATCTATCAGAAACTTGGCTAAGAAACCTTCAACCCCGCTTCGTGTTTCCCAATTGGATACTACATCAGCCCGTTTCAGATGTAGAGCCGAGGCAATGTCTTCCGGTCTAGGAGCCTCTTCCATACATGTGAAGGGCATCTGCTCAAGGATGGATATGCCCAATAAGTGAGAAAACTCTTCCAACGTGGGAACCAACTGATAATCTGGAAAGGTGAAACAATGATGCACAGGATCGAAGAACTGGAAAAGCACACTCATCATCTGCTCATCAAACTTTGAGGTAACCAGGCTAAGAAGCTGACCATGTCTCTTAATGAATGAAGAAGTCTCAGAAACTCTTGAGGCTAACTCTTTGAGTTGAGCAGGCATTTGCACAAAGTTAACTCGGATGGTGTTTCTGCGCACGGAAGCTATAATCTACAAAACAGAACAAAGATAAATCCCCTCAGTCTTTGAAAAGGTTAGTATAATAAAGTATGCTTGCTATGTTATGATGTATGATGTCATGATAAAAACAAACAACAGGTATAGCAGATTAACATGCATGGTAAAGGCAAACAAGTCACACAAAATCCCTTAAGTTTAAGGCTTGCATGGGGTCAAAGGTATTACCCTCTTGAAGTTCAGTTGGTTTCAACCTGTCCTAGAAAAAGTAACCGGGTTCTAAAGGTTCTCAATATCACTGACCATCCTCCATCGGTCATGGTTTTAGCTCACGCAATCTTTTCTTGCGGCCAGAACTATCTCGAGAGTATGGTCTCAATGAGTGTAGCATCGAGTATCAACCAGTTCTCAGCTTTATACCGAGGCCGACTATCTCACTACTTCCTAATGACCAAGTTGGTCTATTAAAGGTTCTAAGGTCAGTTGATGCTTAACGAAACACATAGCGGCCCCGTATTCTCCTCGTTTCTCCACAAGGGATACCGGTACCAACCAATGTCCCACATCAACGTAGCTACTACTTCAACCGTATTGGTTTATGCCGTATAGTTCCCTCACAGTTTATTGCTACTTACTTAAATGGTGTCCCCCAGATCCAGGTTAGGATCTATAGTAACTCCAATACAAAACCCTTAAAAGTAAAGCAACCAAAACAAACAAGAGAAGCAATTTATGATGAACTAAATCCTAAGGTATACCCCACTTAATAACTCCCCAGCAGAGTCGCCAGTTCTATGATACGGTGGCAGAACCGACTGTTTGGAAAATGCTGGTTTGCGTTTTGCGTTTATGTTTGCAAAATGTCGCGGTAAGCAAGAGTCGCCACCGACTTTTATTTTATCCAACTGGAAAGGAAAAAAGCACAAAAAAATTCCTTTTTCGAGATTTTGAGTACGGGGGGTAGATTATAAAAAGGGAAGGTATTAGCACCATTTCTATCAGTGGTTTTCCATGAGCTCTTAGGTACTTGCTCATCATTTTAAAATTTCTTGTGTGTTTGTGTTTTGAAAAGTTTTTTTTTGTTTACTTCGTTTTAACTCTTGCTTCTGTCTTCAAGAGTGTTACAAAGTGTTTTTGAAAACTTTGTTTAAGAAAAGTGTAAGTGTGAAAGTTTGATTTTGAGCAAGTACCTACTAGCATCTACCTACTCGAAAAAAGATTGTTCCTGTTCTTGTTTCCTTTAGACAGCGCTATCCTATTATTAAGGAGTAGGTATCACTGTCGTTGGAGTTGTAAGGGTCAATTCGTAAGGGACGTACGATCACCAAAGCAATGTTAGGACGTCTTAGTAATAACCCTAATGTCTTAAGATCATATTCGAGGCAACATTTCCGAGGTAACCTTTCCGAGGCAACATTTCCGAACGGGACTTTTGATCTTTGTTTAGACAGGAGGGCGACCACTAAAACACCCTATACTTAATGACCGTTTACCGAAGGCAACCGAAGTGAGAGTATACCCTAGGAGTGCGTATGTGCGAGTGATTTGATTTCAGTTATTATCTTTGCACATTAGGGTTTGCTAGCCATTTTAAATTAACATGCAATCTTGTCATACAATCCTATTAACATACATCTAACAGTTAATATTTGCGAGAATTAAAATGCGAGAAATAAAATCTATGCTATTACAAGGCTTTGGGGGAGAGATTAATTACATAGCCAAAAAAAATCATAAAACGATAAATAAAAAGGAAATCCTAATTAAACTATTACATACCATGAGCAGTTACATTAATATTGCAAAAATAATAAATGCGCGGGATGAATCGAGAACGAGAGAAATTAGGGTTTTGACCCCGACTAAGCCTAATTAAAAAAATATTTTTTTTTGTTGTTTTTGATTATTTTGAGAAAATAAGATTTAGTTGAATAAATAAAAAACCTAATTACTAATTAATTTAAATTCAAGAAAAATAATTGAATCAACCTATTTTTGTATTTTTGTTTTGTTGAGAAAATAAATAAAAATTAAATCACATGATAACCTTAATTTTCTAATTGATTTTATATACAAAAAGTTAGAATTGCCCTAAATTAATTATTAAGTTAATTTGATAAAATAAAAATCTAATTCTAAATTTTGTGAAAATTGATTTTATGATTTTTTATGAAAAAAGAAATTATTTTGTTAGAAAATAAATTAAACAAATTAAATTAAATAAAATAAAAAAGAAAGAAACAAGAATGGGCCTGGTGTCTTTGTAAGAAGGGGGTGCTGATTGCAAATATCAAGCCCAACAACCTTTGGCCCTGTTTGACTTTTCCAATCCTGTGCTGCTTGCTTGACTGGGTGCACGATGGACCCTCATGGGGTAGCCTTGGATCTGAAGCCTTGGTGATCTGATGGTGGGACATTGATGATGCACGGTAGGCTGATGGTATACATGTGTACCTGATCATGCAAGACAAAATAATAGAAAGCAAAGTTGGGGACTTAGGAGTCGAACCCAGGCCCTTAGGCGTTTTTACCATGCGCGCTTACCAGCTGGGCTAGCTTTGTTAGTTGAACAAAGAACAATAAACAAATGTTATATGGAAAAAACAAAATAATAATTATCAAACGCGCGCAGATTTGAATGGGCGAGTCAGGGAGTGCCACGTTACCCTTCTTCTTCCTCCCACCGTTGCTAAAAGTTTCTTGACTTTTACCTACGATTACCTGGGTGTAGGTAAACCTTGTGGCTTTCCAAAATCCTATACAAGCATGATAAATGCAAAACAATGGTACCAATCAACTTGTTGTAACCTCACGAGCATCATGGTACCATTATCCATGGCCAATTGTCCCTATATAGAAAAACCCTAAAAACGAAGCAAGAACCCTAACTATGGCATCTTGCTGTACAGTTAATGAAAACGCAATTAAATATGACCATTAGCTTGCAAACATCATAAGGTTTAAGAATATATCAATGAATCATGTTAAATGTGCCAGAATTATGATATTCAAATTCAAGAAAACATGGAAATCGTGGGACTCTTACAGTGCGTTTCAAGGCGTGGAGAAGCTTGCTAGCGATTGGAATAGGATCCTAGAACGTCCAGGAAACGATTGGGATGGTTAGAATGCTTTGAATTGATCTGAAACGTGAAAATCAGTTTACACTTTTCTTGAGTTTTTTTGCAATTTGTTCTCTCTTTTACACGCCTCTCCCCTCCTTGTTTTTGATTTGAACATGTTCCTTATGTATCCTAGAATGAATTAAGGTTGCAAACTTGTTTCAAATCTTCTCCAATTATGATCATTGATTCATGATTTGATCCTTTGTGCAAATCTTTCCAAATCAAGAAAAATGCAATCTTTTGTGTTCATGTGAGCCTTGCACGATTTGATTCCATCTTCAGCTGTATAATAGACCTAAACATGCACAAAATCTCAAGCTTTGATTAGTTTTTTGATATTTTCATGATTTTATTTTGATTTTATTTAATTTAATTGAAATAAAATCAAGATAAATGATAAAAATAAAATAATTACAAATGGAAGGAATCATGGGTCATGGGTCATGTTACAAACTCAGTGCAAGCATAAAAAGTTGGGCCCATTTGACAAAAATTGCAATTTTGGACACATTTGACTTTTGGCAATTTTGCAAAAAGGGTCAACTTTGCCAATGCATAACTCCTTCAATTTTGACCCTAGAGATGTGTTTTTGGACTTTTTAGAAAGATTAAGATGTCATATTAGCAAACCTTTTGGTCTCATCTCAATTGAGTCTTCCATGTTCATGTATGAAGCTTTGACATAAAAGGTGTTTTTGTTGACTTTTCAAAATGACCTATAATGTCCAAATTCATATATTCTTGTGAGTGCATATTTTGAACTTGGGATATGAATATGGATTGTAGGGAATTGCATCCTCTTAAAAATGAGCTTTGGATGGGTCATTTTTGATAAAGTATGAGAAAGTTATGCTTGGTCAAAATTGAGTTGACTTTTCCTACAAAATCCTAATTTAGCAACTTTTGGCCTTTGATGAATTATGAGCAATCCTTGAGGAATCATGATCAACCCTTGATCAAATGATGAATAATACTTCAAAATGAGAATGTTGACCAAAAATCTTGAAGTTTGACTGTATGTGGGCCACTGTTGACTTTTGCCCTAGCATGATCGATTTTCAGGCCTTTTAGCAATTGACTGAGCAAACTTCCTCTGCAAGCTTGAAACTTGACATGGATGATCCTGAGAACATATTAGGACAATGATGAGAATTTGGGATCCTTTGGACTCAACCATCTTGATGCAAAATGAAACCCTAATTTGAGGTAGACTGCCTTTGTCTGGTCAACCCTTGGACTTCCTTGAGCAATTTGAGGACCTCACTTGAAATGTACTGAGAAATATGGGAGGGAAAATTTTGTGGTACAACAGTTGTTGTTTATCCTCAGAGAAATCAAGATAGGGCCGAACACCGTCCAATGGTGGGGGCTATTATGATTCCTAAACCTGCGCCTGATCAGCAAAGAAACAACCAACCAAGGATGGAAAGACTAGTCAGACAATTCACCAGAATTAATATGACCCTATCTCAAGTATTGCCACATTTGTTAAGATCCAACCTAGTGACCTTGAAAGAATCTCCAAAGAACCCTAACACAACCTCTCCTCACTATCATCCTAATACCTGCTGTGCATACCACTCTAAGAGTCTCAGCCATGACACTAATAACTGTTGGGCTCTAAAGCACAAAGTACAAGACCTCATCGAAGCCAAAGAGATTGAGTTCGATGCACCCGAAAAGCCAAATGTCATTTCCGCCCCTATGCCCAAACACGACCATAATGCCAACGCCATAGAGGAAGATATGTTTGTTATTTCAGTTAATGAACTTATGACCTCACTCCTGACTATCAAAAAGAATTTATTGAATGCCGGTGTGTTCCCAGGCTGTGTTGAAAGCTGTTATTCATGTTTGTCCTTACCAACCAGTTGTCCTTTGTTGAAAGCAGGCGTTCAGTGCCTAATAGATAACAAGGAAATTTTGTTTGAGAAGACTTATGTTCAACCTATTCCTTTTAACGATGTTTCCATCATTACCATTTCCGCCAATCCTTCCAGGGTCTCCACCAAAAGACCCGTTAGAATTACATCAGTTCCAAAAGCAGCTCCTTTGATAATTACAATGCCTGAACCAGTCCCGTATTTGTCAGACAAAACCGTACCATGGAATTATGGAATGGACGTCTACTACCACAATATCAAACAAGACTGGCCAGCTGCCGAAGATTCAAGCTATGAGAAGGATGACTCCAATATCAGTAACATTGCCGGGACTAGCAAGATTACCCTAAGCGGAAGGATATTCTCTCCAGAAATTGCTCCCCCAAAAGCACTTTTTGGATCCATAATCATTCATGTTGTTGTTGCTCCTCCGAAGGCTATTCACAGTCCTACAATCATCTCCACCAATACTCCAACTGACAAAGCTATTACAATCCCTACTATCACTCCTACTGACATTCCTGCTACCGATTTAACCGAGACTCGAGGTAAAAGTATTATGCATGAGCCTGTCCATACGAAGGCACAATCATTGGCTATCCCTGAAACCTCCCGGAAAGAGATGGAGAAAATTCTAAAGATCATAAAAAGAAGAGACTACGACGTAGTTGAGCAACTGGGGAAAAATCCATCTAAAATCTCCATGCTAGCTTTACTACTATGTTCTGAGGCGCATGCAAAAGCCCTGGTAAAATTCCTGAAAACTACCCATGTACCCCAAGAAACATCTGCCGATCAGTTCCAAGACTGCGTAGCCAGCTTGACTGCA
This sequence comes from Vicia faba, assembly GCA_948472305.1. Classification (NCBI taxonomy): domain Eukaryota; kingdom Viridiplantae; phylum Streptophyta; class Magnoliopsida; order Fabales; family Fabaceae; genus Vicia; species Vicia faba. The sequence continues at coordinate 597,409,745 of OX451737.1, forward strand.
GATAATGGTCTAGGTTTTTGGATGTTGATTTAATGCCAAGAGGAGGGAAGCATAACGAGGCATTGCATGTCTCAATTGAATGTAGGGGTACAACCTTGGCTCATGTTTTGGTGGACACTGGCTCATTTCTAAATGTATTGCCTAAAAAAGCTCTTGATAGTCTTGATTGTGAGGGATTGACATTAAAGCCGAGTAACATAGTAGTAAGGGCCTTTGACGGCTCAAAAAGGATGGTGCATGGGGAAGTGGATATCCCCGTAAAAGTTGGAACCCAAACATTTGATTCAACTTTTTATGTAATGGATATTCACCCTTCATACTCCTGCTTGCTAGGACGACCATGGATTCACAATGCTGGCGCTGTCACTTCTACGTTGCACTAAATGCTGAAGTATCCGATTCAAGGGAAAATTATCACCGTTCATGGAGAAGAATAGTATATGATCAGCCATCTCAATTCCTTCAGATATATGGAGTTAGATGGTGAATTTATTAAAACTCCATTCCAGCACTTTGAAGAAGTCCCGCAAGATGTGGCAGTGACCAAGGCTGTTCCCAAGATCACAAGGCCTCCACTTAGGATGTCATCTTTGAAGGATGCAGAGGCAGTGATAGAAGAAGGTGGGTGCATTATTTGGGGGCAACTCTCGGATATCCCATACAAGTCTGACAAGTTTGGCCTGGGTTTCACTTTAGGTGTTCAGAAGGTTGTACGCCGCGCTCGTGCTGGAGGACCACCCTTGAAGACCAGCAATCGCGAGGTCAACGCGGTAGAGGATGATAAAGATGGCTACAACCTGGATGATTGGATCTTCCCAACTGTCAGTGGAGGGTTCAACAATTGGGAGGCTAAAGATTTTGTCCTGATCACTTTTATCCTACAGTGTGATATGGTGGCAGAATCGACTCTTTTTACTGGTTTGTGTTTTGCGCTTTTTGTTCGCAAAATGTCGCAGTAAGCAAGAGTTGCCACCAACTTTTATTTCATCCAATCATGGAAAAGGAAAAAGAATAGAAAAAACCTTTTTTCGAGATATTCTGAGTACGGGGGGTAGATTATAGAAAGGGAAGGTGTTAGCACCCTTTCTATCTGTAGTTATCTACGTGATCTTAGGTACTTGCTCATTTTTCAAATTGCTTATGTGTGTTTGTCTTGAAAATGTTTTAATTCGTGATAACCCTTGTATCAGTCCTCAAGGATGTGACGAAGTTTGTTTTGAAAATTCGTTTTGAAAGGTGTTTGTGTGAAAAGTTTTTATTGAGCCAGTACTTAAGATTATACCTACTCGAAAAAAGATTGTTTGTTCTCGTTTCCTTTAGACAGTGCTATCCTACTATTAAAGAGTAGGTAGCACCGTCGTTGGAGTTGTAAGGGACGTTCGAAAGGGACAAATACAATCACTAAAGCAACAGTTAGAAAACTTTAGTAGTAACCCTAGAGGCTTAAGATCTTTCCGAGGCAACATTTCCGAGACAACATTCGAACGGGACACTTTGATCTTTTAGACTGGAGGTAAACTACTAAAATCTCCTATGCTTAATGATTGTTTACCGAAGGCAACCGAAGTGAGGTAAACCCTAGGAGTGAATATGTGCATATGAATTGTTTCAGTTATTTAATCTTTGCACATTAGGTGATCTACCGTTTAAATTTCCAGATATTCTCGCCATGCAATCCTATTAGCATACATCTAGACAGTTAAATATTTGGAGGAATTTAAAATGCGAAAAAATAAACCTAGCTATTACAAGGCTTTGACAGTTACATAATTGTCTTGACAGAAAATGAAATGTGGAAGTTTAAAATCCTAATTAAAACTATTACAAACTCGAAATAGTTACAATAATAATAAAACAAATTAAAATGCACGCAACAAATTAAATGCGAGGCGAAATTGAAAAAATAACCTAGACCCTAATTGAAAGAAAAAGATTTTTGTATATTTTTTATTGGAGAAAACAATGAAGTTGCGATTTAAATAAAACCCTAATTTCTAATTGCTTTTTAATTATAAAAAGGTATTTAAGTTAACCTAATTGATTAAAATAAATATTTTAATGAAAAAATGATTTTGGTGTATTTTTTAAAGAAAATTAATTAAATTATGTACAACTCAAATCCTAAGTCTAATTATTTTTTAATTATAAAAAGAGATTAAATTGCCCTAATTTAATTAAACTAAATTAATTAAGAAATAAAGTATTTTTATTAAAAAAAAGATTTTTGTAGTTTGTTGTGATTTTTGATAAAAAAGAAAATTATTTTTGGGTTAATTAATTAAAACAAATAAAAGAAATTAATTAAAGAAATTAAAAAGAAAATAGAAAAGAAAATGCAAACTGGGCCTGTATGCTAGCAAAAGGGGGGTGTCAATCTGAAATCTTTTAGGCCCAAAATGCTTCAAGCCCGGTCAGTATGCCTGATCCCATGGAGTGCTGGCTTGAGGGTGCATCATGGTCTCTCATTGTTTGAGGCATTAGATCTGACTGATGATGAATCCACTGGATGGAAGATGGAGGCGTATGGGAGGCGTTTGAAAGATTGATGCACCTGATCCTGTATAGGAAAATTAAAACAAAGGAAATTGTTGGGACCTGGGGTCGAACCCAGGTCCTCACTCTCACCACTAACGCGCCCAACCACTAGGCTATCATGTTCAGTTGTTATTATAATGAAAACACAATATAATATATGAAATAAAGTGGTTAGTGAAAAAAAACAAAAAACGCGCGCGCTGGTTTGAATGGGCGAATGGCTGGCTGACACCTAACCTTCTTTTACCTCTCTCCACCGCCTTAGGTGCTTGTACCTTTACCTCGGACAAAGGTCTGTAGCTACAAACCTGTAAAACTTAAAAATCCACAAAACGCAAGATAAATGAAATCTAACTATATAGATCAACTCGTTTTGATCTTGTGAACATCATGGTACCCTTCTTTTTGCCCAATTAACTTGTAAAACAAACCCCTAAACTGCACACACAAACCCTAACAATGGCAAAGGCACGTATAGGCTTCAAAAATGGAATTAAATTATTCAGTTAGCTTGCAAATACGATGAGGATCACAAATATATAACTTAAACATGCTAATGATGCAATAAATAGAGTAATCAATTTTGAAATAAAGGGAAAACCGTATGAATGCTAGGGGGAGATTCTGGGCGTGAGAACGCGTGCAACTGATCGTATTAGCTTCTGGGAAGGTCCAAGAAACGATTGGAAGCATTGAAATGGCTTGAATTGACCTCTAAGTTCAAAAACGATCCAACACTTTTTGTCACTTTTTTTGAATTTTGTTTGGTGTTTTCACAACTGCAAAACCTTATGCCATGCTTTGTTCTTGTCCAATATATATCTAGGAATGCATTAGGGTTACAAACTTGGATTGAACCTTTGCAATTATTAGATATTTGATTTGATTTTCATGCTACATATAAACTTTCTATTTTGAGACAAATCATCCCTTTCTTGTACCAATTATGCTTGATTCGTTTTGGCCTTGATAATTCAGCACATTTTGATTGCCAACCTGTCCAAAAACCAAATCAAATCATATCTTTGCTATTATTCATCAATTATTTGATTTAATTTAATTTTTAATTAATAAAAAATCAAAATAAATTTAAAAATGAAGCAAGTAATGTGCGGGTGAATATTTGAGTCGTGGACCACATTATAAGTGAGGTGCAAGCATAAAAATTTAGGCCCATTTAGCAAAAAATGCATTTTTGAGCATATTTGACTTTTGGCAATTTTACAAAAAAGGTCAACTTTGACAAGGAATATCTCTTCCAATTTTAACCCTAGAGAGGTGTTCTTAAACTTTTTAGAAATCTTAGGATGTCCCCTAAGCAACCCTTTTGGTCTCATCTCAATTGAGTATTCCATTTTCATGTAAGAAGCTTTGACCCAAAAGGTGTTTTTGTTGACTTTTCAAAAGGACCCATAATGTAGAAATTCATATCTTTTTATTAGTGCATATTTTGAACTTATGGGATGAATATGAATTGTAGGGAATTGCATCCTCTTAAAAATGAGCTTTGGATCGAAAATTTCTGATAAAGCATATGGAAGTTATGCTTGGTCAAAGTTTGATTGACTTTTACTAAGAAACCCTAATTTAGCAACTTTTGGGTTTTGATGAATTTGGAGCATTCCTTGGGGAATCATGATAAACCCTTGATCAAATTATGAAAGTCACTTCAAAATGTTAATGTTGACCAAAAATATTGATGTCTGACTGTATGTGGGTTACAATTGATTTTTTACCTAGTATAGTCGATTCTCAAGCATCTCAGCAGTTGACTGGGCAAACTTCTTGTGCAAGGCATGAAACTTGACATGTAGGGTCTTGAGAACATATTAATACCATGGAGAGTATATGAGGTCCTTGGAGTCCACCTATCTTGTTGATCCTGGAAACCCTAATTTGAGGTACACAGCCTTAGGAGAGAGTTTGTCTGGTCAAATCTTGGGAAAGCTTGAGCAAATTGAGGATCTCTAGGAGTATGTATTGAGTAAAATGAGAGGGAAAATTTTGGGGTACAATAGCTTCCCCTGTTCAATCTTCTTAAACTTGAGGATGTAGATTGGCTCGTCCGTCTTTCGTGATCTGAAGGTGGAAGATGATTGAACACTAGAGTGCCCAGAAATTTGCACTTACATGAAGTGGTACTTGATTTGGTGATATCGGGAATGGGATTATAGATGCCATTCGGAAGCTGCTATAGAATTTTCGGAGATGGGCTTAAAGATTCCATCCAAGATGTGGAGGAATACCATCGGAGATGGGCTTAAAGATGCCATCTAGAGGATGTTGACTTCCTGAGACATTCCTTCGATGAGAATTCTTGTTACTATTATTGATGAGGAATCTGCTGAGGAACGTTGGTATCTGTCTTGGGAGAAATAGAATTTTAGGAGCTTCAGTTGTCCGTTAATCAACTGGGGAATTAACTTCGGCTTGAGGAAGCGGAAGTGAACTACATATCTGGTCAGGGTATATGCTGCACCGTAACTTACTGGGAAAATATGAAACCAATCGTGTTTGATCAGGTCCAGGTTCTACAGTGTTGTGGATTGTTGTCTGAAGATAAGAGAGAAGGAACCTGGATAGTAAGGTTACTTCGATATGAAAGCCTAGATAGTAGGACTGTGAGAAGGAACCTGGATAGTAGGGTTACTTTGATATGAAATCCTGGATAGTAGGGCTGTGAGAAGGAACCTGGGTCGTAGGGTTACTTCGATATGAAAGCCTGGATAATAGGGCTGTGAGAAGGAACCTGAATAGTAGGGTTAATTTGATATGAAACCCTGGATAGTAGGGCTGTGAGAAGGAACCTGGATAATAGGGTTACTTTGATATGAAAGCCTGGATAGTAGGGTTGTGAGAAAGAACCTGGGTCGTAGGGTTACTTCGATATGAAAGCCTGGATAGTAGGACTGTGAGAAGGAACCTGGGTCGTAGGGTTACTTTAAAATGAAAGCCTGGATAATAGGGTTGTGAGAAGGAAACTGGATAGTAGGGTTACTTCGATATGAAAGCCTGGATAGTAGGGTTGTGAGAAGGAACCTGGATAGTAGGGTTACTTCGATATGAAAGCCTGGATAGTAGGGTTGTAAGAAGGAACCTGGATATTATGGTTACTTCGATATGAAAGCCTGGATAGTGGGGCTATGAGAAGGAACCTGGGTAGTAGGGTTACTTCGATATGAAAGCCTAGATAGTAGGGTTGTGAGAAGGAACCTGGGTCGTAGGGTTACTTCGATATGAAAGCCTAGATAGTAGGGCTGTGAGAAGGAACCTGGATAGTAGGGTTAATTCGATATGAAAGTCTGGATAGTAGGGTTATGAGAAGGAACCTGGATAGTAGGGTTACTTCGATATGAAAGCCTGGATAGTAGGGCTGTGAGAAGGAACTTGGGTCGTAGGGTTACTTCGAAATGAAAGCCTGGATAGTAGAGATGTGAGAAGGAACCTGGATAGTAGGGTTACTTCGATATGAAAGCCTGAATAGTAGGGCTATAAGAAGGAACCTAGATAGTAGGGTTACTTTGATATGAAAGCCTGGATAATAGGGTTGTGAGAAGGAACCTGGATAGTAGGCTTACTTCGATAAGAAAGCCTGGATAGTAGGGCTTATGGGAAGGAACCTGGATGGTAGGGTTACTTCAAAGCGATAGTATAGATTAGTTGACCCGTTTGATTTCAGGAACTGAGTTTCCATTAGTCGTCTGTAGATGTGATCTGTATAACTGCTGGATTTGTCGAAGCTAATCGTCTTTTCCTAAAAAGATGTCAGGGTTAGTTATATGTGATATATGAAATGCAGGGTGAGATGATGTTCTCAAAATAAATGAGATTATGCTGTATATGATATGCATGCGTATGTCATGATGTATGTTCATGAAATGCTATCGGGGTATGCTCACGTCTTGGGAAAATAAATACCTAACGGTTGCTGAAGATTTGTAAATATTCTGTCGGGAAGGGATGCTGGAGAATAACTTTGCAGGGACCAAACTTAGCGGAAGAGATACTCAGTTAGTAGACCCGCTGATCTGGAGGAATAAACTCAGCTGGGGATGAAATTCCGTTGCTGGAGATGATAAGCTCTGTTGGAGATTGAGCTTCTGTATCTGTAGAAATAAACTCTGCTTGGGGGATGAAATTTACCGACCTGCCCGCGATTATGAACCTCGGCTGGGGAGAGTGTTGTCTTGTTTCTGGAAAGCTGACATCAATGCCTTTGGATACTTTTACTCTGTGGGGAGTGTATGCACCCATGATTGTGTTCTAAAGCTGACTATATCCCTATACCTGATGGGCAGAGTAACTGTAGGGTTTGACACTTCTTGTTTTTCTCTGTTTCTAGAATTACGAGTAATTGTCTTTGTTTCTTATGTAAATATTTATGAGCAGCAATCATTTTCAAATGCATATATCAAAAATAAGTCATTGGACGTTCTCGCAAAACAAAACAGAAAAAAGAAAAAACAAATTGAAGTTTCTTGTGAAAATGACTTGTATTAATTTTTGAAATTGGCCTGTAATAGCCATTTTTATACAAAGAGGTTGATGTCCTAGTAAGAGAACGTCGTCAAAAAAATAGGATCTATACAATTTGTGCAAAAGCAAGAAAAACAGCTATGTGAAATGACCCCATTGGGTTCCAACTCTGCTATTTCCTTTATATCTTCAAGCGTCTCATCACTTTTCTACTTGGCCGAATGTTAATCAGATTGGTTGGCGTCTGTGATCGGTGGATCTGGAACTGACTGTTTTAAAGCTGGTTTGCGAAATGTCGCGGTAAGCAAGAGTCGCCACCGTCTTTTATTTTCCCCAAATGGAAAGGACAAAAGCACAGAAAAATTCCTTTAAAGAGATTGCTCTCGGTTCGGGAGGTAGATTATAGAAAGGGAAGGTGTTAGCACCCTTTCTATCCATGGTTATCCATGGGCTCTTAGATACTTGCTCAATGTGTTTTCAAAAATGTTTGCTTGCTTTTCAATTGTGGGTTAAAAAGTTTCTTTGAAAAAAATTTCAGTTCGACTCGTATGTCAGAGTGTTTGAAAGATTTGCTTTGGAAGCTTTTGAAAAGTGTTGGTGTGAAAAGATTTTGATTTGTTGGAAATTAGAGCAAGTATCCTTGAGAACCTACCTACCCTAAGGAATTCGTCTGTGTAAATGTCCTTTAAAGTAGTGCCATCCCACCATTGAGAGGTAGGTAGCACCACCGTTGGAGGTGTTCGGGTCAATTCGAGCTCGTAGGGACATGGTGATCACCGGAGTAATGGGAAGACACCTTAGAAGCTACCCTCATGCCAGGTTCCCGGATCATGAGGACTTACTAAGACGTCCTCTACTCGACGATCACCTTTCGAAAGGCAACAGTGAGGCGTACCCTAGGGGTGGTGTGTGCGAATTGTGTGTCGTGTTTCAATTATTTGTCTTGTCATGTTTGGTTGTGTTCTACGCTTGATTTTAATTAGTATATTCATTCTTGCATGCTTTTTAACAGTTAAATATTTGCGAGAAAATAAATCTAAGCTATTACAAATGGCGCGGGTCCACATCGCCAAAATAAACCGAACCCGATTTGACTGAAAGTAAAGAAGCAATAAAATAAACGTGCGAGAAATAAAGTAAAAATTGTTACAAGGCTTTGGGGCATGTACATAATTATAATAAATGACATAAAATAAATGCGCAAATTAAATACATTATGAACATGGGCGTTGGACCCTTCTGCAATAAATTAAAATTAATGAAGAATTAAAAAGAAAGTATTAAATGTTTTTGGTATTTTTGTGTTTGTAAGATTTAAAAGAAAAAAAAAGAATTTATTAAAAATAAAATGCTAAACCCTAGTTCTAATGTTTTTTAAGTTTATTGTGAAAAAAGATTGAGTTTTAACCTAATTTAAATCTAAATTATATTTATGTACAATGTAAATATGAAAATAAATAAATAATAGTATTATGATGAAAAAGGAAAAATTAAAAAAAGATGTAAAACTTATCAATTAACCTAATTCTAATATTTTTGGATTTTTATTATGAAAGAGAATTAAAGTTAAAAACCTAATTAAACTAAATAATTTATATAGCATTTATTTATGAAAATAATTATAATATAAGTATTTATTATTTTTTGGTCTTTTCTGATTTTTAATTAAGTTTTTATATTTTGTAAAAAAAACAATTAATTAATTTAAACAACAATTAAAATGAAAATAATAATTAAATCAAGAATAAAAAATAAAATAAATAAATAAATGAAAGCAAACCAGGGTGGGGTGTAGCCCCAGATTGGAGGTACAGGCCTGGAATGTTGGCCCAGCAAGCCTTTGGATCTTGTTTGACTTTTCAGTTTGGGTGCCAGCACGTTGACTGGAGTTTACGTGTTCTTCAGATCCATGCCATTGATTCCATCTTCAGGGGATACGTGGACGTTTGGATGATAGCGGAACATGGTGCGCTTTAATGAGAAACCTGCACAGGAACTTGAATAGAAAAATAACGTGGAAATTGTGTAGACCTGGGACTTGAACCCAGGTCATGAAGGTCAACACCCACTAACCTCACCACTGGGGCACTCAGCGCATTTTGGTTATTAATTAATATGCAAATAACATAAAGCAAAAGCGTTGGTGAATGGATTTCCAGCGCGAAAATTCAAATGGACTAATCATTGCTTGACACGCCTTCTTCTTCCTCCCCGTCCCTGTAACATAAAACAAATAGGCAACGGTTTTCCAGGTGTGGTTTTAGGCTACTTTAGAGAAAATAGCGACTAGCGCTATACAATCCATAAATTAATCGCGACCGGTGTTTCTTCTTCGTCTCCATGCGCTGAATGCAACTATGGTGGTCGTGAAGGCTAATTTTACCTCTATGCAAAAGCCCCAATTTTAAAAAACTGTAACCCTAATATTCGAAAATGGTAGATTCGCGTATGATCAACAAAAATGCAATTAAACACCATGGATAGCTTAGAAACTTTGTAAGGAACATGAATTCATCAATAAAAATGCAAAAGGACGTATGAATTGTGATATGCGATTTCAAAAGTTATGTGACACGGTTTGAGTTTTCCCTACCAATTCCTGGAGTTTTGAAAGATGTTTGGAGTTGGGATGTGTTCAGAAATGGTCCAGGTAGCTATTGGTATAAGAATTAGAGCTTAAAACTCACTCGAACCTTGATTTCAGAATTGAGTTATATGGCTAAATTTCCAAGTTTTCAATAGACTTTTCAGCGCAGCATATGGTGTGTTATGGTTAGGGTTTGACTTGGTGCTTATGATGGAAGAGAATTGGCTTGCTAGCTGACCTAGATTCATGCTCATGAGAGAACTAGTCCTAGGGTTTTTTCATTAACAAATTTTCCTTCTTTTAAGCCAAGACCAAGACTTAGTGTGCAATTTAACCCTAGCCTGAGTTTTTGAGTTGGCCCATGATATATGGAAGTTGTCCAAATTCACATGACACTATTCCATTGGTTTTTGAATTTTATTTGAATTTTCAAAGATTTAAAATGAATTAAATTATCAAAAATTAAATAAAATAGAAAAATCAATATTTGGTCTTGAAATTAATCATGGGACACGTGTGTGGCATGACAAGGATGAATCAAGTGGAAGAAAGTGGGCCCTTTTGTCAAAAATTGGAGTTTCAAGGATAGTTGACTTTTGCCATTTCACAAAAATTTCCCAACTTCTACAAGGCATAACTTGCTCAATTTTTAAGCTTTTCACATGTTCTTGGACATTTTGGAAAGGTCTGTGAGTCCTTTAACCAATGCCTTTTGTCCCATGTCATTTTGATTTACCAATCTCAAGTTATGGCCTTTGACTTAAAGTCCCTTTTTGTTGACTTTTGAAAATGACCTATAATGTTGAAATTGATAACTTTTTGTGAGAGCATTTCTTGGACTTGAAGTATGAAGATGAGTTGTAGGAAATGTCTTTCTCTTCAAAATGAGCTTTGGATGGAATTTTTCTGATAATCCATGTGAAAGTTATGCCCTGGTCAATTTCAGTTGACTTTTTCAGCTGTCCAAATATAGCAACTTTTGCATCTTGATGATTTTCTGAGCCAAATTTTGAGAATCATGATCAAGCATTGATCAAATGATGTTTGTGGCTTCAAAATGATATGTTGACCAAAAATTTGAACTTTTGACTGTCAAATGACCATTTTGCCCCCTACAGTTGACTGTAGTGCAATTTAGGGTTTTGACTGTGCAATTTTGAGCTGAATGCCTTGAAACTTGATATGAGGATGCTTGACCATGTTTGTAAGCATATGAGACTTGATTGGGCCTTTGAACACTTCCTTTTCTTGATCAGACTCAAAACCCTAATTTTGACTGTATGGGAGACTGTTGCACTGCACAACCCTTGGGGAATTTTGTAGCTTGGCTTGGCAATTTCTTGAGGAATATGGGAGGGCAAATTTTGGGGTATAACAGTTGCCCCTGTTCAATCTTCTTAGACCTGAGGATGCAGATTGGCTGACGTGCCTTTCGTAATCCGAGGGTAAAAGATGATTGGACACTAGAGTGCCCAGAAATTTGCGCTCACATGTTAGCAATGATGGTGGAATGGGCTTATAGATGCCATCTGGATGTTTGATTGCGTAGGAGATTCCTTGGCGAGAACCTGTATACCTGCAAAACAGAAAATGAGTACCTGACACGTTGCAGGAGCCGATTTTTTAGATGCCTGGTATAGATGTGTCCTGACTGGTTACAGGAGTTGAGTCTGGAGCTTCAAACGACGATGAAAGAACCAGGGATGATTACTTCCTTAGAATGAATGGTAAGAGAGCCTTGGGCGACTTTAACTTCAACAACGCTCGTTGAGAAAAATCTGGGGTGTCTTCTACTGGGATAAGAATCATGGAGATCTTAGGGTCGATCTGACTGAACCAGAGAGGCCTTTGACTGGGTAAGAATCAGGAAAATCTTAGGGTCGATTTAACTGAACCGGTCTAGGTCTTGAAATGTCTTCAACTGGATAAGCATCAGGGAGATCTTAGGGTCGATCTGACTGAACCAGAGAAGGCCTTTGACTGGATAAGCATCAGGAAAATCTTGGGACGATTTAACTGAACCGGTCTAGGTCTTGAAATGTCTTCAACTGGATAAGCATCAGGGAGATCTTAGGGTCGATCTGACTGAACCAGAGAAGGCCTTTGACTGGATAAGCATCAGGAAAATCTTGGGACGATTTAACTGAACCGGTCTAGGTCTTGAAATGTAGCTTGAGAACTTAACTGGATCTTTCCTGAAAGATAAAAGTCAGTCATATGTAATGCATGATATGGATCAAGCAATGATGTTCTCAACATAAATGAGATTTGTATGATGCAGTGCGTTATGCATGCTATAATGATGTATGTGATGTTTTATGTATGTTTTTGTCTAGGAAAGTGAATCCTTGACGGGTGCCGGGAAGTCGTATCCTGGGCTGATGTCGAAGAATAGATTTTGCTTCCGCTGGGGATGATAACTGCAAGGATACCGGTAGGAGAAGATGACTCCGTTGCGGAATAAACTTGGCGAATGGAAGATTCTGCGGGGAGGAAAGATACTCTAGCGATCATGCTAGGAAGTAATACTCTGTGGGGATAGAGATGCTTTGCTGAGTGTTGGGAGTTTGCTGAGGATAGGAAAGAACTGCATTGACGACGACCTTTCCGTGGCTTTTGGCTGAGGATAACCCAGTTATATCCTGTTGAGGAAATAACTCTTTAAATCAAGCCAGACGATGCGTTCGTGTTCTGTGAAAAATAAGCTTCCAGAATTTACTGGGGATAAGCTTACTGCTTGGGGAGATGAATTCCATCTTTCCTGGGGAACTTGGATGGGACTCTCCTGGGGAAGTTTTGATATGCTGGGGAAGTGATTCCTTTGAATGTTGATGTATGCCGCCGGGGAACCATCTTTAGACCAAGACTGCCGGGGATGCTTGTTAAGAATATATGCTGCTGGGGAATATTGGGATCTACTGGAGGATACCCAATTTCCTTGAGACTTGTTAACTTTGTTTGGGGAAGAATGCACTGACTTGCTGTCTCACTCTCTGGGGAATTTAAGATGCCTGGTTAGGTTCTTTAGCTGAACCTACCTTGGTACCTTGGAGGATAAAACAATTAGACTGCTCAGACAACTCTTTATTGCCCCTGTTTCTAGTGTCACCTGCAATTAATTCTTTATTTCGTATGCAAATATTTATGAGCTAGCAAATTATTGTCAATGCATATATCACAAATTGAACCTTGGACGTTCTTCACAAAACAAAACAAAAAAGAAAAATAGTTGGCACGTTTAACTGAAAAGTATATTTGTATTGATTTTGAATAGCCTGTGAATAGGCGTTTTGTGTACAAGAGGCTGACATCCTAGTAAGAGAAACGTCGCCGAGCAAAAGAGTTTATACAAGTTTTGTACAAAAGAAAATAAAACAGCTGTGTGAAAGATGAATGATCCACTGGGTTTCAACTCTGCTATTGCCTTTATACTCTGCACGTCTCATCACTTGATGACCTTGGTTGAAGGTGAAGCTGACTGATCGATGCCGTCTGAACTTGATGTAGATACCGGATTCTGGATGCAAAGTGATCCAATGAGACATAGTATTACGCTTTTATCCCTAATTTTTGCCTGGACTGCCCTTTCGGGTTTTCAGTCCACCGGGATACCCATTTTTGCCCAAGCCGCCTTTTCAGGTTTTCGACTTACCGGGTGTACAGATTTTTCATTTTCATCCCTTCATTTTGCCCGAACCCTTTTGGTTCGACGGGAAGCCCTAATTTTTGCCTAGGCATGTCAGCCTAGCGGGTCATTTTTTCATGCGTAGTATTTTTTAACTATGTCTGCATTGGCGGGATGAGGAAGGTCGTCACCATCCATGTTGGTTAATATCATTGCTCCTCCTGAGAACACATGCTTAACCACAAATGGCCCTTCGTACGTAGGGGTCCATTTGCCCCTTGGATCACTCTGAGGAAGGATGATTCGCTTGATCACCAGATCCCCGACTTGATATTCCTGTGGTCTGACCTTTTTGTTAAATGCCCTGATCATTCGTTTCTGATACGTCTGACCATGACAGATAGCAGCAAGTCTCTTTTCGTCAATAAGGTTGAGCTGATCAAGTCGTGTCTGGATCCAATCATCTTCATTCAGCTTTGCATCCTTCATTATCCGGAGAGAAGGAATTTGTACCTCGATTGGCAAGACTGCCTCCATGCCATAAACCAGAGAGAAAGGAGTTGCCCCGGTTGACGTCCTAGCTGAGGTACGATACCCATGCAGAGCGAACGGTAACATCTCGTGCCAATCTTTATACGTTACTGTCATCTTCTGCACGATCTTCTTGATGTTTTTATTAGCTGCTTCTACAGCCCCATTCATCTTTGGTCTGTAAGGAGAAGAATTGTGGTGTTGTATCTTGAACTGTTCGCAGAGCTCAGCGATCATCTTATTGTTCAGATTGGTACCGTTATCTGTAATAATCCGCTCAGGGACACCGTACCGACAGATCAGATTGTGCCGAATGAACCGTGCCACAACAGTCTTGGTTACCGTAGCATAGGATGCTGCCTCAACCCACTTCGTAAAATAATCAATTGCCACTAGGATGAAGCGATGTCCATTAGATGCCGTAGGTTTAATCTCACCGATCATGTCTATACCCCACATTGCAAATGGCCAAGGCGCAGTCAGAACATTCAGGGGAACCGGAGGAACATGCACCTTGTCTGCGTAGATCTGGCATTTATGGCATGTCCTAGAATGTTGGTAACAATCAGCTTCCATGGTGGACCAGTAATACCCTGCCCGTAGGATCTTCTTTGCCATGGTATGTCCACTGGAGTGTGTACCAAAGGTCCCTTCATGTAGCTCTTCCATGATTCTTTCTGCTTCAGTTTTATCTACACAACGCAGTAGGGTTGAATCCTGGTTTCGCTTGTACAAAATGCCGTTGCTAAGAAAGAACTTGGCTGCAAACCTCCTCAGGAATTTCTTATCATTGACAGAAGCACCTTCAGGGTATTCCTGAGCTTCCAGATATCTCTTCACTTCGTGGTACCAAGGTTTCTCAGTTACCAATTCAGTCTCGAGATCACAACAGTATGCCGGTTCGTCCAGTTTCCAGATGATGATCCGGGGAGCTTCATTATCCCATTTAACCTTGAACATTGAAGACATTGTAGCTAACGCGTCCGCCAACTGATTCTCTTCTCTTGGAAAGTGCTCAAATGTTATCTCTGTGAAGTGGGGGATCAGGGCCAACACACATTCTCTGTAAGGAATCAAGTTTGGGTGTTTCGTATCCCACTCTCCTTTGATTTGATTGATCACAAGAGCGGAATCTCCGAAGACACTCAGAAATTTGATCCTCAGGTCGATCGCAGCTTGAAGACCCATAATACACGCTTCATACTCCGCCATGTTGTTGGTACAGTTGAAACACAGCCGGGCGGTGAGTGGAGTATGAGTACCTTGTGGAGATACGATTATGGCGCCGATACCATTTCCCAAAGCATTGGAGGCTCCGTCAAAGTGCATAGACCATCGGGATCCTGGTTCAGGTCCTTCATCCGGCCCAGGTATTTCACAGTCAGTTACTATCATAATGCTTTCATCTGGAAACTCGAAGTTCATTGATTGGTAGTCATCCACAGCTTGATGTGCTAAGTGGTCTGCCAATACACTTCCCTTGATGGCTTTTTGGGTCGTATACTGAATGTCGTATTCCGCCAAGATCATCTGCCATCTTGCAATTCTCCCGGACAGAGCAGGCTTTTCGAATATGTACTTTATAGGATCCATTTTTGAGATCAACAAGGTAGTGTGAGTCAGCATATACTGTCTCAGCCGGCGAGCAGCCCATACCAAAGCGCAGCAAGTTTTCTCAAGCAGTGAGTATCGGGTCTCACAGTCGGTAAACTTTTTGCTAAGGTAATAAATGGCATGCTCTTTTCGGCCAGACTCGTCATGCTGCCCCAGCACACACCCCATTGCATTATCAAGCACTGTCAGGTAAAGTATCAAAGGTCTCCCTTCAACTGGTGGCATAAGGATGGGTGGTTCTTGGAGATATTCTTTGATTCTGTCAAAAGCAGCCTGACATTCATCATTCCAACGTACTACCTGATCTTTCTTCAGCAGCTTGAAGATTGGTTCACAGGTAGCAGTTAGGTGTGAGATGAACCGAGCAATGTAATTCAGACGTCCGAGAAAGCCTCTGACTTCCTTCTCTGTCTTAGGAACTGGCATCTCTTGAATGGCTTTGACCTTAGCAGGGTCCACTTGAATTCCCTTGTCACTCACCACGAAGCCTAGCAACTTTCCAGATCTTACCCCGAAGGTGCACTTGTTCGGGTTCAACCTCAGCTTGTACAGTTTCAAACGGTCAAACAGTTTCTGCAGATGATCAAGGTGTTCTTCCTCAGTCTGGGACCTAGCGATCATGTCGTCAACATACACTTCTATCTCATGATGGATCATGTCATGAAATAAAGCAACCATGGCACGTTGGTAGGTTGCCCCAGCATTCTTTAGTCCAAAAGGCATGACTTTGTAGCAGAAGGTGCCCCACTGAGTAACAAACGTAGTCTTTTCCATGTCTTCAGGAGCCATCTTGATCTGATTGTAGCCTGAAAAGCCATCCATAAAAGAGAACACTTTATGCTGAGCGGTATTATCAACAAGGACATCAATGTGGGGTAGAGGGAAGTCATCCTTGGGGCTGGCCCTGTTCAGATCCCTGTAATCGACACACATCCTAACCTTGCCGTCCTTCTTAGGTACCGGCACCACATTAGCAACCCACTGAGGGTAAGAAGTCACTGCAAGAAACCCGGCATCAAACTGCTTCATAACCTCGGCTTTAATCTTCTCAGACATCTCTGGACGCATACGGCGGACCTTTTGCTTAACCGGAGGGCAATCTTCTTTAGTTGGTAAGTGATGGACCACAATGTTGGTATCTAATCCGGGCATATCTTCGTAGGACCAGGCAAAGATTTCTTTATAGTCATGCAGCATCTGAGTCAACCGTTGCTTCACGCTGAGTTCTAGGTTGGCACCAATCTTCACCTCTTTCTTGTCTTCTTCAGTACCCAAGTTTATTATTTCCACTGGTTCTTCATGGGGTTGAATTTCCCTCTCTTCCTGTTGTAACAATCTTGCAAGTTCACCAGGCACTTCGCAATCATCTTCACCTTCGTCTTCGGCTAAGTTGATCGAATTTTCGAAGTCATAACTGGCAGTAGCAGAGTCGTTACCAGTGAGATCCAGAGTGGATTGAAACCTGTATGAGTGAGTGTGTGTGTAAATACAGCTGTTTTGCAATATGTAAAGAAAGGAAAGAAAAGGAGCGCAAAATTTGAATTGTGAAAAACGTCCGATGCTTTTATTCATGATATATGATAGTGACAAACAAAAGCCCTCATAAATAAAACCACGGTGCCCCGGGTAAGACACCGGGCCATATAGTTTCAAATTATTGTTTATTACAAATCAAAAACAAAGAAATTCATTACTGAGGAACAAAAGTTATGGGTGTAAAATCTTTAGCAGTCCAATTGGTCAATCCACCGTCGGCCGTCGGGTAGATCCAGCTATCGAACTCTGACTCTTCTATTTCATCTTCCTCTCCAATAGCATTCACTTCTGAGTGAGTGATGAGCACCGGAGGTCTTCCAATTCTTGCCTTGCGCACCGCTTTCTGAGCTTCTGTGGTGAAACCCAGCCCAAACTTGTTAGTCTTAGGAGTAAGATCAGGGAGCTTGCCCCAGTTTGCACATTCACCTTTTTCGATCACAGCCCGGGCGTCCTTTAAGGAGGCCATCTTCATAGGAGAAACCTCTTCATCTGCTTCTGCTGCTGCCAGGGTTTGTGGCACTTCCTCAAAATGTTGAAAGGGGGTTTCAATGAACTCCCCATCCATTTCCACGTATCTGAAGGAGTTGAGGTGGCTGACCATGTACTCCTCTTCCCCTTGCACTGTTACGATCTTCCCCCTGACCGGGTACTTGAGCTTCTGATGCAATGTGGAGGTCACAGCTCCAGCCTTGTGGATCCACGGGCGACCCAGCAAACAAGAATAGGACGGATGGATGTCCATCACATAGAATTTTGAATCAAATACCTGTGACCCAACCCTGATTGGGATGTCCACCTCACCATGTACCATTCTTTTGGACCCGTCAAAGGCCCGGACAACAATGTGAGTTGGTTTGAGCTCTAAACCCTCACAATCCAGCCTATCCATAGCCTTCTTGGGCAGTACGTTTAATGAAGAACCTGTGTCAACCAGCACATGAGCAAGAGTAGTGCCCCTGCATTCAATGGAGACATGCAGGGCATCATTATGGTTCTTCCCCTTTGCTGTTAGATCGGCATCAGAGAAACCCATGCCATTATCAGCGGTTAGGTTGGCCACACAGTCGGTGAACTGGTCAGCAGACGTCCCTTGGGGTACGTGGGCTGTCTTTAAGAAAGCAATCAGAGCCTTTGCATGGGCCTCTAAACACAGTAGCAGTGACAACATGGAGATTTTAGAGGGGGTGTGCCCCAGCTGTTCCACAACGTTGAAATCACTTTTCTTTATTATCTTGAGGATTTCTTCCATTTCCTGCTTGGAAGCCTCAACAATGGTCTTTGGTGCCTCCGTCCTGGCAGGCACATCAGCAGCAATTCCCTTGCCCCGAGTATCAGATGACTCAGTAGCAGGGGTGGATACTTGGTCAGGGGGAGAAACAGGCTCTCTGGCAGGTGTGAAGATGAAAGGCCTATGAATTGCCGGAGGAGCAATGTCTGGCGAGAACAGTCTTCCACTACGAGTGACCTTAGCAGGCCCGGTGATGTTGGAGACACCAGTATCAATGTTGCACTCTTGTTTCACACCCAGAACATAAACATCCGCCCCATAGTGCCATGGGACAGCCTTATCAGATTTGTAGGGTATAGGCCCCAGAACAGTAATGGTGATGGGAGCACTCTTGTGAACTGACAAAATTTGTATAGGCTTCTTTGAAGGAGCCTTGGAATGGTTGTTGAAGATGGTAACGATCGACACTTCTTCAACAGGAGCAGCAGGAACAGCAGTCTTTCTGAACAAAATCTCTCTACTATCTATCAGGTTTTGGATGCCTGACTTCAACAGAGAACAACCAGCAGGGGAAGCAACACATAGAGGGCAACTTTCGCTACATCCCGGAAATAAACCGGCTAGCAACAGGTTCCTCTTGACCATCAGCAACGGAGTAGCAACATCATCCACCAAAGCTACATACAAATCCTCCTCAACAGCATTCACTCCATGCTGGGGCATGGGAGCAGTTACAACATTCGGCCTCTCGGGCGCCTCAAACTGTATTTCCTTTGCATCAATGAGGTCTTGAACCTTATTCTTTAGGGCCCAACAGTCATCTGTGTTATGCCCCGGGCTATCAGAGTGATAAGCACAGCGAGCATTTGGATTGAACTTGGGGGATGCAGTATTGGGAAACTTTGGAGCCTCCCTGACAGTCACTAAATTGGTGGATAGCAACTGTGGCAGGATCTGTGATAAGGTCATGCTTAACCGGGTATACTCTCTCCGGGGTCTTTCAAACTTTTGAGGATTAGTTGGCCGAGGAGCAGCAGCAGGTTTGGCAATCATTACCGCACTGACAGATTGGCGGTGTTCAGGTCGCTCTGTTCTCCGGGAGCTATATACAGCACTAGCCTCCTTTTTGAAGGGTTTCTTCTCAGTACTGGAGGAGGCAACTTTCTGTATCTTCCCCGATTTTATACCGGCCTCGATCCTTTCACCAGTCAGGATCAGATCAGTAAACCCAGCAGAGGAATTACCAATGAGATGATTGAAAAATGGACCAGATAGGGTCCCCAAGAACATATCTACCAGCTCCCGATCCGTCAATGGTGGCTGCACCCTGCCAGCCAGGTCTCTCCATTTCTGGGCGTACTCCTTAAAACCTTCACCCGACCCTAGCGACATACCCTGGAGCTGGGTACGCGTAGGAGCGAGGTCGGCATTATACTGATACTGCTTGTAAAAAGCAGTGGCCAGATCCTCCCAGTTACGAATGCTGATTCCATCCAGCTGATAGAACCAATCGAGGTGAGTCCCTGAAAGACTCTCCTGGAAGAAGTGGATCCAAAGGTTCTTGTCTGCTGTGTAAGGCTGGATCTTCCTTACATAAGAACGGAGGTGCATCTTGGGACAGGAAGCCCCATCATACTTCACGAAGGCAGGTGTTTTGAACTTGTGGGGGATCACCACCCCAGTAGATAACCCCAAGTCTCCGAAATCCAATCCAGGCACCCGCTGAACTTCCATAGCCTTTAATCTGTCTTCCAGCTGTTTGTACCGGTCTTCAGCAGGAGGGTACTGTTCGTCGTTGAAGTCTGTTTCAGTATCAGAGCCCACAGGAGTAGGGACCTCCCTTTCTTGGTGACTACCTTCCGTCACAGATGGAGGAGTCCTTTCAGCTTCAACCAAAGTGTTCCCGAGTCTGCGCCCAGTGTTAAATAGCACAGTCCTCCTCTTCTTCTTAGTCTTCTTCAGAAGCATGGTCTTTAACTCTTGTTGACCCTGAGCCAAGCCCTTGATCAGCTCCTGAAATTGGGCGTTCTGCGCCTGAAATTGGACGTTCTGCGCCTGAAGAGCCTTGATAGATGCCTCAGTTGATGATTCAGGATTCATGATGCTGAAATAAACAGCGAAGAACAGTAAACAACCTGAAAAGAAGAGTACCTATGATGCACATGATGAATGATATGTGTTTATGCAATGCATTCAAGGGTTCGAAAATTCAAATTTGTTGTAGACCAAAAGGAACACACATTATTATTAAGAAAATCATTGTTTAATACATCAAAGCCTCATGGGCAAAAGTACAAAAAGATCAAATCAATCCCAAAATATGTTGCGCATCTTCTTTGGAGCTATGTAAGTGTTGAGGTTCCTTTCCTCGTGCAGCAGGCGGGTGAGCTCCAAGACCTTCTTTTCACTGGCATGCAAACTAGTCTCAAGAGAATTCCGCTCTTCCTTAAGCTGGATCCAGCTCTTCTGCATCTCTTCCCAGGATGTGGGCATATCAGGGTGCTGAATGACATGAGACACCTCTCCTTCCAAGGCAGGCTCTTTGATTACTGGAAGCACGTGAGGATAAGGCATTACTAACTTCTGAGAGCGGGCTCGTACCCACTTGAGGTAAGGCTCCAAAGGGATGGAGTTCCTGTGCCCCAGTGTCTTGCTGTCTATCCTACTAGGCATCCTCCAAGCTCTGATAAATCTCTGGCGAAGTCCTTGAGTATCGTTGTCGAAGTCAAAAACTATGTCAGGAATCAACATGTCATGAGGACCATCCCTCCGAGCATAACCAAATTGTCTCCAAGCCAGGCATGGGCTATAAGTAATACCCCCTCTGATTCCAAGTAAAGGAACATTAGGATACTCCCCGCAACAATCAATGATAGTGACATCTTCTCTGGACCTAGGGCACCAATGTATATCTGCATGTGTAAGAGTCATCAACCGTTGTGACCATCTCAAACCCCGCTCGTTCTTCAGGACTGATTGTGGAAGGTGCGAAATAAACCACTTTCCCAGGAGAGGAGTGCAACACATAAGGACACCTCTTTTTCTCATGGTTCGAGTGTAACATGAGTGAAGGAGGTCCCCTAGCAACGTAGGTATAGGATTCCTGGACATAAAGATCTGGACAGCATTGATGTCAACGAGCTGGTCTGGGTTAGGGAACAACACCAAACCATAAACAAGGAGGGCCACAACCTCTTCAAAAGCTTGCAAGTCAAGGGAGTTCCAACATTCATAGGCCTTTTCAAACAGAAACCTGGCTAAGAACCCTTTAATACCACTTCTAACTTCCCAATGTCCCTTGAGGTCAGATGACTGTAGGTGCAAGGCTTTAGCAATCTCTTCAAGCTTAGGTTCCTTTTCTGTACCGTTGAAGGGTAGCTGATCAAGGATAGGGATCTTCAGGAGTCGGGAGAACTCCTCTAATGTAGGTACCAACTGATAATCCAAGAAGGTAAAACAATGATGCAGAGGGTCAAAGAATTGGAACAGGACCTTTATCATATCTTCCTCAATGTTGGTGTTGACCAAGCTGATGAGGCTTCCATGCCTTTCACTGAATGAAGAGTTCTCGGGAATCCTGGATATAAGCTCCTTAAGCTGAGGAGGGATCCTTACAAGACTGATTTGAATTGTCTTTCTACGAACAGTTTCCATGTCCTACAAAACAAGAACAAAGATGAAAATTCGAACCCCTGAAATGGTTAGTTAATGCATATGATGCTGGATGATGTCATGATGCTATGATTAAACACACCACAGATATTTACAAAGACAAACATGTAAGGCACACAAGGCACACAAGACAAGCCCTTAAGGTTTAAGGCCAGCATGGGGTTTGGGTAGTACCCTCTTTAAGTTGGTGGGTTCATACCTGTCCTAATCAAAGTAACCGGGTTCTAAGGTTCCCAATATCACGGGATTGCTTTCATTGTTCATCGTTTCGATTTAGCCACTGAACTGGCGACCGAAATATTCCAGGAAAGCAACCCTCAATTGAGTGTAGTATCGAGTATCAACCAACCTCGGACTGCACCAAAGTCAGTTATCTCACTACCCTAAAGAGGCCAAGATGGTTCAATTAAGGTTCCTAAGGTCTGTTGATGCTTCACGACACCACGCGGAGGCCCCGTACTCTCCTTGACTGAACTCAAGGGTTACCGGTACACACCAAAGTGCCACATCAACGTAGCAGACTGTTTCAACCATGTCGGTATACCCCGCACAGTTCCCTCACAGCCTTGTTGCTACTTTCTAAGAAAGGTATCCCCAGATCCGGGTTAGGATCTATAGAACTCCCAAGCAACCCACAATAATAAAGCAAGCAATGAAGACAATTGAAAACATAGTTATGACCTAGCCCTAAGGTACACCTCACTTTAAGTTTATCCCCAGCAGAGTCGCCAGTTCTGTGATCGGTGGATCTGGAACTGACTGTTTTAAAGCTGGTTCGCGAAATGTCGCGGTAAGCAAGAGTCGCCACCGTCTTTTATTTTCCCCAAATGGAAAGGACAAAAGCACAGAAAAATTCCTTTAAAGAGATTGCTCTCGGTTCGGGAGGTAGATTATAGAAAGGGAAGGTGTTAGCACCCTTTCTATCCATGGTTATCCATGGGCTCTTAGATACTTGCTCAATGTGTTTTCAAAAATGTTTGCTTGCTTTTCAATTGTGGGTTAAAAAGTTTCTTTGAAAAAAATTTCAGTTCGACTCGTATGTCAGAGTGTTTGAAAGATTTGCTTTGGAAGCTTTTGAAAAGTGTTGGTGTGAAAAGATTTTGATTTGTTGGAAATTAGAGCAAGTATCCTTGAGAACCTACCTACCCTAAGGAATTCGTCTGTGTAAATGTCCTTTAAAGTAGTGCCATCCCACCATTGAGAGGTAGGTAGCACCACCGTTGGAGGTGTTCGGGTCAATTCGAGCTCGTAGGGACATGGTGATCACCGGAGTAATGGGAAGACACCTTAGAAGCTACCCTCATGCCAGGTTCCCGGATCATGAGGACTTACTAAGACGTCCTCTACTCGACGATCACCTTTCGAAAGGCAACAGTGAGGCGTACCCTAGGGGTGGTGTGTGCGAATTGTGTGTCGTGTTTCAATTATTTGTCTTGTCATGTTTGGTTGTGTTCTACGCTTGATTTTAATTAGTATATTCATTCTTGCATGCTTTTTAACAGTTAAATATTTGCGAGAAAATAAATCTAAGCTATTACAAATGGCGCGGGTCCACATCGCCAAAATAAACCGAACCCGATTTGACTGAAAGTAAAGAAGCAATAAAATAAACGTGCGAGAAATAAAGTAAAAATTGTTACAAGGCTTTGGGGCATGTACATAATTATAATAAATGACATAAAATAAATGCGCAAATTAAATACATTATGAACATGGGCGTTGGACCCTTCTGCAATAAATTAAAATTAATGAAGAATTAAAAAGAAAGTATTAAATGTTTTTGGTATTTTTGTGTTTGTAAGATTTAAAAGAAAAAAAAAAGAATTTATTAAAAATAAAATGCTAAACCCTAGTTCTAATGTTTTTTAAGTTTATTGTGAAAAAAGATTGAGTTTTAACCTAATTTAAATCTAAATTATATTTATGTACAATGTAAATATGAAAATAAATAAATAATAGTATTATGATGAAAAAGGAAAAATTAAAAAAAGATGTAAAACTTATCAATTAACCTAATTCTAATATTTTTGGATTTTTATTATGAAAGAGAATTAAAGTTAAAAACCTAATTAAACTAAATAATTTATATAGCATTTATTTATGAAAATAATTATAATATAAGTATTTATTATTTTTTGGTCTTTTCTGATTTTTAATTAAGTTTTTATATTTTGTAAAAAAAACAATTAATTAATTTAAACAACAATTAAAATGAAAATAATAATTAAATCAAGAATAAAAAATAAAATAAATAAATAAATGAAAGCAAACCAGGGTGGGGTGTAGCCCCAGATTGGAGGTACAGGCCTGGAATGTTGGCCCAGCAAGCCTTTGGATCTTGTTTGACTTTTCAGTTTGGGTGCCAGCACGTTGACTGGAGTTTACGTGTTCTTCAGATCCATGCCATTGATTCCATCTTCAGGGGATACGTGGACGTTTGGATGATAGCGGAACATGGTGCGCTTTAATGAGAAACCTGCACAGGAACTTGAATAGAAAAATAACGTGGAAATTGTGTAGACCTGGGACTTGAACCCAGGTCATGAAGGTCAACACCCACTAACCTCACCACTGGGGCACTCAGCGCATTTTGGTTATTAATTAATATGCAAATAACATAAAGCAAAAGCGTTGGTGAATGGATTTCCAGCGCGAAAATTCAAATGGACTAATCATTGCTTGACACGCCTTCTTCTTCCTCCCCGTCCCTGTAACATAAAACAAATAGGCAACGGTTTTCCAGGTGTGGTTTTAGGCTACTTTAGAGAAAATAGCGACTAGCGCTATACAATCCATAAATTAATCGCGACCGGTGTTTCTTCTTCGTCTCCATGCGCTGAATGCAACTATGGTGGTCGTGAAGGCTAATTTTACCTCTATGCAAAAGCCCCAATTTTAAAAAACTGTAACCCTAATATTCGAAAATGGTAGATTCGCGTATGATCAACAAAAATGCAATTAAACACCATGGATAGCTTAGAAACTTTGTAAGGAACATGAATTCATCAATAAAAATGCAAAAGGACGTATGAATTATGATATGCGATTTCAAAAGTTATGTGACACGGTTTGAGTTTTCCCTACCAATTCCTGGAGTTTTGAAAGATGTTTGGAGTTGGGATGTGTTCAGAAATGGTCCAGGTAGCTATTGGTATAAGAATTAGAGCTTAAAACTCACTCGAACCTTGATTTCAGAATTGAGTTATATGGCTAAATTTCCAAGTTTTCAATAGACTTTTCAGCGCAGCATATGGTGTGTTATGGTTAGGGTTTGACTTGGTGCTTATGATGGAAGAGAATTGGCTTGCTAGCTGACCTAGATTCATGCTCATGAGAGAACTAGTCCTAGGGTTTTTTCATTAACAAATTTTCCTTCTTTTAAGCCAAGACCAAGACTTAGTGTGCAATTTAACCCTAGCCTGAGTTTTTGAGTTGGCCCATGATATATGGAAGTTGTCCAAATTCACATGACACTATTCCATTGGTTTTTGAATTTTATTTGAATTTTCAAAGATTTAAAATTAATTAAATTATCAAAAATTAAATAAAATAGAAAAATCAATATTTGGTCTTGAAATTAATCATGGGACACGTGTGTGGCATGACAAGGATGAATCAAGTGGAAGAAAGTGGGCCCTTTTGTCAAAAATTGGAGTTTCAAGGATAGTTGACTTTTGCCATTTCACAAAAATTTCCCAACTTCTACAAGGCATAACTTGCTCAATTTTTAAGCTTTTCACATGTTCTTGGACATTTTGGAAAGTTCTTTGAGTCCTTTAACCAATGCCTTTGGTCCCATGTCATTTTGATTTACCAATCTCAAGTTATGGCCTTTGACTTAAAGTCCCTTTTTGTTGACTTTTGAAAATGACCTATAATGTTGAAATTGATAACTTTTTGTGAGAGCATTTCTTGGACTTGAAGTATGAAGATGAGTTGTAGGAAATGTCTTTATCTTCAAAATGAGCTTTGGATGGAATTTTTCTGATAATCCATGTGAAAGTTATGCCCTGGTCAATTTCAGTTGACTTTTTCAGCTGTCCAAATATAGCAACTTTTGCATCTTGATGATTTTCTGAGCCAAATTTTGAGAATCATGATCAAGCATTGATCAAATGATGTTTGTGGCTTCAAAATGATATGTTGACCAAAAATTTGAACTTTTGACTGTCAAATGACCATTTTGCCCCCTACAGTTGACTGTAGTGCAATTTAGGGTTTTGACTGTGCAATTTTGAGCTGAATGCCTTGAAACTTGATATGAGGATGCTTGACCATGTTTGTAAGCATATGAGACTTGATTGGGCCTTTGAACACTTCCTTTTCTTGATCAGACTCAAAACCCTAATTTTGACTGTATGGGAGACTGTTGCACTGCACAACCCTTGGGGAATTTTGTAGCTTGGCTTGGCAATTTCTTGAGGAATATGGGAGGGCAAATTTTGGGGTATAACAGCGTCGTCCGAGCTTGATAGTCAATACCGAAGTCTGGTCGCAAGATGATCCAATGAGACATAGTGATACGCTTCAATCCCTTACTTTTTCCTGGATTGTCCTTTCGGGTTTTCAATCCACCAGGATACCCTTTTTTTCCCAAGCCTCCCTTTCAGTTTTTCAACTTGCGGGGTGTATAGATTTTTTCATTTTCATACCTTACTTTTTCCCAAACCCTTTTGGTTCGTCGGGAAGCCCTTATTTTTGCCTAGGCTAGTCAACCTAGCGGGTCTTTGATTAGGCGTAGTATCTTTTCACTATGTCTGCATTGACGGGGTGAGGAAGGTCGTCACCATCCATGGTGGTTAGAATCGTAGCTCCACCCAAAAAAATGTTCTTAACCACAAATGACCCTTCGTACGTGGGGGTCCATTTGCCCCTGGGATCACCTTGCGGTAGTATGATGCGTTTGATCACTAGATCCCCGACTTGATATTCTTGACATCTGACTTTCTTGTTAAAAGCCTTAATCATTCGCTTTTGATACATCTGACCATGGCAGATAGCAGTAAGTCTCTTTTCATCGATTAGATTTAGCTGATCAAGTTGATTTCAGATCCAGTCGTCCTCGTTCAAACTCGCATCCTTCATAATCCTAAGAGAAGGTATCTGGACTCCGATGGGTAGGAGTGCCTCCATGCCATATACCAAAGAGTAGGGTGTTGCCCCTGTCGACGTCCGTGCTGAGGTACGATACCCATGAAGAGCGAATGGTAACATCTCATGCCAGTCTTTATATGTCATCATCATCTTCTGTACAATTTTCTTGATGTTCTTGTTAGCCGCTTCAACAACGCCATTCATCTTTGGCCGGTAGGGGGAAGAATTATGGTGTTGTATCTTGAACTGTTTACAGAGCTCGGTGATCATTGTGTTGTTGAGATTAGTACCATTGTCAGTGATAATTCTCTCTGGTACACCATATTGATAGATCAAATTGTGTCGGATAAACTGTGCTACGATGTTCTTGGTTACTGTAGCAAAGGAAGCTTACTCAACCCACTTCGTGAAGTAATCAATGGCTACTAAGATGAAGCGATGTCCATTGGAAGCGGTGGGTCTGATCTCGCCGATCATGTCGATGCCCCACATTGCAAAGGGCCACGGAGTTGTCAAGACGTCCAACGGGACCAGAGGCACATGCACCTTATCAGCGTAGATTTAGCACTTATGACAGGTTCGAGAGTGCTGATAACAATCGACTTCCATAGTGGACCAATAATATCCTGCCCGTAGGATCTTCTTAGCCATGGTATGTCCACTAGAATGGGTTCCGAAAGTGCCTTCATGTAGATCTGTCATGATCATCTCTGCTTCGCTCTTGTCTACACATCGTAATAGTGTGGAGTCATGGTTGCGTTTATAGAGGATTCCATTACCGAGGAAGAAATTTGCAGCGAACCTTCTCAGAAACGTCTTATCATTGACAGATGCCCCTTCGGGATATTCCTGAGCCTCGAGATACCTTTTGACTTCGTGAAACCAGGGTTTGTCTGCCACTTCTTCGATATCGATCTCACAGCAGTGTGCTGGTTCATCCAACCTCTCAATGGTAATTTGGGGAGCTTCATTGTCCCACCTAACCTTGAACATAGAAGACATGGTAGCTAGCGCGTCTGCTAACTGATTCTCCTCTCGTGGGAAATGTTCAAAGGTTATCTCTTCAAAATGCGGCAGCAATGTCAGTACATACTCCTCGAAGGTTATCGCCTTTGATCTGACTTATCACCAAAGCGGAATCCCCGAATACGCTCAAGAACTTAATCCTCAAGTCAATAGCAGCTGGAAGACCCATGATACATGCTTCATACTCCGCCATGTTGTTGGTGCAGTTGAAACATAATCGGGCGGTGAACGGAGTATGACAGCCCTCAGGAGATATGATTACAACACCAATGCCGTTACCCAGTGCGTTCGAGGCTCCATCAAAATACATAGACCATCGGGATCCCTCCTTGGGTCTTTCATCTAGTCCAGGTTCTTCATAGTCAGTCACCAATATGATATTCTCATTTGGGAATTCAAAATTCATGGACTGGTAGTCATCCACGGCCTGATGAGCCAAATGATCATCCAATACACTTCCCTTGATTTCTTTTTGGGTTGTATATTGTATGTCGTACTCAGTTAAGAACATTTGCCACCTTGCTATCCTTCCGGAGAGCAGGCTTCTCAAAAATATACTTGATCAAATCCATCTTTGATATCAACAAGGTAGTATGAGTCAACATATACCATCTTAGTCGGTGAGCAGCCCATGCTAAAGTGCAATAAGTTTTCTCGAGCAATGAGTATCGTGTCTCACAGTAGGTAAACTTTTTTCTAAGGTAGTATATTGCGTGATCTTTTCGACCAGACTCGTCATTATACCCCAATACACACTCCATTGAATTGTCTAACACTGTCAAGTATAATATCAAAGGTCTTCCTTCAACTGGAGGCATCAAAATTGATGGTTCTTGAAGGTATTCCTTGATTCTTTCAAAAGCAGTCTGGCATTCACCATTCCACTTGATCTTTCTTCAGAAGCTTGAAGATTGGCTCACAAGTAGCAGTCAGATGTGAAATGAACCTGACAATATAATTCAGGCGTCCCAAGAAACCTCTAACTTCCTTCTATATGCGGGGAGCCGACATTTCTTATATGGCCTTTACCTTTGCAGGATCTACTTGGATGCCTTTGTCGCTGACAATGAAACCCAGAAGTTTACCAGATCTTACCCCGAAGGTGCACTTGTTCGGATTCAACCTTAGCTTGTATGTCTTCAACCTGTCGAACAACTTTTGGAGATGATCAAGGTGCTCTTCCTCAGTCTGAAACCTGGCTATCATATCATCAACATAAACTTCGATTTCATGGTGAATCATATTGTGGAACAAAGCGACCATGGCGCACTGATAAGTTGCCCCATCATTATTTAACCCAAAAGGCATCACCTTGTAGCAGAAGGTGCCCACTGTGTAACGAAGGTTGTCTTCTCCATGTCTTCAGGAGCCATCTTGATCTAGTTGTAGCCAGAGAAACTATCCATGAAGGAGAAGATTTTATATTGCGCAGTGTTGTCGACCAGAACATCAATGTGAGGAAGAGGGAAATCATCCTTGGGGCTTGCCCTATTCAGATCTCTGTAATCCACACACATCTGTACCTTACCGTCCTTCTTAGGTACCAGGACGATGTTGGCGAGCCACTATGGATAAGAAGTGACAGCCAAGAATCCTGCATCAAACTGTTTCATTACCTCTGCCTTGATCTTCTCTGACATTTCGGGACGCATACGGCGGACCTTCTGCTTAACCAGAGGACAATCTTCTTTAGTCGGTAGGCAGTGTACCACAATATCAGTGTCCAAACCAGGCATGTCTTCATAGGACCAGGTGAAGATCTCAACATAGTCATGCAACATCTGTATCAACCTCTGTTTGACGCTAAGCTCCAGATTTGCACCTATTTTAACCTCTTTTCTGTCTTCCTCAGTACCCAAGTTCATTGTCTCCACCGGCTTTTCATGAGGTTGTATGGCCCTTTCTTCATGCTGTAATAGTCTAACGAGTTCTCCAGGCACCTCACAATCATCCTCACCTTCGTCCTCGACTTGGTTGATCGAATTTTTAAAGTTATAATTGGCAATAGCAGAGCTGTTATCAATGGGATCCAGAGTGGATATGGATCTGCATTATGATACGTGAATGTGTGTAAGAGAATAGCTGTTTTGATAAAGTGAAAAACAGAAAAGAAAAATAGAGAGCGCAAAATTTGTATGCAAGAAACATCCAATGCTTTATTAATGGTATATGAAATGACAAATAATAACCCTCACAAGAAAAGCTAAGGTGCCTCGGGCAAGGCACCAGTCCGTAAAGTTTCAAATTGTTTATTACAAATCTCAAAACAAGTAAGTCAATTACTGCCGAATAAAAGAAACAGGTATAAAGTCCTTAGCCATCCAGTTACTCGATCCACTGTTGGCTGTTGGGTAGATCCAGCTGTCGATGTCTGATTCTTCCTCGCTGTCTTCAATGGTATTAACCCCACGATTGCTGATGCGTAGGGGAGGTCCTCCAGCCCGAGCACGTCGAACAACCCTTTGAGCCCCTGTAGTAAAGCCCAAACCAAATTTGTCAGTTTTCTGAGTGAAATCAGGGAGCTGACCCCAATTGGCACACCCACCTTCTTCAATTACAACCCTGGCGTCCTTGAGAGAAGCCATCTTCAAAGGAGGATTGTTGGTAGTAGTTTCAGTTGATGCTAAGATCTGAGGGACCTCTTTGAAGTTTTGGCAAGGAGATTATATGAATTCCCCATCCATCTCTACGTAGCGGAAGGAATTGAGGTGACTCACCATATATTCTTCTTCACCCCGCACTGTGGCAATCTTTCCTTTCACCAGATACTTCAGTATTTGGTGGAGTGTGGAAGTAACTGCCCCAACCTCGTGGATCCAAGGACGATCCAGCAAACAAGAATATGACGACCTGATATCCATCACATAGAAGGTGGACCCAAAAGTCTGATAACCCACTTTGACAAGGATATCCACCTCCCCGTGCACCATTCTCTTCGATCCGTCAAAAGCCCTTACCATAATGTTACTAGGATTTAAAGTCAAACCCTCGCAATCCAACCGGTCCAACGCCTTCTTTGGCAGAACATTCAGTGAAGACCCAATATCTACCAGCACATGAGCCATAGTGGTGCCCCTGCATTCAATCGAGACATGCAGAGCATTATTATACTTCTTTCCTTTTGGTTTTAAGTCTGCATCTGAAAAACCCAGCCCATTATCAGCAGTCAGGCTGGCCACACAATCTTTGAACTGATCAGCTGAAGTTTCTTACGGCACATGCGCAGTTTTAAGAAATGCAATTAAAGCCTTCGCATGGGATTCAAAACACAACAGCAGAGACACCATGGATATCTTTGATGGGGTCTGTCCCAGCTGCTCGACCATATTGTAGTCGCTCTTCTTAATGATTTTCATTATTTCCTCCATTTCTTGTTTAGAGGCTTCCACAACAATTTTGTTAGGCGCCTCCGTCTGAGCAGACTCACCTATAATCTCCTTGCCGCGGGTATCAGACGATTTGCCGACTGGAGTAAGAACATGAATAGTAGTTGATGTACTAGCAGGAACAGTAGATGGAATGACGATAGGTTTGTTGACAGTCTCAGGGGAAATCTCGGGAGAGAAGACCCTTCCACTTCGGGTAACTTTGTTGGTTCCGACAATGTTACCAATATCAGGATCATCTTCTTCATCTTTTAAATCTTGTTTGATGCCATGATAGTACACATTGGTACAATAATGCCATGGGACAGCTTTGTCCGAGACATACAAGACATGACCAGGAATAGTGATTATCAGCGGAGCAATTCTTGGAGCAGATGTAATCCTAACAGGTCTTCTCGAGGAAACCTTGGAAGGATTGGCGGAAATGGTTATAATGGCAACGTCTTCAATTGGAACAACATGAATCATAGTTTTCTCGAACAAAATCTCTCTGCTATCCATAAGACGCTGAATACATGACTTCAACAAACAGCAACCAGAAGGTAGAAACAAACACATGTGGCAACCTTCACCACAACCCGGAAATAAACCGGCCAACAACAAATTCTTCTTGACAGTCATAAGAAGAGTAGAAACTTCATCAACAGAGGTAACAAAAAAATCAATATCAACAGCTGTGATACGGTGGCAGAACCGACTGTTTTGAAAATTGTTGGTTTGCGTTTTGCATTTTATATTTGCAAAATGTCGCGGTAAGCAAGAGTCGCCACCGACTTTTATTTTATCTAATCAGGAAAAGGAAAAAGAACAGGAAAAACCTTTTTCGAGATTTTTCTAAGTACGGGGGGTAGATTATAGAAAGGGAAGGTGTTAGCACCCTTTCTATTCGTAGTTTTCTACAAGCTCTTAGGTACTTGCTCATTTTGAAATTGCTTGTGTGTGCTTGTTTTGAAAAGTTTTGTTTTACTTCGTTTTAACCCTTATTTCTGTCCTCAAGAGTGTTACGAAGTGTTTTTGAAAACTTTGTTTGAAAAAAAGTGTTTGGTGTGAAAAAGTTTGATTTGAGCAAGTACCTACTAGCATCTACCTACTCGGAAAAGGATTGTTTCTATTCTCGTTTCCTTTAGACAACGTTATCCTACTATTGAGAAATAGGTAGCACCATCGTTGGAGTTGTAAGGGTCAATTCGAAAGGGACGTACGATCACTAAAGCAATGTTAGGACGTCTTAGTAATAACCCTAAAGTCTTAAGATCATATTCGAGGCAACTTTTCTGAACGGGACATTTGATCTTTGTTTAGACAGGAGGGCCACCACTAAGACACCCTATTCTTTAATGACTGCTTACCGAAGGCAACCGAAGTGAGAGTATACCCTAAGAGTGCGCATGTGCGAGTGATTTGATTTCAGTTATTATCTTTGCACATTAGGGTTTTCTAGCCATTTTAAATTATCATGCAATCTTGTTATACAATCCTATTAACATACATCTAAACAGTTAATATTTATGAGAATTAAAATGCGAGAAATAAAAACCTACACTATTACAAGGCTTCAGGGTAGGGATTAATTACATAGCCAAAAAACCTGTAAAACGATAAAAGAAAAAAATCCTAGATTAAACTATTACATACCATGAGCAGTTACATTAATATTGCAAAAATTCTAAACGCGCGCGAAGAATCGAGAACGAGAGATTTAGGGTTTTGACCCCAACTACCTATTTGCAATTTAAAGAAATATCATTTTTGTTGTTTTTGATTATTTTAAGAAAATAAGGTTCAATTGAATAAAAATAATCTAATTACTAATTAATTTAAATTTAGAAAAATAATTAAATTAACCTATTTTATTTTATTTTTTTATTTTGAGAAAGAAATAAAAATTAAGTCAAAAGCAAACCCTAATTTTCCTAATTGATTTTAATTATATACAAAAAGTTAGAATTACCCTAAATTAAATTTAAACTAATATTAAATTAAATTTGATAAAATAAAAAAAAACCTAATTCTAAATTTGTGAGACTTGATTTTATGATTTTTTTTGTGAAAAAGAAATTAATTGTGGTTAAAAAAAACTAAACTAATTAAATAAATAAATGAAAGAAATAGAAAAGAAAAAAAGAATGGGCATGTGGTAAATAGCAAAGGAGGGGTGCTGTTTGCAATTTTCTGGGCCCAGATGCTGATGGCCCCATTGACTTTGCCAATCCCATGTGCTTGCTTGACTAGGCGTATGGTGGACCCTCAGGGATAAGGCGTTGGATATGCAGCCTTGATGATCTGATGATGGGATATTGATGATGCATGGTAGACTTATGGGACACTAGTACACCTGAATATGTGAGAAAAAAATAATATGAACCCAAGGTTGGGACCTGGGGATCGAACCCAGGCCCCTAAGCATTCCCCCACTGCACGTTTTCCAGCTGAGCTGGTTGTATTAGTTGTACAAATAACAACAAACAAACATTATATGATAAAATAAATGGTTAAACTCAAACAATGCACGAAATTCAAAACTGGCCATTCACCACCTGCCACACCATCGTCTTCTTCGATGCCTCCGCCATTTTAGACAAAAGACCTTTACCTACGGACACCAGGCGTAGGTACAACCCTTGTCCATTCCAAAATCCTGTACATGTATGATAAATCACAACCAATGGTACCAATCAACTCATTGCAACCTCACGAGCATCTTGGTACCATTATTAATGGCCAATTGTTCTTGTATGAAAAATCCCTAAAAACGAACCATGAACCCTAGCCATGGCGTATTGGTATACAGTCAATAAAAATGCAATTAAATACAACCATTAGCTTGCAAACATCTCAAGGGTTATGAATATACCAATAAAACATGCTAAATATACCAGAATTATAATATTCGAATTCAAGAAAAGAGATAAACGTGTGACTCTTACAGTGTGATTCTGAACGCAGGGAAGCTTGCTAATGGTTGCAATACGATCCAGGGATGTCAAGCAAACGATTGGGAAGGTTAGAATGCCTTGAGATGGCCTGAAACCTGGAAATTGATTTGCAACTTTTTCTTTAATTTTTGAAACTGGTTCTTTCTCTTTTCACGCCTCCAACCTCTTTGTTTTTGATTTGCTCTCGTCCCTTATGTATCCAAGAATGTATTAGGGTTACAAACTTGTATCAAATCTCTCCAATTATGATTATTGATTCCTGATTTGATCCTTGTGCAAAATCTTTCCAAATCAAGCAAGTCCAATCTTTTTGTGTCCATTTTGAACCTTGCACGATTTGATCTTGTTTCCAGCTGTGTAATGGACCTAAACATGCACAAAATCTCAAGATTTGATTAGTTTTTGATATTTTCATTATTTTATTTTGATTTGATTTGATTTAAATGAAATAAAATCAAATTAAATGACAAAAATAAAAGAATGACAAGCGAAAGGTATCATGGGTCGCGGGTCACATTACAAACTCAGTGCAAGCATAAAAAGTTGGGCCTATTTGACAAAATATGCAATTTTGCCACATTTGACTTTTGGCAATTTTGCAAAAAAGGGTCAACTTGACCAATGCATAACTCCATCAATTTTGACCCTAGAGATGTGTTCTTGGACTTTTTAGAAAGCTTAAGATGTCCTCTAAGAAATCCTTTTGGTCTCATCTCAATTGAGTCTTCCATGTTCATGTATGAAGCTTTGACCCAAAAGGTGTTTTTGTTGACTTTCCAAAATGACCTATAATGTCCAAATTCATATCTTCTTGTGATTGCATATTTTGAACTTGGGAGATGAAGATGAATTGTAGGTAATTACATCCTATTCAAAATGAGCTTTGGATGGGTCATTTTTGATAAAGTATGAGAAAGTTATGCTTGGTCAAAGTTGAGTTGACTTTTCCTACAAAACCCTAATTTAGCAACTTTTGGGTTTTGTCGAATTGTGAGCAATCCTTGAGGAATAATGATCAACACTTGATCAAATGATGAACAATACTTCAAAATGAGAATGTTGACCAAAAATATTGAATTTTGACTGTGTATGGGACACAGTTGACTTTTACCCTAGCATAGTCGATTTTCAGGCCTTTGAGCAATTGACTGAGCAAACTTCCTCTACAAGGCTTAAAACTTGACATGGATGATCTTGAGAACATATTAGGACAATGGTGAGAATTTGGGACCCTTTGGACTCAAGCATCTTAATGCAAAATGAAACCCTAATTTGAGGTAGACTATCTTAAGAGAGAGTTTGTCTGGTCAACTTATGGACTTCCTTGAGCAATTTGAGGACCTCAATTGAAATGTATTAAGAAATATGGGAGGGAAAATTTTGGGGTACAACAACTTCCCCTGTTAAATCTTCTTAAACCTGAGGATGTAGATTGGCTTGTCTGCCTTTCGTGATCTGAAGGTTGAAGATGATTGAACACTAGAGTGCCCAGAAATTTGCACTCGCATGAAGTGGTACTTGTCTTGTGATATCGGGAATGGGATTATAGATGCCATTTGGAAGTCAATGACGGAAGATGGGCTTAAATATTCCACCAGAAGAAGTGTCGATTGCATAAGAGATTCCTTTGCGAGAGCCCGTATACCTGTTGTTGAGGAGGATTTCGCTGGGGAATGCTGGTCTCTGTCTTGAGATAAATAGAATTTTAGGAACTTCAGTCGTCCGTTATTCTATTGGGGAATCATCTCTTAGTCGAGGAGGTGAAAATGAACTGCTATTTGGTCATGCTCCAAGCTTTGCAGTGATTGCTGAAGATAATAAGACTACTGCTATCTGGTCGTGCTCTAAGTTTTACAGTGACTTACTGGCGAGATAAGATTAAAATTGCTATCTGGTCATCTTCCAGGCTTTGCAATTTCTCAATTCTTATCTGGTCGTGCTCCAAGTTTCAGAAGGAATCAAGTGGCTATTTGGGCTTCAACTTGAGTTTAAGGCATACTAATATCCGGTCGATTTTCGGGCTTCATAGTAATTAGCTGAGTAAACTGCTATTTGGTCGAATTCCAAGCTTCGCAGTACCTCATACTATTATCTGGTCGTGTCCCAGGCTTCAGTGTCTTTTGCCGTTATCTAGTCGT
Organism: Vicia faba; assembly: GCA_948472305.1. Lineage (NCBI taxonomy): Eukaryota > Viridiplantae > Streptophyta > Magnoliopsida > Fabales > Fabaceae > Vicia > Vicia faba. The sequence continues at coordinate 597,446,129 of OX451737.1, forward strand.
GATCCAGTCTTCACAGCGTCTTATACCATTATCTGGTCGATTCCAGGCTTCATGGTATCTTTTATTGCTATCTGGTCGATTTCCAAGCTTCACAATAACTTGCTGAAGGTTAAGCTATTTTTCGGTCGATTTCTGGGCTTCATAGCTTGTATTTAAGATATACCACTATCTAGTCGATTCCAGGCTTCGTAGTATTTTGGAGAAATCAAGATATTATCCGGTCGATTTTCGGGCTTCATAGCTTGAATTGGAACAAAAATCTTAGTATCGATTTGACTGAACCAGAGAAAACTTATGAGAACTTGATTGTATCTTTCCCTGAAAGGTAAAGAGTTAGTCATATGTAATGCCATGATGTATGAAATGTATTGATTAATGTTGTTCTCAAAATAAATGAGATTATGTTGTATGATGCATATGCGCATGCCATGATGTATGGATATGCAATGTTCTTGTGATATTCTCTGGCTGGGGAGAATAAATCCTGGACTGCTGTTAGAGAGTATAAGGAGTTGAGTTCTTCGTTCTCGCTGGGGATAGTGACCGAAGATGATTAGCTGGAGACTTGCGTCTGTTCTGCTTGAGAATATTCCGTCGAGATAGACTCTATTTGAGAATAACCCTTGTGGGAGAATGACTTTGTGGGGAAGAGAGATACTTTGTTGGATGATTTGCTGATTTGGAGAAATAAACTTAGCTGGTGGTGAACTTTTATTACTGATGACAGATAAACTCTGCTTGGGGAGAAATTTTCCGACTCATTCGCGATTATGAACCTTGGCTGGGTAGAGCTAACATCACTGTCTTTGGACACTTCCTACTCTGCGGGGAGTGTATGTACCTTTAGTCATATTCTCAAGCTGGCTTTATCCCTGTACCTGGTGGGTAGAGCAACTGTAAGGTTTGGGCACTTCTTGTTTGCCCCTGTTCCTAGAATTACGAGTAATTGTCTTTTTTTTCTTATGTAAATATTTATGAGCAACAATTATTTTCAAATGCATATATCAAAAATGAATCATTGGACGTTCTTGCAAAAAAAAATAGAAAAAGAAAAAAAACAAGTTGAATTTCGTGAAATTAAATTGTATGGATTTTAAAGTTGGCCTGTAATAGGCGTTTTGTACAAGAGGCTGGCGTCCTAGTAAGAGAACGACGCCGAGGGAACAGAATTTATACAATTTGTGTAAAATAAAGAAAAATAGCTATGTGAAACAATCCCACTGGGTTTCAACTCAGCTATTTCCTTTATATCTTCAAGCGTCTCATCACTTTGCGACTTGGTCGAAGGTAAATCAGATTGATTGGCGCCATCCGAGCTTGATAGTCGATACAGAAGTCTAGTCACAAGATGATCCCATGAGACATAGTGTTACGCTTTGATCCCTAATTTTTTCCTGAACCGCCCTTTCGGGTTTTTAGTCCACCGGGATACCCTTTTTTGCCCAAGCCGCCTTTACAGGTTTTCGACTTACCGGGTGTACAATTTTTTTCATTTTCATCCCTTACTTTTGCCCGAACCCTTTTGGTTCGCTGGGAAGCCCTTATTTTTGCCTAGGCCAGTCGACCTAGCGGGTCTTTGATTAGGCGTAGTATTTTTTCACTATGTCTACATTGACGGGATGAGGAAGGTCGTCACCATCCAAGGTGGTTAGAATCATAGCTCCTCCCGAGAAAATATTCTTAACCACAAATGACCCTTCATACGTGGGGGTCCATTTGCCCCTGGGATCACCTTGCGGCAGTATGATGCGTTTGATCACCAGATCCTCGACTTGATATTCTTGACGTCTGACTTTCTTGTTAAAAGCCTTGATCATTTGCTTTTGATACGTCTGACCATGACAAATAGCAACAAGTCTCTTTTCATCAATTAGATTCAACTGATCAAGTCGGGTCTGGATCCAGTCGTCTTCGCTCAAACCTACATCCTTCATAATCAGGAGAGAAGGTATATGGACTTCAATGGGTAGGACTTCCTCCATACCGTACACCAAAGAGTATGGTGTTGCCCCTGTCGATGTCCGTGCTGAGGTACGTTACCCATGAAGAGCGAATGGTAACATCTCGTGCCAGTCTTTGTACGTCACCGTCATCTTCTGCACAATCTTCTTGATGTTCTTGTTAGTTGCTTCAACAACCCCATTCATCTTCGACCGGTAGGGAGAAAAGTTATGTTGCTGTATCATAAACTGTTTGCAGAGCTCGGTGATCACCATATTATTGAGATTTGTACCATTCTCCGTAATGATCCTCTCTGGTACACCGTATCGACAAATCAGATTGTGTCGGATAAACCGCGCCACGACGTTCTTTGTTACTGTAGCAAAGGAAGCTGCCTCAACCCACTTCGTGAAATAATCGATTGCTACCAGAATGAAGCGATGCCCATTGGACGCAGTAGGTCTGATCTCACCTATCATGTCGATACCCCACATTGCGAAAGGCCAAGGAGATGTCAAAACATTCAGAGGAACTGGAGGTACACGCACCTTATCAGCATAGACTTGGCACTTATGACAGTGTGATACGGTCGGAGAACTAACTTGAGGTTTTGCATTTGTGTTCACAAATGTTTCGGTTTAGCAAGAGCTTCCACCGACTTTTATTTTATCCAAAATGAAAGGTAAAAAAGCACAGGAAAGACCTTTGAGATTGTTTTTGGATTCGGGGGGTAGATTATGAAAAGGGAAGGTGCTAGCACCCTTTTCATCCATGGTTTTCCATGGGCTCTTAGTTACTTGTTTAGATCACTTGCTTTGCTTTTCCAATTGTTTGAAATGGTGCTTTGTGTGGTTTTGAAAGTATTTTGAAAAGAGGCCTTTGTTTAGGCAATCTTTGTAATGATTCTCGTTCGTAAGAATGTATACAAAGATGTTTGTCTTTTGAAAAATGTTTCAATGTTTTGAAAGTTGTTTGAAAATGTTTTGAAATTGTGTGTGTGTTTGAAATTAACAAGGATGGTTTGCAAATTGATCAAGTAACTAGAAGCATCTACCTACTCAAAAGTCTTTCTTGTACATTTTTATTCCTTTGATATTGTTGTTTTACCATTGCTTTGGTAAACAAACCTATCTTTGGATGTTAAACGGAACGGGCATGGGTCATCGTATGCCATGATAACAATATTGCCAAGTATCTTTAGCAAGTTTGGAGGGACTAAGATCGTTTGTTTTTAGGCAACCAAGATAGCGTCATCGAGGGACTATGATCTTTTGTTTTGTTTTGTTTTGCCAAGATACCTAGCATGCATACCATGGTCATTTTGTTTTAAGGCAGCAAGTGGGTGAAACCCTAGAGGTGCTTGTGTGCAATGTGTTATCATTTTTCATGCATTTTTGTCTTGTGTTAAGTCATGCTATTTGATTTTTGGTCTTTTCATTCAAAACCCTAGTTTACTATCATGGTATATGAAAGCAATAAAATGCATAAAGTAAATCTAGACTATTAAAACAATATTATGGGAAGGGGGGATACAAGTTTTGAATGGAGATATTTGCACAAAATAAAACCCTAATTCACTATTACAACCCAATTGAATTTATTGTACAATAAATAAATAAGTATTTAAATATGTAATAAAATGTAATTAGGCAAACATGTTTTTTGTAATTGTTTTAAGTATGAGAAAATAATATTTTCAAAGTCCTAAAAATAAGAAAAAATAATGTTATTTTGAAAGGGTGAGAAACCCTAATTTTTTGATTTAAAAGAAAAAATATTGTTTTCTATATCATTTATTTACTTCATTTTGTTTAAGAAAAATAATAATATTATGTATAAATATTACAAAAATAAATTATGTATGAAAAATAAATATTTAATGTATATAAAATATAAAATAAAAAAATATTAAGTAATTTTATCATTTACAAATTTATTTAGGAAAAATAAAGTATATTAACCTAATAACTTATTTTTATGCCAAAAAATAATAAAAATAATAAAATAAAAATGCAAAAAATTAAGAAATTTTTTTGGGATTTTTAATGTTCAGAAAAACAAATAATAAAGTCAATAATTACAAAAGAAAATAAAAAAATGCAAAATATAAAAAATAGGCCAAAGGGGTGCAAAAAGGAAACAGGGGGGTGCAAAAAGTAGGACAAACAGGCCCAAGGCGCGCCAGGCCTATGACCTGTCGTCCCTGTCCTCCAGCCGGAACAAAACGCGCGCTTCTGCCTTCAAAACCTGTTCTTGCTCATGTGTAATACCCCAAATTTGTCCTACCCCTTTGCCTTTATCTAGCTTATGCATCTTGCACTCTTCACTTCATGTGCATACACAACATTAGGTCATTTGACACGTCATGCATCATTAATCAATAAGCTTAGCATTGGATCCATGGTTTTTAAAATCGAGGTTCCATCTTATGAAGGTTGCTTTTAGCTGAGGTTCTCATTAATCATGGATTAAGGGTTTGCTTCCTTATGCTTGGAATTATCAGATAAATCTTGGGGTTTGGTCTTATAATTATCTTGGGTTTGTTCTCAGTGCTTGGGCTTGTTCATCATGTGAGGGGTAACTTCATTGTTACTTATGATGCAGGACTTTCAACTGGACTTCTTTCAAAAGGCTCTAAACTTAGACAAGAAAATTCTTTGGGTTCATGAAGTGAGATGTTTCTTTAGTGTGTTAGCACTTATCTTTGGAAGTTAGGGTTTATTTCCCTGTTCATGGGGTGATCAAGAGGCTCGTTGGGTAAAGTCTTATTCTATGAGCATGAATCAGTGCAATTAGGTTTCTTTGGGGCTATCATATGGCATATTTCAATGTTAGGGCTTCATTGGATTTTGTCATTTGTCAAAGTATGGCCGGCTTGGTTATTTGGGTTACAAGTCAGTATTTTGAACCTTATACAAGAGTTTGGGGAGAAATGGTGGAATTAGAATATCACATCAAAGGTTTAAATCTTTTAACCAAAGTCCTTAAAAAATTTGGGCTTTTTCCTTACCACCACATGGTTCATACTCGAGCTTGCAAGTTTGAAGTGGAAAAATAGAATTTCAAATACAATCCGGAGGAAAAAGAGTTTCGAATTTTATTCAAGGGAATATTATTTCGTTACAAGATATTCATTACAAGATAGTATTCAAAATAATGTCCATCTACACCATTACCACAAACAGAATTACATAAAAATATTACAAGTTTTGACCAAAGTCAGCACACTACTTGTTAACCCTTCTTAAACCTATGCAAAACTTATCCATCTTCACTCTCATTCTTCTAATTCCACGACCAATCTTCATGCTTATTACTTCATGGCTTAACTGTGCCTTTGCAACTTCTCCACTTCCAAACCTATTCAAGCATAAAGGAAAAAGAGGTGATTAATATCAAGACTGTCTTAACTAAAGGAAAATTAAGTAACCTGCTTTCACTTTAAAATTCATAAAAATCCAATTCCAAAATAGCCCTGCATATAAAAAAGAGTTTATAACAGTTTTTCTAACTTAACCAACCCAAAACAATTACAACCAAAACTTCTTAACCACCATATAACTACCATAACCGATGCCAGCTCATCAACTTCATACCATAACAGAAAGCTAACTGAAAACCAGTCCTCATAACTAACTTTCAGAGGAACTCTAACAAACTTTCCAGATATAACAGAATTGATATTCACAACATTGATGATTCAACCCAGAAAGATTAGAAAAACTCACCTCAAGAATCTTCAATCAAAGCTTTCTCTCTCTGTTCCATTTTCTTGATACAACTTCATCATCACCGTCTACATTTCAACCTTCAACTTGCGGCACCTCGACACACCCAAAACCTTCATCAATTTCTCCATACTCTTGCACACATTCCTCATCAACAACAATTTTGAGCAGTTTCATCTTTTGATACAGCAACCGCGAGGAAACCCAACGCAGAGATATTTAGAGCGTAACATAATGAGTAATAGATGAAGTGAAGAGTGCATAAAGATTAGGGAAGAAGATTAAAGTGAAAAGAATCGCATACCTGAGTCCAGCTTCACTTCGATCATTCTCGCATCAGAGGTAGACGAATCTCTCATTTCTTCATCTATTTCTTGTTACGAAATTAAGAGCGAGATTGAAGACCTGAGAACAAAGAGAGAAAAGAGATGAGATGAAGGAGGTGTTCGAGACAGAGGCCAATGGAATCAGAGATGGAAACAAATGGAATCGGAAGTGAGCAGAGATCAGAGAGAGGAAAATATACATGTTCTTGAAAGTACTTATTTTGGTTATATCACTGGCTCCGGTTGAAGCATTACAATGACTGGAGGAGAAGCAACTTTTACGATGGCGTTCATCACGAATTAAAAGGGAGAAACCAAATGGACGAAGGATATGGTTTTGTGATTCACAAAGGCAAATAGAATATTGAAAAATGAGGACGGTGAGGAGCTTGGATGTGTCGGTCAGAGATAGTGTTCATCATCGGCGCTGCGATTTGTTAAGAAGCATATTCTCAATTCATGAAGCCCAATAGTCCCCTCCGTGAAACGAACAAAGCCACCTCTATCTCCTTCGATATTTGCTTCAAACTCCAATGAAAATCATCACCTTCGTTGCTTCGATCTTCTTCAACATGTTCTCTTTCATGCAAGCGGCGGCTCATCATCTCTCTCCGCCCTTGTTTCGGCTCAACGTCACAATCTTCACCTCGACTACATCTCCGATCCAACTTCGACGGTGCAACTCCTTCAGTGTGAACTCACTTTGATCTCAAATTCCAATTGCTTTTCAGCGTCACTCCGATGATGTTTCAAACATGGTGAAGACGCAACGAAATCCACATATCTTGTTCAGATTATTGACGAAGAAGGGAGACGACAGAATATCACTGAGACAGAGGGAGAGATCGCATGGGCCGCCGCGGCTGAGTTTGAGAGGACGAAGGGAATTAGTAACCCTAATCTCTTCTTTAATTATTTCAATTTTTTTAAATTATTATTTTGTTTTATGCTGAATGATAACACCATGGACCAAAATTCAGTCTTCTCAGGCCCATGCTACCATACTTCTAAGCCTTGGTTGCAAGTAAACAAAAACAGCTCTTGGACTGCTTTCATGATGGGCCTTCAGCGCTTTATATCGTTACTATAATACCACGTGTTTCGGCCTGCACTCCCCATAGTCAATAACCTCTTTTTTGGCAGCCTGGTCACTCATGATAAAAACGGTTATTTGGACCATACTGTTGGGTTTAGAATCATGATCTGGATTTCTACTGCACCTCCCGCTTGCTGGCATGCACCCTTTAGATTTATTCTCTTAGTTTTTCTTTTAACTAATTTTGTTAATTTTCTAGACTTGTTTAAACTTTCTTTACATGATAAAAATTCAAAAAAATATTAGAATAGAATTTTACCTTTTTTATTAACTTTGTTTGTTATTTTATCCATGTTTTTGGTAGATTTTAATGCTAATTTTGTGTGAGATTTCGAAATAAAAAGATACTTGAGTGAGGAGTTTCATGAAGTTTCAAAGCTAGCTAAGAGCATAATTTTCATCAAAGAATTAAAGGAGGCTTATGCAGAGTTTTCTCATTGCTTGTGTGATTATGAAGAGGCAACGAACCTTCTCCGTTCGGTACCATCGCAACCTCATTTTACTCCTCATTTACGCACTTTACTGCTTTTCTAGATATCATGAGAAGTAGGAAATAAAGAGCGTGCGCTCGAAGTCGCTGTTTAAAGACCTGTAGCAGGCATTCCGCACTTCATTTGCTATATGTGTTGTGCTTGTGTTTGTTTACTTTCTTGTCGATCGATGAGTCACTCAATTTAGCAATTGAGATCACGACTTCGCTCTCAGTGCATGCTCCCTATAGGATTTTATCGCTTTCTGTTATTTCTTGCCGATCGATGAGTCACTCAATTTAGTAATTGAGATCACGACTTCGCTCTCATTGCATGCTCCATATAGGATAGTTTTTTTAGACTTTTCTTTGGCATGCTAACCTAGGCAGGATCCCTTTAGGCGTGCTTCCTTTTCGCTGGCTTGTTTGCTTTATCCTTGTACATACCATGCTCCCTTAGGATGCGCTTGCTCCATTCGGATGCAAGTTAGACCTTAGGTGGCAAACCATGCATGCTAACATTAGGTAGACGTTTCCCTTTTGTTAATCCAAACCTTAGGACCATCATTGTATGATAACATTAGGTTAGAAATAGGCTAGTCTCCCTTAGACTCTATTCTTCCCCTCTTTGCATCCTTGCATTCAAAACAAAAACTTCTCTTCTTAGCAAATAAAAAACATGCTAATCATACCTAAACCCTTTTTCAAGGTAACAAAAATACAAAACAAATTCAAACCATTTTGTGCGCTCGAGCACCTTTTCTCTAAAACCCTTTTCAGGTAATGACATGATTAATTTACTTCTGTGCCAACGCATAAGTCTCCAAAGGTCGAGCTGCGGCAGAAGGCGGAATTAACATTGTCCATAAAAAACACAAAACAAACAAAAACATGTGAGCCAAACTACGATAGCTCTGATTCCTCAAAAAGGATACGTAGGCATTGGGGTAGGGCCCAGGCGAGCACAATTTTATTTTCCCTACATTCTTTTCTCCTTATTTTGCATGCATTCCTTTCAGTAGTATAGTAGACAGTAAGCATAGATTAAACACACCCATAAGATAGACAACAAGAGTGGATACCGTAGAGTACTACGGGCGCGTGGGGTGCTAATACCTTCCCCTCGCGTAACATACTCCCTTACCCGATCTCTCGGTTGCAAGACCGTGACTTCTCCCTTCTCAGGTTTTCTCGATGTTTACCTTTCCCTACATGTGGGATAAAAGACGTTCGATGGCGACTTCATTGTTTTGATGATTTTCAACCGGTTGTTTCAGCTGGCGGCTTCACTGGGGACAGGTTGACCAAATGTTGGTCCATCCCGGAGTCGCTCCTAGCTCTTGCTTTCTTTCATTTGGGTGTTTATCTTTACGCTTTCAGTTTATTCATTCATTTTGTATATACTTGAGCATATGTATGCATTGCATTTTACTGTCTTCCATATACTATTGTTGTACTGGATCTGCTTCTTATTGGGTGGGTGTTACTATGAGGTAAAAGGCCCAATACCCAGGCCAGAGTTGTATACCATAGGAACCCTAGGAATAGAGTGGAACATGAAAGACTAGTTGACTTAGGTCTCACTATTGCCGCCATGTCTTCCACGCTCAGATGAGGTACAAATGAGGGGCTATCGTTTTCACTTAGGTGATACGACGATAGTTTTTCAGGAGTACCCTCGATTCTGAGTTACCATTGCCTTACCCTGACCTAGTTTTCACTGTGAGCAGGGAGGGAACTCTTATTACAGGTACAGCTGGTGACTATGTTCAGATGGTTACTCATATTCAAATGATGACTATGCTCAGACAATGACTATTGGTTCTGATGGCTATATTCTGGATTTCTGTTATGACTTTATGCAGATGTTATATCCTGTTGGTGACCGTATAGTTCTCAGATTTATTTTGAGTTCCTGACTTGTTTACCCGGAGGTTCATTCAAGCCTTCAATCTTGGTATTCCCGGCATATTCAGAAAATTCTCAACAGTATCCAGTCCCAGAAGCCTTGATCATGTACAATCAGTGATCTACATAGTACTTGGTTCTTATATATGCAGAAGCTATGTCAGACCTCTGATCTGATGACACTCACATGTTTTAGAGCAGTGCAACAATCTTATTCAGGAATGATGGAATCTTGATCCTCTTTGATCTCATGCCTTTGCATACATAACATGGCTAACCACATGCTTAACATACATGTTCGGTTATTTCCAAGGAATCATACTTGCAAGTCTTGTGCTAAACTCTTCCATTCCTTACTCGCGTAAAATCAAAATCAAAGCACGCAAATTCCTTGGAAATGGCAGAACATGACATGGCACTCATTCATGCACCCCATGCATATTCATGCATTCATGACAGGTACCCGAAGATTGGGGATTCTTATTCAGACCTGGGGTTATCTTCAAAGATTCAACTTGATTTCTCACCGCACATGCTCAGAGATCAGTTATGGAATAACTCCGAGTGGTACATGCAAGATTTGGCTCGTAGTCAGAAACTTCTTCAAGCAGGAAGATAATGGGTTAAATACTCAGATAAGCCAGGTCATGGAAACTCTGATGATGATGTCTATTATTTCTTTAAGACATGATATGCTTGGTGATATTATACTGGGGCACCTGGCCAATCGATTGAAGATGGTATGTCATCCATAGACCAAGTCCAAGACTGGATCAATTCAGAGACTGTTGTGTTCACATCAGGTCAGAAGGGAATTCTCTCGCCCACTCGAGCTTCAATACTACAGAAAGTCGTCAGAATCAGCAAGTCCATACGGAGTCAAGTCTCCTCAACAGTGGCAATCATTGGTTTCTTTACTGCATTTTCATTTGCATTCTTGCTTGTTTGTTTAAACATTGCTTGTATATGGAAACTTGTCTATTTTTGAACGAAAATCTTAATGCAATAAGTATGCTTGTCTTGAAGTATTCCTTTCATTCTTATTCATCCATTCGTTATCACTCTTTAAATGTTTTACTTGCATATTGATGCCAAATTTCCTAGTCTTATGCTTAGGTAAAGATTGGAAGTAGGATGACGATAATCTAAAAATGCAAAATCTCTGGTTGGTACGCTTTTGAGTAAGACCCTGCTGACGATGTACAGGCCTTCTTTCAATTCCTAAACACCAGAGATATAAGGGAGATAGACCCTCGTTAACCCCTCTGAGCCTTCGAAGTAGGAGTTTCTTTTCTATTCAGAAAAAACCCTCATTTTAACCCTGGGGCGGGTAGTGTTCAGCTAATCTGATCAAGCATTCAGAACTTATCAAGAGTGTGCATCCAAGAATACAACAATGGTTATCCATCAAAAGGTTGAGGAAAGTCAAAACTGCAATGGCTAACCCTCATCTAACAACAACATGAGTCTATTGACTATATCTCAATGGGTATCTCTCGCACATCAGGAGGTCAACAAATGAAAGTACTATAGGGGCTATCCATCATCTACTAAAGACTCAGGTAGTCACGATCACTTCCAACAAATCAAAACAACGCAAAGATCAATGACTTGTTCAAAATGGAAAATACGAATAAGAAAGAAACAAAAATCCCCGCTAAGTCGAAACTTGAAAACAAGTCACTTAGGCAAAAATTGGGGCATCCCGCTGGACTTCCAAATCGAAATTCAAAAGAATTTGTCCAGGCAAAATTAGGGAAAGCAAGAAAGAAATCGAAAAGCCTAAAAGGCGAGAAAAGGATTACCATTGAAAATCCTCATCAAAGAACAAGGTCGTCTGATCAGACACCAAAAGCAAAAGGTGAAGTGACTGTCGTGTCCAAGAAACCACAGTGGTTCCCCAATCATTGCAAACTCTTCAAGAGAGATGAATGCTTGTACCAGGTCAACTGAACGTAAGAATGAAGAACATCATGGAGAATGGGTGGGCACCAAATAATTTTGAGCCTTAAAACCTTTTTTCTAAAACCGTGAACCAGGCCACATTACAACCCATAAAAGTCCTAACTGAAGCATGGGTCAATTCGAAAGCGTGCTACAACGAGATAGCGTTTAACTGACTCCTAAGAGGTATGTTTGAATATCTATGTTGGCATCATATGCTTGCATTATCTTTCATAAAAAAGGAATTTGCAAATGTCTCTCTCTAGCTAGTGACTCGTTCACAATAGAGCTGTGACGTCATTTCATTCAAAGTTTTTTAAACTTCAAGACTTACATATGTGTTGCATTAGAATTATCATTCTCATAATAAACATTCTTCTGCATACAAAACAACTGATTGACATCAAGTAAGTTTGCATAATGAACAATCGGTGAAGAGCTCAATCTTGTCAGAGAAGAGAGGCTTGAATACCCTGTTGAAGCAAGAATCAGCTACCACAAGAGAAGTGACTAATCCAGAGGCATGTTAAACCAGAGATTATGTCTAGAGAAAATATCATGGTGCTTCACGATCTGAGTATCCTTCAGGGATGAAGTTAGCAGAGCCCGCCAATCTGGGGCAATCAAGTCGAGAATCGATCTCTCCAAGCTCAGCCAAATCTGGGGCGTTCCCTCAAAGTTGTCAATCAGAGGCTATCACGTCGATAAATCTCTTCAAGCTCGATCAATCAGAGGCTATCACACCGAGAGATCTATTCAGAATTCATTCAACCTGGGGAAGTTACGTCGAGATTCGACAAATCTCTCCAAGAAAGTTGTAATCAAAGCAGTTTATTTCGTGACTCAAGACATTGGGGCAGGCCACCTCACATCGTATTGTGGCACGAATATTCTGGTCTTCTATTCAACATAGATCTTCCCAGAGATCCTCCAGACAGGGGCATTCCTCATCCATACTTAGTTGCTCAAGTCAATTATGTTGTACAAGACTACGATAAAGCTAAAAGCATCATAACAGTCAACCTAACTTGGCCAGCGGACGAAGCTGCCTTAATTTTCTACAGACAACTTCGGGTCAGATTCCCCAAGAGAATTCAGAAAGTCTAGAATCGTCTTTTGACTCAGCACGCGCAAGTGCATCCTCAATGGAGTTAATCAAGAGCATCCCCAGTAAAGATAAACCGGGGCATTCACAGAGCTGAACCGGGGCATTCATAGAGCTGAACCGGGGCATTCACAGAGCCAGACCGGGGCATTCAGAGCTCAACTGGGGCATTTGCAGAACTCAACCGGGGCACTCGTAAGTGTCCACGCCCATCTCGTATCCCCAAGTGATTCAAGAGATAACCCCCCAGTGTGCGTAAACTTGGGGCATGTATTCAAAGAGATCCACATGGTGTTCGGTATCCATTCTTAGGCATATTCAGTTCTATCATCCTCTCAACGGTTCAAGATGTATGGGAGTCTAGCCAAATTATCTCTTCCCCAATGGTACGACTCAGGATTCAGCAACTCAATCTCCAGCAGAGTCATCAACAATCTTCGGTGTCATGGGCTCTCCAATGCAGATTTTTATCGGTATCCCCAGCAATCTTTGGTACTGCAGACTTCCAGCGTCGATATGTATTGACATCCCCAGTGATGAGCATGGTTCCCAGCAAGCCTTCTCTTATCCCCATGAAGTTTATCTCTTCGCATCGCATATAGTTATTATTACATAACATTGCATCCTTAAAAGCACGTAGCTGATCCATCAGAGTGGATCTTTGCGGCAAAAGAAATTCAAAAATGCATACAAAGCATAAGCCAGATCAGGTACCTTACACAAAAGACCTGAATTATTCAAAGACAACAATACGTCCCTACAAGAGGGCATCATGCCCAAAGTCCCAGTCAGTGACCTTCACCTTTTCAGTGCCAAGCAAAATCAATACGCTTTATCGTTCTAAACCCAGTTCTTGTCTGGTAACCAGTTCCCTAAACACTCGTCCATGTTATTTATCTAAACAATCATCATGTCGTAACCCATGTTTCCATCGTCGAACCTGAGATCGCCCGTAGGCTAGGTTCTTCCTTAGATCACCGTCGAACCTGAGATCGCCTCTTGGCTAGGTTCCTCCTTAGATCACCTTCTTAGAACCTGAGATCGCCTCTTGGCTAGGTTCTTCCTTCAAATGATCGTCGAACCTGAGATCGCCCGTAGGCTAGGTTCTTCCCTCAAATCATCTTAGAACCTGAGATCGCCTCTTGGCTAGGTTCTTCCTCAAATCACCGTCGAACCTGAGATTGCCCGTAGGCTAGGTTCTTCCCTTAGATCGTCGTCGAACCTGAGATTGCCCGTAGGCTGGGTTCTTCCTATAGATCATCGTCGAACCTGAGATCGCCTCTAGGCTAGGTTCTTCCCATAGATCATCGTCGAACCTGAGATCGCCTCCTGGCTAGGTTCTTCCCATAGATCATCGTAGAACCTGAGATCGCCTCCTGGCTAGGTTCTTCCCATAGATCGTCGTCGAACCTGAGATCCCCTCTTGGCTAGGTTCTTCCCATAGATCATCGTCGAACCTGAGATCGCCCGTAGGCTAGGTTCTTCCTCAGATCATCGTCGAACCTGAGATCGCCCATAGGCTAGGTTCTTCCCCCAGACCATCGTTGAACCTGAGATCGCCCGTAGGCTAGGTTCTTCCTTAGATCATCATCGAACCTGAGATCGCCCATAGGCTAGGTTCTTCCCCCAGATCATCGTCGAACCTGAGATCGCCCATAGGCTAGGTTCTTTCCCCAGATCATCGTCGAACCTGAGATCGCCCATAGGCTAGGTTCTTCCCCCAGATCATCGTCGAACCTGAGATCGCCCATAGGCTAGGTTCTTCCCCCAGATCATCTTCGAACCTGAGATCTCCCGTAGGCTAGGTTCTTCCTTAGATCATCGTCGAACCTGAGATCGCCCATAGGCTAGGTTCTTCCCCCAGATCATCGTCGAACCTGAGATTGCACGTAGGCTAGGTTCTTCCCCCATATCATCGTCGAACCTGAGATCGCCCATAGGCTAGGTTCTTCCCCCAGATCATCGTCGAACCTGAGATCGCCCATAGGCTTGGTTCTTCCCCTAGATCATCGTCGAACCTGAGATCGCCTCTTGGCTAGGTTCTTCCCAGATCATCGTCGAACCTGAGATCGCCCGTAGGTTAGGTTCTTCCTTAGATCTTCATCGAACCTGAGATCGCCTCTTGGCTAGGTTCTTCCCTCAAATCATCGTCGAACCTGAGATCGCCTCTTGGCTAGGTTCTTCCCTCAAATCATCGTCGAACCTGAGATTGCCTCTTGGCTAGGTTCTTTCCATATACTTTGTCTTAGAACCTGAGATTGCCCTTTGGCTAGGTTCTCTATCAAATCACCCTTATGTGTCACCTTAGGATCGTAGGTCGCCCGCAGACCTCGTCCACTGTCTTTTCATACCAACCATTTGTCTTGTATTGGCATCAAGCCACGTTACGAGTCCAATCTCTGTCTCTTCATTGAAAAAACAAATTTCTTTTTCCCAGCGGATACCAAAAAAAAATAAAGAAAACACTTATACTTCCTCCCAGGACAAATTTTCGGCATTGGTATTTAATCATCTTCCACCTTGAACTTCCGAAAGGCATGCACCAATCGTACTTTCAGGTTTAAGACGATTAAATAGGGGCAGCTGTAATACCCCAAATTTATCCTACCCTTTTACTTTTATCTGGCTTATGCATTGTTACGTTTCTCATCCCATCTGCATGCCTTCCCTTAGATCATTTAACACCTCATGCATCATTAACCAATAAAATTTTGGCATGGGATCAGGGATTTCAAAGAGTTAGGGTTGTCGTATGGCTCCAAGGCTCTCATCTTTGCACAAGATTATTTCAGTTGATTTCTCCATCAATCATTTGTTTGAAGCTAGGGTTTTATTTCCTGGACTTCTTTGTCGTCAAACTACAGGAGTATTCTTTCTTCTCGACATCAAGTTGCAATCTTTCTTCAAGGCTTAAGAATTAGGGTTTTCGTCTGTTAATATTCAACTGAGGATCCTTGTATTTCCAAGTCAAGGCTATCTTCCATATTCCCATATTCATTCTCCATATTTCATCAAGGCTTTGTTGTTGTGTTAAGACCACTATTGAACCACGATACAAGGTGTTGAGTTTGAAAGTCCATTGTGCTCAGGGTGTCATTATTTCAAACGCTTGTTGCTTGACACACAAGTTTGGTTTATATTGAGGAATTGAATTGAATTAGGGATTCATTGAAGTTGTAATTTGATTGGAACTCGTTCATTAAGATTTAAAGAGGATTTGGAGTGAATAAAAGTTCTTAAATATTTGTGTGGGATTTCTTAGAATAAAAAGGCACGTATCAAACTCACTTGTTTCATCCAACAATCAAAGTTTCATCTAAATAGTCATTCAAGAACTCATTAAAGATTCAAGTCCCTTCGTGATTACCTTGCAAAAATTTTGGATTCGTGCCATGATTATTTGAATTCATACAAAGGTGTCTAAAGGAAATATTGAAGGGAAAGGAATTTGGAAGTTCAAAATCAATTTGAAAGTTCAAGGTTACAAATGAATTACATCATCCAATTATCCAATTTTCAAGTTACAATTCATTAAGGCTTCCATCTATTCAAGTTCCAAAATACATTACAAGTCATTCATAAGATTTTACATGAAAATTTAGTCCTAAGCCTAATCTTCTAAATCAATGCAAATCCAAACAAATGGTGCATAAACCCAAAATGGTTCCAACATCAACATCAACTCCATCATTGTACTCAATGCTGCACTACATTAACAAGAACAAATCCAATCAGCCCGTACCATGCCCTGCAACCCAAACTCAGCCTGCACACATTCAAAAAACCAGTTCCATCAAAACTCAGAGCAAATGTTCCACAACCAGCCCTGCAATTTTCAAAAGCAGTTAACCACAAAAACCTGCATAAAGCAGTATAGAAAACCAGTTTAGAATTTAACCAAATTGTAACATCCATAACCAATTCCAAACAACCCTTTAACAGTTTTTAACCACTTTCCCTAACTTCTACCAACTGTCAAACTGCTAACCAAAATAAAGCTCTAACTTCCAGTTCAGTTTTAATAGAAACTCTTAACAAACCCCAACCATCTCTAACTACCATATAACCAACCTCCCAACAGCTAACCAAACTTCCTAACAAATTCGTAACCAACTTTCCAATTCCCACAACTCTAACATAAAACTCTCAACAGAAAAGAGAGAAAGGGATAACAGAATTCGTAACAGAAAAGGAGGGAGAGAAGAACTTGATTCAGAAATAACAGAAATACTCACCTTTCAACCTCTCTGAGAAAAAGCTCATCAATATTCCTGTCATCTTTCTCTGCAACATTCTTCAATGAAAACCGCTTCTACATCGCTTATTCGGCATCACTCTTCATCAGCGTCACAACACCGATACTCTCATATCACCGCCGCTTTGATCTTCTTTTCTATGTGACAACCTTCATCAACAAAACCATCACCGATCCTTCATCAACAAAACCATCACCGATCCTGCAACAACCACAACAAATCCTTCATCCATACTCTTCATTTGAAACAACATCAACATGTCACAGATTTCACAAAGAACGGCAACTAAGTACGAAAGCATGAGAAGAAGAGGATTCTTTGGAATAAAATTTTACCTGGAGTTATTTGTTCGCAAAAGTTCTTGATGTTATCATCGTCGAAATGGCACCAGACTGTCTCCGGTAACACTCTTCAATATTTTCCCTTAGAATTTGATGTATTTTGCTATTCGTTCCTATCGCTTGGTCTGCAAAACAAAATTAGAGAATGAAATGCATCCTGATTGGCGATTAGAGGATGACAAGGAGATGAACAGAGTCGCCGATAGCGAAAAGGAGATGAGTAAGAATTCGAGTTGCGGTTTGAAGAAGGAAGAAGTTGAATCAGACGAAGACGCTATTGGTGAAACAAATCAGAGCAACGCGTCTGAACGTAGATTGAAAACGAGACAGAGAGATAAGGAGAGTTGAGCGCGGCGGTGGAGATCATCGGGGAAGAAGATTGAGTGGAGGTTTACAGTGCCGCTCGCAGAAGAAGAAAGGGGCAACGAAATTTGTTCGAGAGATCTGAAAAGCCACAAACCTAATCCCTTTTTCCAATTTTCTATTATTTTTATTATTTGTTCGTTTCTTTTTTCTTATATACAACAAGCGATACTGATAATTCAAAATAAAAATAAAAATTGAATGGAATTTTAGGTCTTGTATCGAAACCCTCCTTGCAATGGGCCTGTAACATACATTTTTGCATATGTGAGAGCTGAACAAAAAAGGGGTTTGGCTCTGAACACCTCCTGACTTCATGTTACACCCCTTATCTTCATAATCTCTTATTTAGATTTAAGATTTTATTTCTTTTGCATATAATTTTGTCTATTTCTTTTTTATGATAAAATTATAAAATCCATAAAAACTTGTTAGTTTTGATTTAGGAATTAATTCTTGTTTGTTTGTTAGAATTTTCTCTATAAAAAAATAATAATAAAGAAGTGGTTAATTGTTCTTTTAGAAATAGAATTTTTTTAAGATTTCTTCTTTTTAGAATTTTGTTTAGATTCTTCTATTATTGTTTATGTTTAGAAACAATTTTGTTACTCGAGATTTGTGATTCACATTTGCTTATTGAGATTTGAGTCTTACGCATGTTTATTGTGTGATATTCGGATATGATTGGCGCACCTTTCGCTTGTGATTTATTTTCACATTGATGATGCTTTGATGCTTACTCGAAGTTTTTTGGGTTTCTCTGCTTTGCTTGTGTGGTTTTGAAGAGGAAACGGACCTTCTCCGTTTGGTATCACCGTGACCTTCATTTTATTCCCCATTTTCGCACTCTATTACTTTCTAGATATCATGAGAAGTAGGAAATAAAGAGCGTGCGCTCGAAGTCGTTGTTTAAAGACCTGTAGCAGGCATTCCGTACTTCATTTGCTATATGTGTTGTGCTTGTGTTTGTTTACTTCCTTGTCGATCGATGAGTCACTCAATTTAGCAATTGAGATCACGACTTCGCTCTCAGTGCATGCTCCCTATAGGATTTTATCGCTTTCTGTTATTTCTTGCTGATCGATGAGTCACTCAATTTAGCAATTGAGATCACGACTTCGCTCTCATCGCATGTTTCCTATAGGATAGTTTTTTTAGACATTTCTTCGACATGTTAACCTAGGCAGGATCTCTTTAGGTGCTCTCTTAATCTTATAAGCTTGCTTGCTTCATCCCTGTACATACCATGTTCCCTTAGGATGCGCTCGCTCCGTTCGGATGAAAGTTAGACCTTAGGTTGTAAACCATGCATGCTAACATTAGGTAGAAACTTCCCCTTTTGTTAACCCAAACCTTAGGACTACCATTGTATGATAACATTAGGTTTAGAAATAGGCTAGTCTCCCTTAAACTCTTTTCTTCCCTTTTTGCATCCTTGCATTCAAAACAAAAACTTCTCTTCTTTGCAAATCAAAAACATGCTAATCATACCTAAACCCTTTTTCAAGGTAACGAAAATACAAAACAAATTCAAACTATTTTGTGCGCTCGAGCACCTTCTCTCTAAAACCCTTTTCAGGTAAGGACATGATTAATTTACTTCTGTGCCAACGCATAAGTCTCCAAAGGTCGAGCTGCGGCAGAAGGCGGAATTAACATTGTCCATAAAAAACATAAACAAACAAAAACATATGAGCCGAACTACGGTAGCTCTGATTCCTAAAAACGGATACGTAGGCATTGGGGTAGGGCCCAAGCAAGCACAATTTTATTTTCCCTATATTCTTTTCTCCATTCTCTTGCATGCATTTTCCCTCCAGTAGTATAATAAACAGTAAGCATAGATTAAACACACCCATAAGATAGATAACAAGAGTGGATACCGTAGAGTACTACGGGTGTGTGGGGTGCTAATACCTTCCCCTCGCGTAACAGACTCCCTTACCCGATCTCTCGGTCGCAAGACTGTGACTTCTCCCTTCCTCAGGTTTTCTCGATGTTTACCTTTCCCTACATGTGGGATAAAAGACGTTTGATGGCGACTTCGTTGTTTGATGATTTTCAGCCGGTTGTTTCATCATGCTTGCATAGAATCCAAAACTCATAACACAAAACTTATAGCTTATGAACTCACGATTCTAATGATATAAAATTCATGACCTAACTCTCAAAGATCAGGGAGAATTTTAATGGCCCTAATTTCTGACCTAAAATTTTCAGTATGTTCAACATCCAAATACTCTTAGCTTAGTTAATATAAATGGAATCTACGCATATGTACAACTTAAGCATGTTGAGGACTACATTTTTGCTTCACAAACCTAAGCTTAATGATGCCTAAATAGAGAGATAGAAACTTGACAAATACCTTGTTCAATTGAGTTTGGATATGGCAATGTGGGAACTTTGAGTGAGGCCTGAAGGTCGTGTGAGCTTTCTTGAAGTTCCCTCAACCTTTCCCAATGCTCAGCTTGCCTCTTAAATGCCTGAATCTCTTTGTAGAAGTCAACCTACAAACTCAAAAAATGGAAATGGTGAAGCTTGAAACAGGGGTTACAGTTGCTAGACAAAGGCCTGGATAGTTTAGGTAGGAGGTATGGAATGTGTTTGAAGTGATTCAAAGCAAAACACACGAGCCAATAATGATTTTGCCAAGGTTCTGCAGATGATGCTCTGTTTGGGCAGAAAAATGGGATTTTTGTGTTTTGGAGTGTTTGAGCTGTTGGAAATTCGTGTTTCTTGCTTGTTACAATGTTCTGAGGTTGTTCCAAATGATATAAAGTCTTGCCTTTATCAGATACACAAGCTTACTTGACTTTTTGCAAGTTTGCTTGTTTTTGAAGAAAAGGTGAAGTGACAAAGCCAAAGGCATGTACAGGCTAGCTTAAGGCCTGATGAGAGTTGGTGTACTTTGCCTGAATTTTGTGGATCTTGTTTGCAACCAAAGATCAGGTCCATGGCTCAAGAAATACAAAATTGCAAAAAGCATGCTTTATCAAAATGGTATTATGCACTTTATGCCATTTTTGGATTAATTCAATGTACAAAGCTTCAAAGATCAAGATAAGACCATTATCCATTGTGTTTGCATTAAATTATGGAGTGTAGAAAGGATTAGGACCTGTAAAACCAAGTACAAGCATGTTTGAAATTGATTTGCAACTTGTAACATTGTGAAAATGCCTTGGACAAAAGGTGACAAATTGCCATTTTCGTTTCTTCGATTGTCCCTAACCATAAATGATCTTGGAGAGTTATTTGACATTTTGGAAAGCTTGTAACATGATATACAATCCATATTTGAAATTCATTTTGAGATACCTCTTGGAACTAGGTGAAAAATTTCCATGAAGTTAGGTCAAAAATCTGCCTAAACTAGGGCAAATTTTCACTAAGTTAAAAAGTTTATGGACCCCTATTCACAAAATCATAACTTGAGATACAAGCATCTTTTGGGAAAACTTTGTGAATAAAAGTTGTATATTTCATGGAGGACTACAACTTTCATGTTGGAAGTTTTCTTTTAATCCAATTGCATCATGGTGAAAAAGTTGGGAAAAGTTGGGAAAAAATAAGAATTTTTCAACACTTAGAAAATTTCTAAGTTATGAAAAATTTCAAACTTAAACCCTAATTTCCAAATTTAAGTTTCTTGGTGAACAAGTTTCATGTTTTGACACATCTTGATGAAATATGACCCTTGGCACTTGATTTTGACCAAAAAGTCAAAGTTTGACTTTTCAATGTACAGTTGATTTTTGATCAGTTGATTGGAAAATTCATCTGTCAATCCAATGCATTTGAGATCTTTTGAACCTTGTGATTAGGTCAAGGTGATACTATTGAGTCCTTGAAATCATGCTTGAACCCAATTGGTCATTGGCTAGGTTAAAAATCAGAAATTGCCCTTTCTCAGTCAAAACCCTAATTTTGACCATTTTGCCCTTTTGATGATCTGATCAAATTTCTTGAGGAGTTGTGGTCCAAACTTGATCAAATGGTTCATATGAGTCTATAATGTTGATGTGGATAAAAAATTATGAAGTTTGACTGTAAATTGTCCATGGTTGACTTTTTCCCCAATACAGTTGATTTTTAGGTCAATTGTCCAATTGACTGGTCCAAAATGTGATTCAAGGCTTGAAACTTGGTATGAGCAATCTTAGAGGTCCAACATGAAGTATGAAAGTCACATGAGGCATTGAAAGTCCAAAAATCCCTGTGCAAACTCAAACCCTAATTTCAGGTCATCAGTGCAAGATGAGGTCTTGAACTGAGCAAACCCTAATCTGGTCTTGAGTCCAAGAAGTCTTGTGAGGAGAATCTTGATAAAATGAGAGGGAAAATTTTGGGGGTACAACAACCTCCCCTGTTCAATCTTCTTGAACCTGAAGAGTTATATTGGCGAGTTTGTCGTTCGTGACTCGAAGGTAAAAGATGATTGGACACTAGAGTGCCCGTAAAATTGCACTCGTCAAAATGTAGTTGAGGGAATGGGCTTATAGATGCCATTTGGAGATGTGATAGAATCTTGTTGGAGATGGGCTTAAAGATGCCATCCAAGAATGTTTGTTAAGTTGTAAGTTGTAAGTCAAAATAATGAGTATCAGAATGGTATCCGTGTCTGGAACGTATCTGAATATTATCTGGAGACTGAATTTGTATGAGCAAGGGAATAACAGCCGTGTCTGGAGCGTATCTGAGCTGCAACTGTATTTGATTCTTGAATGAATAACAAAATGACTTCAGTGTCTGGAGTGTATCTGTATTGTATCTGAATCTGAAATCTGAATAAGCGACAAAATGGCATCCGCGTCTGGAGCGTGTCTGAGTTGGGGAAAAAGTCAGAATAAGTGACAGAATGGCAACCGTGTATGGAGCGTATCTGAGCTGTATCTGAAATTGAGATCTGAATGAGTAACAAAATGACTTCTGTGTCTGGAGTGTATCCGTACTATATCTTGACTTTGAATTCTGAATGAATAATAGAATGACTTCCATGTCTAGAGTGTATCCGTACTGTATCTTGACTTTGAATTCTGAATGAGTAACAGAATGACTTCCGTGTCTAGAGTGTATCCGTAATGTATCTAAATAAGATATCTGAATGAGTAACAAAATGACTTCCGTGTTTGGAGTGTATCCGCACTGTATCTGAATAAGAGATCTGAATGAGTAACAGAATAACTTCCGTGTCTGGAGTGTATCCATACTGTATCTGAATAAGAGATCTGAATGAGTAATAAAATGACTTCCTTGTTTGGAGTGTATCCGTACTGTATCTGAAATCTTTGAATATTTGTTAAAGATAGCTGTTAATCTTATCCTAAAAAGGGTAAAATGTTAGCTGAAACACAAAGTTATGTTGCATGAAATGTATGATGCAATAAAATGTGTTTTATCAATGTTTATGATATATGAATGTAATGTATACGCATGTAAGCTGATTTGCTGTATTGCTGAAGAAAAAAAATCCTTGATAATTGGGGATAATGAAATCCTTGACTGCTTCCCGGGAAAATAAATCCTTGACCGCTGCTGGAGATTCAAAATCTTTGACAACTTCTATGGGAATGTGAGGATCCTTCATGTCTTGAAGTTGGAGTGTTGACAAAATATGTTGTGAGAGTAATGCCAAACTGCTTGAGAAATATGCTTGGGGAGTCCATAGAACTTTGAAGACTTCTACTAGGGGTTACATAATGGGAATCCTTACTCGACTGGGGAATAGGGAAAATTCTAATGATTTCTGCGGGGAACTAAGAATGAGAATCTTCATTCTGTTGAGGAGTAATGAAAACTTTGGTGACTTCACTGGGGAAATGAGAATGAGAATCTTCTATCTGCTGGGGAGTGAAGACTCTGTGAGGAAGAAGGCTTCCTGCTGGAGAGTAAGTTTAGGACTTTGGGGGAAAAAGCTTATTCCTGCTTGGAAAAAGTTCAGGAGTTTGGGTTGTATGCCACTCTACTAGGAAGTTATCCTAGGTTGGGGCGAGACAAAAGTTAACTGTTATCTGGTTGCTTTTCAGACTTCAAGACAACTTGCTGAGGAATTTGGGGAAAACTGAATGGTTCCCGCTGGGGATTGATAGTTGGAAATTTTGACTCGACTGTAGAAGAGGCTTCATCTTTGCTGGGGATCTGTAACCCAAAGTTTTTGCTCCACTGGGGATTGGGAGTTTGAAAACCTAACTCTGATGGGAATTAAGGATTTAAAATTATAACTCCGCTGAGGAATATGTATTTCAAGGTTTTAGCTCTGCTGGGGATCTAGATGATGTACTACAGGGGACTTCTCTTGGAATAGTCTAAAGACGTTTTCCTATACTTTCAACCTGTCAGTAATTATTCTTTCCCATTTCATTTATTTGTAAACAGTGATTATATTCAAATTCATATGCTCATTAATAAATCATTGGACGTTTTCAAATAAAACACAAGTGTAAAAAAGAAGAAAAAGCGAATAGTTTTCTGCACTTTGAAGTATCTTTGTATTAACTTTGTGTAAGTATTTTGTACAAAGGAGACAAACATCCTAGTAAGAGAACATTGTCATAAAAATGAGAAACATTTATACAAAGAAAGATGGCTATGTGTGAAAATTCCATGGGGTTCCCATTCTACTATAGCCTTCGTAACTCTGAATATCTTGTCCATTTGTTGCTTCGTCCGAAGATGATTGAGTTGATCAGAAGCTCGGAGCTTGTCTGTGAAGAGATTATCCTTAAAGTGATCCAACGAGGCATAGTCATACGCTTTAATTCCCTAACCTTTGCTTGGACCGCCCTTTCGGGTTTTCGATCCACCGGGAAACCCTTTTTTTCCCAAGTCGCCCTTTCAGGTTTTCAACTTGCCGGGTGTATAGATTTTTTGTTTTATCCCTAACTTTTGCCTGAACCGCCCTTTCGGGTTTTCGATTCACCGGGATGCCCTTTTTTTTCCTAGGTGTGTCAACCTAGCGGGTCACTTATGCATAGTATCTTTTGACTATGTCTGCGTTTGCAGGGTGCGGTAGGTCGTCGCCGTCCATGGTGGTTAATATCATTGCTCCACCAGAAAAGATGTTCTTGATTACAAATGGTCCTTCGTAAGTAGGAGTCCATTTGCCCCTGGGATCGCTTTGCGACAAGATGATGCGCTTGATCACTAGATCTCCAACTTGATATACCTGGCGCCTGACTTTCTTGTTGAATGCCTTGATCATCCGTTTTTGATATGCCTGACCATGGAAAACAGCAGTAAGCCTCTTTTCATCAATCAAGTTCAATTGATCAAGTCGGGTCTGGATCCAATCGTCTTCACTCAGACCTGTATCCTTCATGATTCTCAAAGAGGGAATCTGAACCTCGATAGGCAAAACAACTTCCATGCCGTATACCAAAGAATAGGGTGTTGCCCCAGTTGATGTGCGTGCCGTGGTACGATACCCGTGGAGAGCAAACGATAACATTTCATGCCAGTCTTTGTAGGTGACTGTCATCTTTTGTATGATCTTCTTGATATTTTTGTTCGCAGCTTCGACAACACCGTTCATCTTTGGTCGATAGGGAGATGAATTGTGATGTTGAATCTGGAACTTCTCGCACAAGGCGGTGATCATAGTGTTGTTAAGGTTTGTACCATTGTCAGTGATGATCCTTTAGGGGATGCCGTACCGGCAAATAAGGTTCTGCTTGATGAAGCGGGCAACAACATTCTTTGTGACGAATGCGAAGGAAGCTGCTTCGACCCACTTGGTAAAGTAATCAATGGCCACTAGGATGAAGCGGTGTCCATTGGAGGCTGTAGGCTTGATCTCCCCAATCATGTCGATTCCCCACATAGAAAAGGGCCAAGGAGCTGTTAAGACATTGAGAGGAACTGGAGGTATATGTACCTTGTCCACATAGATTTGACATTTGTGACAAGTCCTGGAATGTTGATAGCAGTCAGCTTCCATGGTAGACTAGTAATAGCCTGCCCGTAGGATCTTCTTAGCCATCGTATGCCCGCTAGAGTGAGTGCCAAAGGTACCATTGTGCAGTTCAGCCATGATCTGTTCAACTTCAATCTTGTCCATACAATGGAGCAGAATGCAATCTTGATTGCGCTTGTACAAGATACCATTGCTCAAGAAGAACTTGGCAGAGAATCTCCTCAAGAACTTTTTGTCGTTGACTGAAGCTCCTTCAGGATATTCTTGAGCCTTGAGATACCTTTTGACTTCATGAAACCAAGGTCGGTCCACTACTTCTTCGGTATTAATCTCGTGACAATGTGCAGGTTCGTCCATCCGTTCAATGGTGATTTGGGGAGCCTCATTATCCCAGTTAAGTTTAAACATGGATAACATTGTAGCTAGAGCATCTGCTAGCTGATTTTCTTCTCGTGGGAAGTGCTCAAAGGTAATCTGCTCGAAATGTGATAGCAATGTCAAGACATGTTCTTTGTAAGGGATGAGGTTTGGATGCTTAGTGTCCCACTCTCCTTTGATCTGATTGATGACCAAAGCTGAGTCTCCAAACACAACCAAATATTTGATTCCCAGGTCTATTGCAGCCTTGAGACCAAATATGCAAGCTTCATACTCGGCCATATTGTTGGTACAGTTGAAGCAAAGTCTGGCGGTGAAAGGAGTATGGCAACCTTCTGGGGAGATGAGTACCGCGCCGATACCTTTGCCAAGTGCATTGGAGGCACCATCAAAATACATGGTCCATCGGGATCCTTGTTCAGGTCCATCATATGGTCTGAAGTCTTCAATGTTGTCCAATGTCATGATGTCTTCGTCAGGGAAGTCAAACTTCATGGATTGGTAATCTTCGACAGCTTGATGAGCCAGATGGTCAGCTATCACACTTCCCTTTATAGCTTTTTGGGTCGTGTACTATATGTCGTATTCCGCGAGGATCATTTGCCATCTAGCTATTCTTCCAGACAAAGCAGGCTTTTCAAAGATGTACTTTATCGGATCCATCTTAGATATCAGCAAAGTGGTGTGAGTCAACATATACTGCCTTAGCCGACGAGCAACCCATACCAAAGTGCAACAAGTTTTCTCGAGCATTGAGTATCGGGTCTCACAGTCGGTAAATTTTTTGCAAAGGTAATAAATGGCATGCTCTTTTCGGCCAGACTCGTCATGTTGGCCCAGTACGCAGCCCATTAAATTATCCAAAATGGTCAGATACATGATTAGCGGTCTTCCTTTGACGGGTGGCATCAAGATAGGAGGTTCTAGCCAATACTCCTTGATTTTATCGAAAGCAACTTGACAATCATCATTCCATTTAATTACCTGATCTTTCTTCAACAACTTGAAGATTGGCTCATAGGTAGATGTTAGGTGAGAAATGAACCGAGCAATGTAGTTTAGGCGTCCCAAGAAACCTCTGACCTCCTTCTCAGTGCGAGGAGTAGGCATTTCTTGTATAGCTTTAACTTTGGCAGGATCAACCTCGATGCCTTCATTGTTGACAATGAAACCCAAGAGTTTACCGGATCGGACTCCAAATGTGCATTTGTTAGGGTTTAACCTGAGCTTGTACTCCTTCAACCTGACAAACAGCTTTTGCAAGTGGTCGAGGTGTTCTTCCTCTGTTTGTGATCGGGCTATCATGTCATCTATGTAGACCTCTATCTCATGATGTATCATATCATGAAACAAAGCTACCATGGCGCGTTGATAGGTTGCCCCGACATTCTTCAGTCCGAATGGCATCACTTTGTAGCAGAACGTACCCCACTGTGTAACAAAAGTAGTTTTCTCCATGTCTTCAGGTGCCATTTTGATCTGGTTGTAACCTGAAAATCCGTCCATGAAAGAAAATACCTTGTGTTGAGCTGTGCTGTCAACCAGAATGTCAATGTGCGGAAGTGGAAAGTCATATTTAGGGATGGCCCTGTTTAATTCTCTATAATCCACGCACATTCTCACTTTGTCGTCCTTCTTAGGCACAGGCACAATGTTAACAACCCATTGTGGATAGGAAGTAACAGCAAGAAATCCAGCATTGAACTGCTTCATAACTTCTGCTTTGATCTTTTCTGACATGTCGGGCCTCATGCGGCAGACTTTTTGTTTAATTGGTGGACAATCTTCTCTTGTGGGTAGACGGTGTACCACAATGTCTGTATCGAGTCCCGACATGTCTTCGTATGACTGGGCGAAGATCTCAACATATTCATGTAACAACTGAATTAGGCGATCTTTGACACTTGGCTCTAGGTTGGCACCCACTCTGACTTCTTTTCTATCTTCCTCAGTACCCAAGTTGATTGTCTCTAACAGCTCCTCATGAGTTAGAATATCCCTTTCTTCCTGTTGTAGCAGCCTAGCCAATTCTCCCGGCACCTCACAATCTTCCTCACCTTCGTATTCGGCATGGTAGACCAGATATTCAGAGTCACTGAAGGCCATAGCAGAATTGTTACCCATGGAATATGGAATGGAAGGGTACTTGCATTTGTGAGTGTGAGTGTGTGTAAGGGATAGCCACCTTTAAACAAATAAAATGTAAAAAGAAAGACAATGAACACAAAAGTTTATATGTGAAAACATCCATGATTCATTAAAATGGCATATGAAGATGAAAAATCAAACCCTTACAAATGGACCTATGTGCCTCGGGTAAGGCACAAGGTTAAAAGTGTACAAATTGTTTGAGAATTATTACAAACCAACAGAAATGTTTGAAAGATAAATTACTGCGGTATGAAAGTAATCGGAACAAAGTCTTTTGCTTCCCAGTTGCACAGTCCTCTGTTAACAGTTGGAAAAATCCAGTCTTCCGGGCTGCTCTACTCTTCACTATCCTCCAAAGCATTTATTCCATGATGGGTGATCTTCACTGGTGGCCCTCCAGCGCGGGCGCGGCGTACAACTGTGATACAGTGGGAGAACTGACTTGAGGTTTTGCGTTTTGTGTTTGCAAATGTTTCGGTTTAGCAAGAGTCGCCATCGACTTTTTATTTTATCCTAAGGAAAGGTCAAAAAGCACAGGAAAGACCTTTGAGATGTTTTCGTGGGTTCAGGGGGTAGATTATGAAAAGGGAAGGTGCTAGCACCCTTTTCATCCATGGTTATCCATGGGCTCTTAGTTACTTGCTTTAGATCACTTGCTTTTGTTTGAATGTACTTGTGGTGTGTGTTTTGAAAGTATTTTTGAAAATGATGCCTTGTCTAGGCAACCTTTGTAATGACTCTTG
This sequence comes from Vicia faba, assembly GCA_948472305.1. NCBI lineage: Eukaryota > Viridiplantae > Streptophyta > Magnoliopsida > Fabales > Fabaceae > Vicia > Vicia faba. Next base: position 597,474,793 of record OX451737.1, read on the forward strand.
TTTGAGTATATACAAAGGTGTTTGTCTTTTTGAAAAGATGTTTCAATGTTTTTGAAAGTTTGTTTTGAAATTGTGTTGAGATGTGTGTTTGAAAAGTGGCAAGGATGTTTTGCAAGATTTTTGATCAAGTAACTAAGAGTTGTCTACCCTATTTTACTCAAAGATTTTTTTGTGTTTTAACCCTTTTAACAGTGTTGTTTCACCATTGTGTTTGATGAACAACCTTGCGTTAGGATGTTAACGGGACAGGTGCGGGTTATCGTATAGACCATGATAGCAATTGTGTCAAGTATTTTTGGCAATTTTCTTGAGGGACTTGATCATTTTGTTTAAGAAACCAAGACAGCATCATCGAGGGACTATGATCTTTTTGTTTTGCCAAAGTACTTGACATGCATACCATGGTCCATTTTTGAAGGCAACAAGTGGAATTACCCTAAGGGTGCATGTGTGTAAAGTGTGTTTTATTGCATGCACTTGTCTTTGATTTTTGGGTTGTCTACTTGTTGATTTTATCTTGCCATACACGCCTAATTACTAGCATTTGTACAAAGTAAATAAAATGCAGAAAGATAAAATCCTACGCTATTACAACCATATCGAAAGGCATAAAAAATATGAAGGAAAAAATAAGATAAAAGTAAGAAAATGAGTGTCTTTCGACCCAGGCAGTAGCAGCCTTCGATTTGCATTCTGTTGGCCTCCTTCGATTGGGGCAAGCACCAGTGAGGTTCTGTCCTTCGACTGGCTTGGAAGTCAGTGTATGGCGAAGCCTTCTGGTTCTGCCTTGTTGTCTTCTTCGACTGGAGGTTGAAAGCAGTGAGGGAATGCCTTTCGATTAGGGGTTGGAAGTCAGTGAAGGCATGCTTTTCATTTGGGCCTAGAAGTCAACATGGTTTTCCTCCTGGTAGTCTCTTTCGTTTGACCTGGAGAAAGAGGGTAGAAGCCAGAAGCTTCGTTTCCTATTTCCTGTTTCCTGTTTCTTTCATTTCAAGCATTAAATGGCAACATGGCCTGAGGCCATGCCTGTATTTTTCTTGTAAACAGTTTAATAGCTAAAGCAAGTTCAGGTAAACAGAAAGCAAAAACGAAAGGGTTTAGCTCTGAAAACATATTAAGTAGGTGGAAACGAAAAGAACCAAAGTGTTATGTACATGTTTTGAAATGAAAGGGAAGATTATTCACATACTATGCCATGAAACGAAAGGTTCAAGGGTAAGAGTGACTTACCTTGCTTCAGGCCTTGAATGGATGTGGGATTCGAACTTGAACTGCTACCTGGACGTTTCTGGAATTCGAAGAGTAGTCACATGGGGTTTGCTTTTGGTTCAAAGAGTTGTCACAGAAGGTTGTCTTTGAGTTTGAACAAACTTCTATGTGTGGGGTGTTCTTCATAATCGAAAGAGGTGAGTGTTTGGGATTCTGGGTTTTGATTTATCAAGTGTTGATGAACTTGAGAGTTTTGTTGTGTTTGAAAAAATTTGGGAGATTCGTTCCTCTGGTCCAAAGATCCTCTCTTAAACATATGTTGGAGCCTCTTATTTATAGGCAAAGTTGGCTGAAGCTTTTGGAGGGAAAACAAAATAATTTGAACAATTTGAGTAAACTGCTCTTTGTAGCCTCCGAGGGACAGTGCTTGTATGCTATTTCGGTGCAAGAATGGGGCAGTGTTTCAGGACTGCTGTGCAGCAGTTTTGGCCAGTGTACCATGCCTGAACTTGGCAGCAAGCATCTTTGAATATTTCATCCTTTCATTTTGACCCTCCTTCGACCAGATTCTTCTTCCAACTTATTGTTTGACTTTCTTCCAACAAGTGTCCTTCGAACGAATCACCTTTGTGCATCGTTTGAAGGGGCCATCAACCACGTGCTGAAGTTTGTCAGGGATGGAAATGCAGCACACTAAATGTTGTCCAGTCGAAGCTAGTACAAACGTAGTCAATGTTTTGTCGAAGCCTTGTGGTCGAAACAAGCTAATGCCCAGCCGAAGCTTGTATCAAAGAAAACATATTGCCAAATCGAAAGCTCATGCTCGAAGGAAGCATATTTCCCAATCGAAGCTTGGGTCGAAACAAACATAAAGGGAGTCATTGCCTTTTAGTGTGAGGGAAGTTCATGGCTTCTGAATCGAAGGGTGCTTCTAAACTTGCACTCGAAGGAGGCTTTAAGTTCAACATGAAGGACATATCCAAGTTGCATTCGAAGGAGGCTCTTGCTCAAAACGAAGGATGTAATCCAAGTTGCATTCGAAGGAGGCTCTTGCTCAAAACGAAGGATGTAATCCAAGTTGCATTCGAAGGAGGCTCTTGCTCAAAACGAAGGATGTAATCCAAGTTACATTCGAAGGAGGTTTCAAATCCAAACGAAGGATGCATAGACTGGCATTCGAAGGAGGCTTAGAGTCAGTCGAAGGGTGCTGGATCGAAGGAGACCTATTTTCCTTCAAATTTGTCAAAATGTTATTTTTATCTGTTTTCTCCCTTTTTGACAGTTTCCTTTTAATTTTGGTATTGGAAAATCCCAATGCACTTGTTCAAGCTTGAACTTTGAGAATCATTGTGAGATATGCCTTGATAATTGAGAGGGCAAATTTTGGGGTACAATAGTTGCCCCTTGTTGTACCCCAAAATTTTCCCTCCCATTTCTCAATGATTTCTCATCACAAAACCTTTGAAGCCCAAGATCCAGTTAGGGTTTCATCTGCTCAAGACTTCTCCTTGCACTGTTGACCCAAATTAGGGTTTGTGTTTGCACCAAGATGTTTTGACCTAAAGTGCCTAAGATGACTTTCATGCTTCATATTGGACTCCCAAGTTTATCCATACCAAGTTTCAAGCTTTGATTCCAAGTTTTGCTCAGTCAATTGGACAGTTGACCTAGAAATCAGCTGTATTGGGGAAAAAGTCAACTGTGGCCAATTGACAGTCAAACCTCATGAAAATTGACCCACATCAACATTATGAACTCACATGGACCATTTGATCAAGTTTGGATCACAATTCCATAAGAAATTTGATCAGATCACCAAAAGGGCAAAATGGTCATTTTTAGGGTTTTGACTGCACAAAGGCAATTTTTGACTGTTTGACCTAGCCAATGGCAAACCAAGCTCATATATGGAATCAAGGATCCCATGGAATTATCTTGACATGCTCAACAAACTCAAAAGATCCCAAGTACACAAGATTGACAGTTGAATTTCCCAGTCAATTGATCAATTTTGACTGTATACTGAAAAGTCAAACTTTGACTTTTTGGTCAAAATCAAGAGTCAAGATTCATTTTTCATCAAAACATGCCAAATCATGAAACTTGTTCACCAAGAAATCACAAAATGCAAATTAGGGTTAGAAATTAGGATTTTTCATAACTTAGAATTTTTCTAAGTTATAAAAAACCCTAATTTTTTCCCAACTTTGCCCCACTTTTTCACCAAGATCCATTTGGATTCAAACAAAAGTCAAAACATGAAAGTTGTAGCTTGTTGCATAATCTACAACTTTGATTCACAAAGTTTTCCAATTTGAGGCATGTATCTCAAGTTAAAAATTTTTGAATAAGGGCACTAAACCATTCTTAACTTAGTGAAATTTTAACCTATTTTGACAAGGTTTTCTACCCAACTTCAAGGCCATTTTCCATACACTTCCACTTGGAATTTCAATTTGCATTTCAAATATGGATTGTAGTACACATTCCAAGCTTTCCAAAATGTCCAAGAACTTCTCAAACAACCTCATGGTTAGGGAGAATCGAATTTTGCAAAATGGGAAAAAGTCACTTTTGTTCTTGGCCATGTACATGTTCATAACACTATGCATTTCAATCTCAGCTTGCATATCTTGATTACAGGCCCTTAAACCATCCAACACTCATAAATTTAATGCATATTATTTGTGCCAAGGCCATGTTCTTTGTGTTCTAGCATTGCATAAAGGATTTATCCCAAAATAGATAAAGCATTTCTTCCATTTTTGCAAAAGGTAGCTTTATGTCCAATTACAAATCCAAGAAGTACAGTCCATATCTAATTGGCACAAGTTTATGTGTTAATCACACTGATCAAGGAGGGATTATGCAGCATAGTATGAGGGCCTGTACAGGCTAGAGGCACAAAGTAACCATTGTTTGCTTAAAGTGTAAGAAACACATCATAACTTAGGAGAACTCTCATATCAGCTTGAAAACCCTTAAGTGAACTTGACAAACATACTCAAGACATCTCAACCAAGCTATTGCACGACCCTAACACCTCTCATACACCCCAAATCCCAGAATCACCTTCAAACTGCAAAAACAGGGCCAGGCCTGCAGTTTGAGTGCCATCTTCCATTTCCCTCAAGCTCTCTTGCCCAAACCAGTTCACATACATTCCCTAGCATCTATGCAAGCTAACCATGCCTTGAAACATGACCTGTAATCCCTCTAACCAGTTCCACCATTTTCAGTTTCTTGTTTTGCAGGTGAAGTGCTCTAGCACGATTCAAAAGCTTTCAAGACAAAGTAAACATTGGAATAGCATCCCTGGACCTCAAGGAAGCTTTTCCAATCATCACCTTGCACTGAAAGCTTCCTCATTGCCAGATAGAACTTCAACTGAACAGGTATTTTGGTGAACTTCTATCTCTCTTATTAAGCATCATTAGCTCTAAGTTTGTGAATAAACAATGTTCTACTCATGCCACTGAACATGTACATGTTTTTACTTTTCATTTCTTTTGCTTGAGCTGTGAGAATTTGAGGTTTGAAAATGGCATAAAATCTAGGTTAGGATTTGGGGGAGAAGAAATTCTCCCTCATCTTAGAGAGTTAGATCAAGTTATGCATATGGTTGGATTCGTCTCTTCATGCTGAACATTTTTTATGTTATGAGTTTTCATTGAAAAGCCAGGAATCAGGAGTTAGAGGTTGAGAAGAAGGGCACGCGTTTTTTGAACTGGTTCTGTCTGAAGGTTGAAGACAGTGGCTTCTTGGGCTGGGCCTGAGTGTTTTTCTTATTCACACCACTTTTTTTGTTTTACACCCCCTGAGCCCATTTCATTCATTTTTTAATGTTTTTGACTTTTTCTTTTTTTGATTGGCTCATTTATTTTTTGTCAGTATATTAAAAATATAAAAATATTTTTCTTCATCATTTTTGAATTTATCATGTATTTATTTGGTTTTTTCCTTTAGTTTGTACATAAATCAATAAATACATATACTTTTCTATTCAAAATACTAAAATAATGTAAATATATTTTTTACATTTTTTTATTTTTGCTTTACCTTCTGAAAATACTTTATATAAAAAATATTTTTTACAAATATTAAATATTATTGTTATTCATATATATATAATACATATCTAAAATAATACATATATACATATATTTATTAATATATTTAGGGTAAATACAAAATATATACACTTTTGTTTTCTTTTTGTTATTATTAATATCTAATATAAAAATACATTTTTTGACAAATACCTCATTTTATTTTATTTTTGTATATATAAATAAATATTTGTACATAATAAATGAATAATGTATTTTATTTAATAGAATTAGGGTTTTGCCCTAAATTTGAAAATACTCCAAAAATAATACCTTGTTATTTCTCTTTTTATTTCACATAAATAATATTCTTTTTTTCATATACATAAAAATTCTTTTTACATTTTTGCATATTTATTTCAATTTCCATTTTATTATACAATTATTTGTCTTGTAAATATTCAAAGAAAAAAATGATGTAATAGTTAGGTTTAAATTCTTATCTAAATATATACCATTTGAAACATTGTACCCCCCTCCCCATATTATTGTGTTGTAATAGTGTAGGAATTTAAATTTCGCACGTTATCGCTTTCTAAATATACTATGCTAGAGTTAGGGTTTGCATGCGAATAAAATGAACAAAAAATAGTTTGACCTAATACAAGACAAAAAAGCATGAAAATAGACAACACATTTCACACTTGCACCCCTAGGGTATTCCCCTTTGTTGCCTTCAAATAAATTGGGTCATATTGTATGTTGAACTTCTTTGGGTAAAACAAACAATCAAATGATCATAGTCCCTCAAAATGTTGCCTAAATGAATGATCAAGTCCCCTTTTTTAAAGAAAAATTGCCCAAAGACATTTAACACTATTGCAATTATGGTCTAAAAACGATGACCCTCGCTTGTCCCTTTCACCTCCTAATACAAGATTGTCCACCAAATGCAATGGTGGAACAATATTGTCAAAAGGTTTAAAACATAACAAAAATCTTTGAGAAAACTTTAGGGTAGACAACTCTTAAGTACTTGTCAATTTGCCAAGAAAACACTTGCCTATTTTCAAAACCCACTTCACAAACACTTTCAAAACCAACTTTCAAAAAAAACCTTGAAACATCTTTTCTAAAGACAAAACACCTTTTGTAAAACATTCGAGTAAAGAATTGTTACAAGGGTAGCCTATACAAGGCATCTTTTCAAAACATTTTCAAAAAACCATACACCAAGCACCATTTCAAACCATTGAAAACCAAGGCAAGTTGATCTAAGCAAGTACCTAAGAGCCCATGGATAACCATGGATAGAAAGGGTGCTAATACCTTCCCTTTCTATAATCTACTCCCCGAACCCAAGAAAAATCTCAAAGGTTTTTGCTGTGCTTTTTAAACCTTTCCTTAGGATAAAATAAAAAGTCAGTGGCGACTCTTGCTCAACCGAAACATTTGAGAAAACAAACGCAAAACCCTAGTCAGTTCTCCCACCGTATCACAGAACTGGCGACTCTGCTGGGGAGAATTTAAAAGTGGAGTAACCTTAGGGCTTAGATCACCCTCTTGCATGACTAATTGTTTGATTTGTTTGCTTTATACTTTGGCTCTATTGTTTGGGTTTGCAATCCTACACCCGGATTTTGGGAAACATTCATAGATAGCAATACGTTGTGGAAACTGTGTGGGGTATACCGACACGGTCGAAGCAATAACTATATTAGTGCGACATATTTGTGAGTACCGGTAACCCTTGAGTTCAATCAAGGAGAGTACGGGGCCGCTGAGTGATGTCACTAAGCACTAATGACCTAGAACCTTACTTGACCATCTTGGCCTTTTATTAGGGGTAGTGAGATGACCGGCTTTGGTGCAGTCCGAAGTTGGTAGATACTCGATACTACACTCATTGAGGGTTGTTTTCTTGGAATATTTTGGTCGCTAGTTAAGTGGCTAAACCAAAACAATGAACAATGAAAACAATCCCGTGATGTTGAGCTCCTTAGAACCCGGTTACTATTTATAGGACAGGTTTTTAAGCCAACTACACTCAAGAGGGTACTTACCTATGAAACCCCACGCAAGCCTGAAACTAGGGTTTGGTGTGATTTGCTTGTACCTATATTTTGTGCATACATCATAAACATCATAAAACATCATATGCATCCACTAACCATTTCAAGGGTTTTGGATCTTCATCTTTGTTCTTGTTTTGTAGGTCATGGAAATTCCTCGCAGAAACACCATTCAAGTCAACCTTGTGAGAATCTCTCCTCAACTCAAGGAGATCACTTCAAGAATTCCGGAAAATTCATCCTTCAGTGAAAGACATGGTAGACTGCTCAGCCTAGTCAACACCAACATTGAAGAAGACATGATGAAAGTGCTATTCCAGTTCTTTGACCCTCTTCACCACTGTTTCACTTTCCCTGATTATCAGTTGGTACCCACTTTGGAGGAGTTTTCTCAACTCCTGAGAATTCCTATCCTTAATCAACTACCCTTCAACGGTACGGAAAAGGAACCAAAGCCGGAAGATGTTGCTCGAGCATTACATCTACAACCATCCGACATCAAGGGGCATTGGGAAACCAGAAGCGGCGTCAAAGGATTCTTAGCAAAATTCTTGTTCGAAAAGGCACAAGAATGTTGGAACTCATTGGACCTTCAAGCCTTTGAAGAGATTGTGGCACTCCTTATCTATGGGTTGGTCTTGTTCCCAAATCCTGACCAATTGATAGATGTCAACGCCGTCAAAATCTTCTTGTCCTGAAATCCGATACCAACATTGCTTGGGGACATTCTTCACTCATTTTACACACGAACAATGAGAAAGAGGGGTGTTCTCATGTGCTGTACTCCTATCCTTGCAAGGTGGTTTATTTCGCACCTTCCACATTCTGTCTTGAAGAATGACCAAGGCTCAAGGTGGTCCCAACGGTTGATGACTCTTACTCATTCTGATGTGCATTGGTGTTCTCGGTCCAGAGAAAATGTCATCATTGTAGATCGTTGCGGAGAATTTCCTAATGTTCCTTTACTTGGAATTAGAGGAGGTATCACCTACAACCCTTGCCTAGCTTTGAGGCAATTTGGATATGCACGGAGGGATGGCCCTCATGATATGTTGATTCCTGACCTAGTTTTTGACTTCGACAACGATGCGCAAGGACTTCGCCAAAGATTCATCAGAGCTTGGGGAAAACTCAATAAGGTTGATAGCAAGACTTTAGGACACAAGAACTCCATCCCTCTTGAGCCCTATCTCAAGTGGGTACGAGCCCGAGCCCAAAGTCTAATGATGCCTTATCCTCATGTACTCCCAGTGATTAAAGATCCCGTCAATGAAGGAGAGGTTCCCTACACCATCCTACATCCAGACATGCCTACATCGTGGGAGGAAATGCAGAAAAGTTGGATTCAGCTCAAGGAGGAACGAAATACTTTTGAAGCTAGCTACTACGCCAGTGAAAAGAAGGTTCTAGAGCTTACCCGCCGACTCCACGAGCAAGAGGCCCTCAACACCTACATTGCACCAAAGAGGATGCGCAATGTCTTTCTGCCTTAAGAAGTTTATTTTGTAATATTTGGCCCTTGGGGTGTTTATGTACTAACAAATTTCTTCTTAATATGACGTGCGTTCCTTTTTTGTCTACAACAATTTTGAATGTTCTAAATCCTTGAATGCATTGCATATATAAGCATATCATTCATCATGTGCATAAGCAGGTCTCACTCCAGGTTTCCTTATCTGTCTGCTGTTTATTTCAGTAGAATGGATCTCGAGCAAACAGTCAAAGACCTACAAGCTTAGAATGCACAGTTCCAGCAACTCCTGATGACCTTGGCTAAGGGTCAGGAGGATATCAAGACTCAATTGGGGAATAAGGACCCAGTGAAAAAGAAGAAAAAGAGGATTGGAGTGGCTACTTTGGGGAGAAGATTTGACGGAGAAGCTCAGAGAGTGCTTGAATTTCCTCCTACTTCTGATGAAGGGACCAGTAAAAGAGATGGAGCTGCGGTGCCTTCCGAGTCTGATGCGGAAGAAGAAGAGGTAGAAGAGGATGAAGATTATTCTGACCAGCAATACCCTCCAGCTGATGATAAATACAAGGGTTTAGAAGACAGATTGGCCGCCATGGAATTACAAAGAGTACCGGGCTTGGACTTTGAAGACTTGGGCTTGGTTGCCGGGATTGTGATTCCCCCAAAATTCAAGGTGCCAGTGTTTGTGAGGTATGATGTGCTGTCCTGTCCCAAAATACATCTCAAATCCTACGTAAGAAAGATTCAACCCTATACAGCAGATAAAAATCTCTGGATTCATTTCTTTCAAGACAACCAGTCGGGAGCTCAGTTGGAGTGGTTTTATCAGCTAGAAGGAACCAGTGTCAGAAATTGGGAAGATTTGGCCACCGCTTTTTACAAACAATACCAGTATAATTCTGACCTTGCTCCTACTCGTACCCAACTTCAGGGTATGTCACTAGGAACAAGCGAGGGATTCAAAGAATATGCACAAAAATGGAGGGATTTGGCTGGCAGGGTGCAGCCTCCTTTAACCGACCGTGAACTCGTTGATATGTTTCTTGGGACCCTATCTGGGCCATTTTTCAATCATCTAATTGGTAACTCTTCCGCGGGGTTTACCGATTTAATCTTAACAGGCGAAAGAATAGAGGCTGGCATCAAGTCAGGAAAGATTCAGAAGGGTGTTGCTGCAAGTATTGAGAAGAAGCCTTTTAAGAAGGAGACTGCTATGGTATATTCTCAGAGAAGAGCAGGGAAGATGGAGCATCGGCCAACTGTGGGGGCCGTAATGATTCAAAACACTCCAAGTGAGCAGCCTCGCTATAACCAGTCCAGACCAAATCAGCAACGGGTGGAACAGCCACAACGGCAATTCACCTGTATTAATATGACTCCAGCGCAAGTGCTTCCCCATCTATTGAAGTTGAATCTTGCCACCATCAAGGAGGCTCCAAAGAATGTGAATACGTCCTCTCCGCATTATCATGCCAATGCTAAATGCGCCTACCATTCAGACAGTGTTGGACACGACACCAATGATTGCTGGGCACTCAAGCATAAAATCCAAGACCTGATAGAGGCTAAGGAGGTAGAGTTTGACGCTCCAGAGAAGCCTAATGTGATATCTGCACCCATGCCGAAGCACGGCCGAAATGTCAACGCCATTGAAGAAGATTTGTATGTTGCTGATGTCAGTGATCTGACTACTCCACTGCTAACCATTAAGTTGAATCTGTTGAGGGCCGAGATCTTCCCGGGATGTAAGGAAGACTGCTATTGTTGTTACTCTCTGCCGTTTGATTGTCCGTTACTAAAGAAAGGCATCCAAGGCCTTATGGATAGTCGACAAATTTTGTTTGAAAAAGTTTCTGCTGCTCCAGTTCGTACTGAAGATGTCTCAATCATAACCATTCACGCCAATCTTTCCAAGGCCGTCAAAAAGCCTGTTAAGATTACACCAGCTACGAAATCTGTTCCTTTGAAGATAACAATGCCGGGGCCCGTTCCCTATGTTTCTGAGAAGTCGATACCTTGGAACTATGGCGGTGACGTTTACTACCATGGTATCAAGCAAATCGAAGTAATCGAAGAAAGTTCGGATGATGAAGAAGCCAGCATTAGTAACATTGCGGGCACTAGCAAAATCACCAGGAGCGGGAGAATATTTTCTCCAGAGATTGCCCCTCCAAGAGCAGTCTTTGGACCCTCTTCAGCTGACAAGGTCGTCCCTACACCAATAAAACTCTCTGCTAGAACTCCTCTGATTGAAGATGTTGTTGTTCCTAGTACTGTCTCTCCTACCGCTGCTGACAAAGGTAAGGGAATCCAAGATGAGCCCGTCAGGACGAGGGCTCAACCCTTGGTTATCCCGGAAACCTCCAAGAAGGAAATGGACGAGATTTTGAGGATAATCAAAAGAAGTGATTACGATATGGTGGAACAGTTGGGGCAAACCCCCTCCAAGATCTCCATGCTGACACTACTACTTTGCTCGGAAGCGCACGCTAAAGCTCTGATAAAGTTTCTGAAGGCAGCTCATGTGCCCCAAGAAACCTCTGCGGATCAATTTCAGAATTGCGTGGCTAGCCTGACTGCGGACAATGGATTAGGTTTTTCTGATGCCGACCTAACTCCTAAAGGTAGAAATCACAATGATGCTTTGCATATTTCAGTCGAGTGTCGAGGAACCACTCTCGCACACGTCTTGGTTGATACGGGTTCGTCACTGAATGTTCTGCCTAAGAAGGCCTTGGACCGACTAGATCGTGAGGGGTTGGATTTGAAGCCGAGTGATATTATTGTCAGAGCTTTCGATGGTTCGAAGAGAATGGTCCATGGAGAGGTTGAAATTCCCATCAAGATAGGCACCGAGGTGTTTAAATCCACTTTCTATGTGATGGACATCCGTCCATCATACTCTTGCTTGCTGGGTAGGCCTTGGATACACCATGCTGGGGCAGTTACCTCCTCCTTGCATCAGATGTTGAAGTATCCTGTCAAGGGAAAGATCATCACTGTCCATGGCGAAGAAGAGTACATGATCAGTCACTTAAACTCATTCCGTTACGTAGAGGTAGAGGGGGAGTTCATTGAAACGCCTTTTCAGCATTTCAAAGAAGTCCTTCCTGAGGTAGCAGTAGCAAAGTTGGCAGCTGAGACACCGAGGCAGATGGCCAGGATGGCATCTCTGGAGGACGCAAGGGCCGCGATAAAAGAAGGGAAGAATTCAGCATGGGGGCAGTTACCTGACATTCCGCATAAGAATGACAAGTTTGGATTGGGGTTCACAGCCGCTGGCCAGAAAGCTATGCGCCGTGCGAAGATTGAAAGGGCGCCAGTCAAAATTTCTCCCTACGGAATCAACGCCCTGGAAGATGAAGACAAGGAGAGCGACCTTGAAGAGTGGATCTATCCAACTGTCAAAGGAGGATTGAGCAATTGGGAGGCTAAAGACTTTGTCCCCATCACTTTTATTCATCAGTAATTTATCTATCAAACATTTCCTATTCGGTCTGTAATATTTATGTTTAAACAATCCGCACACTATCTTTTCACCTCATGCCTTGCCCGGGGCATGTAGGTCCACTTGTAAGGGTTTGATTATTTTTCATATCCATATGCCATGTTTAATGATTCATTGGACGTTTTTCATTTGATAAACTGCTTATGTTCATTTTCTTTCCTTTTGCATTTTTGTTTAAGGATGGCTATCCCTTACACACACCCACACTCACCAATGCAGGTACCCATCCACTCCAGATTCCATGGGTGACTATTCTGCTATATCTTTCAATAACTCTGAGGATCTGGTCAATCTAGCCGAGTACGAAGTTGACGAAGGTTGTGAAGTACCCGGGGAACTAGCCAGACTTCTGCAACAAGAGGAAAGGGCCATCTTACCGCATGAAGAGTCACTGGAAACTGTCAACTTAGGGACCGAGGAAGACCGGAAGGAGGTGCAAGTGGGTGCTAATCTGGAGCCGAAAGTCAAGGAGCGCCTGATACAGTTGTTGAATGAGTATGTTGAAATCTTCGCTTGGTCTTATGAAGACATGCCGGGTTTAGACACAAACATCGTGGTTCACCGTCTCCCCACAAGAGAGGATTGTCCGCCGATCAAGCAAAAAGTTCGCCGAATGAGGCCTGACATATCCGAAAAGATCAAAGCAGAAGTAATGAAACAATTCGATGCTGGCTTTCTGGCTGTTATGTCCTATCCTCAATGGGTCGCTAACATTGTGCCGGTACCTAAGAAAGATGGCAAAGTCAGGATGTGTGTGGACTACCGGGATTTGAATAGGGCCAGTCCCAAAGATGATTTTCCGCTCCCTCACATTGACATTTTGATCGACAATACAGCTCAGCATAAAGTGTTTTCCTTCATGGATGGATTCTCGGGCTACAATCAAATCAAAATGGCCCCCGGGGATATGGAGAAAACAACTTTTGTCACACAATGGGGCACTTTCTGTTACAAGGTGATGCCATTCGGGCTGAAGAACGCAGGGGCAACTTATCAACGCACCATGGTAGCTTTATTTCATGATATGATACATCATGAGATTGAAGTTTACATAGACGATATGATAGCTCGGTCACAAACAGAGGAAGAGCACCTTGAACATCTGGAGAAGCTGTTTTCCAGATTAAAAGAATACAAGCTCAGGCTGAATCCAAATAAATGTATTTTTGGAGTTAGGTCTGGTAAACTCCTGGGATTCATTGTAAGCAACAAAGGCATTGAAGTCGATCCCGCAAAAGTAAAAGCAATACAAGATATGCCTGCTCCTCGTACTGAGAAGGAAGTTAGAGGATTCTTGGGGCGCTTAAACTATATTGCCAGATTCATCTCACATCTAACTTCTACCTGTGAACCGATTTTCAAACTCTTGAAAAAAGATCAGGTAGTCGAGTGGAACGACGACTGCCAAGCTGCTTTTGATAGAATCAAGGAGTATTTGCTAGAACCTCCTATTCTGATGCCACCCGTCGAAGGAAGACCATTGATCATGTATTTGACCGTCTTGGATAATTCTATGGGGTGTGTGTTGGGCCAGCATGACGAGTCTGGTCAAAAAGAGCATGCTATTTATTACCTTAGCAAAAAGTTTATCGACTGTGAGACTCGCTACTCACTGCTCGAGAAAACTTGCTGCGCTTTGGTATGGGCTGCTCGCCGACTAAGACAGTATATGCTGACTCATACTACCTTGTTGATTTCCAAAATGGATCCTATCAAGTATATCTTCGAAAAGCCCGCTTTATCTGGAAGGATAGCTAGATGGCAAATGATCTTAACTGAGTATGACATCCAGTACACCACCCAAAAAGCTATAAAAGGGAGTGTATTAGCTGACCATCTGGCTCATCAAGCTATCGAAGACTATCAACCCATGAGATTTGACTTCCCAGACGAGGACATCATGAATTTGGACAACGTTGAAGGTGACGGACCGTATGACGGACCCGAAAAGGGATCCCGATGGACCCTGTACTTAGATGGTGCTTCAAATGCACTTGGAAATGGTATTGGCGCAGTACTCATTTCTCCGGCAGGTTGTCACACACCTTTCACGGCCCGACTTTGCTTCAGCTGCACAAACAACATGGATGAGTATGAAGCCTGCATCTTTGGTCTCAAGGCTGCTATAGACTTGGGGATCAAATCTTTGATCGTATTTGGGGACTCGGCTTTGGTTATCAGTCAAATCAAAGGAGAGTGGGATACCAAGCATCCTAATCTTATCCCATACAAAGAACATGTCCTGACATTGTTGCCGCATTTCGAGCAAATTACCTTCGAGCATTCCCCGCGAGAAGAGAATCAGCTAGCAGATGCTCTAGCCACAATGTCCTCTATGTTTAAACTCAACTGGGATAACGAGGCTCCCCAAATCACCATCGAACGAATGGATGAACCTGCGCATTGTCACGAGATTAATACCGAAGAAGTAGTGGAACAACCTTGGTTCCATGAAATCAAAAGGTATCTCGAGACCCGAGATTATCCTGAAGGAGCTTCCGTGAATGACAAGAAGTTCTTAAGGAAATTTGCTGCTAAGTTCTTCCTGAGCAACGTCATCCTTTACAAACGAAGCCATGATTGTGTATTACTCCGATGCATAGATAAAGCTGAAGCAGAGTTGATCATGACTGATATACACAGCGGCACATTTGGCACTCACTTGAGCGGGCATACAATGGCTAAGAAGATCCTAAGGGCAGGCTATTACTGGTCTACCATGGAGGCTGACTGCCATCAACATTCCCGTACTTGCCACAAGTGTCAAGTCTATGCTGACAAAGTTCATATCCCTCCGGTTCCTCTCAACGTCCTGACTGCTCCGTGGCCCTTTGCAATGTGGGGCATTGATATGATTGGAGAGATCAAGCCCACGGCTTCCAACGGACATCGCTTCATCCTGGTTGCCATTGATTACTTCACTAAATGGGTCGAAGCAGCTTCCTTCGCCTCTGTTACTAAAAATGTGGTTGCCCGCTTTATCAAGCAAAATCTCATATGTCGGTATGGTGTTCCAGACAGGATCATCACAGACAACGGTACAAATCTGAATAACACGATGATCACTGCATTGTGCGAACAGTTCAAGATTTATCATCACAATTCATCTCCCTATCGGCCGAAGATGAACGGTGCTGTTGAAGCTGCGAACAAAAACATTAAGAAGATCATTCAGAAAATGACAGTCACTTACAAAGACTGGCATGAGATGTTACCGTTTGCTCTGCATGGATACCGTACAACGATACGCACTTCAACTGGGGCAACCCCATTTTCCTTGGTTTATGGCATGGAAGCTGTTTTGCCTATGGAAGTTCAGATTCCTTCTCTAAGGATTATGAAGGATACAGGTTTGAATGAAGATGATTGGATGCATACCCGACTTGACAACCTCAATCTGATCGACGAAAAGCGACTTGCTGCTATATGCCATGGTCAGACATATCAAAAGCGGATGATCAAGGCCTTCAATAAGAAAGTCAAACGTCAAGTGTATCAAGTCGGAGATCTTGTAATCAAGCGGATTATCTTGCCGCAAAGTGATCCCAGGGGAAAATGGACTCCTACATATGAAGGACCATTTGTGATCAAGAGCATATTTTCTGGTGGTGCAATGATTCTGACCACCATGGACGATGACGATTTGCCGCACCCTGCGAACGCAGACATAGTCAAAAGATACTACGCGTAAAATAACCCGACAAGTCGAAAACCCGAAAGGGCGGCTTGGGCAAAAATGGGCATCCCGGTGAGCCGAAAACCCGAAAGGGCGGTTCAGGCAAAAATTAGGGATAAAAAAAAAATCTGTACACCCGGCAAGTTGAAAACCCGAAAGGGCGGCTTGGGCAAAAATGGGTATCCCGGTGGATCGAAAACCCAAAGGGCGATTCAGGCAAAAATTAGGGAATTAAAGCGTATGACTATGTCTCTTCGGATCGCTTCAAGGACAATCTCTTCATCAACCGGTTCCAGGCTTCTGATCAATCCAGTCATAGCCAAACAAAGCATTGAATGGACATATATTCAGGGTTGTGAAAGCTATAGCAAAATGGAATCCCATGGAATTATTTCACATAACCATCTTTATTTTGTATAAACTTTCCAAATATTTACGACAAGATCCTCTTACTAGGATGATTGCCTCCTTTGTAAAAATATACTCATAGAAAATCAATACAAATACTTTTCCCAGAAATTTGTGTCATTTCCTTTTCTTTTCTCTTGCAGTATTTGTTTATTTTGAAAAACGTCCAATGTTTTGTTAAATAGGCATATGCATTTGAAACATAATCATTTCCTTATGAACCAAGAAAGAGGATTACTGATAGGCCGAAGGTACAGTTGGAGAACCCGATACCCTTTTAAAAGAAACCCCGGGAGATTTAAATCCATATCCCTAGCAAGTTTGGGAGCTTATCCCCAGCAGATTCTGGAAGCTTATTCCCCGCAGAGGACGGACGTCTCTCCCGAGTTTTATTCAAAGTTATTCCTCACAAGGACTTATAACTGGGTTATCCTAAGCTAACAACCACGGAAGATCGCACTCGCCAAAATTCTTCCTATCCCCAGCAGAGTTCATCAAAATTCCCCAGCATAACTTATCAATACAATCCCCAGAGGAGTTTATCTTTGTCATCCCCAGCCAGAAAATCCTCCAGAACTCATTTCCCCTCAGAGTTCAAATTTTCAGCATCCCCAGCTGAGCTAAAGCTTCAAAATTATCTATTCCCCAGCGGAGCCAAACTAATGAACCGTTTCCCCACAGAGTTTTAGAAAGGAAAATCTTGAGTTCCCCAGTGAAGTCGCCAAAGATACTTCCCTCCAAGCTAAATATTCTCAGTCTTACCTCCCCAGTTTGAGTCTTTTAGATTGGAGCTCCCCAGTAAAAGTCATCAGGAATTCCCCAGAAGATTGGTATACAACCCAAGCTCTTTATTCCCCAGCAACAACCAGGAATTATCCTTCCCGGCAGCAGTCGAGATACTGTCACCTTCAGCCATCTCGGATTCATCCATCCATTGCAATACAGCTCTCCAGCTTACATGCACATTCATTTACATTCGTATCATATAACATACATTGTGTCATGCATCATAACATTGCATATAACTAACTCTTTACCTTTTTCAGGTAAGATCAGTCGAAAGACTAAGATCATTATCTTCCGAGATTCTTTCCAGGAATAGTTCAGATGTGACCCAGACACGGCAACATTCTAATGCGTATTCCAAATTTATCCAGATGTAGTTTTACACGAGCTCATCATCAGGAAGCCCTACACCGGTTACTCCTCAAGATTTCTGAAAACAGTTCACGGGTTCTCCAAGTAACGGATGTTAACCTATCGCTTGTTCAGATTCTTCTTAAGACTTCTGAAAACAGTTTATGGATTCCTCCCGACAACGGATGTTAATCTATCGACTTGTTCAGATGCAACCTTTTGAAAACAGTTTACGGACGCTTCCCAATAACGGATGCTGTTCCATTGCTTATTCAACTTCAAGATTTCTGAAAACAGTTCACGGGTTCTCCAAGTAACGGATGTTAACCTATCGCTTGTTCAGATTCTTCTCAAGACTTCTGAAAACAGTTTATGGATTCCTCCCAACAACGGATGTTAATCTATCGACTTGTTCAGATGCAACCTTTTGAAAACAGTTTACGGACGCTTCCCAACAACAGATGCTGCTCTATTGCTTATTCAACCTCAAGATTTCTGAAAACAGTTCACGGGTTCTCCAAGTAACGGATGTTAACCTATCGCTTGTTCAGACTCTTCTCAAACTTCTGAAAACAGTTTACGGACGCTTCCCAACAACGGATGCTGCTCTATTGCTTATTCAACCTCAAGAATTCTGAAAACAGTTCACGGGTTCTCCAAGTAACGGATGTTAACCTATCGCTTGTTCAGACTCTTCTCAAACTTCTGAAAATAGTTTACGGATTCCTCCCAACAACGGATGTCAATCTATTGCTTGTTCAAACCCCCAGTTCAGAGATGGTCCAAAGCTTGGACACCTTCCTGATATTCCCTTCCAGATGGCATCTCTAAGCCCATCCCCGACAGGATCTCTGTTACCCTCTCAAGATGGCATCTCTAAGCCCATCTCCAAATGGCATCTCTAAGCCCATCCCCGCATTCATTGCTTTGACGAGTGCAAATTTCCGGGCACTCTAGTGTCCAATCTCCTTTTACCCTCGAGTCACGAAAGGCAAACTTGCCAATCTAACTCTTCGGATTCAAGAAGATTGAACAGGGGCAACTGTTGTACCCCAAAATTTGCCCTCCCATTTCTCAATGATTTCTCATCACAAAACCTTTGAAGCCCAAGATCCAGTTAGGGTTTCATCTGCTCAAGACTTCTCCTTGCACTGTTGACCCAAATTAGGGTTTGTGTTTGCACCAAGATTTTTTGACCTAAAGTGCCTAAGATGACTTTCATGATTCATATTGGACTCCCAAGTTTATCCATACCAAGTTTCAAGCTTTGATTCCAAGTTTTGCTCAGTCAATTGGACAGTTGACCTAGAAATCAGCTGTATTGGGGAAAAAGTCAACTGTGGCCAATTGACAGTCAAACCTCATGAAAATTGACCCACATCAACATTATGAACTCATATGGACCATTTGATCAAGTTTGGATCACAATTCCATAAGAAATTTGATCAGATCACCAAAAGGGCAAAATGGTCATTTTTAGGGTTTTGACTGCACAAAGGCAATTTTTGACTGTTTGACCTAGCCAATGGAAAACCAAGCTCATATATGGACTCAAGGACCCCATGGAATTATCTTGACATGCTCAACAAACTCAAAAGATCCCAAGTACACAAGATTGACAGTTGAATTTCCCAGTCAATTGATCAATTTTGACTGTATACTGAAAAGTCAAACTTTGACTTTTTGGTCAAAATCAAGAGTCAAGATTCATTTTTCATCAAAACATGCCAAATCATGAAACTTGTTCACCAAGAAATCACAAAATGCAAATTAGGGTTAGAAATTAGGATTTTTCATAACTTAGAATTTTTCTAAGTTATAAAAAACCCTAATTTTTTCCCAACTTTGCCCCACTTTTTCACCAAGATCCATTTGGATTCAAACAAAAGTCAAAACATGAAAGTGGTAGCTTGTTGCATAATCTACAACTTTGATTCACAAAGTTTTCCCATTTGAGGCTTGTATCTCAAGTTACAAATTTTTGAATAAGGGCACTAAACCATTCTTAACTTAGTGAAATTTTAACCTATTTTGACAAGGTTTTCTACCCAACTTCAAGGCAATTTTCCATACACTTCCACTTGGAATTTCAATTTGCATTTCAAAGATGGATTGTAGTACACATTACAAGCTTTCCAAAATGTCCAAGAACTTCTCAAACAACCTCATGGTTAGGGAGAATCGAATTTTGCAAAATGGGAAAAAGTCACTTTTGTTCTTGGCCATGTACATGTTCATAACACTATGCATTTCAATCTCAGCTTGCATATCTTGATTACAGGTCCTTAAACCATCCAACACTCATAAATTTAATGCATATTATTTGTGCCAAGGCCATGTTCTTTGTGTTCTAGCATTGCATAAAGGATTTATCCCAAAATAGATAAAGCATTTCTTCCATTTTTGCAAAAGGTAGCTTTATGTCCAATTACAAATCCAAGAAGTACAGTCCATATCTAATTGGCACAAGTTTATGTGTTAATCACACTGATCAAGGAGGGATTATGCAGCATAGTATGAGGGCCTGTACAGGCTAGAGGCACAAAGTAACCATTGTTTGCTTAAAGTGTAAGAAACACATCATAACTTAGGAGAACTCTCATATCAGCTTGAAAACCCTTAAGTGAACTTGACAAACATACTCAAGACATCTCAACCAAGCTATTGCACGACCCTAACACCTCTCATACACCCCAAATCCCAGAATCACCTTCAAACTGCAAAAACAGGGCCAGGCCTGCAGTTTGAGTGCCATCTTCCATTTCCCTCAAGCTCTCTTGCCCAAACCAGTTCACATACATTCCCTAGCATCTATGCAAGCTAACTATGCCTTGAAACACGACCTGTAATCCCTCTAACCAGTTCCACCATTTTCAGTTTCTTGTTTTGCAGGTGAAGTGCTCTAGCACGATTCAAAAGCTTTCAAGACAAAGTAAACATTGGAATAGCATCCCTGGACCTCAAGGAAGCTTTTCCAATCATCACCTTGCACTGAAAGCTTCCTCATTGCCAGATAGAACTTCAACTGAACATGTATTTTGGTGAACTTCTATCTCTCTTATTAAGCATCATTAGCTCTAAGTTTGTGAATAAACAATGTTCTACTCATGCCACTGAACATGTACATGTTTTTACTTTTCATTTCTTTTGCTTGAGCTGTGAGAATTTGAGGTTTGAAAATGGCAGAAAATCTAGGTTAGGATTTGGGGGAGAAGAAATTCTCCCTCATCTTAGAGAGTTAGATCAAGTTCTGCATATGGTTGGATTCGTCTCTTCATGCTGAACATTTTTTATGTTATGAGTTTTCATTGAAAAGCCAGGAATCAGGAGTTAGAGGTTGAGAAGAAGGGCGCGCGTTTTTTGAACTGGTTCTGTCTGAAGGTTGAAGACAATGGCTTCTTGGGCTGGGCCTGAGTGTTTTTCTTATTCACACCACTTTTTTTGTTTTACACCCCCTGAGCCCATTTCATTCATTTTTTAATGTTTTTGACTTTTTCTTTTTTTGATTGGCTCATTTATTTTTTGTTAGCATATTAAAAATATAAAAATATTTTTCTTCATCATTTTTGAATTTATCATGTATTTATTTGGTTTTTTCCTTTAGTTTGTACATAAATCAATAAATACATATACTTTTCTATTCAAAATACTAAAATAATGTAAATATATTTTTTACATTTTTTTATTTTTGCTTTACCTTCTGAAAATACTTTATATAAAAAATATTTTTTACAAATATTAAATATTATTGTTATTCATATATATATAATACATATCTAAAATAATACATATATACATATATTTATTAATATATTTAGGGTAAATACAAAATATATACACTTTTGTTTTCTTTTTGTTATTATTAATATCTAATATAAAAATACATTTTTTGACAAATACCTCATTTTATTTTATTTTTGTATATATAAATAAATATTTGTACATAATAAATGAATAATGTATTTTATTTAATAGAATTAGGTTTTTGCCCTAAATTTGAAAATACTCCAAAAATAATACCTTGTTATTTCTCTTTTTATTTCACATAAATAATATTCTTTTTTTCATATACATAAAAATTCTTTTTACATTTTTGCATATTTATTTCAATTTCCATTTTATTATACAATTATTTGTCTTGTAAATATTCAAAGAAAAAAATGTTGTAATAGTTAGGTTTAAATTCTTGTCTAAATATATACCATTTGAAACATTGTACCCCCTCCCCATATTATTGTGTTGTAATAGTGTAGGAATTTAAATTTCGCACGTTATCGCTTTCTAAATATACTATGCTAGAGTTAGGGTTTGCATGCGAATAAAATGAACAAAAAATAGTTTGACCTAATACAAGACAAAAAAGCATGAAAATAGACAACACATTTCACACTTGCACCCCTAGGGTATTCCCCTTTGTTGCCTTCAAATAAATTGGGCCATATTGTATGTTGAACTTCTTTGGGTAAAACAAACAATCAAATGATCATAGTCCCTCAAAATGTTGCCTAAATGAATGATCAAGTCCCCTTTTTTAAAGAAAAATTGCCCAAAGACATTTAACACTATTGCAATTATGGTCTAAAAACGATGACCCTCGCTTGTCCCTTTCACCTCCTAATACAAGATTGTCCACCAAATGCAATGGTGGAACAATATTGTCAAAAGGTTTAAAACATAACAAAAATCTTTGAGAAAACTTTAGGGTAGACAACTCTTAAGTACTTGTCAATTTGCCAAGAAAACACTTGCCTATTTTCAAAACCCACTTCACAAACACTTTCAAAACCAACTTTCAAAAAAAACCTTGAAACATCTTTTCTAAAGACAAAACACCTTTTATAAAACATTCGAGTAAAGAATTGTTACAAGGGTAGCCTATACAAGGCATCTTTTCAAAACATTTTCAAAAAACCATACACCAAGCACCATTTCAAACCATTGAAAACCAAGGCAAGTTGATCTAAGCAAGTACCTAAGAGCCCATGGATAACCATGGATAGAAAGGGTGCTAATACCTTCCCTTTCTATAATCTACTCCCCGAACCCAAGAAAAATCTCAAAGGTTTTTGCTGTGCTTTTTAAACCTTTCCTTAGGATAAAATAAAAAGTCGGTGGCGACTCTTGCTCAACCGAAACATTTGCGAAAACAAACGCAAAACCCTAGTCAGTTCTCCCACCGTATCACACCCCTGTTCAATTTTCTTAAACCTGAGGATATAGATTGGCTTTCGAGCCTTTTGTGATCCGAAGGTGGAAGATAATTGAACACTAGAGTGCCCAAAAATTTGCATTCGCATGGTGTAGTATCAGCATTATGATGTCGGGAATAGGCTTACAGATGCCATTTGAAGATTGTTGGTAGGAGGATGGGCTTATAGATGCCATCTGCAGGAGTGTCGATCGCATAAGAGATTCCTTAGGTAGAACTTGCATACCTGTTGTTTGTAGAAGATTCCGCTGGGGAAGTCTAACTTTTGTTGAGATTTAGGAACTGACTCGTGCTCATCGGGAGTATATCGCTGAAGTTATAGAAATCGTCCACACTATGACGTAGGGAAACATCTTCATCAAGATCTAGGAACTGTCTCGTGCTCAATGGAGTGTGCCGTTGAGGTTACAGAACTTGTCCACACTATGACGGAGGAAAACATCAAGATCTAGGAACTGACTCGTGCTCAATGGAGTATACCGTTGAGGTTATAGTACTCGTCCACACTATGATGTTGGGAAACATCTTCATCAAGATCTAGGAACTGTCTCGTGCTCAATGGAGTATACCATTGAGGTTATAGAACTTGTCCACACTATGACGAAGGAGAACATCAAGATCTAGGAACTGACTCGTGCTCAATGGAGTATACCATTGAGGTTATAGTACTCGTCCACACTATGACGTAGGGAAACATCTTCATCAAGATCTAGGAACCGTCTCGTGCTCAATGGAGTATATCGTTGAGGTTATAGAACTTGTCCATACTATGACGGAGGAAAACATCAAGATCTAGGAACTGACTCGTGCTCACCGGGAGTATACCGTTGAGGTTATAGTACTCGTCCACACTATGACGTAGGGAAACATCTTCATCAAGATCTAGGAACTGTCTCGTGCTCAATGGAGTATACCGTTGAGGTTATAGAACTTGTCCACACTATGACAGAGGAAAACATCAAGATCTAGGAACTGACTCGTGCTCACCGGGAGTATACCGTTGAGGTTATAGTACTCGTCCACACTATGACGTAGGAAAACATCTTCATCAAGATCTAGGAACTGTCTCGTGCTCAATGGAGTATACCGTTGAGGTTATAAAACTTGTCCACACTATGACGGAGGAAAACATCAAGATCTAGGAACTGACTCGTGCTCACCGGGAGTATACCGTTGAGGTTATAGTACTCGTCCACACTATGACGTAGGGAAACATCTTCATCAAGATCTAGGAACTGTCTTGTGCTCAATGGAGTATACCGTTGAGGTTATAGAACTTGTCCATACTATGACGGAGGAAAACATCAAGATCTAGGAACTGACTCGTGCTCACCGGGAGTATACCGTTGAGGTTATAATACTCGTCCACACTATGACGTAGAGAAACTGTCGAGATGGGGAACCTTATCTGAAATTCAACCGAGGATAATTCAATTGAGATTTAAGAACTGAAGATCTTCGACTAAGCTGAGAACTTAACTGCATTTTTCTTGAAAGGTAAAGGTCAGTCACATGCAATGCATGAGATGAATCAAGCAATGATGTTCTCAACATAAATGAGATTTTATGGTATGATGCGTACATGCATGTATCATGATGTATGGAAATGTGATGTTTCAGCTGGGGAAAATAAATCCCGGAACCGCTGGAGAATAGAGTTGAGTTCTTTGTTCCCGCTGGGGATGATGAACGAAGATGATTGTGAGAAGAAGCCTGCAAGAGGAGATAACTACGTTGGGGAATAAGCTGATGAAGAGATTACTCTGCAGGGAATTACTCTGTGGGGAAGAGATACTTTGCTGAGATTTTAACGATAAACTCCGCTGGGGATTCCGTTGATAAGCTCTGTTGGGGATTTTAATGATGAACTCCGCTGGGGATAGAAAGAATTTCGCTGGGGATGATCCTTCAGCTGCAACTTGCTAAGGATAACCCAGTTAGACTCTTGTGGGGATAATCTTCTGAATTTGGCTGGGGAGATTTATTTGTGCTTCGCAGGGGACAAGCTTCTAGAGTCTACTGGGGAAGAGGAGTTGTGGTCCTTTAATTTGTAGTAGTCGGAGAGGCAAACTCAAGCTGGGGAATCCTTGTGTTGTTGGGGAAATAAACCCTGTCGTCAGTCCGCTAGAGAGGTGACATCTTCGTTGGGGGAAGTCCTCTAGGATTCTTGAGGTTGATTCAGCTGGGGAAAGGGGGTCAGAGATTATACTCTTGCTGGGGAATCATCCTATGAGAAGGACTTTGGGGAGACTTGTCATTGCCCCTAGTAGCGAATGTTTGTGGTACTACCAAAAAGTTTGATTATACGCAACCCCTTATTGGGATTGACGCTCAATGTCCCAAGTGACGGAGATGGAGACCTGCCCCTGGTTACTCTGCACTTCTTTGAGAGATTTCCTGGAATCTTGACTAGACTGCCCCAAGTGTGCTGGATAGTGACATGTCATGCCCCCTTGTTGATAGGAGATTTGTCAATGGAAGTGTCATCCTTTTTGAAGTGATTTTGTTCACTGAGAGGGCTTTCGTTCATCGGATACTCGTTGTGTGAATTTCTCCGCTGTCAAACAAATAGCCAAATGCAAACAGTGATATTCAAGTGATGCAAAGTTTATGCTTGTCTCGAAGTTTTGAAAAAATGCGTTTTTTAGCAGAAAACTTTTTATAAGACAAATTCAACACAAGATTTAGGGCAAAGCCTTACAGGAGTCAGGATACCTTTTGTAACAGTATGCTTTCGAACTAACCCATGCTTCAATTAGGAATTTTGAAGGGTTGTAACATGGCTTGGTTCACGGTTTAATAAAAAAGGATAAAGGCTCAAAGTATATTTGTACCCACCCGCTCTTCGTGATGTTCTTCAATCCTAAACTCAGTTAATTGTGCATTTGAACTCCAAATGAGTCTGGAACGACGTTTTTGGTGATGGTTCACACAAGTTGAATTTGTTGGAAGGCAGTCATTTTTGCAACATTTTTCATGTTGAGGATTTGTAGCGACCTCGTTCTTTTGATTTGTTATCCCTAACTTTTGCCTGACTGTTCCTGTTTTCGAGATTACAGTCAGCGGGATGCCCCAGCTTTCTTAAGCCTTCTTTATAAGTTTTGGCTCAGTGGGCTTTTCTCTTTTGAGAGATTGACTGCCAATGAGATAAGGAACCACCACTGTCTTTTGATTCCAGAGGAATGCTTTTGATGTCGTTCATTGTATTGTGAACTGAGAGTTTGCGACTTAAAGCGCACTTGAATTAACTGAGAGACTACCCTGCCCCAGGTTTTGATTAAAGGTTTCAATTTGTGTTAAAATAGAAAACTTCTACTTCTTTGGCTCGAAGGGGTTGACTAGGGATTATCTTCCTTATAACTCCAGTGTTTATGATTTGAAAGAAACGCCTGTACATCGTCAGCAAGGTCTGTCCAAAAGCATACTGTATGGGATTATGGCATTGTTTCGTCATCCTCCCTCTAAAGGCTTATAAATTTTAGCAAGAGTTAAAGGTCATAAAGTGAGTAAAAAACATAGTTTAAATGTAATGAAAACGAATGGATTGATTCAAGACAAACATATGCAATGCATTAATGAAACAAAGTTTGACATTGATAGATAATTGTTTGAATAACAAAAGAGAAATTACAACTTGAAAATTCAAATGGAACAAAAGTCTCTCAGTTCTAGCTTTGTCATTTCAAATGGAGAACCCTTAGCGGAAGATTTTCATCTCGCCATCCGGCATGAATTCCAGCACTCCTTCGTCAATCAAGTCTTGGATCTTGTTCTTCAGAATCCAACAGTCGTCGGTGTCATGTCCAGGACTATGGGAGTGGTATACACAAAATGCATCGGGACGAAAGCCATGAGCAGAGGTGTTGGGATTCCGGGGAGGATCCTTTAAAGTAATCAAATTGACCTCCAACAAGCGTTTCAGTATTAGAGATGATGGTATATCAGTCTTAGAGAAATGTCTTCCAGACGTATTTTTCTTACGCCGATTACCCTGCTGACGTTGACGAGGTTGTTGTCGGGCTTGTGACCCTGAAACAAGTTGGGGAGCCTTTCCCTTGTCTTCTTGTCTCAAAGGAGGTTGAATGACGACTTGATCTTCAACCCTAGTTGTTTGCCCCACTTGGTTGTCTCGAAGCATTTTGTTGACGAGAACCCTGAGCTCTTCTTGTCTTTGAGCCAGGTCTTGAATGAGAGCCATCTGGACCACCAGTTGTCCCATCACCTGGATCTTCATTGTTGCCAGCTCAATTTGAAGTTCTTCCAACTGATCATTTCTGACACTGCTTGAATTCCCGAGGACCACCCCCCTTGTGAGGAGAGTTTTCACTTCTTCTTGCCCCTGGGACAGGTTCAAGAACATTTCTTGAAGTTGAGCATTTTGATCCTGGATATCTTTGACAGTCCTCTCTAGAGCCATCTCTACTGAAATAAACAGTAGGAGAATAAGGAAACCTAAAAAGAAAAACCTGTTGTGATATGGTGGGAGAACTAACTTGAGGTTTTGCGTTTGTTATTGCACTTGTTCAGTTTAGCAAGAGTCGCCACCGACTTTTTATTTTATCCTAAAGGAAAGGTTTAAAAAAGCACAGGAAAAACCTTTTTAGATGTTTCGTGGGTTCGGGGGGTAGATTATGAAAAGGGAAGGTATTAGCACCCTTTTCATCCATGGTTATCCATGGGCTCTTAGTTACTTGTTTTAGATCACTTGCCTTGATTTTCAATTGCTTGAAATGGTGGTGTGTGTGTGTGTTTTGAAAATGTTTTGAAAAAGATGCCTTGTCTAAGCAACTGTTGTAACAATTCTTTACTCGAATGTTTTACAAAGGTGTGTGTCTTTTCGAAAAGATGTTTCAAATGTTTTTGAAAGTTAGTTTTGGAAAGTGTTGTGGAGTGGGTTTTGAAAAGTAGGCAAGCGTGTTTTGCAAGTTTGATGAAGTAACTAAGAGTTGTCTACCCATAAATTTACTCAAAGGTTTTTCTCATGTTTTAACCCTTTTAACAGTATTGTTCCACCATTGTATTTGGTGGACAATCTTGTGTTAGGATGTTAACGGGACAGGCGCAGGTCATCGTATGGACCATGAATGCAATGCTGCCAAGTGTCTTTGGCAATTTGCTTGAAGGGACTATGATCATTTCGTATAGGCAACTTTCGAAAGCGTCATCGAGGGACTATGATCATTTGATTTGTTTTGTTTTGCCAAAGAAACTCGACGTGCAAGCATGGCCCATTTTGGAAGGCAACGAGTGGGATTACCCTAGGGTGCAAGTGTGAATTGTGTATTGATTGTCATGTATTTGTCTTGTATTAGGTTATCTAGCGGTTGATTTTATTTACATACAAACCCTAGGTCTAACCATGGTATATTTGAAAGCGATAAATTGCGGGAATTTAAAGTCTACGCTATTACAAATAAGTATCCGAGAATGGGGGTACAAATATTTACAAATGGGGATGAGACTTAATAGGATAGTAGTATCCAAATATATTTACAACCAAATCGAATTGCATTCTCAAAATGTAATGTATCAATGCATAAGAATAAAAGAGAAATAAAAATATATGTGTAAAGGTATGTGATTATTTACAAGTAATGCAAAATGTTAACTTAATGCAAAATTAAGTATTTTATTTATTCTTTTTGTATTTTTTTGTTAATATGTATAAACAAAAGATTTAATAAAAGAAAATAAAATGCTTTGAAATTCTATTTTTTATGTATTGATGTTTATATACAAAGTTTTAATTAAAAGAAAGTAAAAGTTTTAAGTTTAAGAAAAATTAAAGTTTATGTATTTATATATAAACAAATGTTTAATCAAAAAAAGAAATAAAAGAAAATCTATTTTCTTATGTATTTATTGATATGTATTTTTAATTATACTAATAAAAGAGTAATTGAGAAAAATTCATATATAAAAAGAAAGAGTTAGTGGATTATTTTACTTTACAAAAATTAATTATGTTATAAAAAGAAAATAAAAGAGTTAATAAAATTTGATGTAAAAAAAATAGTGTGTTAACTTATTTAACAAAAAAAGAGATATGATATGATAAGAGAAAAAAAGGAGTATTAGTTAAAAAGAATTAAAATGGGCTTAAGGGGAATTTGGCCCAAATAAAACAAACGAGACCAGGGCCAGGGGGGGTACGCGCCAGATTGGTTATGGGCTTAAGGCTTTTGAATGGTGAACCGGCCCAATGCTTCACAAAACATTTTGTAAGGGTTTTAGTTATTGTGTTTCATTTGGGAATCTAGGGTTACAGAGGCGCGACGCCGTTCGTCCTCTTCGCTTCCTTCGTTCTTATGCCAAGCTTTTCTGAACAATGTTCTTCGCCCATGGCCACCAGGCGCCATCATTCACCTCCTCTTCCCTCCATAGATCACTCAGGCAATAGTTATACAAGGTAACGTTTCTGTCTTAGCGCATTTTTGAGGGTTTCTGTTCATGCATGCTTTGATTTTTATATGTTCTGATTTTTTATTATTGTTATTTCCTGTGAGGTGTTTAAAAAGGAAAAAAGGGGAGAAGAAATTAACCTTTGCTGGTCTTTGGAAATGGAGGAGAAGAAATGGATAGGGTGGCGTCTCAGGCGGCCAAGGGCGGAGGAATGCGTGATGCTATGCTTGCTCTGTGGAACCTGGTATTCGTATCTTTGCTTTTTCTCGTTTACTGATGATTGTCTAAAAAAGATCTGAAAACGCCTCTTTTCCTCTTTTGACTGCTTGCTCTGAGATGCTTTATTTGATGATGTTCTTAGTCTTGCTAACCCTGTGATGATTTTATTCTGAGGGTGGTGTCGCTTCAGTTGTTGTTGGTTCTGATCTTGAGTATCTGAATGCTTGTGTGATGTTTGTTGCTTCAGTTGTTGTTGGAATGTTGACCCTATGATGAGCCTAGCTCTGAGGGTTTGGATTGCTTGAATCTGAGTTGCTTGATATGCTTGATATGCTTGCCTCTCTTTTTGGTGTTCTTTGATGATTGTAAGCTTGTTTAGAGCTTAGGCTTTGAACAGCTTGTGAGTGGCCCTATGATGAATCATTCTGAGGGCTTTGTGGCTTGGTTAGATATATTTGGATAAAGGCTTATGCAGGTTGAAGCTTGCTTAGCAGGTTTGATATATTTTTTTCTGGTGTAAGCTTTTTCTGGTTTTGTCTTATGCTGTTAGTTTAGGCTTGGACAGGTTTAGGCTTGGACAGGTTTACAGGCAGGTTAGGCTTGAGGGCTTTGAGGCTTTCTATGTTTACAGGTTTGTATGTAAGCTTGTTTGTAAGCTGGTGTTTGAAGCAGGTTTGCAAGACTTTTGAGTTGAAACAGGTTATGGCTTCAGTTTATGGCTTGCTGTTTGTTTTTGCTTGACACAGGTTTACTAGTTACAGGCTTTTGTTTGTGTTGTTGTTTGGGAGGCCATTGTTATGTAACAGGTTTTGGCTTTGTTTTGTGTTGGAGGCAGTTTTGAGGGGTTTGAATGTTTGACACAGTTGTGTTGCTTTGGTATTTTCCGCCCCCCTTTACTTGTTCAGATATGTTTGTCTTATATCTCTTCCTAAGCCTAAACCTGCTGTAAGCCTTTTTCTCTCTCTTCTCTCTCTTTACAGATTAAAAAGCATTTTTATTGCTTTAAAACTGTACCTTTCTGAAAAGGTAACTTGGCTGGAAAGTGATGTATCTTGAACATGGCTTGCATTTGTCTCTTTCCTCTGTGTACTTTCAAGATTTTCTGCATATTGTGTGTACTTCTTGATGTCTTTTTGACAGCCTTTCTTTGGACAGCTTTTTTAGTTGACATAGGACTTGGTTTGCTATGTGTAGTTCAGTTTGGACTTTGGTTTGAATTTTGAAATGGGCAATATGTTCTTTTGGCATATTCCTTGGTGGATAATTTATGCAGTATGTTTGATATTCTGAATTTGTGCAATTGTAACTTTGTGCATTTCATACTTTTTTTGCAAGCATATTTCTATCCCTCTTTGTGAACCAAGAGCAATCTTGTGATTTGCAGAGAGGGCAAACTGATTCCGGCCAGTTACCTTTAATGATGAACTTTTTTGATTAACTGTCCGCTTTTAATTTTATCTGCATTTGACTTTTCTTCTTTTTCTTTTTTGCAGGTAAAAATTAATTGATCAATGGGGAGCGTCAGTAGAAGATGAAGATTTAGAAAACTTAGG
Source organism: Vicia faba (assembly GCA_948472305.1). Classification (NCBI taxonomy): domain Eukaryota; kingdom Viridiplantae; phylum Streptophyta; class Magnoliopsida; order Fabales; family Fabaceae; genus Vicia; species Vicia faba. Next base: position 597,505,706 of record OX451737.1, read on the forward strand.
ATAATTTTTGGATGTAATTTTATTTCATTTTAATTATTTGTAATAATATTATTTGTAAATACTGTAAATGTATTCAAATAACATTTGTACTTAATAATTAAAAGTCAATAAAAGTTTAATCCTTTTTAATTATTCTTCAAATGTTTATTGAATTATTTATAATTCTTAAATTATAATAAATGGAAATAAATCCCAATTATTCTAACTTAGAATAAATAAACAATTAATAAACACTGTGGTCTTAGCATCAATCAATAATAAACCCGGCATTTCAAATAGCCATAAGCATTGCATAGTCAAATCAAACAAACATCCATATTCTTTTGCCTTTACTGATTAAACCAAACACTGTAAGTCCTCAATTTAAATGCCTCAATCCAAATCTCAGAGTAAACTGAAAAGAACTGTAGAATTAATTCTTTCTGAGAATGCGCGTACAAAAACCCTAATTCTTGACTTAACACCAAAGAAATACATGTCTGATCAAACTTTGAGCCAAACTCAACCAAACCCTAGCAATCTGCTTGAACTGCTTCAAAAGTCCATGAAAAACCCTAAATTGGATAGACTGATAAGAAAAAGTCTGTTTGACTGATTCTTACGCCAATCTGAAAAAGTCAGGAAAAGCCCGAAGCTGTGCTATGATTTCTTGTGGAAAAATAGGAGGGAAAATTTTGGGGGTACAACACCTGTCATGATACAATGCATGATATGTGGATGCATGTTTTCAAGGATCTCGCGGGGTAAACACAAGAAAATGTTAGAAATTGAATTTCCTTGATTGGAGAACTCTGTATCGGTGGATGTCTTTCCACGAGAATCAAGCTCACCATGTCAAGTGGGTCATAGCCCCTGATTCAAGTTGTTGCACTTGATCTTTGACGGTGTTTGTTTAGAGGGGAACCCTCTTGCTCTTTGGTAGACGTCTGGTTCAACGTGCTCCTGTATCAAAAGACCCTCGAGATCCTTGAAATGGTTATTGAAAATGCTATGATATGATGTTATGATGTTATGGTAAAGGCACACCACAAGTATCCACAAAAGGCAAACATGGTAAAGGCACACAAGTCACACAAGAGATCCCTTAGATTTCAGGCTGGCATGGAGCTTAGGTACTACCCTCTTTTAGTTCAGTTGGTTAAGACCTGTCCTAAAAATAATAACCGGGTTCTAGAGGATCTCAATATCACTGACTACCCTCAATCAGTCACTTCCAGTTTAGCAACCTTTTCTTGCGGCCGGAATCATCGCGAGAGTTTAGTCTCAATGAGTGTAGCATACTGCTACTGTTCTATGGCCAAGTTGGTCAATTTAAGGTTCTAAGGTCAGTTGGTGCTTAATGACTCCTTAGAAGACCCATATTCTCCTCGTTCCAACACAGGGGATATCGGTACAGACCAAGGTGTCACACCAACGTAGCTAGTGCTTCATCCGTGTCGGTCTACGCCAGACAGATCCCTCACAGTTTATTGCTACTTACCTAAAGGGTATCCCTAGATCCGGGTTAGGATCTATAGAACTCCGATACAAGCCCACTAAATTAAAGCATACAAAGCATACAATTGAAAACACAATGATCTAATCCTAAGGTACACCCCACTTATAAGAGAAATCCCCAACAGAGTCGCCAGTTCTGGTGATACGGTGGGAGAACTGACTTGAGGTTTTGCGTTTTGTGTTCGCAAATGTTTCGGTTTAGCAAGAGTTGCCACCGACTTTTTATTTTATCCTAAGGAAAGGTCAAAAAGAACAGGAAAGACCTTTGAGATGTTTTCGTGGGTTCGGGGGGTAGATTATGAAAAGGGAAGGTGCTAGCACCCTTTTCATCCATGGTTATCCATGGGCTCTTAGTTACTTGCTTTAGATCACTTGCTTTTGTTTGGATGTACTTGTGGTGTGTGTTTTGAAAGTATTTTTGAAAATGATGCCTTGTCTAGGCAAACTTTGTAATGACTCTTGTTTGAGTATATACAAAGGTGTTTGTCTTTTTGAAAATATGTTTCAATGTTTTTGAAAGTTTGTTTTGAAATTGTGTTGAGATGTGAGTTTGAAAAGTGGCAAGGTGTTTTGCAAGATTTTTGATCAAGTAACTAAGAGTTGTCTACCCTATTTTACTCAAAGATTTTCTTGTGTTTTAACCCTTTTAACAGTGTTGTTTCACCATTGTGTTTGATGAACAACCTTGCGTTAGGATGTTAACGGGACAGGCGCGGGTCATCGTATAGACCATGATAGCAATTGTGTCAAGTATTTTTGGCAATTTTCTTGAGGGACTTGATCATTTTGTTTAGGCAACCAAGACAGCGTCATCGAGGGACTATGATCTTTTTGTTTTGCCAAATTACTTGACATGCATACCATGGCCCATTTTTGAAGACAACAAGTGGAATTACCCTAAGGGTGCATGTGTGCAAAGTGTGTTTTATTGCATGCACTTGTCTTTGATTTTTGGGTTGTCTACTTGTTGATTTTATCTTGCCATACACGCCTAATTACTAGCATTTGTACAAAGTAAATAAAATGCAGAAAGATAAAATCCTACGCTATTACAACCATATCGAAAGGCATAAAAAATATGAAGGAAAAAATAAGATAAAAGTAAGAAAAATGAGTGTCTTTCGACCCAGGCAGTAGAAGCCTTCGATTTGCATTCTGTTGGCCTCCTTTGATTGGGGCCAGCACCAGTGAGGTTCTGTCCTTCGACTGGCTTGGAAGTCAGTGTATGGCGAAGCCTTCTGGTTCTGCCTTGTTGTCTTCTTCGACTGGAGGTTGAAAGCAGTGAGGGAATGCCTTTCGATTAGGGGCTGGAAGTCAGTGAAGGCATGCTTTTCGTTTGGGCCTAGAAGTCAACATGGTTTTCCTCCTGGTAGTCTCTTTCGTTTTACCTGGAGAAAGAGGGTAGAAGCCAGAAGCTTCGTTTCCTATTTCCTGTTTCCTGTTTCTTTCATTTCAAGCATTAAATGGCAACATGGCCTGAGGCCATGCTAGTATTTGTCTTGTAAACAATTTAATAGCTAAAGCAAGTTCAGGTAAACAGAAAGCAAAAACGAAAGGGTTTAGCTCTGAAAACATATTAAGTAGGTGGAAACGAAAAGAACCAAAGTGTTATGTACATGTTTTGAAATGAAAGGGAAGATTATTCACATACTATGCCATGAAATGAAAGGTTCAAGGGTAAGAGTGACTTACCTTGCTTCAGGCCTTGAATGGATGTGGGATTCGAACTTGAACTGCTACCTGGATGTTTCTGGAATTCGAAGAGTAGTCACAGGGGGTTTGCTTTTGGTTCAAAGAGTTGTCACATAAGGTTGTCTTTGAGTTTGAACAAACTTCTATGTGTGGGGTGTTCTTCAGAATCGAAAGAGGCGAGTGTTTGGGATTCTGGGTTTTGATTTATCAAGTGTTGATGCACTTGAGAGTTTTGTTGTGTTTGAGAAAATTTGGGAGATTCGTTCCTCTGGTCCAAAGATCCTCTCTTAAACATATGTTGGAGCCTCTTATTTATAGGCAAAGTTGGCTGAAGCTTTTGGAGGGAAAACAAAATAATTTGAACAATTTGAGTAAACTGCTCTTTGTAGCCTCCGAGGGACAGTGCTTGTATGCTATTTCGGTGCAAGAATGGGGCAGTGTTTCAGGACTGCTGTGCAGCAGTTTTGGCCAGTGTACCATGCCTGAACTTGGCAGCTAGCATCTTTGAATATTTCATCCTTTTATTTTGACCCTCCTTTGACCAGATTCTTCTTCCAACACATTGTTTGTCTTTCTTCCAACAAGTGTCCTTCGAACGAATCACCTTTGTGCATCGTTTGAAGGGGCCATCAACCACATGCTGAAGTTTGTCAAGGATGGAAATGCAACACACTAAATGTTGTCCAGTCGAAGCTAGTACAAACGTAGTCAATGTTTTGTCGAAGCCTTGTGGTCGAAACAAGCTAATGCCCAGCCGAAGCTTGTATCGAAGAAAACATATTGCCAAATCGAAAGCTCATGCTCGAAGGAAGCATATTGCCCAATCGAAGCTTGGGTCGAAACAAACATAAAGGGAGTCATTGCCTTTTAGTGTGAGGGAAGTTCCTGGCTTCTGAATCGAAGGGTGCTTCTAAACTTGCACTCGAATGAGGCTTTAAGTTCAACATGAAGGACATATCCAAGTTGCATTCGAAGGAGGCTCTTGCTCAAAACGAAGGATGTAATCCAAGTTGCATTCGAAGGAGGCTCTTGCTCAAAACGAAGGATGTAATCCAAGTTGCATTCGAAGGAGGCTCTTGCTCAAAACGAAGGATGTAATCCAAGTTGCATTCGAAGGAGGTTTCAAATCCAAACTAAGGATGCATAGACTGGCATTCGAAGGAGGCTTAGAGTCAGTCGAAGGGTGCTGGATTGAAGGAGACCTATTTTCCTTCAAATTTGTCAAAATGTTATTTTTATCTGTTTTCTCCCTTTTTGACAGTTTCCTTTTAATTTTGGTATTGGAAAATCCCAATGCACTTGTTCAAGCTTGAACTTTGAGAATCATTGTGAGAGATGCCTTGATAATTGAGAGGGCAAATTTTGGTGTACAACAACAACCTTTTGAGCAGAAGAAGTGAAGCCCAAGCCGAATTTATCTGATTTGTAAGGAAAGTCTGGAAGCTGCCCCCAGAATGTGCTTCCTCCTTTTTCAATCACAGCCTTTGCATCTTTGAGGGACGACATCCGAGGCGGAGGTCTGGTAATCATGGGTACAGAAGCCACTGTTTTGGTTGCTGCAATCTCCTGAGATACCTCTTCAAAATTCTGAAAAGGGGTTTCAATGAATTCACCATCCAATTCTACATAGCGGAAATAATTTAGATGGCTTATCATGTATTCCTCTTCGCCGTGAACAATTATAATTTTCCCCTGGACAAGGTACTTGAGCATTTGATGCAGAGTAGAAGTGACAGCTCCAACATTATGAATCCAGGGTCTTCCCAACAAGCAAGAATAGGAAGGACGAATGTCCATCACATAGAATATGGAGTTGAATGTTTCAGTTCCCACTTTAATCGGGATGTCCACCTCCCCGTGGACCATCCTTTTAGAACCATCAAAGGCTCTGACAATTATATTGCTGGGTTTCAGGGTTAAAACTTCACAATCCAGTCTATCCAAGGCTTTCTTCGGCAAGATGTTCAGCGATGAACCAGTGTCTACCAGTACGTGTGCTAGAGTAGTCCCTCTGCATTCCACTGAGACATGCAAAGCGTCATTATGTTTTCTCCCTTTGGATGTTAAATCAGAATCGGAGAATCCTAGACCATTGTCAGCTGTTAAGCTAGCTACACATTCCTGGAACTGATCTGCGAAGGTTTCCCGTGGCACGTGGGCCGTCTTCAAGAATCTTATCAAAGCTTTAGCATAAGCCTCTGAACAAAGCAGCAGGGATAACATAGAGATCTTTGAGGGGGTTTGCCCCAGTTGCTCCACAACACCATAATCGCTTTTCTTGATTATTTTCAAAATCTCTTCCATTTCTTTTTGAGAGGTTTCAGGGATGACCAATGGCTGAGCCCTTGTCCTGACGGGCTCTTCTTGGATCCCTTTCCCTCTATCATCAGCAGCAGCAGAGGGGACAACCACAGGAGTTGCAACTTCTTCAATAATTGGAGTTCTCGCATATATGTTTACCGGTGCAGGGGTAACCCTAGGAGCATCTGAGGGTCCAAAGATTGCCTTTGGAGGGGCAATCTCTGGAGAGAAAATTCTTCCACTGCGGGTGATTTTGCTCGTTCCAGCAATGTTTCCAATGTTGGAATCTCTTCATCAGAACTCTCTTCAGTGGATTCAATTTGTTTAATACCGTGGTAGTAGATTTCTCCACCATAGTTCCACAGTATTGATTTGTCGGACTTGTACGGGACGGGCCCGGGCATAGTTATCTTCAAAGGTGCAGTCTTTGGAGCGGATGTAATCTTAACATGTCTTTTAGAGACCTTGGAAATATTGGCGGATATGGTTATTATTGAAACATCATTGACAGAAGTCGGTGCAACATGAGTCTTTTTGAAAAGGATTTCTTGGTTATACATTAGGCGTTGGATGCCTAACTTCAACAATAGACAGTCGGTTAGTAAGGATGAACAAAGGCATCAATCTTCTTCACAACCTAGGAAAATCCCAGCCTTCAGCAAATTCAACTTGATTATCGGTAGAGGAGTTATCAAATCATCAACAATAACAACAAAAAGATCTTCTTCAACAGCATGGGCATTGTGGCCATGCTTTGGCATTAGAGAAAAGGTTACATTCAGCTTTTCATGGGCGTCGAATTCAACTTCTTTAGCGTCTATCAAATCCCGAATCTTATTCTTCAAGGCCCAACAATTGTTGGTGTCGTGCCCTGGACTCCCTGAATGATAAGCACACTTGGCGTTCAAATGGTAGTAAGGAGAAGCTGTATTCGAATTCTTCGGGGCCTCTTTCAGACTGGCAAGGTTTAACTTCAAGAGATGGGGTAGAACCTGAGCAGGAGTCATGTTTATCTGGGTGAATTGCCGTACAGGCCTTTCCACCCTTGCTTGGTTCTTGGTTGATTGTTTCTGGGCTGATCAGCTGCAAACTTTTGAATCATTACGTCCCTCACCGCTAGCCGGCGCTCAACTCTTCCTTCACCTCTTTGGGAGTAGACAACTGATACTTCCTTCTTTGCTGGAAAAGTCTTTTTGATGGCAGCAGAAGCAGATGCATCTTTTTGAATTTTCCCGCTTTTTATGCCGGCTTCAACTCTCTCACCAGTTAGAATCAACTCAGTGAACCTCGCAGAGGAGCTTCCAATCAGATGATTAAAGAAAGGCCCTGACAGAGTTCCCAAGAACATGTCTACTAGCTCTCTCTCAGATAGAGGTGGTTGTACTCGTCATGCCAAGTCTCTCCATTTCTGGGCATACTCTTTGAAGCCTTCATTTGAGACCATGCCCATACTCTGTAATTGAGTACGGGTTGGTGCTAAGTCCGTATTGTATTGATACTGTTTATAGAAGGCGGCTGCCAAATCCTCCCAATTATGAACATCAGACCTCTCCAACTGGTATAACCAATCAAGCTGTGTTCCCGAAAGACTGTCCTGGAAAAAGTGGACCCACATGTCCTTGTCAAAAGAATATGGTTGGATTTTCCTGACATAAGACCGTAGATGCATCTTGGGACAAGACACCCCATCGTACTTGGCAAATAGAGGTACTTTGAATTTAGGAGGGATTACAATTCCAGAAACCAAACCTAACTCTTCAAAGTCCAGCCCAGGTACTCTCTGTATCTCCATGGCAGCTAGACGTTCTTCCAAGTTTTTGTATTTGTCATCTGCAGGAGGGTATTGTTGTTCAGAGTAGTCCTCATCTTCCTCTTCTTCAGCTTCAGAATCTGAGGGCACGACAGTCTCTTTACCCTTTCTCTCTCCTTCCTCAGAGGTTGATGGAAAATCTAGGACCCTTCTGGTTTGACCTTCAAATCTTCTTCCCAAAGTAGCCACACCAGCTCTCTTCTTCTTCTTTTTCTCTTTTTCCTTTTCTAGTAGAGTCTTGAGCTCCTCCTGCCCCTTAGCCAAGGTCAGGAGTATCTGTTGAAATTGTGAATTCCGAGCTTGCAAATCTTTGACCGTTTGTTTAATATCCATCTTGCTGAAATAAACAGCAGAGAGATGAGGAAACTTGGTATGAAGACCTGTTTATGCATATGATGAATGATATGTATTCATGTAATGCTTTCAAGGATTCAGAAATTCAAATTTGTTTTAAGCAAAAAAGAAACACACGTCATATTAATAAGATAGAATTGTTAGTGCATCAATGCCCCATGGGCAAAATAATACAAAATTCTAAGGTAAAAAGACGTTGCGCATCCTCTTTGGTGCAATGTAGGTGTTAAGAGTCTGCTCTTCATGAAGTTGACGAGTAAGTTCTAAAACCTTCTTCTCGCTAGCGTAGAATTGGGCTTCAAAAGTATCACATTCTCCCTTGAGCTGTATCCATCTCCTTTGCAAATCTTCGAGTGATGTTGGCATGTCAGGATGTAGGAGGGTGTATGGAACCTCTCCTTCCTTAACAGGCTCTATAATCACAGGGAGAATAGAGGGGTAAGGCATCATAAGACTTTGGGCGCGAGTTCGTACCCACTTGAGGTAAGGCTCAAAGGGGATGGAATTCTTGTGTCCCAAGGTCTTACTGTCTACCTTGTTTGACATCCTCCAAGATCGGATAAACCTTTGTCGAAGTCCTTGATCGTCGTTGTCAAACTCAAAGACCAAGTCTGGAATCAGCATGTCATGTAGCCCATCCCTTCAGGCATAACCAAACTGTCTCAGAGCCAAGCAGGGGTTGTAGGTGATGCCTCCCCTAATGCCAAGTAGAGGGACATTAGGGAATTCCCCAAAATGGTCAATGATGATAACATTTTCTCTGGATCGAGAACACCAATGGAAATCTGAATGTGTAAGAGTCATCAGCTGTTGCGACCACCTCAAACCTTGCTCATTCTTCAAGACTGATTGGGGAAGATGAGAAATAAACCATCTTGCCAGTAGAGGAGTGCAACACATGAGAACACCTCTTTTCCTCATTGTTCGAGTGTGAAAAGAGTGCAAGATATCTCCAAGAAATGTAGGCACCACAATCTCCTCAAAAGCTTGTAGGTCTAGAGAATTCCAACAGTCTTGGGCCTTCTCAAACAAGAACTTTGCCAAGAAACCCTTGACACCACTTCTGGTTTCCCAATGACCTGTGACTTCTGATGGTTGCAAATGTAAGGCTTGAGAAACATCTCTAGGCTTTGGATCTCTTTTCGTACCGTTGAAAGGTAGTTGATGAAGAATAGGAATCCTCAATAGTTGAGAAAATTCCTCCAAAGTAGGCACCAGTTGGTAATCAGGAAATGTGAAGCAGTGGTGTAGGGGGTCAAAGAACTGGAAGAGAACTTTCACCATGTCTTCTTCTGTGTTGGAGTTAACCAAGTTGAGAAGACGACCGTGTCTCTCGGTGAAAGGGGAGTTCTCAAGAATCCTTGAAGCTAGCCCCTTGAATTATGGAGGAATTCTTACAAGGTTGACTTGGATAGTTTTTCTGCGAAGTGAATCCATAACCTACAAAACAGGAACAAAAATGAATTTCCAAGATCCTTGAAATGGTTAGTGGATGCTTCATGATGCTTCATGATGCTTCATGATGTTCATGATGTTATGCACAAGTATATATGTACAAGCAAATCACACAAGTTCCTAGTTTAGGCTTGCATGGGGTTTCATAGGTAAGTACCCTCTTGAAGTTTAGTTGGCTCAACCTGTCCTAGAAATAGTAACCGGGTTCTAAGGAGCTCAATATCACTGGATTGTTTTCTGTGTTCATTGTTCAGTTTAGCCACTTTACTGGCGACCGAAATATTCCAAGAAAACAATCCTCAATGAGTGTAGTATTGAGTATCTACCAACTTCGAACTGCACCAAATCTGGTCGTCTCACTACATCCTAAAAGGCCAAGTTGGTCAAGTAAAAGGTTCTAAAAGTCCATTAGTGCTTCATAACATCACTCAGCGGCCCCGTATTCTCTTTGATTGACTCAAAGGCTACCGGTACCCATAAATATGTCTCACTAACATAGCTATTGCTTAGACCGTGTCGGTATACCCTGCACAATTTCCACAACGTATTGCTATTTACCTATGAATGTTTCCCAAATCCGGGTAGAGGATTCAAACCCAAACAATAGAACCAAAGTGTAAAGCAAACAAGTCAAGCAAGATAAGCATGTAAATGGATCTAAAACCCTAAGGTAACCCCACTTTTCTTATTGTCCCCAGCAGAGTCGCCAATTCTGTGATACAGTGAGAGAACTGACTTGAGGTTTTGCATTTGTGTTCGCAAATGTTTCAATTTAGCAAGAGTCGCCATCGACTTTTATTTTATCCAAAAGTAAAGGTAAAAAAGCACAGGAAAGACCTTTGAGATTTTTTTTGGGTTCGGGGGGTAGATTATGAAAAGGGAAGGTGCTAGCACCCTTTTCATCCATGGTTTTCCATGGGCTCTTAGTTACTTGTTTAGATCACTTGCTTTGCTTTTCCAATTGTTTGAAATGGTGCTTTGTATGGTTTTGAAAGTATTTTAAAAAGAGGCCTTTGTTTAGGAAATCTTTGTAATGATTCTCGTTCGTAAGAATGTATACAAAGATGTTTGTATTTTGAAAAATGTTTCAATGTTTTGAAAGTTGTTTGAAAATGTTTTGAAATTGTGTGTGTGTTTGAAATTAGCAAGGATGGTTTGCAAATTTATCAAATAACTAGAAACATCTACCTACTCAAAAGTCTTTCTTGTACATTTTTATTACTTTGATATTGTTGTTTTACCATTACTTTGGTAAACAAACCTATCTTTGGATGTTAAATGGGACGGGCGTGGGTCATCGTATGACCATGATAAAAATATTGCCAAGTATCTTTAGCAAGTTTGGAGGGACTAAGATCGTTTGTTTTTAGGCAACCAAGATAGCGTCATCGAGGGACTATGATCTTTTGTTTTGTTTTGTTTTGCCAAGATACCTAGCATGCATACCATGGTCATTTTGTTTTAAGGAAACCAAGTGGGTGAAACCCTAGAGGTGCTTGTGTGCAATGTGTTGTCATTTTTCATGCATTTTTGTCTTGTGTTAAGTCATGCTATTTGATTTTTGGTCTTTTCATTCAAAACCCTAGTTTACTATCATGGTATATGAAAGCAATAAAAAGCGTAAAGTAAATCTAGACTATTACAACAATACTATGGGAAGGGGGGATACAAGTTTTGAATGGAGATATTTGCACAAAATAAAACCCTAATTCACTATTACAACCCAATTGAATTTATTGTACAATAAATAAATAAACAAGTATTTAAATATGAAATAAAATGTAATTATGCAAAAATGTTTTTTGTAATTGTTTTAAGTATGAGAAAATAATATTTTCTAAGTCCTAAAAATAAGAAAAAATAATGTTATTTTGAAAGGGTGAGAAACCCTAATTTTTTGATTTAAAAGAAAAAATATTGTTTTCTATATCATTTATTTACTTCATTTTGTTTAAGAAAAATAATAATATTATATATAAATATTACAAAAATAAATTATGTATGAAAAATAAATGTTTAATGTATATAAAATATAAAATAAAAAAATATTAAGTAATTTTATTATTTACAAATTTATTTAGGAAAAATAAAGTATATTAACCTAATAACTTATTTTTATGCCAAAAAATAATAAAAATAATAAAATAAAAATGCAAAAAATTAAGAAATATTTTTGGGATTTTTAATGTTCAGAAAAACAAATAATAAAGTCAATAATTACAAAAGAAAATAACCAAATGCAAAATATAAAAAATGGGCCAAGGGGGTGCAAAAAGGAAACAAGGGGTGCAAAAAGTAGGACAAACAGGCCCAAGGCGCGCCAGGCCCAGGACCTCTCGTCCCTGTCCTCCAGCCAGAATAAAACGCACGCTTCTGCCTTCAAAACCTGTTCTTGCTCATGCTTGCATAAAATCCAAAACTCATAACACAAAAATTATAGCTTATGAACTCACGATTCTAATGATATAAAATTCATGACCTAACTCTCAAAGATCAGGGAGAATTTTAATGGCCCTAATTTCTGACCTAAAATTTTCAGTATGTTCAACATCCAAATACTCTTAGCTCAGTTAATATAAATGGAATCTACGCATATGTACAACTTAAGCATGTTGAGGACTACATTTTTGCTTCACAAACCTAAGCTTAATGATGCCTAAAGAGAGAGATAGAAACTTGACAAATACCTTGTTCAGTTCAGTTTGGATATGGCAATGTGGGAACTTTGAGTGAGGCCTGAAGGTCGTGTGAGCTTTCTTGAAGTTCCCTCAACCTTTCCCAATGCTCAGCTTGCCTCTTAAATGCCTGAATATCTTTGTAGAAGTCAACCTGCAAACTCAAAAAATGGAAATGGTGAAGCTTGAAACAGGGGTTACAGTAGCTAGACAAAGGCCTGGATAGTTTAGGTAGTAGGTATGGAATGTGTTTGAAGTGATTCAAAGCAAAACGCACGAGCCAATAATGATTTTGCCAAGGTTCTGCAGATGATGCTCTGTTTGGGTAGAAAAATGGGATTTTTGTGCTTTGGAGTGTTTGAGCTGTTGGAAATTCGTGTTTCTTGCTTGTTACAATGTTCTGAGGTTGTTCCAAATGATACAAAGTCTTGCCTTTATCAGATACACAAGCTTACTTGACTTTTTGCAAGTTTGCTTGTTTTTGAAGAAAAGGTGAAGTGACAAAGCCAAAGGCCTGTACAGGCTAACTTAAGGCCTGATGAGAGTTGGTGTACTTTGCCTGAAGTTTTGGATCTTGTTTGCAACCAAAGATCAGGTCCATGGCTCAAGAAATACAAAATTGCAAAAAGCATGCTTTATCAAAATGGTATTATGCACTTTATGCCATTTTTGGATTAATTCAATGTACAAAGCTTCAAAGATCAAGATAAGACCATTATCCATTGTTTTTGAATTAAATTATGAAGTGTATAAAGGATTAGGACCTGTAAAACCAAGTACAAGCATGTTTGAAACTGATTTGCAACTTGTAACATTGTGAAAATGCCTTGGACAAAAAGTGACAAATTGCCATTTTCATTTCTTCGATTCTCCCTAACCATAAATGATCTTGGAGAGTTCTTTGACATTTTGGAAAGCTTGTAACATGATATAAAATCTATCTCTGAAATGAATTTTGAGATACCTCTTGGAACTAGGTGAAAAATTGCCATGAAGTTAGGTAAAAAATCTGCCTAAACTAGGGCAAATTTTCACTAAGTTAAAAAGTTTATGGACCCCTATTCACAAAATCATAACTTGAGATCCAAGCATCTTTTGGGAAAACTTTGTGAATCAAAGTTTTAGATTTCACGGAGGCATACAACTTTCATGTTGGAAGTTTTCTTTAAATCCAATTGCATCATGGTGAAAAAGTTAGGAAAAGTTGGGAAAAAATAAGAATTTTTCAACACTTAGAAAATTTCTAAGTTATGAAAAATTTCAAACTTAAACCCAAATTTCCAAATTTAAGTTTCTTGGTGAACAAGCTTCATGTTTTGACACATATTGATGAAATATGACCCTTGGCACTTGATTTTGACCAAAAAGTCAAAGTTTGACTTTTCAATGTACAGTTGATTTTTGATCAGTTGACTGGAAAATTCATCTGTCAATCCAATGCATTTGAGATCTTTTGAACCTTGTGATTAGGTCAAGGTGATACTATTGATTCCTTGAAATCATGCTTGAACCCAATTGGTCATTGGCTAGGTTAAAAATCAGAAATTGCCCTTTCTCAATCAAAACCCTAATTTTGACCATTTTGCCCTTTTGATGATCTGATCAAATTTCTTGAGGAGTTGTGGTCCAAACTTGATCAAATGGTTAATATGAGTCTATAATGTTGATGTGAATAAAAATTATGAAGTTTGACTATAAATTGGCCATGGTTGACTTTTTCCCCAATACAGTTGATTTTTAGGTCAACTGTCCAATTGACTGGTCCAAAATGTGATTCAAGGCTTGAAACTTGGTAAGAGCAATCTTAGAGGTCCAGCATGAAGTATGAAAGTCACATGAGGCATTGAAAGTCCAAAAATCCCTGTGCAAACTCAAACCCTAATTTCAGGTCATCAGTGCAAGATGAGGTCTTGAACTGAGCAAACCCTAATCTGGTCTTGAGTCCAAGAAGTCTCGTGAGGAGAATCTTGATAAAATGAGAGGCCAAATTTTGGGGTACAACAGACAGGTTCGAGAATGCTGATAACAACCGGCTTCCATAGTGGACCAATAATATCCATCCCGTAGGATTTTCTTCGCCATGGTATGTCCACTGGAATGAGTTCCGAAGGTACCTTCATGTAACTCTACCGTGATCCTTTCTGCCTCGCTCTTGTCCATGCACCACGGTAAGGTCGAATCATGGTTACCCTTGTAAAGGATCCCATTACTGATGAAGAACTTTGCAGCAAACCTTCTCAGAAACTTCTTATCATTAACAGATGCACCCTCAGGGTACTCTTGAGTCTCAAGATACCTCTTTACCTCGTGGAACCAGGGTTTATCTGCTACCTCTTCAGTCTCGATGTCACAACAATGTGCAGGTTCTTCCAACCTCTCTATGGTAATCTGGGTAGCTTCATTGTCCCACCTGATTTTGAACATAGAAGACATAGTAGCTAGCGCGTCCGCCAGTTGATTCTCTTCTCGTGGGACAAGTTCAAAGGTTATCTCCTCAAAGTGTGGGAGCAATATCAGTACATACTCTTTTTAAGGAATAAGATTCGAGTGCTTCGTATCCCACTCGCCTTTGATGTGACTGATCACTAGAGCAGAATCTCCGAATACACTAAAGAACTTAATCCTCAGGTCAATAGCAGCTCGAAGACCCATGATACATGCTTCATACTCTGTCGTATTGTTGGTGCAGTTAAAACATAATCAGGCGGTGAATGGAGTATGACAACCCTCAGGAGATATGATCACAGCGCCAATGCCATTACCCAACACATTTGATGCTCCATCAAAATACATAGACCATCGGGATGCTTTCTCAGGAAAATGTCGCGGTAAGCAAGAGTCGCCACCGACTTTTATTTTATCCAATCAGGAAAAGGAAAAAGAATAGCAAAAACCTTTTTCGAGATGTTTCTGTGTACGGGGGGTAGATTATATAAAGGGAAGGTGTTAGCACCCTTTTTATCTGTAGTTTTCTACAGGCTCTTAGGTACTTGCTCAATTTGAAATTGCTTGTGTGTGCTTGTTTTGAAAAGTTTTGTTTTACTTCGTTTTAACCCTTGTTTCTGTCCTCAAGAGTGTTACGAAGTGTTTTTGAAAACTTTGTTCGAAAAAAAGTGTTTGGTGTGAAAAAGTTTGATTTGAGCAAGTACCTACTAGCATCTACTTACTCGGAAAAGGATTGTTTCTATTCTTGTTTCCTTTAGACAACACTATCATACTATTGAGAAATAGGTAGCACCATTGTTGGAGTTGTAAGGGTCAATTCAGAAGGGACGTACGATAACTAAAGCAATGTTAGGACGTCTTAGTAATAACCCTAAAGTCTTAAGATCATATTCGAGGCAACATTTCCGAGGCAACATTTCCGAACAGGACATTTGATCTTTGTTTAGACAGGAGGGCCACCACTAAGACACCCTATACTTTAACGACCGCTTACCGAAGGCAACCGAAGTGAGAGTATACCCTAAGAGTGCGCATGTGCGAGTGATTTGATTTCAGTTATTATCTTTGCATATTAGGGTTTTCTAGCCATTTTAAATTATCATACAATCTTGTCATACAATCCTATTAACATACATCTAAACAGTTAATATTTGTGAGAATTAAAATGCGAGAAATAAAAACCTACGCTATTACAAGGCTTCGGGGTAGGGATTAATTACATAGCCAAAAAACCCGTAAAACGATAAAAGAAAAAATCCTAGATTAAACTATTACATACCATGAGCAGTTACATTAATATTGTAAAAATAGTAAACGCGCGCGAAGAATCGAGAACGAGAGATTTAGGGTTTTGACCCCAACTACCTATTTGCAATTTAAAGAACAATCATTTTTTGTTGTTTTTGATTATTTTAAGAAAATAAGGTTCAATTGAATAAAAATAATCTAATTACTAATTAATTTAAATTTAGAAAAGTAATTAAATTAACCTATTTTTGTATTTTTTATTTTGAGAAAGAAATAAAAATTAAGTCAAAAGCAAACCCTAATTTTCCTAATTGATTTTAATTATATACAAAAAGTTAGAATTACCCTAAATTAAATTTAAACTAATATTAAATTAAATTAGATAAAATAAAATAATAAAAAAACCTAATTCTAAATTTGTGAGACTTGATTTTATGATTTTTTTGTGAAAAAGAAATTAATTGTGGTTAAAAAATAACTAAACTAATTAAATAAATAAATGAAAGAAATAGAAAAGAAAAAAAGAATGGACCTGTGATAAATAGCAAAGGAGGGGTGCTGTTTGCAATTTTCTGGGCCCAACTGCTGATGGCCCCATTGACTTTGCCAATCCCATGTGCTTGCTTGGCTGGGCATATGGTGGACCCCCAGGGATAAGGCATTGGATCTGCAACCTTGATGATCTGATGATGGGATATTGATGATGCATGGTAGACTTGTGGGACACTAGTACACCTGAATATGTGAGAAAAAAATAATATGAAACCAAGGTTGGGACTTGGGGATCGAACCCAGGCCCCTAAGCATTCCCCCACTACACGCTTGTCAGCTGAGCTGGTTGTATTAGTTGTACAAATAACAACAAACAAACATTATATGATAAAACAAATGGTTAAACTCAAACAACGCGCAAAATTCAAAACTGGCCATTCACCACCTGCCACACCATCGTCTTCTTTGTTGCCTCCGTCATTTTAGACAAAAGACCTTTACCTACGGACACCAGGCGTAGGTACAACCCTTGTCCATTCCAAAATCATGTACATGTTTGATAAATCACAACCAATGGTACCAATCAACTCGTTGCAACCTCACGAGCATCATGGTACCATTATTAATGGCCAATTGTTCCTGTATGAAAAATCCCTAAAAATGAACCATGAACCCTAGCCATGGCGTCTTGGTATTCAGTCAATAAAAATGCAATTAAATAGAACCATTAGCTTGCAAACATCTCAAGGGTTATGAATATACCAATAAAACATGCTAAATATGCCAGAATTATGATATTCAAATTCAAGAAAAGAGATGAACCGTGTGACTCTTACAGTGTGATTCTGAACGTGGGGAATCTTGTTAATGGTTGCAATACGATCCAGGGATATCCAGCAAACGATTGGGAAGGTTAGAATGCCTTGAGATGGCCTGAAACCTGGAAATTGATTTGCAACTTTTTCTTTAATTTTTGAAACTGGTTCTTTCTCTTTTCACGCCTCCAACATCTTTGTTTTTGATCTTCTCTCGTCCCTTATGTATCCAAGAATGTATTAGGGTTACAAACTTGTATCAAATCTCTCCAATTATGATTATTGATTCATGATTTGATCCTTGTGCAAAATCTTTCCAAATCAAGCAAGTCCAATATTTTTGTGTCCATTTTGAACCTTACACGATTTGATCTTGTTTCCAGCTGTGTAATGGACCTAAACATGCACAAAATATCAAGATTTGATTAGTTTTTGATATTTTCATTATTTTATTTTGATATTATTTGATTTAAATGAAATAAAATCGAAATAAATGACAAAAATAAAAGAATGACAAGTGGAAGGGATCATGGGTCGTGAGTCACATTACAAACTTAGTGCAAGCATAAAAAGTTGTGCCCATTTGACAAAATATGCAATTTTGGCCACATTTGACTTTTGGCAATTTTGCAAAAAAAGGTCAACTTGACCAATGCATAACTCCCTCAATTTTGACCCTAGAGATGTTTTCTTGGAATTTTTAGAAAGCTTAAGATGTCCTCTAAGCAACCCTTTTGTCTCATCTCAATTTAGTTTTCCATGTTTATGTATGAAGCTTTGACCCAAAAGGTATTTTTGTTGACTTTCCAAAATGACCTATAATGTCCAAATTCATATCTTCTTGTGAGTGCATATTTTGAACTTGGGAGATGAAGATGAATTGTAGGTAATTACATCCTCTTCAAAATGAGCTTTGGATGGGTCATTTTTTATAAAGTATGAGAAAGTTATGCTTGGTCAAAGTTGAGTTGACTTTTCCTACAAAACCCTAATTTAGCAACTTTTGGGTTTTGATGAATTGTGAGCAATCCTTGAGGAATCATGATCAACCCTTGATCAAATGATGAATAATACTTAAAAATGAGAATGTTGACCAAAAATATTGAAGTTTGACTGTATGTGGGACACAATTGACTTTTGCCCTAGCATAGTCGATTTTCAGGCCTTTGAGCAATTGAATGAGCAAACTTCCTCTGCAAGGCTTGAAACTTGACATGGATGATTTTAAGAACATATTAGGACAATGGTGAGCATTTGGGACCCTTTGGTCTCAAGCATCTTAATGCAAAATGAAACCCTAATTTGAGGTAGACTGTCTTAGGAGAGAGTTTGTTTGGTCAACTCTTGGACTTCCTTGATCAATTTGAGGACCTCAATTGAAATGTATTGAGAAATATGGGAGGGAAAATTTTGGGATACAACAGCTGCCCATGTTCAATCTTCTTAATCCTGAGGATGTAGATTGGCTTGTCTGCCTTTCGTGATCTGAAGGTTGAAGATGATTGAACACTAGAGT
Source organism: Vicia faba (assembly GCA_948472305.1). Lineage (NCBI taxonomy): Eukaryota > Viridiplantae > Streptophyta > Magnoliopsida > Fabales > Fabaceae > Vicia > Vicia faba. The sequence continues at coordinate 597,524,006 of OX451737.1, forward strand.
GCCCAAAAATTTGCACTCGCATGAAGTGGTAATTGTCTTGTGATATCGGGAATGGGCTTATAGATGCCATTTGGAAGTCAATGACGGAAGATGGGCTTAAAGATTCCATCAGAAGAAGTTTCGATCACATAAGAGATTCCTTTGCGAGAGCCCGTATACCTGTTGTTGAGGAGGATTTCGCTGGGGAATGCTGGTCTCTGTCTTGAGATAAATAGAATTTTAGGAACTTCAGTCGTCTGTTATTCTATTGGGGAATCATCTCTTAGTCGAGGAGGTAAAAATGAACTGCTATCTGGTCGTGCTTCAGGCTTTGCAGCGATTGCTAAAGATAATAAGACTACTGTTATTTGGTCGTGCTCCAGGTTTTACAGTGACTTACTGGGGAGATGAGATTAAACTTGCTATCTGGTCGTCTTCCAGGCTTTGCAATTTCTCAATTCTTATCTGGTCGTGATCCAGGCTTCAGAAGGAATCAAGTGGCTATCAAGTCGCATCCGGGCTTCAACTTGAGTTTAAGGCATACTAATATCCGGTCGATTTCCGAGCTTCATAGTAATTGGCCGAGTAAACTGCTATTTGGTCGAATTCCAAGCTTCGCAGTACCTTATACTGTTATTTGGTCGTGTCACAGGCGTCAGTGTCTTTTGCCGTTATATGGTCGTGATCCAGTCTTCACAGTGTCTTATACCATTATCTGGCCGATTCCAGGCTTCATGGTATCTTTTATTGCTATCTGGTCGATTTCCAGGCTTCACAATAACTTGCTGAAGGTTAAGCTGTTTTCTTGTCGATTTCCGGGCTTCATAGCTTGTATTTAAGATATACCACTATCTGGTCGATTCCAGGCTTCGTAGTATTTTGGAGAAATCAAGATATTATCCGGTCGATTTCCGGGCTTCATAGCTTGAACTGGAATAGAAATCTTCGTATCGATTTGACTGAACCAGAGAAAACTTATGGGAACTTGATTGTATCTTTCCCTAAAAGGTAAAAAGTTAGTCATATCTAACGTCATGATGTATGAAATGTATTGATTAATGATGTTCTCAAAATAAATGAGATTATGCTGTATTATGCATATGCGCATGCCATGATGTATGGATATGCAATGTTATTATGATATTCTCTGGCTGGGGAGAATAAATCCTGGACTGCTATTAGAGGGTATAAGGAGTTGAGTTCTTCGTTCTTGCTGGGGATAGTGACTGAAGATGATTAGCTGGAGACTTGCGTTTGTTCTGCTTGAGAACATTCCGCCGGGAGATACTCTGTTTGAGAATAACCCTTGTGGGAGAATGACTTTGTGGGGAAGAGAGATACTTTGTTGGACGATCTGCTGATTTGGAGAAATAAACTCAGCTGGTGGTGAACTTTTATTGCTGATGACAGATAAACTCTGCTTGGGGAGAAATTTGCAGACTCATTCGCGATTATGAACCTTGGCTGGGTAGAGCTAACATCAATGTCTTTGGACACTTCCTACTCTGCGGGGAGTGTATGTACCTTTAGTCATATTCTAAAGCTGGCTCTATCCCTGTACCTGGTGGGTAGGGCAACTGTAAGGTTTGGGCACTTCTTGTTTGCCCCTGTTCCTGGAATTACGAGTAATTGTCTTTTGTTTCTTATGTAAATATTTATAAGCAGCAATTATTTTTAAATGCATATATCAAAAATGAATGATTGGACATTCTTGCAAAACAAAACAGAAAAAGAAAAAAAAGTTGAATTTTGTAAAATTTAATTGTATTGATTTTAAAGTTGGCCTGTAACAGGCATTTTGTACAAGAGGATGACGTCCTAGTAAGAGAACGACGCCGAGGGAACAGAATTTATACAATTTGTGTAAAAGAAAGAAAAACAGCTATGTGAAACAATCCCACTGGGTTCCAACTCTGCTATTGCCTTTATATCTTTAAGCGTCTCATCACTTTGCTACTTGGTCGAAGGTAGATCAGATTGATTAGCGCCATCCGAGCTTGATAGTCAATACGGAAGTCTGCTCGCAAGATGATCCAATGAGACATAGTCTTACGCCTTGATCCCTAATTTTTGCCTGAACCGCCCTTTCGGGTTTTTAGTCCACCGGGATACCCTTTTTTGCCCAAGCCGCCTTTTCAGGTTTTCGACTTGCCGGGTGTACAGTTTTTTTCATTTTCATCCCTTACTTTTGCCCGAACCCTTTTGGTTCGCCGGGAAGCCCTTATTTTTGCCTAGGCCAGTCGACCGAGCGGGTCTTTGATTAGGCGTAGTATTTTTTCACTATGTCTGCATTGACGGGATGAGGAAGGTCGTCACCATCCATGGTGGTTAGAATCATAGCTCCTCCCGAGAAAATATTCTTAACCACAAATGGCCCTTCGTACGTGGGGGTCCATTTGCCCCTGGGATCACCTTGTGGCAGTATGATGCATTTGATCACTAGATCCCCGACTTGATATTCTTGACGTCTCACTTTCTTGTTAAAAGCCTTGATCATTTGCTTTTGATATGTCTGACCATGACAAATAGCAGCAAGTCTCTTTTCATCAATTAGATTCAGCTGATCAAGTCGGGTCTGGATCCAGTCGTCTTCTCTCAAACCCGCATCCTTCATAATCCGGAGATAAGGTATCTCGACTTCAATGGGTAGGACTGCCTCCATGTCGTACACCAAAGAGTAGGGTGTTTCCCCTGTCAATGTCCGTGCTGAGGTACGGTACCCATGAAGAGCGAATGGTAACATCTCGTGCCAATCTTTGTACGTCATCATCATCTTCTGCACAATCTTCTTGATGTTCTTGTTAGCTGCTTCAACTGCCCCATTCATCTTCGGCCGGTAGGGAAAAGAGTTATGATGTTGTATCTTAAACTGTTTATAGAGCTCGATGATCATCGTATTGTTGATATTTGTACCATTGCCTGTAATGATCCTCTCTGGTACACCGTATCGATAGATCAAATTGTTTTGGATAAACTACGCCACAGCGTTCTTGGTTACTGTAGCAAAGGAAGCTTCCTCAACCCACTTCATGATATAATCAATTTCTACCAGAATGAAGCGATGCCCGTTGGACGCAGTAGGTCTGATCTCACCTATCATGTCGATACCCCATATTGCGAAAGGCCAAGGAGCTGTCAAAACATTCAGAGGAACTGGAGGTACATGCACCTTATCAGCATAGACTTGGCACTTATGACAGGTTCGAGAATGCTGATAACAATTGACTTCCATAGTGGACCAATAATATCCAGCCCGTAGGATTTTCTTCGCCATGGTATGTCCACTGGAATGAGTTTCGAAGGTACCTTCATGTAACTCTGCCATGATCCTTTCTGCCTCGCTCTTGTCCATGCACCACAGTAAGGTCGAATCATGGTTACACTTGTAAGGGATCCCATTACTGATGAAAAACGTTGCAGCAAACCTTCTCAGAAACTTCTTATCATTAACAGATGCACCATCGGGGTACTCTTGAGTCTCAAGATACCTTTTTACCTCATGGAACCAGGGTTTATCTGCTACCTCTTCAGTCTCGATGTCACAGCAATGTGCAGGTTCGTCCAACCTCTCGATGGTAATCTGGGGAGCTTCATTGTCCCACCTGACTTTGAACATAGAAGACATAGTAGCTAGCACGTCCGCCAGTTGATTCTCTTCTCATGGGACATGTTCAAAGGTTATCTCCTCAAATTGTGGGAGCAATGTCAGTACATACTCTTTGTAAGGAATAAGATTCGGGTTCTTCGTATCCCACTCGCCTTTGATCTGACTGATCACTAGAGAAGAATCTCCGAATACACTCAAGAACTTAATCCTCAGGTCAATAGCAGCTCGAAGACCCAGGATACATGCTTCATACTCCGCCATATTGTTGGTGCAGTTAAAACATAATCGGGCTGTGAATGGAGTATGACAGCCCTCAGGAGATATGATCACAGTGCCAATGTCATTACCCAACGCGTTTGATGCTCCATCAAAATACATAGGCCATTGGGATCCTTCCTCAGGTCCTTCATCCGGTCCAGGTTCTTCATAGTCGGTCACCAACATGATGTTCTCATCCGGGAACTCGAAATTCATGGATTGGTAGTCATCCACGGCCTGATGCGCCAAATGCTTTGCCAATACACTCCCCTTGATTGCTTTTTGGGTTGTATATTGGATGTCATACTCGGTTAAGATCATCTGCCATCTCGCTATTCTTCCGGACAAAGCAGGCTTTTCGAAGATATACTTGATTGGATCCATCTTTGATATCAATAGGGTAGTGTGAGTCAGCATATACTGTCTCAGTCGGCGAGCAACCCATGCCAAAGTGCAGCAAGTTTTCTCGAGCAACGAGTATCGGGTCTCATAGTCAGTAAACTTTTTGCTAAGGTAGTAAATAACATGCTCTTTTCGGCCAGACTCATCATGCTGCCCCAACACACACCCCATTGAATTATCCAGTACTGTCAAGTATAAGATCAAAGGTCTTTCTTCAACTGGAGGCATCAGAATAGGTGGTTCTTGAAGATATTCTTTGATCCTTTCGAAAGCGGTCTGACATTCATCATTCCATTTTACCACTTGATATTTCTTCAGCAGCTTGAAGATTGGCTCACAAGTCGCGGTCAGGTGGGAAATGAACCTGGCGATGTAATTCAGACGTCCCAAAAAGCCTCTAACTTCCTTTTCTATGCAGGGAGCCGACATCTACTATATGGATTTTACCTTGGCAGGGTCCACCTGAATACCTTTATCACTGACGACGAAACCTAGCAGCTTACCAGACCTTATCCCGAAGGTACACTTGTTCGGGTTCAACCTTAGCTTATACGTCTTCAACCTATCAAACAATTTCTGGAGATGGTCAAGGTGTTCTTCCTCAGTATGGGACCTTGCGATCATGTCATCAACATAAACCTCAATATCATGGTGAATCATGTCGTGGAACAAAGCGACCATGGTGCGCTAATAGGTTGCCCCAACATTCTTCAACCCGAAAGGCATTACCTTGTAACAAAAGGCGCCCCACTGTATAACGAAGTTTGTCTTCTCCATGTCTTTAGGAGCCATCTTGATCTGGTTGTAACCAGAGAAACCATCCATGAAGGAGAAGATCTTATACTGTGCGGTGTTGTCGACCAGAACATCAATGTGAGAAAGTGGGAAATCATCCTTGGGGCTTGCCCTATTAAGATCTCTATAGTCCACACACATCCGTACCTTACCATCTTTCTTAGGCACCAGAACAACGTTGGCAACCCACTATGGATAAGAAGTGACAGCTGAAAATCCAGCGTCGAACTGTTTCATGACCTCAGCTTTGATTTTCTCAAACATCTCAGGGCGCATACGACGAACCTTCTGCTTTACCGGAGGATAATCTTCTTTAGTCGGCAGGCGGTGTACCACAATATCAATGTCCAAACCAGGCATATATTCATAAGACAAGCGAAGATCTCAACATAGTCGCGTAGCATCTATATCAACCGTTGTTTGACACTAGGCTCCAGATTCACACCTATCTTAACTTCTTTCCTGTCTTCCTCTGTACACAAATTCACTGATTCAATTGGATCCTCATGAGGCTGTATGGCCCTTTCTTCATGTAGTAACAGTCTAGTAAGTTCTCCAGGCACCGCACAATCATCCTCACCTTCGTCCTCGACTTGGTTGATCGGATTTTCAAAGTCATAATTGGCAGTAGCAGAGTCGTTATCAATGGGATCCAGAGTGGATATGATATACATTATGATTTGTGAGTGTGTGTAAGAGAATATCTGTTTCGATAAAGTGAGAGACAAAAGAAAAACAAGGAGCGAAAAATTTGTAATGCAAGAAACGTCCAATGCTTTATTAATGATATATGAAAATGACAAATAATAAGCCCTCACAAGCAAAGCCAAGGTGCCCCGGGCAAGGCACCAGGCCGTAAAGTTTCAAACTGTCTGTTACAACTCTTAAAACAAAAGTCAATTACTGTGGAATAAAAGAAACAGGTATGAAGTCCTTCGCCGTCCAATTGTTCAATCCACCATTGGTTGTAGGGTAGATCCATCCGTCGATGTCTGAGTCTTCTTCACCATCTTCTATTGCATTAACTCCCTGATTACTGATATGCAGAGGAGGTCTTCTAATTCGTGCGCGCCTAACAACCCTTTGATCCCCTGTAGTAAAGCCCAAACAAAATTTGTCAGTTTTATGCGCGAAATCAGGGAGCTGACCCCAATTTGTACACCCACCTTCTTTAATTACAGCCCTGACATCCTTGAGGGACGCCATCTTCATCAGAGGTTTGTCGGTAGCAGCTTCAGTTTACGCCAAAGTCTGGGGGACCTCTTCAAAGTTCTGACAAGAGGTTTCGATGAATTCCCCATCCATCTCCATGTAGCGAAAGGAATTGAGATGACTCACCATGTACTCCTCTTCACCTCGTACCGTGACAATCTTCCCCTTTACCGGATATTTCAACATTTGGTGGAGCGTGGAAGTTACTGCCCCAGCCTTATGAATCCAAGGGCGACCCAACAAGCAAGAATATGATGGTCTGATATTCATCACATAGAAAGTGGACCCAAAGGTCTGAGAACCCACCTTGACAGGGATGTCCACCTCCCCGTGCACCATTCTTTTTGACCCGTCGAAAGCTCTGACCACAATATTTCTCGGCTTTAGAATCAAACCTTCATAGTCCAGACGGTCTAACGCTTTCTTTGGAAAAACATTCAATGAGGACCCACTATCCACCAGTACATGGGCCATAGTAGTGCCCCTGCACTCGATCGAGACGTGCAAAGCGTTATTATGATTTCTTCCTTTAGTAGTCAGATTTGCATCTGAGAAACCCAACCCATTGTCGGCAGTCAAACTAGCTACGCAGTCTTTGAATTGATCGACTGAAGTTTCCTACGGCACATGCGCAGTCTTGAGGAATGCAATTAGAGCCTTCGCATGGGCTTCAGAACATAATAACAAGGACAACATGGAGATTTTTGACGGGGTCTTCCCCAGCTGCTCGACTATGTTGTAATCGCTCTTCTTGATAATCTTCATAATTTCTTCTATCTCTTGTTTCGAGGTTTCTACAATGATCTTCTTAGGTGCCTCCGCCCGGACCAGCTCACCTGTGATTTCTTTGCCCCGAGTGCCAGATGGCTCGGCGACAGGGGTGATAACTAGAATAGGAACTGGGATAGTAGCTGATGTACTAGCAGGTGAGATGACAACAGGTTTGTGAACAGTCGGAGGGGAAATCTCAGGAGAAAAGAGTCTTCCACTTCTAGTGACCTTGCTAGCCCCCACAATATTGCTGATATCCATATCAGCTTCCTTACTTTTTAAGTCTTGCTTAACTCCATGGTAATACACATCAGCACCATAGTGCCAAGGGACAACCTTATCTGAAGTGTATGGGATAGGACCAGGGACAGTAATTATTAACGGAGGAATTCTTGGGACGAATGTAATTCTAATAGTTTTTCTCGAGGAAACCTTGGAAGGATTGGCGGAAATGGTTATGATTGCAACATCTTCAATTGGAACCAACGAAATCATAGTCTTTTCGAACAGGATCTCTTTGTTATCCATCAGGCGCTGAACACCTGATTCAGTAAGTGGCATCCAGCAGGAAGAATTGAGCACGTGTGGAAACCTTCACCACAGCCCGGAAATAAACCGGCCAACAACAAATTCTTCTTAACTGTCATCAAAGGAGTAACAATTTCTTCCACACAGGTCACAAATAAATCACTGTCTACAACATTTACTCCATGACCATGTTTGGGCATGGGAGCAGTTATGACGTTGGGCTTCTCCGGAGCGTCAAACTCAATCTCTTTGGCTTCGATCAAGTCTTGCACCTTGTTTTTCAAGGCCCAACAGTTGTTTGTACCATGACTTGGACTTTCAGAGTGATAGGCGCAACGGGCATTCAGGTTATAGTGGGGAGAAGTGGTGTTGGGGTTCTCCGGGGCTTCCCTCAGAGTTACCAAGTTGGTCTTCAATAATTGTGGTAGAATTTGAGACAAGGTCATATTGAGCCGAGTGTACTGTCTCTGTGGTCTTTCCACCCTTTGTTGATTGTTGCATTGTGGAGCAACTGTGGGTCTTGATATACTACCGCATTTACTGCTTGACGGTGTTCAGGTCTGCTTTGGCCCCTCGGGCCGTAGACTGCACTAGCTTCTTTCTTACTGATGAAAGGCTTCTTCACTTCACTTGATGAAGTATCTTTCTGTATCTTACCACTTCGGATACCAACTTCTACTCTCTCTCCAGTCAAAATCAACTCAGTAAACCCATATGACGAACTGCCGATCAGATGGTTGAAAAATGGACCAGATAGCGTCCCTAGAAACATGTTAACCAACTCCCTGTCAGACAAAGGGGGTTGGACTCTTCCATCCAAGTCTCTCCACTTTTGAGCATAGTCCTTAAAACCATCACTTGCACCCATTGACATACCCTGAAGCTGAGTACAAGTAGGAGCATGGTCGGCGTTATACTGATACTGCCTGTAAAAAGCAGCATCAAGGTCTTCCCAGTTTCAGACATTGGCTCCTTCCAATTGATAAAACCATTCAAGCTGATTCCCTAACAGAATATCTTGAAAGAAATGCACCCACAAATTTTTATCAACAGTGTGGGGTTGGATTTTCCTGACGTACGAGCAGAGATGGAGTTTTGGACAAGATACTCCATCGTACTTGGCAAAAACAGGAGCTTTAAACTTATGAGGGATCACCACTCCAGATACCAGTCCCAGTTCTCCGAAATCCAAACCAAGGATCTTCTGAATCTCCATAGCACTCAACCGGTATTCTAACTGCTTGTATCGATCCTCAGCAGGAGGATATTGCTCATCATCATAATCCGTATCATTATCAGAGATTACAAGACTGGGGCCCTTTTCTTCTTCTTGGTTCTCCCCTTCCCTGGATGAAGAAGTCAGATCAGCTTGCTGTTTCAACCTATCCCCAAACCTTTTGCCCATATTCAGAAGAACGACCTTCTTCTTCTTCTTCTTCTTCTTCTTCTCTTTCAGGATGAGAGTCTTCAAATCCTCCTGCCTTTTATCCAAGTCCAAGAACATCTGTTGGAATTGGGCATTCTGTGCTTGAAGATCTTTGATGGCTTGATCAGAAGACATTTATGCTGAAATAAACATCGAAGAAGATGAGAAACATGTAATGGTACCTATAATGATGTGCATGATAATGGGATGCGTATGTAATGATTACAAAGACTTTGGGAGATTTAAATTTGCAAAGCAAAAATAAACAAACTTTATTAGATTAACTTGTAAAAAGGTTCAACAATGCCTTTAAGGCATTACAAAGAAGTAAATGGAAAATAAATCTAAACTAGAAAAAGCAAAAAGCAAAAGTCCCACGGATGCTTCCTCTTTGTGCTGCCGTAGTCATTGATCACTCTTTCTTCCTCGAGCTGCCTGGTGAGCTTCAAAATCTTCCTTTCCTTCTCATGGTACTTCTCCTGGTAAGTATCCCTTTCCTCTTTCAGCTGAATCCAAGACCTCTACAATGCCTCGGGATCAGTGGGCATGTAAGGATAAAGAACTGTGTAAGGAATGACTTCTTCATTAGTGGGCTCCACAATCACTGGCAATACGGCTTCATAAGGCATCCCAAGCTTCTGGGCACGAGCTCAGACCCATTGGAGGTAAGGTTGCATAGGAAGGGAAGTCTTTGGTCCCAGCTCTTGGGGGTCAGATCTGTTCACCATGCCCCAAGCTCGTATAAACCTCCGGCGATGCTCCTCAGTGTCTTTCTTGTAGTCAAATGCAATATCCTCAAGAAGTAGATCATGGGGACCATCTCTCCGAGAACGACCAAATTGTCGCAAATCTAGACAAGGATTATAGGTTATACCCCTTCTGATTCCGAGCAACGGGACATTAGGGTATCCCCCACAACGATCAATGACAGCAGTGTCCTCCATAGCCCGGGAACACCAAAGAATGTATGTATGGGCAAGTGACATTATCCTATAGGACCAACCCAAACCTTCTTCGTTCTTCAGCACAGACTTAGGGAGGTGCGAAATAAACCACCTCGACAACAACAACATGAAACACATAAGAGTCCCTCTTCTTCGCACAGTACGAGTGTAGAGGGCATGCAAGATATCACCCAGTAGAGTAGGCACAGGATTGCGAGAAAGGAAAATCTTGACCGCGTTCACGTCTATAAAGGAATCTGGATTTGGGAAGAGAACCAAATCGTAGATAAGGAGAGCCAAGATATCTTCGAAAGCCTGAAAATCCAAATTATCCCAGAATAACTGAGCCTGATCTATCAGAAATTTGGCTAGGAAACCTTTGACCCCGCTTCGTGTTTCCCAATTGGATACTACATCAGCCCTTTTCAGGTGCAGAGCTAAGGCAATGTCGTCTGGTCTAGGAGTCTCTTCCATACCTGTGAAGGGAACCTGCTCAAGGATGGACACGCCCAATAAATGAGAGAACTCTTCCAAAGTGGGAACCAGCTGATAATTTGGAAAGGTGAAGCAATGATGCACATGATCGAAGAACTGGAAAAGTACACTTATCATCTGCTCATCAAACTTTGAGGTAACCAGGCTAAGAAGCTGACCATGTCTCTTAATGAACATAGAAGTCTCAGAAAATCTTGAGGCTAACTCTTTAAGTTGAACAGGTATTTGCACAAAGTTAACTCGGATGGTGTTTCTGCGTACAGAAGCAATAATTTGCAAAACAGAACAAAGATAAATTCCCTTGGTCTTTGAAATGGTTAGTGTAATGAAGTATGCATGCTATGTTATGATGCATGATGTCATGATAAAAAAAACAACAGGTATAGCAGATAACAGGCATGGCAAAGGAAAATAAGTCACACAAAAACCCTTAAGTTTAAGGCTTGCATGGGGTCTAAGGTATTACCCTCTTGAAGTTTAGTTGGTTTCAACTTGTCCTAGCAAAAGTAACAGGGTTCTAGAAGTTCTAAATATCACGGACCATCCTCCATCGGTCATGGTTTCAGCTCACGCAATCTTTTCTTGCGGCCGAAACTATCTCGAGAGTATGGTCTCAATGAGTGTAGCATCGAGTATCAACCAGTTCTCAGCTTTACACCGAGGCCGGCTATCTCACTACTTTTTAATGGCCAAGTTGGTCGATTAAAGGTTCTGAGGTCAGTTGATTCTTAACGACACACATAGCGGCTCTGTATTCTCCTCGTTTCTCCATAAGGGATACCGGTACCAACCAATGTGCCACATCAACGTAGCTACTGCTTCAACCGTATCGGTCTACGCCATACAGTTCCCTCACAGTTTATTGCTACTTACCTAAAAGGTGTCCCCAGATCCGGGTTAGGATCTATAGTAACTCCCAAGCAAAACCCTTAAAGGTAAAGTAACCAAAACAAAAAAGAGAAGCAAAAATGATGAACTAAATCCTAAGGTATACCCCACTTATAAATCCCCAGCAGAGTCGCCAGTTCTGTGATACGGTGGAAGAACCGACTTTTTGAAAAATGCTGGTTTGCGTTTTGCGTTTTATATTCGCAAAATGTCGCGGTAAGCAAGAGTCACCACCGACTTTTATTTTATCCAATCAGGAAAAGGAAAAAGAACAGAAAAACCTTTTTCGAGATGTTTCTGAGTACGGGGGGTAGATTATAGAAAGGGAAGGTGTTAGCACCCTTTCTATCCGTAGTTTTCTACGGGCTCTTAGGTACTTGCTCAATTTGAAATTGCTTATGTGTGCTTGTTTTGAAAAGTTTTGTTTTACTTCGTTTTAACCCTTGTTTCTGTCTTCAAGAGTGTTACGAAGTGTTTTTGAAAACTTTGTTTGAAAAAAAGTGTTTGGTGTGAAAAGGTTTGATTTGAGCAAGTACCTACTAGCATCTACTTACTTGGAAAAGGATTGTTTCTATTCTCGTTTCCTTTAGACAATGCTATCCTACTATTGAGAAATAGGTAGCACTGCCATTGGAGTTGTAAGGGTCAATTCGAAAGGGACGTACAATCACTAAAGCAATGTTAGGACGTATTACTAATATCCCTAAAGTCTTAAGATCATATTCGAGGCAACATTTCCGAGGCAACTTTTCCGAACGGGACATTTGATCTGTGTTTAGACAGGAGGGCCACCACTAAGACACCCTATACTTTAATGACCACTTACCGAAGGCAACCGAAGTGAGAGTATACCCTAAGAGTGCGCATGTGTGAGTGATTTGATTTCAGTTATTATCTTTGCACATTAGGGTTTTCTAGCCATTTTAAATTATCATGCAATCTTGTTATACAATCCTATTAACATACATCAAAACAGTTAATATTTGTGAGAATTAAAATGTGAGAAATAAAAACCTACGCTATTACAAGGCTTCGGGGTAGGGATTAATTACATAGCCAAAAAACCCGTAAAATGATAAAAGAAAAAATCCTAGATTAAACTATTACATACCATGAGCAGTTACATTAATATTGCAAAAATAGTAAACGCGCGCGAAGAATCGAGAACGGGAGATTTAGGGTTTTGACCCCAACTACCTATTTGCAATTTAAAGAAAAATCATTTTTTGTTGTTTTTGATTATTTTAAGAAAATAAGGTTCAATTGAATAAAAATAATCTAATTACTAATTAATTTAAATTTAGAAAAGTAATTAAATTAACCTATTTTTGTATTTTTTATTTTGAGAAAGAAATAAAAATTAAGTCAAAAGCAAACCCTAATTTTCCTAATTGATTTTAATTATATACAAAAAGTTAGAATTACCCTAAATTAAATTAAACTAATATTAAATTAAATTTGATAAAATAAAATAATAAAAAAACCTAATTCTAAATTTGTGAGACTTGATTTTATGATTTTTTTGTGAAAAAGAAATTAATTGTGGTTAAAAAATAACTAAACTAATTAAATAAATAAATGAAAGAGATAGAAAAGAAAAAAAGAATGGGCCTGTGGTAAATAGCAAAGAAGGGGTGCTGTTTGCAATTTTCTGGGCCCAGATGCTGATGACCCCATTGACTTTGCCAATCCCATGTGCTTGCTTGACTGGGTGTATGGTGGACCCTCAGGGATAAGGCGTTGGGTCTGCAGCCTTGATGATCTGATGATGGGATATTGATGATGCATCGTAGACTTGTGGGATACTAGTACACCTGAATATGTGAGAGAAAATAATATGAAACCAAGGTTGGGACCTGGGGATCAAACCCAAGCCCCTAAGCATTCTCCCATTGCACGCTTTCCAGCTGAGCTGGTGTTATTAGTTGTACAAATAACAACAAACAAATATTATATGATAAAATAAATGGTTAAACTCAAACAACGTGCAAAATTCAAAACTGGCCATTCACCACCTGCCACGCCATCATCTTCTTCGTTGCCTCCGTCGTTTTAGACAAAAGACCTTTACCTACGGACACCAGGCGTAGGTACAACCCTTGTCCATTCCAAAATCTTGTACATGTATGATAAATCACAACCAATTGTACCAATCAACTCGTTGCAAACTCACGAGTATCATGGTAACATTATTAATGGCCAATTGTTCCTATATGAAAAATCCCTAAAAATGAACCATGAACCCTAGCCATGGCGTCTTGGTTTAGATTAAATAAAAATGCAATTAAATAGAACCATTAGCTTGCAAACATCTCAAGGATTATGAATATACCAATAAAACATGCTAAATATGCCATAATTATGATATTCAAATTCAAGAAAAGAGATGAACCATGTGACTCTTACAGTGTGATTCTGAACATGGGGAAGCTTGTTAATGGTTGAAATACGATCCAGGGATGTCCAGCAAACGATTGGGAAGGTTAGAATGCATTGAGATTGCCTGAAACCTGGAAATTGATTTGCAACTTTTTCTTTAATTTTTGAAACTGGTTCTTTCTCTTTTCACGCCTCCAACCTCTTTGTTTTTGATTTGCTCTCGTCCCTTATGTATCCAAGAATGTATTAGGGTTACAAACTTGTATCAAATCTCTCCAATTATGATTATTGATTCATGATTTGATCCTTGTGCAAAATCTTTCCAAATCAATCAAGTCCAATCTTTTTGTGTCCGTTTTGAACCTTGCACGATTTGATCTTGTTTCCAGCTGTGTAATGGACCTAAACATGCACAAAATCTCAATATTTGATTAGTTTTTGATATTTTCATTATTTTATTTTGATTTTATTTGATTTAAATGAAATAAAATCAAAATAAATGACAAAAATAAAAGAATGACAAGTGGAAGGGATCATGGGTCGTGGGTCACATTACAAACTCAGTGCAAGCATAAAAAGTTGGGCCCATTTGACAAAATATGCAATTTTGGCCACATTTGACTTTTGGCAATTTTGCCAAAAAGGGTCAACTTGACCAATGCATAACTCCATCAATTTTGACCCTAGGGATGTGTTCTTTGACTTTTTAGAAATATTAAGATGTTATATAAGCAACCCTTTTGGTCTCATCTCAATTGAGTATTCCATGTTCATGTATGAAGCTTTGACCCAAAAGGTGTTTTTGTTGACTTTCCAAAATGACCTATAATATCCAAATTCATATCTTCTTGTGAGTGCATATTTTGAACTTGGGAGCTGAAGATGAATTGTATGGAATTACATCCTATTCAAAATGAGCTTTGGATGGGTCATTTTTGATAAGGTATGAGAAAGTTATGTTTGGTCAAAGTTGAGTTGACTTTTCCTACAAAACCCTAATTTAGCAACTTTTGGGTTTTGATGAATTGTGAGCAATCCTTGAGGAATCATGATCAACCCTTGATAAAATGATGAATAATACTTCAAAATGATAATTTTGACCAAAAATCTTGAAGTTTGACTGTATGTGGGACACAGTTGACTTTTGCCCTAGCACAGTCGATTTTCAGGCCTTTGAGCAATTGACTGAGCAAACTTCCTATGCGAGGCTTGAAACTTGACATGGATGATCTTTAGAACATATTAGGATAATGGTGAGCATTTGGGACCCTTTGGACTCTAGCATATTAATGCAAAATGAAACCCTAATTTGAGGTAGACTGTCTTAGGAGAGAGTTTGTCTGGTCAACTCTTGGACTTCCTTGAGCAATTTGAGGACCTCACTTGAAATGTATTGAGAAATATGGGAGGGAGAATTTTGGGGTACAACAACAGCATTAACTCCACGACCATGTTTAGGCATGGGAGCAGTTATGACATTTGGCTTCTCTGGAGCATCAAAATCTATTTCCTTGGCTTCAATCAAGTCTTGTACTTTGTTCCTCAGAGCCTAGCAGTCATTTGTATCGTGGCCAGGACTCTCAGAATGATAGGCACACCGGGAATTTGGATTATATCGGGGAGACGTAGTATTTGGATTCTTGGGAGCCTCTTTCAAGGTTTCCAAGTTAGATCTCAGCAGGTGAGGTAGCACTTCAGCCAATGTTATGTTGATGCGAGTAAACTGTCGTTGTGGTCTTTCCACTCTTTGTTGATTGTTGCATTGTGGAGTAACTGCAGGCCTAGGTATTATTACGACACTTACTGTCTGACGATGTTCAACCCTGTTTTGGCCCCTCAGGCTATAGACGGCACTGGCTTCTTTCTTACCAGCAAAAGGCTTCTTTAATGAACTTGAAGAGGTATCCTTCTGTATTTTTCCGCTTTAAATACCAGCTTCTACTCTTTCTCCAGTTAGGATCAGCTTGGTGAAACCAGTTGATGAGCTTCCCATCAAATGATTGAAAAATGGACCAGATAGCGTCCCCAGAAACATATCAACCAACTCCCTATCAGACAACGGGGGTTGAACTCTCCCAGCCAAGTCTCTCCATTTTTGTGCATAATCTTTAAATCCTTCACTTACACCCATGGAATACTCTGGAGTTGAGTACGAGTAGGAGCAAGGTCGGCATTATACTGATACTGCTTGTAGAAAGCAGCAACCAAATCTTCCCAGTTTCAGATATTTTCTCCCTCCAGCTGGTAGAACCATTCAAGCTGAGTCCCTGATAGACTATCTTGAAAGAAATGAACCCACAGATTTCTATCAGCGGTGTAGGGATGGATCTTTCTGACATAAGAACGAAGATGGAGTTTTGGGCAGGACACCCCATCATACTTAGCAAAAACTGGATCTTTGAACTTCTGCGGGATGACTACTCCTGATACCAATCCCAATTCTTCAAAATCTAGTCCAGGTATCCTCTGAACTTCCATGGCACTCAGACGGTCTTCCAACTGTTTGTATCTATCCTCAACAGGAAGATGTTGCTCATCATTGTAATCAGTATCATTGTCAGAAACTGCAGGACTGGGGTCCTTCTCTTATTCCTGATTATCCCCTTCCTTAGATGAAGAGGTCAAATCGACTTGTCGTTTCAACCGCTCTCCAAACCTTCTGCCCATATTCAGAATACCAGCAACCTTTTTCTTTTTCTTCTTCTCTTTCAGGATAAGGGCTTTCAGATCCTCCTGCCCTTTTGCCAGACTTATGAACATTTGTTGGAACTGGGCGTTCTGTGTCTGAAGGTCCTTGATGGTTTGCTCGGAAGACATTTCATGCTGAAATAAATAGAGAAGAAGATGAGAAACCTGTAATGGTACATGTAATGATGTGTATGATAATGGGATGCGCATGCAATGATTTCAAAGACTTTGGGAAATTTAAATTTGCAAACCAAAAATAAAACAAAGATTTTATTAGCTGATTTTAAAGTTCAAATGCCTTTTAGGCGTTATAATTAAAAATAAATCTAAAACTATAAAAGACATCAAAATTCCCATGGATGCTTCCTCTTTGTGCCGAGATAATCATTCCGTCCTTTTTCCTCATGAAGTTGCTTTGTGAGCTCTAAAACCTTCCTCTCCTGAACATGGAACTGATCCATGTAAGTATCCCGCTCCTTCATCAACTGAATCCAAGACCTCTATAATTCCCCAAGATCAATGGGCATGTAAGGATATAAAACCGTATAAGGAATACCTTCTTCAGTAGTGGGTTCCACAATCACTGGTAAAGCGGCCACATAGGGCATCATAAGCTTCTGGGCCCGAGCTCGTACCCATTGGAGGTAAGGTTCCATTGGAATGGAAGTTTTGGCCCCAAAGCCTTGGTTCCAGACCTGTTTACCATGCCCTAAGCTCGTATGAACCTCCGGCGATACTCATGAACATCATCCTCATAGTTGAATACAATGCCCTCGATAAGCAACTCATGGGGACCATCCCTTCGAGCGTAACCAAATTGTTGCAGAGCTAAACAAGGATTGTAGGTTATACCCCCTCTAATACCAAGCAATGGGACATTAGGGTACTCCCCGCAACGGTCAATAATAGCAGTGTTTTTCATAGCTCGAGAACACTAAAGAATATTCGTATGAGCGAGTGACATTATCCTTTGCGACCAACCCAAACCTTATTCATTCTTCAGTATGGACTTAGGGAGGTGAAAAATAAACCACCTCGACAGCAATGGCATGCAGCACATAAGAATCCCTCTTCTCTTCATGGTACGAGTATGGAGAGTGTGCAAAATATCTTCGAGCAATGTAGGCACATGATTGCGAGAGAGGAAGATCTTAATAGCATTCACATCTACGAATGAGTCCAGATTAGGGAATAGGACTAACCCATAGATTAGAAGAGCCAAGACCTCCTCAAAAGCCTAAAAATCCATATCATCCCAAAATAGCTGGGCCTTGTCTATCAGAAACTTAGCTAGAAAACCATTGACTCCGCTTCTTGTTTCCCAATTGGATACCACGTCGGCCCGTTTCAGATGCAGAGCTGAGGCAATGACTTCTGGCTTAGGAACTTCTTCTAGACCTGTGAAGGGCAACTGTTCAAGAATGGGTATATCTAACAGCTGAAAGAATTCTTCCAAGGTAGGTACCAACTGATAGTCTGGAAAGGTGAAGCAGTAGTGCTTGGGATCAAAGAACTGGAAGAGTACACTCATCACCTTTTCATCAAAGTTTGAAGTAACCAGGTTGAGAAGTCGACCATGTCTCTTAGTGAACGCAGAAGTTTCAGAAACCCTTGATGCTAGCTCTTTGAGTTGGGAAGGTATTTTCACAAAGCTGATTCAGATAGTGTTCCTGTGAACGAAAGCCATGATCTGCAAAACAGAACAAAGATAAATTCCCTTGGTCTTTTAAATGGTTAGTGCAATAAGAATGGATGTTATGATGTGTGATGCAGTGGGAGAACCAGGACGTTTTTTAAGGAATTGTTGGTTTGCGTTTTACGTTTGTGTTTGCAAAATGTCGCGGTAAGCAAGAGTCGCCACCGACTTTTATTTTATCCAACAAGGAAAGGAAAAAAAGCACAAAAAAATTCATTTTTCGAGATATTTCTGAGTACGGGGGTAGATTATAGAAAGGGAAGGTATTAGAACCCTTTCTATCCGTAGTTATCTACGGGATCTTAGGTACTTGCTCATCATTTTCAAAATTGCTTCTTTATGTTTGTGTGATTTGAAAAGTTTTTGTTTTGACTTCGATTTAACTCTTGCTTCAGTCTTCAAGAGTGTAATGAAGTGTTTTTGAAAACTTTGTTTGTAAAGGAGTGTAAGTGGAAAAAAAGTTTGTTTTGGATTGAGCAAGTACTTAAGAACTAACCTACCTACTCGAAAAAAGAATCGTTCTATGTTTGTTTCCTTTAGATAGCGCTATCCCACTATTAGTGAGTAGGTAGCACCGTCGTTGGAGTTTTAAGGGTCAATTCGAAAGGGACGTACGATCACTAAAGCAATGTTAGGACGTCTTAGTAATAACCCTAATGTCTTAGATCAATTATCTGAGGCAACAATATCCGAGGCAACCTTTCTGAGGCAACTTTGATCTTTGGACAAAAGGACGACCACTAAAGCATCCTATACTCAATGACCGTTTACCGAAGGCAACCAAGTGGGAGTGTACCCTAGAAGTGTGCATGTGCGAGTGATTCAATTTCAGATTATTTATCTTTGCACATTTTAGGGTTATCTAACCATTTTAAAGTTTTACATACATTCTTGTCATGCATCCTAATATCATACATCTAACATTTTAATATTTTGCGGAATTAAAAACGCGGAAATTAAACTACGCTATTACAAGGCTTCGGGTATTTACATAGCCAAAAACAAACCCTTAAATAATAAAGCGATAAATGAAAAAATAAAAGTCCTAATTAAACTATTACAAACTTGTGAGCAGTTACAATAATAGGATAAAAATAAAATAAAGCGCGCGCGATGAAATTAGAACGAGAGAGAACTAGGGTTTTGACCCTTCTAACCTAATTAAAAGGTTTTTTTTAATAAAAGAATTAGGTTTTAAATAAAATACAAAAATAACTAGTGATTAAATTAATTAATGAAAATAATTAAATGGCCTATTTTTTATGTTTTTGGTTATTTTTAGGAAAAGAAAATATAATTAAATTAGAAACAAAACCCTAATTGTTCTAATTGATTTTAAATTATTTGCAAAAAGAAATTAAAGTTTACCTAAAATTAAAATCTAATTAAATTAATTAATTTTTTGATAAAAAATTAAATCTAAACCTAATTTGTGAAAAGTATTATTTTTTATGATTTTTTTTTTATAAAAGAAAATAATTAATTGTGTTAGTAAATAAAATAAATGAAATAATTAAGTAAAATATAAAAAGAAAAGGAATAAGAAATTGGGCCTGAAAATAGCAATTTGGGGGGGGGGGGGGGGTTGAAAATCAGATTTCTGGGCCCAAAGTAAGGGAGTCCACGTTGACTTCCAGAATCCCATGCATTTGCTTTGACCATGCCTTTGGTGTTCCTTCAGTGATGGCCCTTGGATCTGGCCATCTGGCCACTTGGCATGCTGGATGATGAGGGTGTATGATAGGCCTTGGACTTGTAAGCGCGCTGGATTACCTGAAAGGAAAAAATATGAAGAAATTGGGGGACCTGGGATTCGAACCCAGGTCCTGAAGCATTTTGCGCACACCCCACTACCATCTGCGCTGGCTATTTTATTTGTATATAATATAAACATCAATTATTATATTAAGAACAAACACAATAAACGAAATCCACGCGAAAATTCATATGGACGAATTAGAGGCTGTCACGCACGTTATCTTCTTCCCTTCTCCATTGGTAAAAGTCCCAAACTTTTATCTACGGACGTTTGTCCGTCACTACAAATCTGCAAATTCTTAAAATCGACCATGAGCAAGATAAATAAAAACTTGGGCCACCAATCAATTAGTCTGGACCTTCTGAGTATAATGGTGGCCCTTTCATGGCCTAATTTTGCCTGTAAACGAAGATCCCATATCGAAGCAAGAAACCCTATAATGGTGAAATCCAATATAGGCCATGAAAACACAATTGAATATTACAGAAAGCTTGCAAATATGATGGTGAACAATAATACACAATTAGAATTTGATGAATGTACAAGAATTATGTAAACTGAATTCAAGAAAAGTGCAATATCGTGAATGCCTTACAGCGAGTTTCAGGGCTTGGGAACGCTTGTTCTTGATTGCTTTTGCTTGCTTACACTCCCAAGAAACGATTGGGACAGCTAGAAGGCCTTGAGGATGCATGGAAGTATCAATTCGTGTTTGCACTTTTTTGGTATTTTTCAAGTTTGGTTCTGGTTCATACGCCTCCTTCTAGCCTCTCTTTTGGTCTGCACACATTCCTTATGTACTGAGGAATGAATTAGGGTTGTCAATATGATCATAATCTTCCTCCATCAATGAATTTGATTTTGATTTGATACACCTTAAATATCTTTCCAAAAATAGTCCAAATCCAATATTTTTGTGCACCTCATGCCTTTACACGAATTTGATCTTATGCTAGCTGGATGTAGGACCTGAAACAAGCACAAGATCTTTGAATTTCAATATTTTGGATTTTCTATGATTTGTTTTGATTTAAAATGATTTAATTCAAATAAAAATCAAAATAAATAATAAAAATAAGATAATTACAAGTGGAAAAGGCTAGGGCTCGTGGACCATGTTGCCAACTCAAAACAAGTGCAAAAGATTGGGCCCATTCGGCAAAATTTGAAGTTTTAGGCATAGTTGACTTTTGACAATTTTGCAAAAAAGGTCAACTTCACCAATGCATAACTTCCTCAATTTTGACTCTTTGAAGGTGTTCTTGGACTTTTTAGAAATCTTGATATGTCCTATAAGCAACCCTTTTGGTCTCATCTCAATTTGGTATTCCATTTTCATGTATGAAGCTTTGACAAAAAATGTGTTTTTTGTTGACTTTTTAAAATGACCTATAATGTCAAAATTCATAACTTCTTGTGAGTGCATATTTTGAACTTGGGAGCTGAATATAGATTGTAGAGCATGACATCCTCTTCAAAATGATATTTGGATGGGTCATTTCTCATAAAGTATGAGAATGTTATGCTTGGTCAAAGTTGAGTTGACTTTTCCTGCAAAACCCTAATTTAACAACTTTTGGTTCTTGATGAATTATGAGCAATCCTTGATGAATCATGATCAACCCTTGATCAAATTATGAAATATACTTCAAAATGAGGATGTTGACCAAAAATCTTGAAGTTTGACTGTATGTAGGCCACAATTGACTTTTGCCCTAGCACATTCGATTTTCAAGCCTTTGAGCAATTGACTGAGCAAATTTTCTC
Source organism: Vicia faba (assembly GCA_948472305.1). Lineage (NCBI taxonomy): Eukaryota > Viridiplantae > Streptophyta > Magnoliopsida > Fabales > Fabaceae > Vicia > Vicia faba. Next base: position 597,545,600 of record OX451737.1, read on the forward strand.
TGCAAGGCTTGAAACTTGACATGGATGATCTTGAGAACATATTAGGACAATGGTGAGCATTTGGGATCTCTTGGACTCAAGTATCTTTATGCAACATGAAACCCTAATTTGAGGTAGACTGCCTTAGGAGGGAGCTTGTCTGGTCAACCCTTGGACTTCATTGAGCAACTTGAGGATCTTTCTTGAAATGTTTTGAGAAACATGGGAGGGAAAATTTTGGGGTACAACATGATGCATGATGTTATGATAAACCACAAGTATAGCAAACACAGGTATAGCAAACACAGTCAAATCACACCAAGTCCTTAGATTTAAGGCTTGCATGAGGTTAAAGGTAGTACCTTCTTGAAGTTTAGTTGGTTTCAAACCTGTCTTAAAAAGTAACCGAGTTCTAAGGGATCTCAATATCACTTACCATCCTTTATCGGGCATTGTCTCAGCTCAAGGAATCTTTTCTTGCGGCCGAAATATCCCGAAAGTCTGATCTCAATAAGTGTAGCATCGAGTATCAACCAATCCTCAGCTCTACACCGAGGCCGGCTATCTCACTACTTTCTAATGGCCATGTTTATTCAACTAAAGTTCTAAGGTCCGTTAGTGCTTCACGACACCACGCGGCGGCCCCGTATTCTCTTTGTTTCCCCATGAAGGATACCGGTACCAACCAAAGTGCCACATCAACACAACCATCGCTTAAACCATATCGGTCAATGCCGTACAGTCTCCACGATCTATTTCTGTTTACCTAAAAAGTTCCCCAGATCCGGGTGTAGGATCTATAGTAACCCAAGCAAGACCCTTTAAGAATAAAGCAAGCAAGCAAGAAAGAAATTTTATAACATGACCTAGATCCTAAGGTTTACCCCACTTATATCGTCCCCAGCAAAGTCGCCAGTTCTGTGATACGGTGGCAGAACCGACTGTTTTTACTGGTTTGTGTTTTGCGCTTTTTGTTCGCAAAATGTCGCAGTAAGCAAGAGTCTCCACCGACTTTTATTTCATCCAATCATGGAAAAGGAAAAAGAATTGAAAAAACCTTTTTTCGAGATATTCTGAGTACGGGGGGTAGATTATAGAAAGGGAAGGTGTTAGCACCCTTTCTATCCGTAGTTATCTACGGGCTCTTAGGTACTTGCTCATTTTTCAAATTGCTTGTGTGTGTTTGTCTTGAAAATGTTTTACTTCGTGATAACCCTTGTATCAGTCCTCAAGGATGTGACAAAGTTTGTTTTGAAAATTCATTTTGAAAGGTGTTTGTGTGAAAAGTTTTTATTGAGCAAGTACTTAAGATTCTACCTACTCGAAAAAAGATTGTTTATTCTTATTTCCTTTAGACAGCGCTATCCTACTATTAAGGAGTAAGTAGCACCATCATTGGAGTTGTAAGGGACGTTCGAAAGGGACAAATACAACCACTAAAGCAACAGTTAGAAAACTTTAGTAGTAACCCTAGAGTCTTAAGATCTTTCTGAGGCAACATTTCCGAGGCAACATTCGAACGAGACACTTTGATCTTTTAGACTGGAGGGAAACTACTAAAATCTCCTATGCTTAATGATTGTTTACCGAAGGCAACCGAAGTGAGGTAAACCCTAGGAGTGAATATGTGCATATGAATTGTTTCAGTTATTTAATCTTTGCACATTAGGTGATCTACCGTTTAAATTTCCAGATATTCTTGCCATGCAATCCTATTAGCATACATCTAGACAATTAAATATTTGCAGGAATTTAAAATGCGAAAAAATAAACCTAGCTATTACAAGGCTTTGAAAATTACATAATTGTCTTGACGAAAAATGAAATGTGGAAGTTTAAAACCCTAATTAAAACTATTACAAACTCGAAACAATTACAATAATAATAAAACAAATTAAAATGCACGCGGCAAATTAAATGCGAGGAGAAATTGAAAAAATAACCTAAACCCTAATTGAAAGAAAAAGATTTTTGTATATTTTTTATTGGAGAAAACAATGAAATTGCGGTTTAAATAAAACCCTAATTTCTAACTGCTTTTTAATTATGAAAAGGTATTTAAGTTAACCTAATTGATTAAAATAAATATTTCAATGAAAAAATGATTTTGGTGTATTTTTTAAAGAAAATTAATTAAATTATGTACAATTCAAATCCTAAGTCTAATTATTTTTTAATTATAAAAAGAGATTAAATTTCCCTAAGTTAATTAAACTAAATTAATTAAGAAATAAAAATTTTTTATTAAAAAAAAGATTTTCGTAGTTTGTTGTGATTTTTAAAAAAAGGAAAATGATTTTTGGGTTAATTAATTAAAACAAATAAAAGAAATTAATTAAAGAAATTAAAAACAAAATAGAAAAGAAAATGCAAACTGGGCCTGTATGCTAGCAAAAGGGGGGTGTCAATCTGAAATCTTTTAGGCCCAAAATGCTTCAAGCCCGGTCAGTATGCTTGATCCCATGGCGTGCTGGCTTGAGGGTGCATCATGGTCTCTCATTGTTTGAGGCATTAGATCTGACTGATGATGAATCCACTGGATGGAAGAGGGAGGCGTATGGGAGACGTTTGAAAGATTAATGCACCTGATCCTGTATAGGAAAATTAAAACAAAGGAAATTGTTGGGACCTGGGATCGAACCCAGGTCCTCACTCGCACCACTAACGCGCCCAACCACTAGGCTATCATGTTCAGTTGTTATTATAATGAAAACATAATATAATATATGAAACAAAGTGGTTAGTGGGAAAAAAAAATTAAAAACGCGTGCTGGTTTGAATGGGCGAATGGCTGGCTGACACCTAACCTTCTTCTACCTCTCTCCGTCGCCTTAGGTGTTGTACCTTTACCTACAGACAAAGGTCTGTAGCTACAAACCTGTAAAACTCAAAAATCCACAAAACGCAAGATAAATGAAATATAACTATATAGATCAACTCGTTTTGATCTTGTGAACATCATGGTACCCTTATTTTTGCCCAATTTAACTTGTAGAACAAACCCCTAAACTGCACACACAAACCCTAAAAATGGCAAAGGCACATATAGGCTTCAAAAATGCAATTAAATTATTCAGTTAGCTTGCAAACACGATGAGGATCACAAATATATAACTTAAACATGCTAATGATGCAAGAAATACAGTAATCGATTTTGAAATAAAGGGCAAACCGTATGAATGCTAGGGGGAAATTTTGGGCATGAGAACGCGTGCAACTGATCGTATTAGCTTATGGGAAGGTCCAAGAAATGATTGGAAGCGTTAGAATGGCTTGAATTGACCTCTAAGTTCAAAAATGATCCAGCACTTTTTGTCACTTTTTTTGAATTATGTTTGGTGTTTTCACGACTGCAAAACCTTATGCCATGCTTTGTTCTTGTCCAATATACATCTAGGAATGCATTAGGGTTACAAACTTGGATTGAATCTTTGCAATTATGAGATATTTGATTTGATTTTCATGCTACATATAAACTTGCTATTTTGAGCCAAATCATCCCTTTCTTGTACCAATTATGCTTGATTCGTTTTGGCCTTGATAATTCAGCACATTTTGATTGCCAACCTGTCCAAAAACCAAATCAAATCATATTTTTGCTATTATTCATCAATTATTTGATTTAATTTAATTTTTAATTAATAAAAAATCAAAATAAATTGAAAAATGAAGAAATTAATATGTGGGTGAATATTTGAGTCGTGGACCACATTATAAGTGATGTGCAAGCATAAAAAGGTAGACCCATTTAGCAAAAAATGCATTTTTGAGCACATTTGACTTTTGGCAATTTTGCAAAATAAAATCAACTTTGACAAGGCATATCTCTTCCAATTTTAACCCTTGAGAGTTGTTCTTGGACTTTTTAGAAAGCTTAGGATGTACCCTAAGCAACACTTTTGGTCTCATCTAAATTTAGTCTTCCATGTTCATGTAAGAAGCTTTGACCCAAAAGGTGTTTTTGTTGACTTTTCAAAAGGACCCATAATGTAGAAATTCATATCTTTTTATGAGTGCATATTTTGAACTTGTGGGATGAAGATGAATGGTAGGGAATTGCATCATATTCAAAATGAGCTTTGGATGGAAAATTTATGATAAAGAATGTGGAATTTATGCTTGGTCAAAGTTTAGTTGACTTTTACTAAGAAACCCTAATTTAGCAACTTTTGGGTTTTGATGAATTTGGAGCATTCCTTGGGGAATCATGATCAACCCTTGATCAAATGATGAAAGTCACTTAAAAATGTTAATTTTGATCAAAAATCTTGAAGTTTGACTGTATGTGGGTCACAATTGACTTTTGACCTAGTACAGTCGATTCTCAAGCATCTGAGCAGTTGACTGAGCAAACTTCTTGTGCAAGACATGAAACTTGACATGTAGGGTCTTGAGAACATATTAATACCATGGAGAGTATATGAGGTCCTTGGAGTCCACCTATCTTGCTGATCATGGAAACCCTAATTTGAGGTACACTGCCTTAGGAGAGAGTTTGTCTGGTCAACTCTTGGGCAAGCTTGAACAAATTGAGGATCTCTAGGAGTATGTATTGAGTAAAATGAGAGAGAAACTTTTGGGGTACAACACACAGTAATTTGTATTTACATTTTGTTGGATCTGTAATATTAAAACAATTCAAACTCTTCAAACCTTGTGTCTTACCCGAGGCACAATGGTCCATTTGTAAGGGTTATTATCTCATTTCCATATGACATCAATGAATCATGGACGTTTTGCATACAAACTTTGTGCTCATTATTTTTCTTTTTTACATTTTAATTTATTTCAAAGATAGCTATAGCCTTACATACACTCACACTCACAATGCAGATCTACATCCATTCGGGATCCCATGGATAACGGTTCTGCTATGGCTTTTCGTGACTCTGAAAATCTAATCTACCAAGCCAAAAACGAAGGTGAGGAAGATTGTGAGGTACCAGGGGAACTTGCTAGGTTACTACAACAAGAAGAGAGGACCATTCAGCCCCACGAGGAACCCGTGGATACAATCAACCTAGGTATCAAGGAAGACAAAAGAGAAGTCAAGGCGGGTGCCAATCTGGAACCCAGTGTCAAAGAGCGTCTGATTCAGTTGCTACATGAATATGTAGAGGTCTTTGCCTGGTCGTATGAAGACATTCCAGGACTTGATGCAGATATTGTGGTACATCGCCTACCTACAAAAGAGGATTGCCCACCGATAAAACAAAAGGTCCGTCAAATGCTGCCAAATATGTCAGAAAAGATTAAAGCAAAAGTCATGAAGCAATTCAACGCTGGATTCTTGGCTGTCACCTCATATCCACAATGGGTTGCCAATGTTGTTCCCGTTCCCAAAAAGGACGGCAAGGTGCGAATGTGTGTGGACTACAGAGATTTAAATAGGGCAAACCCTAAGGATGATTTACCACTTCCTCACATTGACATTCTAGTTGACAATACTGCACAACACAAAGTGTTTTCCTTCATGGACGGTTTCTCATATTACAACCAAATCAAAATGGCGCTTGAGGACATAGAGAAGACAACCTTTGTCACACAGTGGGGCACATTCTGCTACAAGGTTATGCCATTCGTATTGAAGAATGCGGGGGCAACCTATCAGCGTGCCATGCTAGCTCTATTTCACGACATGATACATCACAAAATAAAGTTCTATGTGGACAATATGATAGCTAGATCTCAAACAGAAGAAGAGCATCTTGATCATTTACAAAAGCTATGTGAGAGGCTAAAGAAGTACAAGCTGAGGTTGAACCCAAATAAATGCACGTTTGGAGTAAGGTCTGGTAAGCTCTTAGGCTTTGTCGTCAGTAATAAGGGTATTAAAGTAGATCCTGCCAAGGTGAAAGCTGTACAAGAGATGCCTGCTCCTCGTACTGAGAAGGAAGTCAGAGGATTCTTGGGACGCTTGAACTACATTTCCAGATTCATTTCTCACCTGACAGCTACTTGTGAGCCAATCTTCAAACTATTGAAGAAAGATCAAGTAGTCAAATGGAATGACGAGTGCCATTGAACGAAGGGATGAACCAGCACACTGTGTCATCAATGTTTAAACTTAAATGGGATAACGAGGCTCCCTAGATCACCATTGAACGAAGGGATGAACCAGCACACTGTTACGAGATTAATACTAAAGAAGTAGTGGACCAGCCTTGGTTTCACGAAGTCAAGAGGTATCTCGAGGCTCAAGAATATCCAGAAGGAGCTTCAGTAAACGATAAGAATTTCTTAAGGAGATTCTCTGCTAAATTCTTCCTTAGTAATGGCATTATTTACAAACACAACCATGATTCTATGTTACTTCGGTGCATAGACAAGGTTGAAGCTGAAAGGATCATGGCTGAGATACATGAAGGCACTTTTGGCACCCATTCCAGTGGGCATACAACGGAAAAGAAAATCCTACGGGCAGGCTATTACTGGTCTACCATGGAAGAAGATTGCTATCAACACTCTCGAACCTTCCATAAATGTCAGATTTATGCTGATAAGGTGCACGTACCTCCAGTTCCTCTGAATGTCTTGACGGCTCCTTGTCCCTTTGCTATGTGGGGGATTGATATGATTGGGGAAATCAAGCCAACAACATCTAATAGACATCGCTTCATTTTAGTTGCCATTGACTAATTTACCAAGTGGGTGGAGGCAGCTTCTTTCGCTTCTGTTATTAAGAATGTTGTCTCCCGGTTCATCAAGCAGAATCTCATCTGTCGTTACGGTATCCCGGAGAAGATCATTACAGACAATGGTACAAACTTGAATAATACTATGATCACCGTCTTGTGCGAGCAATTCAATATCCAGCATCACAATTCTTCCCCTTACCGGCCAAAGATGAATGGTGTTGTCGAAGCCGCAAATAAGAACATTAAAAAGATCATACAGAAAATGACAGTCACATACAAAGACTGGCATGAGATGCTACCGTTTGCTCTCCATGGGTATCGTACCACAACTCACACATCAACCGGGGAAACACCCTATTCTCTGGTATACGGCATGGAGGTTGTCTTGCCTATTGAGGTCCAGATCCCCTCTTTGAGAATTATGAAGGATGCAGGGCTGAATGAAGACGATTGGATCCAGACTCGACTTGATCAACTAAACTTGATTGATGAGAAAAGACTTACTGCTGTCTGTCATGGTCAAATATATCAAAAACGGATGATCAAGGCTTTCAACAAGAAAGTCAGATAACAAGTATATCAAGTTGATGATCTGGTGATCAAGCGTATCATACTGCCGCAAGGTGATCCCAGGGTCAAATAGACTCCTACATATGAAGGACCATTTGTAATCAAAAACATATTCTCTGGTGGCGCAATGATCTTGACCACTATGGATGGTGACGACCTACCGCACCCTGCAAACGCAGACATAGTCAAAAGATACTACGCATAAGAAGACCCGCTAGGTTGACATACCTAGGCAAAACAAGGGTATCCCGGCGAACCAAAAAGGTTCGGGCAAAAATTAGGGATAAAACAAAAAAATCTGTACACTCGGCAAGTTGAAAACCCGAAAGGGCGACTTGGGCAAAAAGGTTTTCCCGGTGGACTGAAAACCCGAAAGGGCGGTCCAGGCAAAAGTTAGGGAATTAAAGCATATGACTCTGTCCCGTTGGATCACCTTACGGACAACCTTTGGCTTCAACTGACAAACTCAGAGGTTCTGATCAGTTCAATCATCTTCAGACGAGGCAACAAATAGACAAGATGCTCGGAGATACAAAGGCTATAGCAGAATGGGACCCCCATGGGATTATTGCACATAGTTATCTTTTCTTTGTATCAAAATTATCATTTTTTACGACAACATTCTCTTACTAGAATGTTTGTCTCATCGTACAAATACTTACTCAAAGTCAATCCAAAGATATCCCTTTGAAAGTGCAAAACTATCTATTTTTCTTTACTTTTGTGTTTTGTTTACAAAAACGTCCAAATGGTTCATTTTTGAACATATGAATTTGAACATAATTACTGTTTACAAATAAACAAAATAAAAAGACAATCACTGATGGCTTTAAGAGATAGGGCAATATCTTTGAGCTATTCCATAAAATTCCCCGCAGTGTGCAATTTAGTCCCCAGCAGAACAAAGCTTTCAGTTATCAATCCCTGGTAGAAGTCACTGAATTTCTCAGGATTTTCCAACAGGATTTTTAAGCAGTACGCGGCATTTCCCTGACAATAAAGTTTATTTATCTAGGTGGAAATTCACCAAAACTTCAACTTCACAACATGAATACTTACATATCCTCAACAGTGCTCAAGGATTTATTTTCCCTAAATACAAGAACAATGTAGCAGACTAGCTCATATACGCATACATCACATCCATATATCATAAACATTGATAGCACGAATGCATCATACCATGCATTTCATACAACATAACTTTGCAATTTTAGCTAACATTTTACCCTTTTCAGGATAAGGTTAACAACTACCACTAACAATGTTCAAAGTTTCCAGATACAATTCAGATACACTCCAGAAACAGACGCCATTCTGATACTCATTCAATTTCAGATACAATTCAGATATGCTCCAGATACGGATACCATTCTGATACTCATTCAGATTTCAACTTCAGATACAGTTCAGATACGCTCCAGACACGGATACCATTCTGATACTCATTCATATTTCAACTTTTGATACAATTCAGATACGCCCCAAATATGGATTCCATCCTGATACTCATTCAGATTTCAACTTTTGATATAGTTCAGATACACTCCAGACACAGATGCAATTCTGATACTCCTTCAGATTTCAACTTTTGATACAGTTCAGATACACTTCAGACACGGAGGCCATTCTGATACTCATTCAGATTCAATTGTCAGATACAGTTCAGATACGCTCCAGATACGGATGCCATCCTGATACTCATTCAGATTCAGCTCTCAAATACAGTTCATATACACTCCAAATAAGGATGTCATTCTAATACTCACTTGGTTTCAGCTTACAAATACGATTCAATAACCTTTCTGGATGGCATCTATAATCCTATATCTAACAACTTTCTATCACCTCCCCAAATGGCATCTTTAATCCTATTCCCTCAATCATCACATCACCGAGTGTAAATTTCTGGGCACTTTAGTGTCCAATCATCTTCCACCTTCGAGTCACGAATGGCAAAATCGCCAATATAACTCTTCAAGTGTAAGAAGATTGAACAGGGGCCGTTGTTGTACCTAAAAATTTTCCCTCTCATTTCTTAAAGGATCACCCTGGACCCTCAGGTTTGTTACCATACCATTTTAAGCCTTGAATTACAAATTTTCCAAGAAAGTCATTCACAAGGGCAAAATGGTCATTTGCATACTAAAAAGTCAAACTTTGACTTTTGGATAAAAAAATCAAGTTCCAAGAATCATATTTCATCAAGGCATGAAGTTTGTTTCATCAAGAAATTCAAAAGTCAAGATTACTTTGGAAAAGTCAAAATTCTAAATACTTATAATTTTTCTAAGTGTTTAAGAAATATGACAAATTCATAACTTCTGATCAGATTATCACCATGATGCAAGCTGATTCTGGAAGAACTTCTGGCACAAAAGTTTTAGATTTCAATAAGATCTAAAACATTTCAGAACAGAACTTCTCCTAGAAATGCTGGGATTTCAAGTTAAATCCTCAAAGACACGTCCCAGAAACTGAAGCATTCAACAAATTCTGGACACTTTCAAAACAGATTTTGGTCAGAACTTATGGGCCAGTTTTCACAAAGGTTCAGTCATAGTTTGCAAGGGTAATTTAAAGAAGGTTACAAAGCGTTCTACAAGCTTCCTGGAAATTCTAAGAACTCCTTCAGAACATGTTGGAGCAAGGAGATACAAAGATCAGAAGTTAGATGTCTATCCTAAGTTACGCTGAAGCTGAACTTCTGATTCAGAATTAAGCAATGATGCAGAATCTTACATTGTAGGATTTCTGGTTGGATAAATCTCATCATCATTTAATGCTCATAACCACTTTTGGGTCTTTATCCAAAGGACTTCCCCACGTGTGGCATAGAAGTACCATCACTGTCTTGGAAAAAGCAACTTTTGCACGAGAATAGGCTGGGCCCATGAGTTGCTTTTGCTTTTGAGGTTACTTTTCCTTAATTTCCGCTTACAAATCCAGCTTAGGCATGGCTAAGAAACTGATAACCGCCATACCTATTTGAATTTGCTTCAAGAACAAGTCAGCGCCTAACATATGATGGTTGTACCCTTGATCTCTACAAGCTACAATATCCTTTCCCATAAATTGAAAGCCATTGGCAACTGTAAAGAGGTCAAATTTTTGAGAAATAAAAAGCCTTGAACCCCTGCTAAAATTCCAAGAGTCCAAAACTGCAAATACAAAAATACAAAAACCTGTTAGCTTTTGATTCTTGCATTCAGGCTCCATTTTTTCCTCAAGTATTTTTTGACAAAAACCATCCATACAGTTTCTGATATACATTTAGAAACCATCTTAACTTCTGTGCTTAGACTGTAGCACATTCTCCATCCATATTCACCTTAAGGAAGTAAGAATTTTGCCCCCTTGGTTGTTCCATAATTTTTCTAATCATTCATAGCCCAAGTTGAAAGCTTCCAGCCTACTGAGTACGTGAAGAAGCTGTTCAGAACATCACCAGAGTTCAGAACCAGACTCCAGCTCACAAAGTATTTTCCAGCTGCAAGGTAAGCTTCTGCTGACTCTCATCATATTACTTAGAAATTATCAAATTTGCATGTTCAAAACTAAAATGTAGACATCATGATTCTGATGTTGTACATATTCCGAGGTTTCACGTATTTGAATGCCTAAGTAGGGAGTAAATTAAGATTAGAAAATTCATGTTTGCTTCTAATTTATAGTTCTGATATCTCTTGTTTCTGAAACACTATGAAATCTGCCATAACTGTTATATGCACATCTTGTGTTCTGTTGAGAAATAACTAAGTTGCAGATGTTATGACTAGCATGGAGAGGGAGACTAAGTTCTTCCAGTGGCATCAGAACTTCTGAAATCTTCTTTGTTCCAAGCAGACCCAGAATTTCTGACTTTACCTATTTCTACTAATATGATTTCTGTTTTTGCAGCACACCAGAGTCAGAACTTATGATCTCTTTTAGTCAACAATGCGTTGATTCTATTTTATTTTTCCTTATTATTTTTGCTATCACTTCTTATTTCACTAATCAAAAACACCAAAAATATTTTACATTTTACATGCTTTATTTTATTTCTTAAAACAAAAAGATCAAAAATATTTTCTTAAACAAAATTTATCTCTTTTCTGAAACAAAACAAGTTCATTTCACATTTTCTTGTACATTCTTATCCATTCAATATGGTTGTAATAGTAACTTAGGATTTAATTTTATTTTCAATCCCCATTTGTAAATCTGTACACCCCATCCCCCCAACGATTGTGATAGCGTAGGATATTTACTTTCCGCACTTTTTATTGCTTTCATATATTGCTAGTAATTAGGGTGTGTATGGCAAGATAAAAACAACAAATAGACAACCTAAAAATCAAAGACTAAAATGCATGCAATCAGACACACCTTGCACATATGCACACCTTAGGGTAATCTTACTTGTTGCCTATCGGAAAAATAGTCATGTCCCTCGAACATGGGCGTTTTAGCAAAGACCCTCGATAAAAGATCGTAGTCCCTCGATTTTGCCTTTGGTAAACGATCTAGTCCCTAAAAAACATTGCTCAAACATCCATAGATTGCCTTCTATGACTATATGATGACCCACGCCCATCCCATTTACGTCCAAAGAAAGGGTTACTTACCAAATCAATGGTAAGATAACAATGTCAAAGGAAAAGGAAATGAACGAGAAAGATTTTTGAGTAGGTAGAATGCTCCTAATTACTTGCTCAATTTCAAACAAAACATCCTTGCCATTTTCCAAACAAACACTTACACTTTCAAAACATCTTACAAAACTTGAAAACATTTTCAAAAGATTAACATCTTTGTATACATTCTTATGAACGAGAATCATTACAAAGATTGCCTAAAAAATGGCCTCTTTATAAAATAATTTCAAAAACCACACTAAGCGCAATTTTCAAATAAAAAGCAAGTGATCTAGCAAGTAACTAAGATCCCATGGAAAACCATGGATGAAAAGGGTGCTAATACATTCCCTTTTCATAATCTACCCCCCGAACTCAAGAAATAATCTCAAAGGTCTTTCCTATGCTTTTTCACCTTTCCCTTTGGATAAAAGAAAAGTCGATGGCGACTCTTGCTAAACCGCAACATTTGCAATCAAACGCAAAACACCCAAGTCAGTTCTTCCACCGTATCATAAACGCGTATTTAAATTAACTGAGAGACTACCCTGCCCTAAGTTTTGATTAAAGGTTTCATTTTGTGTGAAACTAAAACTCCTACTTATTAGGTACAAAGGGGTGGAGTAGGGATTATCTTCCTTATAACTCTAGTGTTTAGAAATTGAAATAAACGCCTGTATATCGTCAACAAGGTCTGTCTAAAAGCATACTGTATGAAATTATGGCATTGTTTTCGTCATCCTCCCTCTAAAGGCTTACAACTTTTTTTTAAAAAAAAGAGTTGAATATCATAAAGGGAGTAAAAATCATAGTTTAAATAGAGAAAACAAATGGATTAATTCAAGAAAAACATATGTGTTGTACCCCAAAATTTTCCCTCCCATATTTCTCAACAAATGTCATGTGAGGTCCCCAAATTGCTCAAGGAAGTTCAAGAGTTGACCAGACAAACTCTCTCCTAAGACAGTCTACCTCAAATTAGGGTTTCATTTTTCATCAGGATATATGAACCAAAAAGGACTCAAATGCTCACCATTGTCCTAATATGTTCTCAAGATCATCCATGTTAAGTTTCAAGCCTTGCAGAAGAAATTTGCTCAGTCAATTGCTCAAAGGCCTAAAAATCGACTGTGCTAGGTCAAAAGTCAACTGTGGCCCACATACAGTCAAACTTCAAGATTTTTGGTCAACATCCTCATTTTGAAGTATTATTCATAATTTGATCAAGGTTTGATCATGATTCCTCAAGGATTGCTCACAATTCATCAAAACCCAAAAGTTGTTAAATTAGGGTTTTACAGGAAAAGTCAACTCAACTTTGACCAAGCATAACTTTCTCATACTTCATCAGAAATGACCCATCTAAAGCTCATTTTGAAGAGGACGAAATTATATACAATTAATATTCAGCTCCAAAGTTCAAAATATGCACTCACAAAAAGATATGATTTTTGACATTATAGGTCATTTTGAAAAGTCAACAAAAACACCTTTTGGGTCAAAGCTTCATACATGAACATGGAAGACTCAATTGAGGTAAGACCAAAAAGGTTACTTAGAGGACATCCTAAGCTTTCTAAAAAGTCCAAGAACACCTCTCTAGGGTCAAAATTGAGAGAGTTATGCATTGGCCAAGTTGACCTTTTTTGTAAAATTGCCAAAAGTCAACATTGATCAAATTTGATTTTTTCCAAAGGGGCCCATGTTTTCTTGTTTGAAACATGTTTCTAATAGGACCCAAGACCCCTGAGATTTTCCAACTTTTAATTTATTATTTTTATCATTTATTTTGATTTTTATTCATTTAAATCAAAATAAATTAAATTAAATGGTAAAATAATAAAATCAAATCAAATCTTGGATTTTTTATGCATCTTTTGAGTCTATGTACAGCTAGCAGGACAACCAATTCATGCAAGATTGATTTGGGTGAAAAAAAGATTGGATTGAAGCAAATTTGGAAATATATCATATGCCATGAAAGACCAAATCAAATCTTCATACTGGGCAAGATTCAATTCGTTTTTGTTGACCTAATGGGTTGCACTACATATACAGAAGGAATCCAAGGCAAGAGAAGAGGTTGAGCAGTCGTGAAAGAGGTAGAATAAACTTCAATATTTCAAAGAAAAAGTACAGATCGAATTCCAAGCTACATGCCATCTCAAGCCATCCTAACCTTACCAATCGGTTGCTGGACGTCTCAGGAACGTGTTCCAATCACTAGCAATCCTCCCCACGTCCTGAAACACTTTGTAGCAGTCACACGGTTAGCCTAAAAAACTCGTTTTCGTTTTCATTGATTTATACATCATTTGCGCGTTTTGATTATATATTCTTGTTCCTTATTGAGTTTACAAGCTAATCATTCTATTCAATTGCATTTTTGATGATTGTATGTAAAACTGCCATGGCTAGGGTTTCTTGGTTAGTTTTAGGGCTTTGCCATACAAGTTAAATTGGATGTTGATTCTGGTACCATGATACTCGTGAGGATGAGACGAGTTAATTGGTACTAGCCATGGTCATTTATCGTGCTTGTGGATAATTTTGGAGATACACAGGTTTGTAGCTACAGCGTAGCGTCCGTAGGTAAAAATATATTGGGCTAAAATGACGGTTGGGAGGAAGAAGATGATGTGTGGCACTCCCTGGTTGGGTGGTTTGAATCTTAGCGCGTTTTTCCAATAACCATTGTTTTTCATATCTTATAGTTTGTTTTCATTATATGTACAAACAAGTCAAGTAGCTCAGTTGGCAAGTGTGTATGGGAAATATGCCTAAAGACCTGGGTTCGATCCCCAGGTCCCAACCTTTCTTTGCATTATTTTGTTTCATGTGATCAGGTGCACTGCTTGTCAGGATATCCATCATATGCCCTCAACATCTGGCCATCAAACACGTCTCTTGCCCAGATCCAAGGCTTCTCCCCTGAAGGACTACCATGCGCCCCAGGTCAACATGGATACCAGATCCAGCAAAGTCAAATGGGCTTGGATCATTTGGGCTCAGAATTTCCACAATATACCCCCCAACATTGCTATTAGGCCCATCTCTAACCTTTTTCTATTTATTTCTTTTCTTTAATTATTTTAATTTTCTTTTAATCTTTTTAATTGACAAATTAATCTTTTTTTATAAAGTCATAAAATCAATAATTCACAAAAATTAGGATTAGTTTTTTTATTATTATCAAGATTAATTTAATTTAGTTTAACTTAGGAAATTGTAATTTGTTTTCATAAATAAAATCAAATAGAAAATTAGGTTATCTCTTGATTTAATTTTATTTTCTCTTTTTTTCAAATAAATAAAAATACAAAAATAGGTTTTAGAATAAATTAATTTATTTTTCTTAATTTAAAATTAATTAGAATTAAGATTTTCTTTTTAGTTTAATTGTTTCTTTATTTTCTTACAAAACAAAAACATTTTTTAATAATCGCAATTAGGTCTAGGCAAGGGTCAAAACCCTAGTTGTCTCGTATTCGATTCATCGCACGCGCGTTAATTATTTTTGCCAATATTTCTGTAACTGTTCATGGTTTGTAATAGTTTAATCTAGGATTTTTCAGTTATCGCTTTTTCCTGGGTTTTTGGCTATGTGATTAATCCCCTTCCTCGAAGCCTTATAATAGCGTAGATTTACTTTCTCGCATTTTAATTCTCGCAAATATTTGACTGTTTAGATGTATGCTAATAGGATTGTATGACAAGAATGCATGACAAATTTAATACAGTTAGAAAACCCTAATATGCAAAGACAAATAACTGAAAACAGATCACTCGCACATATCACTCTTAGGGTAAACTCACACTTCGGTTGCCTTCGGTTTCCTTCGGCAAACGATCATTAAGTATAAGGTGTCTTAGTGGTTGCCCTCCTGTTTGAAAAAGATCAAACGTCCCATTCGAATATTGCCTCGGAAATGTTGCCTCGGAAATGTTGCCTCGAAGATAATCTTAAGACTCTAGGGTTATTACTAATTTGTCCTAATATTGCTTTAGTAATCGTACGTCCCTTTTGAATTGACCCTTACAACTCCAACGACGGTGCTGCCTATTTCTCAATAATAGGATAGCGCTGTCTAAGGGAAACAAGAATATAAACGATATTTTTTTCGAGTAGGTAGATGCTAGTAGGTACTTGCTCAAATCAAAACTTTTCACACTTACACTTTTCAAAACAAATTTTCAAAACAACTTCGTCACACCTTTGAGGACTGATACAAGGTTTATCACGAAGTTAAAACTCTTTTCAAAAACAAAACACATACACAAGGAATTTTAAAAAAGATGAGAAAGTACCTAAGAGCCCATGGAAAACCATAGATAGAAAGGGTGTTAACACCTTCCCTTTCTATAATTTACCCCCGTACTCGAAATCTCGAAAAAGGATTTTTTTTGTACTTTTTTCCTTTCCGGTTGGATGAAATAAAAGTTGGTGGCGACTCTTGCTTATCGCGACATTTTGCGAACACAAAACGCAAAACGCAAACCAGCGTCAAACAATCGGTTCTGCCACCATATCACAGAACTGGTGACTCTGCTGGGGATTATAATAAGTGGGGTATACCTTAGGATCTAGTTCATCATAATTGCTTCTATTAATTGCTTTGATTACTTTACTTTTAAGGGTTTTTGTTTGGGGTTATTATAGATCCTAACCTGGATCTGGGATACCTTTTAGGTAAGTAGTAATAGACTGTGAGGGAACTGTACGGCGTAGACCGATATGGTTGAAGCAGTAGCTACATTGGTGTGGCACATTGGTTGGTACCGGTACCCCTTGTTGAGAAACAAGGAGAATACAGGGCTGCTGCGTGGTGTCGTTAAGCATCAACTGACCTTAGAACCTTTAATTGCCCAACTTGGCCATTAGAAAGTAGTGAGATAGCCGGCCTCGGTGTAAAGCTGAGAAATGGTTGATACTCGATGCTACACTCATTGAGACCATACTCTCGAGATAGTTTCGGCTGCAAGAAAAGATTGCGTGAGCTGAAACCATGACCGATGGAGGATGGTCAGTGATATTGAGATCCTCTAGAACCCGATTAATTTTTCTAGGACAGGTTTGAACCAACCTAACTTCAAAAGGGTATTACCTTTGACCTCATGCAAGCCTTAAACCTAAGGGTTTTGTTTGATTTGACTGTGTTTGCAATACCTGTTGTTTTCTATACCTGTGGTTTATCATGACATCATGCATCATAACATGACATTCATACTTCATTACACTAACCATTTCAAATACCAGGGGGATTTATCTTTGTTATGTTTTGCAGATCATGGCTTCCGTGCGTAGAAATACCATCCGAGTCAACTTTGTGCAAATACCTGCCCAACTTAAAGAGCTATCCTCAAGAGTTTCTGAGACTTCTATGTTCATTAAGAGACACAGTCAACTTCTCAGCCTGGTTACTTCAAATCTTGATGCGCAGATGATGAGCATACTATTTCAGTTCTTTGATCCCGTGCATCATTGCTTCACCTTTCCAGATTACCAGCTGGTACCCACCTTGGAAGAGTTCTCTCATATATTGGGCATATCCATCCTTGAATAGGTACCCTTCACAGGTATGGAAGAAGTTCCTAGACCAGAAGACATTGCCTTAACTCTTCATTTGAAACGGGCTGATGTAGTATCCAATTGGGAAACACGAAGCGGGGTCGAAGGTTTTCTAGCCAAATTTCTGATAGACCATGCTCAACTATTTTTGGATAATTTGGATTTTCAGGCTTTTGAAGATGTCTTGGCTCTTCTTATCTATGGTTTGGTTCTCTTCCCTAATCTAGATTCCTTTGTAGATGTGAATGCTGTCAAGATTTTTCTTTCTCGCAACCCTGTGCCTACCTTGCTTGGAGATATCTTGCATGATCTCTATACTCGTACTATGAGGAGAAGAGGGACTCTAATGTGTTGCATGCCGTTGCTGTCGAAGTGGTTTATTTCTCACCTCCCTAAGTTTGTGCTGAAGAACGAAGAAGGTTTGGGTTGGTCATACAGAATAATGTCACTTGCTCATACAAATATTCTTTGGTGTTCCCGGGCTATGGAGGACACTGCTGTCATTGATCGCTGTGGGGGATACCCTAATGTCTCATTGCTTTGAATTAGAGGAGGTATAACTTACAATCCTTGTCTAGCATTGCGACAATTTGGTCGTTCTCGAAGAGATGGTCCCCATGAGTTACTTCTTGAGGACATTGTATTTAACTATAAGGAGGATGTTAATGAGCATCACTGGAGGTTTATACGAGCTTGGGGCATGGTGAACAGATCTGACCCCCAAGAGTTGGGACCAAAGACTTCCCTTCCTATGCAGCCTTACCTCCAATGGGCCCGAGCTCGTGCCCAGAAGCTTGGGATGCCCTATGAGGCCGTATTACCAGTGATTGTGGAGCCCACTAATGAAGAAGGCATTCCTTACACGGTTCTCTATCCTTACATTCCTACTGATCCTGGGGAGTTACAGAGGTCTTGGATTCAGCTGAAGAATGAGCGGGACACTTACGGGAGCAGTTCCATGAGCAAGAGAGGAAGGTTTTGAAGCTCACCAGGTAGCTCGAGGAAGAAAGAGTGATCAATGACTACATTAGCTCAAAGAGGAAGCGACCATGGGACTTTTGATTTTGCTTTTTCTAGTTTTAGATTTTGTTTTACTTACTTCTTTGTAACGCCTTAAAGGCATTGTTGAACCTTTCAAAGTTAAGCTAATAAAGTTCTGTTTATTTTTGGTTTACAAATTTAAATCTCCCAAAGTCTTTGAAATCATTACATGCGCATCCAATTATCATACATATCATTACAGGTACCCTTACAGGTTTCTCATCTTCTTCGCTGTTTATTTCAGCAAAAATGTCTTCCGATCAAGCCATCAAAGACCTTCAGGCACATAACGCCCAGTTCCAACAGATGTTCATAAGTCTGGCTAAGGGGCAGGAGGATTTGAAGACCCTTATTCTAAAAGAGAAGAAGAAGAAGAAGGTCAGAATTCTGATTATGGGTAAAAGATTCAGAGAAAGATTAAGGCAACAAATTGATCTGACCTCCTCATCCAAGGACGGGGAGAACCAAGAAAGGGCAAAGGACCCTAGTCCTGCAGTTTCTAATAATGATACAGATTGCGATGATGAGCAATATCCTCCTGCTGAGGATAGGTACAAGCAGCTAGAAGACCGTCTGAGCGATATGGAAATTCAGAAAATACCTGGTTTAGATTTCAGAGAACTGGGACTGGTATCAGGAGTGGTCATCCCTCATAAGTTCAAAGCTCCGGTTTTCGCCAAGTATGATGGGGTGTCCTGCCCAAAACTCCATCTCCGCTCGTATGTCAGGAAAATCCAACCCCACATCGCTGATAGGAATTTGTGGGTGCACTTCTTTCAAGATAGTCTGTCAGGGACTCAGCTTGAATGGTTCTATCAGTTGGAGGGAGCCAGTGTCCGAAACTGGGAAGATCTTGCTGCTGCTTTCTACAAGTAGTATCAGTACAACGCCGACCTTGCTCCCACTCGTACTCAGCTCCAGGGTATGTCCATGGGCGCAGGTGAAGGTTTTAAGGACTATGCTCAAAAGTGGAGAGACTTGGTTGGAAGATTCCAACCCCCAATGTCTGATAGGGAGTTAGTTGACATGTTTCTGGGGACGCTATCTGGTTCGTTTTTCAATCACTTGATCGACAGATCGTCATCTGGTTTCACTGAGTTGATTTTGACTGGAGAAAGAGTGGAGGATGGCATTCGAAGTGGTAAAATTCAGAAGTATGCTTTGTCAAATTCAGAAAAGAAACCTTTCACCGGTAAGAAGGAAGCTAGTGCAGTCTATAGCCCGAGGGGCCAAAACGGATCTGAACACCGTTAAACGGTAAATGCTGTAGTGATACCAAGACCCACAGTTGCTCCACAATGCAACAATCAACAAAGGGTGGAAAGACCACAACGGAAGTTTACCTGCATCAACATCACTTTGGCTGAAGTTCTGCCTCACCTGCTGAAATCCAACTTGGCGACCTCGAGAGAGGCTCCCAAGAATCCAAACACTACTTCTCCCAGATATAATCCCAACGCGCGGTACGCCTACCATTCCGAGAGCCCAGGCCACAATACAAATGATTGTTGGGCTTTGAGAAACAAAGTACAAGATTTGCTGGAAGCTAAGGAGATAGAGTTTGATGCTCCAGAAAAGCCGAATGTTATAACTGCTCCCATGCCCAAGCATGGTCGTGGAGTTAATGCTGTGGACACCGGTTTGTTTGTGACCTCTGTTGAAGAAATTACTACTCCTCTGATGACTGTTAAGATGAATTTGTTGTTGGCCGGTTTATTTTCGGGTTATGGTGAAGGTTGCCGCATATGTTCGATTATACCTACTGGTTTCCGTTTGTTGAAGTCAGGTGTTCAGCGCCTGATGGATAATAAAGAGATTTTGTTCGAGAAGACTATGATCCATGCTGTTCCCATTGAAGATGTTTCCGTTATAACCATTTCCGCCAATCCTTCCAAGGTTTCCTCGAGAAAACCTGTTAGGATTGCACCTGTTCCAAGAATTGCTCTGCTGATAATCACTATTCTTGGTCCCATCCCGTACACCTCAGATAAGGCTGTCCCATGGAATTATGGTGCTGATGTGTATTACCATGGTGTTAAGCAAGAGCTGAAGAATGAAGAAGCTGATACTGATGTCAGTAATATTGTCGGGACTAGTAAGGTTACCCGAAGTGGAAGGGTATTCTCTCCCGAGATTTCCCCGAAGACTCTCATCAAGCCTACTATTATTCCAACTGCTGCTCCAACCAGCACCCCTGACATTTCTCCTGTTCCTACTCCAGTTAGTACACCTGCAACTATTCATGTTCTTACTCCAATTGTCACCCCTGCTGCTGAGCCATCCGGGACTCGGGGCAAGGAAATTATAGGTAAGCCTGCCCGGACGGAGGCACCTAAGAAAATCATTGTGGAAGCCTCTAAACAAGAAATAGAGGAAATACTGAAAATTATCAAGAAGAGCGACTACAATGTAGTCGAGCAGCTGGGGCAGACCCCGTCAAAGATCTCCATGTTGTCTCTTCTATTATGTTTTGAAGCCCATGCGAAGGATTTGATTTCATTTCTCAAGACTGCGCATGTGCCGCAAGAAACTTCAGCCGATCAGTTCAAAGATTAAGTGGCCAGCCTAACTGCTGACAATGGGCTAGGTTTCTCAGATACAGATCTGACACCGAAAGGAAGAAATCATAATGATGCTCTGCACGTCTCGATCGAGTGCAGGGGAACCACTATGGCCCATGTGCTGGTAGATACCGGGTCCTCACTAGATATTCTGCCAAAGAAAGTGTTAGACCGTCTGGATTGTGAAAGTTTGATTTTAAAGCCGAGTAACATTGTGGTAAGGGCTTTTGATGGATCAAAAAGAATGGTGCACGAGGAGGTGGACATCCCTGTTAAAGTGGGTTCTCAGACTTTTGGGTCCACCTTCTACGTAATGGATATCAGGCCATCATATTCTTGTTTGTTGGGTCGTCCTTGGATCTACGAGGCGGGGGAAGTTACTTCCACGCTCCATCAAATGCTGAAATACCCAGTGAAAGCGAAGATTGTCACGGTGAGAGGTGAAGAGGAGTATATGGTGGGTCATCTCAATTCCTTCCGCTATGTAGAGATGGACGGGGAGTTCATAGAAACCCCTTTGTCAGAATTTCGAAGAGGTCCCTTAGTTATCGGCATCAACTGAAGTTACTACCGGCAAATCTCCATTGAAGATGACTTCTCTCAAGGATGCCAGGGCTGTAGTGGAAGAAGGTGGGTGTACCAATTGGGGTCAGCTCCCTGATTTCACTCACAAAACTGACAAATTTGGTTTGGACTTTACTACAGGGGCTCAAAGGGCTGTTAGGCGTGCACAGATTGGAAGACCTCCTCTACACATCAGCAATCGAGGAGTTAACGCAATTGGGGACAGTGAAGAGGATTCAGACATTGACAGCTGGATCTACCTAACAACCAATGGTAGACTGAATAACTGGACGGAGAAAGACTTCATACCTGTTTCTTTTATTCCGTAGTAATTGAATTTTGTTTTAAGATTTGTAATAAACAATTTGAAACTTTATGGCCCGGTGCCTTTCCCGAGGCACCTTGGCTTTGCTTGTAAGGGCTTATTATTTGGCATTTCATATATCATTAATAAAGCATTGGACGTTTCTTGCAGTACAAATTTTGCGCTCTTCGTTTTTCTTTTTTGTTTCTCACTTTATCAAAACAGCTATTCGCTTACACACACTCACGTATCATATTGCAGATCCATATCCACTCTGGATCCCATTGATAACAACTCTGCTACTGCCAATTATAACTTCAAAAATCCGATCAACTAAGTCGAGGACAAAGGTGAGGATGATTGTGAGGTGCCTGGAGAACTTGCTAGACTATTACTGCATGAAGAAAGAGCCATACAACCTCATGAAGAGCCAGTTGAGTCAGTAAATTTTGGTACAGAGGAAGACATGAAAGAGGTTAAGATAGGTGCAAATTTGGAGCCTAGTGTCAAACAACAGTTAATACAGATGCTACGCGACTATGTTGAGATCTTCGCCTGGTCCTATGAAGACATTCCTGGTTTGGACAGTGATATTGTGGTTCATCGCTTGCCTACTAAAGAAGATTTCCCTCCGGTAAAGTAGAAGGTCCGCCGTATGCGCCCTAAAATGTCAGAGAAAATCAAGGTAGATGTCATGAAACAGTTCGACGCGGGATTCTTATCTGTCACTTCCTATCCGCAATGGGTTTCTAACGTCGTTCCGGTACCTAAGAAGGACAGTAAGGTACTGTTGTACCCCAAAATTTGCCCTCCATATTCTTCAAGGTTTGTCAAGAATCATATTCAAATTACTCAAGATGGCTCAAAAGATTACACAGTCAAACCACCTCCTAAGCCAGCTGAAATTAGGGTTTTGGTTCTTTCAAAGAATTTGAGGTTTTCAATGGCTCAATCAAGTCTCATAAGCCTATATGCATGCTCAAGCACCTACATGCCAAGTTTCAAGACTCACAGTGCCAATTTGCACAATCAAAAGCTTCATTTGATCTACAGTCAACTGTAGGGGCAAAATGGTCATTTTGCAGTCAAAAGTCAGAATTTTTGGTCAAAATCTTATTTTGAGCTCACAATCATCATTTGATCAAGTCTTGATCATGATTCCACAAGCATGGCTCAAAAATCATTAAGATGCAAAAAGTTACTATTTTTGGACAGTAGAAAAGTCAACTGTATCTTGACCAAGGCATAACTTTTTCATGGTTCATCATAAAAATCCCATACAATGCTCATTTTTAAGGGGATGACATTTCCTACAATCCATCTTCACATTCCAAGTCCAAGAAATGCTCTCACAAAAAGTTATCAATTTCTACATTATAGGTCAATTTCAAAAGTCAACAAAAATACACTTTAAGTCAAAGGCCATAACTTGAGATTGGTAAATCCAAATGAAATGGGACCAAAGGAATTGGTTAGAGGACTTCAAGACCTTTCCAAAATGTCCAAGAACATGTTCATATGTTCAAAATTGAGCAATATATGCATTGGAGAAGTTGGGAAATTTTTATGAATTTGCAAAAGTCAACATTGCTCAAAACACCTTGTTTTTGCTAATGGGCCTCAAATTTCTTCTTGAAACTTCATTCATGGCCTATGCACGACCCATCAAGCTTAATTGAATTATTTTCTTATTTTTTTATTAATTAATTGGATTTTTAATCGATATTAATTCATTTAATTAATTTAAATTATAGGAAATACAAAGATTTGATTTTTCAATCTTTTTGTGAAGCAAGAATGACCTAATCATGCTGGCAATTTCGTGCACCAAGTCAAAGATGCCATATCTCCAAATTTGGCAACTTTTTCCAATCAAGAAGATTCAAAAATATTTGATTTTCAATCAAATATTCAATCATCATTCCAATGGATTTTTGCTCAAAGATTTGACCTAATTTCAGTCTCCTATATATACACAAGCCAACCCTAATCATGCATACGTGAATTCTCTACAGAAAAAGCCATAACCACATTGAAAAAATTCAAGAAAACTTGAAAACTGATTTCCATATTCTAGCACGATTCAAAGGCTTTTGTGGATTCTAACACATTGCAGGGAGTGTGAGGAATGTGTAGCAATCAAGACCAAGCGCTAAAGCTCAAGAAATCATCAAGAACAGACCCACGGTTTGCATATTATTTTCAGAATCGTAACTCTAAATTCATGAGCATTTAACGTGATTTTTTGACTGTTTTACATTGCTTGAATCCATATGAAGCTATTGGCATAGTTTAATTGAATAATAATGCACAGAATCACAAAACGCCATGGATGAATTCTAGGGTTTCTGAGCTTGGAATTTGGGGATTCTTAATACAGAAAAAATTGAGCCTCATAAGACCCATGACTGAATTCGTTAGGTCAAGACGAATCCACAGCCACCCTCGCGAAATATTTATGTAGCCTGTAGAGCTAATCGCTATTTTTCGTCATCCTGTTTTGTGGGGGTTAAAAACCACCGCTATCTAACGTTTATTTTGCAGGTTCAGCGAGGAAGACGATGAGTTGTTGACATGCCATTGGGTAATTCAAAAAGGGCGCGCGTTTATTTGTTTGTACAACATATGTGATTGTTTTTATATATTATATTTACTTATTGTTATAATAACAAACGCATGCAAATGGCGTAGTGGAGGATGCGTTGGCTGGGAATCATTGGGACCTGGGTTCGAATCCCAGGTCCCCCAAAACGCTTATATTATTTTGCTTAACATGATCATATGCAGGCTTCCAAAGGATAAACACCATGTACCTCCAGACATCCAAGCGCCATGTGTCTTTAAGCCCAAATCTGAAGGCCAAGAGTGAGTGACTACCATACTCCCAGTCAACCAACGCCCTGGACCATCCCAGAAGTCAAAAAGGCTTGTGTACAAATGGGCCAGAAATTGCCAAGGAAACCTCCTTAATGGGCCAGCACCCCCCTGGTTCATTCATCTTTTTTTTTCTTTTCTTTTACATTTTTCATTTAATCTTTTTATTAATTATTATTATTATTATTATTATTTAATTAACTTAATTAATATTTTTCATAATGAATTCAGAAAAACTAAAACATTTTTATTATTATTAATTTCACCTTTAATTTATTATTTTTGTAAATAAATGCAATTAATTAATTTAGTTGTTTTGATTAGGTTAACTTTAATTATTTTCATAACAAATAAAATAAATTAGAATTAGGGTTTTCTTGACAATTTTAATTTCTTTTCTTTTCTTTCTTTAAAACATAAAAAACTTAAAAAATATTTCTTTTAATTAATTAATTAATTAGTTTTAGGTCTAATATTTAATTTAATGCAAAAAGGACCAAAACTTCATTCTTTTCTCAAAAAGGGTCAAAACCCTAAGGACTTCTCCGATTCAATTTCTTTTCGTGCATAATAGTTTTGATCATTATTTGTGTATTTTCTCCGAGGATGTAATAGCGTTAATTAGGACTTTTTATCGCTTTCTTTTAATTTCTTGCAATTTACTTTTCAAAGGGTTGTTTTTGGCGATGTAAATACCCGACGCCTTGTAATAGCGTAGATTTACTTTCCGCAATTTACTTTCTGCAACTATTAACTGCTATGCATGACAAGACTTGTTCTCAAAATAAAATCAAAACGTAGCTCACCATAACATGTGCAAAGATAATTAAACTGAAACCTGACACACGTGCACATGCCACTCCTAGGGTACGCCTCACTTGGTTGCCTCGACGTGGTCATTGAGTATAGGGTGTTTTAGAGGTCGCCCTCCTGTCTAAAGATCCAAGTTGCCTCGAAACGGTTGCCTCAGATAAAAAGGATCTAGGACATTATGGTTACCACTAAGGCGTCCTACTATTGCTTTGGTGACCACATGTCCCTATAATCGAATTGACCCGAAAACTCCAACGACGGTGCTACCTACTTCTCAATAGTGGGATAGTACTATCTAAAGGACATTTACACAACTTAATTTCTTTTGAGTAGGTAGAGGTTCTAAGGTACTTGCTCTTTCAAAACAAAAACAACTTTTCGCACCTACACTTTTCTGACAAAAGTTTTTCAAACAAATACTTCATACACTCAAAACCCACAAACACAAGAAAAGCAAACATTTTTGAAAACATAGTGAGCAAGTACCTAAGAGCCCGTGGATACCCACGGATAGAAAGGGTGCTAACACCTTCCCTTTCTATAATCTACCTCCCGAACCGAGAAACATATCGAAAAGAAATTTTGCTATGCTTTTGTCCTTTCCTTGTTGGAGAAAATAAAAGACGGTGGCGACTCTTGCTTACAGCGACATTTCGCGAACCGGCATTTCAAAACAATCAGTTCTATTTCCGCCGATCACAGGTACAAATGTGTGTGTACTACAGAGACCTGAACAGGGCAAGCCCCAAGGATGACTTTCCGCTTCCTCACATTGATGTTCTAGTCGAAAACATCACACAACACAAGATCTTCTCCTTCATGGATTGTTTCTCTGGCTATAACCAGATCAAGATGGCTCCTGAGGACATGGAGAAGACAACATTCGTTACATAGTAGGGCACCTTTTGTTACAAGGTAATGCCTTTTGGGTTGAAGAATGCGGAAGAAACTTATCAGCATGCTATGGTCGCTTTGTTCCACGATTTGATTCACCACGAGATTGAGGTTTATGTTGATGACATGATCGCCAGGTCCCAGACTGAGGAAGAGCACCTTGATCATCTCCAGAAACTATTTGACAGGTTGAAGACGTACAAGCTGAGGTTGAATCCAAACAAGTGTACCTTCGGGGTAAGGTCTGGTAAGCTTTTGGGTTTTGTTGTCAGTGACAAAGGTATTCAGGTGGATCATGCAAAGGTAAAAGCCATACAAGAGATGCAGGCTCCCCGCACAGAAAAGGAAGTTAGAGGTTTCTTGGGACGTCTGAATTACATCGCCCAGTTCATTTCACATCTGACTGCTACTTGTGATCCAATCTTCAAGCTGCTGAAGAAAGATTAAGTGGTAAAGTGGAATGATGAATGCCAGACCTCCTTCGAAAGAATCAAGGAATACCTTCAAGAACCACCAATTTTGATGCCTCTAGTTGAAGGAAGACCTTTGATATTATACCTAACAGTGCTAAACAATTCAATGGGGTGTGTGTTGGGGCAGCATGACGAGTCTGGTCAAAAAGAGCACGCCATTTATTACCTTAGCAAAAAGTTTACCGACTGTGAGACTCGATACTTATTGCTCGAGAAAACTTGCTGCGCTTTGGCATGGGCTGCTCGCCGACTGAGACAGTATATGCTGACTCACACTACCTTGTTGATATCAAAGATAAATCCGATCAAGTATATTTTCGAGAAGCCTACTCTCTCTGGAAGAATAGAAAGATGGTAGATGATCTTGACCGAGTATAACATCTAATACACAACCCAAAAAGCAATCAAGGGAAGTGTATTGGCAGATCATTTGGCGCATCAACCAGTGGATGACTACCAGTCGATGAATTTTGAGTTCCCAAATGAGAATATCATGTTGGTAACCGACTGCAAAGAACCTGGACCGGATGAAGGACCCGAGGAGGGATCCCGATGGTCTATGTATTTTGATGGAACCTCGAACGCATTGGGTAATGGCATTGGTGCTGTAATTATATCTCCTGAGGGCTGTCATACTCCGTTCACCGCCCGATTATGTTTTAACTGCACCAACAATATGGAGGAGTATGAAGCGTGTATCATGGGTCTTCGAGCTGCTATTGACTTGAGGATTGAGTTCTTGAGTGTATTCGGAGATTCTGCTCTGGTGATAAGTCAGGTCAAAGGAGAGTGGGATACGAAGCACCCGAATCTTATTCCTTACAAAGAATATGTACTGATATTGCTCCCACACTTTGAGGAGATAACCTTTGAACATTTCCCACGAGAAGAGAACCAGTTAGCGGACGCGCTAGCTAGCATGTCTTCTATGTTCAAAGTCAGGTGGGACAATGAAGCTCCCCAGATTACCATTGAGAGGTTTGATGAACCCGCACACTGCTGTGAGATCGACACCAAAGAAGTGGCAGATAAACCCTGGTTTCACGAGGTAAAAAGGTATCTTGAGGCTCAAGAATACCCCGAGGGGGCATCAGTTAATGATAAGAAGTTTCTGAGAAGGTTCGTTGTGAAGTTCTTCATCAGTAATGGAATCCTCTATAAGCGTAACCATGATTCAACCTTACTGCGGTGTGTAGACAAGAGCGAGGCAGAAAGGATCATGGCAGACTTACATGAAGGTACCTTCGGAACTCATTCCAGTGGATATACCATGCCGAAGAAAATCCTACGGGCAGGATATTACTGGTCCACTATGGAAGCCGATTGTTATCAGCATTCTCGAACTTGTCATAAGTGCCAAGTCTATGCTGATAAGGTGCATGTACCTCTGGTTCCCCTGAATGTTTTGACAGCTCCTTGGCCCTTTGCAATGTGGGGCATCGACATGATCGGAGAGATCAGACCTACTACATCTAACGGGCATTGCTTCATTCTGGTAGCCATTGATTACTTTAAGAAGTGGGTTGAGGCAGCTTCCTTTGCTACAGTAACCAAGAACGTCGTGGCGCGGTTCATCCGACACAATCTGATCTGTCGATATGGTGTCCCAGAGAGAATCATTACTGACAATGGTACAAATCTCAATAACGCAATGATCACCGAGCTCTGTAGACAGTTCCAAATACAACATCATAACTCTTCTCCCTATCGGCCGAAGATGAATGGAGATGTTGAAGCGGCTAACAAGAACATAAAAAAGATTGTGCAGAAGATGACGGTGACATACAAAGACTGGCACGAGATGTTACCATTCGCTCTTCATGGGTACCGTACCTCAGCACGGACGTTGACAGGGGCAACACCCTACTCTTTGGTATATGGCATGGAGGCGGTCCTACCCATCGAAGTCCAGATACTCTCTCTCAGGATTATGAAGGATGCGGTTTTGAACAAAGACGACTGGATCCAAACCCGACTTGATCAGCTGAATCTAATCGATGAAAAGAGGCTTACTGCTATCTGTCATGGCCAGACATATCAAAAGCGAATGATCAAGGCTTTTAACAAGAAGGTCAGACGTCAAGAATATCAAGTCGGGGGTCTAGTGATCAAACGCATCATACTACCTCAAGGTGATCCCAGGGGCAAATGGACTCTTACATACGAAGGGCTATTTGTGGTTAAGAACATTTTCTCGGGAGGAGCTATGATTCTAACCACCATGGATGGTGACGACCTTCCTCACCCCGTCAATGAAGACATAGTGAAAAGATACTACTTATAATCAAAGACCCGCTAGGTTGACTGGCCTAGGCAAAAATAAGAGCTTCCCGGGGAACCAAAAGGGTTCGGGCAAAAGTAAGGGATGAAAATGAAGAAAAAAAACTGTACACCTGACAAGTCGAAAACCTGAAAAGGCGACTTGGGCAAAAAAGGGTATCCTGGTGGACTAAAAATCCGAAAGGGCGGTCCAGGCAAAAATTAGGGATTAAAGCGTAACACTATGTCTCATTGGATCATCTTGCAACCAGACTTCGGTATCGACTATCAAGTTCAAACGATGCTAATCAATCTGATCCACTTTTGACCAAGCAGCAAAGTGATGAGACACTTGAAGATATAAGGGCAATAGCAGAGTTGGAACCCAATGGGATTGTTTTACATAGTTGTTTTATTTCTTTTACACAAATGGTAATTTCTTTTGGTGGCATTCTCTTACTGGGACGTCAGCCTCCTTGTACAAAACGCCTATTACAACCCAACTTCAAAAATCAATACAATTCATTTTCACAAGAAATTTCAACTTGTTTTTTCTTTTTCTGTTTTGTTTTGCAAGAACGTCCAATGATTCATTTTTGATATATGCATTTGAAAATAATGGTTGCTCATAAATATTTACATAAGAAACAAAAGACGATTACTCGTAATTCTAGGAACAGGGAAAACAAGAAGTGCCCGAACCTTACAGTTACTCTGCCCATCAAGTACCGAGATAGAGCCAGCTCGAGAACATGAGTAGTGATACATACTCTCCCCACAGAGTAAAAGGTATCCAAAGACAGTGATGTTAGCTTTCTCGAACAGGACATAACTCTTCCCAGCTAAGGTTCACAATCGCGAGTGAGTCGGTAAATTTTTCCCCAAGCATAGTTTATTTTTCTCACAGACAGAAATTCAATCCCTGACAGAATTCATTATCATCAGCAACGGTAATTCATCCCCAGCTGAGTTGTTTCTCCAAGTTAGCAGATCTATTAACAGAGTATCTCCTCTCCAACAGAGTTATTCCCTACAGAATTATCCTCAGACAAGGTCCCCTCGGTAGGACATCCGTAAACAAGGGGAAAATTCCCAACACATTCATCTTTGTTCACCATCCCCCAACAGAAGCAAAGGAACTATGGTTCTTTACAAGCAATCAAGAATACTATTTCTCATATCCTCCAAACAGCAGTCAGAGATTTATTTTCCCGGACTCAGGTTATTATGACAGCATTTCATGTTCATACATCATGACATGTGCATACATTACATATAACATAGTCTCATTTATTTTGAGAACGTCATTATACAATGAATTTCATACATCGCACATAACTAACCCTGTATTTATTTCAGGAAAGACAATTATTATCAGCAACTTCCAGCAGGTCCATAATTAACACTCGAAGCTAAACAAAGTAATCATCAGCGCGACAAGAACAACCTTACCCAGGTTCCCTCTGCAGTTTTACCCAAACTAATTCCGAAGCAGCCCTACTATCCCGACTTTCATATCGAAGTAACCTTACTATCCAGGTTCCTTCTCACAACCCTACTATCCAGGCTTTCATCTCGAAGTAACCCTACTATCCAGGTTCCTTCTCACAGCCCTTCTATCCAGGCTTTTATCTCGAAGTAACCCTACTACCCAGGTTCCTTCTCACAGCCCTACTATCCAGGCTTTCATCTCGAAGTAACCCTACTACCCAGGTTCCTTCTCACAACCCTACTATCCAGGCTTTCATATCAAAGTAACCCTACTATCCAGGTTCCTTCTCACAGCCCTACTATCCAGGCTTTCATATCGAAGTAACCCTACTACCCAGGTTCCTTCTCACAACCCTACTATCCAGGCTTCCATCTCGAAGTAACCCTACTATCCAGGTTCCTTCTCATAACCCTACTATCCAGACTTTCATATCAAAATAACCCTACTATCCAAGTTCCTTCTCATAGCCCTACTATCCAGGTTCCTTCTCACAACCCTACTATCCAGGCTTTCATATAGAAGTAACCCTACTATCTAGGTTCCTTCTCATAACCTTAGTATCCAGGTTCTTCCTCTCTTATCCCCAGACAGCAGTCCACAACACTGTAAGACCGGGACCCGATCACACACGATTGGTTTCACATTTTCCCAAAAAGTCGCAGTGCAACATATACCCCGACCAGAATCACAGTTCACTTCTGCTTCCTAAACCGGAATTATTCCCCAGTAGAGTAATGGACAACTAAAGCTCCTAAAACTCTATTTCTCTCAAGACAGAGACCAGCATTCCCCAGCGAAGTTCTCCTCAAACAACAGGTATACGGGTTCTCGCAAAGGAATCTCTTGTGCGATCGACACCTCTAGGTGGCATCTTTAATCCCATCTCTGAAAATTCTCTTGCAACCTCTAAATGGAATCTATAAATCCATTCCCGATATCACAAGTCAAGTGCTACTTCGTGCGAGTGCAAATTTCTGGGCACTCTAGTGTTCAATCATCTTCCACCTTCAGATCACGAAAGGCAGACGAGCCAATCTACATCTTCAGGTTTAAGAAGATTGAACAGGGGCAGCTGTTGTACCCCAAAATTTACCCTCCCATATTTCTCAACAAATGTCATGTGAGGTCCCCAAATTGCTTAAGGAAGTTCAAGAGTTGACCAAACAAACTCTCTCCTAAGGCAGTCTACCTCAAATTAGAGTTTCATTTTTCATCAGGATATATGAACCACAATAGACTCAAATGCTCACCATTGTCATAATATGTTCTCAAGATCATCCATGTCAAGTTTCAAGCCTTGCAGAAGAAATTTGCTCATTCAATTGCTCAAAGGCCTGAAAATCGACTATGTTAGTTCAAAAGTCAACTGTGGCCCACATACAGTCAAACTTCAAGATTTTTGGTCAACATCCTCATTTTGAAGTATTATTCATCATTTGATCAAGGGTTGATCATGATTCCTCAAGGATTTCTCATAATTCATCAAAACCCAAAAGTTGCTAAATTAGGGTTTTACAGGAAAAGTCAACTCAACTTTGACCAAGCACAACTTTCTCATACTTCATCAGAAATGACCCATCAAAGCTCATTTTTAAGAGGATGCAATTCCCTATAGTTAATCTTCATCTCCCAAGTTCAAAATATGCACTCACAAAAAGATATGATTTTTGACATTATAGGTCATTTTGAAAAGTCAACAAAAACACCTTTTGGGTCAAAGCTTCATACATGAACATGGAAGAGTCAATTGAGGTGAGACCAAAAAGGTTGCTTAGACGAAATCCTAATATTTCTAAAAAGTCCAAGAATACCTCTCTAGGGTCAAAATTGAGAGAGTTATGCATTGGCCAAGTTGACCTTTTTTGCAAAATTGCCAAAAGTCAACATTGATCAAATTTGCATTTTTTCCAAAGGGGCCCATGTTTTCTTGTTTGAAACATGTTTCTAATAGGACCCAAGACCCCTTAATTTTTGTCCAAACCTTTTGGTTTGCCAGGATGCCCTTATTTTGCCTAGGTGTGTCAACCTAGCAGGTCATTTATGCATAGTATTTTTTAACTATGTCCGCATTTATAGGATGTGGGAAGTCTTCACCATCCATGGTAGTCAGCATTACGACACCTCCAGAGAACACTCTCTTGACAACAAATGGCCCTTCATAGGTGAGAGCCCATTTGCCTATGGGGTCGCCTTGTGGTAGAATAATGCATTTTATCACCAAGTCACCAGCTTCATATACTCAAGGCTTTATCTTTTTGTTGAAAGCCTTGATCATTCATCTTTGGTACGTCTGACCATGACAAACAGCAACCAGTCGTTTTTCATTGATCAAGTTCTGCTGATCTAATCTCGTTTGAATCCACTCGTATTCGCCTAAGCCCGCTTTATTCATAATCCTTAGTGAGGGAATCTGAACTTCCACTGGCAAAACAACTTCCATGCCATATGTTGTACCCCAAAATTTACCCTATTTATTTCGACCTTTTGGCTTACATTTCATTATTACATACACACATATCATTAGTTTTATGGTTATGGAATCAAGGTATATTTAGCAAGCTTCTTCAGGTTACAAGTGACGTTTATTTTGCCAATGGATGTTCTCAGAGTATTTTTCGTGTTGAAGATCGATTCGCCGTTTTGCATTGATTCGGGGTTCAAAGATTCACAAGTCCAACTCAGTGCGTCATATTTAGGTGTTCTTTCGTCAAGATATCTATGATAATGTATTCTCAAATTCAGGTTCGGCTCGAGAGCCAATTCATTAAAGAAGGTCTCCGAATGTGTGAGTTTTCTCGAAGAAATATGGTGAAAAAGTATGCTAAAAGTGCAGTTTTTACGCACTAAAAAATTCATAACTTGAAGATCGTGGCTTGTTTTGAACCTGTTACGGTGGCCAAAATTCTAACTTGATGTCATCTATGTTTTCATCTCTCATGGCTGGAAGCCAATTTCGATCAGAAGGTCTTCAAAAATGCGGATTTATCAAGTATTTTTATACAGAAAATTTGTGACAAAAGTTTATTTGCGCGATGTTCGGAAAATCATAACTTAGTCGATTTTCATCGCATAGAGATGGTTCCAGTGCCAAACTTTCACAAATTGAGTTGGAAAAGTTTTCACAGGAGGTATCGAGTTTGAACGGTATCCAAAAGACCTTTAGTTTTTGCTCAAAGTGCGCGTGACGCGCCGAAAATCCTCAATGCTGAATATTATTTTATTTGGGTCGATACTTTGAAAATTCACAACTCGGTCAATTTTTATCGGATCGCGACCATATTTTTACACAATGTCACTGACTAAGAGATCTACAACTTTGTTTCCAAGGTCGAGACTGGGTTATGCTCCGATCAATACTAGTTTTTTATTGAAGAACGTGTTAGAGTTGACACTAGAGCCCAAAATAAGTATGTCTGAGGCGAAACTTCAAAAATTCATAACTAATTTACCGTTTATCTGATTGATAATGTTTTTGGACAGGAGTTAGTTCTCGATGTCGGCTACATTTTGTTTTCACATTTCAACTTCAGAAATTTCAATTAAGCCCCTGCGATTTAGCTTGGAATGTACCAAACTCAAGTGAATAAAAATCTGCACTATTGCTTGTAGTTATTGGAGGCCCAATTGCAAATTCAAAGCCTATTTTTTTCTCTAATTTCCATTATATAATCTCATTCTTTTCACACAAACAACATAAAAAAAAAAAATTTTCCACAACCCTATCAAAATATCAAATTCTTTCAAGAACCATAAAAACCTTAAAATCCTTGTTACAAACCCCCATCTCACTACAAACAAGTCATCCTTGTTACAAACCCCAATCTCACTACTTCTCCAGTAAGGGTAAGGTTGGTTTGATCTCCATGATCAAAATGATGTAGAAGCATTCATACATGCCATATCGATTTTAACATTATAAAATTTCATATATTTGATTTATTTGTATTTCATGATATAGTAATTTATTTAATGTGTTCATGAGATTCAACACTGTAGATTTAGACAGGGTCCCATGCAAGGTTATTACAAAACACTGAGGCCAAAACAGAACAACCACCAATGCATGGCTCATGGCAAGGCAGACATTCTGAGGAGGTTAAGGGCGTGGGTTCAACACCCACCCCTATTGGTTTTGGTTTTCTTCCATTCTATTTATCCTTTTATCTATTTTACATATTTTCCTTCTTTTTGTTTAAAACTTTTTTCGTAAAACCTAACATTTTTCACAAACCTTTGATTTTTCCTCCTAAACTCGAATAATTAATTTTAGGTTTTTTAATTTAATTTTAGGTTTTAATTTAATTTTAGGTTTTTTAATTTCATTGTTTGTTTTTTATTTCTAACCAATTTGTCTTTTTTAATCTTAAATTCACTTAACCATAAAACTTTTTTCACAAACCTTTGTGTGATACGGTGGGAGAATTGACTTGAGGTGTTTGCATTTCGATCGAATTTGTGCGGATAGCAAGAGTCGCCATCGACTTTTCTTTTATCCAATAAGGAAAGGTGAAAAAGCACAGGAGAGATCTTTTGAGATGTTTTCTTGAGTTTGGGGGGTAGATTATGAAAAGGGAAGGTATTAGCACCCTTTTCATCCATGGTTTTCCATGGGCTCTTAGTTACTTGCTAGATCACTTGCTTTTGTTTGAATGTGCTTGTGGTGTGTGTGTGAAAGTATTTTGAAAACGTCTTTGTAACGGTTCTCGTCTCTATAAGAACGCGTACAAAGTGTTTGTTTGGAAAATAATTCAAAGGAGTGTTTGTGAAATGTGTTTTTTGAAAGTGATTTTGAAAATGGAACTTTATAATGGTTCTCGTTTCTATAAGAACACATACAAAGTGTTTGTTTTGAAAATGTTTCAAAATGGAAGTGTAGGTGTATAAAAATGTTTTTGTTATGAGAAAGCGTGTAACTAGGAGCGAATCTACCTACTCGAAAGGTCTTAAGTGTGCTTTTCCTTCTCCTTTAGATGTGGCTATCTTACCATTGATTTGGTAAGAAGCCCCATCGTTGGATGTGAAGGGACAAGTATGGGATGTTTGTATAGTCATAGAAGGAAACATATGGGACGTTTTAGCAATGTCATTTAGGGACGAGATTGTTTACCAAAGGCAACATCGAGGGACTACGATCTTTTATCGAGGGTCTTTGCTAAAACGCCCATGTTCGAGGGACATGACTATTTTTCCGATAGGCAACAAAGTGGGATTACCCTAAGGGTGCATGTGTGCAAAGTGTGTTTGATTGCATGCATTTAGTCTTGATTAAGGTTGTCTATTTTGTTATTTTCATGTCTTGTCGTACACGTCTAACTGCTAGCATTTACATTTGAAAGCGATAAATTGCAAAAATGTAAAGTCCTACGCTATTACAATGTTTAGGGGATGGGGGTACAAATTTATGAATGGGGATTGCAAGTAAAAATAAGTCCTAAATTACTATTACAACCATATTGAAATGCATAAAAATGTACAAGAAAATGTGAAACGAACTTGTTTTGTTTTAAGAAAATATTTTTGGTCTTTTGTTTTAAGAAATAAAATAAAGTGTGAAATAATGAAAAAAAAAGAAGTCAGCGTGTTGCTGATAAAAATGAAGTCAGAGGTTCTGACCCCGACACGCTGCAAAATAGAAACCTGTTAGTGAAAATGTATACGGTCAGAAGTTCTGAACAACCTGGGAACACAGTAGTTTTCAGAAGTTCTGATATTACTGGCAACAAAACAGACTCCAGAAATCCTGGTACCACTGACAGAACTTGGTCTCTCCCTCTATGCTAGTCAGAATATCTGTAATTTGGTTATTTCTCCATTACACAGAAGACATGCATAGAACAGTTATAGCAGGTGTCATAGTGTTTCAGAAGATAAGAAATATCAGAACTATAAATCATAGGCAAGCATGAATTTGCTAATCCTAAGTCTGAGTTCTAGTTTCTTCAAGAAGCTCTGAACTGACTTATTCTCTACTTAAGCAGGCAGGTGCATGAAATCTCAGTGTATGTACAACATCAGAAACATGATATCTACATTGTATTTTTGAGTATGTAAATCTGGTAATGCTTAAGTAATATGGTGAGGGACAGCATAAACTTACCTTGTAGCCGAAAGAAGTTCTGTGAATCGGAGTTAACCTCAACTCTGATGATGCTCTAAACAGCTTCTTCACGTACTCAGTAAGCTGGAAGTTTTCAACATCTGGGGGTGGCAAGAAGGTGATGTTCTGATTTCTTTGAGTGGATGGATGGAAAGTGTATAGTAATATGAACACAGAAGTTTAGGCAATTTCCAACGTGTGGATCAGAAACTGTGTGAATGGTTTTTAGTCAAGAAATAATTGAGAACAAGTGGAGTTTTGAATGCAAGGAATCAAAAGTTAACAAGGTTTTATGTGTTGTGTTTACAGTTCTTTGAACTCTTGGAATTTTGGCAGGGATTCAAGGCTTTTCTTTCTCAAAATTTTGACCTCTTTCACAAATTTTTCTGGACCCATTCTCAGTGACCAATGGTGTTCTATTTATAGGCAAAGTTTTGTGGGTTTGAAATGTCAAGTAGCGCCAACATCATACGCTAGATGCTGACTTGCTCTTGAAGCAAATTCAAAAAAGGTGTGATAGTTGATAGTTTTTTAGCTTAGGTTGGATTAGCAAGCAGGGATTAAGGAAAAATGAACCCACAAGCAAAAATTAGCGCATGGACCCTTACCTAATTCTGTACAAAAGTATTTCTATGCTACACGTGGAGAGATCCTTTAGACAAAGACTCAAAAGTGGTTGTGAGTATTAATGAACATTAAATGAAGATGAGATTTGTCAAAATCAGAAATCCTATAATGTGAGATTTTGCATCATTGCTTAATTCTGGATCAGAAGTTCCATTTCAGCATAGTCTAGAACAAAACACCCCACTTCTGATCTTAGTATCCTATTGCCTCAACATACTCTAAAGGATTCCCAGGCTTTCCAATAACCTTTTTTTATTTACCTTTGAAAAATCTAGATTAGAAGTTCTGCTTCAGCGTAGCATCCAATCTTCTGATCCTCTTAACTTCTTGCTCCAGCATGTTCTGAAGGAGCTTTCAGGCTTCGTATTATGCTTTATTACCTTCTTTGCATTACCCCAACAAACTCTGACTGAACTTGCGTAGATGCTGAAGAGC
Source organism: Vicia faba (assembly GCA_948472305.1). NCBI lineage: Eukaryota > Viridiplantae > Streptophyta > Magnoliopsida > Fabales > Fabaceae > Vicia > Vicia faba. The sequence goes on from OX451737.1 coordinate 597,583,409, forward strand.
CATGTTCTGACTGAAGACTATATGCTGAACCATGTTTACAACTTCTGACTGCACCTGCCTGGAGGCTGGCTCAGAAGTTCTGAAGTGTCATTTTTCTTAAATACTTAGAAAAAATCCCAAGTATTTAGAAATTTGGCTTTTCCATAGTAAATTTGACTTTTGAACCTTTTGATGATACAAACTTCATATTCCAACTTGTCTTGATGAAATATGATTTCAGAGATTTGATTTTGATCCAAAAGTCAAAGTTTGACCTTTTAATGTGAAAATGACTATTTTTCCCTTGCAGGCGACTTTCTTGAAAAATTTGTAATTCAAAGCTCGGGATTGGATGGAAGTAAACCTGAGGATCCAGGGTGATTTCTTGAGAAAATGAGAGGGCAAATTTTGGGGTACAACAGCTACCCCTGTACAATCTTCTTTAACCTAAAGAGTTAGATTGGCGAGATTTGCCATTCGTGACTCGAAGGTGGAAGATGATTTGACACTAGAGTGCCCAGAAATTTGCACTCGGCGACGATAGGAGGAATGAGCTTAAATATGCCATTTGGAGAGGTGATAGAATTTTGTTGGAGATGGGATTGTAGATGCCATCCAAGAATGCTTGTTGAGATGTAATCTGTAAGTTGAACATCAGAATGGCGTCCGTGCCTGGAGCCTATCTGTATTATATCAAAAGTTGAGTCTAAATGAGTATCAGAATGGCTTCCGTGTCTGGAGCGTATCTGAATTATATCAGGAGGTGTCTTTGAATGAGTATCAGAATGGCTTCTGTGTCTAGAGCGTATCTGAACTGTATCAAGAGTAGAATCTGAATGAGTATCAGAATGGCTTCCGTATCTGGAGCATATCTAAACTGTATCAGGAGGTGTCTTTGAATGAGTATCAGAATGGATTCCGTGTCTTGGATCGTATCTGGATTGTATCAAAAGTAGAATCTGAATGAGTATCAGAATGGCTTCTGTGTCTGGAGCGTATCTGAACTGTATCAAGAGGTGTCTTTGAATGAGTATCAGAATGGCTTCCATGTCTGGAGCGTATCTGAACTGTATCAAGACTAGAATCTGAATGAGTATCAGAATGGCTTCCGTGTCTGGAGCGTATCTGAACTGTATCAGGAGGTGTCTTTGAATGAGTATCAGAATGGCTTCTGTGTCTTGGAGCGTATCTGGACTGTATCAAAAGTAGAATCTGAATGAGTATCAGAATGACTTCCGTGTCTGGAGCGTATCTGAACTGTATCAGAAGGTGTCTTTGAATGAGTATCAGAATGGCTTCCGTGTCTTAGAGCGTATCTGGACTGTATCAAAAGTAGAATCTAAATGAGTATCAGAATGGCATCCGTGTCTGGAGTGTATCTGAACTGTATTAGGAGTAGAATCTGAGTGAGTATCAGAATGGTATCCGTGTCTGGAGCGTATCTGAATTGTATCAAAAGTTGAGTTTGAATGAGTATCAGAATGGCTTCCGTGTCTGGAGCGTATCTGAACTGTATCAGGAGTAGAAATGGTAGCTGTTAACCTTATCCTGAAAAGGGTAAAATGTTAGCTAGAATGCAAAGTCATGTTGTATGAAATGCATGGTGTAATGTATTTGTTTTATCAATGTTTATGATAAATGGATGCAATGGATGCGTATGTGAGCTGATTTGCTGTATTGCTATCGGATTGAGGAAAATAAATCCCTGAATGTTGCTGAGGATATGTGAGCCCTCATGTCTTGAAGTTGGAGTGTTGATGGTTTTCTTGCCGAGAGAAATAAACTCTGTTTGTAAGGGGAATTCCATGTACTGCTTGCAAGTTCTGCTTGGGGAATCTGGAGAAATTGGATGATTTCTACCGGGGATTGACAAACTGGAAGCTTTGTTCCACTGGGGAGTAGCTGGGAGTTTTGTTCCACTGGGGAGTAACTAGGAGTTTTGTTCCGCTGAGGAGTTATTGAAAACTCTGTGGGGAGGGAATATGGAATGGTCCAGAGATATGTTCTTATCCTTTCGATCCATCAATAATTGCCTTTCTTATTTTGTTTATTTGTAACCAGTGATTATGTTCAAATGCATATGTTCAACAATGAATCATTGGCTGTTTTTTGCAAACAAAACACAAGCGTAAAGGAAAATACAAATAGTTTTTTCACTTTTAAAAGGATATCTTTGTATTGACCTTGAATAAGTATTTTTGTACAAGGGGACAAACATTCTAGTAAGAGAATGCTGTCGTAAAAAAAGAGAAATTTTGATATAAAGAAAAGACAGCTATGTGTATAAAAATCCCATGGGGTTTCCATTCTGCTATAGCCTTTGTATCTCCGAGAATCTTGTCCATTTTTGCCTTGTTCGAAGTTAATTGAATTGATTAGAATCACTGAGTTTGTCAGTTGAAGTCAAAGGTTGTCCGTCAAGTGATCCGACGGGACATAGTCATATGCTTTAATTCCCTAACTTTTGCCTGGATCGCCATTTTGGGTTTTCAGCCCACCGGGAAACCCTTTTTTGCCCAAGTCTCCCTTTCGGGTTTTCAACTTGCCGGGTGTACAGATTTTTTATTATTTTATCCCTAATTTTTGCCTGAACTTTTGGTTCGCCAGGATGCCATTGTTTTGCCTAGGTATGTCAACCTAGCGGGTCTCTTATACATAGTATCTTTTGACTATGTCTGCATTCGCAGGGTGTGGCAGGTCGTCACCATCCATGGTGGTCAAGATCATTGCCCCACCGGAGAAGATGTTTTTGATTACAAATGGTCCTTCATAGGTAGGAGTCCATTTTCCCCTGGGATCACTTTGTGGCAAGATAATACGTTTGATCACTAGATTCCCAACTTGATAAACTTGGCGTCTGCCTTTCTTGTTGAAAGCCTTGATCATCCGCTTTTGATACATTTGACCATGGCAAACAACAGTAAGCCTCTTTTCATCAATCAAATTCCGTTGATCAAGTCGAGTCTGGATCCAATCTGTAGCGGTAGAAATGTTCAAGACTAAGCCATTGGATTGACTAGCCTTTGTACAAATCAAAAACAAAAATCGCCACCGCGCTTTATTGTTTCCAAAGGAATGGGGAAAGAGCGAATAACCCAAAAAGGGGGAAAGATTCAAGGTAAGGGGGTTGGTTATGCAAAGGGAAGGTATTAGAACCCTAAACATCTACGGTACTCCGCAGGAACCTCTTTGTAAAATATGTATATTTTGGCTATGAAAATGTGTTGTATAGAAATAGATGGTGGAGGTAAGAAAAGAAGTATTTTTATTGTTTTTTCACCCACCGCGGTTGCGAACCTTTAGTGCCTACGTACCACCTTTTATGCAATAGGGGATCAGGGTACACGTAGTTTCTCTTTTAAAAATTTGAAACACAAATGTGTTGGTTGATTTTAAGAGATAAGACATCATCGTCACTGTCCATGTGGAAAAACATACTTACTACCCACAATCATGAGAAAGGAGAATTTTCATCGTCTCAAAGTGGAGGATATGGCTTGGATTTTAAAATCAACAATGCCTCTATCAACACCCAAGTGGAAAATATCTCTCTTCACTACATATTGTAGAAGTATAGTTGTTTGCATCACTACAAGGATTGACAAGAGTCTAATATTTTTTGAGAAAATTTGAAAGGTAAAAGCCAAAGTGGAAAAATGGTTTGAAATGAGATTGATTGACTTCTAGTCTTCTCACAAAAAGTGTCAAAGTATTATTAAATTGATTGAAGTTTATTTATGAAAATGATTTTTGAAAATGCATGGACATAAGTCCAAGTTTATTATGAAAGTGGTTCAAGTTTAGAAACAAGAAGGGTTTAAAAAAAGAGGGAAAAGATTTTTGAAATTAAAGAAAATGGGAGGTGAAGAAGAGACTATCCTAAAGCATAAGGTAAAAGCTAAGGATAATGACCATCTAACCAACAAGAAGTCAAAACTTGACATTATGAGCCAAGATAGAATTCCCATTCTTTGGATTGAAACCAAGCAAGTAAATATACTAGACCTCTTCAAGTGTATTAAGTCTTCACAAAAATTGGGCAGAGTAACGGCTGTATACGGGTGAGTTCCAGATTATAGACAAAGGATGTAATCACAAAACCTGCACACAAAAACAAACAAGCAACCCAACGTCTTGAGGTAAACCTCAAGAGCTCCAGACAAAATAATCAGATAAGATCACAAGGTCTCCAAGATAGGTCAAGGTTTCTAATCCTAAGTCCAAGAAAAAAGTCCCATGCTCCATAATGCCAAGGATAGTAACCAAATAGTCCAAGTACCATTAAGAGTTTTTTAGGGTTTAAGTTGGTTATTAAGTATCTTAGAAAAAAGAAAAAGAAAAGCTCAAGTGAGCAAAGTAAAAATGACAAGAAAATAAATGCTCAAGTGAGCAAATATGAAAATGGAATGAAATGTAAATGCTAAAAGTAAATAGTGCATAATGCATAAAATAATAAAAGCATAAAATGAAACAAGTCAATAATTAGTGGTTAGTTGGATGACCATCTTGAAACTTGCATTTGGAACTCATTAGAGGATTGGTAGAACCAAAGCCTCCACACAATAAGTTGCATTTGCTTTTTGTCAAGTATATCATCCATTTGGAATTCTCACAAGTACAATTTAATGATCAACGATGTTTAAGTGATCCGCGTTGACCAAAGGTGTTGTAGATCCATTAGAGGATTGGTAGAACCAAAGCCTCCACACAATAAATCTCAAGGTTATTGGATCAAAGAGATCAAATTAACATACTTGGGCTTGCAATCATAAGTTTGGGACACGAATGATCATTTATTCGAATCGGGACAAAATTTAGTGCTATGTTAAGCAATCGTAAGTGGACTTATATAGAAGTTACACCTATTTTGAGGCCAGTCAATAGCAATCCATGCACCATTTGTTTTGAGACATGATATAGAGATCATGCTCCAACAACATTTAGTGCAAAGGGGAAGGGGATGAGATGAAGAGGAATTAGGGTAAAAAAAGAAAACCACATTTGAATTAATATTTAATCAAACTATTATTAAAATCATTCATCCATTTTTGTGGAGTTAAACTCAATACCATGGATCCAATGATGTTAAAAAAGCCATGACCAAAAAATCAACCCAAGACAACCGAAAAATATTCACAAAATGATATGATATTTAATATATATATATATTAAAGGATGGAAAATGTTAAAATAAACTAGAAAATAATGAATAAAATATCAATTATATTCAAATTAATCAAGAAATGAAAAATAAGACCATAGAAAAATCAGAAATGGGTCCAAATATTTTTATAAAAATTTTAGTAATTTTTAAAAGTCAGAAACTATTTTTTAACCATTTAAAATTGCTAAAACAAACATAAAATAAATCAAAAATAGTAAACCTCAACATAAAATTCCATAAAATTTCCAAAAAGTTAAAAATAGGAAAATTAATATTTATGAATTTTTTCAGAATTAAAAAATGTTAGAAAGTATTTTTTTAAGTAATTAAAAGAAAGCAAATAATACAAAAAATATAAAAAATACCAAATGTTAAAAAAAAATGAAAAAAAAAATCATGAGATCAGAAATAATTCAAAGTATTTTTTGTGAATTTTTCATAATTTTTGGATAAAAAATAAAAGAATTATGAATTTTTGAAAATTTAATCAAATAAAATATAAAATCAGAAAATAAAATAAATCCAAAAAGATGTGGACCATCAGATCAAAGTCAAAACGCGTTAGTAAGCTAATCCAATGGACCATACGCGTTGTGCTTGATATGGACCTTAGTGAAACACACATGTAATCAGAAAAAGGGCGACCAATGAAATTAAAACGGTTGGCACACTATCATTGGATGAGATGAGACATGTCATCGTCTTCAACCTCCAGACACCCTGCAATGGGGATTTTGTGAGATCCTTCAAATGGAAAAATTAGGATCCCTGACTAGCATCATTGATCTCGTCTCTTTAAGATGATTCTAACACAACCATCGCGCCAAATTTATGTAAAGTATGGAGAGAGATATGAATCAAAACACAGAAAAATAGCGAGCACCTTCAATTTGAGATTTCTCTCTCAATTCTCAATGGATTTAAAAATTGTAAGCATCATTAGAATCAGACAAAGGAGTAGAACATATTAGTGCTTGATTTGGATCCAATTGGTGGAGAATTCTACCTTTTCGAAGTTCAAGTAAGAAGCTCTGAAACTGGACTTCTGTAGCTTGGATTATGGGTCGTTTTGATTGGTTTAAGTGCTGGAGATTTTGTATGAAGTTCAAGGATGATGAATACGCAAAGAATTTTGGAAAAGGAAGCTTAAATTTCAAAAACTGAATTCAACAAAAGTGGGTTCGTGTGAAGTTTTGGCAGGGTGTTCTTAGCTCTCTAAGCTTGGGAAATTGAATGGGGGATGACCCTCTATTTATAGGGAAGTGAATGGGAATAAAAATTTGAAGAAACAAGGAAGTTTGGAGGGAAATTGAGCAAGGGTCGAGCACGAGTAAAGTGTGACTTCATTTTCATCAAAACTCAGCCGAACCTTGCGTTTTGGGGTGCTAATCACTTCTGGTAAGTTTGCTAATCAAGGTTAAATAAAAAACACACACAAATCTTGTGTTTAGAAGTCACATTATGGATTTCAAAATTCCGACTTTGTGCAAAATTCAGTTTTAAACTACCAAATTCAAATCTATGGCATTTCCACCTCAAGGGGCCTTAGGGCATAATTCTTGATGCTTTGGAAAGATGAGGTTGCAAGCTTTGAAATGGAAAAATAATGGAATCAAATGGATGCTTGAGCTGAAAGTTACATGGAGTCAAAGTTGAAGAAAAAGAGTTGACTTTCCATACTTAGAAAAATTTCAAACTCTTCTTTAAAAATGACCTATAATCTCTTGCATCTAAACATGGCCTTCCACTTAGAATTTGATCTTGACCAAAAAAGATGGAATGAAGTAGACCTCTTTAATGACACTTTGCAATTTGAACCACTCAAAATCTCCAAAAATTGAGCAAGTTATGACTTGTTGAAGTTGGCCAAAAATCATGAAATGACCTATAATCTCTTGCATCCTTAAGGCAACTTCCATCCATTTTCTCACTTTGCACATAAAATAAGGCATGAACTACACATCTTTAGTATCATCATGAAAAAATAATAGGCCCAAGGTGATAAAAATTGACCAAGTTATGACCATTTGAAGTCACATATGGAAAATTGGGGATTCATCTAGATAACTTGTAACCTTTCCTCTTCACCAAGTTTCTTCCATATTAAAAATTCTTGAAACTTTTGAAGTGATTTGTTGGTAACTCTTTGAAGAGAATAATGTTTTTGGAATCACTCAAAAATACCAAAATATGAGCAAGATATGCCCATCTGAAGTCCAAAACCCTAACTTCTAGATCAAGAGAATGCTTGGTGGAACTTTGTCAAGTTTGAACAAACTTTTTGTGCCAATATTCTTCCTTTGTGAATAGGATTTGTTGAGGATGATTATGAAGACTCATGGCCACCAGAACTACTTCCATACCAACTTCAAAACAACTTCAATGGTGAGGTTTGGATCTCTCAAGCTTTTGACTAGGGCATGGAAATAAACTCATGAACCCATGATGCAACTTGCTAAACCTCATTGCCTTCACCTACATTATTAACAAGTAAGACAAACCAATATTGTATTTGTTAATTTAAAGATAAAATCAAAGCAAAATATCCATGATCACCAAAGAAAACAAGTCAAGGTGCTTGGTGACTCCTCAAAGAGAAAGGTTAATGATAGGGAGAGGAACCAAAAGCCCTAATGTGATTTTGTGGTGATTGAAACAATATGGTATGATGGAGGGATCTTAGGGGAAAAAATTGGGGTACAACAGCTACCCTTATTTAAGTTTCTTCTATCCGGAGATGTGAAGGTTAAAAATCTTCATGTCGAAGGGATTGAAGACACTTAAATATAAAACAAACCTTGTTTTTGGCCCTAAGATGCCATGCAAATGTTTATACATATGAATGCATATGAATGGAACAAAAGAGACGCAAAGTGGCATTGGGGATGCAACATGAAATGTAGAAACAAAAGAGAAATCCCACCAGGAAAATAAATCACTGGTGAACCACAAGAACATAATCAGAGAGGAAGATAACAAGCATCGACGTTCACTGCCGATGTACTACCAACGTTCACTGAAGGTAGAAAGAGAAAATATATCATATCACCACCGTTCACTGACGATGAACTATCAACATTCACTGAAGATAGCAAAAAGATAAGAAACACCAACGTTCACTACCGATGTACTACCAACATTCACTGAAGGTAGAAAGAGAAAATATATCATATCACCGCCGTTCACTGACGATGAACTATCAACGTTCACTGAAGATAGCAAAAAGATAAGAAACACCGACGTTCACTGCCGATGTACTACCAACGTTCACTGAAGGTAGAAAGAGAAAATATATCATATCACCGCCTTTCACTAATGATGAACTATCAACGTTCACTGAAGATAACAAAAATATAAGAAACACCGACGTTCACTGCCGATGTACTACCAACGTTCACTGAAGGTAGAAAGAGAAAATATATCAAGTTTCCCCAAGATTCTGGTGTTTTGCCAAGAACGGGTCTCAACTTCTTCTTTAACCAGGGAAATCTGCCTGGAAAGGGTAATACGTAATCTGTCTCAAATAAAGAGACTCCCACTCATTGTCAAGGGGATTTACGAAGAGAAATGACTTTCTGGAAATAGAAATATGACTTCCCGGGGACATGCCACGATATTCCTGCTGAGGAGATAAAGTCTTCCTGTGCAAAATAAATGCTCAAACCAAAACTCAAAAATTTCAGAGATCCATAAATCCAATTTAGAAATAAACTGGAGCAAGACGGCCAGTGCAGATACATCTTTTGAGAAATAAACTCAAGAGGGAAAACCAAATTCAACTAAGCAAAGAGCGCTGTAGGAAAAGGTCAGAACATCATGTTAATGAACAATGGTTTTTAGTCATGCATGATGTATGAGTGCTATCGTGCATATGCTGGTAAGAGGATACATAATCAGTACAAACAAATAAAATCGCCTTAGGTACTAACAACAAATGGGCTAAACTTCAACCAGAAAGATCAATCCAAGAAAAGTAAAAGCAACTGCGGAAACCAAACCCACTGCCTGCCTTAACTTTACTGAGAAGAAACATAATCCTGATGTAGCCAAGTCAAACAAATATCGGGATAAAACATCTTCCTTCTGGTTTCATCGGAGAAAACAACTTTCCAAAAGAAACATGCCTACTGGAGATTGCGAGACCAACCTCAAATAAAGCACATTGACACCGACACAACCAAACTTCATTGGGGGATTCAAGCCCACCTCCCTGGAGAAAACTTTCATCACGAAGACTCATTCCAAACAAGAGAGGCCCTAGGATAACCTTCTTGGGAAATCGAGAAGTCAATATTAATGCCAAAACTTTCATCATATGAGGGAAAACTTGCTGGGGAATCTGAGACGGAGACTTCTGACCATGCAAAACCCTAAAAAATGAATCAAGACCTGACTGGGGATAATGAGATCATAAACCCAATACCGTACTTTGCACCCACTGACATCGTCTCTAACTATCTGAGAAATACACAAGGATTGCACACCTACCAGCAAAATGACCTGAGAAAACTTTCATTAAGGGAGTAAATTTTCTTAAAACAACCGGAGTTTGTTCATTCTTGAGATCACCATTCTTGTTGTCATTGTTTTATCATAAATCCCAAAGTAAATTGAATTGTAAAGATCTCTCTTATTTTTGAAAAGTCAATTTCGCTTTTTAATCCTTTTGCTTTAATAGTTATTATCAGTAATAAATGATGTCTTTGCAAGCTAAATAAAAATAAGAACACAAAAAGTTGGGCAAAAGCTCGAATTTCATTAAAAGAATGGTAGTCTGTGAATGGCGAGACTCCATGGATGATTACAAAGTTTGGGAAATGGTAATACATAATGGAAAAGATACATTAAGATACAATGACCACTATCCCCCCTAACAACTTTTGAAATACCGAGCAGCAACTTTTGTTGAAGTATGGTGAGGATCCGACAAGATTGTTGCTTCAACGATCAAGTCTCATCTGACGTAGTTACTTGCCAAGAAAGTCCCTAACTTTTGCCTAAGCTACCCTTCCGGGTTTTCAACTTAGCGGGAAATTTATTCTGTTTATGTCTCTAATTTTTACCTAGACCGCCCTTTCGGGTTTTCGACCTACCGAGACGCTCCTTTTTTGCCTAAGCCGCCCTTTTGGGTTTTCAACTTAGCGAGTTGTTCTTTTATTTCTTTTACGAAAAGTATTTCTTGATTGCGTCAACATTTATGGGACGTGGGAACTCCTTTCCATCCATAGTTTCAAGAATAATGCACCACTAGAGAAGGCTTTCTTGACAACATACGAGCCTTCAAAATTGGGGGTCCACTTGCCCCTAGAATCAGTGTTGAAAGACATGATCTTCCTGAGCACGAGGTCGCCTTCTATGAATTCACGAGGTTTGACCTTTTTGTCAAATGCTTTCTTCATTCTTTTCTGATATAACTGCCTATGACGTAAAGCTGTTGTGATACGGTGGGAGAACTGACTTTAGGTTTTGCATTTTATCGCAAATGTCGCGGTTAGCAAGAGTCGCCACTGACTTATCTTTTATCCAAAAGGAAATGTGAAAAAGCACAGGAAATACCTTTGAGATGTTTTCTTGAGTTCGGGGGATAGATTATGAAAAGGGAAGGTGCTAGCACCCTTTTCATCCATGGTTTTCCATGGGCTCTTAGTTACTTGCTTAGATCACTTGCTTTGGTTTGTTTGAAATGGTGTTTGATGTGGTTTTGAAAGTATTTTGTAAAAGAGGCCATTCGTTTAGGCAATCTTTGTAATGATTCTCGTTCGTAAGAATGTATACAAAGATGTTTGTCTTTTTTGAAAATGTTTTCAATGTTTGTAAGATGTTTTTGAAATGTGTATGTGTTTGTTTTGAAAATAGCAAGGATTGTTGTTTGAAAGGGAGCAAGTAACTCAGAAGCTATCTACCTACTCAAATGTCTTTCTTATGCATTTTCTATTCTTTTGACATTGTTGACTTACCATTGATTTGGTAAACAACCCTATCTTTGGATATAAACGGGACGGGCGTGGGTCATCGTATAGCCATGATAGCAATATTGCAAAGTATCTTAGCATTTTTGAGGGACCAAGATCATTTTGTTTAGGCAACTTTTGAATAGCGTCATCAAGGGGCTATGATCTTATATTTGTTTTGTTTTGCTTTTTGCCAAGATACTTCACATGCGTAACATGGCCATTTTATTTTAGGCAACCAAGTGGGAGAAACCCTAAGGGTGCTTGTGTGCAAAGTGTATCATTTTTCATGCTTTTGATTTTGTTTTGTATTTAGGGTTTTCTATTTTGTTGTTTTTATCTTGCCATACACACTTATTTACTAGCAATATATGAGAAGCAAGTAAAAAGTGAAAAGTAAAATCTAAGCTATTACATCACTTTAGGGGGATGGGGATACAATTTAACAATGAGGGTGAAGTAGGAACTAAAATATTACAACCATATCAAATGATAATGAAAACAATGTAAAAGCAGTGTAAAATAAAAGGAAAACTGCATTTTGAACTGCTATGTGTCGACCCATGTTACTATGTATCGACACATAGCTTCTTCCTGCCCCTGTAAAACAAAATCAGTTCAGTATGGGTTGACACATAATGGGATGTGTAGACTCATGCACCTTCTTGTATCGACGTGAAATGCGTATGTATCGACTCATAGGCTTTTCCAGCTTCTGTTAAGTGAAATCTGTTCAGTATGTGTCGACACATAATGGGATGTGTCGACTCATACACCTTTTTGCATCAACACGAAATGCGTATGTGTCGACTCATAGTCCTTTCCAGTTTCTGTTTTGTGACCTGAATTCAGTATGGATCGATGCATGAGGGTCATGTGTCGACTCATACCCTGTATTTTCACTAAGATGGGTCAACACATGTGGATATGTGTCGATACATTCTGCATTTTTCTGCCTTAAAAACCATTCTTTGCATACATCTGTTAGTTTTTAACATATGAATGAATAACCTGAACAACAAATAAATGATTAACTTCAAAACAGTGATTGCTACATCTTATAAATAGAAAAGTTGGTGTATGGAAAAGGCAAGGTAAAGATGACTTACCTTAAAAACTGCACTTTAGGTTTTGAAACCAAATATCCTTCAAGATGTTGTATGAACCTTAAGGAAGCTCCAACCAGCTGCTAGACTTTCCTTTTTGTTGAAGGTTACTAAACAACCTCTGTATGGTATGAAATGTTTGAATGGTTGGGTAGAACTTGCAAGGTATGAGAGGTTCAAAGGTTTGGACTTTAAAACCAAAGAGTGGAAGTTTTATGGACTGTTATGGATTTTGTGTGAATATGAGATTTTAAGGGTTTATCAATAAACTTTTGGCTGTTCTCTCTATTTTTTCTAACCTCTTTGTCTTGTAAATGCTTCTTCTGTTTATAGGCAAAGGACTTATGAACAAAGGCTGAATATGTTTACAACACAACATGTTATGGTTTGGTTGGGATGCAAGTATCAAACTATGTCAAGTACTCCATGGTTCTAAGATGAAGTACCAAAGTTGCTGGTTTAGAGGGGTTGACTTCCATGATTTATGGTAGAGTAAAGTCAGAAAATAAATAAAGTATGGGCTCAAGACAAACTTTGTACAAAAGGTTTGCTTTTCAAGAATAGCAATGATGTCCTTATGCCATACATGGAAAGATCCTTTGGACAATGGCTTAAACACTTGGGTAATAGCTCAAAAGTGGGTGTAAGCATTAAATTATGTCGAGATTTACAAGTCACAAGACCTACAAAGTGAGATTATGCAACACATCATGCCAATTGGATTTTGTGTTCTTCAACAAAAATGGCTTGTAATTCAAGAATGGAAGCTCAACTTCATATCCTTGTATCTTCTAGCTCAAATATGATAAATTCATGCTCTTGGATGTTTTGGAAAGCTTGAAACACCCTCTATAACTTTCATGTTGGCCACTTTTATTAAATCAAACTGGAACTTGATGAAAAATGGGCAAGAAGTTGGGATAAAAACTTAACCAAAATTGCTGAAAATTTCTGTAGGTGTTTAAATGAAAATGTCATGACTTCATGAATTTATAACCTGAAATCCAAGCATATTTAGGAGAAGTTGTGTAAATAAATGTTGTAGATATCATGGAGATCTACAACTTTCATGTTGGAAGCTTCTCTTGAATCATCTTGCATCAAGGTGAAAAGTTGGCATGAAGAAATGAGATTATCATGTATAAAAAAACACTTAGAAATATTTCTAAGTCTTGAAGGATTTGAACTTCGACATTGACTTTTGACTTTCTTGATTCCTTGATGATCAAGTTTCATAATTTTGAATATCTTGATGAAATTTGATCCTTGGAATGTAAGGTTGACTAAAAAGTCAAAGTTTGACTTTCTAGTATGCAATTGACCATTTTGCCCTTTTGCCAATTCTAAGCCTAAATTAATGCATCAGTGCTGCAAACTTGATGTCATAGAAGATCTTATGAGAAAATCCTTGAGAAATGAGAGGGAAAATTTTGGGGTACAACAGTTGCCCCTGTTCAATCTTCTTAAACCTGAAGAGTTAGATTGGCGAGTTCTGCCATTCATGACTCGAAGGTGGAAGATGATTGGACACTAGAGTGCCCAGAAATTTGCACTCGGCAACACGATGATAGGAGGAATGGGCTTAAAGATGCCATTTGGAGAGGTGATAGAACCTTGTTTGTGTTGGGCTTGTAGATGCCATTCAAGAGTGGTTGTTGAATTGTAAATTATAAGTCAAAAGAATAAGTATCAGAATGGTGTCCGTATCTGGAACGTATCTGAGTTGTATCTGGAGACTGAACCCGTATGAGCAACAGAATAGCATCAATGTCTGGAGCGTATCCGAGCTGTATCTGAACTTGAAATCTGAATAAGTGTCAGAATGGCATCCGTGTCTGGAGCGTATCTGATCTTGAAATCTGAATGAGTAATATAATGGCTTCTGTGTCTGAAGCGTATCTATACTGTATCTAAAAGCTGAATCTGAATGAGTAATAGAATGGCTTCCGTGTCTAGAGCGTATCTGTACTATATCTGAAAGCTGAATCTGAATGAGTAATAGAACGACTTCCGTGTCTGGAGCGTATCTGTACTGTATCTGAAAGTTGAATCTGAATAAGTAATAGAATGGCTTCCGTGTCTGGAGCATTTCTGTACTGTATCGGAAAGCTGAATCTGAATGAGTAATAGAATGGCTTCCATGTCTGGAGTGTATCTGTACTGTATCTAGAAGTTGAATCTGAATGAGTAATAGAATGGCTTCCGTGTCTAGAGCGTATCTAGACTGTATCTAGATTGCATGTTGTCAATAGTAGTTTGTTAATATTATCCTGAAAAGGGTAAAATGTTAGCTGAAACACAAAGTTATGTTGCATGAAATGTATGATGTGTAACAACCTCTAAAACCCCGCATAAAATTTCGCAAATAATTAAAATCATACTTTCAGAGTACATGTATTAACGAGGATGTCACAATTCTCTTTTTACAAAAACAAGTTCCTGTCATGCATAACATAGAAGCAACTCATACATGTTTACACAGCGGAATAATTTAATTAACAAAACCAATGTTATAATATTTTCAAAATCGTCAGGGATTAACACCTGGAATATATCAGCATCATATTATAACAAACATAAGGAATAAACGAGTCTGACTAAAGCAGCTCGACAAACAAACGTTCCCGGAGTTACAACTATCAGAGCATGACCCGAACAATACTTAAACGGGAATAAACTAGAAACAACAAGCCTTCGCCAAGCACCTGAACGAAGCTCCTCAATCTGAAATATTCAACAGTAAGGGTGAGCATCTCAACTATACATTTGATTATACGTTCATAACAATCAATTCAGAAAAACCATAAGCATCACCCAAACAGTTAGCATGTTTCATAGTTTACGAACACCTTTACAATTCATATATTCATAATATATTACTTTTCATACTTATAATTAACATCAAACATCATTAACAATTCAGCAACAATACATGCATACAATCAATTAAAAACAACATTGGAAAATCATCCATTCATGTTATATTCAATATAATGCAACACACCCATGCATGTGGTACCATTCTACCGCCCCATTAATTCTCGGGTCACGGATAACTCACCGTTCCATTATATCGCGGACACGGCTACCACCTCAACGTTCCATTAAATCGCGGACACGTATATTGGCCACCATGTTAATTCCACACAATGGGAATTAACAAATGCAACATGATATGTAAAGTATGTAACACTCAGCATACTATTAACATCAATAAACCATATCATGTAACATCAACAATATCAAATACAACACGATATGAATAGCATGTAACCACTCAGCATACTATTTAACATCAACCAATCATATCAAGTTATATCATAATTCATGCTTGATAACATTATCTAAAAGCATGACCGTAAAATCTACGTAGTGTTGGTATCATAACATACAAACGTTATTCGATACAAGCATCAACAACACTAGGAAATCAATAAGCAGCATATTCAAAACATATAAAACACTGCACATCAAAACAGAATCAATTCCGTACATAACAGCATGCACAGAAAACAGAATCCAGAAGCCAACACAGAGGCTCAACACGGGTGCCCGTGTTGTGCAACACGGCCCGTGTTGATGAGCGCGTGCCAAATATTCCTGTACCTGCAGCAGCTCATATGCCAACATATTTGCACGAAAATACATTTCTACAGCAGTGCAATGCAGTACAAAAACATCCAAATACACATCAAGTTTCCAAAACATCAATTTCCTAAGCCTCTGACTTATGTTCATCAATTTCCCACAAATTGAATAACTCAAATCCTTCAAGGTTATAGTTTTCTAAAATCGTTGGAAAATAGAATTCCTTTTTCAAATCATTTAATCCAAAAACTTAATTTTATAATTACCAACAATTATCAAGGTAAGCTTAAAAGTGATTATTCGTCCTTTTGGGGAAATCTGATAACATCAAGGTTATCCTTAGAACACCTAAGGGAAACCCCCGATCATACAATTTCGATCTAAATCAACAATAGGGATTAATTTCTTAATCGATTCACAACCTTTAGGGAACCTAATCTTTTCTAACGAAATTCGACCCTAAAGTTATCGATCACTAAGAACATCAGAGAAAATGGGATTATCCTACGATTACCCAACCGATCGCATCTAAACCCATAAGCAAATATAAATTGAGTAGTAGCCCCCCTTACCTTATCAAATTGCAGCTTCGAACTCTTGAGCGATTGTTCGTCGTTCTTCAGAGCTCCAATCCCAAATATCTCCAAACACTTCACTAAAATACATAACAATCAAATTCACTTATAAACATAAAAACTTTCTCCAATAATCACTTATTAAAATAAGCTCTTAAAGCTACTTAATTCCTCATAATCACATAGAAAATTTCACTAGCTTTCCAACGCATCAAACGGCGCCTAAATCGGAGTTACGGTTCAAAAGTTATGGCCGAAACGATTTTTGGGAAAAACCCACCCGAGCATCAACACAGAAGATCAACACGGGTGCCCGTGTGCATCAACACGGCCCGTGTTGATGACTCTGAAACACCATATTTCAAGTTTTTATGCTTCCCAAAATCACCCCAACCCATTCCTAATCATCCCCAAACATCCTAAAACCATCTAAATCGAATTCCTACCATATAGCAATGATCTAAGGCATACAATAGGATCAATACCACATCAAAACACCAATCAATTCCATTCATCTCATGCCATCATTTCCTCATTTCTATGGTTTTGCAAAATAGGGTACAAATGGGGTTTCCACCAAAACCCACATTTCATGGTTCTTATTTCATCCTAACTAATACCCATTCATGTTTCATCATCACCACAACCATGGCATCAAGAATCCATCATCCCTACAAACCCTAACTCATATAGAATATATCACAACTTATTCATAGTAAAAGAATGACCAAACCCCTTACCTTGGATAATCTGCAGCTCCTGCAACTTCCTCGATCAATCTTCTCATTCTTCTCCTTTCTCTTCTTTACACGTTCTCTGAGTTCCAAAATCCAAAAATCTCAGTTTTACGTGAAAGTGAGCAAAAGTGACATATAAGTCCCAAATAACATTTTACTTCACTTGCACCCCCTCTTTTAACAATAACATCATAAGCCCAATAACCTTCAATCCTTATTTTTCTACAATTATTTATAAAATAAATAATAATCCTTTTATTTTATATTAACCCAAATAAAATAATTTTATTAATTTCAAATAAAATAACTCTTATTAAGATAATTCCAAACAAATAAAACTGGGGTGTTACATGATGCAATATATGTGTTTTATCAATGTTTATGATATGTGGATGTAATGTATGCGCATGTAAGCTGATTTGCTGTATTGTTGAGGAAAATAAATCCTTGACTGCTGCTGAGGATATATGGATTCTTCATGTCTTGAAGTTGGAGTAATTGACAAAAATTCTGTTGTGAATAATGCCATATACTGCTTGAGTAACCTACTTTGGGGATCCAGAGAATTTTGATGACTTCTACTGGGAATCAATAAATGGGAATCTTCGTTCCATTGGGGAATAATGAAAACTCTGTGGGGAAAAAGTTTATTCCTGTTTGGGAAAAAGTTCAGGAGTTTCGGTCATCTGTCACCCTACCGGGGAGTTATCCTAGGTTGGGGAGTAACAAAAGTTAACTGTTATCCGGTTGATTTTCAGGCTTCGAGATAACCTGCTGGGAAATTTTGGAGAAACTGGATGGTTTCCACTGTGGATTAATAGTTTGAAGTTTTGGCTCCGCTGGGGATCTTAATGACGTACTGTAGGGATTTCTCATGGAACAACCTAAAGACGTTTTCCTATTCTTTCGACCTGTCAGTAATTGTTCTTTTCTATTTTTTTAATTTGTAAACAGTAATTATGTTCAAATGCATATGTTCATTAATGAACCATTGGATGTTTTTGCAAATAAAACACAAGTGTAAAAGAATAGGACAAATAGTTTTCTGTACTTTTAAGAGATATCTTTGTATTCACTTTGAATAAGTATTTTGTACAAAAGAGACATACATCCTAGTAAGAGGATGGTGTCGTAAAAAATAAGAAAAATTTATACAAAGAAAGATAGCAATGTGTGATAATCCCACGGGGTTCCCATTCTGCTATAGCCTATGTATCTCCAAATATCTTGTCTATCCATTGCTTCGTTCGAAGATGATTGAATTGATCAGAAGTTCAAAGTTTGTTAGTGGAGAGATTGTCCTCAAAGTGATTCGACGAGACATAGTCATACGCTTTAATTCCCTAACTTTTGCCTGGACCGCCCTTTCGGGTTTTCAGTCCACCAGAAAACCCTTTTTTGCCCAAGTCGCCCTTTCGGGTTTTCAACTTGCCGGGTGTACAATTTTTTTATATTTTATCCCTAATTTTTGCCTAGGTGTGTCAACCTAGAGGGTCTCTTATGCGTAGTATCTTTTGACTATGTCTACGTTCACAGGGTTTGGAAGGTCGTCATCGTCCATGGTGGTTAAGATAATTGCTCCACCAGAAAAGATGTTCTTGATTACAAATGGTCCTTCATAGGTAGGAGTCCATTTGCCCCTGGGATCACTTTGTGGCAAGATAATGCGTTTGATCACTAGATCTCCAACTTGATATACTTGGCGTCTGACTTTCTTGTTAAAAGCCTTGATCATCCGTTTTTGATACATCTGACCATGGTAAACAACAGTCGGTCTCTTTTCATCAATTAAGTTCAGTTGATCAAGTCGGGTCTAGATCCAATCGTCCTCACTCAAACCTGCATCTTTCATAATTCTCAAGGAGGGGATCTGAACCTCAATAGGCAATACAGCCTCCATGCCATAAACCAAAGAATAAGGTGTTTCCCTAGTTGATGTGCGAGCCGTGGTACGGTACCCGTGGAGAGCAAACCGTAGCATTCCATGCCAGTCCTTGTAGGTGACTGTCATTTTATGTATGATCTTTTTAATGTTTTTATTAGCAGCTTCGACTGCACCATTCATCTTTGGCCGATAGGGGGATGAATTGTGATGTTGAATTTTGAACTGCTCGCACAGGGCGGTGATCATAGTATTGTTAAGGTTCGTACCATTATCAATGATGATCCTTTATGGGATACCGTACCGGCAAATAAGATTCTGCTTGATGAAGCGGGAAAGAAAACTCTTAGTAATAGATGCGAAGGAAGCTGCTTCGACCCACTTTGTGAAATAGTCAATGGCCACTAGAATGAAGCGTTGTCCATTGGAGGCTGTAGGCTAGATCTCCACAATCATATCGATTCCCCACATGGCTAAGGGCCAAGGATCTGTTAAGACATTTAGAGGAACCGGAGGCACGTTCCCCTTGTCTGCATAGATTTGACACTTATGACAGGTCCGGGAGTGTTGATAGTAGTCTGCTTCCATGGTAGACCAATAATAGCCTGCCCGTAGGATTTTCTTCGCCATCGTATGCCCACTAAAGTGGGTGCCAAAGGTACCTTCATGCAATTCAGCCATGATCTTTTCAGCTTCAATCTTGTCCACACAACGGAGCAGAATAGAATCATGATTACGTTTGTACAGGATGTCATTACTTAGGAAGAACTTAGCAGAGAATCTCCTTAGGAACTTTTTATCATTGACCGAAGTTCCTTCTGGGTATTCTTGAGTCTCGAGATACCTTTTGACTTCATGAAACCAAGGCTGGTCCACTACCTCTTCAGTATTAATCTCGTGATAGTGTGCTGGTTCGTCCATTCGTTCAATGGTGATTTGGGGAGCCTCGTTATCCCAATTAAGTTTAAATATAGATGACATTGTGGCTAGAGCATTTGCTAGCTGATTTTCTTCTCGCTGGAAGTGCTCGAAGGTAATCTACTCGAAATGCGGTAACAATATAAAAACATGTTCTTTGTAAGGGATAAGATTTGGATGCTTAGTATGCCATTCTCCTTGATCTGACTGATGACCAAAGCTGAATCTCCAAACACATCTAAATATTTGATTCCCAAGTCTATGGCAGCCTTGAGACTAAAGATGCATGCTTCGTATTTCACCATGTTGTTCGTACAGTTGAAGCAAAGTCTGGCAGTAAAGGGAGTATGGCACCCTTCCGGAGATATCAGTACAACGCCGATACCATTACCAAGTGCATTAGATGCCCCATAAAAGAACAGGGTCCATTGGGATTCTTGTTCAGGTCCGTCATACGGCCTGATTTCTTCACCGTTGTCTAATGTCATAATGTCTTCGTTAGGGAATTCAAACTTCATGGACTGGTAATCTTCTACAGCTTGATGAGCAAGATGATCAGCTAGCACGCTGCCCTTTATATATTTTTGGGTAGTGTACTGTATATCATATTCTGTTAGGATCATCTGCCATCTAGCTATCCTCCCAGACAGAGCAGGCTTTTCGAAGATGTACTTTATCAGATCCATCTTAGATATCAGCAAAGTGGTACGAGTCAACATATACTGTCTTAGCCGGCGAGCAGCCCATACCAGAGCGCAACAAGTTTTCTCAAGCAGTGAATATCTGGTTTCACAGTCGGTAAACTTTTTTCTCAGGTAGTAAATAGCGTGCTCTTTTCGTCCAGACTTGTCATGCTGCCCCAATACACACCCCATTGAGTTCTCTAAAACGGTCAGATACATGATCAGTGGTCTTCCCTCGACTGGTGGCATCAAGACAGGAGGCTCTTGTAAATACTCTTTGATTTTGTCGAAAGTAATCTGACATTCATCATTCCATCTGACTACTTGATCTTTCTTCAACAGTTTGAAGATTGGTTCACAAGTAGACGTTAGGTGAGAAATGAATCTGGAAATATAGTTCAGGCGTCCCAAGAATCCTCTGACTTCCTTCTCAGTACGAGGAGAAGGAATTTCTTGTATTGCTTTGACCTTGGCAAGATCAACCTTGATGCCTTTGTTGCTGACAATGAAACCTAAGAGTTTACCGGACCGGACTCCGAATGGGCACTTGTTCGGGTTCAACCATAGTTTGTACTCCTTCAATCTGACAAACAGCTTTTGCAAGTGATCAAGGTGTTCTTCTTCAGTTTGTGATCGGGCTATCATGTCATCTACGTAGACCTCTATCTCATGATGTATCATATCATGAAACAAAGCTACCATGGCGCGTTGATAAGTTGCCCCAGCATTCTTTAGTCCTAATGGCATCACTTTGTAGAAGAACTTACCCCACTGTGTGACAAATGTAGTTTTCTCCATGTCCTCAGGCGCCATTTTGATCTGGTTATAGCTTGAGAATCCGTCCATGAAAGAAAATACTTTGTGCTGGGCCGTATTATCGACCAGGATGTCAATGTGTGGAAGTGGAAAATCATCTTTAGGGCTGGCCCTGTTTAAATCTCTATAATCCACACACATTCTTACTTTGCCGTCCTTTTTAGGCACGAGAACAATGTTGGCAACCCATTGAGGATATGAAGTAACAACCAGAAATCCAACATTGAACTGCTTCATGACTTCCGCTTTGATCTTCTCTGACATGTCAGGTCTCGTGCGGTGGACTTTTTGTTTCACTGGTGGACAGTCTTCTCTTGTGGGTAGACGATGTACCACGATGTCTGTATCAAGTCCCGGCATGTCTTCGTATGAACAGGAAAAGATCTCAACATAATCATGCAACAGCTGAATTAGGTGCTCCTTGACACTCAGCTCTAGATTGGCACCCACTTTGATTTCCTTTTTATCTTCCTCGGTACCCAAGTTGATTGCATCCAACAGCTCCTCATGAGGCTGAATAACTCTTTCCTCTTGTTGTAGTAGTCTGGCCAATTCCCCTGGCTCCTCACAATCTTCCTCACCTTCATATTTGGCTTGGTAGATCAGATCTTCAGAGTCACTGAAGACTATAGCAATATCGTTACCCATGGGATTCGGAATGGAGGGGTACCTGCATTTGTGAGTGTGTGTGTGTGTAAGGGTATAGCCATCTTTAAAGAATAAAATGTAAAAGAAGGACAATGAGAACAAAAGGTTTAGATGTGAAAAACCGTCCATGATTCATTGAATGTCATATGAAGATGAAATAAAAACCCTTACAAATGGACCATTGTGCCTCGGGTGGCGACACAAGGTTTTTAAAGTGCGAATTGTTCGTGAATATTACAAGTCCAACAGAAATGTAAAAGATAAATTACTGAGAGATGAAAGTTATCGGGACAAAGTCTCTGGCTTCCCAGTTGCGAAGTCCTCCACTGACAGTAGGAAATATCCAATCTTCTAAGTTTCCATCCTCTTCATTGTCTTCTACGGCATTGACCCCTTGGTTGCTAATCTTCACAGGTGGCCCTCCAGCACGGGCACGATGCACAGCCTTCTGAGCAGTTGAAGTAAAACCCGAGCCAAACTTGTCTGATTTGTACGGAATGTATGGAATCTTCCCCCAGATGGTGCATCCACCCTCTTCTACTACTGCCTTAGCGTCCTTTAGAGATGACATCCGAAGTAGAGGTCTTGTGATCTTAGGAATCGAGGATACCGCCTTGGTCGCCGCTACTTCTTGAGAGACTTCTTCAAAATGTTGGAAAGGGGTTTCAATGAACTCGCCATCCAACTCCACATATCGGAAGGAATTTAGATGACTAATCATATACTCCTCTTCTCCATGGACAGTTATGATCTTTCCTTGGACCGGGTACTTCAGCATCTGGTGTAAAGTGGAGGTGACAGCACCAGCATTGTGGATCCAAGGACGTCCTAACAGACAGGAATAAGAGGGACGAATGTCCATGACATAGAAGGTTGAATTGAAAGTTTGAGTTCCCACCCTTATTGGGATGTCCACCTCCCCATGGACCATCCTCTTCGAGCCATCAAATGCTCTCACAATTATGTTACTGGGTTTCAACGTCAGCCCTTTGCAATCTAATCTGTCAATAGCTTTCTTTGGTAACACGTTCAAAGATGATCCAGTGTCTACCAAGAAATGGGCTAGGGTTGTTCCTCTACACTCCACAAAGACATGCAATGCCTCGTTGTGCTTTCTCCCTTTGGGTGTCAAATCAGCATCAGAGAAGCGTAGGTTGTTATCGGCTGTCAAACTGGCCACACATTCTTGGAATTGGTCAGTAGATGTCTCTTGCGGCACATGAGCTGTCTTCAGAAATTTTACCAAAGCTTTTGCATGTGCCTCAGAGCACATCAGCAATGCTAGCATAGAGATTTTGGAGGGGGTTTGCTCCAACTGTTCAACCACATTATAATCACTCTTCTTTATTATCCTCGGGATTTCTTCCATTTCCTTCTTGGATGTTTCATGGATAGCTAGTGATTGAGCCTTCGTCCGGACATGCTCTTCTTGAATGCTTTTTCCTTTATTCTCAGTAGTGGAAATAGGGATAGGGATTGCGTTGTCTTTGTTGGTAGGTACGCTTGCAGGTATAATCACTGGTGCAAAGGTAATCTTAGGAACGACCACGGGTCCAAAAACTGCCTTTGGAGGGGCAATCTCTGGAGAGAAGATTCTACCACTACGGGTAATCTTGCTAGTTCTGGAAATATTGCTAATGTCAGAATTGTCCTCTTTGGAGCTCTCTTCTTAGGCAGTCAGTTCATCTTGTTTGATACCATGGTAGTAGATTTCTCCACCGTAATTCCATGGTACCGTTTTATCTGATTTGTACGGGACCGGCCCGGGCATTGTAATCTTAAGTGGAGTAGTCTTTGGAGCAGATGTAATCCTAACGGGTCTTTTAGAGACCCTGGAAGGATTGGCGTAGGTGGTTATAATTGAAACTTCTTGAACTGGAATGGGTGAAATAGGAGCATTCTCAAACAAAATTTCTTGGTTATCAATCAGTTGTTGGATACCCTATTTTAGCAGAGGGCAATCAAATGATGAGGATAGGCAAATATGGCAGTCTTTGTCACAACCTGGGAATATACCAGCTTTCAACAAATTCAACCTAATGATCGGGAGCGGAGTCAACAGTTCATCCACGGTAGCAATAAACAAATCTTCTTCGATAGCATTGGCATTGTGACCATGCCTAGGCATTGGAGCAGAAATAACATTTGGTTTCTCAGGCGCTTCAAACTCAACCTCCTTCGTATCTATCAGGTCTTGAATTTTGTTCTTCAGAGCCCAACAATTATTAGTGTCGTGCCCTGGACTTTCAGAATGGTATGCGCATTTGGCATTTGGATGGTAATGAGGATATGCAGTATTGGGATTCTTTGAGGCCTCCTTTAAAGTAGCCAGATTCAATTTCAGAAGATGTGGTAGAACCTGGGCTGGAGTCATGTTAATCTTGGTGAATTTCCGGACTGGCCTTTCCACCCTTGGCTGGTTATTTCTTGGCTGGTCTGATGCAGGCTTTGGAATCATAACGGTCCCCACCGTTAGTTGGTGTTCAGTTCTTCCTTGATTCCTGTGTGAATAAATAGCAGATACTTCCTTCCTTCCAGTGAAGGGTTTTTTCACAGCTGTAGAGGCAGAAGCGTCCTTCTGAATCTTCCCATTTCTTATACCAGCTTCCACCCTCTC
The DNA here is from genome assembly GCA_948472305.1 of Vicia faba. Classification (NCBI taxonomy): domain Eukaryota; kingdom Viridiplantae; phylum Streptophyta; class Magnoliopsida; order Fabales; family Fabaceae; genus Vicia; species Vicia faba. The sequence continues at coordinate 597,608,073 of OX451737.1, forward strand.
GCCGGTTAAAATCAATTTGGTAAACCCTGCAGAGGAGCTCCCAATCAGATGATTGAAGAAAGGGCCCGATAGAGTTCCAAAGAACATGTCTATCAACTCCCTTTCAGACAGAGGGGGTTGCACTATTCCGGCTAGATCTCTCCACTTTTGCGCGTAATCTTTGAAGCCCTCATTTGAAACCATAGCCATACTCTAAAGTTGAGTACGGGTAGGCGCCAAATCGGCGTTGTACTGGTATTGTTTATAGAAAGCTGCTGCCAGGTCTTCCCAATTATGGACATAGGCCCTTTCTAATTGGTAAAACCAATCAAGTTGCGTTCCTGATAAACTGTCTTGGAAGAAATGGACCCACAAGTCTTTGTCGGCAGAGTGCGGCTGAATCTTCCTGACATATGATCAGAGGTGCATTTAGGACACGACACCCCATCATACTTGGCTAATCACTTCTGGAAAGTTTGCTAATCAAGTTTAAATAAAAAACACGCACAAATCTTGTGTTTAGAATTCACATTATGGATTTCAAAGATAAGAAAAAAGATAGAAAAAAGAAAAGAAACACCGTCCTTCGATGCCGATGTACTACCAACATTCACTGAAGGTAGAAAGAGAAAATATATCATATCACCGCCGTTCACTGACGATGAACTATCAACATTCACTGAAGATAACAAAAAGCTAAGAAACACCGACGTTCACTGTCTATGTACTACCAACGTTCACTGAAGGTAGAAAGAGAAAATATATCAAGTTTCCCCAAGATTCTGGTGTTTTGCCAAGAACGGGTCTCAACTTCTTCTTTAACCAAGGAAATCTGTCTGGAAAGGGTAATACGTAATTTGTCTCAAATAAAGAGACTCCCACTCATTGTCAAGGGGATTTACAAAGAGAAATGACTTTCTGGAAATAGCAATATGACTTCCCAGGGACATGCCACAATATTCCTGCTGAGGAGATAAAGTCTTCATGTGCAAAATAAATGCTCAAACCAAAACTCAAAAATTTCAGAGATCCATAAATCCAAGTTAGAAATAAACTGGAGCAAGACGGCCAGTGCATATACATCTTTTGAGAAATAAACTCAAGAGGGAAAACCAAATTCAACTAAGCAAAGAGCGCTGTAGGAAAAGGTCAGAACATCATGTTAATGAAGAATGGTTTTTAGTCATGCATGATGTATGAGTGCTATCGTGCATATGCTGGTAAGAGGATACATAATCAGTACAAACAAACAAAACCGCCTCAGGTACTAACAACAAATGGGCTAAACTTCAACCATAAAGATCAATCCAAGAAAAGTAAAAGCAACTGCGGAAACCAAGCCCACTTCCTGCCTTAACTTTACTGAGGAGAAACATAATTCGGATGTAGCCAAGTCAAAAAAATATCGGGATAAAACATCTTCCTTCCGGTTTCATTGGAGAAAACAACTTTCCAAAAGCAACATGCCTACTGGAGATTGCGAGACCAACCTCAAATAAAGCACACTGACGCCGACACAACCAAACTTCATTGGGGGATTCAAGCCTACCTCCCTGGAGAAAACTTTCATCACAAATACTCATTCCAAACAAGAGATGCCCTAGGATAACCTTCTTGGGAAATCGAGAAGTCAATATTAATGCCAAAACTTTCGTCATATGAGGGAAAACTTGCTGGGGAATCTGAGATGGAGACTTCTGACCATGCAAAACCCCAAAAAACGAATCAAGACCTGACTGGGGATAATGAGATCATAAACCCAATACTGTACTTTGCACCCACTGACATCGTCTCTAACTATCTGAGAAACACACAAGGATTGCGCACCTACCAGCAAAATGACATGATAAAACTTTCATGAAGGGAGTAAATTTTCTTAAAACAATCGGAGTTTGTTCATTCTTGGGATCACCATTCTCGTTGTCATTCTTTTATCATAAATGCCAAAGTAAATTGAATTGTAAAGATCTCTCTTCTTTTTGAAAAGTCAATTTTTCTTTTTAATCCTTTTGCTTTAACAGTTATTATCAGTAATAAATGATGTCTTTGCAAGCTAAATAAAAATAAGAACACAAAAAGTTGGGCAAAAGCTCGAATTTCATTAAAAGAATGGTAGTCTGCGAATGGCGAGACTCCATGGATGATTACAAAGTTTGGGAAATGGTAATACATAATGGAAAAGATACATTGAGATACAATGACCACTATCCCCCCTAATAACTTTTAAAATCCTGAGCAGCAGCTTTTGTTGAAGTATGGTGAGGATCCGAGAAGATTGTTGCTTCAACGATCAAGTCTCGTCTGACGTAGTTACTTGCCAAGAAAGTCCCTAACTTTTGCCTAAGCTTCCCTTTCGGGTTTTCAGCTTAGCGGGAAATTTATTCTATTTATGACTCTAATTTTTGCCTAGACCACCCTTTCGGGTTTTCGGCCAACCGAGACGCTCCTTTTTTGCCTAAGCCGCCCTTTCGGGTTTTCAACTTAGCGAGTTGTTCTTTTATTTCTTTTAGGCAAAGTATTTCTGATAACGAGAAATCGTATCATATAATTACTACATTTTTTATCGATTTTCATAATACATTAACTCGTTTAACTCCCGATTGTTCCGAGTTTTTGTGTCTTTTCACAGGTACAACATGTTTCAAATCAAATCAGTGAAAAAGGATCACATGAAGAAAGCTAACCAAAAATCAGAAGAAAAAGAACTAAATTTGCAAAGTCTGCATATTTTGTTGCTGTGACGACCGTCACACCCCCATGACGACCGTAACACGCGTAGTTCATGAAAAGTGCTCGTCACACAGCATTGACGAACGTAACGCGCTATTTAAGCGCATTACGACCGTCACCTCATCATAACGATCGTCACACGCTTAATTCAATGTTATGCATAACATGAGACGTGGGCAACGTAGTGGACGATTCTCTTCTCCTACAATTCCTCAACTTCCAGCAACGTACAGTCGGAGTCTTCCTCCACTCAAGCAGTTCCTAAATTCTCTTAACTGCAAAAATCCTCTTCTATAAATAGGAGGCATTTTAATGGAACATGGTCGAAGGATTTTACTACAAAGCCAAACTTTTGGCTTTCTGCATTATTTTATTTTTATTTGCTTTTGAACCATTTATACCTACTGTAACGTTTAGTTTCCAAAGTTAGTTCCAAAAGTGTTAATTCTTCATCTAAGGATTAACACGGCCGTATATTTCAATTAATCGCAAGGATATTGTACACACTCAAGATTACCACAACAACATATTTACAGGTTTTTATGCAATTGGTTTTTATTATTCTTATGCTATGTTAGTTATTTTTATGAATTGTATTTTACGTTGCATGGTTACTAAATATATTATGTCTGGCTAATTTCATTTGTACCGGTATGTGACTCCTAAGCACCGAAGGAATTCGGTGATAACTTGGCTAAAAACTTTTATAAATAATTTCTGGTTTCCAATTTCCATATTTAATTTAACTACCCTTGTCACGAGAGTGAGAGGATATTTAACACGATTTTTCCACGAGAGTGGGAAATTAATTAAGGTAAGAAGCTGCATGCGAGAGCTGAGGTTCGACCCAGATAGTGGTAACGAAACATTAATTTTTAAATACACGAGAGTGTTTTAACAAATTAATTAAATTCAAGTTGTTTTCAAAAAGTGTTATTAAATTTAAAGTGCATCCACTAGGTTTAGTAGCATAACTTATTTCATGAACACGAGAGTGTATGTCTCAGGTTTTTAAACAATTCGTTTTTACCGAAATACTTTATATGCCAAACAATTCACCGAGTTCCCGAAGTCCGACTGTCACATACCGGTGTAGCTATTACTATTGTTTTTAATTAAAATCTTTTTCCCCTAAAAACCAAACGTGACAACATCCGCCTTAGCTAAACTAGCAAACCTTTAGAGCACTAAAGTGATTACAAAGTCCCTGTGGGTTCGATAATCATTTAAAACTAGAACGACTAAACTGTATACTTGCAGTTAGTATCCCAATAGACTCATAAAGTCTCGATCAATTTTTTGGCGCCGTTGCCGGGGACTATGATTTAGTCACTAGTGAACTCATAAGTAGTACTGTATAGACTAAGGCAACTATTTATTTTTCCCTCTGTTGTATGCCAAATACTCGCTCCCAAAAGCGAGTCTTTGCATCTACAAATCTTGTCCCAATTACCATGTATCACCCAAATTTTTTCTACAACCCCCACTCTGAGTATTTCGAGGAATCACAAGAATCCTATAAATCCGACCTCGAAATACTATTGGAGAATTTTAATGCATCACAGACTCATTCTCACCCGAATTACCTTTCCAACCACCAATCCCAACGTTTTGAGGAATCGCAAGAATATTATAATTCCAACCAAACTTATCCTCAACCAAATTTTCCCTACAATCACTACACCCAATATTTCGAGGAGACGCAAGTATCCTATAAATCCGACCTCAAAATGTTAATGGGTAATTTTAATGAAACATCAATGATGACAAAGCGCTTTATGGAAACACAAAATGCGACTCTAACTCAATTTGAAGAATCAGAAGAATCGCATGATTTCAACTTCGAAACATCAACGGAGGATTCTGATGCGATGCTAATTCACTCTAGGTTAGAATCTCTGATGGAGCACTTTGTAGAGACACAAACTGTCCAGAACGAGGAGTTTAGAAAACAAAGTCTTCAAAACAGTGAAAACCTTAGGAAACTCACCACTGTGGTTGAGTCGCTCGCGACCCACAACATAGCCTTAGAGACTTAAATCTCCCAGCTTGAACAAAACCCTCTAGGACCCTTCCCTGAGGAGAAATTGGATGTTGTAACAACCAGTAGTGAAAAACAAGTTGAAAATCCTAAGGAGAGTGATAATGAGGTTGATGAGAGTGATGATGTGATTGAGGAGAGTTCAGATGAGAAAAGAGTAAAGATTGAGAAAAATCCTCCAACACCTTCTAAAAGGGAGGTTGTAGAAGAGGGAGAGAAGGAAACCCATATTGTTGTTCCTCATCCCTATTCCCCACTGACTCCCTTCTCGAAAAGTTTTATGGAAGCTCAGATAGACTCCAAATCTAAAACATATATGGAGGTATTGGAAAATATCCACACCAATGCACCCTTGTTTGAAGTCTTGCATAAAAAGAGAAAATTAGAGGACCATAAAACTAGGGATACTATAAGCGTTAAGAGGGTAAGGTTAACCTTTGAGGTGGTGGATGAAATCACTAAGCCCAAACTTGAAAGGTTGATACTTAGGATAGATCCAGAACCACCACCACAAGTTCAGAAGAATGCACTACCCCACAAAAGAAAGAAAAGAAAAGGTGAGGGATATGTGAGATGGCTTGATAAGTGGCCATGGAAAATGAAAACTACTGAAAGTTCAACTGAGGAGTCATCCTCGAGAGAACCACCATGAGTGCTTGCACTCCTGAGCCGTCGAGCTATCAACGTTAAACAAAGCGCTGCGTGGGAGGCAACCCACCTGTTTGTTTTTGTTATTATTTCTGTTTGTTTTTATCTTTGATTTTCTATTCCGTTTCTATATTCGTTTCTTTTAAAGCATTATTTTCATTATTTTCTTTTTCATCTTTTCTAAAAATTTTTTTACAACTGCTGCGGATTTTAAAACAACTTTACAAGTTTTCTGAAAAAGTCTTTTTTCTATCCTACCTTCTCCCCTGATTTGCTTCCCTCCCTTTACTATCTATTATGGAAACCACTTTTAGAGGCAGAAACCAAATGAGGAGGTTTGAGGAATTATCACACAGAAATATTGGTATGACCTTATATTATGATGAACCCACAATGGACACTTTAGGCATTAAGGATAGTGTCCATTATCTGTTTAGCCAGCTGGGGTGGGAAAGAGCCCACATTAAATCTAGGTTTGTTACATACCACGAGCTCACCCTTGAGTTTCTGAGCTCCTTAGTTCATATACCCGAGCGCGGTTTCGGAACTAGAAAGGGATTTATAGCCTTCAGGTTATTTGGTATTGAATTTGCTTACACCCATAAAGAATTAACCGACCTTCTAGGATTCCCTAGCGGACCTTTTGCTTTTTCTACCACCCAGGCAGAGTTAATGGATTTTGAGCTAGACTATTTTTGGGGGACTTTAACCGGGAACTACCACCCTGAGTCGGATAACATGGATAATAATGAAATACACAACCCCGCTATCCGCTATTTCCATAAGATTCTAGCACATACCATTTTCAGAAAAGAACAGAACCGCACCGCCGTATCTAAAGATGATATATTTTTGCTGCAGTGCTTGACCCAGGGCCGACCTGTAAATGCAGTGCCATTCTTGATGCAGACATTTACCCGCATTGCTGAGAACCCTAGCGAGCCAATCATCATAGGAGGCCTGGTTACCATGATTGCTAACACCCTCGGCCTTAGATACCAACTACATAGGTGCACACAATTTGGTTCAATCCGCCCAATGAACATTGATTTTTGTTTCCACCTGCGAATAATAGGTAATCTAGGTCCTGCCCCCTTCGAATACTTGATAAGGGATGAAGTAGTCACAGTATTTACACTTCCTAACCATGCCAAAACAAGTGCCCACAATCGCGACAATTGGCTGTATGAGCTTAACCCTCCCGTCCACCCTTCGACACCTGAGACACCCCAATCCTACCAAGTTTATGATACCACAATGTCTGATGAGAGTGACTCCGAGACCCCTCCTGGTTACCATGATGGTAACAACATCGTAGAGGATGTTGATGCCCCTGCAACAACAGAAGGAGAATATGCTAAAAATTTGAATAAGATCTTTTCTACACTGGACGTTTACCAGACGGACATCAATGGAATCAAGAACGAGTTGAAGGGTATGCATATGGACGTGATAGGCTTAACTGATATTACTGTGGAGCAGTTTTATCATATACATGCAGCTTTCGAAGACTTGAAGACACGACTGGGATGAAGCAGCAGAATCAACACTTATTCTTACCTTGTGTTTTATGTTTCTAGGCAATTTATGATTTCATTTTAAACAAGTTTACTCTTTACAGTTTTTAAAGTTCTATTAGAAACATATATTTATTTCAATTTCAGTTTATTTTCATTTCAATTTCAGTTTATTTTCATTTTATTTCATTTTCAGTTTATTTTCATTTTCATTAAATTTACTGTGTGTTACATCTAATATTATATTTACTGATCATATTATCATTTTGCAAAATTTTGTTATACGATGTATGTTGGAAATACTCTGCATGTATTGAATTATTGTGTTATAATGTTTTGGAATTATACTGTTTCGTCCATTTCATAAATATGATTCTTTGCACCCGTAACGCTCGTAACGTCCCCATGACGAGCGTAACACGCGTTTCACCGTGTTACGCCCGTCAGCCCAATGTGACGACCGTCACGCGCGCCCAATAGCAGATCCTGCTATTACAGAAGTCGTTCCACCTTCCTCTTATTCTTCCCTTTTTCCCAAAACCGTAACAGTACCCATTCCAATTTTCTCTCAATCCAACACTCTAACACCTAAACTCCATCAACCCACTACTCAATCCACATTCCAAACCATTTTCACGATTAAATCTTTTGCATGCACTATGTCCAACAATCAGCAAGTCCCTAATCTCACTTTCAGAGTCGGCGAGCAAGGTGAAACCCAACGACTCAAATTCCAGAAGTTCCAACGCCGCGGTCTTCAACCTACTCGGTATGTTGACCTTGATTGTTTGAGGAATTTAGGACTGTTAGACAACGTCCGACAACTTTTGCAGAACGTGAATTTATGGAACCTGTGCCGCGAACCGCAACCCATTTACAAAACTCTCACCTTTAAGTTTCTGAGTTCCTTTGCATACATTACTCCCCTTGGTGCCACGAACCAACTCTCAGGCGTGGCCAAATTTCGTATGTTTGGCACTGAGCATCAGCTTCCCTAAACCGATTTCGCACGGCTGCTTGGTTTCTGTTCTGACGAAGGTGTCCACCTCTGGGTGCCGGATAATTTCGGCGAGGAATCTTTTAACTTATGGAACAATATGAAGAACATTCGCCAGAGACAGCAATCACAAGCTCAACTCCAAGGAGCTCTTCTTCATGCATTGCACATTCACCAGCCAGAAGATCAACGCCGCCCCATTTTTATTGGCCCATATTCACTCTATTTGTGCTAGAGGCGGAAAACCCTTCTATTTCGGAGGGATTGCCACTTCTCTTCCCATAGCTCTGAATTATGGTGCCGCTCTCGCAGATATGCCTTATATGGCACCGACTTTGCTGACTCTGGACCACTACAAGGCTGCACACCTCATTTATGAGCGGGAGGATGGCATATTCCATCCTTTGATCAGAAACATTGTTTATCATAACATTACTTTGCCTTGCAGGGATCAAATCAATCCACAAAACAGAGCTAACTGGTTATTCGATCCTGCAACTCCCGAGGGGCGTGTTCCTACTCATGAAGACCAGCCTAATGCCCCCGCAGATGAAATTCAAGAAGAGTTGGACAGTTCTGGCCCCGTCCACGACACTCCAGGACCATCATCTGCACCACCTCATTTTACTCTTGAAGACGTTCTCCGCGCCATCCATCAGCAAAACCAAATGAGTGCCTCGCTTGAAAGAAGACAACAGGAACAATATGAGTATTTATGCGCACAAAACACTCAGATTCTGATGGGCCAGCAGAGCATGAATGAGAGGTTGGACGAGGCCTTGTCGGAACTCAACGCCTTAAGGTTGGACGTCAGCACCCTTGGCTACCAGGACACTGACACAGAAGCCACTCCTACCAGGCGATCATGCACCAGGAGTAGAGGACGTGGCCATCAGTAGTTTTCTTTATTTTCTAAGTAGTTTACCTTTTCTGTTTCATTTCCTTTCTGTTTGTTTTTGTATTTGTATTTCCCCGCCTATATACCATAACATTGAGGACAATGTCGGATTTAGTGTGGGAGAGGTACCTTTCCATCTTCCATAAACAAGTAAATTTTTATGATATTTCTCAATTCAAATTCTTCGCTTTATTTATCCATACCGATTTTTTTTTACTTTATCTTCGCATTAGCCCGACATACCTATTTTAACGAAATCCCAGTTGAGGAAGCCGAAAACGATTCAACAAGATCGATACAATTATGACACCTTAGACTTCCTACTTACGCGATCCGTTTCAATAACCATTATACGTATATCTTGAGTTTTAGTTCTAAAGTAACCCCTAGTAGTTTATACTAGCAGTCAACACCGTCTTGACACAAACCACGTGGAGAATCGATGAATATAAGTGTTTGATGCCTGATCAATGAAATATCCTTCTTATCTCGCTGCTAAAAGAAAAGAAAATTTTGTGCACCAAAATACAAGGTCACATATAAGAGTTGAGCAAATAATGAAGGAATCCACTGTTGGTTGGTTCAGAGGTATCTGGTTCTGAACTTGGTAGGGTGTGCTACAACTCGATCCCCCACAACCTCCAATTTGGATGACATATGAAGGGTTGCCACATTCGTGTACCAGACCCCGTGCTAAAAGGATCAAAGTCACTAACCGGTTACTCCACTACGTGCGTGATAAGACAAATGGCTTAATTTGATTGCGCTAGAACAAAACCGGGCGAAATAGAAACGAGAAACTCTGGGTAGAATTATAACGGAACTATTGGACAGGTTGTTTGAAATGGAAGTCGCTTACTGCTTGTGTCATTAGCGTATCGTTTGTGTTTCACTTAAGTATCGGTCGAACTGATGAGGATTTCTCGTAATTACTTTAAAAACCAAAGGTATGTCATGCATGTGCGCTTGATAAGACTTGTCCGATCTTTCTAAATGACTATTTGCTTGAGGACAAGCAAAGGTTTAAGTATGGGGGAATTTGATAATGAGAAATCGTATCATATAATTACTACATTTTTTTATCAATTTTCATAATACATTAACTCGTTTAACTCCCGATTGTTCCGAGTTTTTGTGTCTTTTCACAGGTACAACATGTTTCAAATCAAATCAGTGAAAAAGGATCATATGAAGAAAGCTAACCAAAAATCAGAAGAAAAAGAACTAAATCTGCAAAGTCTGCAGATTTTGTTGCTGTGACGACCGTCACACCCCCATGACGACCGTAACGCGCATAGTTCATGAAAAGTGCTCGTCACACAGCATTGACGAACGTAACGCGCTATTTAAGCGCATTACGACCGTCACCTCCTCATGACGACCGTCACACGCTTAATTCAACGTTATGTATAACAGGAGACATGGGCAACGTAGTGGACGGTTCTCTTCTCCTACAATTCCTCAACTTCCAGCAACATACAGTCTGAGTCTTCCTCCACTCAAGCATTTCCTAAATTCTCTTAACTGCAAAAATCCTCTTCTATATATAGGAGGCATTTTAATGGAACATGGTCGAAGGATTTTACTACAAAGCCAAACTTTTGGCTTTCTGCATTATTTTATTTTTATTTGCTTTTGAACCATTTATACCTACTGTAACGTTTAGTTTCCAAAATTAGTTCCAAAAGTGTTAATTCTTCATCTAAGGATTAACACGGTCGTATATTTCAATTAATCGCAAGGATATTATACGCACTCAAGATTACCACAACAACATATTTACAGGTTTTTATGCAATTGGTTTTTATTATTCTTATGCTATGTTAGTTATTTTTATGAATTGTATTTTACGTTGCATGGTTACTAAATATATTATGTCTGGCTAATTTCGTTTGTACCGGTATGTGACTCCTAAGCACCGAAGGAATTCAGTGATAACTTGGCTAAAAACTTTTATAAATAATTTATGGTTTCCAATTTGCATATTTAATTTAACTACCTTTGTCACGAGAGTGAGAGGATATTTAACACGATTTTTCCACGAGAGTGGGAAATTAATTAAGGTAAGAAGCTGCATGCGAGAGCTGGGGTTCAACCCAGATAGTGGTAACGAAACATTAATTTTTAAATACACGAGAGTGTTTTAACAAATTAATTAAACTCAAGTTGTTTTCAAAAAGTGTTATTAAATTTAAAGTGCATCCACTAGGTTTAGTAGCATAACTTATTTCATGAACACGAGAGTGTATGTCTCAGGTTTTTAAACAATTTGTTTTTACCGAAATACTTTATATGCCAAACAATTCACCGAGTTCCCGATGTCAGACTGTCACATACCAGTATAGCTATTACTATTGTTTTTAATTAAAATCTTTTTCCCCTAAAAACCAAACGTGACAACATCCGCCTTAGCTAAACTAGCAAACCTTTAGAGCACTAGAGTGATTACAAAGTCCCTGTGGGTTCGATAATCATTTAAAACTAGAACGACTAAACTGTATACTTGCAGTTAGTATCCCAATAGACTCATAAAGTCTCGATCAATTTCTTGATTGTGTCAGCATTTATGGGACGTGGGAACTCCTCGCCATCCATAGTTTTAAGAATTAATGCACCACCAGAGAAGGCTTTCTTCACAACATACGGGCCTTAAAAATTGGGGGTCCACTTGCCCCTAGAATCAGTGTTGAAAGACATGATCTTCTTGAGCACGAGGTCGCCTTCTCTGAATTCACGAGGTTTGACCTTTTTGTCAAATGCTTTCTTCATTCTTTTCTGATATAACTGCCCATGACATAAAGCTATTGTGATACGGTGGGAGAGCTGACTTTAGGTTTTTCATTTTATCGCAAATGTTGCGGTTAGCAAGAGTCGCCACCGACTTTTCTTTTATCCAAAAGGAAAGGTGAAAAAGCACAGGAAAGACCTTTGAGATGTTTTCTTGAGTTCGGGGGGTAGATTATGAAAAGGGAAGGTGCTAGCACCCTTTTCATCCATGGTTTTCCATGGGCTCTTAGTTACTTGCTTAGATCACTTGCTTTGGTTTGTTTGAAATGGTGTTTGATGTGGTTTTGAAAGTATTTTGTAAAAGAGGCCATCGTTTAGGCAATCTTTGTAATGATTCTCGTTCGTAAGAATGTATACAAATATGTTTGTCTTTTTTGAAAATGTTTTCAATGTTTGTAAGATGTTTTTGAAATGTGTATGTGTTTGTTTTGAAAATAGCAAGGATTGTTGTTTGAAAGGGAGCAATTAACTCAGAAGCTATCTACCTACTCAAATGTCTTTCTTATGCATCTTCTATTCTTTTGACATTGTTGACTTACCATTGATTTGGTAAACAACCCTATCTTTGGATGTAAACGGGACGGGCGTGGGTCATCGTATTGCCATGATAGCAATATTGCAAAGTATCTTAGCATTTTTGAGGGACCAAGATCATTTTGTTTAGGCAACTTTTGAATAGCGTCATCGAGGGGCTATGATCTTATATTTGTTTTGTTTTGCTTTTTACCAAGATACTTCGCATGCGTAACATGTCCATTTTATTTTAGGCAACCAAGTGGGAGAAACCCTAAGGGTGCTTGTGTGCAAAGTGTATCATTTTTCATGCTTTTGATTTTGTCTTGTATTTAGGGTTTTCTATTTTGTTGTTTTTATCTTGCCATACACACTTATTTACTAGCAATATATGAGAAGCAAGTAAAAAGCGAAAAGTAAAATCTAAGCTATTACATCACTTTAGGGGGATGGGGATACAATTTAACAATGGGGGTGAAGTAGGAACTAAAATATTACAACCATGTCGAATGATAATGAAAACAATGTAAAAGCAGTGTAAAATAAAAGGAAACTGCATTTTGAACTGCTATGTGTCGACCCATGTTACTATGTATCGACACATAGCTTCTTCCTGCCCCTGTAAAACAAAATCAGTTCAGTATGGGTCGACACATAATGGGATGTGTCGACTCATGCACCTTCTTGTATCGATGCGAAATGCATATGTATCGACTCATAGGCTTTTCCAGCTTCTGTTAAGTGAAATTTGTTCAGTATGTGTCGACACATAATGGGATGTGTCGACTCATACACCTTTTTGCATCGACGCGAAATGCGTATGTGTCGACTCATAGTCCTTTCCAGTTTCTGTTTTGTGACCTGAATTCAGTATGGATCGATGCATAAGGGTCATGTGTCGACTCATACCTTGTATTTTCACTAAGATGGGTCGACACATGTGGATATGTGTCGATACATTCTGCATTTTTCTGCCTTAAACACCATTCTTTGCATACATCCGTTAGTTTTTAACATATGAATGAATAACATGAACAAAAAATAAATCATTAACTTTAAAACAGTGATTGCTACATCTTATAAACAGAAAAGTTGATGTATGGAAAAGGCAAGGTGAAGATGACTTACCTTAAAAACTGCACTTTAGGTTTTGAAACCAAATATCCTTCAAGATGTTGTATGAACCTTAAGGAAGCTCCAACCAGCTTCTAGACTTTCCTTTTTGTTGAAGGTTACTAAACAACCTCTGTATGGTATGAAATGTTTGAATGGTTGGGCAACACTTGCAAGGTATGATAGGTTCAAAGGTTTGGACTTTAAAACCCAAGAGTGGAAGTTTTGTGGACTGTTATGGCTTTTGTGTGAATATGAGATTTTAAGGGTTTATTAATAAACTTCTGGTTATTATCTCTATTTTTTCTAACCTCTTTGTCTTATAAATGCTTCTTCTATTTATAGGCAAAGGACTTATGAACAAAGGCTGAATATGTTTACAACATAACATGTTATGGTTTGGTTGGGATGCAAGTATCAAACTATGTCAAGTACTCCATGGTTCCAAGATGAAGTACCAAAGTTGCTGGTTTAGAGCGGTTGACTTACATGCTTTATGGTAGAGTAAAGTCAGAAAATAAACAAAGTATGGGCTCAAGACAAACTTTGTACAAAAGGTTTGCTTTTCAAGAATAACAATGATGTCCTTATGCCATACATGGAAAGATCCTTTGGGCAATGGCTTAAACACTTGGGTAATAGTTCAAAAGTGGGTGTAAGCATTAAATTATGTTGAGATTTACAAGTCATAAGACCTGCAAAGGGAGATTATGCAGCACATCATGCCAATTGGATTTTGTGTTCTTCAATAAAACTGGCTTGTAATTCAAGAATGGAAGCTCAACTTCAGATCCTTGTATCTTCTAGCTCAAATATGATAAATTCATGCTCTTGGATGTTTTGGAAAGCTCGAAACACCATCTATAACTTTCATGTTGGCCACTTTTGTTAAATCAAACTAGAACTTAATGAAAAATAGGCAAGAAGTTGGGATAAAAACCTAACCAAAATTGCTGAAAATTTCTCTAAGTGCTTAAATGAAAATGTCATGACTTCATGAATTTATAACCTGAAATCCAAGCATATTTAGGAGAAGTTGTGTAAAGAAATGTTGTAGATATCATGGAGATCTACAACTTTCATTTTGGAAGCTTCTCTTGAATCATCTTGCATCAAGGTGAAAAGTTGGCATGAAGAAATGAGATTATCATGTATAAAAAAAACACTTAGAACAATTTCTAAGTCTTGAAGGATTTGAACTTCCACATTGAATTTTGACTTTCTTGATTCCTTGATGATCAAGTTTCATACTTTTGAATGTCTTGATGAAATTTGATCCTTGGAATGTAAGGTTGACCAAAAAGTCAAAGTTTGACTTTCTAGTATGCAATTGACCATTTTGCCATTTTGCCAATTCTAAGCCTAAATTGATGCATCAGTGCTGCAAACTTGATGTCATAGAAGATCTTGTGAGAAAATCCTTGAGAAATGAGAGGGCAAATTTTGGGGTACAACAACTGTCATTCTCTTCTCTTCAATCAAATTCAATTGGTCAAACCTGTTCTGAACCCATTTAGCCTCTGTCAATTTGGCTTCCATTATCACACGTAACGAGGGAATCTCTACCTCGACTGGGAGTACAACTTCCATTCCATAAACTAGAGAAAATGGGGTGGCTCCTGTTGAAGTGCGAACAAATGTTCGATATCCATGCAGAGCAAAAGGGAGCATTTCATGCCAATCCTTATAAGTGACAACCATTTTCTGGATGATATTCTTGATATTCTTATTAGCAGCTTCAACATCCCCATTCATCTTTGGCCTGTATGGAGATGAATTGTGATGGACAATCTTGAATTCTCCGCACAGTTTAGTCATCATCTTGTTATTCAAATTCGAGCCATTGTCAGTGATGATTCTGCTCAGCACACCATACCGGCATATAAGATTGTTTTTGATGAAACGCATAACCACCTGTTTGGTAACATTGGCATATGAAGCAGCCTCTACCCATTTGGTAAAGTAGTCAATTGCTACCAAGAAGAAACAATATCCATTCAAACCTTTGGGTTCTATCATCCCGATCATGTCAATACCCCACATAGAGAAAGGCCACGGGGAGGAAATCACATTGAGCAGTGTCGGAGGTACATGGATCTTATTGCGTAAATCTAGAATTTATGGCACTTCTTTGCAAACTTGTAACAATCAGATTCCATTGTCAACCAATAATAACCTGCTCTTAGCATCATTTTAGCCATTGAATATCCATTAGCATGAGTGCCAAATGAACCTTCATGGATCTCATGCATCAACATGTCTGCTTCGTGTCTATCCACACATCTGAGCAAGACCATGTCAAAATTCCTCTTGTATAACACATTTTCACTGAGGAAGAAACTGCCTGCCAATCTTCTCAGTGTCTTTCTATCTTTCTTTGATGCACCAAACGGGTATTCTTGAGTATGACGAAAATGCTTGATATCATAATACCAAGGTTTTTCATCTGCTACCTCCTCTGTCACAAACACATGAGCGGGCCTATCTAGCCGTCGAACTGTAATTTGGGGTATATCATTCCAAACATTTACTTGGTACATGGAAGCCAGAGTTTCCAGAGCATCTGCCATTTGATTTTAATCCCTAGGAATGTGATGGAATTCAACTTTATTGAAGAAGGGTAGTAATATTCTAGCGTAATCTTTGTAAGGGATCAAGCCAGGATGACGAGTGTCCCATTCTCCTTTAATCTGATTTATTACCAAAGCTGAATCGCCATACACATCTAGAATTTTGATTTTGAGATTAATAACTTCCTCAAGACCCATGATGCAAGCCTTATATTCTTCCATATTATTAGTGCAATCAAATGTTAACCTTGCAGTAAAAGGAATGTGCGATCCATGAGGAGTAACAATCACATCACCAATTCCTTTACCATAAGCATTCACAACTCCATCAAATACCATACTCCAACGAGATTCAGGGTCGGGACCCTCCTCGGGCAATGGCTCATCATAATCTTTTACTTTTAAGAACATCACATCTTCATCAGGGAATTCGTACTCTACAAACTGATGATCCTCCAACGGCTGGTGAGCAAGGTAATCTGCCAACACATTACTTTTAATGGCCTTTTGAGTGAGGTATTCGATATCATATTCGGATAACAACATCTGCCAGTGGGAAATTCTCCCAGTAAGAGCAGGATTTTAAAAAATATACTTGATTGGATCCATTTTGGAGATCAACCAAGTAGTATGATTCAACATATACTGCCGTAAACGCTTTGCCGCCCAGGCCAAAGCACAACATGTTTTTTCTAGCGTGTAATACCGTGACTCACAATCAGTGAACTTTTTGCTGAGATAATAAATGGCGAACTCTTTCTTTCCCGTTTCATCCTGTTGTCCCAGAATACAAACCATGGATTTATCCAACACTGTTAGATACATAATCAACGGTCTTCCTTCTACGAGAGGGAGAAAGATAGGAGGTTCAAGCAGATACTCTTTAATACTTTCAAATGCCCTTTGGCAGTCATCTGTCCATACACAATCTTGATCCTTTTTTAACAACTTAAAGATTGGTTTACACGTTGCAGCCATGTGGGAAATAAATCTGGAGATATAATTCAAACGCCCGAGGAAACCCCTGACTTGCTTTTCAGTTCTTGGTGCTAGAATTTCTTGAATTACTTTGACTTTGTCAATGTCAACTTCAATTCCTTTCTGACTAACAATAAAACCCAATAATTTCCCCGATCTAACTCCGAAGGTGCATTTATTTGGATTCAAGCGGAGATGATACTTCCTCAAACGCTGAAACAACTTCAACAAATCTTATATATGCCCTTCTTTAGTTTGGGATTTTGAAATTATATCATCAACATATATTTCGATTTCCTTGTGCATCAGATCATGGAATAGGGTTGTCATAGCCCTCTGGTACGTTGCACCAGCGTTCTTCAACCCGAAGGGCATCACTCTATAATAGAATGTTCCCCAGGGTGTGATAAACGTTGTTTTTTCCATGTCCTCTGGAGCCATTCTTATTTGATTATACCCGGAAAATCCGTCCATGAATGAGAATACCTTGAATTTTGCTGTGCTATCCACTAACATGTAAATGTGAGGCAATGGGAAATCATCTTTTGGACTAGCTTTATTTAGATCTTTGTAATCTACGCACATGCAAACTTTTCCATCTTTTTTCGGTACTGAGACAATATTGGCAATCCACTGAGGATACACTGATGTCAAAAGAAAACCAGCATTAATCTGCTTTAGGACCTCCTCTTTGATCTTTACTGCCATATCTGGGTGGGTTCTTCTCAACTTTTGCTTAACTGGCGGACACTCTGGCTTCAATGGTAAAAGATGCTCGACAATGTCTGTATCTAGACCAGGTGTGATATGGTGGGAGAACTGACTTGGGATTCTGCGTTTGTGTTTGCAAATGTTTCGGTTTAGCAAGAGTCGCCACCGACTTTTTATTTTATCCTAAGGAAAGGTCAAAAAGCACAGGAAAGACCTTTGAGATGTTTTTCTTGGGTTCGGGGAGTAGATTATATAAAGGGAAGGTATTAGCACCCTTTCTATCCATGGTTATCCATGGGCTCTTAGTTACTTGTTTAGATCACTTGCTTTGCTTTTCAATTGTTTGAAATGGTGCTCTTCAATTGTTTGAAATGGTGCTTTGTGTGTGGTTTTGAAAGATGTTTTGAAAAGAGGCCATCGTTGTGGCAACCTTTGTAATGATTCTTGTTTGAATGTATACAAAGGTGTTTTTTTGTCTTTTGAAAAGTTTTTAATATTTGAAAGTAGGGTTTTGAAATTGTGTTGTGAAGTGCATTTTAAAGATAACAAGGATGTTTTTTCAAGTCTTGATCAAGTAATTAAGAGTGGTCTACCCTATTTTACTCAAAGATCTTTCTTATGTTTTTAACCCTTTTAACAGTGTTGTTTCACCATTGTATTTGGTGAACAACCTTGTGTTAGGATGTTAACGGGACACGCGCGGGTCATCGTATAGACCATGATAGCAATGTTGTAAAGTATTTTTGGCAATTTTCTTAAGGGACTTGATCATTTTGTTTAGGCAACTCAGATAGCGTCATCGAGGGACTATGATCTTTTGTTTGTTTTTGTTTTGCCAAAGTTCTTGACATGCATATCATGGCCCATTTTTGAAGGCAACAAGTGGATTGAAACCCTAGGGGTGCAAGTGTGCATTGTGTTTGTTTTCATGCATTGTTGTCTTTTGGTTAGGTCAAGCTAATTGTTGATTTTATTTTGCATACAAACCCTAGGTCTAATCATGGCATAATTGAAAGCATTTAAAGGTGCGAGAATTTAAATCTACACTATTACAACATGATATAGGGAGGGGGTACAAATTTGAATTGGGGATTATTTTGCAAGAAATTAAATTCTAAATTATTACAACCAAATCGAATGTTTAAAGCATAACAATTAAATGTACAATATTTAAATAAATACAATAAATAAATGTTAGATAAAATGTGTTATGCAAAAAAAGATTTTTTATGTATGTAAAAAGTATTTTTATGTGAAAGGTAAATGAATAAAAAGTCAATTTTAACTGTTTTGTTTTTTAGGGCAAAAACCCTAATTTCTTAAATAAATGGTATTATTTATTATTTGTACATAATAATGTATTAATTTGTACAAAAAATAAAAGTATATTGAAAAAAGGTATTTTTAGTATAAAATATTAATAAAAATAAAAATGTATTATTTTTGTGTTTTTTGGTTCTTATTATTTAATAAAATATATTATATATGTATATATATGTATTAAATATATTAAGTGTGTATAAAAAATAAAATAAATTATTTACAAAATGTATATATTTCAAGAAAATATTTTCAAATATGTATATAAAAATAAAATAAATTATTTAAGTATTATTTGTATTATTTTTAAATTTTAACAAAAGAAAATAAGATATTTAATATGTTTACATTAGGAAAAATTAGAATAAAATATCTAATAAATGAAAAAAAATATGAAAATATTTTTGGGATATTTTTTATGTTTGCAAATAAAATATCAAAGTCAGAGAAAAAATAAAAAATGCAAAAATAATGAAAATACAAAGCAATGGGCCAAGGGGTGCTGAAAGTGAACTGAGGGGTGTCAAAAGCAAAGAAGTCCAGGCCCAGCCCAGAATCAACTTCATCTTATTCCTTTGAACAGAAATGCGCGCGTGTTATACACAAAATTCTATCTCCTGATTCCTTGCTTTTTTGACAAAACTCATAACATGGAACTTGTAGAGCATCAAACAACAAATCTAACCATATAAAAAACTCAAGCTAACTCTCAAAGACCAGAGAGAATTTCTCTGGCCCTAATTCTTAACCTAGTTTTTTCAGAAAGTTCATGAACAAAATTCTCCTAGCACGATTAATATAAATGAAAACTAAGCACATGTATGGTTTCAGGGCTATGAATACAACATCTTTCATTCACAAACCTAAGTCTAACTATTCCTAAATAGAGATAGAAGTTCATGAAATACCTGTTTCAGTTGACTTCGAGCTGGACAATGCAGCAACTTCCAAGAGGGCTTGAGGTTCTTTTGAGCTTGCCTGAGGTGCAATGAAGCTTTCCCAATGCTTGGCTTGTTTTGAAGTAGCCTGAATCGTGCTACAGAACTCAACCTGCAAAGCTTTTAAACAAAAATGGCAATGTGTGTTAATGGTGTTACAGCTAGCAATGGAGGTCTGGGATAGTTCAGGTGAGTTGAATGGAAGATATTGGAACAAGTTTGAGGCAAAATGCACGAGGGAAAGTGGAGATGGAGGTGGTTCTGCAGGGCTTGCCCTGTTTTGCAGAAAAATGGTGTTTTGGAGTATGAGGGTGCTTTAGGGGTGAAAGGATCGTGCTTCTGACTTATGAGGATATGCAAAACTTGTTTGACAACTTTGTTTTAGTTGGTTTTATCAGATATGAGAGATACAAGCTTTAGGCTCTTTGACTTGTTTTAAAAGCAAAGTTGGAAGTGAAGTGTGATAGGCCTGTACAGGCTATCTCTAAGCATGCACCAACTTCTTGTACTATGCCTGAGATTGTGGAGCTTTTTTGCTGCAAAGGAAGAAAGTCCAAGGCTCAAGAAAAAGCAATTTGACATAAAGTCCCCTTTATGAAAATGAAAGTGTGGCCTTTATGCTTAAAATGGCAATATTCATTGTACAAAGCTCTCTTGATCAGAACAATGCCAATATCCAATGTATTTTCATTCAATTTTGGAGTGTAAATTGGTTTAGCGGCCTGTAATCATGTACTAAGCTATCTTGGTCAGATTTGCAACTTGGTATGAACATGTATTGGCCATGGATCAAAGTGAGTTTTTGCCAACTTCAAGCATTCGATTCTCCCTAACCACAAAGGTGTTTGAGGAGTTCTTGGACAATTTGGAAAGCTTGAAACATGTACTATAATCCATCTTTGAGATTCAACTTGAAACTCCAAGTGGAACTATGTGAAAAATGTCCAAGAAGATGGGTCAAAATCCTGCCTAAACTAGGGCAAAATTTCTCTAAGTTAAAAGTTTTAGGTACCCTTGTTCCAAAAATCATAACTTGAGATAAAAGCTTCTTTTGAGAAAACTTTGTGAATCAACGTTGTAGACTTTGTGATGGACTACAACTTTCATGTTTCAAGTTTTGTTTGAATCCATTTGTATCTTGGTGAAAAAGTGGGACAAAGTTAGGAAAAGATGAGAAAATTTTATAACTTAGAAAATTTCTAAGTTATGAAATTTTTCCATTCTAAACCCTGATTTGCATTTTTGGGTTTCTTGATGAACAAGTTTCATAATTTGACATGTCTTGATGAAAAATGACCTTTGGCACTTGATTTTGACCAAAAAGTCAAAGTTTGACTTTTCAGTATACAGTTAAATTTTAATCAGTTGACTGAAAAATTCATCTGTCAATCCTATGCATTTGAGATCTTTTGAACTTATTGAATGGGTCAAGACAATTTCATTGAGTCCTTGAGTCCATGGTTGAGCTTGATTTGCCATTGGCTAGGTCAAACAGTCAAAAATTGCCTTTGTACAATCGAAACCCTAAAAATGACCATTTTCCCCTTTTGATGATTTGATCAAATTTCTTGTGGAATTGTGATCCAAACTTGGTCAAATGGTTCATATAAGTTCATAATGTTGATGTGGGTCAAATTTCATGAGGTTTGACTGTCAATTGGCCACTGTTGACTTTTTTACCCAATACAACTGATTTCTAGGTCAACTGTCCAATTCACTGAGCAAAAATTTGAATCAAGGATTGAAACTTGGTATGGACAAACTTGTGAGTCCAACATGAAGTATGGAAGTCATTTTGGGCATTGTAGGTCAAAACATCACTGTGCAAACTCAAACCCTAATTTAGGTCAACAGTGCAAGGTGGTGTCTTGGGCAGAGCAAACCCTAGCTTGATCTTGAATTCCAAGAGTCTTGTGATGAGAAATGCTGATGAAATGAGAGTGCAAATTTTGGGGTACAACAGTTTCCCCTATTCAATCTTCTTGAACCTGAAGAGTTAGATTGGTAAGTTTTCCTTTCGCGACTCGAAGGTAAAAGAGGATTGGACACTAGAGTGCCCATAAATTTGCACTCGTCAGAATATAGCTGAAGAAATGGGCTTAAAGATGCCATTTAGAGATGGTAGAATCTTGATGGAGATGGGCTTAAAGATTCCATCCAAGAATGTTTGTTGAATTGCGCTGTGGTAGGTCAGAAGAATGAGCATCAAAATGGTATCCGTGTCTGGAATGCATTTTGAACTGTATCTGGAGACTGAGTCTGTATGAGCGAAAGAATGGTGTCCGTGTCTGAAGCGTATCTGAGCTGTAACTGTATTTGAGTTTTGAATGAATATCAGAATGAATGCCGTGTCTGGAGTGTATCTGTATTGTATCTGAATTCTGAATGAGCGACAGAGAAACATTAGTGTATGGAGTATCTCTGGGCTGGGGATAAATTCCGAATGAGTGACAGAATGGCAACTGTGTCTGGAGCGTATCTGGACTGTATCTGAAGTTGAGATCTGTATGAGTAGCATAATGACTTCCGTGTCTGGAGTCTATCTGAGACTGTAACTGGGATCTGAATAAATGACAGAATGACTTCCGTGACGACTGCACTGTGGAGAATCAAACTACTGGTGTAAAGGCTAGAATGGCGTCCATGCTTGGAGCGTATCTGAACTTGAGGTTGATAGTTGAATCTGAATGAGAGATAGAATGGCCGCCGTGTATGGAGCGTATCTAGTATGTATCGGATTACTGAAGTCTGAATGAGTTGTAGAATGACCGCCGTGTCTGGGGTGTATCCGTACTGTATTTTGACTTGAAATTCTGAATGAGTAATAGAATGACCGCCGTGTCTGGGGTGTATCCATACTGTATCTGAATAATTGTTAACAATAGCCTTTTAATCTTATCCTGAAAAGGGTAAAATGTTAGCTAAAACAAAAAGTTATGATGTATGATATGTATGATGCAATGGACTGTGTTTCATCAATGTTCATGATATATGAATGTAATGGTTATGCATGTAAGTTGAGTAGTTTTCTCGCCGAGGAAAATAAATCCTTGATAACTAGAGATAAAGAAATCTTTGACTGCTGTCGGGGAAAGTAAATCCTTGACCGATGCTGGGGATTGCAAAAATCTTTGATTACTGAAGATGAGAAATCCTTGCTGACTACTGACTGCTTGGGGATTAAAGATCTCTGATTGTTGAGAAGGGGAAATCCTGGGACCACTGCTGGAGATTGAAAATACTCGGCAATTTGTGGGGATTAACAAGGCCTTTGACAACTCCTGCGGGGATGTGAGAATCCTTCATGACTTTCCTGGGGAATGAGGAAAACTCTGATGATCTCTACCGGGGAATTGAAACCTTCGAGGCTTCTGCTTGGAGAAATGAGACTGGGAATCTTCAATCTTTTGGAAGGTAACTCTGTGGGGGAAATGTTCACTATTTTGGCTCTGCTGGGGATATGATTTTCAAGGTTTTCGGGCTCCACTGGGGATCTTGAAGCTTAAATCTGATGGGAATTTTGAAACTTAACTCAGCTGGGGAATCAAGTTTTAGAATGAACTGGCTCCGCTGAGGATCTTGAAGCTTAACTCCGCTGGGGAAATATACTCCAAATTTTAGCTTTGTTGAGGATCTGAATGATGTATCGTAAGGGATTTCTTCTGAAATGGCACAAAGATTTCTTCCTACACCTTCAACCTATCAGTAATTATCCTTTTTCAATTTCGTTTTATTTGTAAGCAGTGATTATATTCAAATGCATATGCCTATTAAACAAAACATTGGACGTTTTCAAATAAAACATAAGTGTAAAAAGAAAAGAAAGGCAAGCAAATTTTTGCACTTTGAAGTATATTTGTATTTAACTTTTGTGAGTATCTTTGTACAAAGGAAACAGACATCCTAGTAAGAGAATGTTGTCGTAAAAATCGAAAAATTTTATACAAAAGAAAGATGGCTATGTGTAATAATTCCATGGGATTCCCATTCTACTATAGCCTTCACAACTCTGAATATCTTGTCCATTCGCTGCTTCGTCCGCCGATAACTGGATTGATCAGAAGCTTGGAGCTTGTTGGTGAAGAGATTGTTCTTAAAGTGATCCGACGAGACATAGTCATACGCTTTAATTCCCTAACTTTTGCCTGGACCGCCCTTTCGGGTTTTCGATCCACCGAGAAACCCTTTTTTACCCAAGTTGCCCTTTCGGGTTTTCAACTTGTCGGGTGTACACATTTTTTTGTTTTATCCCTAATTTTTGCCTGAACCGCCCTTTCGAGTTTTCGATTCACCGGGATGCCCATTTTTTGCCCAAGTCGCCCTTTTGGGTTCTCAACTTACCGGGTCGTTTTATGCGTAGTATCTTTTGACTATGTCTACGTTCGCAGGGTGCGGCAGGTTGTCGCCATCCATGGTGATCAAAATCATTGCCCCACCAGAAAAGATGCTCTTGATCACAAATGGTCCTTCGTAAGTAGGAGTCCACTTACCCCTGGGATCACTTTGCGGTAAGATGATCCGCTTGATTACAAGATATCCGACTTTATATACCTGACGCCTGACTTTCTTGTTGAAAGCCTTGACCAGCCGTTTTTGATACGTCTGACCATGACAAACAGCAGTAAGTCGCTTCTCGTCAATCAAGTTGAGTTGGTCAAGTCGGGTCTGAATCCAATCGTCTTCAATCAAACCAGCGTCCTTCATAATCCTTAAGGAAGGAATCTGAACTTCCATGGGTAGAACAGCTTCCATGCCATACACCAAAGAAAATGGGGTTTCCCCTGTTGAAGTACGTGCCATGGTACAATATCCATGCAGAGCAAACGGTAACATCTAATGCCAGTCTTTGTAGGTGACTGCTATCTTTTGAATGATCTTCTTGATATTTTTGTTCGCGGATTCAACAACACCGTTCATCTTCGGCCGATAGGGAGATGAATTGTGATGATAAATCTTGAACTGTTCGCATAGAGAGGTGATCATAGTGTTGTTCAAATTTGTACCATTGTCTGTGATGATCCTGTCGGGGACACCATACCGGCATATGAGGTTCTGCTTGATGAAGCAGGCAACCACATTCTTTGTAACTGAGGCATAGGAAGCTGCCTCGACCCACTTGGTAAAATAGTCAATAACCACCAGGATGAAACGATGTCCATTGGATGCCGTAGGCTTGATCTCTCCAATCATGTCAATTCCCCACATTGAGAATGGCCAAGGAGCTGTCAGAACGTTGAGAGGAACATGGGGAATATGTACCTTGTCGGCGTAGACTTGGCATTTGTGGAAGGTGCGGGAATATTGATGACAATCAGCTTCCATAGTAGACCAGTAGTAGCCTGCCCTAAGAATCTTCTTAGCCATCGTATGTCCGCTCAAGTGGGTGCCAAATGCGCCACTATGTATTTTGGTCATTATCAACTCTGCTTCAACCTTGTCCACACAACGAAGTAGAACACAATCATGGCTGCGCTTATAAAGGATGCCATTGCTTAAGAAGAACTTGGCAGCAAATCTCCTTAAGAACTTTTTGTCATTGACGGAAGCTCCTTCAGGGTATTCTCTGGTCTGAAGATACCTTTTGATTTCATGAAACCAGGGTTGTTTCACTACTTCTTCGGTATTAATCTCATGACAGTGCGCAGGTTCGTCCATTCGCTCGATGGTGATTTGGGGAGCCTCGTTATCCCAGTTGAGTTTAAACATGGAAGACATTGTAGCTAGATCATCTGCTATCTGATTTTCTTCTAGCGGAAAGTGTTCGAAGGTAATCTGCTCGAAATGAGGCAACAAAGTCAGGACATGTTCTTTGTATCGGATAAAATTAGGATGCTTGGTGTCCCACTCTCCTTTGACTTGACTGATAACCAAAGCCGAGTCCCCAAATACGGCCAAAGATTTGATTCCAAAGTCTATAGAAGCCTTGAGACCAAAGATGCAAGCTTCATATTCAACCATGTTATTGGTACAGCTGAAGCAAAGTCGGACAGTGAAGGGTGTATGGCAACCTTCCGGAGAAATGAGTACCGCACCGATACCGTTGCCAAGTGCATTTGAAGCACCATCAAAGTACAGGGTCCATCGGGATCCTTGTTCAGGTCCGTCATACGGCCCTTTACCTTCGATGTTGTCCAAAGTTATGATGTCCTTGTCAGGGAAGTCGAATCTCATAGATTGGTAATCTTCGATGGCTTGATGAGCTAGATGGTCAGCTAGTACACTCACCTTTATAGCTTTTTGGGTAGTATACTGGATATCATACTCAGTCAGGATCATTTGCCATCTAGCGATTCTTCCAGATAAAGCAGGCTTCTCGAAGATATACTTGATCAGATCCATTTTGGAAATCAACAAAGTGGTATGAGTCAACATATACTGCCTTAGCCGGCGAGCAGCCCATACCAAAGCGCAACAAGTTTTCTCGAGCAGTGAGTAGCGAGTCTCACAGTCTGTAAAATTTTTGCTAAGGTAATAAATGGCATGCTCTTTTCGGCCAGACTCGTCATGTTGGCCCAACACGCACCCCATTGAGTTATCCAAAACAGTCAGATACATGATTAACGGCCTTCCTTCGACGGGTGGCATCAAAATAGGAGGTTCTAGTAAATACTCCTTGATCTTATCAAAAGCAAATTGACAATCGTTGTTCCATTCAACCACCTGATCTTTCTTCAACAGCTTGAAGATTGGCTCACAGGTAGATGTCAGGTGAGAGATGAACCTCGCAATATAGTTCAAGCGTCCCAAGAATCCTCTAACCACCTTTTCAGTACGAGGGGCAGGCATTTCTTGTATAGCCTTTACTTTAGCTGGATCAACCTTAATGCCTTTGTTGCTGACAATAAATCCCAAAAGTTTACCAGACCTAACCCCAAAAGGGCACTTGCTTGGGTTCAGTCTGAGCTTATACTCCTTCAACCTGGCAAACAGCTTTTGCAAATGACCAAGGTGTTCTTCTTCTGTCTGTGATCGAGCTATCACGTCGTCTACGTAAACTTCGATCCCATGATATATCATATCATGAAACAAAGCTACCATGGCGCGTTGATAGGTTGCCCCTGCATTCTTCAGTCCGAATGGCATCACTTTGTAGCAGAAGGTACCCCATTGCGTGACAAAAGTAGTTTTCTCCATGTCCTCGGGGGCCATTTTGATCTGGTTGTATCCCGAGAATCCATCCATGAAGGAAAATACCTTGTGTTGAGCTGTGTTGTCAACCAAGATGTCGATATGTGGCAGTGGAAAATCATCTTTAGGGCTAGCCCTGTTCAAATCCCGATAGTCCACACACATTCTGACTTTGCCGTCCTTCTTAGGCACAGGCACAATGTTAGCAACCCATTGTGGATAGAAAGTAACAACCAGAAAGCTAGCGTTGAATTGTTTCATTACCTCAGCCTTGATCTTTTCAGACATGTCAGGCCTCATCCAGAGGACCTTTTGCTTGATCGGTGAACAGTCTTCTCTTGTAGGGAGACGGTGAACCACGATATCTGTGTCTAACCCTGGCATGTCTTCATAAGACCAGGTGAAGATTTCAACATATTCGTTCAACAACTGCACTAAGCGCTCCTTGACACTTGGTTCCAGGTTGGCACCCACTTTTACTTCCTTCCTGTTTTCCTCTGTCCCCAAGTTGATGGTTTCTAGCAACTCTTCGTGAGGCAGAATGGCCCTCTCTTCTTGTTGCAAAAGTCTGGCTAACTCTCCCGGTACTTCAAAATCTTCGTCAACTTCGTACTCAGCATGATTGACCAAATCTTCAGAGTTATCAAAGGCAAAAGCAGAATAGTCACCCATGGAATCCGGAGTGGATGGGTACCTGCATTTATGAGTGTAGGTGTGTGTAAGGGATAGCCATCCTTAAACAAATAAAATGCAAAAGGAAAGAAAATGAACATAGCAGTTTATAGATGAAAAACGTCCAATGACTCATTAAAACATGGTACATGATAATGAAGAAGATCAAACCCTTACAAATGGACCTACATGCCCCGGGCAAGGCATGAGGTGAAAATAGTGTGCAAATTGTTTAGTTATTACAGACCATAAATGGGAAATTGTTCAAAGATAAAATTACTGGTTGATAAAGGTGATGGGAATAAAATCCTTTGCTTCCCAGTTGCTTAAACCCCTTCGACGGTCGGAAAGATCCAATCTTTGAAGTGGCTCTCTTCATCTTTATCTTCTACAACATTGATTCCATGGTGAGAGATCTTGATGGGTGGTCTTCCAACCTTGGAACGACGCATAGCCTTTTGTCCTGCAGTAGTGAACCCTAAGCCAAACTTGTCCGTCTTATGGGGAAAGTCAGGAAATTGCCCCCATACTGTGCTCTTCCCCTCTTTAATTACAGCCTCTGCGTCCTTGAGAGATGTCATCCTAGATACCTGCTTGGGAACAGTAGGTACTTCAACCATTGTCTTCGCAACTGCTACCTCAGGAGATACTTCCTCAAAATGTTTGAAAGGCGTTTTGATGAACTCGCCATCCAACTCCACATAGCGGAAGGAATTAAGATGACTTATCATGTACTCTTCCTCGCCGTGCACTGTTATAATCTTACCCTTAACAGGATATTTCAGCATTTGGTGCAAAGAGGAGGTAACTGCCCCGGCATAATGGATCCACGGTCTTCCTAACAAACACGAATATGACGGACGGATGTCCATCACGTAAAAGGTGGAGTTGAAAACTTCTATTCCTACTTTGATAGGAATATCAACCTCTCCATGAACCATTCTTTTGGAACCATCAAAAGCCCTAACAACGATGTTGCTAGGTTTGAGGGTCAATCCTTCGAAGTCCAAACGGTCTAAGGCTTTCTTCGGCAGCACATTCAAGTAAGAACCAGTATCAACTAAGACATGGGCAAGGGTGGTTCCCCTGCATTCAACTGATACATGTAGCGCGTCGTTGTGTTTCCTTCCTTTGGGAGTTAAGTCAGCATTAGAAAAGCCAAGGCCATTATCAGCAGTAAGACTGGCCACACATTCCTGAAACTGGTCAGTCGAAGTCTCTTGGGGTACATGTGTCGCCTTCAAGAATTTGATTAGGGCCTTAGCATGGGCCTCAGAACAGAGCAGAAGAGCCAACATTGAAATTTTAGAAGGGGTCTGCCCTAGCTGTTCCACAACGTCGTAGTCACTTTTTCTGATTATTTTCAAGATTTCATCCATTTCTTTCTGAGTGGTTTCGGGGATAACCACATCATGAGCCTTCGTCCTGACAGGCACTTCTAGTATCCCCTTACCCTTATTGGTAGTATCAGCAGATGGTCTTACTTCAGGAGTATCCAATTCTTCAATCATTAGGCCTTGCACAGATGGTCCAACAGGTACAGAAGCTTTCAAGGGTCCGAAAACTGCTCGAGGGGGAGCAATCTCTGGAGAAAAGATCCGGCCGCTGCGGGTTATCTTGCTTGTACCCGCAATGTTCCCTATATCAGGGTTTTCTTCTTCAGAATTTTCTTAGACTGCCTCAATTTGTTTGATACCATGGTAGAAGATTTCTCCTCCATAGTTCCATGGTATCATTTTACTGGATTGGTACGGGACAGGTCCCGGCATGGTGATCTTTAAAGGTACACATTTGGAGTTGGGTGTAATCCTGACAGGCCTTTTGCAAGCCTTGGGAGGATTGTCGGAAATGGTTATGATTGCAATATCGTTGGTTGAAGTAGCAAAAGTAGCAGGAGTAATAGGATTGAAGGTATCAACAGGGGTTTTCTGGAAAAGTATCTCATGGGTATCCATCAGGCGTTGGACACGTGACTTTAACATTGGGCAATCACCTCGTATGTTCAAACTAAAATAGCAATCTTTACCACAACCAGGAAAGATCCCGGCTCTCATCAAATTCTCTTTAATCACCAACAACGAAGTCAAAAGATCGGCCACATCAGTAACATGGAGGTCTTCTAAAACAGCATGAACATTGTGGCCGTGCTTGGGCATCAGAGCAGATATAATATTGGGCTTCTCAGGAGCATCAAATTCTACTTCTTTAGCATCAATCAGGTCCTGAATTTTGTTCTTAAGCACCCAACAATTATTGGTATCGTTCCCAACACTGTCGGAATGGTAAGCACATTTGGCATTGGAGTGGTAGTATGGAGAGGAGGTGTTAGGGTTCTTTGGTGCTTCCTTCAAACTGGTAAGATTCAGCTTCAACAAATGAGGGAGTACTTGAGCTGGTGTCATGTTGATGTGAGTGAACTGCCGTTGTGGCCTTTCTACTCGTTGTTGATTAGGTCTCGACTGATTGTTACGTGGTTGATCATTTGGCGAGTTTTGAATCATCACAACCCCTACAGTTGGCCGGCGCTCGGTTCTTCCCTGACCCTTTTGAGAATACACAGTGGAGGCTTCCTTCTTATCTGGGAAGGGTTTCTTAACAGCCGTGGATGCAGAAGCATCCTTTTGAATCTTTCCACTTTTAATACCGGCCTCGACCCTTTCGCCGGTCAAAATTAGTTCAGTAAATCCCCCGGAAGAACTCCCGATTAGATGATTGAAAAAGGGGCCAGACAGGGTCCCCAGAAACATGTCAACTAACTCCCTATCTGACAACGGTGGCTGCACCCTCCCAGCCAGATCACGCCACTTCTGTGCATACTCTTTAAATCCTTCATTGGAAGCCATCCCCATACTTTGTAACTGAGTACGAGTGGGCGCCAAATCAGCATTGTATTGATATTGACGATAAAAAGCGGCAACTAAGTCTTCCCAATTGTGAACCTCTGATCTCTCGAGTTGATAGAACCAATCCAACTGCGTTCCAGATAAACTGTCTTGGAAAAAGTGTACCCAGAGGTCTTTATCAGATGAGTGGGGTTGGATTTTTCTGACATACGATCTCAGGTGCATCTTTGGGCAAGACAGACCGTCGTACTTGGCGAATGTTGGCACCTTGAACTTGGGAGGGATAATAATCCCAGCTACCAGCCCTAGTTCTTCAAAATCCAAACCGGGTACCCTCTGCAACTCCATGGCTGCCAGTCTATCTTCAAGATTCTTATATTTATCATCCGCTGGAGGATACTGTTGTTCGGAGTAGTCTTCGTCTTCTTCCTCTTCCTCCTCTTCAACCTCAGATTCAGAAGGTACAGCAGTCCCTTTCCCTTTACCGGCCCCTTCGTCAGACGTTGTGGGGAACTCAAGAACCTTTCTGGCATTGCTTTCAAACCGTCTTCCAACAGTGGCTACTCCAGGTCTCTTTTTCTTTTTCTCTTTATTCTTCTCCAACAGAGCTTTGAGGTCCTATTGACCCTTTGCCAAGGTCATGAGGAGTTGCTGGAATTGTGAATTTTGTGCCTGCAGATCCTTTACCGTTTGCTCCAAATCCATCTTGCTGAAATAAAGGGCAGAAAGATAAGGAAACCTGGTGTGAAGACCTGTTTATGCATATGATGAATGGTATATTATTCATGTAATGCATTCAAGGATTCAGAAATTCAAATTTTTTTTAAATAAAAAGGAACGCACGTCATATTAAGAAGAAATTGTTAGTACATAAGTGCCCCATGGGCCAAATATTACAAAATCTTTAATGTAAAAATACATTGCGCATCCTCTTTGGTGCGATGTAAGTGTTGAGAGTTTCCTCCTCATGAAGTCGGCGGGTAAGCTCCAAAACCTTCTTCTCACTGGCATAGAAGCTGGCTTCAAAAGTATTCTGTTCTTCCTTGAGTTGGATCCAACTCTTTTGCATTTCTTCCCATGATGTTGGCATGTCAGGATGTAGGATGGTGTATGGAACCTCTCCTTCCATAACATGCTCTTTGATCATGGGGAGAATGTGAGGATATGGCATCATAAGATTCTGGGCGCGGGTTCGTACCCACTTGAGATAAGGCTCAAGGGGGATGGAATTCTTGTGCCTCAGTGTCTTACTATCCACTTTGTTGGGCATCCTCCAAGATCTGATGAACCTTTGTCGAAGTCCTTGCGCATCGTTGTTGAAGTCAAAAACTAGGTCAGGAATCAGTATGTCATGAGGGCCATCCCTCCGAGCATATCCAAACTGTCTTAGAGCTAAACAGGGGTTATAGGTAATGCCTCCCCTAATGCCAAGTAATGGGACATTAGGAAATTCCCCACAACGATCAATGATGATGACATTTTCTCTGGACCTAGAACACCAATGTACATCAGAATGTGTGAGGGTCATCAACCGTTGTGACCACCTCAAACCTTGCTCATTCTTCAAAACTGATTGTGGAAGGTGAGAAATAAACCACCTTGCTAGGAGAGGAGTACAGCACATGAGAACACCTCTTTTCCTCATTGTTCGTGTGTAAAATGAGTGTAGGATGTCCCCAAGTAATGTAGGTATAGGATTCCTGGATATGAAAATCTTGACAGCATTCACATCTATAAGTTGGTCAAGGTTTGGGAACAAGACCAACCCATAGATGAGAAGAGCTACAATCTCCTCAAAAGCTTGTAAGTCTAATGAATTCCAGCAGTCTTGGGCCTTCTCAAATAGAAACTTTTCCAAGAAACCCTTGACACCACTTCTGGTTTCCCAATGTCCCTGGATGTCAGATGGTTGCAAATGTAATGCTTGAGCAACATCTTCAGGCTTTGGTTCTTTTTCCGTACCATTGTATGGTAGCTGATTAAGAATAGGAATTCTCAAGAGTTGAGAAAATTCCTCCAAAGTAGGCACCAACTGGTAATCAGGGAATGTGAAACAGTGGTGTAGGGGGTCAAAGAACTGGAAGAGGACTTTCACCACGTCTTCTTCAATGTTGGTGTTGACCAAGTTGAGGAGTCTACCATGTCTTTCACTGAAGAGAGAATTCTCTGGAATCCTAGAAGTAAGCTCCTTGAGTTGAGGAGGGATTCTCACAAGGTTGACTTGAATTGTTTTCCTGCGAAGAGATTCCATGACCTACAAAACAAGAACAAAGATGAAGATCCAAACCCTTGAAATGGTTAGTGGATGCATATGATTCTTTATGATGTTCATGATGTATGCACAAGCACGTGTACAAGCAAGTCACACAAAACCCTAGTTTCAGGCTTGCATGAGGTTTCATAGGTAAGTACCCTCTTGAGTTTACTTGGCTCAAACCTGTCCTATAAATAGTAACCGGGTTCTAAGGAGCTCAATATCACTGGATTGATTTCTATGTTCATTGTTTTGGTTTAGCTACTTAACTAGCGACCAAAATATTCCAAGAAAACAACCCTTAATGAGTGTAGTATCAAGTATCTACCAACTTCGGACTGCACCAAAGCCGGTCATCTCACTACCCCTAATAAAAGGCCAAGATGGTCAAGTAAGGTTCTAAGAGTTCATTAGTGCTTCATGAAATCACTCAACGGCCCTGTATTCTCTTTGATTGACTCAAAGGCTACCGGTACTCACAAATATGTCGCACTAATATAACTATTGCTTCAACCATGTCGGTATACCCCGCACAGTTTCCATAATGTATTGCTATTTACCTATGAATGTTTCCCAAATCTGGGTGGAGGATTTCAAACCCAAACAAGAGAGTCAAATGTAAAGCAATCAAAGCAAACAATAATCATGCAAAAGGGTGACCTAAGCCCTAAGGTTACTCCACTTTTAAAGTTATCCCCAGCAGAGTCGCCAGTTCTATGATACGGTGGGAGAACTGACTTGGGATTTT
Organism: Vicia faba; assembly: GCA_948472305.1. Lineage (NCBI taxonomy): Eukaryota > Viridiplantae > Streptophyta > Magnoliopsida > Fabales > Fabaceae > Vicia > Vicia faba. The sequence goes on from OX451737.1 coordinate 597,641,458, forward strand.
GCGTTTCTGTTTGCAAATATTTCGGTTTAGCAAGAGTCGTCACCGACTTTTTATTTTATCCTAAGGAAAGGTCAAAAAGCACAGGAAAGACCTTTGAGATGTTTTTCTTGGGTTCGGGGAGTAGATTATAGAAAGGGAAGGTATTAGCACCCTTTCTATCCATGGTTATCCATGGGCTCTTAGTTACTTGCTTAGATCACTTGCTTTGCTTTTCAATTGTTTGAAATGGTGCTCTTCAATTGTTTGAAATGGTGCTTTGTGTGTGGTTTTGAAAGATGTTTTGAAAAGAGGCCATCGTTGTGGCAACCTCTGTAATGATTCTTGTTTTAATGTATACAAAGGTGTTTTTTTTTCTTTTGAAAAGTTTTCAATATTTGAAAGTAGGGTTTTGAAATTATGTTGTGAAGTGTATTTTGAAGATAGCAAGGATGTTTTTACAAGTCTTGATCAAGTAACTAAGAGTGGTCTATCCTATTTTACTCAAAGATATTTCTTATGTTTTTAACCCTTTTAACAGTGTTGTTTCACCATTGTATTTGGTGAACAACCTTGTGTGAGGATGTTAACGGGACAGGTGCGGGTCATCGTATAGACCATGATAGCAATGGTGTCACGTATTTTTAGCAATTTTCTTAAGGGACTTAATCATTTTGTTTAGGCAACTCATATAGTGTCATCGAGGGACTATGATCTTTTGTTTGTTTTTGTTTTGCCAAAGTTCTTGACATGCATATCATGGCCCATTTTTGAAGGCAACAAGTGGATTGAAACCCTAGGGGTGCAAGTGTGCATTGTGTTTGTTTTCATGCATTGTTGTCTTTTGGTTAGGTCAAGCTAATTGTTGATTTTATTTTGCATACAAACCCTAGGTCTAATCATGGCATAATTGAAAGCATTTAAAGGTGCGAGAATTTAAATTCTACACTATTACAACATGATATAGGGAGGGGGTACAAATTTGAATTGGGGATTATTTTGCAAGATATTAAATTCTAAATTATTACAACCAAATCAAATGTTTAAAGCATAACAATTAAATGTACAATATTTAAATAAATACAATAAATAAATGTTAGATAAAATGTGTTATGCAAAAAAATATTTTTTATGTATGTAAAAAGTATTTTTATGTGAAAGGTAAATGAATAAAAAGTCAATTTTAATTGTTTTGTTTTTTAGGGCAAAAACCCTAATTTCTTAAATAAATGGTATTATTTATTATTTGTACATAATAATGTATTAATTTGTACAAAAAATAAAAGTATATTGAAAAAAGGTATTTTTAGTATAAAATATTAATAAAAATAAAAATGTATTATTTTTGTGTTTTTCGGTTCTTATTATTTAATAAAATATATTATATATGTATATATATGTATTAAATATACTAAGTGTGTATAAAAAATAAAATAAATTATTTACAAAATGTATATATTTCAAGAAAATATTTTCAAATATGTATATAAAAATAAAATAAATTATTTAAGTATTATTTGTATTATTTTTAAATTTTAACAAAAGAAAATAAGATATTTAATATGTTTACATTAGGAAAAATTAGAATAAAATATCTAATAAATAAAAAAAAATATGAAAATATTTTTGGGATATTTTTTATGTTTGCAAATAAAATATCAAAGTCAGAGAAAAAATAAAAAATGCAAAAATAATGAAAATACAAAGCAATGGGCCAAGGGGTGCTGAAATTGAACTGGGGGGTGTCAAAAGCAAAGAAGTCCAGGCCCAGCCCAGAATCAACTTCATCTTCTTCCTTTGAACAGAAATGTGCGCGTGTTAAACACAAAATGCTATCTCCTGATTCCTTGCTTTTTTGACAAAACTCATAACATGGAACTTGTAGAGCATCAAACAACGAATCTATCCATATAAAAAACTCAAGCTAACTCTCAAAGACCAGAGAGAATATCTCTGGCCCTAATTCTTAACCTAGTTTTTTCAGAAAGTTCATGAACAAAATTCTCCTAGCACGATTAATATAAATGAAAACTAAGCACATGTATGGTTTCAGGGCTATGAATACAACATCTTTCATTCACAAACCTAAGTCTAACTATTCCTAAATAGAGAGATAGAAGTTCATGAAATACCTATTTCAGTTGACTTCGAGCTGGACAATGCAGCAACTTCCAAGAGTGCTTGAGGTTCTTTTGAGCTTGTCTGAGGTCCAATGAAGCTTTCCCAATGCTTGGCTTGTTTTGAAGTAGCCTGAATCGTGCTACAGAACTCAACCTGCAAAGCTTTCAAACAAAAATGGCAATGTGTGTTAATGGTGTTACAACTAGCAATGGAGGTCTGGGATAGTTCAGGTGAGTTGAATGGAAGATATTTTAACAAGTTTAAGGCAAAACGCACGAGGGAAAGTGGAGATGGAGGTGGTTCTGCAGGGCTTGCCCTGTTTTGCAGAAAAATGGTGTTTTGGAGTATGAGGGTGCTTTAGGGGTGAAAGTCTCGTGCTTCTGACTTGTGAGGATATGCAAAACTTGTTTGACAACTTTGTTTTAGTTGTTTTTATCAGATATGAGAGATTCAAGCTTTGGGCCCTTTGACTTGTTTTGAAAGCAAAGTTGGAAGTGAAGTGTGATAGGCCTGTACAGGCTATCTCCAAGCATGCACCAACTTCTTGTACTATGCCTGAGATTGTGGAGCTTGTTTGCTGCAAAGGAAGAAAGTCCAAGGCTCAAGAAAAAGCAATTTGACATAAAGTCCCCTTTATGAAAATAGAAGTGTGGCCTTTATGCTTAAAATGGCAATATTCATTGTACAAAGCTCTCTTGATCAGAACAATGCCAATATACAATGTATTTGCATTCAATTTTGGAGTGTAAATTGGTTTAGAGGCCTGTAATCATGTACTAAGCTATCTTGGTCAGATTTGCAACTTGGTATGAACATGTATTGGCCATGGATCAAAGTGAGTTTTTGCCAACTTCAAGCATTCGATTCTCCCTAACCACAAAGGTGTTTGAGGAGTTCTTGGACAATTTGGAAAGCTTGAAACATGTAATATAATCCATATTTGAAATTCAACTTGAAACTCCAAGTGCAACTATGTGAAAAATGTCCAATAAGATGGGTCAAAATCCTGCCTAAACTAGGGCAAAATTTCTCTAAGTTAAAAGTTTTAGGTACCCTTGTTCCAAAAATCATAACTTGAGATAAAAGCTTCTTTTGAGAAAACTTTGTGAATCAACGTTGTAGACTTTGTGATGGACTACAACTTTCATGTTGCAAGTTTTGTTTGAATCCATTTGTATCTTGGTGAAAAAGTGGGACAAAGTTAGGAAAAGATGAGAAAATTTTATAACTTAGAAAATTTCTAAGTTATGAAATTTTTCCATTTTAAACCCTAATTTGCATTTTTGGGTTTCTTGATGAACAAGTTTCATAATTTGACATGTCTTGATGAAAAATGACCTTTGGCACTTGATTTTGACCAAAAAGTCAAAGTTTGACTTTTCAGTATACAGTTAAATTTTGATCAGTTGACTGAAAAATTCATCTGTCAATCCTATGCATTTGATATCTTTTGAACTTGTTGAATGGGTCAAGACAATGTAATTGAGTCCTTGAGTCCATGGTTGAGCTTGATTTGCCATTGGCTAGGTCAAACAGTCAAAAATTGCCTTTGTACAATCGAAACCCTAAAAATGACCATTTTGCCCTTTTGATGATCTGATCAAATTTCTTGTGGAATTATGATCCAAACTTGGTAAAATGGTTCATATAAGTTCATAATGTTGATGTGGGTCAAATTTCATGAGGTTTGACTGTCAATTGGACACAGTTGACTTTTTTCCCCAATACAACTGATTTCTAGGTCAATTGTCCAATTGACTGGGCAAAAATTTGAATCAAGGCTTGAAACTTGGCATGGACAAACTTGTGAGTCCAACATGAAGTATGAAAGTAAATTTGGGCATTGTAGGTAAAAACATCACTGTGCAAACTCAAACCCTAATTTAGGTCAACAGTGCAAGGTGGTGTCTTGGGCAGAGCAAACCCTAGCTTGATCTTGAATTCCAAGAGTCTTGTGATGAGAAATGCTGATGAAATGAGAGGGAAAATTTTGGGGTACAACACCATGCATATCTTGATAAGACCAAGAAAAAATACCCATATATTCTTTCAACATCTCAATAAACCCGCTCTTTACATTAGGATGCAACGATGCTCCAATCTTGACCTCCTTCGGATCTTCTTCTGAACCCAAATTAACCACTTCCAAAGAATCTTTATATGGCTGAATGGTATTTTCCTCGTGCTCAAGCAACCATAAGACCTCTTCTAGAATCTCATCATAATCTTCTTCTTCAGCCCCAAACACAGGACATTCAAAGTTGGGAGAGGGTGCAGGGTCATTGTATTCGACGAGTTTTTTAATTAATCTGCACATGTGATTTATGATTGCTTTTAGAAACTGACACATATAACAAGTGATCATGCAGATTAATTTTCAGTTATTATTTATTTTGAAAAGGTTTTTTATTATTATTACCATTTCCCAAGAAAAAGGCAGAAAATAAAAGACATAATTTTGGAAGCAAACACAACTTTTATTAATGATCTTAACAATTATAGCAAATAGATAAGCCCTACAACATTAATACTTCCACCTTGGGCAGAGTGAAAGCTTTTCAAAAGAAAGAAACAGATTAGCAAAACAAATTACTTTGAAACATGTATGTAAGAAGGAATATCAATGGTTACCCAATTCTGAACCCGGACTCCATGCGTCATATAATTCGGTGCTTCCTGCTCTGCGTTATCCTCTTCAACAACATTAATTCCAGAACCAATTGGATGGAGGTAGCCTCCGCTGTGGAAAACATCATGATAATTGTTCACATCAGACTTCGACTTCAAAATCTCGCCTTTTCCATTCCTCGAAGAGAAACCCAAACCAACTTTGTTCTTGTTCACGATGGATCCACAAGTCGTCCCCACACTGCATTATGACCATTGCACACAACCTGCTGTGCATCCTTCAGGGAAACCACAAAATTCTCATTCTTTCTTATGTTATCAATGGATAGGACTTGGAACTGGGTTCCAACAGCAGCCTCACCCGCTTCTACAATACTGAAAGAGGATAGATGGGATATCAACAACGCCTACTCCTCATTTATGATCACTACCTTCCCTTCACGCACAAATTTTATCTTCTGATGCAGAGTTGAAGTGACAGCCCCTGCTTCGTGTATCCATGGTCGTCCTAGCAAACAACTATACGCGGGAATAATGTCCATTACCTGGAAAGTTATCAAGAACAAGTGTGGTCCTATATGGATGGGCAAGTCCACTTCACCGATGACAGATTTCCTCGACCCATCAAAAGCCTTCACAATGATGCCACTCGGGCACATAGGTGTTCCCTGATACTTTAACTTCATGAGAGTACTTCTTGGTATAACATTCAACGCGGATCCGTTATCAATTAGCACATTGGAGAGCGAATCATTCTTGCAGTTTATAGATATGTGGAGGGCCAGGTTGTGATTCCTACCTTCATCTGGTAACTCATCATCGCAGAAACTCAAGTTGTTACATGACGTAATGTTTCCAATTATGCTGCTGAATTGATCTAATGGCATGTCATTCTATACAAAAGCTTAATCTAGTACTCTCATCAGTGATTCTCTATGAGTGGAGGAATTCATCAATAAAGCTAAGATGGATATCTTTGAAGGAGTATGCAATAGCTGATCTAC